>JAESUZ010000367.1:0-1278198 GCA_017311185.1 Proteles cristata cristata | reverse complement strand
AGGAGGCATGCCAATGAAATGCACTGTGTGATCCCAGAGAGGATCCTGGCACATAAAAAGGAAAAGCTGGTGAAATCTAAAGGCAAGCCATGGGTTAATTAATCGTGTTGCACTACTGTTATTTTCTTAGTTTTGGTCATTACACTGTAGATACGCAAGTTATTAACATTAGTGTATTAAACTAATTAACTAGGCAAAGGGTATAAAGTCTACTATTTTGCAGCTTTTCTGTGTCACATCATTTCAAAAAAATTTTAATAAAAGACATGACTATGAGTGAGGGTCAAGTATCTATCATTTTTCTTTGTACTACGTGCTGCAATGAGGCATCCCCGGCCACTGTCCAATGCTGATGACCAATATGTGACTGATGCAGCCCCAAACGTCTGTGCTACTTCACTCTGGCCTCAAAGATCTTGGAGAATCCTGAAGTGACTATTTTTGGGGGGTGGGTGAAGGGTGGGCTTCAAGGGAGATTATTGGGGGAATATTTTTTTGCCCACCTGTTTCCTTCCTCACAAAGGGAACTCAGTGTACTCCTGGCCAGCCTCAACCGCTATTCCCTCATTCTCAAGGAAGTGACATATCTGACTGGTAAATCTGGGAAGAATAAAGCAGACACACATTGTTCATCTGCTTTCTTTTCCTTCTTGGGAGTGAATGGCTTACAGCACACAGGTGTTCTGCCATGCTCGTCAGGACAAGAAACTTCCCCTCTTTGGCCTCTATGGACTGGGCTGACCAGCTCATTTGGAAGCCCATTTGATACTCACCCCAAAGCTATTCCCTTCGACGTTGTCTTTCTCAGTTACTGTGGTGATATTTTTGCCCTCATCTACCCTGTCCCCTGCTTTATTTCTCAATATGCTCAGATCCTGGGTAAGAAGAAAGGCTGGTAACCGTTGGGCACTCTCTAGACCCCGTCTTGTTCCATGTGTCCCTGTCTGCATGGCTTCCTAGAGCCTAAGTCTGTAGCCATGATTCTCTGTGAAGCTGGGAAGCATTTTCCAATGAATCATCTATTCCAAATAGACTCTGGACTTTGAAAATCATAAATAATAATGACTCAACATTGTTTTTGCTGGGTGAGTTGAGCTGCACTGCAGCAAAAAGAGGATCTAGATCATCATACCCCAACCCGCTCCCTCCTCCCCCACCCCTCCCCTGGCCACACATGCGTGCGAATTTGACCCACCCCAGAAAGTACGGGACTACAGTCTTGTTAGGACCTACTGGCAATGAATAGGTTTCTAAAAGAAGCTATTTTCCTAGTTTTCACACTTGAGGCTCTGCCCCAACTGTCAATTAAATAGAGGCATAAAGGGCATATTCCCTCCTCTTTACGGACCATCGTGCATTTATCTTTTCCAACAGTTTCCTTTGCATTTGCTCTTTTTGCTGGTATAAGGACAGAAATTTCTCAACAGAGTCTTTAAAAGTCCATTACTTTCACCCCACGTTGTACAATTTAGTTTTAAAGTCAACTTCTATGGCAAACTGCTACTTGTGTGAATGCCCGTCTGGGAGTGAGACTAATCTTCCTCTACTCGAAAAATAACCAACACTTACTGCACCAGAGATATGATTACATCACAATAAATATTCTATGCAGAACTAGGAAGAGCTCCTCAAAGAAAAATGCTTGGAAACGGGTAATTGGAATGAACTATATGCATTTTCACTGAGCTTTGAAAGAAACTGCGAGAAAAAAGATCTTCGATCTGTTCCCAAGTATTTTTTTTTCTCTTAGAGAACACCATGTGAGGAATTTTGACAGTGTCTGCATTCTAATGGGAACATCTCAGGAAGAAGAGGCTTATCTATATTTGTGCCTCGTTACTGCCATGATGGGCGCCTTTATCAGGGATAAAAAAAGGGAGAAAACCCAGAAGGCACTTCTTCTCTCGGGACAGTTTTGGGTTCTGGCTCTTAACTACTTTTCCTTTGCCATGGATGTGAATACTTCACAAGCCCAAAGAAGTCCCTCCATTGCAGCTACAGATGGCCACATGAACCAAATAAGAATGTGAACAACCCATTTTAAAAGGCCAAAAAAACCCCAAAAACATCCCCCCAAAAAAACAAACCCCAAAACTCCTCAAAATACAAAACCAAGGAAAGTGCCAAGTTCTACACTGTACAGATGCGAAGTCCATCTTCACTGTGCTGCGAGGACCAGAAACTGACAGTAATGTTCAGGAGCTGCGGTGACCCCGAGGGTAAAAATAAACAAACATGCCTGCTAAAACAAGTTCCACCAACACCACAAAACAGACATGAAACAAGGTGCCTCGAGAACATTCTTTTTCCTTGTAACAGGGATGTGTTAATTTCATTATTCAGAAGCCTTTGATTACCCTTTTCAAAAGTTTTTTTTTGGTTGAGTTTAATTTTCAAGGCTGTTAACCGTTGATGCCAACTTAATTATAACAAGCAAGCAACCAACCCATAATGGATGAGGCCAATTGTTAGCTTCACTTCAGCTTCACTTTAGGGTTGGACTTCCCTGCTCATTTATAACTTCCTGAGCCAGGAACATTCTGCACAGTCCCTTGCTTTTCCTCAGCTGGGGTCTCTGCTCCCTTGTTTGCTGGCAGGGGGATTGAGGCAATAGATATTTATGATTTATTATCTCAGTATTAACAGCGCCCTTCAATAATTTATGTAACTGTGCTCCTGAATTTTTAATCTTGAAGCCCCTCTGATCATTACCCTTATCCTCTGAAATGGTAAGATTAACATAGAGGGACTCAAACCTTCATCATCAGATTCTTGCACAAAAATTCACCCAAATGTAGGAAAAATAGGGTCGCTGGTAACATGATGGGTCCAGATGGGATGAGCCAAAAACATCTTTGTCGTAAACCCTGGCTGCCCTTGCACCTGTTGCCAAAACATGGCTTTCTCTTCTACAGAAAATATCCTTGTTTGGGGCACCTGGATAGGCTCAGTCAATTGAGCATCTGACTCTTGATTTCTTCTCGGGTCATGATCACAGGGTGATGGCATTGAACTCTACTCTAGGCTCCTCACTGAGCATGGAACCTGCCCAAAAGCTTAAGATTCGTATTCTCTCTCTCTTTTTCTCTCTGTCCTTCTCTCCCACTCGTGCTCTCTGAAAAAAAAAAAAGAAAAAGAAAAATATCCTTGCACTAAAAAGTAGTTATACTCCTTTATCTCAGCATTCAGTAAACCCAAATATTTTGGAACATCACGGACATCTTGGATTAAACTTCAGGACACCACTTGCTAGCGTATGTGCTTCTTTCCCTTTCTAAAATGTGACTATGATTTAGGATGAAGGTCCTACAACAATGCATTTCAGTGTTCACTTTAGGCAAAAGAGAAAGTGATGTTCAGGAAAGGGAATTATCCTTGTTCTTTCTCCAGCGGCTCCTGGAGGCATTGTGCTGGAATTTTTCTGATGTTTTGCATGGATTTCTCAAAAGGTGATCAGGCAGACACACCAGCTGGCCACCCCAAAGACACCTTCTGCCATCTGCCTTATAGTAACAGTGGCAATGAGACCATGTTCTGACCAATGAAAAAGAAGAATTCTCTCGGGGAACTTTGGGAGAGTAAGGCTGAAGATAAAAGCTCCTGATGCTATTCTTTCCCTTTAACATGAACACAGTGGTCCCCTTGTGACCAAGAGGAAACAAGCCTGAGAGCGAAGAGCCAACACGCTTAGGAAGTAAAAGGGTAAATGGAGAGCACCCTGTCTTTGATGGCATCACTGAGCTGTGGGAACTCCAGGACTACTCACGTCTGGACTACTGGTTAGGTAAACAAGAAACACCTTTACGGCTTAAGTTCCTGCTACTTGCCACCAAAAGCATCCTCAAGTGACCCAGAAAGTGACATCTGGGGGCAGGCAAGAGGCATCCACCTGCAGCAAGGGCTGGTTTATTCCATTTTGAAGCTGTGCCCATAGACTAAAGAGGGGGAAAGCACAGTGCTTTATTATTTAAATATAATTTATTGTCAAGTTAGCCGACACAGTGTACAGTGTGCTCCTGGTTTTGGGGGTAGATCCCCATGATTCATCGCTGATGTACAACCCTGTGCTTCCTGATGCCTGGGGGCTGTTGCAGCCAGAGCTTCCCTGAGGATGGTACCCAGGTCTCAGGACAATGATATTAATGATGGTCAATAAACAGCAAGAATACAAACAGTGAGTTGGCCCTTAGAGATCAGTGAAACACAGTGTAAGTATAAGGCAGACAGTAGGAGAGCAAAAACATGGTCGTTTTTCCACGTCCCGTTCCCCTCTGTGGTTTAGTTTGTACACTAACTGGTTTGGAAGGACGTCCCCCTGCTCAAAGTCTGGATAGAGTGTACCATTTGTATCTCAAATTTGAACTGCTTGTGTGGGAGAGACGTACGGGTGGGGTCAGTGGTCTGCTAGGGGAGAACGAGTATATGGCGATGTGTGTGTGTGGGGGGGAGGGTTACTTTCTCCCTTAGGAAGTTCACGACCAAGGTAGATCTCCACTGTGTGACAAAGCTCCTGATAATGTCAACCTCCAGCTGACCAGATTGGCTAAGTGGTGACCTGTCCCCAACTGGCTTGATTACCATGCCTGCTGGAGGTTTAGGAGGGAGCTGTGTGTGTGTCTTTCCAGAAAATATTCCTACACACAGAACAGCCAGATCAGCCTCGAAAGTGAGCTGACAACCTAGAAAACCTGGGTGTATTACACTTCAGAGTTGTTCCTTAAGTGGTAACTGTGACTAACAGGCATCAGTTGGCTTTTTCTGGCTTAACTGAAAAGCAATTGGTATGCTAGGCTTAACTTCGTTCTATTTGTCCTCTTGTGTTGGAGATTTTAAACTCCCTCATTTCTGGTCTATTATTTTTTAAATGCCAATCAGTCTGTTTTTGCTTGAAACTTAATTTCTTCAACTATACTCATTTAGCAGGTATATATTGCGTGTCTGCATACTAGTGAGTGAGTCTAGGTGTGTGTGTGTGTGTGTGTGTGTGTGTGTGCGCGCACATGTGTAGAAGAGAGAAAGAGAGAGAGAGACAGAGAGAGAGAGAAGGGGTAGGTGGGGAGTATGCAAGGGAGAGAGAAAGAATGTGCATGGTGTCCTTTCAGGAGCCCTGTATCTAGAAATGAAAACCATGAATGGGTCTAGAGCTTGAAGGTCAGGTTCAGTTGGATTAGGTTAAGATACTCTAAAAACACTGAAAGTTTCTGTTGCCAGGCAAACTGCTGGCTGGAGAACGCGGCACAAAGATAAAATTGACAGAACATCCTTTCGTCATCTCCCGTCACCACCTACACCAGGAAGGTCAAGTCTAAGATGCTTCTCCACTGGCTCAGGTAAGCAGGGGCCCTGGCTGGCTTTTCCACACAGAGCCAGTTTTTACAGGCGCTGCTTTAGTCTCTCTAGATCTTAACCCACTCTTATGTAAAATGCCTGCTTCTGCCTTGCTTTACTCTTCTTTCCCTTCCAACAGCCAGTGTCAGGCTGAGCAGAAAGTTGTTTGACCTTTCAGAGAAAGTTAGCTGGCTCTTCCCTCTGCAGGTTCAGCTCTGCCCACCCTCTGCCTCTCCCTCTGAAGGCAGGGAAATTCTCCTAAGAATCTGCGTTGGCTTTGAAGCCCTGATCTCTTTGCACTCCCAGTTCGGGTGTCTTCACTGGGTGGAAAGCTAGCCAACCTGCCTAGCCTCTTGTTATTTCCGAACAGACTCTCTGAAGTTACAGGAGACCCGAGTGGTTTGCTAGATTTTTGCATAAGCAATAAAACAGTGCATAAAACCCACGGCCCGGCGTCACTTAATACACCTGCTTCCGCAGATGCTCTTTGAAGAAGCCTCAGCGGAGGGCATCGTAAACTTCTCTGCACATTCGTATTCATGCCCAGCACAGCATGCACGGGCTATCTCGGCGGGCGCTGTGCGCCTGGTGCCACCCGCCTCTGGCACTGTCTCCAGTCATTCCTCCGCTCTCGCCAACAAGTCCAAGAAATAGAAAAACATAAAAAGCTATTGTCCATGTCCAGTGAGAAATGAAATGCACTGGACCAAGTATCACAACTTCCTTAAAATAATACAACACTTCATCACTTGTGCATCTGGATCCCTCTCCGTGGTTTGCGAAGTCATAAAGCTCAAAATCGACGTCCTAAGCCATCACTGCTTTTTTTTCTATTTAAATGCATTCCTTTAAAAAAGCAATTTATTAGACGCTCTCTCTGGTTTCACCTTATCTAAAAAAGCACTTAATTCAGTTCATCTCCTGCTTTGCTTTGTACTGTTGCAGGCAATCAGAAGATTGGAAGCAATGTATTAATGAGAGAACATGCCCTGCAGCTCTGGCCCATGAAACAGCTCCCGAATCACAATGCAGCCACAACCCCAAGGTCACCATGGGTAGAAAGAAGTAATGGCATAGATCATAGTTCTTTTTATGTGTAGGCGGAGTCATCACAGATTTGGGTGAAGCTCCTAGGTTACAGACAAGACCTTTTGTAGAATGCCCAGGGGAGGAAACATATTGTCCACTACCAGCAATTCTCCTCTCCCCCAAATACACCACTTCTACTGCACTGAAAACTGTACGGCAAGGAAGAGCCCAGCCTAGGTTTTAAGGAGGGAAGAACAGAGGGGGAAAATGCAATCAATGGTTCTGCCTACATGAAAGCTAGAATCAATGATTTGGTTTGGGAGAAAAAGGCCAGACTTGCACATGTTGCCTGAGTATTCGCTGTGGATGACCTAATCGTGCGAGAATCCCATTACCTTAATAAAAATCCCTTCCCAGAATACGTCTCAGCCCTGTTCTACCCTCAAGCCTTCTCAAGGGAAGAAAGAGAAATGGACTGCTCAAGATGTTTAAGGCCTCAGGAAAGAAAACTCCTTTCTTTTCATCTGTAAAATTATCTGGCCTATCAGTGATGCCAATCAGGGGTGGGCAGCTGGGATCCTGGTTAAGAGCCTCAGGCATTAGGAACAGCCCATCCAGGTGCCTGAGAATTCTTGTGGTTAGCACAAGACACTCAAGGTCCCCTCATGGAGAAGCAGATTAACTCTTTAATAGATGGCAATGGATGGAGAGCCCAGCACTTGGCACATAGATGCTTGATGAACATGAACTCCTTTGCCCTACAGCTCACTGAAATGACTTGCTCTTGGCTCAGGTTTTTAGTTTGGCTCAGCAAATTAGGCTAGTAATCCTGTGGAGTTTCAAGTTTCACAAACCACTCCATCTCATCCCCTCCAGAATTTAAGCATTTTCCAAACCTCAGCTTTCTCTTCAATTCCTTGTATAAGCAGAAGGAAAGATTTCTCAAAATGAGATGTGAAATGGACGAATTTAAGAAGTATTACCATAAGCAAAAGAAACCAGTCACAAAAGGTCACATATTGCATGGCTCCATTTATATGAAATGTCCAGAAGAGGCAAATCCAGAGAGACAGAAGGTAAATTAGTGGCTCCCAGATTAGTGACTACTAATGGGCATAGGGTTTCTTTTTGGGGGTGATGAAAATGTTTGGGAATTAAATACCTACCCGAAATTAGATTATATTTACAATTCTGTGGAGTATACTAAAAAACATTTTCAAAGGGTGAATTTTATGGAACCTAAATTATGGCACAAAAATTGTTATTAAAGAATGCCCCCCCAAGAAGATTATAATAATTGAAAAAATCCTAGGCAAGGCAAAGGACTTGAGGTTTAGTCCCACTGGCTGTTTGGTCCTGAGCAAATCGGTCAACCTCTCTGCATCTCAGATTCACCAACTACGGAGTTAGGATGTTACCTCACTGTGAACCTTCAGGCTAATTACAAAGATCTTATTGTAAGGGATTAAAGGTTATATTCAAGGGCTCTTTCAGTCTGCAAAATGAAGAAATAATATGCCAGGTCCCCTAGGCTAAGATATCTGGGCCATCTTCAGAGGCAGGTACAGAGAGGAGTAGAAGCAAATCCCGGTGAGCATTCTGGCAGGTTTCTACTTTTAGGACTGATTCTGAAAGATGGGTATACTGACAGAATTTCTCACTGTCTTGTATCTCACAAGAAAACGGGTGGCCTGTTCCTACATTTTACAAGGGAGGGAGCTCAATCCCCAGGACATTAAGTAACATCTTCATGGGGAGCCTGGTACATGGTTGTTTTCTCTTCCAATGGAGCTAAGTGGCCTTCCCACTCACCTACTAAAAACAAGGGCTGGGTACTGAATCCTTGTGCATAGTGTGATAATACTATGCCAGGTTTGGGATTTAGAACCTAAATCATTCAATCATTTTAGCAATTTGAAAGAAAAAAAGGGAGGAGGGGGGAGAGAGGGACAGGAGGAGGAGAAAGAGAAAGACTCAGGAGGCAGGCAAGAAGGAAGCAGGGGTGGAGGGGAGAGAGGGAGATAGAGACAAAGAGAGAAAGCAGGCTGTAGATTCTGATCTTTCTGTTTCAGGAATATACAAGGGAAGCAGATTTCCTTTTCAGAGTTCAAAGAAACGGTGTGTTTTGCTTTTGTGCTCCGTTTCATTTTTCACTTGGGGAAAAAAATCCCAGCTTTGAAGTCTCTCTGTTTAAATTCATTAGGAAAACCATCAATGATGGAAGCTTTCATGAAATTGTAGTGGGAGGAATTAGTGTTATGGGAGAGCTGGATCAATCTTCAAACATTTTAGCTCTGGAGATGGGAGGTCCGCACCGGCTGCTCCTTCAGCTGCAAAGTTAACATAAACAAATGCTTCACTTAACTGGAGAGTCTAAGGGACTAATGACACTTGAGATCTACTTCCCAAATACTTCCTTGGCAGCCACCTGAAAAAGATGGATCCTTCTTGAGAGCTAAGTGAACAAACTGACCAGCAAAATGTCTCGTCCCGAAGAGAAAGTGTCCCGCCAGAAAGGAGGTAGTGATATTGACATGCACTGCACACACTCTTTTCCTCTATCATTCATAACTTGATGGAATTGGACATGGAAACATTTTAGCAGGGCTGTGTTAACATTTGAGGAGCTCCTTCTTGGCATCTGAATCTTTCTTCAAGTGTTGCCACCTGTTGGACTCTCCTTAGCAAAGCTAAAATAGGGCGATTTGTTTTTTGACATTTGTTTTTCACTTCATTCTCAGACCATAGTCCATAGCACAGGTGACTGATTCAACATGGATTTGGGGGTGACAAGGTTAAGACTACAGGTTATGCAGGAAATGACAGCGAGGATGATGGGGGAAAAGAAACGATAGGGAGAAGACAAGGGGGCATTGACGATGAACAAGTAACCACTGATGCTCTTAACAAAATTGCTCTGGGAGCAAAGTGAGAAAATGTGCATACAACGTAACACAGGTTAAATAAGTTATGATTCGAATGTCTGCAGAGAGAGATGACAATATTTTTATTTTTTTCTGAGAAGAATTATATAGATGTGTATGCAAACGTATATGGGAAAACCTGTAAAAATACACACACACACACACACACACGGGTATGCCACTGTGTGTGTCGCTGGGTGCACGTGCACCTTAAATAAATGAATCCGTGTGCAGAGTAACTGTGATGTAATATTGATGAGCAGAACTGGCCCTTCTTCCTGACAAGTCTACCCCAAGGACAAACTAGAGCCCATTTTTTTTAAAATTGTGGTGAAATTAAGGGGCACATAGACGTAAGAACACATAGGCCACGGTTAGCTTTCCCTTTCCACAAACAGTGGAGGACTCATCGTTTCAGGGATATCAGGTCCTCACTTGCTATCCCTTATTTAGCTCATGAGAAAATAAGGCATACAATTAACCTATTCAAGGCAAGCAACCATCCCTGCCCAACTTAATGAGCAACTAACTAATCCGGAAGGAAAACAGCCATTACTTATATAGCCATAATGTAGATGCAACATGGCATATAAATCAGTAACTCTTGTATTGCAAAAAAGACAAATAGATTAATGCATGTTGCAAAAGATGGGTGAAGAGATCGATTAGGTTACTGATTCAGACCATGAACTTTCTCTCAATATACTGCATTTAACTTTTAAATAAGGTTTAGGAGAACCTGTAACATTTTGCTCACTGACAGAGCCATATTTTACTTAGGGCAGAAATTGGCTAGTCTATAAAAATTAAATTATGCCCCTTTCACTGTATCTAGTCAAGAGGAAAAACTCTAATTACAAGATTGCACTGTCAAACAAATGCAAATTCACATTCTTTATATCCTGGTTTAAAAATTCATGTGGGGGGAGCTTCTATTCTGAAATGAGAATCAATATTTGAAATATTTTTCAGAGTGTGGTGATAAGCAAGAGCTGAAGAAATGTCATTATCAAGGGTGCTGGTAAGGAGAAGCTAACTCATTAAGAGCAGAACTTGCAAGAACAAGTCATTTGTTATGCAAACATTTAAATATCAATTAGTAAGAACAATGAAGGAAGGCTCTTCCTCCCCAGAGCCCAGTGCCTTAGAACTCCAGAAATGACCAAGGGGGAAAAAAAAAGCAGTGGAAAATCTCTGCACCTAATAGAAATGCCACTATGGGGAAGAGGTAAAGGTTAATTTTAAATGTACTTCCCAATTGAAAATTAAATGTACCTGTCTCCAAATTCATAAGAGCTGAGTTTGCAGACTTAATCCAGAAAGGACTAACTAAAGACCTAAGCATATTGCATCGCTGGTATTTTTTGGAAAGAGAATGCCTTTCATCACTGCTTAATGTCAAACTTGCTTGGTTCATTAAAATCTCTTAGTCTGTTAAAACCGTGCTTTTCCTAGACCTGTGAAAAAATGCCAGTCCATACAGCACTCAAACTTTAAAAACCCTACTGGTTGGTTCCCATATTTCTTTAATATCCATTTCATGGCCTGTCCAGTCAACCAGTTCACAAAGCCTGTAAGGTGAATATGGTGGACATGAAAACCATCTATGTATTTGGCACTTTGCTTGCATTATCTTTTTCAGGCAAACCTCATGGTATATTTTCGTATAAAGGGCTGGCTCAGGAAAGCAGGTGCCTTTTGGAAATAGTCGGCTGGCAGACAGGGACCAAATATGTAACTTTCCTGACCCTTGTTTCCCTCCTCTATAACACAAAAAGGTTGTTCCAGATTTAGGGGACCCCAGAGTCACTTGGGGAGCTTATCAAAGACCCATGGCTGGGTATATCACAGACGAAGAGAACTGGCTGCTGCAAGAGTGATGGGGAACATGTGGATTTCAACAAAACTTCTATGAAGAATCTGATGTGCCCCCTTAATTCTGAGTCACTGAGCCCTTTCAATTTCCATGCACTAAGATTCTCAAAACAACAGGTTATTGATAAAATGACAATATTTCTAACTTCAGTTCCTAATGCTATCATGTAACAGGTGTGACTTTCTTTCTCCAGAGTGGAAAGACTGAACCTGCAGAATTAATCACTGGTGGGTTAGGGTCTGGGGAAACCAGGGCCACCAAAAAGGACTACCAGATTTCAGGAGATGCTCTGCATAAAACCTAGGAAAGTAGCCGCTGCATAGAGCAGCCATGCTCCCAGGATGACTGTACTACAATGTGGTCACTGACTGTGAGGATTGTACTACACGTGCTCACCTACAGTCTAAGTCTTAGCCGGGCTCTCTATCCCTGTCCGTGTCAGGAGTGTTAAGAATCACGCCAACTCATTGGTCTAACAGCTACGTGGAAATAAAAATCAAAGCTCCTTGGAAGGAGCAGACCCCCAAACATTGCTCTTTTGACAAAGAAACATGCACTTGGCTAACTTTACTGAATTCAGGCTTAGAATGTGTGTCCTTCCCCCTTTTAACAGGCTTTTCCTTTGAGTCCAAGCATTGCTGATTTTCACACTTCACAATTGGTATTGCTTTCTTTTTTTCTTTCTCAGTGTACCCTTTGGCCCATGAGCTATGGCTGGAAGAACCTAGTTTGGAGAGAAGGTGACGATCTTGATCCAATGAATAGCAATTTCAGGCCTGGCACTTAAGAGACTCTCTGTACTAAAGATTCCTATAGAGGAGACAGGATTTAGAATACCTGCTCTGCCTTTTTTACAGTGTTGTTTGGAGGAGACAATAAAGCAAGATGAAGAACAACAACACTTTGAAAATGGAGTGTGTGGTGTTTATCTTACATATACTTCTAGAGAGGAATAAGTAGGTCTCTGAAAAAAGACATCTCTTCTGACTATGGTTTGGGTTGTATCGTTTTCTCTCCTTGTCTCAACCATACCCCGGCTTATAAAACATGATACTCAGGTAAGCATTGGCCTAGAGGATCCTGAGAAAGTTCCTCATGTGTCCACAGTTTATCCCTATTTTTTCTGGCTCCAAACTACCACTTCAAAGAAAGCTGCAAATATTTGCGGGGGTGGGGTGGGGGGGGAGTGAAATGTTAACACATTCAGAGTGATTCCAAGTAAAATTGCAGCAGTTCCTCTCGTAGAAGGGCAGTAGATTTTGCAGGTAAAATATTCAGGAATGAAACACCAGGAGAAAAGAAACAACTTATCAAAATCATAGATATCAATCTTAGCTACAGAATCGTCACTAGAGTTTCTTTTGCTTTTTTAATATCCCACATCCCAAGACAAATGACAGAACAATGCATACTGCTTTTCTTGGGACAAATTATTATTTTTTTTAAATGTTTTATTTATTTCTAGGGGAGAGAGAGAGACAGCTTGAGCAGGGGAGGGTCAGAGAGAGAGGGAGTCACAGACTGAAACAGGCTCCAGGCTCCCAGCTGGCAGTCAGCACAGAGCCCGAGGCGGGGCTGGAACCCACGAACCACGAGATCATGACCTAAGCGAAAGTCGGATGCTTAACCGACTAAGCCACCCAGGTGCCCCGGGACAAATTATTCTTGAGAGCAATTATGTTTCAGCCTTCCCAAACAAGTGATTTTTGTAGAAAGATCTCACACCTAATGACCTAACAGGGACAGCTTTTAAAACTGTGCACGCATACCCTATCACCGCACAGTGAGGAGCTAGCTCTCTGCTCATCAAATATCGCTGTGGTTGGTAACAAGGCATTTCCAGGCCCTTCTCTGAGAAGAAACTACTTTTCCAAGGTGCTGCCTTTAAAACTGTAACCTTTGCATTCATTTGCTAGCAGGTGAAGAGAATCACTTCACAGATTTAATCCCTTCAACCACAAGCCCTGGAGGCTATGCAGTTACACCAACAAAAAGGGGAGCAGAACTTTGGTTCATTCCCTATCATTTGCCTATGATGCCATTTCCCTTCTTGTTAATTTCCCGAAAAGGGCGAGGTCCAGGTTTATGGGTTTGACCTTGGAATTCAAACTAGAATTCCACCCCTTCTCCCCAAAGTGCTAGGTGCACTTGTAGGCAACTTTGGTTTCTGGTAAGCCTATTGGGAGGGGCTGGAGAGTTCCACATCAGGGAGAAAATTCTGGTCAGCTGAAGCAGGTGAGGTTTGCTCTCACAGGATGCCCTCCTTGTCCGCATAAAGCCCAGCACATCTCATCAGCCAGCTAGCAGCTAAGCTTGTGGTGCTGGAAACTACATTCCTTTGAACAATCTTGGCAATTTGTGCCTGGAATTTGATGCAGTAGCTCTAAAATTAAATAAAGATCCTGTACTGTTCTTCTAAGAAATACGGCATGGCTCTATGACAAAACACATTTTTCAAGCTCTGACCTCTGGGAACTTCAACTAGCTTCATATTTCAGGCTGACATTGCTCACAGGCTACTGTCTAGTTGTCCAAGCCGAGCTGGTTATCCATATATTTCCCAGCCTCCTCATCAGCTTTCAGCAGAGGGAGAGGAGGGGAGTAAATAAAAAAGAGGAGAGCCACACATTTAAATGCACTTCCCTTCCCCAGCCCCTTGGGGGGAAGCCCTGGTAATTAACTCTAATGAGATTAACTTGGAACTCTTCATTTTGCCAGCACTGTAAAAGTAAATCTGAGATGACCAGTGTGTGTGCATTAAGTCAAAGTCAGACCCCTTTCCTGTAATTTGATGCCCCCCCACCTCCCCACTGCTACCCCTGACCAATGCTAGAGGGGGGTGGAGGCTGTTGGATTCTTACCGGCACTTTGCTCCATCACTTCTTTCTGACACATGTCTTGAACATTCACCGTGCAATTCACTATAAACTCGGGGGAGGAGCAGTCGTTGTTCAGCTGGAATTCTTCACACTGGTAACACTGGATTTGCAGCGCAAAGCCTGTGGGGACAGAAGCAGTTGGGTTCAGATCCAGCCCTGAGACAGCGACCCTCCGACGCCCCAGCCAGCCACAGATTCCGACCTAGGGGGTGCTTGGGCTCAGCACCCCCTGGGGTCTCCAAGAAAGGCGGAGTGGCTGAAGCCGGCAGGGGGCAGCGCGGACACCGAGGGTCCCGCAGGATACAACTGAATTCTGCCTGAGACCCCTGGACCAATGGTCCGGAAACAAGGAGCCCGTCGGACATCACACCTGGCCTTTCGCCCACGGAAGTTTAAAGGACGGGTACACAAGTCGAGAGCGAAGTAGCTCCGGAGACCTGCTTCAGCTCTAGTCTACAGCTACGAATTTGCCTGATTGTTAATTGGTTACAAATTACTTAATTACTATTTTGGTACCATTCGCGATTGCATTTGCAGACGCCTTTTTAGGTTTAGTTTTTGTCGTCAGCGTGCCTGTGCTGTGGCTCCGAGGCTCCCTGCACGGCCACCCAGGAACCCAGGAGGAAGTGCAGGACGCCAAGTGCTGCTGCGTCCCGCGTCCCCGGCCCTGCTTCGGGACAGTCCCCGCAGCAGCGCTGGGTGGGGAGGCGCAGCGCGGACGAGGGGCGTGTGTGTGAGTGTGAGCGCGCGCGCGCCCGAGCCGCGACACCACCACCTTTTCTTCTTGGCTTTCAGGGCAGCCCGTTTGGCTAGGGTCCGGTCGGGGTCCCCACTCCGCAGCGCTCGCTCGAGAGCCGGCTGCATAATTGAGAGGCACCGAGACGTTTTCGCACCTCTCGTCATTCCAGCCTGGGCGCGCTGCCGGGATCACTGAGCCGCTATCTAGACTTAACGCCCCCAGCTCCCGGGGACGCACGAGCCCGGGATCCCGCGCTTCCTCGCGGCTGCACAGAGGGTGCGCCCTGAGCGCTGCCACCCGGCTCCGGCGCGCCCCGGCCCCAGGCTGCCCAGCGCGCCCGTCACCTGTCGGCGGCGCCACTCCCACGGGTTGCTGGAGACGCCTGCTAACTTGGTGGGGCCAGGGGCTTTATCGCCCCCTCTCCTTGGGCAAGGCCCCAGCGCCTCTCGGACCCTCCCTCCTCCCCAGCTCGGCTTCTCCTGCAGCCCGAGCCTCCGCATCTCCAGTCCCACAAATCCGTCGCTCCCGCCTCTCCTCCTCGAGACTTTCCAACGTCGCGCCTCCGGGCACCAGCACCCAAAGCCGCCGCCAACTCCCGCTGGGCAACCCCTGCGCAGCACGGGCCCGGAGGTGGGTGCCAGGGGGGCGAAGGGGCAGAAGGGTCGATGGGGGTGTGCGCGCCTGGAGGGGCTGGTAGTCGCTTCCTCTTCTTACCTTGAAGCAGGAACAATCCGCAAAAAGTTGCCGCGATGCCGAGGACCCACATCCTCCCGGAGCCGCGGAACCGGGAGAGGGCAGGCGCATCAGAGGCGGCGACCGCGGCGGAGGCTGCCCGGGCCGCAGCGGCTGTGGCTGCCGAGGCTGCTGGGGCCCGTGCTCCTGCCGCCGAGGCCGCCGCCGCCGCCACGAGGAGCCGCAGGTGCCGCCGGCGGCGCCAGCATCGCCCGAGCCCGGGCTCCCGGCTGCGAGGCGCTGCTCCTCCCGCGGGCGCTCCCGGGCGGAGCGCGGCGTCTCCGGAGTTGGCGGCTGAGACTAGAGGAACTACTGGCAAGCCGGAGCACCCAAAAAACTCTCGTCTCTTCTCCCCACCTCCCGCTCCAGGCACCACGTGACGGCTGCCGACTCGGAGTGGGGGGTGGAGGGCGAGGAAGGCTGGGACCGTCTTTTCACGTCCCCACCCCCTTCCTATCGCCCTCCCCTCCCGCCTCCGCACGTCCCCTGGACGGGGACGCCGGAGAGGCAGAGTGTAGTTTTCCAAGGTGGGGAGGCTGGAGCCTGGGGAAGCGTGCGCGGGGCGCAGCAGGTGCCGCGGGGACGGGCCGGTCTCTGACTGCGGGACCGCGAGGTGGGGTCGGAAGACGGCGTGCCTGGCAGCCCTCGGCGCCCCCCAGGGCTGGTCCACGCGGCTGGGGTTGCTGCGAGGCCCGCGTTGGGAGCCCAGCGCCGGCGGCGGCGGGCGAGAGGGGCTCGTGCTCCCGTGAGTAAGGCGAAGTTGCACACCTGCAGGCTTCCCGAGGTGGCCGGTGCAGCTGCGCCTTTTCTTCCCGGGAGAAGCCCCTGGTTCAAGACCAGGATAGGCTCGGCGGCGGGGGGTGGGGGGAGGACCCTGCCCGGACAGGCGCCGTTCGCCCCGGGGGACCCTCCTTCACTCTGCCCGCTCGCACAGCTGGAGGGTGCAGTGACGCCTAGCCCAAGACAGGGCGCTCCCCCCCTTTGGACAACTGTCGCGAATTCCCACCAGATAGCAAATCGCGGTGAAGGAGGGGATATCTTTCCTGTATTTCTTTCCTCCCAAAGGCCAGGATCTTCATCCTGCGTTTCTCAAAGTCACGGATTATTAGGACATACTCCCACGTCCTCTCCTGCATCACGCCTTCCCAGCCCGGGACCCAGTCGCAGGCTGCCCTGCCCCCCTCTTTTAAGACCCCGTCCCATTCCCCCTCTCTCAGTCAGGCGACCCACCTTGAATACTCCTGGGACGCCGCGGTGCTAAGTTCGTCTTCCTTGGAGCCGCGCCTTGCAGCAGGTGGTGCTGGAGCCTCGGCGCCCCCGCCCCCAATCGCGCACGTTGCCATCCTTTACCCCCCGAGTCCCTGGGGGAGAATCTATTTCTGTGGAAATAGCTTCAGAAGCCTTGCCCCTCTTCACCGCTTGGGCCACCCCTCTCTCCGAGGAAGCTCCCTCTGCCAGGACGCTAATTATTTATTTTCCCATCCTGCCCGCAGAGCTGGTCTGGAAATGGGCTTAAATGACTTTCTTGTAATTCCTCTGCAGAGATTGTTCCATATCTGCCTCAGGCTCCTTCTCTCCCTTTGCCCCCGTCTTCTTTTCATTTCTAGTTGGTTAACCCCTCGGGGAGACTGAACGCTCTGACCGTTACCCGCTTGTCTGCAGTCAATTGGCCGAATTACTATCTCGGGAGCACAGGGGCCAGTTTATTTATTCCTTCTGGGAATTGATTGTTTGCAGCACGTGTGAGAGCAACTAACTGGGCCAAAGGATCCTTGAACAAGTTCTTTTAAGATTTCAGAGGGTGAGGGGCGCCTGGGTGGCTTAGTCGGTTAAGCGTCCGACTTTCGCGTGGGTCATGATCTCGCAGTTCGTGGGTTCGAGCCCCGCGTCGGGCTCTGTGCTGGCTGCCAGCTCGGAGCCTGGAGCCTGTTTCAGTCTGTGACTCCCTCTCACTCTGACCCTCCCCTGCTCACGCTGTCTCTCTCTCTCCTAGAAATTAAAAAAAAAAAAAAAAAAAGATTTCAGAGGGTGCAACTGTGGTAGGACTTTTATTCAGAAATGAAACGAAAGAATTTTTTAGAAGTCTGAAAGACAATGATACTTTACATAATTTTCATTTCAGATAACAAAATTCAGTATAACAAATTGCACAATTAACCAAATAACACTGATTATACAATACTCTTTAAACATACAAGTGTGTGCTGAAGTAACCATATAGATCCTAAAAATATTTCTATTAGGCCTACTTTACAAACTCCTGTACAAAAACAATTATAAATAGTTCACATCTAGAAAAAATACAAATAACCTTTAAAATAGAATTCATCCTCACATATAAACAGACTTTGTAGGGGGGAAAAGGATCTTAGAAAGTAAGAGATTTTTGTAGCACCAGCAATTCATTTTATTTTTTTTAAAGTGAACATGACAGATAGGAATTTGCTTTCATTTCTAGTTTGCCCAGATTTTAATAAAAAGAGCAAGGAGATAGAAATCAACAAATACTGTTGAGACTCATAGAGAAGCACTAAGTAGAAGACACTGTAAGGAAATGTTGGGAGGGAAAATCTGTGGTTGAAAAGAGAATTAGTTCAGCTCTGATCCACACCCTTTCCCATCAGGGTCACACTTGAGTACCTATTACATTTTTCCGTGGAGGCAGAATTACACTCACTCCTAGAACCTGAAATCTCTCTGGCAACAATTTTGAAATTGCATTTGAATTCAAGTTGGTATCGTGTTGAGATTGTGAGTTGGAGATGGCAGTGGGCCCTCTGGTTTCTAGAAGGCCCTGTTTTCGCTTTACATAGTGCACCCACAAACAATTTGAGGAGTACGACAATCAAGTCAACAAACACCTTAGCAGAATTTTTAAAAAATATATTATCAACTTCTAACACTTAGCACATCGTTTCAAGAGCATGGCACTGATTCAATTTATTGCTGTCTTTTTTTTCTTCTTTTGCTACAAATATAATTTCTTCTCCAAAAATTTACAACTTCTGTACAAGTATTCAAAAAAAGTGCAAAATTAAGACTTCTGCATTGTGGGTGTGTTTACGTGTCATCTTCGTGGAACACAACAAATGGAGCCTGTCTCCCTGTCAGAAAAGGAAGGCTTTCTTGTTGCAATCTTTGTTCCCCTCCCCACAACTGTTTCTTAAGTGCTCCATTTTCAGCTAAGGAAAAAAAAAGGGTTCTTTATACATCATTTGAACCCTGACTTGCACAGGAAGAGAAGCTATCATATAAAGAATCACTCAGTGATTCCAAATTGTCCACCCCAGGCCTATCTGAGCTACTCAAAGATGCCTCTTCATTTTTTTCTTTTTCTTCCTTTTGTCCTTCAACCGTGTTCAGAGAGTTCTTCTCTCTTTCTAACAGAATCATAGTTTTTCCATTATATTTATTGAATGACTCCAGGGAAATTTGAGATAATCTATTCTCAGGATCTTCTTTTGTTTCTTCAACTTGTTTCAATTTCTGCAATAAAAAGAGGACAATATTAGAAACATATTTCTTTGGAAAATCAAGTTATTCTATCCAATATTCAATTATTGTCTGTATAACGTACCGTTTAAAGGGATAGAGAGACCCTACAAGTCTTTAACAACCTTCTGGTATAATTAAAGGTAATAATAAAGCCGATTTTAGGGATAAATCAAGACTTTAATCATTTTACTGAGATAAATAGGTCCCGATTTGCAAACCGGTTAAGTGCCACTTAATTTCATTTTAAATGGATCTATTTGGAATTTGTTCCGGTAAGTGCCTCTTATTTCTTCACCAAAGTTTCAAACTCCTCTCTTTTCTTACTAAGTATTAGTAGTTGTCTTGTTTTTTAAATATGGATCGGGATTGAGTTTCAGCCAGAAATTGGGGTTATATGGGAGGCGGGGTGGGAAAGGCATACACCCTCTTAAATTGCCGTGAAATTTCAGTACCTGTTAAATGTGTCAGAAGCATTATCATGTTTCTGTTTTATCCCTCTATGAGCCTTAAGATATTTGAAAGACATCTCCAGGTCTGGGCATGTAGATTCTAGGAAGCCCAAGGGCTTAAAAACAAAACCGTAGTAATGCTTCTGCCTGTTACTAACATCCCCCTTCAAGGGGTTCCACTAATACCAATCTAAATGGGGATGTTTGTAGGATGCTACCGGCTGTCTCTAGGGCTTTATAAAACACTGCAGTCATATTCAATAATTGTCGTAGGTGAACTCTGTAAACAGGAATATATTCAATTGCTCAAGTGGTTCCTAAGGTCTGAGGTGAGAGAAGAAAGGGACAGATACCGAAGCAACATGCGTGGAGTGTTAAAGCCACTAAGGCTTTTCCTTTTTGGGCAAAAATTCTATCCAAACACCAGGAAAAGGCAGGGATAGGGGCTTAGATATGGTGATGATGGGCTACCATTTATTAAGCATCCACCACGTAAATAAAACTCAATGAAGAGATTTTTATCCAGAAGCATTTTCACAGAGGACTTGCAAAATACACATCTCTATTTCAATGTTTTTTAAAAATTTATTTCTCAGAGAGAGAGAGACAGCTCGAGCAGGGGAGGGTTAGAGAGAGAGGGAGACACAGAATGTGAAGTAGGCTGCAGGCTCCAGGCTCTGAGACAGCTGTCAGCACAGAGCCCGACGCAGGGCTCGAACACACGAACCATGAGATCATGACCTGAGCCGAAGTCAGACGCTTAACTGCCTGAACCACCCAGGTGCCCCACATCTCTAAAGAGGAAGAAAAAACAAGGTTCAGAGCAACAGAGTTACTTGCCCAAGGTCACTCAGCAAGTGATGGAGAATAGGATTTGAATTCCAGGCTGACTGCGTTCCATGGTCTTGTTCCTACTAAACCATGCTCTTATGGAATAAAAGAGAAGATGTCCTGTTTTTTTGTTTTTGTTTTTGATTTTTCATCTTGCCACCCAAATATTCCACTTAAATAAGAAGGTAGATGATAAGTAGGACCATCTCTATTGCTTCTGTCCCAGACAAATTCAGTTCTGTCCCCCAACCTACCACAACCCCACCCACATTGCTATGACGGATGCACACAGGTGCAGTGAGGAAAATGTGTTCCCATCCAGGGAACAACACACACAGTCAAAGCCCATGATTCTCCTTTGCTAAATATTTAATAGAAAGAGGAAAGAAAAAGCTATGTGAGTGGATGGCTTTGCTGTCCTAAGAGCAGGCCGAGACACAGTTTCTCTTTCCATTATGGAAATGGCATAATTCTATAGGAATATTTGAAAATCGCCCTTGAAGTAGTGCTTATTTCATTATACTATTAATGTCTGGAAGCATTACTCATGGAGCTCATTTTCAGCCCCAAATGGCTGCCTTGAAATAAGAGGCAGGCTAAGGAACAGATTTCTAGATGATTACACAAAAGTGGCTCCATAATTAGGAATAACGCCATGCAAAAAGCCCCTTTTCATTGCCATGCCAATTTTTTGACATTTCTAATAAAGAATTATATAGTCCCGTCCTAACAATACCCAGAGAACAGGAAATGCTTTGATGTACCAAATGTAGGTAAATAAAGGACGTTCAGTGCAATTTTCTTCTCACCTGAATATCTTCTCCCTTTTTCTTTCTTCAAGAACCACAAGCATTTTCCTTGCCTATTTCTAGCCCATGTGGATCTCAAAGTCATTCAATAAACACTCACTAGAGAAGGGGCAGGACGCAGGTGGAAAGTGTTGGTGTTGAGGATATATAGTTAGGTGACAAGGGGAGACGGTGGGCCCTGGAGGCAGACACACCTGAGCTTGAATCACAGCTTTGCCCTTTTATTGGCTGTGTGAGTGCCCTGGAGCGCCCTTCTGCGGGTGTAAAATGGTGAGACACACTTCTATTTCAGGATTGTTGGGAGTAGTTGAAGTAAAACACCTTAAGACCTGACACATAGTTGTAGGTGCTCAATAAATAACAGTAAGGCAGGATTCTTTTTCTAGACAGTTTCTGAAACTGCTCTACAGGCCACCAGCATCAGCATTCTGGGGAAGCTTGTTAGAAACACAAATTCCTGAGCCCCACCCAGACTTAACTTCATCAGAGATGCTGAAGCCCAGCAGATGTTTTTAACAAGCTCTCCCGGTGGTGATTCTGATACTTGCTAAAATTTGACAATCACCTAGGCTGGAAGACCTTGTAGTCTTGGAGGGAAGATAGATGATAAGTATGTCTCAGTGTATTAAGGTAGAGATGAGGAAGGAGTTATTTACCATTAAAAACACCCACTGTGTCAGACATAAATTGTACATCATGTTTTCTAAATGCTTTGTGCTTGTCAGTTTGTTTCTTCAATTGGTTAAAACAAAGGCCTGTGGAGGTGATAAAAATGAAGGAATGGCTTATTTTAAGAAAAATCACATGGCTTTCTCAGTCTTCCTTTTATTTTCACAGTTTTTAATGAGAGGTGGGTCCAGAGATATATTTTTTTAACTTTTTAAAAATGTTTTTTATTTCTTTTCTTTTTTTTTTTTAATGTTTTTTTAAAATTTATTTCCAGGAGAGAGAGAGAGAGACAGCGTGAGCAGGGGAGGGTCAGAGAGAGAGGGAATCACAGACTGAAACAGGCTCCAGGCTCTGAGCTGGCAGTCAGCACAGAGCCCGACGCAGGGCTGGAACCCACGAACCGCGAGATCATGACCTAAGCGAAAGTTGGATGCTTACTCGACTAAGCCACCCAGGCGCCCCAAAAATGTTTTTTATTTCTGAGAGAGAGGGAGAGAGAGAGACAACGTGAGCAGGGAAGGGTCAGAGAGAGAGGGAGACATAGAATCTGAAGCAGGCTTCAGGCTCTGAGCTAGCTGTCAGCACAGAGCCCGACGCGGCGCTCGAACCCACAAACCGTGAGATCATGACCTGAGCCAGAGCCGGATGCTTAGCCGACTGAGCCACCCAGGCGCCCCGAGATATTTCTTGATTGTCAGAACAACATCAGTGCAAGAGCGACAGATACAGCCATTTGGTGCTTAACCTGAATGTTGGGGAGAGAACGGGGTGGCAAGGACTGTGGTCAGCTCAGGTGGCACGTGCCTGTTCTGGAGACGGGAACAGCTACTGAACATCTAGCTATTGCCTACATGCAGGAACGTGGGCCCAGATCTTTAGATTTTAAAGAGGAGGCTATCAATGTAGAACATGACTTGCTTGTGTTTAAGATCCTCTCATTTTTATTTAAAAAAAAAATTTTTTTTAATGTTTTATTTATTTCTAGGAGAGAGAGAGAGACAGCATGAGCAGGGGAGGGTCAGAGAGAGAGGGAGTCACAGACTGGAACAGGCTCCAGGCTCTGAGCTGGCAGTCAGCACAGAGCCCGATGCGGGGCCCGAACCCACAAACCGCGAGATCACGACCTAAGCGAAAGTCGGACGCTTAACCGACTAAGCCACCCAGGCGCCCCAAGATCCTCTCATTTTTAATTAGTTTGCTTTTATTACGAAAAAAACAAAAAACAAAAAACAAAGCAGCACCCCCACCCCCACCCCCATCACTGTATATGTCCTATCACAGTTTTCTGTCTGTTTGAACTTCGGGGGTAGAGATCACGTTTTATACATTTTATTTCCTTGCTGACCCCTCCTCCCCCTTCCCTGACCAGCTTTTTCCCTAAAGGCCTTGTCCAGTGCTCGGTTGTCAGTAGATTCTCAGGGGAGACTCGATGGGTTCACCCCCCCACTCCCCCGCTAGCGTCCCCCCTCTCTAGTGGTCTCAACTGCTTGCTTGGGTTTCACCAGTGGTCCTGCTGGCTAAGAATAAAGGTCCTGCAGTAGCTTCCTTCCCTGCCTCCAATTAGAAGCCTCCCAAGCTGTCCTCAACACTGTCTTGTCAGATCTCAGGTATTCTTTTAAAATTTCAAAGTCCTTTAACGTTTACATTTAAAATACAAGGAGGGCTTGAGGTCACACAGTAATGTGCTGATGATGTATCTGTCGAGTGGTAACCAAATTGCACATTAGCGGGCAGTGACTGTATGTGAAGGTGCTTTGCAAACTAATCATGGTAATAACAGTTAGCATTTAATTGAGAGTCTGCTCTGTGCAGACACTGCTAAGCACATCGCACGGCTTATCTGTTTTTATCCTCACATCAATTCCGCGGCGGTGGGTGTCACTAGTATTTCCGTTTGGGGCCCGAGTCGAGGCTCGAGGA
Source organism: Proteles cristata cristata (assembly GCA_017311185.1). NCBI lineage: Eukaryota > Metazoa > Chordata > Mammalia > Carnivora > Hyaenidae > Proteles > Proteles cristata. Next base: position 1,254,518 of record JAESUZ010000367.1, on the reverse strand, counting down.
AGTTAAGTAACTAGTTTAAGGTCCGGCAGCAGTACCTGGTGGAGTGTGGATTTGGACCCGGGCACTTTGCCTGCACAGGCCAAGCTCTTAACCTCTGTCCTGCAGACAGCTTTACAAATACCAGCCACGATTATCTTTAAGAGGAGCGTCTGAAATAGGAAGTTACTGAAGGACGACAATATTAATGATAAGAAGCCCTGAGAAGGTTAGTGTTTGACAAGGATTGTGTGGGTTCCGTAAGACCTTTCTTTCCTATCTCGTGCTTCATCTGGAGTATGAGCAAACGAATATACATTTGTCACCTATAGGTGGCAACAGTCGTACAGCTCACTTTCTGGTGGGGCTTTGCACTGCCCTTGGGAACTAGGTGGGGCTCAGGAGGGCAGGCGAAAATACATTTTCATGTTTAAAAAACACAGAGCTTGGCATATTCTTAAAATACTTCTCTGACTCTCGTGTAACCGTGGTATTACTGGTGATAATTCAAGTGGACAGAGTTTGCAAAAATCCCCTGGGAATTAGACCTTAACTAATTTAATTCCTTGTAGTCAAACAGTTAATCGATCAATGAAACCAATCTGCTCTGTGGCTGGCTTTGCGTGAATAAGAGAGAAAGTTCCACAAAAGAGGGGGATGTTGGAGTGATTTTGATTTGGGATTTGAGAACAGGACAGAGATGTACGGTAAGAGGGATGGCATTCCAAGGAATTTCCATCTAATAGGCCCCCGTTGAATCTGTACACCATTCTGTGTCTACTTTAGGCCCACAGGTTACACGAATAGTCTCTATCCCTGCCCTTTTGGGTTCTGTAATGGACATAATTACTGTAAAGGCAGAAGCACAGATCAAGATGTATTTATCATAAGGGGCTCTAAGAGCCCCAACCAGGCTCAGTTTTAAGTATCAGCTCAGTACCTGGGTTATAAATAATAAAGAGCTTTTATTTCCAAAGAGCTTTCCCATCCAGGATTTCACTTCGCTCTTACATCATTCTGGAAGGTGAGGAGGCTAGTGTTGGCTGTTCTCTCCATGGGGTTTTTATGGAATTTGTGGTTCATACAAATTCAGATTCAGGGGAAGTTAGACCTGGAGACTCGGTTCCCAGTTTTCAACACAGAAATGCATACCACTTTTTTCCAGTGTCAACAATGATCATGGACTAGAGATTCTGCCTAGACCAATATCCTGAACACAAGGAAGGATAAAACTGAAGGCTATCTGGGCCCTTACCATAAGGAAAAGATGGGGGAAAATTATATAAGGTGATAGAGGAAAAACTTAAGTGATAAACCAGAAAAAAGATATATGCTTAATGACATCAACTTCAAAGAGGTGCATGCTATACATGTACAGCCAGAAACTCCTGCCCATAGGGGAGAAACAAGTAGCAAATCCATGAACTAGTGTAATGGATTAGTGTTTGATGATGAAGGCTACTCTTTCATTATTTCAAGGAAGTTTGCATCTGTTGATTATATCTTGAAACTATTGGTGAGTATGTCTGCTACAAGCTGTCAGAAAGAGATTCACATCTTGTGAAATTCAAAGGCAGCACCATTCCTCTGCTGGACATTAATACTTACAAAGAGGGCTGGCATTTTTAGCACAAATTGATGTAAATAGTACCTGTATCAACACAGTCTTACTTCTCTGTTGCTGTAAAGATTCACTGCCAATCAGTTCAAGAAGGCATGTGGTAGGAAAATAGCTATGTTTATAAAGTGCTTTTATTATGTGTCATGTCCTGTGTTGAATGCATTGACGAATTCTCTCATTTAATCATTCTCATCCCCATTATTTGCATAAATGTTAATATACCGGGTAGAGAGGTGTAAATATTAGGCACATACTCTTGGCTAATAAGTTAGGGAATCAGAATTCAAGGAGGAGCAGCCTGACTACGGAACTTGGGATCTTAATCACTATGCACTAGACCAGGTATTTGGAAACCAGTGTTTAATTCTCTGGAATTGTGTTAATTGGCTGTGTAACCCCTCTATACCTGAGTCTTTACATTAAAGTTTTTAGAATCAGCCTGCTCTGTAAAGCTCTATGATTTTAAAATATTTTTAATTAGATGTCTTCCGTGCATCTATTATTGGCACAATAAATAGCTCTCTTCCCCACCTATGTTCTGAACAAACAGAAGAATGAGATAAAAGAAAAAGGCTGGTGGGAGAATAAAAATATCAGCTGTATTAATGGGGACGCTTACACTGGAGAATGAGGTTTCTAACTGCAAAGAAGTGAGTTTCCTCGTACTCCTTCTAGAAAGTCGGATGCTTAACCGACTGAGCCACCCTAAAAATAGGTGCCCCTAAAAATAATTTTTAAAAACCTCATGGAGGGCAGCAGGTGCGGTTGGGCAGAGAAACCTATTCATGGGCAAAGAAATAAGAGAGAAGTGAGTTCGTAGATGTGAAAGACAGAAGCACTGCCAGGTGGATGCAGATAAATCTAATAGAGGAGGCAGTCTGGCTAATCCTGGACATTGGGTTCATGTTGAAGGTCTGATTTCCCTCATCCCTTTCCTGATGAGTGAATCTTTGGGCACTGGGGAGGATGGGCCCAGGGCAGAGTTTTGTGTTATGGTCTTGTTGTGGGAATGGGGAAGGGGTATTTTAAGCCAGGGATTCTTGGTGGAAGGGCTGCGCACATTGCAACGTCTACATTAAGTGATATTTGCTGGGGGAAGACCAATCTCATGGGAAAAGATGCAGCCAAAGTCATTTCTCTTTCCTCAGAGGCACTAATCTCTTCTTTAATGTCACCTCTTACTGTATTCCTGGCGGAGCTACTTTCTGAGACTTAAAAGTAGATAAAATGACCTTTGGTGAACACCAGAGACCCTCCACGCTTTTCTTGAGAGTTGTGCTGTTAACCCTGTTAACCTGGTCAAATTCCAACCTGGATAATTACTGTCTCCCTGTGCTCAGTTCCTTTTATAACCTCAACTGGACACATTACTCTTCACTTGCCCTTCTGAAAAATTAATGTGATGGATCGGTAATAGAGAACCACTCTCTCCATCCAAAAACTGGTTGGGAGATGCGATTCATCACTTGGGGGCACTCTCTGTTTCCTTACTGGAGTCCTGAAGATTCTTCAGTATCTCCAGGGCAAACTGGTTTTATTAGGTGAAAGAGTAATTTTCAGCTGAGATGTGTTTTTATGACTATATTATTAACTATATTGCTGTCCTTTACCAGGATCAATGACTTTTAGTGACCTCTGCTGGAGACCCTGAACCCAGAGGGAAAAAAGCGAGCTTACTTTTGGGGGGAAAAAAAGGCGAGCAGAGAGAAGGTCAGTAAGGGAAGAAACAGGGTGGCTAGAAAATAATACACTTTATAGAAATGAAAAGAACTCAGCTCAGAGATAAACAGTGGCCCCAAAGACATTTAAAAACTAGATCCAAAGGGCAGTAGAAAAGAGAAGTCATTTTATCAGAGATCAGAAATGCTCCCATATATGGAAAATGGGGGAAGATGAGGGGCCAGGTGTGTCAGTGGGAAGAGAAACAAGGAACATAAAGAAAATCACAAATGGAGCTCATGGCAGATTAAGGCCTTTGGAAGGGGAAAGGCCTGCCTTTATAAGTTTGGGTTAAACTGTTATATGAACATGCAAAGGACACGTTTGTGAGTTCTGCGAACTCTAACATCAGTGCATTACATGACATGCCCATTTGAAGACATACTTTTTGATTTTTGTTTTCTAGGCTGTGGATGCATCCACAAATCTAATTTAAAATGTAAGTTGGTCACCATAAGTAATGCATCAGATGGGATCAATATTGTTCAATGTCTCCAAAAGTAAAAACCTGCAGTGTTTTAAAGCAACCTAGAATCGGGAAAACCAGCCGGCTCATTGATACCGGCTTGTGTAATTAGCTTAACTAAGTAGAACATGCTAACCTCTGTTCTTAGATTCTTTTTCTTCTTCCAGCACAATAATATTACCTAAAAGTTTTATTCAGGAATGAGAGTTGAGCAGGTTCTGGGCTGGGAACTTCTCAATCTGTTCATCTTAGTGTCAGGTTAATGACTCTAGCTGATGAGAGTGGAGGCATCAAGTCTTTCTACCTTTAATTTATAGGTACTGTTATGAATAAAAATAAACATATATGCTACTTACTTGACTTAAAAGGTTGATTAGACTTTTTTCTTTGACTAACCCTTCCATCATTTTATATCTTAAATATAATATCTATCTGTCCAGAAAGCCAGGCCATCTTGGGCTTAGATGTCAGTGTGTATGCAGCAGAAAGAGCCCATGAACTTCATCAGAGGAAAACACGGCATGAAGGGGCCATCTGTGTATCCCAGCACCGTACAGCTGTGTTTTCACTTTGGAGTGATAGATCTGAAGCTGCTCTAATAAGAACAAAACACTCTTCTTTGGAGGATCAGATGACTGTAAAAAGGTTATACTATTTTTCCCCCTATGGAAGTTCTCCTTTCAAAGAAAGACCTCCAATACCATTATAATGGTGACTATCATAAAAGTGTATCTGAAAGTGCTCAGCTTTTATTATGATGTATTCTGTGAGTGCCAAAGGTAGAAAGAAGTATTCCGTGTCAAACATTAACTGAAAATCGGCAACCTGAAATTACTTCTAATGGAATCTGGTAGACCATTTAAGAGTTGCAGTACACTATGGCATCTAATCTCTTGGGCGCTTTACGACAGCCAGTGAGTCTAATGGGACTGTAGGGTAAGGTTCGTCCAGGAACACACAGATATTTGTGCATGTTGGAAGGTTTACTCTCTTCATATTTAAGCTATTCATCTCCTAATGCAATTCATGTTTTGATTGTAGGACTGGTCAGCCTTCACTATGGATGCAGTTATTCCCTAAGGATATGTGACATATTGAGTCCTGGAGCCAAGGCAACTCAGAATCAGCACCAATTCATTGATCCTGGTTCTAAAGAGAAGTTTCCTTGGTGGGAATTGTTCTAAAGATTTAGGAACATTAAGCTTTATATTCTGCGTTGTATTCTAGTTTACTGTGACAATTGTAAGATGTGCTAATTCCACATTACTCAGTAAACATGAGGGGTCCTAGGAGGGGAGGATGTGCTAGTTGGGACACTGACAGTGGAATCTGCTTTCATTCTGGATTCTGTCCCTTGCTCTGCCACAGTATGACAGTGACAGTCACTACCTCAATGCCACACAGATCATTATGAATATGTAAATATGGATTATGCTATTCTTGCCACATCACTTCTTTATTTATCTATTTACTCAACAGATATTTATTGGGCACCTACTATGTATTAGATGGTATTCTAGACCCTGGTGATAGAGTGGTATACGAGATAAAGCTACTGCTAGCATGGAATGTACATTTGAAAAAGGCTTTACCATGATGTCAATATAGAACAAAGCTTCAGATATTTTCGGAGAATGAATCCCCAAGAAATGGGCTGGAATAGTCTTTCCAGCCTGCTCTTTGGTCTAATAGCAGCACTTAGAACTCAAATATCTTGTCAATCTCAAAGCTGTGGCTGTGTCCCTTTTATCCCAATCCTGTTTTGGAATTAATGCCCTCAACTTGCTTAGTCGTTTGATCTTCTTCCATTCTTAGTCTGTCACAGCATTTGGGCAAATGTTTTTCATAGGTTAACTAATTACTATTTCCATTCACCTTTCTTAACCTCCCCGGGCCTAGTCATCTCCTAAATTCAACATGCTTAAATGAGAATTTCTTCTCTTTCCTCTAATTCCATGTTGTTGCCAATGATAACCAAGTTTTACAACTTGATTCCTTCCCCCCCCCATCATTCATAGCTGCTCATTCTGTTTTTATAATAACTCATCCACAGGATCTTTTTCTCTGTGAATTCCTGGCCTAAATGGCCAAACTGTCTATTTGACTCTGAACTTACATCCATTCTTTTTTACAGGCTTGTTTCCAATCAGTGTCCCAGTTCTCAATTAGATTCCATACTTCTTGAAGCCATGGACTAGATTTTATCCTGCTTTCTTTCTCAGATCCTGACACTATGTCTTATATATCTTGGAGTTGATATTCATTGCATATCCATAAAGGTAGTCTTTATTAGATCTGTTGTTACTGCATCATTTCCTCAGGACCTCATAGACGTGACCGAGTTTTTCCATGCTGCACATATAAAAGATCATTTCAGAGGTTCACCTGACTTGTGAAAGTAGAGCCTCCAGACATATTAGCAGTGGCACGGCCTCTCACATTCCAAGTTAACATCAAGAACCTAGATTATTGGACCAACATTATTGGTCTATTATCTACTTCGACAAAAGCCATTTCCTATCTGCATCCAAAGCAGAGCCATGTGCACTCACCTACTAAAGCCATGCTGGCCAGATGGCTGTGCTCAGAGTCCTCTCCTGCATGGGCAGGTGGGCGTGGCCAGCAGTTGGGTGAGGCAGCCCCTGCCATCACTTCCTGGAACTCCAGGAGTGCTAGCCAAGATAATAAAGCTTCTCAGGGGGCGAAATGTTATTAAAAAGAGCAGGCCCATGATAAATGGCACAGACGTTGGCCCCCTTTTTTAAATGCTTCCTTCCCTTCAGCCAGCGAGGACTGCCTCACCTCATCCGAGCCGATTGCAGGCCAGGTGCTCAAATTCAGATTCTTAGCTCCTTAAAACAGGGATGGGGGAGAACTTGTTGACGGGAGTGACAGTGTGACAATGACAATGATGACATTGTTAGGGGCATCAACCAGACTGTTGAGGTGACAAACCCACCAATATTACTTGGTATATCAAATCAAGAAATGAAACTGCATGGAGATTAGATTACAGCTGCCTTAGTACACAGTTCTAGAATTAGGCAGCATGCGGATGGTTTTTGTTCTCTCTCTGCCACCTGTAATAGTTCAGCTGGCAAACGGACTCCTCCATTATAAAAGTATTCTCTTCATAAACCATCTAGGCTGGCTCAGTGCTACTTTATGAGGTTTAATTCAGCTATCCACTACAATAAAAAATAACCTTTATTTTTGTCTCACATGCACAGAACACTTTAATTTTTAAATTAACTCAAAAGCGAAAGGCGCCTTGCTCCGAGTGAAGCCTGTTTGCCCCACACAGCTGCGTAAACACAACTCGATCGCTAGGAGAATTAAGTGTGGATCAACAAAATCAATAGTTAATTGTGTAACTCAGGGTCTTTCATTTCAGATCTAATCTGTAAAGAAGGTCCAGGGAATGTTTGCTTTTTGATTTTCTTAAGATATTATTTAAAACCTTTCTGTCAGGAAGAAGAGTTCACCTGGTCTTTACATCATTTCCCTAACTTATTTAGCTTTTGAGCAGTCAAGGTCGTACTGACCCTTCAGCTTCTCCAGTCTTCACCTTCTAAAGTTCAGTGTCCTTATCAGGCAAGCCACCTCATTCGGGTGTCTGGCTGGCACTAATGCCAAGCAGACTTTATTGGCAGAAAACAACCCAATGTAATAGGTGTTTCGGCACCAGATGTGGCTGCATTGGTCGTGTTATGAACTACCTTTTGGTTTATTTCGCCACTCTACGTATAGCAACTAGGCAGCCACCTTCACCCCCACCCTGCTCCCATCAGTAAAATATATTGTGCTGTGAAGATGCACGATTTTGTGATGTGGCAACAACACGTAGGTTAAGCCAGTAAGGACGAATATGCTATCTGTTCCAGCAATCTAAAAGGGACCCAAGGGAGGGGGGTGCTCTTTGAATAGAACCTATAAAAAAAAGTCATCCAATCTCATTAGCCCAAATGGATGAGAAGGGAAGGAGGGCAGGCAGGCCTCCTTTGCAAAGGGGATAGTACAATAACATTGAGAAGACCATGGGGTAAAAAATGGGCCGCCTTGACCCTTGTTATATTACAGCAGAGCTAAAAATGTAACGTTTGAACTTCTTTTCCCTTTAAAGTGTAACCTTTCATATAATAAGTTAAGCCTTGCTCTCTCTTACATATTGTTAGAAGCCCTCATCCATTTCAGGGACTGAAGGCAAAATAATTCTTGAAATAATGAATCATTTTTCTTTTTCCAGCTTGTCCAGAAATCCCATGATTATTTTGCTGTTGCAGACAATGACCTTCTCAAAGGAGGCCTATCAAATGTTCAAGATAAATAATGAGAGGGTCTCTTTTTTCTGCCTCAAGGAAAAAACTGGATGGAGGGAAGGTGTTTGTGACAGCCTCAATATGTTCATCTCAGGAAGGGCAGCAGCGTGCTCCAAGTGAAATGGAGCAGCGCATGTGTGTGTGACCAGGGGGTCCCATTCAGCGGGACTCCTGGGCTGCGTCCTTAGAAGGACCTTAGGGGAGACACCTAAGCTTTTCACTCAGTAATGCTGGAATCAAATGTTTCGCTGGCAGCAGACAGCACGTTTTAAATCTCTTGACATGGGAGCAAGCTATCTAAAGGAAAGCAAGCCCTGGTTAATGCCTCCTTCCAACAGTAGATAAAAACATGGTTCAGACAGAGTAGGGTCCAGGAGCTAAGATTAATCATAATGAATCTCCCCTTCCTCCCATATCCCCATCTTCCCACCAGGCAGCAGATACTCAAAGGGCAAAAGGAGCCTTTCTTTTGTTCTCCCCATGGAGGCAAGGTCTAAGTAGAGAGCTGCAGTCGAAATCGCAACTTTCCCATGATTCGAGCACTTTGGGGACGCACGGGAGTATGGGCCAGCTTCTCAGGGCAAAAGTCATCTGTTCACCCTTTTATGGCTCTTGTTCCTAAGTCTCTGTGGACAGCTGAGGACACAGACCTTAACTTCGGGAGTAGATACAAGACCTTCCCAGATATGCCCCCAGTCTCCTCCTTATCTTTGGTGAAACTCCACCTTTTCCCCATAGATGGCTGGTGGAGGGCCTGGTTCTAGACCAGGGGAAGAAAATTCATTGCCGGTGAGGAGGATCTGACATAGGCACAAATGCATGGATAGTGTGAGTGGGTAGTGGGGACTGTGGTGAACTAAGAGCACCTGCCCCAGTTAGAGGGGCAGCAAGTGCTTACTTAACGAACATCTAGGTAGCACTTGTTATTACTATCCCACACAGGGTAAGGAATTATCAAATCACAGTTTCACAATGAAGACCCTGTGCATTTCCACAGGCTTGCATTGCACCTGTCACTGCCTGGCATATCACTTCCTTCTATCATTTTTTAAATGCATAGGATTTAGGTCGATATGTAGGAATATGGCAAGTTTAGTAGTTGGTGTTTTTCTCCGTGTCAAAATGAAAAGCCGGTGATGAAATAGAAAGACATTTCAAAGATATAGGGCTCCCTATGGAAAGGGGAAGGAAAATAGGGAGGAAGGAAAGTTCTCTATTCCCAGGCAAGCTCAGGAATCAATGTGCTCAACCAGGCAGTATCCAGTGGCAATGCCGGGGCAAGGGTAAAAAAGCAATCTCAAAAGTAATCAGGATACAAATGATCCAGGGCTTTACAGATAAAATTGAAACCGTTCAGCAACACCTTGAAAACAAGCCAGTAAGCATGCAGATAAGGATCAAGCACATTACTTAGCGGGCCAGCTGAGGATGGCAACCAGCTGGATTTTGAGCCCAGAAAGGCAGTTAGTATCTCTGTGTTCTGCCTCACATATCTTCCCCTCTCCAGAATGTCCTTCCCACCTTTCATGCCGGCTAATACCCACTCATCTCTGCAGATTCGGATGGAGGAAAATATCCTGTGAATTCTTTTCTAACCAGTGCCTTGACTACTTCCCTTTTTGTTCTCACTTCATTCTCTGTGTAGACTATTATCACGGCACCAGTGAATCTTGGTTGTATATAGTGGTGGCCACGGCTCAGTCTCCAGGATAAGCTATGGCCCTCTTTATCTGTTCATCCCTGTGTCTAGAACATGCCTGACACATAGGGGGTCCAGAAACATTAGTGGGATGAAGGGAGGATGCTAATTACATTTCTCATTTACTGGTCATCTTTTTCTTTCTTTTTCCCCTTTTCTGTAATGTTTCCTTATCTTTTACCTAATGCTGTTTATTGCCTTTGAAAGTGATTGAGTCCCAAGGATAAGATGCTGTACTGTTTGGCAGGGAACATTCATTTATTTCCCGAGGGGTAGTTGATGGTCTAATTACCCAGAAGACACTTAAGTTTCCTTTATTTAGAAAGTAGAGATAATAACCTCCCCAGTAAGTAAACAGGAAAATAGATTTTCATTTTCAAAAAAATTTGATTAACATACAATTTTCAAGGAGCATTTCTACTGCCACAAGCCAAGCTCCTTGAAATAACCAGCAGCACCAAGAACTGCAGGGTTACAGATTAAAACACATGAAATAAGTGAGGATTATATCAGTTAGCAATGGGAAGATTAATATGTCAGTGAGGCTTTTTAAACATCCAAGTAGTTTCATGTTACAGGAAAAAATCCTCATTATGTTCAAAGTGGGGGAATTGCCTTAGAATGAAGGTTTGAGAATACTATGATGAATTTCAAGAATACTGGATGTCTTTAAAGAATACAAGAGATTTTGGAGAGTCCTGGAGTGGCCACATCCCCAAGATGCAGGACAGAGTGATAGGACAGTCACCCAAGGAGGTGCTTGGCCTGGGCCGTGTCCTTAGGCCCACAGGGGAGAAATGCAATGTGTCAGAAACAGAGCACTGTAACAGGGAGCAATTTTTTGCCTATCAGAACTAGCATTGGCTATAGTCCTGGGACTGGGTTTCAATTCTCTTTTCCTCAACTCTGTGAAAACCTAGAGTTTCACTGAGGTAAATGTGAGGGGTCTGGTGTTTCTCTTTGCTGGCTTTAGCACGTATGGTTTTTCTAGTCATGGGTATCTACAGTTCTCTTAAGTGACTGGAAAAAATACTTTTTCTTCAATCAGTGTTAAAGAAGTCATTGGCAGGGCACCTGGGTGGCTCAGTTGGTTGAGCAGCCGACTTCGGCTCAGGCCATGATCACATGGTTCGTGGGTTCGAGCCCCACATTGGGCTCTGTGCTCACAGCTAGCTCAGAGCCTGGAGCTTGCTTCAGATTCTGTATCTCCCTCTCTCCCTGACCCTCCCCTACTCATGCTGTGTGTGTGTGTCTCCCTCTCTCCGAGAAATAAACTAAACATTAAAAAAAATTAAAAAAAAAAAAAAGGAGAAGAAGTCACTGGCAAACTGTCCCTTAAATACTCCTGTTGGGTGATACCAAATTACTTAAAGGCTGTTTCAAAGGCTATTCCCCATTTGAAAATGGCTATGAAGAAGACATTCAAGGCCAGGCCTGCTAAGCATAGATACTCACACACACACACAACACATGAGCATGCACGTGCGCACGCGCGCACACATATACATACACACACACACACACACACACACACACACACACACACACACCCTTCTGATGCTTTTGGGGGATGGCTATAGAATGTCATTTGAAGCAAGGAAAGAAAAAAAGCATCACCCCTCACAAAAATGTTTCAGTGCATTTTGGTCTCCTGGTCAGGGCCAATAAAGATCTCTTGCTGTGAGCCAGCTCGAAAAGTAATGTGGTGAAGGATGTTACACTTTTTGCGGTCTGGACGTGATTAGTGATTAGCACGGTAGCCTCAGTCAGCTGGGAATAGCAATCAGGGTTTCTCTCCTGCGACACTGAAGGGCTACAAACACGACTGGCTTCCATCCCATATGATGATGGGACATTAACTGAAAACCTAATTAATCTGTGAATGAATTATGGCCTAAGAATTACACTGTTTTATAATCAATTTTAAGTGAGTCCCTAACACAAGGTAAGAAGAAGAAAAAGCTGTAAAATTATAAGAGGTTAGTACATTCTGTTCACTATGACTGATGATTTTGAGGGAGATAATTTTACAATCCATCAAATTTTAGTCATTTCAAAAATCATGCCTCCCAATGTATGCTGTAAATTAATTTTAAGATTTACATATTCATTAAAAATCGTATTGAAAGCAGCAGGAAGTGAGTCCCATTTGAATAATAAAATAACTTGTTATTCCACTGGAGATAAAAAAACAAAAAAATTAAGAGATTTATATTTATTGCTAATAATCACATCAATTGCTATCTGAGTTAGTTAAACCAAGAATTTATATTCACCAGAAGCATTGCCATAGTACTGCCAATAATCCCCCCAATTCTCATTTTGGGTGGATGAAGCAGCTCTTGTAACACGTAAAAGTCACCGGGAGAAAAACAAGAAGGCGAAGAACATGGCCCTGAGCCTGCTGGGTGTGCGTGTCTGAAGTAGGGCTACAGTCACCCTGCGCAGATAGGAAAACATGGCCTCACTCCTGGGAGGAAGAACACTTGACTTATTATTTAAAAAACATTCCTCTTTCTCTTACTTTGCAAAATCTATTTGGCTGAATTTCCCATAAAAAATAAAAGGATGCCTGAGGTACAGAACATTCCAGATATCTGCATTAGCCTTGACTGCCGAGGGGCTGGCCACCAGCAGGGGTTGACTCCATAACACCAGGGACACAATTGGAAGGGAACAGAATTGTAGTTAGCAAAGCCATGCTACACCTGCGTGAGCACAACCATTCGCTCTAGATTAACCTTATAAGAGACCACCAACTCAAAGATCTGGCCCCACAGTATGAACAGCCTGGATTCATCTACAAGAATGATGAAAGAGTCAAAGGGAACAGCCAGGGTGTGAGGCATCATGTGGATTCCCTAGTAGAATGTATAATCCACTGGGCAGAACAGACACAAGGGGAGGTTCTTTTCAAATTCTGGGGAAAGACAATACCTATTTTCCATGAAATTCAGTTTCTTCATGGCTCTTTCGTTCCACAGGGGATTTATGATAGGCTATTACCATTATCTTTAAGAGAACAAGAGATCCCTTTGTGAAGTACTATTGGTGAGGTCCTTGGCTCACACTGGCTCCACTATGTAGAGTTCACTGTTTGAATGTAGACATGGCTAACTCTAGGCACTTGTGTGGCAACTGCTTGCTACGTGTCCATAGCAGGCAGTGCGTACCAATCTCTGTACTGCATCTCCCCAAAACATGGATACAACCTCAGAATCCTTTTTCATACATGATTCAGGCAACTTCTGCCCATTGGTTATCCATATCATTTGAGATAAATACTATTTGGTATCCTTCTTAATGTGTGTGTCTGTGTATCTGTATACATATGTATATGTGTATATATGTGCCCGTGTATACATATACATATACACATGCATGCATATATACATATACTAAGTGTATACTAATGTGTGTGTACATATATATATATATATGCACACACTTAAATATCAAAGTATCTGTATATTAATGGGGTAGGTATGTCTCTTAGTGTATGTGGCTAATATTAAATATGTATATTGATGCCTTAGTATATAGAAACTTCAAGTTATTTTTGACTCTTCTCTTTCATACCCACATCCACCAGTTTTGTGACAAATTGTCTGTGTTTTCTCAGATTCATTCCTCTTTTTTTTCCTTGCTTTTCTCTGCATCATAAGGAATGACATTTTCCAAGCTCCTTCTCTATCTGGTGTCTGGGGAGACTTAGCCAAAGGCAAAAAGTGGCAGAAGACTAGAGGGCCGGAGAAGGGAAAAGAACCAGGTTGTTTCTTTCCTTCTCTGTGACCTATGGTGTTCCTGGAAGCAGCTTCTCTAAGGCTCCATCTCCTGTCAGATAGCACCTCCCACTCATGGTGTTATTTCCCATCTGATGGTGCAGTTACTGGGCTTCTGCTATTGTTCCTCCATCCCTAGGGGATGACTGTTACTTCCTGCTTCTGCTAATCCCTGGATTGACTAACAGTCCCCTGTAGAACTCAGTTATTCCATTATCTAAGTAAATGATTCCTTGTATTATATTCTGCCTATAGAAAGACTTACAATGATTCCTGTTCCATTCTAGACTCTGGCCAATAGAATCATATAATTCTATTTGCTCTCCTTTTTAAACATATCCTAAATCCAATAATTCTCCATTGTTTATTTTCTGCTATCATGTTAGGGAGGATACCATCATCTCTTGCCTGGATAACCACAGTGGCTTCCTCTTCTCCATATAGCAGCCATAGCATTCTTTAACAACCGTAAATCATATCACTCCCCTGTTCAAAATCCTCCAATGGTTTTCCTTTGCCGAGGATGAAACCTAATGTTACTGCCACACCTACAGAGCCCTATGTGACTGGCTCCTGGATTCTTGTCCACCTGAATTTTCTTCCTATCTCTCTGCTCCAGCCATAATGGTCTGGGGACAAATCAAGTATCCTCTTTATCTCTGCTGATACACTTCTCCTCCAAATAATAACATTTGATGTTTCACTTCCTTCAACCTTCTTTAAATATCCTCTCTTGAGATAGAATTATCCAATCACTCTTTCAAGTGGTACCCTTGTTATTTCCTATCCAGTTATTTTGCTTTTTAATAACCCAAACCACCACTTGACATTATATTACCTTATTACCTTTTTATTTGTTTATTACCTGTCTTCTCTGTAAAACATAAAAGCCATACCGGCAGGGGCTTTTCCTTTTGTATTTCTAATTTGCTTTATTCTCAGTGCCTAGAATGTTACCTACTAAATAGTATGGACTTTATAAATATTCTTGAATCAATGAATATAAACGATAAGCCTACATCAGAGTGTGAAAAACAAGTAACACTAACAAGTAATTAGTTGTATTATTTAGAATACGAATAAACATATGAACAGTTTTCTATTTAAATCAATATACATGTTCAAAATGGGAACTAACTGCAAGCCAGGACATTTCTTGGTAGTTATGACACAAGGTAAGTTAGTGAGTGGACTGTACTCTGATTTTATTCTTTACCATGTTCACAACCCTACATCTGTCCTTTTCAGGCACTGTCCTTGGTACCTATGTTTAGTGTACTTGCAGATGATGTGGAAATCCTTCGAAATTTGCATTAGTGAAAGGAAAGCAGATAGTTTGTACATAAAATCCTTTGGTTTATTTGTTTCAAATATATAAAGTAGAAAAATATATCTGCGATGTCTCGAGCTATTGTCCTACCAACAACTTCTTCTGGCCAGGAATTACAGCTATGAATGACTTCTTGTTTAAGGGATCTGATATTGATAAATCCTAAGAACTCAGTAGGTCAAAGCTGATTTCTTCCTACTGAAGATGAAAGTCTTAGTAATGATCCTGTCATCTTCTGCTTTTTGACCTTGAGTACTCTCATGGGTTGATGTGTCCCCTGAAAAGATATGGTAGCCTCTGATACCTGTGAATGTGACTTTATTTGGAATTACTGTTCTTGCAGATATAATTCGGATGTAAGTTAAAAGGGGTCATGTTAGAATAAGATGGTCCCTCAATCTAGTATGACTAGTGACCTTATCAGAAGAGGAGGAAAGGCAAACATACACAGAAGGAAGAAGATTTGAGGGGATCCAGGGAGACACACACACACACACACACACACACACACACACACACACACACACAGAGGGAAGTGCCATGTGAAGACATAGACATACAGAGGGAAGGCAGCCATGTGACGACAGAGACAAAGAAGAGTGTCCTGTGGCTGCAAGATAAGGAATCCTAAGGGTTGTTGGCAACTACCAGAAGCTAGTAGTCAGGCCCTGCCGACATCCTGATTTCAGACTTCTGGCCTCCAGAACTGTCAAAGAATGCTTTCCTTCTTCCCTTCCCTTCCCTTCCCTCCCCTCCCCTCCCCTCCCCTTCCTTTTTTTTTATTTTTCCCTTTTCTTTTCAAGTATATTTATTTATTTTGAGAGAGAAAGAGAGAGATAGAGGGAGAGAGAGAGAATCCCAGATGCAGGGCTCAATCCCTCAAATAGAAATCCAGAGCAGAAATCAAGAGCCAAAGGCTCAACTAATATAGCCACCCAGGTGCCCTGAAAGAAGGCATTTCTGTCGTTTTAAGCCCCTCAGTTTGTGGTGTTTCATTACACTGCAGCAGCCCTAGGAGACTAATAGATACTTGATATCTTTATTTTTTTAATTTTATTATTATTTTTTAGTGTTTATTTTTGAGAGAGAAAGACAGAGTATGAGCAGGGGAGGGGCAGAGAGAGAGAGGGAAACACAGAATCCGAAGCAGGCTCCAGGCTCTGAGCTGTCAGCACAGAGCCTGACACAGGGCTTGAACGCACAAACCATGAGATCATGACCCCAGCAGAAGTTAGGAGCTTAACCAGCTGAGCCACCCAGGTGCCTCATTTGATACTCTTTAGAATATATGTTATCATTAACAGAAGCCATTTTAAGGCACTAAAATTCTAGGTTTATAATCATACACTTATCAGGTGTTTTTTTTTTTTTAACTGCAGAGAAGAAGTAGAGCTGTTTTTCAGTCATTTTTTTTCTTTATTGTGTTTAAAAATGTGATGCTGAAAGGGCCCCTGGGTGCCTGGGCAGTTAAGCATCTGACTTTGGCTCAGATCGTCATCTTGCAGTTTGTGCGTTCCAGCCCCATGTTGGGCTCTCTGCTGACAGCTCAGTGCCTGGAGTCTGCGTCAGATTCTGTGTCTCCCTGTCTCTTTCTTCCCCTTCCCAGCTAGGTCACACTCTCTCTACGTCTCTCTCTCAAAAATAAATAAACATTAAAAATGTGATAAAGATTAAAAAATACTTTGGTTTAACAGTGCCACTTGAAATTGTGAAATTATGGTTGCACTAATTTTATAAAATATTAAAAGTATACTTCATTTGAAAAGGAAAATAATCAGAAAGGAAGTTATATTCAGAGTATCAGGAAATGATGGACTGCAACATTTGTGGAAAGCTTCTTTCGATGCTAGGCTGTGCTACTGTATTCGTTACCCAGTTTCCCTTGTTGGCTCACTCCATGAGTGGTGGAAAACTGTGATCAACATTTCCTTGCAAACGTGTAGTTGGCTCAAAACTCTTAGAGTTCCAAGGTTCTTTTTCTTTAAAAACAAACTCAAATTCAATTCTCTCTTAAAATTTGAAAATGCTAGAATTAAGCACAAATTTCTACTTCTACCTAGAATTTCTCCCCACAGTATATAAGGGGAGTATACGTGGAAGGCTATAAATATAAAGGGCTTAGCTTCCTTCACTCACTTAGGAGTGATATACAAATGAGGTATTACAGACTAAGTTAAACTCATGCCAACCAGAGGGCCATCTGCCATAATGATCAGTATGACCAACTCATTTGAACCAGCTCTTCCTGGAGTCCTTATTGTGTCATAAAAGTTAAGGTTGGTCCAAAAATTTGAGTCAAAGATGAACTCAGGTGCTATTCTCCAATCTCCAGCATGCTCCTCAATAAAGTTTTGGACCCACTGAGGTCCCAATGGAGGAAGAAGTCTCATAATGGAATGGAAAAGGCCATGTGATATTTTCTTGGTAAAGAGAAGAAACCTCAGAATGAACATCATTTCTGCCCCAGAAGGTATATCAAGAGATACCTGGTTCAGTGATGGAAAAAAAAATCTAGACGCTTGCAGACATCAGAGCCTACTATGACTGTGAGGCAGGAATGACCTTTTGATTCTGAAGCTCCTTTTTATTCTTTGCTTGATTCCTGGCCATAGAGCCCACCTTGTGCCTCAAAATCCCTAATTAAATGATAGGCCATGGCAAATTTTCAATGGAACTGCCTCTATCAAGAGGAAATGTGTCAGTCTTAATTCTACTGGTTGCATACTATGACCTTTGGTGCATAAGGTGGGAATGATTAAAAAAAAAAGTAAGCCATGGAGATTTGGGGCTGTTATCATATAAAATTGTGCCTGTATTTGAAAAGGGCTATAAGGATACTTTTTGCTGTTCCTATTACCTTCAGCTCGTGTACCTTTATATTTCCCCCATTTGACTTTTAACCTTTTACACACTATACAATTTACAATTCTACGTGTTTCCTCATGTTCTATTATTTTTCATTTCTTTTAACTCTAAAAGCCCTTAAAATCATCTCATTTCAGAGATGTATATCTTTCTTTCT
Source organism: Proteles cristata cristata (assembly GCA_017311185.1). NCBI lineage: Eukaryota > Metazoa > Chordata > Mammalia > Carnivora > Hyaenidae > Proteles > Proteles cristata. Next base: position 1,236,584 of record JAESUZ010000367.1, on the reverse strand, counting down.
AGCTTTGTTGAATTTCTTTTTCGACTGAAGATGAGATGTGTTTTCACATACCAGCTATACTAGCAGCTAACTTTCATTGAGTATTTTGGCTTCACTCAACCCAAAGCTAACAAATCATGGTTTGTTTGTTTGTTTTTACATTAAACACTTAGGGAATTTAGTTTGCAACAAATGTGATGTATTTATGTTAAGGTTGCACATATGTATTTATATGGACCTAGAATGAGCAAATAAAGTTCATTGGCTTTGTATGTAAAAATGAGGCCATGATGACCCCACAGAAGGGAAAACTTCACGGCTTCTAATTTTCAGTAGCGAGTATAGGTTTCTGTTGGATGATCCATTCTATAGAGTCTAGTCCTTCTTATGACCAGGGGTTTAAATGTACAAAAGGCTTACTAGCATTGGGAAGTTCCAATTTTTGTGACCAGTTAATGCTACTATTTTATTAAAAGCTAATTGGCCCATGTAGAGATAGTGATCATACTAACACCTACTAAATACATCCTGTGCTCAAGGCACTGTGATAGAAGCCCCATAGACATCATCTCTTTGAGAGTCCCATAACTTAATGGAGGTAGATTCTCAAATGTCCCTTATGGAGGTGACAAAACTGAGGGTCAGCAAATTTAAGGAGTTTATGTAAGGACAGAAAGGGCTTTCTGATTCCAGAGCTCATAGTTTTTTTTATTGGGATCATTAGCAGAAGGTTTAATCATCAATATTCACTGACCATAAATGTGGACAGATTTTAAAAGCTCTCAGAATTGAGGGAGAGAAAGAAAAACTAAGGAGAAATTCCCCTAGACTGATAGCTGGCGATGCTTTAAATGATTGCATTAACCATCCGTAAGTAAGACACACCAGAATAATTAAAAGAGGGCAAATACTATAGATTTCAGGATGGTGGATGGTCTCACGTCCCCATGCTTCTAACAATTGTCCCTCAAATGGAGAAGCTGTCTTTGGGTTGTCCATCAGGATGTGCTCCAAGGATGTATGCAGGTCAGTATAGACCTGGCACCATGATAAGTGACACTTAGTTTTATATTGTACTTCGGGTAATTTTGTGCATTTATATTTTAAATGTTTATTTATTTATTTTGAGAGAGATAAAGAGAGAGTGAGTGAGGATGAGTGGGGGAGGGGCAGAGAGGGAGAGAGAGAGACTCTAAAGCTGGCTCTGCCCTGTCAGTACAGAGGCCCATTTGGGGCTCGATCCTATGACCCCAACAAGAGTTGAACGCTTAACTGACTGAGACACCCAAGTGCCCCAATTCTGTGCATTTAAATTGCAGAGTTGTAAATTGCAAACTATCCAAATCATCTTTGTCATTCTTTATTATTAAAATTACTGAACCCCCTGGGAGGATGTCATATTAGGGCCTTTTCTATTCTGAGGCTTGTAGGCTTCTCAAGATATGAAAACAACACTGGAAACACTAACAAAAATAAAACAAAAAATGGCATCACTGTTTTCTGTAGAGGCTTTCACAGGTCAGCTTAAGGTACCATCTTCAGGTACCATCCATGGAAAAAAATTTCCATATCCTGAAGAAAGCTAAGTGTATATATGATGACATTTTTCATTTTAATATAGTTGATCTATTTTCCAGACTGTGGCAAACTGGGAAATGACTTTTCATTTAAATATAAGTTGAAACCCTTTGGGAAAGTAAAATAACTCAAGAAATATGGAGAAATGGCTGTTTCCAAGCCAACAGGAGAAAGGGAGAGTCTTTTTGGTTTTCAAATTAGTTGTTAGGTAAAATGTTTTTCTTTCCATCAAACCTTCACTTTTCCTTCTTTAAAATAGATTAATCATAGTGTGTAGGTTTGGTTTTCTGCCCGCTTGTTAAAATGTGGAAAATATGAACAGTGGCTTCAAACCTTTATGAGTAAATTGTCATTTTGTGCCTTTTATTAGCCTATATTTCAAACCTCACATTGTGGGAGCTCACTGCTTACTTCTGAGCCTTTCACTGGTAAGAATATGCTAATGGGTTATGCAGACCATATCTTTATGAACTCACAGTACAATTCCAGGACAAAACAGCTTCCACCCATAATTCAGTTGCATGGGAGTATTTTGTCAACCAATATGATGGGTTTTTGGAGTTCACACATTTTAGGACATAATAATACACAGACACTTGTGTATCTTTTCCTGTTTGAAAAATATCAAACTCGTTCTGTGTTTTTCTATTTATCTTTTAAAATTTATATTTATTTTTTTAGAAAGCAAAATAGCACCACTGTAAAGCTATATAACCTGGTTTCATCTTCAAAATGACTCTTTAGAGCGTACAAGGCAGCCATATTTGACAGATCTGCTAAAATATGAATATGGCCATGTGACGGACAAGTCATTGAACTTTTCTATGGTTCAGTTTTATAATATTTAGCATAAGGACTAATACAGAGTAGTCAGAATGCAGTATTTCTCAATCTGTGATCCCCCAGGCCAGCGATATCAGCAGTACCTGGGAACTAGTTAGAAATATAACTGCTAGGGCTCTACTCTAGTCCCAGAGAACCAGAAACTTTGGGAGTATATTAACTGCATATTAATCTGTGTATTAACAAACCTGCATGTGATCTGATGCTCATTCAAATCTGAGAACCACTGCCATGAATCTCAGCCACATGTTACTTTTATATATATATATATAAATATATATATTCAAATATATATTATACATGCATATATATGTATATATACATATGTATATATATATGCATATATATGTATTATTGATCTAATCCAATGTCTTTTCTCAGATGAGAAGACTTATGAGCCAGAGAAGGCAGCCCTTAGCTAAAATCTTGTAGTCAATTGTAAAACCAAACTGTCCCAACAGCTGCCATTGCATGGATCTCTTTCATATACGTGAGGTGCTGGACAATCATCTGAAAGTCCCTAACATTATACCAGACACTGTGCAAGGTACTAGGCACAGGGATTAAGGTGTGGTTTCAGCTCTGAAGGAGCTCATACAGGGAGAAAGACACAAATGGTGTTACTGTCTTTAGGGAAAAAACCCCCCACTTGTTTCTATGGCATGTCTCCTCCATAATTTGAGTATTCAAAGCATCAGTTTTTGATCCCAAAGATAAAAATGGTGAGGTTAGAAGTCAACACCAGGTTTCCCAGGGGCAACTAGAAGGAACCTGAAATCTACCCTAAATTTCCATTTTGAAAGTTAAAGGAATGAAGAATATATGATGACAAGTGACATAGGGATGATTGCATTGTGCTGTGGTGTGATTCACAATGGCTACATCTGTCAGCCTTTTTGACAAATGGTCTCAAATGTTCTCCAATTAAAGTGAGCTGCATAGAATAAAAGAATGTGTCCTTCCATTTTGGGGAATAAATTTATTCCATTCACGTGAGGATGGGTAATCATTAAAAGTGTTTATGTGCCATAGGAAAAAATAAAATATAAGAAGGCATTGGATGGAATGGACAGAATGCATCCTCCAAGGACCTCCCAGCCAGTGTCAATTTGGCGGAGTTTGTGATGCACAATGAGAAATGACAGCAGCTCCCTGGTGCCACACTTGGATGCTAAGGACCCAGAAATTAAAGGAAACTTTATCTTCTTCTCTCCCCACCTCCCAAGCAATGGGAAGACATTTAGGTGATTAGTTGGCCTTGGGGAAGGTGGTGGAAGAAGCAAGACTAACAAGCCGTAAACAGGTCAGCCTAGAGAGGCAAGAGAGCTCCAGAGATACAATTATCTTCCCCTAAGAGTTTGGACTTGAATCCAAATAGTCCCCAAGGCTCACACAATGTGACGGAATGGCAGTCTGTTCACACCACTTACAGAACACCCATCAATTTCTAGTTCTTGGTATTTTCTGTTTTTCACCATCATAGCTCTGCCTACCACCACCAACCCCACGATCTCCTCCATGTCACTGTTTCCTTATGGAGGTTACCTTCAGCTGTGATTCCCAAGCATCCCTCTTACTTTCTTCCAGGATCACTGTAGGTTTAGGAACCTGTGACTAGGAATCTCTGAGTGATTTCTCGGATTTTCTAGTCTCTTTCCAATTGAAGATAAAAAATATTTTTTTATTATTAGATTTCCACAAGGTTGTGAAAAAATTTCAAATAGCTGATATACTCAGTTGTATATATCCAAGCAAACACTATTCTTTTCAATATGGTCACCTTGGACATATATAAATTTATTCTAAGAATTTACTTTGGAATATTTTCTTCTGAGGTTCTTTTAGGAATAAGTTTATCAGACTCATTAATTCATAATCACATTTTGCTATTGACCAAAGATGGTATTATTGCCTGGATTGATCAGATTTGCATCTGAATGAGGATGTGCTGATTCCAAAAGCCAACTTCACCTTCACTGGATGAAAATATGCTCCCTTGAAGGGAATATGGACCTATTAATGAGCTGGATTTTCCTTCTCAATTGAAATGGATAGAGACAGATTGATTGAGTCGTTCATTCATTCATTTATTCATTCACTCAATAAACATTTTTTACAGAACTTTTTTTGTGAAGTCATTGCCATCAACACAGAGTATGACATGGGGCTTGACCTCACAAACCACGAGATCATGACCTGAGCCAAAATCATGAGTTGACGCTTAACTGATTGAGCCACCCAGGCACCCCAAAAGTTCTTAGTCTTTTAATCTCTAATAGTATTTTGGACAAATTCAGCATTACTGACATAAATGTATGGCACTCATTTGCGTGTCTAAGTTCTTTTTGTTTTAATTTTCAAAAAATTAAAAAAATGTTTTTAGTGTTTATTTATTTTTGAGAGAGACAGAGACAGAGTGTGAGTAAGAGAGGGGCAGAGAGAGAGAGGAAGACACAGAATCTGAATGAGGCACCAGGCTATCAGCTATCAGCAAAGAGGGGCTTGAACTCATGAACTGTGAGATCATGACCTGAGCTGAAGTTGGATGCCTAACTAACTGAGCCACTAAGGTGCCCCAGAATTTTTTTTTATTTTTCAGTTTTGAGAGAGAGACAGAGCATGAATGGGGGAGGGGCAGAGAGAGAGGGAGACAGAATCTGAAACAGGCTCCTGGCTCTAAGCTATTGGCATAGACCTCCACACAAGGCTCAAACTCACAAACTGTGAGATCATGACCTAAGCCCAAGTCAGATGCTGAATTGACTGAGCCACCCAGGCACCCCAAAGTTCTTTTCTTTTAAGTTTATTTATTGAGAGAAAGAGAGAGAGAGACAGAGAGAGAGGGGAAGAGACAAAATAACAAGTAGGCTCTGTTAGCACAGAGTCTAACACGGGGCCTGAACCCATGAACCATGAGATCATGACCTAAACTGAGGTCAAGAGTCAGACACTTAACCAAGTAAGCTACCCAGGTACTCCTTGGATGTCTAAGTTCTAATTTGTTGATAAATATACAATGATTATTTAAAGTCATTCCTTATTCATATGTGATCACAACTGTGACAAAGATAATTCATTGTCACCCAATATCTAATATGCTATTCTTTCTTTTAATATTTGGGCTTCTTGCGGTTTAATTGGAATCCTGTTCTCCCAACTATAGATCATGTTTCATAAGTGCCTTTGCATATAGGTATAGTAATATAACTAAGTTCTGACTGCTGGGACCTGAGTGAAGCCAGAAGTGTAAAGTCTAGAACATATCCATGAAATAGAGACCTTTGTCCTCTATTTCCTCTTTTTTCCTTTCTGGGCAGTGAAATATGAATGAGGAGCTGGTGAGTCAGCTTTGGCTGTAAGGATGAGCATAACACCCCAGCAGATGGTGAAGTAACAAAAGGAACAGACGTATCTGGATGACCTTATGGAGCAATGCCAGCAGAAATCATCTTCCTCCTTCTGAACTGTAATTGAGAGGGAAGGAGACTTTTATCTTGGTTGACTTATTGTGTTTGGGGTCTAACCTAAAGCTAGCCTATATTCCAAATGATATGTCAGGGCAGACATATTTTAAGTCAACTGTCTTTTCCATTTTGAACATTTAGACGACAACAAATTAAAACCTTTCATTCACTTCTACTCTGTACTGGGTCATCCAGGTACAGCCTATGCCTGCTTTCGCAAGAAGTTTCCCACCATGAATGGTAAGACTATCCTTTCTTTGGTTTCTACATCTCTTTCAGGAGCTATGAATGCTCCTAGTGAAGCCACTCCTCCACTTATCTCTCTGTACCACCATTGTCATAAGAGATTTAGAGCAAAAAGTCCTTCAGATAAGAATGTACCACCCTGGAACTCCACACCATCACTGGCAGAACTGCTTCTGGAAAGACCTCCACCATACTCCTTACAACACTATAATATCCATAGTCTTGCCACTATTATTTTCTTTGGGATTCATGATTAATCTCAGTGAGCCCCATACATGTGTTTTTATTAGTAACCACAGGAAACTTAAGGCTCTGAGGCCATTCATAATTCCCTAGACTATTATGTTCATTTGCGTCTGTATAGCCCCCGTTAAGAATCAATTTCCCACTGCTCCTATGCCCCTGTGCTCTTGAAACTCAAGGTTAGTTAGTAGAAAAATATCCTATATACTCTCAACCTTTTCCTGAGTATTCACTTAACTTTCTAGTTCTTTTTAAATGTTTATTTTTGAGAGAGAGAGAGAGAGAGAGAGAGAGAGAGAGAGAATGAATCTGAAGCAGGCTCCAGGGTCTGAGCTGTCAGCAGAGCCCAATGCGGGGCTCAAACTCAAGAACTGTGAGATCATGGCCTGAGCCAAAGTTGGACACTTAACTGACAGAGCCACCCAGGTGCCCCAACCTTCTAGAAATCAGACCTCTGGGGAAATGACTTCCCATGGAGGCCTCTCAAGTGGTGGCTACTTTCTTCCCTATACCCTTTGTATCACTGGACCTGGAGGTGGAGTAGGTATTTCTCTCTCCTCCTTTGTTGCCCCAGGATTGATATTCATGCTATCTGACTGCCACCCACTTCCCGTCCTTGTTATAATTGGTGATGGATTTCCTGGTCATTTATTCTAATTCACTGAAGACTGTGGTTTACTATCACACTCTCCAATACAACTCTATTCACAAATCTTGATGATTTCAACATCCATGAAGATGATCCTTTGAGCACCCTGATGTTCTCTCTTTTCTACAGAACTTGTCCTCTACCCACTTCCACCACCACCAACTGAACACCTCAAGAACATCAATTTCAAATTCCCACTCTCCTAGTCTCATTTGCCAGCTTACTTCCTCAAACACTTCAACCCAACAATCTTTTGACTGAAATCTAACATCAATTAATTCTACTCATTTCTTAAGATTCCTCATATCCTTCATGTCCACGTTTCCATTCTTTTTTTTTAGGTTGTCAAATAAGATTTATTAGTTCTATTTTATGAGTAAAATTTAATTAATTAAATAATTATTTTGGATTTTATTTTTTCCTAATTATTTATTTTTTAAATATAATTTATTGTCAAGTTTCCATTTTTATTCGGCTTAGTCTCCAAGATTTATCATGTTATCGTTTCCTTTCAAACACCCTCAACTCTACTGTGCCCTTCTTTATTGTACCATCTGCCCCAAACCCAACTTTATTAAGTCCATCTCTCTGCCTATTTCATGATTACTGCTGAATATGCAAGTAGATAAACACAAAACCCTGCTTATTGGTCTCATTTAATTCACAAATACTAGCACCTAGCTGACAATCCTGCTAAATTTTTCTAGTCTCCCCGCTTCTAGACTATTTCACACTTTCTCTTATATCTTCAACATTTCAATACCTCCTTAACAACATTTAGTCTCAGCGGACGACCTTGCTGTCTAGTTTCCTGAGAAAACAGGAGAAGAGAATTTTGACAAGGTCCCATCGATACCATATCTAATAGCATCTGCCCATAAAGTGTCCTGCCTCCAGGCATCATGGATGAGTGTCATGGTGTCATGTTGCTCTGTAAGAACACTACCCCTCCCCCCCATCCCACTTGTACACATCTCCTACAACATAAATTTTTCTCCCACATTCCTGGATTATTTCCATCAGCATACAATATTTGACAATTTCCCCTAGTTTTATTTTTTTTAAAGGCCCTCTCCAGTGCCCCATTTATCTATGCCCTCTTGCAAAAATCCTTAAAAGTTATCCTTATATACTTACCATTTCCAATTCCTCTTATCTTATTCTTTCTTGAGTTCTCCCTAATCAGAACACCAACCTATCACTCTACTGCTATTTCTCCTGTCAAGATATTCAGGGTCCTTCAGATTACTCCAAAGGTTAATTTTCTGTATTATTTGACATATTTAATATCTTTTCCACCTTGAGAACTCTTTCATAATCATATCTTCATTGAAAAGTCTAATCAGGTTTAATGTAAATTGCTGTGCAAAGTCCCAGTGGTATCAAATTCTGAATTAGGAGGTATTCACCTGTACATGAAAAATACTGGAAGGAAATGAAACAAATAATGAAGAAGAAGGAAGACCCAAGAGCTTGTCTTTAACACTGATGATACCTACATTTTAGAACTGAGGTGTGCAAGCTAGAAAAAAATTTAGAGTTCATGTAGCCCAACACTTCTGTTTTACATTGAGGAGGACACTGAGACCCAGAGGAGTAGTGATTTCTCTGCTGTTATAGGGTGGCGGAGATGGGACTAGCACCTAGGTCTTCCACCTTGAAAGGCTTATTTTAGGCAATTTATACTGCTTTACCTCTGATATATATATATATATATATATATATATATACACCTCTGATATATATATATATGTATGTATATGTGTATATATGTATGTATATATGTATATATGTGCATATTGATACTTTAGAAACAAGTAAATAGATACACATAACAATATATGTACACAATATATAAATATATATACACACAGAGAAATACCTCATATGTACATACATATATATACATGCATAGAATATCTATGTATATATATTTTCTTAAGATTGTTCTTTTGTGAATGAAAGAAAGAGCTCATGTACTCCCTTTCTGTCCACTGTTCTCTTCTTAGATATTCCTATTTGCTCTCCTGGGATTAAGCCCACCTTCCATGAAGACTGGGCTGATATTGAAGCAAAGGACTATAGGAAGCCCTTGATTTGGCAGGCCCTTGGCTGAATATAAAACTCACTGCCCTGCTGCACTTTCTTTGTTCTGCTGATGAAAAGAGGCTGGATCAGGGGATTAGGGAGGCTAGCTTTGGTGCTGGCTAACTCACTTGTGACCTTGGATCTCATCTGAACAAAGAAGAGGCCGTGTTAGGTAAAGTCTTAATTCTTTCCTTCTACCTTGCACTGCCCCACTGCAGGGTACCAGTAACCCCCAAGGTACCTATAACTTTTCCTCCTGGTCTTTGCTCCCTCTCCATCATCTGCTGCCACTGTAGCACTGAGCTTCTTGCCTGCCTCTCTGCTTGTCTGTCTTGGTCAGCTGAGCTGACCTTTGTAGGTGGGATTACTGGACTATGTGATTTGGGGTTTTTGCCAGCACCTTTCCTATTTAATTAGACTCTTGGTTCAGGATACTTGGTTAGCTACTTCCCAGTATCAGGCATGGCATGAAAGGATGAGTAAGCAATGGGGGAAGCTGGTATTGTGAGGCAAGAAAGGCAACACAAAAAAGTACGAGAGAAAAAGGAAACACAAGAAGAGGGAAGATGAAAAGAACAGCATTACGGCACTGAAGCCTGGCACTCTCTAATACCGACTCTGGCCTAGAGGAATATAAGGAGCCTATGGTGATAGGTGACTTGTCAGTCACGACAGTGTGGTATTTAATACCAATTAAGAAAGAGTCCATGGGGTGCCTAGGTGGCTCAGTCAGTTGATCATCTATCTAACTCTTTTAAAATGTTTAAAAAATGTTTATTTACTTAAACATTTATTTATTTATTATTTATTATTATTTATTTAAACATCTAGACAGATCATGAGCAGCAGAGGGGCAGAGAGAGAGGGAGACAGAATATGAAGCAGGTTCTAGGCCCTGGGCTATCAGCACGGAGCTTGACGTGGGGCTCAAACTCACAAACTGTAATATGTAATATGTAATATGTAATGACCTGAGCAGAAGTCAGAGGTTTAACTGTCTGAGCCACTCAGGCACTCCTCTGACTCTTGATCTCAGCTCAGGTCTTGATCTCAGGGTTGTGAGATCCACTTTGGGCTCCACACTGGGCGTGAAGCCTACTTAAAAAGAAAACAAGCCCTTCTAACATCTAAGAAGGTTGCAAAAGGCAGAAATTTGAGGCAGATAGTTTTCGTGTATGTGCAACTCATAAAAAAATTGAACAGTTGAAAAGTTCTAGAATTCTAGAAGTCACAGACCAGGCTATTCTTTAATAGTCACTTTTCTTACAGTTCTTTTAATATAAAACAGAGATCTAAAAAACTTGGCTCTCAAATTCCCAGAATTAGATTAATCACAATCTGATATTCATGACAAATTATTGGGCTAAACATGGTCCTTTTTCATTAATGATGTTTATTTTTTATACTATAATGAATGACTGTGGAAACACTGCCTAATCCAAGGACTAGGATGTTTTAAAATTGCTTATGTCTGCCTACTTGTTCTTCTGTATGCCATTCTCTGCCTTCCTTATGTAAGTAACCATGAGGATAAATCCTGCTATCATTTTCCTGCTTTTCTCTTTTTTAGTTTTATCACATACATAAGGATGCTAAATAATATGTTGTTTAATTTGCTTCTTACTGAACTTTATAAACAGGGTACCATACTCCAAGCATTCTTGTGAGACTTGCATTATTCATTAGATATGTTACTTAGATAATTCCATAGAATTCCTTATAGCTGTGGTTCTTTCCATTTCACTGCTGCATAATATTTTACTGTGTGAATATGGCAGAATTTATTTTTCTGTTAACCTGCCAATGAACATTCTGGAGATTTCCAGATGTTTTGATAATTATAAACTGCCGTAGGTAGCCGAGGACTACCTTCCTGGTACCCAAGTGGTAGAGGATCACAAGGGCATGTTTCTAAAAGTGAAGTCAGTGAATAAAGGAGCATAAAAACAATCACTCTTAAACAACAATACCAAATTCTTTTTCAAGGTGTTTCTGACATTTACACTCTCAAAAGAAGTACAAAAGAGATCCTGCAATTTTGTGCTTCTTCAACACAACACATTATCAGATTTTTAATTTTTTGTCAATCAAATACATTGTAAAATGGTATTTGAATGCAGTCTCCATAAAACTTTTTCTGATTATGAATCTAGTTAAGCATCTTTTCATGTGTTTATTACCCATATTTTTTTTTCTATTCTTTAAAATGCCTTTTCATGTTGTTGGACCTTTTATTTATCAAATTATTATCTTCTTCTTATTAATCTACAGGAAATCATTATATATGCCTGGTGCTAATCTTTGTTGGCTATATATGATAACAGTCTCTTTTCTTAGTTTGTATTCTGGATTTCACTTTTTCTCTAAGGTATCCACTGATGAACAGAAGTTCTTAACTTTCTTGTGTTTTTAATGCCTTCTGTATTTGGTTTAAGAAAACCTTCTCTTCACTCAAGTCAAAAGGAATTTTTAAAAGTTATAGTTCTAATTAATTGTATTATTATATAGAAATACAATAAACTATTTTATATTGATGTGTGTCCAGTCACCTTGTAAAACTTTCCTGCTATTTCTAGTAAGGTTTCTCTGCAAATTCTTTAGGGTTTTCTATGGACATATCCACAACATCTAAAATAAAAGAGAGAAAGAGTGGTATAAAAAAAGAAAAAAATCCAACGACTTCACAAAACCAACAATACTTGACCACAAAAAAGCAAGAAGACCTTCTTATTATTATAAAATAAACCATGTTATTATAAAATAAACATGGAAACAAAAAAATGAATAAGCAATGTGTTCTTCTGAAATAATTAGAAGAATAAGAATATAACCAAATAAAGATGAAAGAGGAGATGATAAAAAATAAGAGTAGAAATTAATAACATAGGAATTAAAAATATGAGGTTTAGCAAAGTTAAAATTCTTGGATAAGACTTAAAGTTTGACAAATCAATGGTAAGCTTGATTTAAACAGAGGAAGGTTAAATAACTTATATTATTAATAAAAAATGGGATGTAACTACATATATAGTAGGAATTAGATAATAAGCAAACTCAACCAACTGGTGTATGTCAGTAAACATAGAAACTTGGGTCAAATGTCCATATTCCCATAAAAAATTATATTATGTATCAGAACTGACAGAAGATGAAATAGAGAGCCTGAAAAACTTTATAACTATTAATGAAACTGAAGCAATCACTAATCTTTCCACCAAGAATATATCAGGTCCGTACATATTTATAAGGAAGTTTTTTTTCACACTTTTTCGAAGATTAGGTCATTCTAACTTATACAACTTCTTGAAAAATAACAGAAACAGGGAATACTCTCCACTAATTTTATGTAATTAGCATTGCTTTGGTAGTAAAGTACATGAAAGCACAAGGTAAAGAAGGCATAAGAAAATAACAACACAAGAAAATAATCAACCCATTTAATAAAATGAATTAATAATAAATAAAATGATAATAAGTAATTAAGTGGGTTACTACATAAATATGGATGTAGAAATTGTTAGCAAAATATTAGCTAACTGAATTTATCAATATATACAAAATACACTATAGTGTAGCTAGATTAGGTTAATCCCAAGGATGTAAACCTGGTTTGATTTTTAAAATATATAAGTATCTTTACTTTATTAATATATTAAAGATAAAAACCATATGAGCATTCAAATAGATGCATATATAACCTTCCGTTAAAAAGTCAACATGAATAAATAAGTAAAAAGAAAACCTTCTTCATTAAACTAGGATTAAAACAAAATGTCTCTAACCTGATAATGTTAATCTACCAAAAAATAAAAGCCACAAAAAAAAGTTACAATGAACATCATCATCCTAAATGGTGAAACACTGGAAGTAACTCCTTTAAAAACCAGTGGTTAAGAGAAGAATGCCTATCATTACCACTTTAATTCAACATTAATTTGCACTTCTGTCTTCTAGAAGCATACAGAGAATCTCCTATTAATCTTCCCTTTAATGTAACTCTAGACACAGTTTAAGAATAGACTCAAGGCAGAGTGTTTTGAGGAGGTAGAACACTCCCCCTTCTCCAAAAGCCACTACAAAGTTTCCTTTCAAAAATAATGCTCAGCAGTGTGGCACATTTTAGCAGTCAATTTAAAGAATGGGGGAAAAAAAGGAAAAGTATAATTTAACATAGTTAGGTGTAAATCCAGGAGCATTATCCAGGCTAAATATCATCTCACTCTGGGACCAAAGAATTAAACTCATTTTGCTTTTTCTTCTTCAACAAATGCAGAACTTAAAGAGCTGTTTTAGCCCATAATTATGATCCAACTGGTATTATGCTGAATAACATTTGTAATTTAACTGTATTGTGTGTGTGAACTTTGTACTACAAGGAGAACCAAAGAGAGATTTTATGGCACTGAAATGGCAATTTTTTTAAAGCATTTTTTTTCCCTTTTGAGAAAGGTACCACAAAATCTGTTCATTTATGTTTTTAGTGAAGAGAATGAATTTCAGAACTAATGTCTTTCATTCATTTAACAAATATTAATTAAGTGCCGCTTGTGTGCCAAGCACTGTTCTAGGCATTGGCGACACAGCAGTGAACAAAACAAAACATTCGGTCCTTCTGTTGCTTAAATGTCCAGAAACACATGAATGCTGTTCAGTAATAAACACAGGACAAGGATGAGTCCAGGAGGTCCTAGAATAAGGGTCCCCTGTCCCACTATGTGCTTTTGTTTTCTCTCTGAAAATCTCTCATTACTATATTTTAGGTACAAGAAAAGTGTCTGGATTTATCCCCTTCCAGGCTTCTCTCACTGCTCTATACTGGAGCTCCACCTCACTGAGTCTTTCTTGGTAAATTAATTTATATAATAATAATAGCCTCCACTGCAAGGGCATCTCTCCGAAAGGTATGTTGCATATGCTGTCTCCTTAAAATCTTGCAATTAGGTATTATTATATTATTTGACAGTGGGGAAAATGAGGCTCAGAGAAACTCAGTGATACTACATATTATGAATAGTGATTTGACTCTTAGAAATTCATGAAGATTTTCTGGTATATCTGGTTGACCTATTCATTTTTTCATGCATGTATGCATTCATTCATTCATGCATTCATTCTTTCATTCATCACCTCAGCAAATTCTGAGTTATAAATCAAAGAGAATTTTGGATTTCCTGTTGTTCTCCCTGAATGCTGAGTGTAGTCTTTATCGACAATCCATCAATTTGTAATGGATTTTCCCCACCTATGTAATACTGTACAACCGAAATGTAGACACATTTTCCTTCTCTCTTTCTTCACCATTGTATGGTATCGAAAAGCTTAATAAAAAACAGTTTGAACAATTTGAGTTTCTTTCCACCAGAATAATATCATTTGTAAAGTGATGAATACCCTAATTACCTACCAATGGGAGAGTCCAAGCAGAGGCTGAAAAATGATAGGATGAGGAAGATTCATTCAAGTACCCACTGAATGCCAGGAATGATGAGATTATGGCACAAAACAAAACAAAACAAAACAAAAGTCTCCACCCACATGGAATTTATATTCCAGTGATAGGGAAGGTAGACAAGAGGACTTACAAATTGTCTTCCAATGCAAAATCTCTAGGTTATTAGAGATGGGGAGAATAAGCAGAAAGAAAGGCACGTTTTTTTGTTTGTTTTTCAGCAAAGGCTGTAGGGCAGATTCTGGGAAGAGTGACTGCAAATCCAAGCCTGTTCATCATCTTTGTTCTGTGCTGATCCTCTGCTCACCTTTCAGACTCACTGGCACACACAGATCATAACCACTGCCAGTTGGCACCACCTTTACATTATAAATTGCCCTCATAAAACCATATGTCCTTCTGTTCTGTTAACTGTCAAGGGGGAAGGTTGGCAGTCACGGCAAGTCATTGTCCCCTCTGACCCTCTCTTCATTCCCCAATTCACTCACTTGTCCATTCCTTTCTCCTTTATGTCCACTCGGCCTTGATTCTTTCAGGCTCACCCTAGAAGACTCTCCAGGAAGACACGTTGACTACTTATTCGTTTTGCTGGGAACCCTGTTGGCACTCAATGTCAAACGCAGAGACCATTCATGACCCAGTCCTTTAATAAACATTCAGAAAGCCCTTATTGTGTGCTAGAGACCTGGCATAAAAGGTCACAATTCTTGTCATTAAGAAACAAGTAGGGGAGACAGATGAGGACAGTAGCAATTAGATGGTTATGGTAAGACTAGAGTATCATGGGGGTACCTGGGTACCTGGCTGGTTCACTTGGTTAAGTGTCTGAGTCTTGATTTTGGTTCAGGTCATGAACTCACGGTTTGTGGGATCAAGCTCCTTGTCATGCTCTGTGCTGACAGCATGGAGCCTGCTTTGGACTCTTTCTCTCCCTGTCTCTCTGCCCCTCCCCCGCTCATGTACTTTCTCTATCTCTCTTTGAAAAATAAATAAACCTTAAAAAAAAAAAAAGAGGGCACATGCACATGGGTGGCCTAGACTGTTAAGTGTCCAGCTCTTGATTTTGGTTCAGATCACAGTTCTCTCTCCCCCCTCTTTCTGTCCCTCCCCTACTCATGCTCTCTTTCTCTTTCTCAAAAATAAATAAATTAAAAAACAAAACCCAAAAACTTTATGTGTAAAATAAAGACTAGAGTACCATGGAATCACAGGAGAGGGACACAAACCTAGATCTAAAGTTCTGACTTTGGAATCATCTCCTCCACTTGAAATGGTAACTTAAGTCTTCATCTGACATGGGAAGATAAGACGCTATAATTGTTCAAGATGTAAAGTCACAGAGGAGTTATGAGAGGGGATAGACGGGCATGGGGAGAGGTGGGAGTCTCTGTATCATCCTTTTGGGAACTTATTTATATGCAGCTGGTCTTATTAGTGGATTTTTTAAAAATCAAAACATAATTTTGATACGATATACTATATTTCAGATGTACAACACAATGATTCAATATTTTTTATGTATTACTAAATGATCCCTATGATAAATATAGTTATACCTCCATGATGTATTTATATATATACATATATATATTTAATATTTATTTATTTATTTATTTATTTTTAGAGAGAGAGCACATGAGGTAGGGGTGGGGGGCACAGAGAGGGAGAGAGGAAGAGAGAGACTCTCAAGCAGGCTCCAAGATCAATGTGGAGCACAACCTGGCACTCATTTCAAAACTGAGAGTTCATGATCTGAGCTGAAACCAAGAGGTAGATGCTTAGCCAACTGAGCCATCCAGGAACCCCTGTATCTCTTTTAATTCCCTTCACCTATTTCATCTTCTTCCTCACCCCTAGCCACTCTGGTAGTTAATGGTTTATTTTCTGTATCTAGGAGTCTGTTTTTGTTTTGTTATTTTGTTTTTTAGATTCCACATATAAGTGATATCATATGGTATTTGTCTTTCTCTGTCTGACTTGTTTCACTTAGCATGATACCCTCTAGGTCCATCCATGTTGTCACAAATGGAAAGATCTCATTCTTTTTTATGGCTGAGTCATATTCCACTGTATATCACGACATCTCCTTTATCCACTCACCTATAGATGGACACTTGAGTTGCTTCCAAATTTTGGCTATTGTAAACAGTGCTGCTATAAACATCAGAGTTCATATATTTCAAGTTTCTAATTTCTGTCTATCAACTACAGTCTAAGCTCCACGTGGGGAGGACCATGTCTTGTGTTTCTTCTCTATTATCCGCAGACTTAAGTGATGACATGTGGTGAGCTTCTAAAAGTACTGAGTCTGCTCATAATCATTATAAAAGGAGAGATTTCATGCCCAATTGGTCTAAAATCCTTCTCTTGCACATTTAACTTCCTTTCCTTGCACATATTCAGGCCTATAAATAAGTGCTTCAAAGATCAGTTAGTAATAGAAGGATAGTGTACTCTATGAATTACCCAGAAGGCTCTTGAAAACAAGCACTTCTTTATCTATACATAGGTCCTATGATCCTTTTTCATTAATTAGGCTTCATGGTGAAATGACTATCACAGCAAACTCCAGAAAGTGAGGATGAAAGGCTCAGCCTGGCCAGTTAAATCACTGTGGAAGAAACTAGGATCTTTTTATTTTACCCAGTTACCAAATTATCTCCCTCATGGGATGGTCATAAAGGAAATGGATTGATTTTTTTCCTTTGCTAAATTATTCTTTTAAAACAAAACTGACTTGGTAAAACTGGATAGTCAAATTAAGAAGTTAGAGCCATATGTGAGGAAAATTCCCAATTGTATGGGCACGAAAGGAAACATGAGGATTATTTTCTTTCCCATAACTTTGGAGTGGAAAGGGCTTGTCATAAAATAGAAGATACATGAGTTTGACCATATGAAAATAAAACCTTCTGCACTGCAAAGAGTATCATCGCTGATGTCACAAGTAGATGAAAAACAGAGCATTTAGTTTGTACTATAAACAAAGGAATAATATCCCTAAAGTGAGATGGAATAAAGACTAACAAACCAATAGAAAATTGGGCAGAGGTCACAAACAGAGGATTTACAGAAATAGAAATACAAATGGCATTGAAGTAGATTTAAACAAAAGTTCTCATGCTCACTCTTTTTTAAAATGCTTATTAATATTTTGAGAGATGGTGAGAGAGCACAAGTTGTGAGGGGGGAGAGAGGGAGACACAGGATCCAAACACGCTCCAGGCTCTGAGCTGTCAGCATAGAGCCCGATGCTGGGCTAGAACTCACAAACCATGAGACCATGATCTGAGCTGAAGTCAAAGACTAACCCAAGTGAGCCACCCAGGTGCCCCTCATTCTCACTCTTAATAAGAGACATAAAATTCAAACCATACTGGAAAATCATTCCTCCTGTGAAATATTGACAGGATACAGAAGCCGACATTGAATTTGTAGGTGAGGCTTTGGGGAACAAGGCATGTTGATCACTGCAGGTGGATATGAAAACAGCACAATTCCCCTGAAGACACATTCACTTTTTGACTCAACAGTCCAATTTGGGAATCGAATCCATAGAAGACTGTTAAATTAATTATAACACAGCCACACAATATAGCTGTGCGAAAGAACATGAGAGACTTTTATGTGCTGACATAGAATGGTCTCCAGGATATACTGCTGAGTGGAAGAAAGCAACACCAAACAAGATGCTGACAATGTAGATAGTAAGCTTCCTTCTGGACACAAAATATTTATCTGCATTTGTTTGGTGTGCACAAAGACTGGGAAGGTAAACTAGAAACCAATAAGAACGGTTAGCCTGTATGGGGCTAGAGGCGCAGAGATTGGGAAGGGACTTCTGTGATCAAAGCAATAAGATCAAATTTTGAAAAATGATACCTGAGGGAGACTGCAAGAACTTCTCCAAATAGCGGAGACTGCTGAATACTGAAGCATGAAGCTTGACAAGTAAGTGGATGCAGCATCTGTGCTAGCATGTGTGACAGGATGCTGGGCCAAGGGATAGGAAGACACCTGCTTGCTTCAAGTTGAGTATGTGAGTCCTTTCGCACCTCAAAGATTCATGGGCATAGGATGCAGTCAGTAAATGATGTCAGCAAAGCTTTGGGCCTTCCCTAAAAATATTGATCCCATAGACTTTTCTTCTACAGAATCCGAATTAAGGCTCAGGGAGGCACCTGATGGTTTCTGGGAGAGGGGACATCCCAGGATGAAGGGGTCAAAGTGACTTAATTATAGCACAGGATGGGCCAAACAGATCAAGAAAGTGAAAAAAGACAAAGAGTGGAAGAAAACATTCTTGAAAATGCTTTTGGGGGCTCATAAATAGGGATGCTGAGAGCCAACCAGAAGCCATCTCTGCTTGCACAAGAGGGAGAGCTAGCTTGACGAATACCATGGGAAGGACGCTTCTCCTTTTCTAATGAAATTCCTTAAAGAGTGGGCTGATTTATTCATTTATAATAAAATCCCTGGTCTAATTAAAAATGGTACTTTCTCCCACCCGATCTAGCTTCACCATATTTCTGATGCCCATGTAATTGAATCTGAAAACAATGATGCTGAGTGATAGCTTGGGATATTGCTACTTATTGTGAAAATAAATAATAAGAAAGGAGAATGCTGTTTGGCTTGTTTCAGGGAAGTTTAAATCACCTCTTTCTCACTTCGACTGAATTTTAACAACATTTAAAGATAGTATGATATTTCCCTTAATGAAACTGTATAAAGTTGGCTAATTTATGAGGGAGGTTTACCTTTCTGAGGCTTTAGCTTCCCATTATTTTGGTCCACAGTTTGGGAGGTCTCTGAACTCCCCCACCCCTATCTCATATCCTCAACCTTAAATTCCAGGATTTTTTTTCTTTCAATCCACTGTACACAATACTGCTCATATTTGTTTAGCACTCTGCAATTTGGAAGACCTGAGGCATCTATTGTCATGTCTGAACTACTGTGGGGGAAGGAGGCAAGGTGGGCATCATGTGGCAGATGAAAGCAAGGCTCAGAAAAGTCAACCTTGGTGATCCAAGATCAAAACGTCTATTTGCACAGCCTGATCTAGAGCCCAGGTGTCTTAGCTTCTGATTATGGGCATGTCCAACACTTCCAGCCAAATGACCAAAGCTTTTGGTTCCCTGAATGATGCTTGACATTTTTTTCTTGGCAAAACTCCTGTTTGCTGCTTAGGAAGAAATGTACGCGTGCGTGCGTGCATGTGTGTGTGTGTGTGTGTGTTTCCCCTCCCAACGCATCTGATTGGTTTACAGTATGTGTATGTTTTTAGGTTTCTGGCTGGTTGAGGAGGAGCAATTTGGGACAGGAGAATGTTAGAAACGATCCCTTACTCTATCCTTGAAAGTTTAAGAACAAAGCACTGTAAATCATTAGAATATATCCATCCCCTTTCCCTTTATACCTCAAAGGTTTGCATACTGCATTCCTGTTTTGCACACTCTAATAATTATGTCTAGAAATAGTTACTTCTGGACACTAGGCCCCCTCTTTTCCCCTGCTTACCCCATTTCTTCAACAGCCTTTCTTCTATGACCCCAGCAGTTTGTTTCCTGAGATTTATGTTAATCTTCTGAGCCTTACCCATTCAGAGGGAAGAGTTCTGGCAAAAGGCCCTTTCCAAATGTCACTATGTGCTTTTCAGCCAAAAATGAAACTCTAAGGTCCCCAAGGAAACCCAAACACCTGTTGACCATGGTTTTTTCTTCATTTTCATCTAATTGCAATTTACCTAATTCACTAAAGCAGTGTGAGGATTAACTGTCCCCCGGTTTCTTTCAACTCTATAAAGGATTTCTGCCTCCTCAGGGCACATGTTCTCTAAGAGAGACAGAAATGAAATACTAATCAGAGATTTCATGTACGGCAGCCTCAAATAGTCTGCTCTGTGTTGCCGTTTCAGGCAGTCGATGTCTCCCTACCACACTCGGAAGGCTCTGGTAGTGGATCAACAGCCAAGTGTGAAAGGCCCAGACAGAAGCATGAACTTCCTTTCAAAGCCCCTTGGAGGAAGGACATTTGAACTACCCAGTTAGGTGCTGGGCCAGGCCTGGGGTGCCTGCTGGGCAGGCAGGGGGATTGGGCTGCTCTCATATTTTGGCATCAATATTTGACAGCTTATCCCTCTCAGTGAACATTTCTGATGCCTTAAAAGGCACTCTTCTCTTGGCTTCTTTCCTTTATTGTAGACATTCTGTGCAGGATAATACTTGGTTATTGGGGGCTGCCCTTGTGCATTATGGGATGTTTAGCGGCCTCCGCAGACTCCACATACCAGGTAAGAGTCCCCTATCTCTGAGTGTGAAAATCCCAAACATCTCCAGAGATTGTGTAATGTCTCCTGGGGGCACGGCCATCCCGTTTGAGAGCCAAATCCTGTGTGACCACTCAAGGTATTACTCGGATTTTGGGCAGCCTCTACATCCTTCAACAGGCTTGTGGGGTGGTCCTGGAGGTCTAGCAAGCGACACCCCCTACCACTCCCCCTGCATGACGTTGCGAGGATGATGTGTCATCCAATTCACTGCTTATACATTTTGTTTCAGATCCTTTGCCCAGTTTTCTTTCTACCCTGGCAGCCAAAGATGGCTAATTTGCCCAGCATTAAGTATTATTTGCTCCCCCCACATTTCCCACAACAACCAGGGATTTGTTTTTGTTTGTTTGTTTTTTTTTCACACTTTGAAATTCTACTTTGCCAGCTCCTGTTTAAACGTGTCAGGCTACCACACATTTGAACTTGAGAAGGTAGCACTGGGGGTGCTGTGGTAATGAGTGGGGGGAGAACGTCCATCAGAGAGTGACAAACTTCAGGAGGGGGTGTCTCTTCCCTCCAAAATGTCTCATTAGGGTCCCAGACTTGGCCTCCCTCTCCTCTATATCCCGCAGTCCAATTTAATTGAGCGACGGCCTCGCCACGGCACACTGCTCTTTCGACAGGAGGGTAAACTCATTCTGTCCATCATGACATTTGCTTTCTTAAGGGCCTCACAATATGCAGCTTAAATAATTAAATGCAGGTCACATCTCAGCTTCCCTTTTCAAGCCTGTCTGAAGGCACAGTGCTTTCTTCGTTTTTTTTTTTTTTTTTCTTTTTCTTTTCTGATGGTTAGTTTTTGACCACGTGATTTTTAGAAGCGAGTGGGGTTTTTGCTTGTTTGGTTTTATTGTCGTGCATGACACTTCTCCACACTGAAAGCCCCAAACCTCAGCTTAGTACAACCCCCCTCCAAGCAGCTGAACAGGAGCTATGGGTCTTCTGAGGGTGCACAAAAGGTGACAGAGAGAAACTTGAGACTCTGGTTACTGTAAGGGTCTCAGAACAGCCTGCTTGCCAGGGACAGTACTGTTCATCTGTCACCCAAGAAAGTTTATTGCTAAGAGATGAATCCCTTGTGTTTTATTGCCTGTGTCCATTCACCTTGAGCTGGGATGAGCTTGTCAAAAGTAAAGCAAATCTTTAAAATGACCCAGTAAGAGTGAAGTTCCAGGAAGGACTAAGGACAGCTCTTACCTGGAGTGTCCATTTTAAACAACAGATCTCTCCGGGGGAACTTGGGAGTGATTTTAATGAGTTTGGATTTTGTTGAACCTAATGCTGATTTTGCACAGTACAGAGATTTGTCATCTTTAAGTCATATGCCAGATGAATGCTTTAAAATAGATGTAACTTTGTGAGAATTTTCTATAATATAGCAAAATGCGATTGCTCTATTAATAGCCAAAGTCCTTGGCCTTGGGAAGGCAGGGTGGCAAAGTTTTAAAAATTCATCATCTCTGCATAATTAGATGTGAATCTTTAAGTATTCAAGCTGAGGAATTAACCAGGACCTGGAGCTGTTATTCTTCAGGGTCTCGTTTAATATTGTTCCACAGTCATCATTTCCTTGTGTTTTTCTAATTACTGCAAAACCAATTGTTTTTAACTCAACTGCCCTAGCTCTTTGCAATTTGTTGAATGTAATCACCTTCAAAGGAAGAAAATATACTTCGCGTTCAGGGAATTGGGGCTTGATTAGATCAGCATCATCAGGTGGCTGTGGGACCCTGGTTCTGAAGCTTTACTTACTTGACAGGATCATTACATTTTGAGGGCATGAGGCTCAAGGAAGGTGGGAGTGTTGCTGAAAGTGAGCTCTAAAGTGTGATCTATAGACCCTACTGGGGTTTGATTTGGAGAAGCAGATTTGTGGAAACTCAGAAGAAATAGGAATTCAGTTTTCCTACTCTGAGAAGCCAACAGTATGGCCTTGGGCAGTAGAACCCAACTGCTTAGAGTCCTTTGTGATCACCTAGCTCAGATGGTGCTTCAGGTGTATGTCTGATTGGAAGAATCCAGGGAGCAAGGTTGTCACTAATCTGGCCTCAACCCTCAGCATCCAGCATTGATGTGGACACCAAGCAAATGCTAAATAAACCAAAATGAACCAGTTTAGGGGTCTACACTCTGCTTTGCTTTTATTCTTCTGCCAGTTTCATTTATCTACCCAGTTACCGAGTTCAACTTGGAAATTTTCAAAGAACAAATATGGCAGGAACAAAGGTTCTCAATCTTGATTTGTCTCTTTCAGATCTCATGGGTATGATGCATTTTCATCAATAAGGCTGACTGTCTGTGACAACAATTCCCAAAGTGGGGCAGAGATTATGGAAATCAAGCCAGGGCTTATGGAGCCATTGAAAAGAAACAAAATAGCAAAGAATTCTAATGTGCCTCCATAGCACTCACAAAGAATCATCACTGAAGAATAAACTAAAATTTTACAGCCTTAAAAAAAACCCTGGAAAATGGATTCGTTGCATTCTCTAGCACAGCCATCAGGGAAAGAGAAATGTCCTAGTAGGTAGCCACTCAGGGTCTTGATTTCTCTGGACAAGGAAAGGTCCAAGTGGAGGATGGGTGTGTGAGTGAGGAGCTCACCAAGGCCTTAACCAGTTCTGAGAGTTAGTTACACTTTATTCAATACTTATGATGTCATTGAACATTTATTAAACTAGGCCTTGTGCTAAGCACACAACATAAATGAGGGGCAATCTTGGCATAGTGAGAGAGTTGACTGCACAGAAATAAGTATAATCTCAAGTGGTGAGAGGCAGAAATAAATTCAAGGAATTAGAGAAGAGACAAGGAAGGGTCATTGAGGCATGGCTGATGGAGGAGCATCTGGGAAGACTTCCTAGTATGAACTGAATCTTAAAGACTAAGTAAGTAGGAGTTACATGAAGGTTAGAGAAGAAAGGTATTGATATGAAAGATATTCCAGGAAATGAGAGCACAAGAGCAAAGGTATGGAAGACCCTAACAGCATCATGTATTCAGGACAGAGGGAGCATTCTGATGACACATAAAGTTAAGACAGGAAGTGGAAGAAGATGAAGTAGGAAAGGCAAGGCCAAGGTGGGCCTTGCGAACCTTGTAGAGGAGGAGATTGGATTTTTGTTTGTGAGTAATGGAGGATCCTAGAAGAGCTTCCAGAGAAAGGAACAACGTGATAGGGTGATGCATTTGGGGGTGGGTGGGACTGTTAGTGGGCTGTGCAGACCAAGGAAGGCACTACTGGGACACTGGTGGAGGAGCTAGAAAGAGGGAAAATTCAAGAAGTACGCGGGAGGGAAGCCAGCAGCATCTCAGGACTTCCAGAATGTGGAAGGTGAGAGAAGAAAGAGTCAAGGAAAACTAACTTCACAGACAAGATTCCTAAATGAATGGCAAGGCTGCCAGTTAAGACACACGGGCTGGGAGGTAGAGGTTTCTAGAGAGAAAAAGACAGGTTTCAGTTTGTGCTTCTGCCATTGAGGTACTTGGGCGGGGGGTTGTGATGGTGGTGGGATGCCTGGTAGACGGAGCTAGAAGCTTGGGAGACAAGCATCAGCTGGAGACCGTTATTTGATGTTTTCTCACCCAGGTCCCAGCAGGTTCCGCAGGGAACCTCCCTTCAGAGATCAGGGCTCCATTGCTACAGCTCCCCGGGTCTTGCCTCATCCGACAGTCTGCCCCTGGCTTGCTCTCTCTTCCCTTCCCCTTCCACCTCTGCCCCATGCTCCTGCCTTCTCCAAGCCCCTGCCTGCAGGAAAGAGGCAAGAATGTTTGTTATGCTGAGATTAGCAAATGAGAGTGGGCATCTCTCTAGAACAAAGCCACAAAATTACTTCTGTCGGAAACCTTACCTGCTGGGCCGCCTACCCAGCTCCTAAATCCTGCTCCCGCTGCTCTGTGCTAACAACCTGGACTTTTCAAATATATTTCAAAGTTAAGCTAAAGAAACCAACCTTGAAAGAAGAGACATGTATTTACTTTAGTGTTTTATGAGACCGTAGGCAGGGTTTTGGAAAGTAGGTTTTTTGGGCTACATTCCGTATGATTTAAAGATGCAAGGAGACAGGAGAAACCAGGGAATGTGGGGTCACAGGACACTCCGTGAAAGGAAAGCCCCCTCCCACCCCCAGGCAGGCTATCGCTGGCAGGAGGGTGGTGGGAGGGTATGGGGTGTGAGGCAGAGATCTCTGACTGTGCATTCCCCACAAGCCATGGAGGGACAGATTGCCACTTTGAAGTGCCTTCCTCTACCTGTGGGAAATTGCAAGAAGCAAGAGACAGAGGGCATGTGTGAGAAAGGACAGCTATCTTGGAGAACATCCAGTAAGGCTTCCCTGTCTACTGGCAAGTCTGTTCTGTAGGTTGGGGACCTCTATTATGAAATCGTGTTACTTAAAGAGGGAAGGGTGGTTCATTCTCACAAGTGCATGTGACAGAAGCAGGCAAAATGGTGACTGGAAGAGAAGACGATCTTAACCACACACCTAGGACACATACTCCTTGTAGTGTTTTTCTCTGAGTTGTTTCTATTTCCTTTTCAGATCAATTCTGCCAGCATTTAAGAAGTTAACACTGCTGCGTCCACGATACCTGCCCCTTCCCGGGGTTTGCTGGAAGCCAGCACACACCCACAGCCACACCAGCTGTCTTCATACATTCGTTCTTTCTTCCTGGCAACGCTGTCATCAGCCAGAAGGAGAGGCTGCCGGCTCGCCCAGGGTGTGCAAATGACAGCGCTCTGGCAACAAGTTCACTATTAAAGGCAGAGGGCAGGTGCCTGGCTAGAGGAAAGCATCTCTCACTGGCGGTGCTGCTTCCAGAGTCACTCTACTTGGATCTCAGCTTCTTGTCCAAAGAAGCACCACTGGCCCAGAGGCTGCAGCCACTCCTCTCAGATGGGATTTGCTCTGGGTAGAGGGATTAGGGTGAGCAAAGTGAGTATACTGAGAAAACAACGCAGGCCAAGACTCATTTCCTTTTGCAAAAAGAGCAAAAAGCAGAGTAAAAGGAATAAGTTTACCAGGTCCCCTAACCAAGTCCACCAGGTCCCCTAACCATCCTCTGATGTTCGCTCCTGATTGCTTTGTACGACTCATTTAAACAAAGCAATGTTGAAATGTGAACCCCGAAGTACGTTCTTTTATACATCAGTGCTTGTTCATTGACATGGTTTGGCTTAATCTCTCTCTCTCTGTCTCTTTTTAAGTTTATTTATTTATTTTGAGAGAGAGTACCAATGTGCACACATGAAGTGGGGAGGGGGCAGGGATGGGTAGAGAAAGAATCCCAAACAGGCTCCTCACTGTCACCGAGAAGCCCCACGCAGGACCTGATCCCACAAACCATAAGATGGTGGCCTGAGCTGAAATCAAGAGTCAGATGCCTAACTGACGGAGCCACCCAAGCACCCCTGGCTTAATCTTTTCTCCTTTTCCATGATGTTTTCAAGTTGCCTTTAGGCCATCTTCCTCTTCCTCCATTTACTTCTCTCCCCACCCCCACCCTCCACTGGAAACCCACTGCCAGAGGGGGAGACAGGCTCACTGAATATAAAGCTTACATCCTTTTTGGTAACGAGCCACCTGTGGAATCATGGAGCTCCCCCTAAGCTCTGACCTCTTTCTCCACCAGGCTCTTAAGACCCCACACTTTTCTGGCTCGCCTCCTCCCTCCCTACTTGCTCCTGCTCACTTTCCTTTAGGGGCTGTTTTTTTTCTCCCTGACCTGTCAACTTGGGAGGACCAAGTCCTCTCTCTGTCGACACTCCCTCCCCTCCTGACCTCATCTGGATGCGCCACGTGCTGATGCTCACATGCACATCTCTAGACAGGACCTCATCTGCTGAAGCCGCAGATGCCCACAGCCCACGGCCTACCCAGTGCCTCCCCCTGCTTCACAGGCGTCTCACACTGAGCATGTCCAAGATGCTTCCCCAAGCTCCCACCTGAGCCTTCTCCACTTCAGGCAGCAGAATACGATCCCTTCCAGGACCCGAACCTGGGATCCACACTTGACTCTGCTTTTTCCTCCACCCCTACTCTCTAATCTATCAATAAATTGTGGGGGCGCCTAGGTGGCTTAGTCTGTTAAGTGTCCGACTTTCACCTAGGTCATGATCTTGCGGTTCGTGGGTTCGAGCCCTGCATCGGGCTCTGTGCTGACAGCCAGCTCAGAGCCTGGAGCCTGTTTCAGTCTGTGACTCCCTCTCTGTCTGACCCTCCCCTGCTCACGCTGTCTCTCTCTCTCTCCTAGAAATAAATAAAACATTTAAAAAATAAATAAATAAATTGTGTTGTCTTTTTCATTAGATCTGGAATCATGCCATTCTCACTCCCTGTGTTGTATTAGATACATGTGGCTATTAATATTTAAGTTGAACTTAGTTAAGATAAGAAATAATAAAATAGAGGAAAAAATGGAATGGACCAAGTGAGAACTCTTAAGAAAACAAGAATAAAAATTAAATTTAAGAGTTGCATTCCTTACTTGTACCTGCCACATTTCAAGTGCTTATGGGCCACATGTGGCTAGTGGCTCTGGTACTGGACAGTGCAGATGCAGAACATGTTCATCCCTGCAGAGGGCATGAGTGGTCAGTGCTGCTCACTCCTTTCATCAAGGCCACTCTGTCCCAGCCACTGAAATCTCTTGCCTGGATGACTATAATGGCCTCTGATCTGATCTTGCTTCTTCAGTCTTCATAACATGGCAGCCAGAGCGATCCTTTGGAAACATCTCACGTTATGCCTCTCCTCTGCCCAAGGTCATCCAAAGATCCCATGCGTGTCTAACAGAGAAGAAGCTAAGTCTTCGGAATGGTGAGCAAGCCTTTACGAGCTCTGGCTCCTTTTATGTGTCTGACCTGGTCTCCCCCACCTTCCAAAATGGTCTGGCCACAACGACGCTGGCCTCCTGCCGCTCTAGCCTCCAGGCTTCTGGACTGCTTCTTTCCTCTGCCGAGCACGCTTCCCCCCCCAGATGTTTTCCTGGTTCACTCCCTCTCCTCCTTCCAATATCAAATACCACCTTCTCAGTGAGGCTTGTTTAGATCCCTTCTAAAAATGTAAACCCGCCCCTCCCCTCCAAGCAGTCTCACCCTTCCGTACCCTACCCTGCTTCACCTCGTCTTTTCCATAGCCCTCATCTCCTTTCAACAAATGATATGCATTTACTAGTTAATCTTTCCTAGTGTTTACTCTCTGGCAGGGAATTTTGTCTAAATATTTGCTCAATAAATAAATGGAATTTTGGAGCTGAAAGGGCCTGTGGAAATCATTCTTCAATGGAGCAGCTGAAGGTTAATGAGGTGAAGTTAGCAACTGTGGACGCACAGTAAGTTCAAGGGAAATGCTTGGACTAGGAGCTGGCCTGGTCCTCGTCATCTTCTGGGCAGTCCCATGACAATGACCTTCCGTCTCCCTTTCTCTGTCACAACCAGAGGGGCACTGACAAACCACAGGGAACCGGCAGGGATAACAAATGTGAGGACAACCACCGAACTGCTATGCCAGGGGTATTTGTCACTTTCTTCTTGGTAAGACTATGACTGAACCATTGGTCTTGTTTCTCAGATGACATGCAGGAAGCAAGGAACAAATGGGAAGGAAGCTCAAGCTGATGGCTATTCTCAGCCCAATAGGGTACAGGGCCAAGACTCTTGGAAAACTGGAAACACACATGGTTGCTAGGTTTTCCCTAAAGGCATTTGTCAATCTTGTTGTAAAAAAGAAAGTCATGCTTTCATCATGTACTTGCTTACTTAGTATTAGGAAAAGAGTTGATTAGTAGGAACAAAATGATCCTCCATTGCATCACTGGACTATTTCTGATGACCCAGAGTAGATGAGAAGGAAAGTGGATCCCAGATCCTAGTTTGTGTCCCGGGTCCATCTGTCTTCCTGTAGCTATAAGGAAAGGCCGTGTGAACATACACATTTTTAAATGCCTCAGGATGACGGCTTTTCTGCTGCCAATTCTGATTCAAGAAGAAAACACAGTGAGCAAGTCTGAACTTCATAAACAGATCTGTTCATCACGGCATGGCTCACAGGTGCAGAGCTCTGCAGCGCGATATTAGTAAAAAGCCTGGAAGACTCCATCCATGGCTCACTGGACGATTTAACTTGCCAGAGGATGCAATTAAGAACAAAGTTATCTTTCTAGTTATTTCTTCATTACGGAGATAACTCAATTGGAGACTTTTTGGGAGATGCCAGATTTGGAAATAAAATCCTTATAGACTGCACTGAAATGTCATGAAGATTATACCAGAAAACAAATTGATACGCGTAGACAATCTTCTGTACATACCAGAAAATTAGATCTCAGGGGAGAACGTGGGGCTAAGATGTAAAGTCAAGGGTGGCGGGGAGGGGTGGAGGCAAAGTACAGTGAAAGGCAAAATCAGCGGCTTCTGGGAGAGAGAGAGAGGAGCCCCGAATGCCCAGGTGCTCCCCGAAGTTACCTTGGGTGGCGTTCTTCAGTGCTTTCACAACCTTGCCCCTTCCAGCTCCAAAACCATTATTTCCATAGTGCAGGTCACTTTCACTATCACTGCCACCACCGGCAGAGTACGCACACATTCTGGGTGCCTTGTCCTGAGTAAGTAATACGAGACTGTTAAGATTATTCACGCAAGTCAAAACGGGGCAGAACATCCTGTGAGGATGGCAAACAGTTTCAGAGTTGGCTGGCTGTGTGCGCGCACACAATTCCATTCCGCTGCCCCGCCCCCAAGAACAACTCGGCTTTTCCTTTCTATCTGCCTCACGCTGAGCTGGCACAGTTTACTCAAGTAATGGAGCTACAGAAACAGGGCTGTGGTAATGAAGCCATTGACCACTCAGAGGCCATTGTCCCAGGCCCAGGAAAGTCCTTGCATTTACCTGCTCTGCATTTTGTCCCCTTCTTTATGGGATCTTATTTTTCTCAAGTGCCTATTGTGAGCAGCTCTTCCAAGCCTAATGGCTTATTTGTTTAACGGATCTCAGCATTGGCTTTCGAGTATCAGAGGGTGTGGAAAAATCAGCCTTGAGCACAGAAGAATCCATGCTTGCCTAATTTATAATTTTCTTCAATCCTTTGAAAGGACAGGAGACTTTCAAAGCATGCAGTTACTAACCCTATATAATCCTTGAATCAGACTGAAAGTTCATGGGTTGAGGGACTCAGTCTCCCCTCCTGCTCTCATGCACACACAGCCTGACCCTTGAGATGTCACTGGTGTGGTGATATGGCCCTGGCAGGAATTCTTGAGTGGCTGATACCATACAAACCGTGTCCCCTTCATGCCTAGAATCAGAGTACAAGATCTAAGATGGCAACTCGGTGTACAGAATTAGAAAAGAATGTCTTTTAGGTTTGCAGGCTGCCCCATTAGAGCCTATTATACCCCATCCATCCTAGAGAGTTCGAGTACAGATGTATGGGATGGATCTCTAACGTCTGTTAGGGAGGATGTCATTCCACTAGAAATTATAAAAACATACTTTAGGATGTCAGCTCCCTCAGCTAGGGTTATGAGTTTAAGCAGCAACTCATTCCTTTATACTTTCATTCATTTACTCATTCATTCACTCATCCAACAAATGTTTATTGAGTGCCTATTCTGTGCAAGAGGCGTGCTAGCCTCTGGGGTTACAGAGCTCAATACAAGAGATATCATGTCCTCACGGACACGTCTCCTGGCTGTGGCTCTAGGGAAGCCCCACACCTAGAGTTGTAGCAGGACCCCAATAACACTTTCTGGGTTTGATGAGATGCATATTGTCATCTCTCCATTCAACAAACACGAGTGGAACCAGGTGCTGTGCTGGGTGCTAAGAAAGTAAGCTAACTCTTGCTTCTAAATTTCACTCCCTGGTAGTCAGCAGAGCAGGGTTCAACAATCCAAGCCACAGCAGTCAGTCTCTCAAATCAGAGCAGGATTTCCAGTGGGCAGAGCTGGGGCAGGATGAGGGAGAGAACCCCCAAGAGGCATACATATTTGGTGGGCATATATGTTGAGAAAGGGGTGTCCTGCCTTCACTTGTAGGCCGACAGCACTCCCCTGGCTGGAACTCAATTGTTGTTGGACTTGCCTAAACCCTTTTGCAACTGTCACCACCTGTTGTTTTTGAGTGATTTGCCCTCCAACTTTGGGTGTCTTCAGGGTTTTCTCAACTTGCCAGTCCCCAAAGCAAGCACTGGGTCCTTGGGACAGTGCATGGACCAGCAACATCAGCGTCGCCTGGGAATTTGTCAGAAATGCTTGGACCTCAACTCATCAGTACCAAATGGGACATGGTGTGAGTGGATCTATAGGTGTCCAGGCGACTCTGATGCCCACTCACGTTTGGGAACCACTGCTTTGGAGGAGTCTTTAATGCTTCTATGTTTAAATTAAGGCATGATAAAGTACAGTGGCTTACTCTGTTCTCTCCTAGGCTCCTGCCTTATAGAGGCTGCCCTTCTGAGTGTTAGACATGGAATTCAGAGGGCTGAATTCTAATCCTGACTCCTCAGTGACTTTCCCATGGACCCTGAGCATGGTGTGGCACCTCTCTGGAGTTGTGTTCTCTGCTGTAAATGGAGACTGTGAGCCCAGAGGATCTCTTTTCCTACGTGTCTATGACACCATGCTGAGGTGCTAAAGGCTGAAAGAGGATTCGGCTGCATTGACTGTGGTGGACTCCGGATGTGGGGTAATTTGGGTACCTTCTCATCATAGTTGGTAGGAACTCTAGTAGAAATAGCAGTGGGGGCTCCGAATGCCAGGACTGGAAGAGGCAAAGGCAGCAGGGATGGGAAGAGTCAAGGAAAGGTGGGGAGGCTCTGATAACTAATCTGCATGTTCCTCTTCCCCTACCTTCTCACTAGCAGGCATCCCCGAAGACACTAAAGGGACCCAGCTCCAGGAATTTGAGAGATAGGGAACAGGTTGACTATGGCTTAAGTAACAGGCTGGAGGAGGTAAACAGGAAGAAGCCTAGGAGGGAATACCAGGTAATCCTGAGGGGTGACAGAAATGCCTCTGAGCCACAAGCAACTTCCCAGGTCCAGTCACACATTAGGAGTCCTCTGTGGGCCATCTCAGGGTAGATGAAGAGCACATAGCAAAAAGGATGGGACTGAAGAGACAGAGATCTCACTGATGCTGGCCAGCCATTTGCCTACTCCAGACCTCAGTTTATGCCTCCCTAAAAGAAGTATAATTATACCTCCATTACCTGTCTCATAGGAACAAGGTAAAGGATAAAGAGTAAGGATAAGATAATGAAAAAGTATCAATGACTCATTCTCAGTGGTGCTCTTATCTTGGGATAGCGAATGCCTGTCTGTGGCACCTAATCTGGACACATCGTCCACGCCTCAAGAATCTAGGTGCAGAACTGTGAAAGTGTTTCACTTCCTCCCAATAACTCACGGTATCACTTCATAATTCAGGAAAAAAAGGCAAGCCCTGGACCTTAGTTTTGATTCACCAAGCCAGTGACAAATTTGATTCAAAAGTTGAATCTATCGTAAAAGTGCTTAAGGAGATCATTGTTCACCGTCAGGAGGAATAGTGGAGGGGGCCTTCCTGCCAGCCTCCCCTTACCTGGGTCTCAGCTGTGGGGTCTCCACCCTCCCAGTCTGGGAACTGCTCAGGTTCCATTGTGTTTTCGGCATATTCAAATGATGAGCAGGTCTGAGGCCTTGGCTCTGCTTCATTCTGCTTTTGGGAATTGATTTTTCCTACATGAGAAAATGTACGTGAAACCACAATCAGCTTTCTTCAGCTCTTTCCAAGTTCAGGGAGGGAAGTGAGGAAGACATTCAGAAATTAATAATAATAATAATAACAACAATAATAATAATAAGTCCAAATACGCTCAAAGCTGGGTAGGCTAACATTCTGTCTGCAGCAAGCCTGTGCTAACTATACATCTGCATTGCATGTTGTGTGGGTATCTGTTGAGGATGTCCACCTTGGAGAGCTGAAGGCAAACTTTCCCATAAAATGTTGATAGACTTTTCATGTGAGGAAGAGGTCAGAGGGAAAAATCATTTGAGAAACACTGAGTAGTCCTCAAATAGTGTTATCCATCAGATAACAAAAGTCTTCCTGTTTGGAGCACTTCTCAGAGCCTTCATTGTGCTACTGGAAATTGTCATTATGTCCAAACCCATCATGCCCAGGATTTGAATTAGAAGCCCTTCCCAAACATACTTGGGCAGGGAACCCTTATTTTCCTAGAATACCCATTAAGGTCATTCCCAACACACTCATAATGTGCAACGGGAACTTTGCTCTTAAAGGCCTGGCAAGGCAATACTTTTCAAGCTTTTATGTGCCTACGCATCAGCAGAGTTTTTGTTAAATCGCAGATTCTGAATGAGCAGGTCTAGAGTGCGGGTCTGAGATTCTCCATTTCTGAGAAGCTCCCAGGTGATCCAGATGAGGCTAGCCCATGGATCACACTTTGAGTAGCAAGGGTGTAATTAGCAAGGGATGATTAAAGAAAGTTCCTCCATTACCCTTAATAGTAGATTAACCTGCAGAGTGTATTCCTTCCTCATGCCAGAAAAGAGAATTGCTGTTATTATCCCCCAGCCTCAGTGATTACCAACAGGACATGCTGTGATAGCTTCTCAACAGCATTTTACTTGTGAGCAGAAGCGAAGTAATTGTATTTTCAGCAGCACTGAGAGATTTGTACAGTTACCTCTATTTTTGATACGGGGATAAGTGAAAAACCAATTCATAGACAGGCATTTAACAGGAAGTGACTCCTTCTCTAAGCAGGAATAACTTCACTTTCCTTTTGTTCTAGCTAGTTCTCCATTCCCTAGTTTTTTAATTGAGTAACCAATGGCCACAGAGAAAAGAGAAGCCTTGGAAAGGCAGCCCTGCCTCTGGACCACAGTGATGGTATCCATTGGTAGACAGGAAGCTTTGGGTTGGGAGGCACAAAAATACACTGTAGTTATGTTGACCTCAGACTCTACCACATACGGCTTTTTTATAACTCTCCATGACAATTTAATTAAGACACAAACCTCCAAAAATCCAGTGCAGTGAATATTAGCAGCAAGATCAGAACAATCTCCTTCCAATCCCCTTCTTATGAAGCAATTCAAGGCTTGTGGTTTCTATTCAATTTGTTATAATGACAGTGTTTAATCATGAAGTCTACTCGGCAGCCCGCCGCTGAATTGAGGTCACACATGTGACTATTCAAGCATGGA
The DNA here is from genome assembly GCA_017311185.1 of Proteles cristata cristata. Lineage (NCBI taxonomy): Eukaryota > Metazoa > Chordata > Mammalia > Carnivora > Hyaenidae > Proteles > Proteles cristata. Next base: position 1,202,502 of record JAESUZ010000367.1, on the reverse strand, counting down.
GCATATAATCTATAACTAAGATTTTGCCCCTGAGTCTCTGGAGGCTGTGTCATTAATTAACAATGCATTTATTTAAAAAATAATATGCATTACAGCCTTTTAAAATGTAGCCTTGGCTTGAAACGAGCAGAAGTTTGTGATGAAACATTCATGGCAGTTAGTATTATTGTATGAAGAGCTCAGCCATGGGATTAGCTCAATCACATTTATTCAAAGATATTTAATTAAACGCCTTCTTTTCTAATTTCTCAAAAGCCTATAGTATAATTTCTACTTTGGCTCCTTTCTAGTCATCAAATTATAAAAGAAAGTCTTTAGAGTTCTCGTTTATATGCTTATACATGTCATAAATGCAACATAGGCCATGCAAGTTAAAAATTATTTAGGATCATCCTGCACTGCAATAAATATTTTTAATCTTGAGGGAACAATGAAGAAACTTTGACCCTTAGCCTGGTCCTATCTTTAATCAGGGAAGCTTGTTTCAATCGACTGTGACAAAGGGCAGTACGTCTCTTCGCGGAGGCTCATTCCAGTGTATTGAAGCTAATGCACAATCTACTCCTGATCCATCAAACAGATTTTTTATAGTTCAGCATATAAATATATTTGAGCGGGACAGGAATATATCAGAAGACAAAAATTTCTGGTTAGAGGGCAAACAACATTTCAGCTAAATTTATATCTTGTGCCTAACCTGGTCTATATTCAGATTTAGGTTTTACGAGATAAAATCCTATGGGTATATTGTATGGTTTTTATTCTTAATCAATTTGTATATCCATATACCTGTGCTTATGTGTGCGTGCGTACACTCTTTAATGTAATGCTAAGAGTAGATGATGTTTAACATTTGTCTTTTTACTTTTTGGTTGAGGACCTCTAGGGATGTTCATGCATCCACATCCCCATTGGGCAGAGGTCACTGACTGAACTCCTGGTGGAAACCTTTTCTTCTGCCTGTTTTCCATTTTTTAAGTGCATTATTTTGGTGTGAAAACAATCTGATTTGGAAAGTCATAGGCATTTTACCTGAGGAGGCTGGTTTGGGGAGGCGACTTTCAAGAGGACGCATCCCCCTGGCGGTCATGATGGGGTCGGAGGTGGAATGAACAATGGCTTTATCTGCAGAGGCGTGGCGGTCTGCAGAGGAAGGCACTTCTCGTTCAAGGGTCTGAGCTCTGACAGAAGAGGCTGCACAAAGTGCTGACTGGAGAGACATGATGGGCTCCGTGTCCTCTGGGGAGTCTGGGTGGCATGTGTACCGCCCTGTGGAACGATTTCCAGAGTCTGGGAGGGGGAAGGTTCCAATCCCACTGTCCAGTGTCCTCATCAGGCAGTTTGATTCTAGACCAAGTAACAACATAGTGAGGATTAGACAAGACTCACATAAAGGGAAAAAAGGATCATGAGCATTTGTATCTGATCTGGAGAAAGGAGTATATCTAGAAGGAAGAAATACTATTAATGGGGTAGTAAATTTCCAGTGAGTGGCATCATAAAGTTTAATTAAACATGGAGATACTCCCTCCACTTAATATGAGGTGCGACAGCTAGCCATTCCTGGCAGTAAGTCACAGGTACATTTCCCTGGATGGCTCTCTAGAATTATCATAGAAAAAGAACAGTCATTAGAGACCAAAACATAGTTTTGGTAAACTTTATATAATTGGGAACCATAGGACTTCAACCAATTAGGTGAAATTTATTAACCGAAATACGATGAGTAATGAGCCCACATAACACATTGAAGTGCTGTCCTAACAAAGGTAATAGTGCGTCTCTTACATGAATTATCATCCACTTGGCAATTAACTAAGTCTCTGGCCTCTCAAATTTAATTGTGAGGACAAGTAATTCACGTACTATAAGGGTTATCCCAAAACATACCTTACCCATGGTAACAGCACTGTATCATGTGGGCTTCATCTGACCCAAGTGCCATTTGAGGTCAATTTGTTGAGAAGACCACAGAGCCACTTCCTGTCTTTTACTGACTTGATGTAATGACAAAGCCCAAAGCTCTATGGACTTCTCGTCACTCCCAGAGATCCCACTATTCCCCAAAACAAATCAAGTTCATTTCACCATATGGGAGTAACAAATTTTGCTGTGTTTCATCTTTAAGAAATTTTAGACACAGACAAAAACACAATATCTGAAAAATTTATTATGTATTTGATTTCTAAAATGGTGGTATGATTTATCCAAGCCAATGAGACAGCTTTTAAGATCTGTTTCTCACCCCAAAAGTCTCCTGTTTTTTTGACAATCTTAGAATAAAGCATCCCTAGTAAAGTTTGTGTCAGTAGTTTATAAGTCTAAGTAAGAGACACAATTGAGCACCCTTTAAGGCATGGTGGAGAATATAATGGAATAGGGCATAATCTTGGCATCAAGAGGCTCATTAGTAAACATTTTACAGTGAACAATGGCTTGGAAAATGGTAAATGTCAATAACTATTATATGAACCCCAACACAGGATTCTTAACCTCTTGAGGTTTCAGGTTCCTTATAGGATTGATGTGAAGATAAAAATGTGTTTGCCACCTGATCTCTAGAATTGAGAATGACACCAAGCATACTGTGAGGTGGCTGGAAGAATTAAATACTGAGCAGTGACATATACAAAATGCTTAGCATATTTATTAGATATAAGCAGATAGCTGGTAGTGTATCCATCAGTGCCTTTCTTATATAATCTCCTTTGTTGCTGAGCAATTAGTATCAGAATTCCCAAATCTGTCCATTCCCTACCCTCTTCCTCAAAACCTCTTAGCTGTAAATGAGTGGAAGAATTCTGGGAACTTCCTAATAGTAAGGTAAAAAACAAAAGGGTAGGGGTGTGGATAGACGTGGTTGTTTTAAGTTCTATCAGGTTTAGTGTTGGGTTTGGAAGCACTGGGAAAACAGTCCCTATCAAAGGAGAAGGTTCTGTTTTCAAAGGTATATTTAGTGTGAAGTTGCAGATACCCTCTCTCATTTAGCCATCTCATAGGCCATCCGATCTCAGTTACTGGTTAGGGATTGCAGGGGCCTTGATTCAAAGGACCACGTTCTGGGGTGGGCTTTTGTTTTTCAGGATCACGAGGGCTGTTTTAGGCCCATTCATTTCAAGGCCTCCACCAGGCCAGCTTTACTCTGTCAGATTTGAAGATTACTCTTTATCTTCTCTATTCATTTTCTCCTCAGTTAAGGGGACCTGATTGTTAGAGAAGGGCTTTTCTGAGAAATGAACAGATGTTTGCATGGGGAGGCATTGCCAGAGAGTTAAAAAAAAAAAAAAAAGAGCCTGTTATTCAGAATTTGAGGCCCTTCTTTCATTTTAGCCTAGAAATACAAAACCCTTCAGATTTAGCATGCTCATGTGTCGTACTGGAGCAACTATGAGTCTGAACTACTTTAGTCTTAGACGGGAGCAAGTGGGTCTTCATCAGAGCTGACCCAGGACCTGGGAACGGGAGGCAGACTCATGGCACGTGGAGGTGTGTTAGTTTCTACAGGCCCCAGGTCACCTCCCATAACAATTTACTCCCAGCACCTTCAGGGATGCACCTGAACTAAAGGGTGCTCAGCAGGATGAGACAGGAGGAGCTCTCTTCCTTTTGTGGGCATGCGTTATCACATTTGGCTACTTGGTGTGGCCAAAGGACTGCCCTCCTTTCTTTGCATCAGTCTTCATCTTCAGTTGTTAGAGGGTGAGAACTACTATCACCATCTACAAATGAGGAGTCAAAGCTCAGAAGGTAAAGTACCTTGACCAAGGCCTTGCACTATAAGGAAAGAGGTTGGATTTGAATCCAGTCAGATGTATCTACAAAGACCATGCTCTTAACCATCAAACTGTCCTGATACTTTCCCACAGTATAGATAAATCCAGATGTGGGGGTCCACTCATTTAATAGTCATTGAGGCAGCCTTGGGAATGAAAGCTCACAGAAAGCCCCTCTGCTCCTCAGCAAGAGTTCAGCTTCTCCCCTGGAATTGGAGCAGGTGCCTGAATTCTAGCTGGTTCCTCTGCTCCCCATCCTGAGTCTACTGTTGACATTCTCTATATCTAGGTGGTTGTTGTCCCGTCATGTAAGATGCTCGCACCCCCTGATCGGCATGGTTTCTGATAATGATGATTGCTCAGTAACTCTTCCCTCTGCCTTCTTCAGTTGCATCCATAGACTTTCACGCTAACGTTTTTCTGGCATTAATCTTTGTTCTTTGGACTAGCCCATAGGCATTTACTCCAAGGGCAGTTTTTCTGTCTTTGTCTAAGAACTCTCTCTCCTCCAAGTATTTGACGGGGAGCGCTGAATCCAGTCCTCTCAAATGGAGAATCAAAAAGCAAAATGAGATCATAGGTTGCCTTTTTAGTGACTTTCTGGGGGAAAAGCCCCAGACACGAAAGCCCGTGTGTGCTGGTCTGGCCTATAACACAAGGCAGGAAATTGGGCAAGGAGGGGTATGTGGTAGGGAAAATGATGAAGGCTGTCTACGTATAGGACCCTTTGGAAAATACCAACATTTTCTGGTTCCTGTCCCCTTAAATCATTTTTATTTCTCTTTCCTTTAAAAATATTGTCATACCAGAATCTATGACACAGGACCTTTGGTATTCCTGAGTTCTCAGATTCTCTGAAAAGTGTATGACACTAAACTCACAAACCACCTGCTATTAAAGTCACTTATTTCTAAAAATTACAGATGCCAAATGTAGTGAATTTGAAGAACTCATTTGTAAGTACCTATGAAAAGAGGTGTAGACAGTCAGGGATTCAGACACCATATGCCAGGTTTCACCCTTAAGCAAATTTTTCCAGAATGCATCAACCTTTGGAAATGGAATTTATATTGAAAAATGCTGACACCTTCTTTATGTAGTTTCTTTAAGGTGCTGTAAGTTTCTCACAGTTCATAAAAATACTGTAACCTGAAAAAGTGTAAGATATTGTATTTCTGAAGCCAGTTTTTTTTTTTTTTAGAGAATTAAAAGAACTCGCAAAGTAATTAATTGGCTGTGATAGGAACAAAGTTCAAAGTGGCAAGCTGACCTTGCATCTCGAATGAGTTGACAGTCTTGATCTTGACCAGTCTAAGTTCACATTTGTGGCTGTGAGAACAGCTGCCAACAGGGCCTTGCTAATGAGTTCAAGGGTTGGGTCTCTGGATGGACCAGCAGGTTTCATTCTTCCAAGGTCACCAATCACACCTCTGACCTTGGTCAGCTCTCCCATCTACTTCTCATTGTCCTATTTGCCTTCTATCTCCCACTCTCTCATGGTTAAGTTCTCTCACTTATGGGCACCAACCAGCCGTAGGCATTTCATTGATGACTCACAGGAGTGCTTCCCAGTCCTTTTAAAGTCATGGTGCACATAGAAAATTTGTAGCTCACTGAGGAAAACACCAACTACGCCAAGGAAAACACTGGCTACTTGAAAGCTGAGGGCTCAACATCTCAAAACCTCTATCAGCAGCAGAATGGCAGGGAATCTCTTACAGGATGGATTCAGGATCTTTTGCTCACACCTTGAATGCATCACCTTGCAGATCTCTGGAGGCAAGGAGATGGATACCTTTTTGGTCTCTAAGCAGCTGACACAAAAATATCTAGGCCCTCCTTCTTTGGGATAAAAGCTTAGAGTGCTTGGGTTAGGAGTACTGTTTGGCATCAAAGCTTCAGTACAGAGGGACGTTGCTGTGCCTAAAAGGGAGACAAGCAGCCCATGAGTGGGTGAGTAGCCGGAAAGGGTGAGGTTCTGCATGGGATGGTGGCAGAGAAGACATTCTGGAGGAACTGTCAGCTGTTAACTTAGGGTGTACAATGTAAAATCCCCAGTCACTTCACCAAGGAGCATTAGAATTTAACTAAGTCTCCTGTTCCAGAGGCCTCGGCAGGTGGTTTTAGTTTTCTCATCTGAAAATTAGATCATACAGCTTTCTTTATTCGGGGTGCCCTGAGGACTAGAATCATAGCACCTAATACACATAGCATGGTGCCTGGAAGAGAAAATAGCACAATTCTCAAAATAAATGTTATTAGACTGTAAACAACCTGGGGGCAGACTGGATCCTATTTATTTCTTATATGAGTCCATTCCTGATTCTATATAGTCCTGTTTCAACAGTATGGTAATTATATGCTGATAGAGCTGATAGTAATAATAGGCTGATCGAGTAATCTCCATCACCAGTGCTCAGCGCAGTGCCTGGCACAGAGTCAGTTCTCACTGAGTGTAATGAAGAGAACAGGTGAAGAAAAAAACAGCTCTAATTTTTAGAAATCAAATTGAATATGAAGCTTTCCTTTTGAAATCCCAATCGACTGCCTTTTGTTCTGACTCTAGGAACCAAAGAAAAGAGCTGACTTCTTTCTCCTATGTAGCTATTTTTCACATACAGCCAGACTTCATTAATTCAGATAGCCAGAGGGATAAGATCATTCAGAATTATTGAATATTCTAAACACCAATTTCTTAATACTCCCAAGCCCTTAGAACAAGGGTCCGTAACCAAGACAAAGGAGAGCTCCTGGAATGATGATTCAGGGTCTTCCTCAGTCTCCTGCCCCACCTCCTGTTCCCCCACCCCCTGCCCCCCAAAGCATCACTGGTGGGGAGGTTTCATATCTAACAGAAGCCAGAGTGACATCATCACCCTGGCCCTCATCCTCAGCAATGCTGAGTGCTAGTATCCCACTTAACATCAGTGCCCACAGTAGGATAAGAACTAAGCTCTCAGAGTGACAAGTTCCTGGGAACATTTGTAGTGAGTAGATGAGATTACGCAGTAACATCTTATATGTATTTACACAAAACAATGAGTTTCTCTCTTTTAAAACAATTTGTTCTCTCAAGTGGATTGTCTAGGCTTCCTCCAAACTTGTTTTATACTATTTCTTTACACCGTAATGTTATCTTTAAAAATAGCTGCAAAGGGAAAAGTTTATTTCCAGCACTGTTTCAGTTAATATAAATATCCAGCTTGGTGGAATCTGAATTAGCAATGATTTTGAGCGTTTGGAAAATGCTGCTGATTTTCCCTCAGACTTCTTCTTTACGCATTCAAATGTCTTGAACTTTTTCTCACACCATTTTTTTTCTCACACATTTGTGCAATCCTATCACACAAATCTGTAATTATTTGAATATGTAAACCCAAACTCCTGGTATTATTAATGTATTTGTGCAAAGAGGTTATTGCACAGAATAGGCTTGACAAACCCTAACTTGAGTTCTAAGTTACTCTGAATATTCAGAAGAACGAAGCAAAATATAATCAGTGTCTGAGCTGGAAAGAGAAGGCTTGAAGACCTGTGTGGCTACCTGCTAGCTGTGTGGCAACAGGGTCTGGAAACTATTCTGACTGCATACAGCGACAGCTCATTTGTAATAAGCCTGGCACCATGCTCATGACCAAGCTGGTGCTCTATAAGTTTTCACATGTGGTTGTCAGGGAAAGGTGGGGGCCCCTCACACACACCCTGTCGTGGAGTCCAAGGTAATCGAACTTCCATCTGTCTGGTGAGTATTCTACTGCAGTACCTGGGTACATTTTACCAGACAACTACCTTGCGGTTGTTTCCTAAGCGATTACCTTTTGGCAATCATTTCCTTGGGGGTTAGCTGACTGTCATCATTAATGAGCGATTGTGAAGACGGAACAAAGTACTTGGAATTGGCTGCAGGCTGTCTCATGTAAAAAAAAAGGTGGAGTCTGTTCTCTCAAGAAATCCATTTTGGGCTTGGCACCTAGAAAGCCTCGTAAAGAGACTACATGAATGATGTTTACTGATGTCCCTTTGCCCACAGACTTATTACATTCTCAGAGAACATTCGCAAATTAGTAAGCCATGGCTTTCAGTTAGCAAAAGTATAGCTCATCTATCCTAAACAGTGTATTTGCTCCTGTGCAGTGACCTACCCTCTCTTACAGGATCAAACAAACTACTTTAGTAACCATTGAGTTTTATCCTCTTCAGCATTAATAAGTCCTAGGAAAGTGGAAATTTTAAAATTCAGACTCTTTTTGTCTTTGAGGATTTCAATCCTATCTACAAGTTTCAGCCAAAAATGCAATGAGGACCCAATACAATCTATATGGGTGCTTAATATTCTTGCCACATTATTAACTGACATGCTTTCTTCTAATGCAAGTGGTCATGTAAATAAGCCTTTCATGAGTTCTTCCCAGGTTCCTAAACATCTTTAAGCTATGTGTGGTATTGGCACCAGAAACTTAAACCACAGATGGGAGAACAGATCTCTTTATTTGCACATCCTTCTCTTCATCTGTATGGCTGAAACAAGCTAAAAAAAAAAAAAATAAGCCCATGCCAAAGCCACATCAATTACATTCAGGTTATTGATTCTGAGTTGGCTCCGTGGTTTTTTTCAGAGTCAGAAACGACTATATTGGCTATTTATTTACAACCATGGGCTAACTTTGCTGTGGCATTAAGATGACCTTCTGGAAGAGTAAATTCAATTTGATGGCTTTGAAACACATGAGAATTTTCAGCTTCTGAATTCCAAATGGATTTAAGCTTTCTGAGACTTGAAAAGTATATAGAAGAATGGAAATTTGTTTTCCAATCCCCTGTGCTCTCTTTGAAATAAAGAAAGACCTGAATGTTGGATGGTGGGGGTCTGGATTTCTATTATACTGGGAATGAATATGAGAAAAAATATAGGAAATTAACATTACAAAAAATCAGAGGGACAAGCCAGACCATGAAATTTCTTTGTAAAGATGAAGATAAGTTAATTAAACCACCATAGAAGACTTGCCACCTTAGGCTGGGGTTGGTATCTGGTGAGTAAATATTCTACATCTGATAGTAGCATCACATAAAATATTGTGGCGAGATGTCATTTAAGAATATAAACTGGAGAAGGTGAGAAATGGGTTCCAAATGCCCATGTAGATCATAAATTCATAGAAATACTTCTTGAATTTAGTCCCACATCCAGCTGGTAAAACCCTTGAAGGAGAAAATAATTCCTTATGTTTGCTACGTGTTCCTTCCTTTCACTGACACCAGCACAACCTCTTCTAAGGTTCTGAGGGTTGTCTTGGTCTAGTATTTTGGGATTTGTTATGCAACTTTCCAAACCCTTCTTGATTTAAAAAAATGTTGATAATTATCTCTATTTTCTTATCTCCCCCACTGAAACATCTTGAGATCTTCACATAATTCCTTCATGTTGTGCTATGCTACTGTGCTTGTTGCATGAAACTATGCTCAGACTCGTATGCAACACTGACTGTGATACAAAAGAGTAGCCTGACTGACCAGTATGGTTTAAGTGCCGGCATATGTTTGAATTGGTCCGCTGATCTAGGAACAGACTTTGATCCCAGACTTCTATATCTTATTTTGGGAGTCACCACTTTAATTCAACATCTTTGATGATTAGCATACACACAGATCCCTCCAAACTCCCCACAAAGCAGTGACTACCCCTTGAGCACTTTCCTACCCATATGTCAAGACTTGCCCTCCTTACTTTGACATTATTCTAACTTAAAACAAAATAAAACAAAACAGAAACACAGTACTTTCATTAGCAAAACTTTCTAGAGTACCATAAAAATATGGAATCACAGTGGTTCCAGTCCTGATCTGTGACCACAATTTTTCTAATTGGAGAAATGCCAACTTATCTCTCCTTCTTGTTTCCTATGATCCTTGTTCATTTTCTACTCATGACAAAATTACTCTAACCTCACCTTTTTCCTTCCCAATCTAGTTATAACTTAGCTGTCTGTATCTTCTTTACATGTATTTTTGGACTGGTGCTCATGAAAGGCATGTTAAATATCTAAACAAATGATGTTCACTGATTGTCTTTTGTTCGCGGACTCATTCTATTCACCAATTACATTTCCAAATTAGTAAATCATGATTTTCTTGTAGAGAAAGTATGGCAAATCCTTCCCAAAAGGTTATCCTTGAATCTGTTCAATAATCTACCTTCTCTCCTGCATTCACTCCATCTCTATCTGTCCTGCCAAAGGAAGTGAAAAGTTAAACAATTATCTGGTGAATCTGATAGACACAGATAGCTATTATGGGTAATTCTGTCTCTCTAAATCTCTTTTACTCCATATCAAGTTTTCTGAATTATTTGGACTACTGCCTCTATTCTCCATTTCACCTGCCTAGATAACATGTGCTTTGATAAAGCAACTGAGGGAAGGGAGGAAAGAAAATAAATTGGGGGTAAGGTGTTGCAGGAAGAGATTCAAAGCAGTTTGATTTGGCCAGAAACATATAAAAACAGAGAAGCATGAGGAGATGCAGATGTAGCAACTTAGCAATGGATAAAAATTTATTAAAGATGTTTACAAGAGTTAAAGCATCCTATGTGTTATTACCCTAACTTTTTAATATTGATTTTTTACATGCTCTAAAATTACAGATTATTTTAGTTTGCTCATATTAGTATAATTATAGCTATTTAACGAAAGCCTCCAGAAAGATAAAAATGAAAGGTTCATAGATGTTTTTCTTCATTTGCCTCTATATTTAATCAGTTGTAATGAATTTTTAAATTATATGCAGAAAGGAAGAAATCCCAAGCCTTCATATTCTTACACTTTTTAAAAAAAATATTCAATTTAACATACCTACTTGCTTGGTTCAGGATTTTAATTATTATATGGTAATCTAATGTAAGTGAATATTTAAGGATCATTTGTTTTTCTTTTATGTGACTGCAATTGGAATGCGAGTGAAGAGAAGGCTGAAGTTGATGTGAGCCTATCTTTCCATTTCAGCTGCCACTCTCCACTCTCCAATATTCCATGGTTGTCTCTACACAAAGATAATAAAGAAGTAATGAAATCCAACAGACCAGTGGATATGCACATAGGTAAAAATACAGAGAGGTTTTTGCTTCTGTCCATTGAGGATTAACTGCAACAGAAACACACACCTGCTGTTGAATACTTTTTCAGATACTGGACAGTGGGCAGCAACTGACCCAGACTCATGGGAAACAAATGAGGTGAGCCCTACAATCTCCTCAGCCTCCTTCCTGATGACGGATTCCAGACTGAACTACAGAGAGAAGGAACACAGAGCCCGCAGGTCCTGCTGAAATGAAGAGATAAATATAGGTGCATGTGTTTGTGGAGTGGGGTACATATCAAGTTTGCTGGAATTTGCAGGCCTGTATATTGTAAAGAAAAGATAAGCAGAGGTATGCCTAAAGTCTTTGGTCCTAATCTGCACAGGCATGAGGTAAAATTCACAATTTTGGAAAAACAATTACTAGGAAGCACTAAGTTAAATAATTTCTTGAGCTCACATAAGGTTGAAAATAGTTTACATTTCCACCATTCAGGGACGCCAGGCTTTCCAATATATGGACTATAGGGTAGAGTGCTAAGAAGGGCCATACTTAGTAATGAGGCTAGATTATACCTTGAATAAAGGTTTCCCTGGACTTGTCAGAACAAAACTTAAGGGTAAGCCTTGAAAAATAAAACTAATCTGCAAATACCTTAAAAGCATCCCAGAACAAAGTCCAAAAATTTTTATTGGAATTCTGAAGTCTAGCAGCCAACCATGTAAAATGTATAATTTCTGACATCCAGTCAAAAAGCACTAGGCATGCAAAACACAGGAAAATATGATCTGTATTCAGGAAAAAAATGAATCAATAGAAACAAAAGCAGTAATGAGAGATAATATAATTATGATAAAGAACCTTAAAAATTGTAGATATTATGAATATGTACAAAGATATAAAGTAAAACTTGAACATAATTAAGGGATATTAGAATAATAAAGATAATGAAAGCTACAGACAGGAAAAAAAACTCCTTAAATAGAAAAAATACACTATATAATATTTATAATAGATTAGCAGAGATATCAGGAAAAACAAACAGTGAATTCAAAGACATAACAATATAAATGATTCAAAATAAAGTATATAGAGGAGTGCCTGGGTGGCTCAGTTGGTTAAGCATTCGACTTCGGCTCAGGTCATGCTGTCACATTTTGTGTGTTCGAGCCCCGTGTCGGGCTCTGTGCTGACAGCTAGCTCAGAGCCTGCAGCCTGTCTTCGTAATCTCTAGCTCCCTTTTTCTCTGACCCTCCCCTCTTCACGTTGTCTTTCTCTCTCAGAAATAAAGAAAAACATTTTTGGAAAACCAAACTAAAGTATATAGAGAAAAAAGACTTAACAAAATAAGCAGAACATCAGTCACCTGGGAGTCAATATGAAGTAGTTTAAACATGTGTAATTGGAGCTCCAAAAGGAAAAAGATAAAAAGAGAAAAGAGAAGAAAACTTACATGAAGGAATAACCAAACATGTGCTGTATTTGATAAAACTATAACCCCAAGTCTAATGGACTCAATGAACCCCAACCAGAACCAACATGGACAAAACTCCAGTAAGACACATCATAACTAAGTTGCTGAACATCAGTGATGACAAATCTTAAAAGCAAATGAAAATAATGATACTTTACAGAGGACAATGATAAAAGTGACAGCAGACTTCATGTCAGACACTACAGAATCCAGAATATAGTAAAATGACATCTTCAATTTTTTTTTAGTTTTATTTATTATTAAGACAAGGAGCAACAGAGCATGAGCAGGGGAGGGGCAGAGAGAAAGGGAGACACAGAATCAGAAGCAGGCTCCAGGCTCTGAGCTGTCAGCACAGAGCCCGATGCGAGGCTCAAAGCCACGAACCGTGAGATCATGACCTAAGCCAAAGTCGGACGCTCAACCAACTGAGCCACCCAGGCGCCCCATAAAATAATATCTTTAACATGCTGAGAGAGAGGGAAAAAACTTATTAACCTTACAAAATTAATTTCAATTAATCAGCTTTTCAATTATTTTAAAGATCAAAGAACCAGAAATACTTTAAAAACAAAAAGGAGCTGAGTGAATTCATTGTCAGAGGATTTTTGGTGTAAGAAATATTAAACGTATTTTCACAGGCAGATGGAAAACGGGTATCAGGTAGAAATCTGGATGTAGAATTAAGAGGAACAGAAATGATAAATATATGTCATAATATAAAATGTATTTCTATTTTTAATTTTTTTAATGTTTGATTTATTTTTGAGAGAGAGAGAGAGAGAGAGAGAGCATGAGCAGGGGAGGGTCAGAGAGAAAGACACACACAGAATCCGAAAACAGGCTCCAGGCTCTGAGCTGTCTGCACAGAGCCTGATGTGGAGCTTGAACCCAGGAACCATGAGATCATGACCTGAGCTGAAGTTGGATTCTTAACTGACTGAGCCACCCAGGTGCCCCTGTATTTCTATTTTTAAATATTATTTAAAGATAAGTAACTAAAGCAAATATAACAGCATAATGTAAGGTTTTTAATATACATAGACATAAAATATAACAATAGCATAAAGGAGGGAGAGATTATAAGAAAGCAATCTGTGATATATTATTTAAGATAGGGCTAAAGTAAAGATGTAAGTAGACTACATTTAAACATTACACCAAGCACTAACGGACAAGTATCTCTGCAAGTCGAGATGAATGGGAATTATTTTAAAAATGATTTAAAAGAAGGCAGAAAAAAGGGCAAAAATATGAATAACAGAAGGGACAAGTAGAAAGTAACATATTAAGATGGCAAATTTAAACCCAACCATTTAGATAATTACATTAGGTATAAATGGCTTAAACATGCTGATTAGTAGGCTGAATCTGTCAGATTTGATTAAAAAAAAAAAAAAGCAAGATCCCATTATATGTTATCTATGAGAAATCCACTTTAAATATGTTCGTGGATCAGAAGATTCAATATTAGAGGAGCCTGGGTGTCACAGTAGGTTAAGTGTCCGACTTCTGCTCAGGTCATGATCTCACAGCTCATGGGTTGTGACAGTCCCGCATTGGGCTCTGTGCTGACAGCTCAGAGCCTGGAGCCTGCTTCAGATTCTTTTTCTTCCTCTCTCTCTGCCCCTCCCCTGCTCATCCTTTGACTTTCCTTCAATATAAATAAACATTAAACAAAATTTAAAAGAAAAAGAAGATTCAGTATTATTCAGATGTCAAATTTCTCCAAATTCATCTATAAATTCAAGGCAATTCTAATGAAAACACTACCAGTCATTCTTATAGACAGTGACAAATGGATTTTACAACTATTTGGAAAAGTTATTATTTTTTATAATGTTATTAACAATTACAATGTTAGAGGACAAAAACAATGTTAGAGGACTGATGCTACCTGAATTCTACTTGGGTATATGTGATTAGGATGAGGATTTGCATATAAACTTCTAAAAGAGAACAGACATTCCTGAAACAGACTTATACAAATACTGTCAGCTGTCAAATATGACAAGGTAATTTAATGGAGGAAAGATAATGTTTTGACAAAAGGTACTAGAAACACTGACTATTCATATGGAGGATAATGAACTTCACCTCTTTTTTTCACACTGTATATGAAAAAGTATAGACTAAAACATAAGAGCTAAAAACTATAAAAGTTCTGAAAGAAAACAGAGGTTATCTTTGTGAACTTTGATTAAGCAAGAGTTTCTTAAATAGAGCTCAAAAGCAAAAACTATAAATGAAGAATGATAATTTAGATAATCAAAATAGAAAAACCTTCCTCTTCAAATACACTATATTAAATTAAAAGGCAAACAGCAAGCTATAAGAAAATAGCAAGAGAGTATATCTAATAAGGGGTTTGGACCCAGAATAAAAGGAACTCTTATAATAATAATGAGAGAATAAACAATTCAGTACAAAATTGAGCAAAGTTTCAAATGCCTACATCACCAAAAAAGATACATGCATGTCTAGTAAACATAGGAAAGGATGTTCAACGTCATCAGTCATGAGGCAGATCCAAGTTAAAATCACAGTGAGGTATCATGATATTCCCATAAAAATGGCTAAAACTAAAAAGACCAAAAATGATAAATGTTGATGAGAATTGAAGCAGAAGGAATTTTCATACATTGTTCTCAGGCTCACAGAACAGTAAAACTACTTTGGAAAAACAGTTTGGTAGTTCCTTGTAAAGTTAAACATACACTCATCATGTGACTCTGCAATAACACACTTGCTTAAGAGAAAATATTATACATGACCACCCAAAGGCTCATACACACGTTTAGAGCAGCTTTGCGCACAATAGCCCAAACTCAAAATAACCCAAATTCTACTGGCTAGTGAATAGATAAACAGATTGTAGTATATCCATACGATGAAATACCAATTGGTAATGAAAAAACAAAAAGACAGCTGTGAATACATATACTATGGAGGTTTTTCAAAAGCATTTACATTAATTAAAAGATTCTATTCACATTTGCCTCTAGAAAAGGCAAAACTATAGTAACAGAAACAAATCAGTGGTTATTTGGGACTAGTGGTATTGAGAGTAGATTTCATGTAAAGGGACATAAGGGAATATTTTGGGTGATGAAAAATGTTCTGTATCTTGATTGTGGTAGTCGTTACACAGTTTATACATTAACCAAAACTCATGGGACAGTATACTTATATAGGGGTGCACTTTGTTGTATATAAATTCTGCCTCAATATTCCTGACTCTATATATTATATACCCAGCCTTCCAATAAAGAGGTCATGAAATCCAAAAGTGTAATCCTGGTTGAACATGGCTGAATAGAGGAACTGGGCCTTCCGAGGTGTAAGCTTGAATTCTCCTTACACGCATCTGAACATCATGCTGGGAAGAAAGGATGTCCAGGAGTCACCAAGGAGTAAAATGAGGCTATTCCTTAATCCCAAATCAGGCAGCACACAAAGGATTTTGTTTATTCCTTTATCCTTTCAACAATCCTGGCAAGTAGCTACGATTGTCCCCACTTGACAGAGGAGGAAAGCACAGCTCTGAGAAGACAGGGTCACTTGACACAGTGCAAGTCTGACTCCAAAGCCCAGGCTCTCTCTATTCATTAGCCTGCCTCCCAGTAGGAATGGGGACCCCCCGTATCAGAGGTTCTGCCAGGTACTCTAGAGCCCAGTTTTTCTCTAGCTCTACCAACTCCTGGATTCTCTGGCTATGTGCCCGACTCTCTCCTGCAAATGTCTTTAAGGGCCAGAGCCACTAAATCATGACTGGACACACCCTGTGGAAATGCATTTGACCTTCACTATACCTCATATTTCTGCAGAATACAACATTTGCTGATTGCTAACTACAGCATGCTGTACTTGTGTCAGATCATGACAAAATATGCAGTGGACACATTTTACATACAAGAAAACAGATTTCAGGAGGTTAATAGAGTTGTCTATGGTCATGTAGCTACATGTAGGAGAGCCAGGATTTGGAGCAAGGCCCATTCAAACCACAAAGCTCGCAGGGCTGCCTGCTACATGATTTTAGTGTTGTCTTCTATATTCAGTTTACCAAGCTCCCGAATCAGTATGGATGCTTTTGGTGGAAAGTAACACATTAAATAGTAAGGACGCATTAGCTCATAGTTCAGAATTAGAGCAAGCTTCAGGGCTGCCTTACTCTAGGGCCTCTGTCTCCACTTCCCTGTGCTGGTCTTGGCTCTGCCCATCCTGTGTGCTCATGTCTGTGGGAGTGGGCCCCAGGAATTCCATACCTGTCAGTGGTATACTCCCACGTCCGGAGGGAAAGAGAAGCTGGCTCTTCACGTGATTTCTCTCCACACCTCCAACCATTCTGTCCCCTGAAAACTAGCCAGATGAGGTCACAAGCTCATTCCTGGACCAATCCATGTGATGTGGAGAAGGCCATTCACTCACTGGCCCAGGCCTACCTTTCTGAGCCAACTGCTTCCCGGGAAAAATACCATAAATGCCCTAATAACATCATGCCCCCAATGTGGAAATGAATACTGGGAAACCAACCATAATATCTGCTACAATCTTTCTCAGTTGTTATTTCAATAGACATTTACAGCAACACCATGCCTCCGTAACAATCTCCTCTTTACATGTGAGAAAACAAATTGAATGCATATGTCTCAGGAAACAAGGACATGTGTAGCTGCTAGGGTTCAAGGTCACGCCTTCTCATTCCAAGTCGACAGCTCTTTCTACTACTTGGACAACTGCTACGACTGTACTGCGCTTTCCCTCCTTAGACCACATTCCAAGATGTTGCTGAAAAGATACTCATTTTCGAGCTCTGATCTTCTGGTATGTATCATCATTTTCTTCTAACTCAATAACCACTCCATTATGGACTCCAGTGAACCATTTATAAACAAGTCAAGAGGATTTTTTCCCAGCGTTTCCTTTCTTTTTTTTTTTTTTTTTTTTTACAAATAGTTTATTGTCAAATTAGTTTCCACATAACACCCAGTGCTCATCCCCACAAGTGTCCTCCTCCATGCCCATCCCTCCTCCCCCCGACATCCATCAGTCCTCAGTTTTTGTCAGCATTCAAGAGTCTCTCATGGTTTGCCAGCGTTTCCTTTCTAATGAGGTTTTACAGCTATCGTTTAAAATAAATATATAGTCTGATGTATTTTAAAACCTATTTAGTGTTTTGTAGACTTTCTGCTCTTTTTTTTCTTTTCCCTTTTTAATTTCACTTTCTAAATAACCCCATGTTCGGGGCGCCTGGGTGGCTTAGTCGGTTAAGTGTCCAACTTTTGCTTAGGTCATGGTCTCGCGGTTTGCGGGTTCAAGCCCCGCATCGGGCTCTGTGCTGACTGCCAGCTCAGAGCCTGGAGCCTGTTTCAGAGTCTGTATCTCCCTCTCTCTCTGACCCTCCCCTGCTCGTGCTGTCTCTCTCTCTCCTAGAAATAAATAAAAATATTTTTAAAAAAAGTTAAAAAAAATAACCTCATGTTTAAAAAGACTGTTCTTTTCAAATTCTTCTTCCACATCTACTATCAACACACTATCAAACCATAGCCTGGACCTCTATCTCTCATCAGCTCCATTCATTCTCTGTAACAGACCTAAAAAGAAGCTTCTGGCCTTTGGCCGTTTAAAGCAAGAATGCCACAAAGGGAGCATCTTTTTCCTTAAAAAGATGAATAAGAGAAATAATATGGGGGGAAAAAAACCCTCAAATATCTACTTAGCTACAGAGGGTATTGTTTCAATTAGAGTTCCAACGGAAATGGGGAAATAGAACAGGCCGCTGGCTGATTGTGGCTTCAGTGCCCAGCAGAGCCCCAAATGCTGGTAAAAGGAATCCCTCACACCTTGGGTCTATCTTACATTTAAAATGAGCTGCCATGAACTTGACGTCCTTTGATTTTCTTGGCAATCATGTGCTGAGCTGGGGAACGCAGAAGCCAGTGTATCTAACTTACATATACAGAAAGCAAAGTGACACTCTGCTTAATAGTAAGGGACAAAACTGTAACTGCAACTTAGGAATTCTTCCTCCAGGTTGAGTGCTATTTACACTACATTCTTTGGATTCCCCAAATTGAGGAAAGCTGTATGAGAGTTATGAAGGCTCAGAAATTAGTTTAGCACCTCTGACTCCAGATTTTAAGTTTGAACGTTACATATTTTTGGCCTTTCTTTGGTGTTAAGGAAAAGTAAACAAGACTTGACAGAAAATCTGATGAGAAGCTGCAATCATTTTGACCCAAGGACAATATATAAAATTTCAAAAGATGTTATCAAGAATATATGTTGATACCAACTAGGGCAACTGTCATAACATGGCCTTCCAACAGATGTATATTATCATTGCATCTTAAATAATATTGAAGGTGCTATCGATTCTTTAGACAATGCGTTTCTCTGCAAGAACAGAGGAAAAAGATGAAAGAGGCATCAAAGAAGACTCTTATTTTTCTCGGTGTGAAGAATTGGGAGTAGTTGGGGGAGGTCTTTAAAATAAGAAGCCTAGCTAGAACATGGGAAAAAGGGAAAAGGGTGTAATAGGGAAGTGACCATGGTGAGGAGGAGATGAGGAGGCTGCATGGAATCATGACGTTGGGGGCCATATTGAAACATCTGGAGCTAAGCTTGGAGATTTTGTGTGTAAACAGCGGTGCTGGGGAAGCAGAAAGAGAAGCTACAACAGACAGCATTGTAGAAGGTGGGGTAAAGGATGAAGCCAGAGGCAGCTGAAAGAACTTCAGGATATAAAGGTTGGAAATGTCTCTGGGAAGCTCAAGCAAGTCATAGTGATCCCTAGGCCCTCTCTCTCTCCCTAGCTGATTGGGAAAAGGTCAGGGATGGAGCAGGGTAAGAATAAGGCAGAGGTTGGGGTGCCTGGGTGGCTCAGTCGGTTAAGCGTCCAACTTCATTTCAGGTCATGATCTCACGGTTTGTGGGTTCAAGCCCCACGTCGGGCTCTGTGCTGACAGCTCAGAGCCTGGAGCCTGTTTCAGATTCTGTCTCTCTCTGACCCTCCTTTGCTCACACTGTCTCTCTCTATCAGAAAAAAAAAGTCTCATGTTTAAAAAAGGAATAAGGCAGAGGTTGAGGGTCTTTTTGTGGGATCCTGAGGCCTGCGGCAGAGGGGAACATGCTAGAATGTCAAAGGTTTTTGACAGCTAAATCTGCTCACGCGTGCAGGGCAAGGAGAACCTTTACTCTGAATGACACAGCTCAACCCATTTGTTTCTGAAGAATTCCTCTTGGCTTCTATTCCATATTCCTGTAGAACATCATCCTACGAGTGGAGTTTATTATCCTTGTAAATACGAAGTCACAAATGAGGCATGGCTTATTGTGAAGCAAGGTGCGTGCCCCATAGTCTGTGTCTGATCCTACCACAGGTCTCCATCATCCTGGGATGCTTCACTCAATACGGGAGGATTCACATGCTGGATGCAAAGTCTGACTGGATTCAAGGATCCTCATGAATTAAGGAAGCAGGGGCGGGTATGTGGCTGTGACCCTAAGGGGTTACTTCTCTTGTATCGCGGTTGGCGAACAATAGGAATTTCTCACTCCACTCACAGCAGACTGCTCTCGGGCAGTTTAATGACAACATTCTATACAAGTTATATCTATAAATGAAGACCTAAACACATTCAGCACAGCACCTCACCTGCTGTGGAATCCTGGACATGCTGCTTTGAGGGGCAGAGGTCATTTAACCACACGCGCTGGCAGCCCAGGCTTCTTGCAGAGCAGAGCCACATGTGAATCGCACAGTGTGCTCACTGTCATCCACGCCTCTAGCCAATCAGTGCAAGAGCTTCCATGGAAGGAACCTTCCTCCCATTTCAGCAAGAGCATCTCATGAACACCTGAAACCATCATTTCTACTCTTAGAGGAGATCTGCTTTACAACACAAATTCTTTCTCATAGAGATCTCTGTCTATGTGATGAATAAGTATGCCATGCCCATGTGCATGCGGATGTCCAGGGGCCCCGGGCCCTTTCCTCCTGCACAGGCCTCTTGAATCTTTATTCCCATTGGGGTGAGGGGAGCTCATCTGCAGAGGGCACACATCTGTAGGAGGAAGTCCACATCTTACAGACATCTGAATGAGTTTTGATTCCAGATTCAGCTGAAGTAAAGAAAAAAGAAGTCTAGCTTTGTTTGCTCATGTGAAAGTGGAGTGCTTAACTGAAGGGCTCCCAGGAACTGGGGGTCCACTAGGGCCTCCCATTCCCCTGTTTTACATAAATGTTGAGGATATGGGCTGATATGTGACTCCTGGTATCTGCGGTCTCCCCAGCCCCTGCCCAGTTTATGGGAGAAATTCATCTGCTCAGTGTTCCTTGGTATGAATGAAGCAAACTGAAAACTGTAGTCATCTGCACAGATGACAGCAGTTCAACGTCCTCTAACTAGCTGATATTCTAATCATCCTGTTAAAATCTAGTCATGTGTGGTTGTACAGAGAAACCCCCAACCAGCAGGGGTGTGTGTGTGTTATAAGGAATTGGCTCATGCAGTTATGGAGGCTGGCAAGTCCCAAGGTCTGCGGGGAGAGTAGGCAAGCTGGAGCCCCAGGACAGCCAATGGTTTAGTTCCGGTCTAAGTCCCAAGGCTAGAGGACCAGAACTGTTGGCTTATTTGCAGTGCAAAGGCCAGCAGCCTAGAGACTGAGGAAGAGCTATTATTTCAGTCATTTCTAGTTGCAGGCAGGGAAAAACTGACACCCCAGCTCAGAGGCAGTCAGGCATGAAGGAGAACTCTCTCTTACTTTGGGTAGGGCTAGTCTTTTTTATTTTTTTCCTGTTTGAGCCTTCAACTGACGGAGGAAGACCACTACCCTTAGAAGGGCAATCTGCTTTACTCAGTCTGCCAATGTAACCACTAGTCTATTCCAAAAACATCCTCACAGACACATCCAGAATATGTTTGATCAAATATCTGGGCACCCTGGGGCCCAGTGAAGTTGACATATAAAATTAACATCACAGTAATTAAGGAGCTGTTGTTTGTGGCACACAGTAATGATTAAAAAGCCAAAATGTGTGTGTGTGTGTCGGGGGGCTTTTTCTAATTAAAACATAATTTTTCTACCCCCTTCAAATAAACACATGCAGGATGGCCGATTTAAGACGAGCTTAGATGAAACCATCCCATAAGTACCCTCCTCCTTCAGCCCCAAAGCTTTGAGAGACATTGCTATTACTTAGGAATGAAATCATTGTTTTAAAACTGCTTTCCCAACATTTTCCAATGGAGACTTCTCAAACCTTATGGAAACTGACAGAGAATAATTCTAAGTCCTCTTCCCAGATGAGGCAAATGAGGCACAGGGGGGAAGAAATAGCTTATCTGGCATCGTAATATTTGGAAAACAAATGTGCTTACATTTTAATAACTCAGGATTACACCTCCCCCATCTTTTAAATAAGAGTATGGTGGAACTTCCACATATAGAAAATGATGGATATCTTGGTTATTAAAGAGGTGACTAAAAACCAGGTGGTAAGCAAAGGGTTTAGGGGTTATTACTTTTAAAGAGGGGGGAATTCAGTAGGTGCCCCTTCAACAAGGTAGCTTCTTCTTTGAGATATCTGGTGCTGGCTTGGGACACCAGGAGGTTCACTGGCACTTGCACAGCATGTTGACAGCTGCTGACCCATCCATCATCTACAGACTCACTACTTGAGTGTGCCCCTGCTGAACTTCCACTTGCCAGTAACTGCACCTCTTTGCCTGAAGGTAACAGCCCCAGAATCATCCCTTGGATAATCAGTGATGGGAGATGGTGATGAAACTCTGCAACTTGGGTGCTATGTCCTAGTGGTGTGTTCTTTCTGTCCCTACACTGATAGCCAGGGCTGGTGGCATGTGTGTGACCTGTGTCCTGCTGTCACTATCTTGAAATGCTTAATAGCCTTTTAGACAAGGGGCCCTGCATTTTATTTTGTACTGGTCTATGGGAAAAATGTGGGCAGTCCTGGTGGTAGCTAGCATGTTAACCCACCCTTTATTGGATGATTTCCCTCCCGTGTCTGACTTCTACCAATTGTTCCCGTACTTCCTAATAATTGACTCCTCCCTAATTCCCTTTCACAGAGTCTACCTCTAGGAGACCCCAAACTAAACTGTTGCAAGTGCCATTGGAATCCTGACAAAAACACTATAAAGAACTAACAAAAGCTACCCTGCCACTTTTTAAAAACAAAACAATAATGCACATGGGTTTAAAAGTTACTAAAAATAGTGTGGTGATTATATAAGCTGTCATTACCACACCATCTTGTGATATCTAGGGAGGTTTAATAAGGAGGTAATACCCAACTAAGCTTCTCAACTTTGTTGCATCTCAGATCAAGTGCCCAGGTGAATCCAGTGCACAAATATCTCCCTGAAGAAGTAGGCCAATAAATAGCAGCAGAGTTGACATTTAAACAACGGCTGTGCACGCCAGCTGTTTTAAAGAAATTGTTTGTCTTTGCCAACATGTCGAGAGGAATAAGTTGACATAATTTAGGAACTCCTAAGGCATAGAAGTTCTTGATTATTTACAATGACAAAGTTATCGATAGCCATCAAGTTTCTTTTAGTAATGCCCGACACAACATCTTAAAAAAAGGGTCAGGGAAATTGACCTATGAGGAACATATTCGAGTGATTGCATCTTCAACTAAAGTTTAAGAAAGATGTAAATAAGGATTCTAGTTCCAAATTAGATCAGCTGAGCTCACCAATCCAAGAGCCCATGCCGTCTCTATTTTTGTATTCCTAGGGTCCAGCACAACACCCGGAATGGAGTCAGTATCTACTGAATAATTAGGAACTGACTGAACTGGGCTTAGGGCTGTGCCTTTGAGGTCTAAGTACCAGAACATGAAATTGTCTCATCCCTCCTGGGGAAGAAGCTCTAGGTTTTCCCATTGTTCCTATCTTACACACTGAGATTTATTAAATGGGTGTAAAACCAATACATGAGTATCAAATGAGAGGAAGAGTCTTGGGTGGGACACTGCATGTGATGGATGGTTATGGTTTAGGACCATCGCAGGTTTTTAGTGTGAATCCTGTCACCACCTTGAGACGAACTATAGACAGAAAGCCTCATTGTGCCTCAGTTTCCTTATCTTTCGGAAAGATGATACCCAGATTAGTTGTTTTGTAACAACGGACAGATATTGTGACTACTTCTCTCACCTTCCTCCTGATACATAAAGGTTAGGGCAGTTTGATGGTTAAGTGCAGCCATCCCCAGAAAGGCTAGGCTTATTAGGCTGCTTACTGGGTAAATAATCAGGACAAAGGGGTTAAGAGGTCACATAAACCTATTTTAGAAACGTTTTAAAATATAAGAGTTTTATCCTGACCTATTTTGGAACATGATATATCTTTCTGATCAAGTTGTATAAAAACAGTTTTCAGTGAAAATTCTTTTGTCCCTCTTCCGTACAACCAGTCCAGATAAAAAATCTGGGTGAGGATTTGCAGATGAGAAAAAGGTAAAGTTTTGATTACTAACTGGAACACATCAATTTTGTACCAATGGGGGAAAACAAATCCCCTGTACCTGGGGAGTAATGGAGGTGAGGTAGGAAGGTAATTAATTATCTTCTATTTTTCCTTAGAACTATTCCTGGATGCTTTCCCTTTTTCCTGAATGAAAACTCCCTATGCTACTTTTCCAAGTTCCTGTGAGGGCCTTGAGGTCAAAGTGACTGCGGTGCCTATGATCACACCCGACAGTATCAATCACACGACAGCGAAGGTGGCTTAGCTCCTCGATTTTCCACAGAGGACACTTATGGATGTCATTTACTCATGACATTGATAATGACACTGATGTCATGGACAAGTAGAACTAGTTGAAACTGAATGCAGTATCTCTGAAACCAAGGGCTAACCTCAATTATTTCTGGGTAGACTGGGAATCACAGAGTTAGCAGCTCTATAATGGGCAGCCACGCTGGGGACCCAGTAGCCTAGACATCTGACTAATGTTTGTTCTGTTTGGAGTATCTTAATGACTGTAAAGTCTTTGTGTCCCAAAGTACCATGTACAGTCCATGGAAATGTCCTTCTTGTGTCTATGAGGATGACCCTATCAGTGACTACCATGACACTTCAGCCCTGGATGGAGACATTCAAGTCAGCTTCAGATTAATTGAGAATCTTTGAGGGGAATAACTGAGGCCGACAGTTTGGTCTCACACTGCTGTATAGAGTCCTGCTGACAATAATTTTGCTGTAAAGATGATCTGGACAAGGGCCAAGGTGACAGATTGTGAAAAAAAAGAATTATAATAGCAGGTCTGAAAAGGCTTACCTTTAGAAAGGCCTGATTGCAAGGCTGGCCCTTCACCAGCACTGGGGAACTTGGATTTCGAGAGGGTTCCCAGCACCCTAATTGATGGGAGTGGCTCACTGTGCCTAAACCCTTCATGTGAACAATGTGGTTTATGTAAACACATGCTTTCCTTTGGAGAATATGGGATTTTTATATGTGCTAGTCAAGATGGTACCCGGTGACCAGCCCCCAATAAAACCCTGGGCTCTGAGTCTCTAAAGAGTTGGTTTCTTGGGTGGATAGCATTTCACATGTGCTGTCATAACTTGCTGCCAGGGGAATTTAGCATGGCCTCTGGAAGAGGACCCTTGGACGCCTGGGTCTCATTACCTCCTGATGCTGCTCCCTGTGATGCTTCTCTTTTCTGGTTTGCTTTGTATCCTTCACTGTAATAAATCATAGCCATGATTACAACTAAAAAACAAAAGGGAAGGAAAATGATATCCATAGCTACCTACACTTACCTAACATCTATCTTAACAATAACTACCCTAACAGTGAAGACCAACAGTTGAGTTCTTGCTCGCCCCTGTCATAGCTGTCAAAACACTCATCTGCAAAAAAGCTCATTTCATGATCCTAACAACACTTCACTGTAGGTCCTTCTGTTATCTCTATTTGGCAGATGAGGGAATGGAGGCTTAGAGAAATTCAGGAGCTTGCTCAAGATCACAGCATCTGTTAGATGGCAAAGCGGGACCTGGGGCATAGGCCTATGTGACTGCAACCCCCTGGCTGGGATTTGAGCAGATCCATGGGGAAACGTTCTAAACAAAATGCCAAACCTTAGGCAAATGCATGGTGGTGATGCTACTGTGACAGATGATGACTGAGTCCGGCCCAGAAATTGTTGAATATGTTTTGCAAATTTTTAGTTTACTCAGATCATGTGACTGAAATGTCATCTTCCCACAGGTTCATGAGAAGTGGAGACTTGACATGGACAGGCATTTGAAGGTCAGGTACCGCCCCACTCCCTCAAAGAGGGTTAGAAACTGGGCCAGGAAAAAAAATTAGAGACTATGTAAAATAAATCCTTCATCTTCTGATTGAGGAAACAGAGAGATGCAGCATTTTGCACCAAGTCATAAAATCCCAGACTGGGGCTTCGGCCCTGACTCCATTCATTTCTCCAGGACACTGTCTCCTCCTTGCCACTCTTCTCTTTAAAATCAGACTCCACCATTACCCAGTATATGAAAAGTGCTTTCATGTATTTATTTTTTAAATTATGACTTAAACAGGGAAGTGACCTCTTTTGAAGCAGAACTATACATAAAATACTTTTGACATCAGGGAAACGTTGTGATGACAGGGTCGGTGGTGAGGGGAATTAACACCTTTGGAAATTTAATCCACTCATCCAGAAGCAGGGCAGCCGATGCCCACTCCAAATGTGTTCTTATACACACAGGATTCCTTCCAAATGGACTCCGAAGGCAGAACACATGGCTGAGTTTCAAATGGGCAGAAAGTCACCTTAAAGCACATTTCCCCTCCATTTGGGAGTTGACACAATCGAGTTACAGGCAGAGACTGTTTATCAAGGTGGCATGAAAGTCTCTCTTCAAACTCCTCCTGCTTTTATAATCAAACAATAACATCTCCAGAGTATAGGTTTTAGCTACATAAGAAACATATTGGAAATTGATTCAATGCTGCTGGCATGGCTGTGACAATGTTTCATAACCCAGTAACCTCTCAGTTTGTTCTTCCCCATTCCTGAAAAGCTTTTAGCTGTACCAGGGTGGCAAAGCAGAGATAAAGCAAACATCATCCTTTTATCTGATGGTGTGCAAAATGAGTGGAGAGGCACTGAACCACTGATAAGATGATTGCTAAATGAGTCTTCTCAAATTCTATCAGTGGGCTTATGGAAGAAATTAAGACTGACATTGATCAGTTACTTTCTCAGGCACCACCTTTTTCACAAATGAGGGCTTGTCTTTCCCAGCAGTTAAGCCCTATTTGCACGTGCATGACGTGGGAAGTTGATGCCCTGATCAGTTTCATGTTGTAACAGAGTCACTGAGATGCCTTCCTTTCTCTATATCCTGTTCTCTTCTCTAGGACGCTTCTTGAACATGGATTCATTTGAGTCAGGAGCACCCTTTCCCAAGATCATGTTTCTTCTTTCCTTCCTTAGTAGCATATTTCATTACACAACTCAATTTTCATCTCTACAATTTGCCGTTGCCCTCACCTGATCTATCATTCTGGCACTCTACACCTCCCTCGTGCTAAGGTATTTGCTCCCATGTGCCAGACTTAATGAATGTATCATTGGGATTCCCTGTAGACTGAACGTGAGCCTCACCTTAATTGAGGTGGTTTTTCATTCAGTATATACTATTGAGTTCTTAGAGTAGGGACAGAGCCTTCCCAGTGTCTGAAATGCTACAAGTTCCTCTCTGGCAGGGCTTTCTCTGTCTCTGTCTCTGTCTGTCTCTGTCTGTCTCTCTCTGTCCCACTTCCTTTTTTCCTCCCTTCCTCCCTCCCTCCCTTTCTCCCTCCCTCCCTCACCCCCTTCTTTCCTTTTTAAATCAAAGCTACTGCTCAGTCACTAATTTTTCATTACCTCCACACATAAGCAGAACTGCTGGCTTTAACCGCACTTAAAGCACAGACTGTTCAGCCGATCCATAATGAGTGGTCAACTAAAATTATCTGTGGTAACATGGATGAGGAAGGGACGAAAATTTAAGAGTTACCCACAATCTCTGTTTCTGACTTATTCCTCTGACACCTGATGTACTTTAGAATTGATGACGGGTAACTTAATATGGGTGGTCAGGGCTGTGTACCTTTCTTCCTCTCTCCCTCTTCTCTTGGCCAATCTCTCTTCTGGAGATGCTAAAGGGCCAGCCAAATGGTAGGTGAGAATGGGGTGTGGTGAGGGATGCATGGTATAGACCAGAAGGATAAATGGAAAGCCCATTCAGGCCATAGATACACTTGCCAAAAATATATTTGCGTTTTGTTTTGGATGGTACTTTAATTTTTATCTTTTTAAAAAATGGTCAAATATTCTATAACTAGGGGAGTATATACAACAGGTAGATTCATTTAAATCACCACCATAAAAGAACACCCATAGCCCACCTTAACAACACAGTGTTTTTAAGCCACTTTGGTGCTCTTCTCTGATAACATCCTTCTCCTGCTTCTAAGCTCTTCAAAAGACAAGCACAGTGTTGAATTTCATGTCATTCATCAACTTCCCACGCTATTTTTGTTTTTGTAGAAAAAAATATGACATTTTCATTACATTTATGGATAAGCACATCTACAGAGTTGTACTGATTTATGATGTAAACATTTATTACTGTAGATATTGGTCAAGAAAGTTTGAAAGACATGGCCCTTCAAAAACTCTTGGCAAGTACATCAGGGGATATACACCACGGTGGCCACAGAAACATTGTCATAATAGGGAAAGATGGAAAACAATCCAAATTTTCATTAACAGTAGAAAGGATAAGTTTTAAAATATTTATGCTATGGAATACTATAGAGCAGTGAACACTAATAAATAGCAGGTATAAGTACCATCATGGATGCATCACAAAAATGATGTTGATTAAAAAAAAGACAAGTGCAGAATACTTACAGTATGATTCTAGTTGTATAACGAGCAAAGCTAAACAAAATTGTGATAAGGCTATGTCAATAAAAATGAATATTAAAAGACTACATACGTATATACACATATATGCACACACATGTACATACATACACCTACACCACGATTTCTTTATCTGTTCCCTTGTTGATACACTTAGATTCTTTCCGTATCTTGGCCATTGTGAACAATGGTGAAATGGATGTGGACATGCAGATATCTCTCTGAGATACCGATTTTATTTCCAAATAGAAGTATCATGCAATCCAGCAATCCCACCTCTGGATATATATCCAAAGGAATAAAACCACTATCCTAATGTTTAGATTTCCTTTTATTTATCTTGCTTGGAAATAATTTGGCTTTCTGAAACTGAGAATTGGTAACTTTCTTTAATTTTGCAAATTCTTAGTCATTAATTCTTTTAATATTATGTTTACCCTGTTCATTCCACTCCCTTCTTCACGAGCTATAATTAGATGCCTGTGGATTTTATCATCTGTTACTTAATGTATTTTACCCTCTCCTTCATTTATCCACCCCCTGGGTTCTCTGTGACACATTTCACATAATTGTTCAACTCTGTCTTTTGGTCCAGTAACACTCTCATCAGGGGTAATCAACACTAAGAGCTTTTGATTTTTTTGAAGTTCTTTGTATCCTTTTTTGATATCAACCTTTCATTTGTTCATTCCTTGGTTACTGTTCATTTCCATTTGTGTTTACTTTAAATACATTCAATATTTTTATTTTATATTCTTTATTGGATAGTTCCTAGTTCTGTAGTCTATGCAGGACTTATTCTATAGCTTCCTTTTTTTTTTTCCTGCCAGCTCTAATGAAGTCATTATTTCCCCTTCTTAGTGATCTTCTCTTGTGAGTTAATCTTCCTTGGAACTTTATCTGGGTGTAAAGTTTAGAGTGGCTGTATCTAGAGAGGATCTGCCTTGGAGTCTTCCAGATTCCTACAAGATCTGTCACCTTGAGTCTGCATTTTTAAAAACTTTTCATTACGGTAAATTTCAAATATTCTCAAACAGGGGCATTGCACAGCTCAAAAAATATTAATATTCTGCCACTCATGCCTCAACTATTCCCTCTTCCAGTTTCTTCTCTGTAGTATTTAAAAGCACAGCTCAGATGCTTAAAAAAATTCAAGCTAGGGGATTTAGGGGACACAGAGAGTGAATTAGCGCCTTGATCCACAGAAGTGTGAGCTAAGGATTCAATCTTCAGAGGAGATTTTTTTTCTTTTCCTTTTCCTTTTTTCTTTCTTTAGAGTTAAGACTGAGTTGAGGCTGAGTTAGGAGCTGATTCTTACAGTCTTCCTCTTGGTTTGTTGTCACTGGTCTTGGGAATCCAGCTTAACACTGGGTGCAAAGGGATGTTTTTGATCTAACATCTCACCATGCTCAGGCCCTGGGCTTTCATTTTGTCAATAGTTTAGCTCCTTAATGCTAGGCTCCAGGGAGGGTGAAAACTGTCCCAGGTCATCCAGGTCTGAGGGACTTGCAGTACACACACCAAGAAAGTACAGGCAAACTAGGACAACTGGTCACCCTAGCCCTTGGTCATTAGAGACTGGCACATACCCTGTGGGCAAATGCTGGTTACAGCACTCCCCCCCCACCCCCCCATCGATTCAAACTCTCTGCTGTCCCTGCTTCCAACATATTCCTTGTAGGCAGCTCAACCATGCGTTTAAGAAATATATGTGTATTTTTATATTATATTCTATACTTTCAGTTGTGAAATTCTGGGAAAGGACTTTGAAATTCTAATTTGAAATATTGCCAGATATAAGAAAGTCTCTGAAGATTTGCTTTTTACAATTGAGCCTGCATTTTAAGATGTATCATATGTCACATAAAAATCTATATTTTTTGGCTTCTGGTGAAAAATGGAAAGACTTGGTTACACAGGGCCAGCTTTCTACAGCGACAACTGAAATCGACAAGCAGCTGCTCCCTCGGGTGGGTTGTATCTCTTCATTCCTCAAAACCCCCATCGTTCATGTAATATATGCTTGTATATGTCAAGTCTGGCCTATCTCACTCAATGACCTGGGGGGTTTACTGGAGGTTGCAACCCCCAAACACACAATCTACTAGAGGGATCCTTGAACTGTGGTGCCTGCATGGTGGCCAAAAAAGTACCTAGCCACCATTTAGCATTCTTGGGGATTTATTTGTTTCACAGCTATGGACTGAGCTGGGTTTGGATGCTGGCTCTATTCCATATCATCCACTTGCTGAGCAGAGTATGTAACCTTTCAGGACATCCATTTTGCCACCTGGAAAGTGTGACCACAGTACCTAAGACGCAGGATTGATGTGACGGTAAAACAAGGAAGGCAGCATACATAAAATACTCTGGTCAGTGCCCAGCATATAGAAAACTTTTCATAACCAGTACATATTTATATATCATCATCTTACTTCTTTCAGAGTTTTCTGCCACATTGGGCAGGTTTCTGGTGCAGGGTCTAAGGCACTCTGCTTTTTGACTTTGTTTGACTCCTACCTATTCCTTACTGTGCCATACGCACATGCTTATGTCTACTTTAAGTGAATTAACTGTCTTAAGAAATTGAGGGAACTGTACAAAATGAGGTCGATGTATAGCTATTTCAGATTCTCCAACTTGTACTGTACAGCAATAGGCCTTGGAAAAATGTAGGAAAAAGGGCAAAAATTACTTAATGTGTCTACCATTCCCTATTCAGTGACCCTTTGCCCTTCTCACACCAGGGTTGGTACATGCCAGCCACTAGAGCCTCAGGTCTGCCTATGCCTCCAGCAGCTGAGTGTCCCCATCTGCACAATTCCACCCTTACCTCTCCTAAATGTCAAGCCCTTCCTTCTATTCTCAGCTCCCTGGAAGGAGAATGTAGCAGTCTCATGACTTATCCCAGTAGGATCTTGCTGGTACTAAGCTGTGAAATCACTACTGCTTTTCGTCAGTGATACTCAACGTATACTCTTTCCAGAGACTAGGTGTTGTACAATAAGCAACTTGAAGACCTTTACCCAAAGGAGTTACCAACAGGTAGGAAATTCTAATGCACTACCAGGAAAGATCTTTTGGGGCAGAGAGCCCTTTGGTAACCTGTAAATATTCCTGGGTGTCCACCTTTTCATGTAAATATGTGACTCTATTCATCAGAGCACACCACTCAGGAGGAAACAATATGGTGCATTTACAGTGCCTTTGGTTGGTCCAAGGCTAAAGGAGAAAAAATAAAAAGGTGTTATGATTTTAAAAGTTGGACCATGAACATTCAAAGTGATTGGATGGCCATTTCTATCATGTGAGTCTTTCTTTAAAAATCTTCATGATCAGTGTGTTATTCTGTAGGATAAAGTTCAAACATCTAAGCCTGGCTTTCAAGGTCTCCACAATCTAGTTTCATCCAATAAACCAGCTCTATCTGTACCTCATCCTCAAAAATTAGTCTCTACTCTAGTCAAGCTGGTCTTCCACTGCCTATCATCCCCTGAACTACACCACATTCCTATCCTCAGGCCTTTGCTTACCCTCTTGCCCTTGAGTTGAAAAACATCTCCCTGTCCCCTTGGCTGATGAGATCCAACGCTTAGGGCAGTGGTTCCCACAACTTGCTCCCCACTGGAATTACTTGGGGATCTTTGAGAAGACACTCATGTGTGGCTCCTTTCTCCAGAATTTGTGATATGTTATGGGGTATGACCTGGAAATCAGCATATTTAAGTTTTTCTTATGTATATTTACTTTTAAGAGAGATAGAGTGAGTGGAGAAGAAGCAGAGAGAGAAGGAGATATAGAATCTCCAAGCAGGCTCCATAGAGCCTAATGCAGGACTCAAACCCATGGACTGCAAGATCATGACCAGAGCTGAAGTCAGATGCCTAACCGACTGAGCCACCCAGGCGCCCCTAGGCTTCACCATTTTTAAAGACTTCCCAGGAGATTCTAATGTATAGCAGAGTTTGGGGACCATTGGTATAAATGGAAAATTCTCTTTAACGTCAATATCTTACTCTCTCATTTTTGTGTTTTCCTCATATATGAAAACCAACCTTCCTGGCTTTACCAAAGCTGGATTCTACACCTGCCTGTACACTCATATGTATGCAGTGTGTGCCTGTCTTCACAGTGTATCCGAATTATCTACTGCTTTTCTGTCTCCCTACTATATTCACAGAGTACAGGTACCGTGTCTTATTCATCCCATATCCCCAGCATCTAACCAGGTCGTGGGTTATAGAAGATGCTCAGTATAGGCTTGTTGACCTAAATATAACTCAGCTCCCTGGTGTAATCTATAGGAGCAAACATTTTACAGGAGTGAAAAAAGAAGTCATACATTCAACTCTCCAAGTCTACAAATCTCTATCTCTAGTGAAAGAAAAGCAAACAAACAAACTGAGGAAGGGAGTCAGGGACTAGGTTGCAGTATGCTCATAAATACAGAAATCTCCACCAGAGCCTTACCTGGTGACCCTCTCTGGTGGTTAGAGGAAAAGTCCTTATAAGAAGCAAATTGACAGATGACAAAAACAGAAAACTGGCCACAAAGGAATGAAAAAAACAAACAAAACAAAACAAAACAAAGGAGCAAGACCTGTAATGTTCTAAGCACAGAGCTTAGTTCATAATGTATATTCCATGGACGAAAATTACTATTACTTTTTCCAGTCCTTGTCAGAAGGAACTACATGGTCCTATTTCCATGGATCTACCTTAATGACAGGTGGGATTTATATTTCAGGCTGTTGGATGCCAAGCTTCCCCTTTTGAGGTTGTCACTTGCAGTTGTGAACTGGAGAACTCTGTGTAGTCTTGTGGAAGTTTCCTTTCCCAACCTATTACTTTATAGTACCTCTTAGATATCATTTTGTATGTTTGGAAATGAAGAAATATCATCATCCTGGGAAGTATTAATATGAAAACCGAATTATGCACACTACTCCATCCTATTCCCCATCCATAGACACTATTATCTAAATAGTTCTCAGTTCAGTGCCAGTCTGTTAGTCAACAGAACATTATTTATGAAAATTGTTATTAAGAACATTTGTACTTCCCACTCACATTTTGTTTTGATCAACAGCTCACCCTTTCTACTATTAAGCCTAAACATGTCAGCACACTATATAAAATGGGGCATTTGACTTAAATGGCCATCTATTCAAGTTGTAAAAGTCTGATCAACTTTCTGCGATATGCTTTAACTTTATTTTTAGTATAAATGTCATTCTCTGTACATAAAATTCCTATTTTTTTTAAAGTTTTATCAGTGGAGAAAATTGGTAATATTCTCAAAATAAGATATATACTTATCAATAACTTTGATTGATTGGCAGCTACAGTCCTGAAAAGCCTGGCAGCCTCTTGGTTTTAATTCTAGAGAAAGGAAAATTCTAGATGCATTATATTTCAGAGAAGACTTATGTGAGCCTTTATATACTTTGTGGGTGACCAAGTATATATTACTCATAAACACAGTGGTGGCCAACTCATCCCAGATCAATATATTTTCTTAAAGTTACTCAAGGTTAACTGTACTAATAGAGAGAGGTAATTCAGGTCATGCAAAAGAGAAACTCAGCATACGTCATTAAAATTAATTCTGTGTTTTCCGAAAACTCCTCAAATTTAGTTTCCATACTTTTCTTAAATGACAGTGACAATTTATGTTTATACCAAGGAGGTAAGCTTGGCAGGGGGTGAGCCGCAGACTAAAGATGGTATGTGTCCTCTAAAACCCACTGCCCCTTTCTTCCAAAGAACCTCCTTTTTTTGTTTCTCCCCCTGGACATATGGCCTGCTGCTTGGCATGTTTGCATCCTTGTACTATGTACTGGCTAATGGTAGAAGGGATGGGTCAACTGCTTGGAAGTGTTCATAAAGGGATCCTCCTGGTTAGAAAGTGGATGGTTTTTCAATAGCCATTTTGAACCATGAAGTGATGTTGGGAATGGAAAACATATAAACCAGAGGGACAAGATAGGATTAGTCTGGCACTATCCTAACATCCTGAATCACCTTTCCCTACACTGTCCTTTGTGACAGCAAGAAGATTCTGTTCTTATTTAAACCACTGTACTTTGTGGTATCATTCACTCCCATCTGAACCTAAGCCTAATGATACTAATAATTAGGGAAACCCAGTCTTGGATTCAAAATAATTGTGGTCTGTATAATTCAAGCTGTATAATCTACATACAGATACCAACTGTGGACCATACTGTATTAGGTCATTAATACTGATGAGGGAGCAAAAGTCAAGCTGAGGACAAAGCAAAGCTAACACCCCCATATCATCCCCCTCCATGTTGCAATATGTGTGCACCTATCTTAATGATTTACAAGAAAAAAGCAATCTCCAGAAACCTATAGACTCAATTTCCTGGATCCTTAGTATCTTCCCTCCGTAGGATAGAATATCTTATATGATCAGTCACTCTTCACAGCTCTAGTACAGCTCTTTCTGCTCACGGTCCTGTCCCTGTGCTTTAATAAAATCACCTTTTTTTTTTTTTAAATGTTTTATTTATTTCTAGGAGAGAGGGGGAGACAGCGTGATCAGGGGAGGGTCAGAGAGAGAGGGAGTCACAGATTGAAACAGGCTCCAGGCTCTGAGCCGGCAGTCAGCACAGAGCCCGACGCAGGGCTCGAACCCACGAACCGCGAGATCGTGACCCAAGCGAAAGGTGGATGCTTAACCGACAAAGCCACCCAGGTGCCCCATAAAATCACCTTTTTATACCAAAGACATATCAAGGATTTTTTTCTTGGCCGTAGGCTCTGAACCCCAGTATTCCAAACCACATCAGTATTAATACAATAAGGTAGATTCCAGAGATCCTTCCATTCAGATAAGATAAACATCTAGGTTTTGATTCTTAAACTTTCCACCTAACTGAGGTACTTGATTCAAGAGTCTGTGAGACCTTCTCTTTCTCTCCTAGGAACCACAGCCAGAGACATTTTGACATCAGGCCAGGCCTTCTCTCCTCTGCTGTGTAAAGAAGCTACTGCATTAGTTGACCTTCATGGGAATGTGACAATAGTAACTATGTGTCACATGACTCTTTCATCCCTTCTGCTTCAATCACACTCCAGACTGGGCACAATGCTATGTGGATTCCATGCTATGTGGCTGAGTGAGAAAAGGCTAGGAGAACAAGGTCTGTATATTACGCAGAGGTGAAATGGCGATTGTACCCGGTTATCCAAATCTTCGCTATTTGGCGCAACAGAGTTTTGTCCCACTGCTAAGCCTTCAGGCAGGCTAGTTCTCAAAAGTAGACTTATATGACAAAATAATTTTTCCTCCCTGGCACTGAGTCTTGTGCTATTTATTGTCTGAAATCAGGTTGATTCTGCCCATTCTTCTGCACCCTATGATTTGCTCAAACTGGTGAGTGCCTGAAACTGTAATAAAAGTTTCAAGAGTTCCTCTTAACCGAAGGTACAACTTCTCTCGAATCTTTGTTATAATGCAAATATGTGACCTGAAAAGATAGCTGCTTCATCTATCATTCCACTGACGTGACCAGTGGAGTAATCTACCAGATTAGCTAGCTAAAGTCTAAGAGAGAACAAGGGATAAGGAAATGAAATGTCCCGGGAAAATGGAAATAAACTGGTGAATGGTCTGACAAGTAAGTCAAAAGGGATCTTTATTGAGTACCTATTATCCTCCTACATAATATATTAGCTGCTGGCTAAGGTCAGTTTGGGGAAGAATGGATAAAGGAATGGAAAAGAAAGATCACTTAGAGGAAATTCCTGAGGTGGGTAGGAGACTACTAAACTCCACAGAGCTACCCAAAGAAATCCAGATACTTGTGGGCAACCCATGCCCTTTGTCATCTCTCCTCTGATCATAGGAGCCAGAAGGGTTCCTTTGGAAGAGACAAAAGAGGACAAGCAGCTAACAGGGGAGCATAAACAAGTTTCATGCAGCCTGAGCACTGGGACATTGGCTCATTGGGCTACTGGACCGCTTGTTCTTTGTGACTCTTTTAAATTTGGAGAAAATAATACATATCCTTCATTTCACCAGAGCCTACCATGAATCCTTGTTTTCTTGGATATCATTCAATTCTGCTTGGCTTCTTCCTTAAATTCCTCAAAAGACATTTCCTCCTCTTTAGAGGAATTTCCAGATTCTTTCCCTCCGCTTAGAGGATTATTTTTGATGCTATCACTGGCCGGTGTTCTTAATATGAAACAATGTTTTTTGAATTCCTACTGATCATTTAATCCCATTAGGTGATTAATATAATACATAGGATGAACCTATTACAGTTAAATAGCAGGAAAGAACAATTAGAAATATGGGCTTTGTGATCATTTGTGTTAGCACTTCTATTAGGTGAGGCTGGTCATTTTCTTGTTTATTAATATGGAAGTCTGGCATTTATTAGGGTTCTTTTAAAGAAAAAAATCTAGCTGTATTATTTTCGTTGATTTACGAGTCTTGAATTTCAATACAGAGCAGGCTCAGTTAACACTACCTTATACTATAATCAACTTCCAACATTTTTATTAAACTAGTAAGACTATCCCTAAATGCAGAGATGGAAATATGCAGATGCACAAGTTTTCTGATTACTCTTCTTTGTCAATGACATTAGCTGATATTTGGTTAGAAGGCTAACAAATTTAGATTTGCTTAGTTGCAGAGCATATTCTATGTTTATATAACACTTTGAAGCTTTGTGACAATACTTAGCTTAGACAAAATGAAGAATATTGGGTTTACCAGGGTGCTAAGAATACATTCTCAGTCATTCTTGTGGAATTAAGAGAAATAATCACTTGATTTGTCGAGTCTCATTCAGTCTTCAAATGGATGAAGTTTTTAGAAGGTTTGTGGTGATCTTATTGATTAGTTAACTCAGGGAATATTCTCAACCCCATTCTCTCTGTTACCTTATCCAATAAATAGTAGCAACATACTGACTTTCCCAGCATCCTTTGCAGCTAGGATTGGCTTTATGATCTGGTTCTCCTCAATGACATGTAAGATGGAATCTAAGGGGTGGATTGTGATGGAGCATTTACTCTTCCTTACACTTTGTGCCTTGAATATAAATGGAATGCTCAGAGTGGTGGAAATCAATTTGCAACCCAACAGGTCTGAGGACAAGAAGCCAGGGCTTTTTATAATATTGTTGAGATGCTACCCATCTTTTATGTTTGCCTTCTTCCAGATTTTTTAATTGTGTAAGATGATCAAATGACTTTATTCCATAAAATGGTTAGTCAGATTTGCTGTTGTTGTTTTATTGGTAGCTGATAGCAGCTTATTGATATAGTTCCCCCCTAGTTTGAGGAGATAAATCTCCATTATGTGAAGATTACGTCAGCTGTCTGTCAGAAACATGGTCCAAATTTACTTCCAGGAGAGTAATCTAAAGCAGCACTTTTCAACAGAGCTTTGTGTGATGATGGAAATGTGCATACATACCACAAAGGATATGCAGCCAGTGAGCACTTGAAATGTGTTTAGTGCCACTGAGGAACTGAATTTTTAATATAACATAGTTTTAATGAATTTGAGTTGAACCTGAGATGGAGACATGTGGCGACTAGCTATCAGGTCAAACAAATGCAAATCTAAAAAATCGCTAGTCTATTAAAGCATAGTTAGATTACTGTAGTTCTTTTGAGAAAAAAAAATTCAGCCTCTAATTTTATATGCTATTTTATAGGCCTGAGAACACCTCATTATGGAAAAATGATGATTCAGCGGGGCTTTACATAGTGTCATGTTTGAAGGTTGTTAAACAATATTTAACTTGCATATTAGCTAACTACACAGAACTGATACCAATTTAAGCATTTTACATTGACAGCTATAATAAAAGATGTCTTCTTGGAATAATAATCTGATTCAGACTGTGCTCCTTCAGCTGTTTGTTAAGGTTTATGGATCCTCAATTACAAATGGAAAGAATAATAATGGTGTGCCAGTCTCATTAGGCTGTGGGGGTGCAAGAACTCTGTAAGAGAAACTGTAAACTACAGTTTGTAGAAGACTTCCAGGTACGCTAGAAAACCAGCCACAGATGGTCCCAACATGGCCCAAAGAGTGGTGAGGTGCTCGGGGGTGGCAGCTAAAGGTACAGGGACAGAGGATACTCACCATACCAGAAACCAGAAATTTGAGGGCCTGCCATGCCCTAGAAGATGGAATTTGATATCAACTACTACACCCACATGTGATTGGAAGAAATTATTCCATCATGCCTTGGTATATGATATAAAACCAAATAATTGGCATGCTTGCTTTCATAGCTATTTTTAGAGCCTGAGGAAAAATTAATTCTGTCCTTGTCCAAGATGGCCGCTATCACCTCTTTATCACCTGACAAGGATCAGTCACAGACAACTACTCCATCACCAGTTACCTCCTGGCTGCTGAGAATAGGTCAGCAAAAGGTCAGCCAAGTCTTTCTGTGTTGGGAATCTGAGTTCCTTCCACCCAGGCCTATGCATGATTTTAAGAAGCAGCTGATGAATCAAACTTATTTCACACACACACGGCTACCTATAATCAGGGTCCTAACGGAAATGATGAAGAAAATGAGTTGTGAAGGTTCGGCAAGTGATGTACACCGATATCTATTAGGTTCTCTGTGTAAAACACATTCAATTAAAACACTACTCCATTTATGACAGCTACTACCACCCCACGTTTCTGAACAACAGCAGTTGTGCAGAATGTTTCTCGAGACAATTATAGAAGCTGGATCAATTCAAAGTTGATTTTTTTTCTCAGAGAAATTATTTACACTCATTACTGTTTTCATTTCATACTGACAAGTGCTCCCTTCTCATCAGTTTGCAGTGAATTGCTCTGAAAACACACATGTTTTCTTTATGGGCTTTGAACCACTTATTTTATGGGAGCTCCCAATGGCTGAGAAGAGATAAGGAACCCTGTGTGAGAAATTAAGACCCAGTGCTCACAGAGCCGAGGCATGAGACATGGTCTGCAGGAACACATTGTGCCTGAAAGAAGGTCACATTTGAAAAATATTGCCCATGAAGATGTACATGACATGAATGTTTACCTATGATGTGGCTCTGAAATGTGGACTCTGCGACTGTATCTTCATCCTCTTGCAGGTTTCCACTTGCTTCTTTTATCTGCAGCAAGAAGAAAATACTGTAAGTTCTTCTTTATTATATTCAACAGATTGTCTGCAATCCTCAGAATGGTGGTTCATTCTGTAACAAATGGGGGTATGTGTGAGCCCATGTGTGTATGTGTATATATGTATATTTAGATTCTTCACTCCCTTGGCTTTATGACAAGTTTTAATTACAAGAGTATATTTTCAGAAATATAACCCCAGATCTGAAAATGAGGATTTACAGGGTACCTAAGTCTCCAAAAAATTTTAGAGATAACAGCGTTGGCTTTTAATACTTAATAAAGTCAGTAACACAGAGCTGTTACGAAACATTAAAGTCAAAGAAAATATAATTCCTCCAGAGACCGTGACTTCCACCACAAGTTACTTTAATAAGAAGAAAGAAATATACTTAGATCTCATGACCCTCTCCTGGAATGTAACTCTCTAATAAGATGATTTTTTTTTTTTTTGTTCTTTCTATGATGAAACATAAGGTGACTACGATGTATGCTTAGTGGACTACAGCAGTGACACATTTATATCGATTTTTTAGGTCAAAAACATTCCCCTTATATATCAGTTGAAATATCCAGATGCTGAATGGGGCAGCGTTCGGCAGAACTCTAGAGCCCTGAATAAAGTCACAGTGTTTTGCAAATGAGAATTCTGAGATCCAGCAAGTTTCCTTAAACATATTGTAGGTGGAAATGCTGGGATTAAAACTCAGCCCCTCCCTTCTCAACCTAGTGACAGCAGGAGCCACAATAATATCATCAATACCAATTATAATTCAAGAGTTTTTAAAAGTATATTTATTATGAGGTGGGGGCCAGAGACAGAAGGAGAGAGAGTGAATCCCAAGCAGGCTCTGTACTGTCAGTGTAGAGTCCGATGTGGAGTTCAAACTCACAAACTGTGAGAGCACGAGCATGACCTGGGCAGAAGAGTCAGATATTTAACTGACTGAGGCCCCCAGGTGCCACAGTACCAGCCATAATAATCATAATCATAATCATAATAAAAAGCAAGTTCTTAAATACTACAGAGCAGGTGCTGTTTGAGCACTTCATGCCTGTGATCTCATAATCCTTAGAACAACGCTAGGTGCTATTGTTAGCCTCCTCTTCCTAAAGAAACAGACACGTAGTTATGCAAGTGGTGGAACCAGGATTCAAACTCAGCAGAACCGACTCCAGATTTGTGTTCACCGTTATTCTCAAATGTCCATCTGACTATGCCAGTAGACTTGGCCTCAATAACAAGACAGCTTGTGATCCTTGGCAGAATGACCCTAAAAAGCCCCCTTTTTTTTTTTTTTTTTTTTTTTTTTTTACAAATAGTTTATTGTCAAATTAGTTTCCACATAACACCCAGTGCTCATCCCCACAAGTGCCCTCCTCCATGCCCACCCCTCCTCCCCCACATCCACCAGTCCTCAGTTTTTGTCAGCATTCAAGAGTCTCTCATGGTTTGCCTCTCCCCTTTCCCCCACCATTTCCGCCCTTCTTCTCCCCCTTGGTCCTCTGTTAAGTTCCTCCTAATCCTCCTATACGTGCACACATATGATATTTGTCTTTCTCTGCCTGACTTATTTCGCTCAGCATAACACCCTCAAGGTCCATCCATGTTGCTACACATGGCCAGATTTCATTGTTTCTCATTGCCATGTAGTATTCCATGGTATAGATAAACCACATCTTCTTGATCCATTCATCTGTTGATGGACACTTAGGCTCTTTCCATGTTTTAGCTATTGTGGAGAGTGCTGCTATGAACATTGGGGTACATGTGCTCCTATGCATCAACATTTCTGTATCCCTTGGGTAAATTCCTAGCAGTGCTATTGCTGGGTCATAGGGGAGTTCTATTGTTAGTTTCCTTAGGAACCTCCACACTGTTTTCCAGAGGGGCTGTACCAGTTTACATTCCCACCAACAGTGTAGGAGGGTGCCCGTAAAAAGCCCTTTTAAAATAAATCCCCATTGGTCAGCTGTGCGGCCAATGAAAATGATGTGAACCGTGCACTGAATGCAGTGGGGTTCTGCTTAGGCACACACATTAGAGGTTGTCAGTGGATTTGCACAGGGGCTTGAGTTGAATGCCAAGAAACTCTTATTTCATACTTGCAATGTTGAAAGTCATATGGTGCACATTGACCTTGAGCTACATTTGGCTTTTATCTATTTTTCATATTTGATGGAATAAGACCAATTATTTATATTTTATGACTGCAGTTCCAGTATCAGGATATAATTGGTACTTATTCTGTATATGCTTATAGCCAGAAGGTGGCAGACTCAAGAGAGTATGTGGATGGCTACTTGAACCCCACAAGGAGAGATGAAGGGTTGAATATCCAGAGGCCATTCTTCCTCACTTTCTTTCCTCATCAGCCTCTGCTCTGGAGGCATTTCCCGGTTTGTCGGCATGTCCAGGAGAAGAAAGTGAGGGAATGGGGCAGGGTGTGGTGGGGGAAGGCTTCACCAATAATCTATGTTTTTGGTAGTGGACATTTATGCACAGCAGAGAAGAAAAGTGCCATGAAGTGTTACTTATTTGCCCTCCAAGCTTTGCCTAGCTCTGATCTGTTTGTGACAAGGCTATCAAAAGCCCCACTGAAAAGGGGATCCCCAAACACCTTAATTTCCATCAACCCAACATGAACCTTCCATCATCATTTATAGACACATTAAGGAAACCTATTTATATTTTCAGCCCTTACCAGCTCTTGTGACAACATGTTTCATGTTTTCCCTTACCTGTTATGTAAGATACTATTTCCTTTAGGTTTCCCTAAACTGATCTATTTTAAACTTGGAGGGGTGCCCCACTAACCTGCTGGAATGTAGATTAATCATCATCTTTATCAGCCTGCGAGGTTCTAAACTAAAGATTCCAATAATTAAAATAAGAATCTCATCTAGGGTTAGCAATCTCTTCAAGGTTGCAAAGGATTTCCATTTTAGAGGGGCACTCCTGGCCCCTATTCATTGTTCTAATTAAATCTTTCAGAGTGCATCGTACTGTTACGGTTGTCCTTTATAGACCTTCTCATGAACTAGAATATTTTTTTTTTAATGTTTTATTTATTTCTAGGAGAGAGAGAGAGAGACAGCATGAGCAGGGGAGGGTCAGAGAGAGAGGGTGTCACAGACTGAAACAGGCTCCAGGCTCTGAGCTGGCAGTCAGCACAGAGCCCGATGCGGGGCTCGAACCCACGAACTGCGAGATCATGACCCAAGCGAAAGTCGGACGCTTAACCGACTAAGCCACCCAGGCGCCCCATGAACTAGAATATTTTTTCATGTATGGCAGCAAGATATGTAGGCAGTACTCCATGTATATATATGTATACATGGAGTATATATATATATGTATATATATATATATAAGCTATACTTTTATTTAAGAGTAGCAAAATTTTTCTGAGTGTATGTGTGTGTGTGCATGCATGTGCATGAGTGTGTGTGTGTGTGTCTGTGTGTGTGTTTAAGTGTCCTGCTTCCCTTCCCTTCTTGTTCCCTATCCAATCTGTGGATCAAACTTCACCACCACTTTTTTCCAAGTATCATATTCAGGAAAGGAAAAAAAAAAAGGCGATCCTTTTGTCCTACCTTTTAGCTCTCTGTCAGAACTTTTCTATGGCTTTCTGTGCTTAACAGAAAGTGCTAAACATGGCCTCTGGGTATTTATCAGAGGAACTGAGCTTGTAGACAAGGTCCCTAATTCTTTCAGCTTTCGTAGGCTGAAGACCCAGGAGAGGAAAATCCGAAGGAGATGGGTGAAGAATCAGTGAAGGAGTGGAAAATGAGGGGATGCTTTAGAATGGCATACTTTTTGGTTCTAATTATCTATACAAATAGATTTCAATGTAAAGTGGTGAGTAATTAAAAAAAAAAACCATTTGCCTATGGAAATGAGGGCCATGATTTGTTTTGGCAGCAAATTCCCCTTGCTAATTATATTTTTCATAGGCTGAATGTAAAATGAATTTTCATTCTTGATCACACAGGGTCTGAATATTGGTGAGACATTGTGGGAACTTCCCCGGGGGTCAGGGGCTACCAACTCAAGATTAAGAATCTGCCAAAGATAGGTACAAGTGGGGCGATCTTCATGTGACGAAACACTTCAAAGATAGGAGTGGTCACAAAACCAAGAAGTTTGGCTCAGAAAAGAATAATGATTAGAGATGTAGAATTTTCTCAACCATTGTTCTATCAGGGACAGATAGTATTTGGTGAGAAGTAGCAGGTAACTCAAGCAATAACTATGGACTATTTTTGGTTTAAGTTTGTTGTCAGTATGCTTTTGAATGATGCACCTCCACCTCCTGTCCATCTTTTGGGCTCTGCAATTGTAGTCAAGATTTGTACCAAATTCTAATCTCTAACAGGAAACCATTAAGTGTCACTGTGTCCATTACGTTCTACTAACCCCTACCATTAGAAAAGGCAGGGAGGAATGAGTTTACAAAGGACCTATGAGGAAAATGGAGAAAAAAATTTACTGCTCATATATATGTATATATGAATGTATATATGTGTATACACACACACACACACACACACACACATTTCAGAATTCTACCTAACATTTAGGGATACCCTTCATTTGGAATTCTGCTTATATGTCTTCTCTGAATTGCTTCCCAAGAAAACAACATTGTACCATTATTGTCCAGGAAAAGAATATAATGAACCTAAGTAAGACAAGAAGTGATCTTTGGAAGGAAAATCTAAAAGGCATTACTTTTAGAAAAGTTAGTCATTTAAAAAAATTTTCAGGAGGAGGGCAAAATATACATGCTGCTTATTAGCATCAAAATGCATTTAGAACAGAACTGTTCAATTAAGGACGCTGAAATTACAACATTTTGCAGGACTTAATAAGATGATAACAATTTGCGTAATTCTTGTACTATTTTATGCTATTTCATCACCACAGTATCATTTTAATGGGATAGTATTTGATGCTTTTTTTATTAGCATATGTGATTTTTTTCAGACTATGGGACATTGGGTGAAAAGAATACTCATAATTTAAATTAAAATACCCATATTAAAATGGCCATCTCTTTCCAGTGCATGATGAAGGTATATGATCTCATTAATTTTGTTAACACTTTTTATTTTGTCCAATGATAG
Source organism: Proteles cristata cristata (assembly GCA_017311185.1). Taxonomy (NCBI): domain Eukaryota; kingdom Metazoa; phylum Chordata; class Mammalia; order Carnivora; family Hyaenidae; genus Proteles; species Proteles cristata. The sequence goes on along the minus strand of JAESUZ010000367.1, from coordinate 1,157,934 downwards.
TTAAGTAGGAGCCTGGAGGTGTCTTCCTTTGAGACTTCTTATTTCACAAAATTATCTGGATCCATACGAAGGAATGACTTATAACATGCAGCAAGTAGAATCCATTTCTTTTTTTCTTATTTACTTAATACCGATGCAATCTTTCCTGGGGATGCCTTTTCCCATCTTATCATGATTTTATATAATTCAAGTAAAAGTACTAAGTAACATGGCCTTTGTCTAAATTACACAAAAATTAGGGCTAAGTGGTCTGTAAATGATGGTCTAAATGGGGATGTAAGCCTCTAATTAAGGTTCTGAAAGGAGAAAAAGGTTGAATTCAGCAAAGAATTAATGGGACTTTTATACATATTTTAAAATGTATCTAGCAATCTGCAAATGGATATAGATACACAGCCCCCAATGAACTAAGTGCAGGCCTGCTACATACATGAATTTATTACATGTATGAAAATGCTCATGTATCATTATAGATTAAAATACTTAAAATCCCTGAGGACCTTCATAACTAAATATAGTCTTCATTTGTAAAGGGAGGAGATGGTGGTATACTCTAAGATTTTGAACAATGATTTCACTGAAAACAAAACGAAACAAAACCCATGTGATATGTAATGTAGCTACTGTTTTCATCCCAAGTGAATAGTATCAGCAAGATTCTCTGGAACTCAGTTTAAAATAAGCAAATGGGAAATTTACCTTGATCTCTGAATTTTAAGAGATTCATGGGTATTCCCATCAATGTGTTATGGTATTAGAATATATCCTATTTTGCATCTAATTTCCTTCCTGTACAGGCTGATAACATATAGTAAATAGGTTTTCACTGCTAGTCTTGTACTAGTCCCAAAGGAGACTATGGCAATGTCCTTTCTGAAATTAGTATTTTTAGTCCATTCCACTTTGATGATTATGGAGATGAAACAAACAAACAAAAAAACCCACTGCATTTTACATTAAAAAAAAAAAAAGACTAGCTGGTCAACTCTGCAGGTTAATAATATTCCTCTGTATGGAAAAGCTTCCCAGCACGACTAATTTCCTCTTGCAGCTAACTAGAAAAAATTAGCATATCCCTATTGATTATGTATTTGGGGGTGGTTAGGGAATCTTTGTTCTTCACAGAAAATAATAAGAATGTTTTCTGACTATATTCTGGAAGGACCAAAGGACACTTATTACTACCCTGAAATGTAGTAATTCAGTGAAAGACTGATGACCGGAGACAAAAAGCACAGAAATTACTTTAGCATTAGGAAATAACGAGAAAGTACAAATGAACTTGTGAAAGCCACATGGAGGGTCTTTTTTTTTTTTTTTTTTTGGTACTTCTGTGCAGCAAAGATATATACCCTAAGCTGTCAGAACCATATTAAATGGGGCATAGTTAAACTGAGTGCCTCTGATAAGGGGCTCTGCTGGGCTATCAAAGTTTTAGATCAGCTGGATTGAATTCCTGCCATATTGCACGTTTCCACGTTCATTCTCTCTTTCCTTTCAGTGACACTACAAGGGCAGCCTTACATATGCTTATAATTCGTGATTTTACAATGTGGGGAGAGGAAGGGGGAATCTATATTTTCAAAGAAGGGAAGATACTATTCATGGAGGCACAGAAGAAAAAGGGGAGGGGGCGAGAAGAAGAAGAAAAAAAAATTTTGCAAATAACTAGTTTGCAATATGATTTCAGAGTGTTTAGAAAAAACAAAATAAAACACTTTATAGCTCTCCAGAGTCCAAAGCTATTTGAAAGAAAAATGTTCACTTGTGTCAAATCAAAGTATGTGTAAGAAATTCTAAGGGACCCTAGATATCAATAAGTAATTAAACTAATAATTAATAACTAATAATGAATGCTAATCATGCTTGCCTCTAAATTTTTTTAATGTTTTATTTATTTCTGAGAGAGAGACACACAGCGTGAGCAGGGGAGGGTCAGAGAGAGACGGAGATATAGAATCCGAAGCAGGCGCCAGGCTTTGAGCTAGCTGTCAGCAGAGCCCAACACAGGGCTTGAGCCCACGAACCATGAGATCATGACCTGAGCCGAAGTCAGACGCTTTACTGACTGAGCCACCCAGGCGCCCTTCTTGATTGCTTCTAAAACATCCTCTGAAACACTCCAGAAAAGAATGTATAATTACTTTACATTTCAGGTTTTCCCTAAGAAAATGGTAGGATGTACCATATTTTGCAATCTCTTTTATTACAGTACAAAAACATATGGATACAGTAATTCTGTAAAAAGAATTTCTTTTTGTTTGTGTGCTTTGAAACTTCTACAAAGGAACAATGAATATCACCAAATCAATTATGCAAGAACAGAAAGAATGTAAGGAGAGTAAATGCAATATAAAGTAATTTTAAAACCAAAATATTATTTGAAACTAGCATATCCTGGGGAAATATAAAAATGCCCTTTCATTTTTTAAATGTTTATTTCTTTTTGAGAGAGCGAGCTCGCTCATGTGAGCAGGGGAGGGGGAGAGAGAGAGGGAGAGAGAGAATCTCAAGCAGACTAGACGCTGTCAGTACAGAGCTCAACTCGAGGTTCCATCTCACGAACCATGAGAATCAAGAGTCACTGCTTAACGACTGAGCCACCCAGGCCCTTTCATTTTTTAAAAGAAATTACCCCCTGAGTTTTTGCACTTCATAATTAAGAGATTGAATAACAGGGAACCAAGTTCCGAAACAGACTTCTTCGCCTCAACACTTTGTGTCTAGGTGAGAGGAAGCAGTACATACAACTCTCAGAAGAAAAATCAACAGTGCTTAAATGAGCCATCGAAATAGACAGTAATCCCTCCAATTGTTCAGCACTATTATTTTTCTATAATCATGTCCATTCCTTTTTGTGTTGTTGGAAACGATCATCAAAACAAATTGCTGCACGAGAGTCTAATTTGAAGATGACACTGGCCTGTCAGTTGCAGGCACTCTGGTTATACCAACCTGAAAGGGAGCTAAGGCAGCAACGTTCCTGGAAGCAGCTACCCCATTTTGCAATATTGCTCCCACCTCTCTGCTGTCACCAGGTGTGTCTCCTTTTCCTTGAACTCTCTTTCTCCTCCCCTACCCCCACCCCCCATAATCTCTTGCTCTTACATTTCCATCAGCAGAGGTAGAAAGGACCCAACCAGATTCACTTCATAACCGGGATGGGAGGAGCACTTACCAGGGAGCTTTTCTGCATTTCCACATCGGCTTTGGTTTTGATGTTTTTCTTGTGGTTTCCTTGAGTGCTTGTAGAGCTGCTGGTGAGACAGGAGCCCTGGGAGCTGCCCTTTAACACACTCCTGCAGGAAACATTATTTGATCCACTTTCTGTCTGGTGAGCGGCTTTCTTATCAACTCTGCAGGTAGAAAGTGATTCCTCTGATAAATTACATTGCTCTTCCTCAATCACTACTTTCTCCAATCCTTTAATGCTTAAGGTAACCTCTTTGTATCTCTTTGTCTTTAAACCTTTGAGTGATAAATGTTTGCCAGTGGCCCTGATCAGATCTTCATCTGACATCTCAGGAGTGTGTCAGTTTAGATTTGATCATAATTTATTTATTTATTTTCAACTGGCTTGTGAGATGGGGGAAAGAGGGAGCAAAACAGAAGCCACCGAAGAATGATTGCTAAATACATGTCTGGCTTGAGATCAGCAGGAAATGTAATTGCCTCTGGAAGGTTTCTAAGTATACGTTTGCTTGCCTGGCACAGCCAATGGGGTCGGCATACCTTAAAACGTATGTATAATTTTCTTCCATTTCATGCCACGTGGGTACAATCCATGGTCCCAGGGTAGGGTGAGTTTCTATCAACCTTGATACAACTTACCATTCTTTAATTTCAAAGACCATTGGTTTGGTGAACAAAGTAACATGGCTAAATTATCATTTTATTGCTGACTTTTATTTCATTGTTTAAATCCTGGCTAATGTATAAAAGGCTTCTACTGTTCATTTCTGCTTGTTCAAACATGCTCGACTGGCATTTAACGTGGAGGAGGCAAACAACCCTCCCTCTTTTGGGGGGGACCCCTCGACATTGGCACCCTCTTTGCCAAGACATTACCTGTTCAAAAGTTCCGTCATAAATGTATCTTTCGTTGAACATGTGACAGGGCTGGGTCTATTTCTTGGTTCAAACTTCATTTGGTCATAAATGCCTTGGGGAGTTTTCAAATTATTTTTGCTTGGTAAACTACTGTCTGGGCTTTCTGTCAACATGGTGTTCCTGGAAGGCTCATTTTCTGTCTTACACTGCAGCTCAGGCTTCTTTTTCTCTTTTTTTCTCTCTGATTTTAGCTGTTTGTTTCCAAACCCCAAACCTTTTGCATCCTTTTTTTCCACTTTGGTTTTGGAGACATCCATTTTCCTGCTACTGAGAGCTGGAAGTCGACTCCTCCGAAAACCAAACCAGCTGGCAAAGGAAGGCCCCGGCTTTGGCTTCGCTTCCACAGAGGGAGACTTTGTTTGCACTTGGCCCTTTTCCACATTTTCCTGAATGCACAACATGACCTTTTCTTCAATTGTGGGTGAGAGGGGGGCTTCGGGGCTCACAGCACCAGTCCTGGTTGTGGAAGTATCTGGACACCTTCCAGAAGTTTCTATCTTGGAGGTCCTGCTTGTTTCAAAGCTGTGTGGACGCTCTGTCCTCCCCGGATTCTGCAGGGCTCGTGGGCAGTCTGTTGGGATGGGTGGGCATCTGCAGTGGTCGCTCTTTGGTTCCTCAGGCACCACCACCGTGGGGCATCTTTCCTCTGTGTAGCTCTGCTCGTCTTCCATTCCACGTGGGGCGAGGAACCCTTCAGATTTTGGAGGGACCCTCCAAGGCAACTTGCTTGGGCTCCCATGCTGGCTACTGGGGCTGCTTCCTGCACTCCCTAGGGAGCCTTGCCTGGAGGAGAGATGTCCCAGGGGCCTCCCAGCACTGGGGAGACTGTCAGACATGGCGGATGATGGGGTCTTGCTGGGTGAGACCTCCGTGGAGGAGCTCTGTCGGGTGAGGGAGTTGCCTCTCTCTGCAGTGTTGGTAATAATCTGAGTTCGAACTCTGCCTGCTCCTTCCATGGGGGGAGTTGGGGGCTTATCACCAGAGTGAGCACTGAAACTCTGGGTGCGGGCTTTGGCTCCATTCATGCCTAGAGCTGGTTTTAGGTGTGGCTTACTGGAGGAAAGGGATCTTTTCACAGCCCTGTTTTCTACCACATCTTTTCCATCAGCCCCAGGGGTGCTATGATCCAATGGCTCTGGCATTGCCGTTTCCAGGGGAAGCCCTTCAGCCAAACTGTCCTGTGTGTGAGCACACAGTGGAGTCACAGTTCTTTCACCCACTGTGGTCTCCAGGCCCACTGGGTTCCTGGCATCCTCTGGCTTAGCCTTGCTCATGGCCACAGAGCTTTTAGAGGCTTCATTCAGACTGTCTTTTTCATGTTTCCCTGGCACCGTTGAGCTTTTCCTGAGCAACTGGGGGGATTTCATGAGAACTCGGAGCCCAACCGGGAGGCGAGTTTTCAGCCCTTTCTCTTGAGCGTTTTGACAACCGTGTGGGGTGTTATGGCTTTTGGAGGATGGTGATGATGAGTGACTGTTACCCTGAGATGACGGTGACTCATTCGCCCCTAACAAGGCAGGCTTGGGTGATGTGGGGACGCAGTCATTCAGTTGCCCTTTTCTTCCTGGAGACACACTTTTGGGGGATGATATTTCCACTGGCTCAGGGGATGAAGGACAGTTCTTGGGAATCCGTAACCCTGTGTCTGCTTGTACGATCCCAAGCGTTTGGTGAGGCGGGGTTCTGGGGACACCTCTCTTTGGAGAGACCTTTGGGGGCCCTGGGGCCATCACAGCAAATGAGCTGGTGGGGGTATGAGCAGAACATCTGGTTTGAATCAGTGTTTCTGTGGAGGGCAGAGGGTGAGTGAAGACAGGCTTCTTGAAGGCCACAGAAGGTTTCTTCCCGGGCACTTCTGTCAGGATCTGATTAGAAGAGCTAACAGGAGCAGAGGATCCCTTCGGAGGCGGGGGTTTGTATATGGTCCTTCCTGTTTCACTGGGGACCCTGATGTCGGGCTTGGCAGATGAGGGTGGTGGCAAATAGTCATAACTGGGCCTGATGAGAAGGGAGCCTGACCTGTCTGGAGGGGGTGGGGGGGAAGGTGATTTCACCCCTGCCTCTGGCCCAGGGTCACAGTGTTTGTCCCTTCTCGGAGGTCCTCCATTGTTCCCTGGCTCACTGAGGGGCCTTGGCAGCAACTGTGATGCTGGAATCTGACTCTTGGAGCACTGGACCCAATCCTTCCTGCTGGACATTTTGGAGCCATGAGGAAGTTGGCCGGGGTGTTTTGGAATGTGTGAATCTGGCGGCAAATCAAAAAGAGGTGCTGGGCCCTCAGTCTTCTTAAACCGTGAGAGCTTCCCAGGATCTAAGGCTGGTGATTTTTCAAGAGACACTGGGCCAGATGAGGGGACTCTTGCGGAGGGTTCAGGCTCTATTATTTTTGATTTCTGAGGTGAAGACTTGCCTCTGGCAGGGATTTTTGTCAGACTTTGCTTTTGATAGATACCCATGGACACCGAAGACCTAGAATTACTCTGACATGACACAGTGTGCATTGGTTTGGCTGGTCTTGGTCGCTGAATATTTTGTGTGACTGTCCTGGAGCTGAAGGAGCCAGTGGGTGCTGCAGTAACATTATCTGCGTCATCTTTTGGAATGTTTTTCTCGGTTTCCTCTTCAGGTTTCTTCAAGAAAGTGTAGTCTCTTGCTGCAGCTCCTGGCTGTAAATGAGCCATTCCCTGAGGTAAAATTTCAGTGTGTTCTGTCTTGGGCCCAGTAGGGGCCGGACTGATGGAAATTTCATTTCTGGTAACAGTGACAAAGCCAGTCTGGTGAGAGCTGAATTCAATGGGCTCGCCGTCTTCTGCGTCAAATATGACGGTAATGCATTCTTCTGAAGAAGTCCTTTTTACAACCCTTTGCTGCTTAATGAAGCTAAATGTCTTTGGTCTATTCTCTAAGGGGATGGGCACTTGTGTTTCCTCCTCATCAGGAGACCCCAGGTGAGATTTTCCAAATCCCATGAGGATGTCCAGATTCTCCATGGATTTGTCAGTGTCGGCAGTCAGTGACAAGTCTGAATGGCTTTTCTCGTCACTGCTACCGATGTGCAACTCATCAAAGGCTTCATTGTCATCAGTGTCTGAAAGCTGCAGACTGAGAGCAACACGGCCCTGGCCGCATGGCTCCCTCTCTCTCTGCGCCTGAGGTGCCTGCGCACTTGGGCACAGCATCCTCTCCAAGGGGCAGTTGCTGGCATAACTGGTCCGCTTCTCAGCCCTTTCCCTGGGGTAAACTGAGGATGTGCCTTCTGAAAAGTGTTTTCTGTTCAGCTCCCAGCTAAATAGGCTGTCAGAAACACTGTGGGTTAATTGACGACTGTGCAGCCTGCAGCCGTGGTTTGGGACTGTGTGGAGCAAGGCTAAGGAGGAAGAATCATTATCAGCATCATCGTGGGAATCTGTGTCATAAACAAACGTCTCATGGGGCTCCTTACTGGGGCTCCTCATATCAGCTGGTTTGCAGGGTGGATACCCCTTGAGGCTGCTACTCTTAATTCCTGGAGAATATATTCCTTCATTTGAGTTCATGCAATCTTTATAACCCCATTTGGTTATCACTGATGGGGGTTCAAGTAACACCTTTCGCTTCTGTAGCTTTCTTAGTCCTTCCAAAATGTGACTTTCCTTAATACGAGTTGGAGGTAGTTCATCTGTAGGACTAGCAAAGCCACTTGGGAGCGAAGAGTCAATACTCAGCCTTTTATCCCAGTTTTGTGATGATTTCTAGGAAAGAAGAGTAGAGGTCAGACATCACTGAATCATGTGGATCACAGCTATGAGAAGGAAAAGTCTGTGATTAGACTTGATTATGGAGGTTTAGTATTCTTCTATAAATACATACTTTAATTGATTAATGCTAATTAATCATTAACTATGTGGCAAATCTATGCTTTGCCGGATTCTGATCTAAGTAGCCCATGCTATAAAGAAGTAGTAGATAAGGAACCTGCCCTCAAGGAGCGTGCAAGCCAGCAGAGCAGAGGACACTTGGCACAAATAACCTCAAGGGAGGTTATGACGTCAAGGGAGCAAATGAGAAGTACAAATCTAGTAGGAACTCCAGAAATTCAGAGAGATCAAACCTCTGTATGGAAAAGCCATGAGAGGCATATACGGAGGTGTGTGTGTGTGTGTGTTTGTGTGTGTTTCAAACCTCCCTAACCCTTGAAAGAAGGATGAGTTTGCCTTAGCTAAAACCTGGGGGCAATGATCTTTAGGTAGAAGAAGTGGGATGCCAAGGACCTAAATGGTGAAGATACGTTGAAGGTACATTTAGGAAATAATCAGAAGATGATATCTCCTCATTGTACAGTGTTTACAAGAGGTAGAGCGCATAAATGGAAAAGCAAGTTGTTTCCTACATATATGGTCCCTTCCATTCTAAAACTTGATGATAGTTCTGGGTCTTCATGACTTTATCTGATAGAAGGGGAACATCTGTGAAACACAGACATACATCTACCAGGGGGATGTTGGCTGCTAGAACCCTATAGTAATGATTTGCTTACTATGAAAGGTCAATTTTCTGTTCCTCGTACCATCCCAAATACTAGAGCTGATTCTGACCAAGAATGACACAGAGAAAGCATTCTGTCTCGCACAGAACTTCATATTTCTCATAGTATTGCTAACCAGAAGTGGAAGGGCAGAAGGAGAGAAGTGGCATTACTGACCACCTGCTGTGTAACAACCAGTGGAACAGGGCTTTGATTCAATATTCAGAACAACACCATGAGGGAGACATTATCACCTCTTTTTTACTAGGGAGGAAACTGAGAGACAGCATGGTTAGTCTGTTGGAGATTACACAGTTAAGGGAGAGCTGGGACAAAGGTTTCAGCTCCCATTTCACGGGCTCTTTCTGGGACTCGGTTCCAAAGTGGCGCTATGGAGATTTGAACCCAGGCAGGCTGGCTCTCCAGCCTGCATACCTATTGGCGATGCTATGCGCCTGGAGCCGACTGTCTGTTCTCTCCTATATATTGGTCAATGTCATAATAGAGCTCATAGGTAATCAGAGACAATCCTCACACCCCTTGTACCTCTCTCTTGAATGGAACCTGCAGAGTTGAATCATATACCAAGACTCAGGGAAATTGGTGGGATTTGGGCACTAACCTCAGCCTTTTTTCTTTTTTTTAAGTTATATGATTAAAGGTGAAGAGCTTCTGTGAGTGAATTTGGTGGTTTCAGATATGTACTCTGTGCCTGCCTTGGTTAATAGCGCACCTTCTATTGGCTTCTCCACACCAGCTGCCCCGCCTATAACTGACCACAAACCATGCGCAGAGGTTGAAAAAGTGTCAGAAACTTCACATTGGAGCCTTGGCTTTTTAGTAGGCTGTGAACATTTGCTTATATCTAAGACATTTCCCTTAAAATTACTCTTGCTATCTATAACATATGGTGCTTATTTGTTTTTATCTGTTATCTGTTTATTGCTTTTAAGTCAAATTATATACTTTCTTTAGAAAATTCTCTGGAGTCAGAAGTTCCTGTGGATAGATGCTATTTGGTAATGCCTCCTCTTTCCTCTTCTTTTCCTCTCTGCCAATAAAAAGTCTTTGGAAATCAGGAGAAATCCCATTTGTGAGTTTGAGTATTATAAACCAATCGGTAAGCAGGCTGCCATCACTTGGGTTTTGAAGAACCTCCATGATTCTGATAGTCACGTTCACAATAAGAAGAGAAGCCAGGCAAAAGTACCCCGCAAGAGCTTGCAAAAGGCAGATTTGTTCAACCCATAGAAGATGTGCTCAGCCCAGCTCCCTCTGCCTCTTTAAAAAATTTTTTTTAACGTTTTATTTATTTCTAGGAGAGAGAGAGAGAGAGACAGTGTGAGCAGGGGGGGGTCAGAGACAGAGGGAGCCACAGACTGAAACAGGCTCCAGACTCTGAGCTGGCAGTCAGCACAGAGCCCGACGCGGGGCTCGAACCCACGAACCGCGAGATCATGACCTAAGCGAAAGTCGGACACCCAACCAACTAAGCCACCCAGGCACCCTTCCCTCTGCCTCTTTAAAGCCTGGCTCCCTGAGGTCTGATTCACCCCAGGACCAGCAAGTGTAAACCTCCCAGGGCCCAGCTCTCTATCCTGTGAGATTAGCCACATTCCTCAATCGGTTTCCACAGGACATTATGGTATTTGGTAACTTGAGAAAAGTTTGGAACAATCTGGAAACCTGGAAAAAAGAAAAGCATGACTCTCTTGTAGGAAAGATGCAGGAAGGAGCTGGCATTTTCAAGGGTAGCTTCATGCTCTGCTTGGAAAAGAGCTGCTCTTGGAGGCAGGGCAATTGGCTGAAGGATGCTGCTAATAAAGTAGGGGCCTCGGTTCAATGTCCGTAGTCTTTTTCTATGTCTTGACTAGACAACAGTTTTACACAACTTTTTTTTTTTTAAAGAACATTCTTGGTCTTAATATAACAAAACCATCCCAATAATTGGAATATTATTTCAAGCTTGGCTGATTCAACAGGGCTACTCCAGTAGAATGGTAAAGAGTGAAAGTTCTGGAACCAACTAGCCAGCTCTGCAACTTACTGGCTAGGAGATCTTTGGCTCGTTACTTGATTTCTCAGCAGCCCAAGTGCCCCATCAGTACAACGGAAGAATAGGAAAACCTACTTAAATAAGCACTTATGAGCACTGAATGAGCTAATACTTGTGAAATACTAACAGAGCTGGGTGGCACATGGGGATTACTCATGACTTAGATCCAGATTCCTCCATGCAGGGAAGCCTAATGGATCCCTTATAGGCATCCTTTCTGTTTCCATACAAAATAATATTAAACAAATACTTGTGAATTATAAAAGAGCCATTGATCAGAAATATTATGTAAGTTAATATTGTAGTCATGTGAAAATTCATAATATATGAGTTTATTATGTAAGTTAATATTAAATGAGTACTTGGTACATGGTAAGAACTGTAGAAGTTTCTTAAATAATAATATTAACATGTCTTTATGGGCTGGGTCTAGTTTTCTGGTCCTTGAGAACTGGGACTATGTGAGATGTGACAGGTGTGCTGGTACTCCAATCCATTCTGAGACAGGACCTTATGAAATCCCCAGATCATGGCCACCTGACTGTGTACAAAGAGCAGAAGAAGCTAATTTCTCCTTTCTCAGGGAAGAGGTTTCCCTACAAGATCAAGGATTGCTCGAATTGGAAGAATTTCAGGGGAAAAAAAAAACGAAAAGAAAGAAAGGGGAGACAAAGGAAGAAAAGACAAAGGCTCTGAGGGGGAGAGGGAGGGAAAAGGGGAGTGAAGAGAACAGAGCCAGGGCTCTGAAGCCAGTGAAACCACAAAGAGAGGGAACATTCCTGACCATCTTCCCAATCTGTGAAGAGCCAGTCCCCAGCAGCCATTATTCAGAACTTCGAACATCTGCTCGGAAGGAAGAACTCTGATAATGTACACACTCTGTGTTAGGAGTCTGAGTCCGAGGGAACAAGGTCTAAATTCAAGCTTGAAATCTTTTTTTCTGAGTACGTGTTCCATGTATGACAAAGCTACTCCTTTTATTACATTCTAGCAGTTAGGGAGCCCTCCCGGTTACTATGTTTCCAAATCATAAATGGGAGTTGACACAAGTGATAGAAGAATGACCTCCGCATCTCCTGATTCAGGGTTTCCACTCGTGTGTACTCTCTGCTTGTCTTCGACAACGGGGAAATGGCAAGAGGAGCTATTCCAAACCCTTGGCTTACGCAGCGGGCACAGAGGCGTGTTTGCTTGTGAGGGCCCACCTCGCAGACGGGAGGCAAAAAGCATCAGGAGGTACCTAGCAACCTGGTGAGAGAACTCCCAGCATCTAAGGCAGCACATGCCTGCCTCCGTGCCATCTACCACGGTAGTTTCTCTCTCAGCCATGCTACCCTCCAATTTATAGTCAATTAGTGCTTTATGAGGCTATAAAACTGAGTAAAGGAGGTCAATATAATACATGCCATGCTTGAGTAGTAAATTCCTACAAAGCTAATGATACTTTAAAAACTTTCAGCCATTTGTTCTGAGATGATGTGCCACCCTCCCTATCATCTGGGAAGAAAACAACATTCCCTTTGAGTTCTCAAGGGCTGCCGAGTCTGGGATGGCTTGGTCAGCGGCCTTGCTCACTCTCATTTGCAGTGGGCATTAGCAAGTCTTTCTGAGCACTGCAGCGATAGTGTCCATAAAACTAATTGGAAACATCTGAGTTGGCCTGAAACGTGGTCACTTTCATTAGGCCAAGGCTCTGGGTTCCAATTTGGTATAAATCTATGAGCTTGGTAGGCTTCTGTGAAGCCCAGAAGGAAACTGTCTTTTTCCTCCAAATTCCCTCCCATGGTGTCCAGGTCATTTGTGTCACATCATCCTTCTACCCCTCACTTGCTGTGGGACTTCTGGCAAGTAACTTAACGTTTCTGAGCCAGCTCCCTCTCTCATATAATAGAGGAAATGAGATCTCCCCAAACAGTTTTGTGAGGCTTAAAGGCACAGGTACTCAACAAATGGTCATTTGCTTCCCACCATCCACCTTCCTACCAGAAGAGGATCCTTTTCTGGCTCACTCTGATGCTAAATGGTTTCAAAAGGAGGCCTTACCCTTTTCCTGAGGTTCTTTCCATCATGCCATGTGTGGGAGGAGCCGCTGGAGTTCTCGCTGCAGGTGCTCGAAAGAGACAATTCGCTGCTGCTGCAGCTGTTCCGGGGACAGAGATGACCAGGGATGACGATCCCAAAACCAGGGCATTTCAAAGCAGGGGCTCCTGATTTTGCATTCAACTGGCATTCCTAAAAAAAAAAAAAAAAACAGGACAGTTCTGAGCCAGGGATCTGCTTAGGGGACAGGAAATACCAACTTGACATCATAGTGAGATAGAAGGGAATGTGGCCTAGTGGTTAGAAGCACAGATTTTTGGGGTCAGACAGGCTAGTGGTTCAAATCTTGGCTCTGCCTCTTGCTAATAGCCTAGGAGGAGTTATTTAATCCCTTAGAGCTACATTTTTTCTTAAGGTAATAATGATAATACTGCCTACCTTATAGAGTTATCACAAAGTCCAAATGGAGTTCTAGATTAGAAGCATATCACACAGTACCTGGCCTAAGTAGGTACTTGATTATGATGACCTGCATTACCAGTAGCCAGAACTATCCAATGGTAGTTTCCCACTGTCTCCAGGCAGACTGGAGTCAAGTAATCAGTTCCATATCAAGCCACAACCAATGGCACAAAAGAATGAAGACAAGAGTAGCAATTCTGGCTGTAGGGTTCAAGAGCATGACCGGGAGTTTAGTGACCTGGATCTCAGGCTGCATGTTGCCCCTGGCAGGAGATACTGAGTACAGAAAGCATTCAACTTCCATGTGCCTCAAGGTCTTCCTTTGTGGGCAGGGGCAGTTCTACCAGACTGCTCCCCTGAGCCCCCTATACAGTATCAGTCTAAGTCAGGACTCAAATGTCTAGGAAGCCATGTCTAGTGGCACACCAAACTGAGGAATCAGAAGGTACTGTTGGAAAGGTTATCTTTCCATATCAGCTGGCTGTCCAAATGGTAAAGATTGCCACATCAACTAGATCTGGGCTCCACACCGAAGACTTGGGTGGGGGCATAGGTGACAAAGTTGTAAACATTGAAGCACATCCTGATAGCCATGCTCTTGGCCCCGCATGTAACAGATGAAGCACATGAGCTGGACAAGCTAAATTAATTTGGCATCCTGCTCACGAGAGCAAAGTCTCTCCATTAGTCTCATTCCACTCTCCTATCTGTATAAAGCTTTGTCTCAGAAGCTCTTTGATGGGGAGCCATCTGTCTTTGTGTCATTCGCAGAATGGCCAAGCCTCTTACTTATGCAATTTATTGACACTTTATGGGTGCCTTTATTACCTGAGTACTTATCACTGTTCTCCAAATGCAATTCCAGCTGACGGTGACTAAACCCCCACTTGAGGAAGGAAAGGCATGCTGTTCTGGGACTACTTGGGGTACATGTTAACCCCTCACATAAGTACAAAGGGCATATTTAATTTCCTCTCTAATCAATATCCATAATGCTTAATAAGGTTAGATTTTTCAACATCAGGCATTTGTCTGCTATCAATACTTCATTTTTGCTGCATAACAATCCCCTTAAGTGATCTAAATATGCCAGGAAATTTTACTACTTTATCCCCTACCCCCGAAATTTGGCTCTAAAGAGCACTGAATGGAGAAACTTGTCTCAAGATTCAGCATTCAGCAATATTTGTTGATTTATGACCTTGTTATTGCTGCATGTAACTTACTTAAGGAGAGTTTATTATTTGTAACTGACAGATGCCTACAACAAGTAGCACTACTGCACAGGAGTGCCTGATGTCGCCATGGAGTACATCTAGAACAAACTTTCAGAAGTAACATATTATGCTCCCCTTCTACTTGTGTGCCTCCCTATTTTCACCATCCCCAAGTCTCTTTCATATTTGGCTGCCTGAGTAAGCAGGGCGATAGTTTTATTTAGGACTGCCTCTGCTCTGGCAGATCGGTCTGCTCTCCAGAGAGAGGCTGTGCCTGTGTCCTGCGAGACCATTTAGACCTATTTGTTTTCTTTTTTCTTTAATGTTCATTTATTTATTTTGAGAGAGATAGCTGGAGAGAGGGACAGAGGGAGGAAGAGAGAGAATCCCAAGTAGGCTCCGCACTGACACTGCCAAGCCCAGTGTGGGGCTTGAACTCAGGAACCATGATATCATGACTAGACCTCATACCAAGAGTTGGAGACTCTGAGCTACCCAGGCACCTCCAGATATAAATTTTTCTAATGGCCCTTTTCACAACTCTGAATGGCTTTTGGTTACTATTTGTACTCCTCCTTTTCTAGAAGTTCTGAAGCTTCCATGATTTCCCTCTGTCTTTCCCACCTGTTCCTTCCCACTACTCCTGTCAAAACGATATCTATTTTGACGGCTCAACTCCATTCCCAGGACTCTTCTTACAAATGAGCATTCTTGCCCCGTAGTTTCCCATGTGCGTGCCTCCTGTTCAGATGCTGGGTTAAGATGACAAGAAACTTAACCTCAGAGCTACCAAAGGAAGGAAATGCTGCTTCTGCCTTTGACCATGAACTTGAGATGAGCAGATGTGATGGAGCATACCTCAGGGAGGTGGGGAAGACCTATCACTGTCATGTGGAGGCAGGTGGGGGTGGGGGTGGTTAAACAGAGAAGTGACTTCCAAGCCAGGCTTCTCATACCTCAGTGTGCACATGTATCATCTGGGATCTTGTTAAACACAGATTCTGAGTAATTCTCAGTAATTCTGAGAAGGAATCTGAGATGTAATATTTTTGACATGTTTCCGAGTGCTTCTATGCTGCTGTCCTAGGACTTTGAGAAGAAGGTCCCTAGCGGAAGGTATGAGAGGTCTACTTCTGATGTGGGTTACTTAGTAGCAAGTGGTGTGACCACATGGCCTGACCTCATTTTGTGGAGCAGGATGAAGGGAATGGTCTGAGCCTACCCACGGGCCAGTGCATGTGTGTGAGCACGCACACTCACGTGTGCGTATGTGTTGGGGCAACTGCAAGGTAATTCCTTACACAGAAAAGGGCCAGTCCTTTGTATTGGACATTCTCCCATATTTTCCCCACATTATACAATCAATATTTGAAGTTAATAAGGGACCCAGAATCTCTTACATCATGGCTACAATGCAAGCTCCTTTTTCCTGAAGTTTCCTTCATCAACACATGATTATTGAGCAGGATTATCTACTTTGGTGAATAACTAGCTGTTCTGTGGTTGAGTGCTTGAACCCTAAGGCTGTTAATTAGGTTTGAACACTGACTCTTGACAACTCCTTGACCTCGAGAAAGTTACTTAACCCGTGCATGCCTCAGTTTCTTTATTTGTGAATGGAGATGAGGAAAGTCCCTACCACACAAGATCAGTGTGAAATCTGGACAGCCTCTGGCATACAGCAATGCTTAGTAACATTTGGGTGTTGCTTCCATTATTATTATTATTTTTATGTACATGTGTATTGACTCTCAAACTAAATCACAAAGTTACAATCTCCCTAAGAGACCTTATGTTATACCTGTGCTGACAGTATTGTCTGACACCTCATACACAGGAACTGGACTGAGCAATAGGCAAAAGTGTGGATGCCCTTTGTTTCTGGAAATTACTGTTATGAGCTTCTGGAGAGATCTGCGAGCAGATACCACTCTCTGTTATTATTCTCCATCTTTGCCACGGTGTTCTGTGGCTGCGGCATAGTGTCGATTATGAAGAAGAACAGTAAAGTGCTAAATGGCAGAAATCTTATTATTGCCCCGGTACGATGGGCAGGTGTTGCGGTACACACGTTTTATGTACCGTAGGATTTCATCCTCACCATGATTCTCAGAGATAGAAAGGAAATATCAGTATGCCCATTTTTCATATGGGGAACTTGAGGCACGGTGGCACTGCTCTCTTACATAAGGTCACCAAGCTAGTACAACATCCTGGGGTCAGGCCCACGTCCTAGTCACTATGCTATGGTGACACATAAGGCCCTTGTCAATCAGCAGAACTCCTGAACATATACAGACCACCAAGCACCCAACTGGGAAGAGTTCTTTTTTTTTTTTAATGAACTTGTTTCTTTTTTTTTTTTTTAATATAATTTATTATTAAACTGGCTTCCATACAACACCCAGTGCTCATCCCAACAAGTGCCCTTTTCAATGCCCATCAGCCACTTTCTCCTCTCTCCCCCACCTCCCATCAATCCTCAATTTGCTCTCTGTACTTGAGAGTCTCTTATGGTTTGGCTCCCTCCCTCTCTGTTTGTATCTCCCCCCCACTTTCCCTTTCCTCATGGTCTTCTGTTAAATTTCTCAAGATCCACATATGAATGAACGTGAATGGAACTGGAGGTTATTATGCTAAGTGAAACAAGTCAGTCAGGGAAGAGTTCTAATTAGTAATAGATAATGATTATTATTAAAATTATTCTTTGCTGGAATAATGTATAGTGGTTTCCATTGTAACATTATCTTAATTATGTTGACTTCATTGGCAAAATACACCCCCTTTGCACTACTCAAAATGTTTTTTTCTCATTGTGTATTTTAGATTACTACCTTGGTTGACTCATGCTTTAACATTCTTATTGTGAGAAATGCAATACAAAATCTGAAATTTAAAAAAAAAAAGGAGAGAGAGAAAGAATGAAGGCAAGAGTTCCTTGGATAAAAACTGCACACTTAAAAAATTCCAGACCTTAAGGCTTTCTTATAGATTGGAAGGCATTAAGGTCTTCATGAATGTTTAAAGTGACAGCATTCCGCTGAAATTTAATTCCAATCTAAATCAAGAATATTTACCTTTGATATAGAATATCCTATCTGCATTGATAAAATTATACAGCAAAATCAAAAGCCAATTATCCACAAATGTTCATCTGTCATTGTTTTAAGCCTAACATTTTTCATTACATATTTATTTGGCTCTTGTATTTTTCAAGTTACTTTCTTTATGTCAATGAGAGTTAAAAGCCATGCTGGTTAAAGTTTTGCCAAATAAGCACAAAGCTAACCCTAGCTAAAGAAAAAAATGTACAGCCCATGAATTTTTAAAAGTTCATACATAATATATCATAAAAGTAGGATGAATAATATAGGACATGGGGTTTAATAAAAAGCTCCTTGACCATTTCTCAGGGACTCTGAGATGTAATCAATACCCAAAAAGGTATCTTGGGGACAAAGGCAAGATTTATGATATTTTTGCCGAGAGTGACACTTTCTGCTTACTCTGTCAGCTGGGGGACATGATACTGAATTTCAGAGAATACAAGAAAGGAAGGTATTTTTATCTGGCTGACAATGCTTCAGGGATGCGCTTTATGGTTCACCTGTGACATCATATTTGATGGAAGGAAAATAACCTGAACAAGTGTTCTGAAGGCAAGAGGGAAACTCACATGCATCTCAACATCAGTTCGTGACTGCGTCAGACTTCGGCTTCTTCCCACATCTGAGAGCAAATCTCCGGATGAAAGATCTAAGATGCGTGAGTGAAGTTTCTAGGGAGAAACAAGCAGAAATGTTGCACGGTGGTGATTTAATTGTTTGCTTCCAAATCCTGCCTTGGCCAGTTGAATCTCTAAGGAGTTGATATTTCTAGATTAGTTAATATGTGTCCTAACCAAAAAAGTTTACTCTAGTTTATGAGCAAGCCATATGCATATATGTGCAAACTACAGCTTATAAATAGTAATCACACTCTCACTGTCTGTGCGTCTGGGCAGGAAAGGATTAGTAGGAAAAAAATAAGTGAGAGGAAAAATGTGAGTCATCCAGTACATTTACTGGCTAGTGTGAAAAATAACTTTCGGTATTCGCATAAGAAAACAATCACCATGTTAACCTTACTATGTTGAATAGTGGTTAAAATCTGAGCAAATAATTATAAAAGTGACCTTATTTCTAAACAGCATTGATCTTGTAAAATCTTCCCTTGGATACATTTTAACTCAAAGTCATTAATGTCATCTGTTAGGAACAATTAATGTGAATAGAAAATAATTGCATCTGGGAGCTGGGGACTTGGAAGATTTTGCGCATTAATATTCACATGCTATTTGATTATATACTCAATTCTTTATTTCAGCTTTGCTTGGGAGGCCTGCTAAACCAGGGACATTTCACTATATTAATCTTTATACTAATTACTAAGGCTTTTCTGTGGACATTAAATTTGATCTGTTTAATTGCAAATACAATAAAACTCGTGATTTATGTCCAATGTTTCTGCAAGGCTGATGACATTTTAAAATGGTACTTGTAGCCTGGTTTGTCTTGGTTACAACTTTTGTGACTTTAGACACTAAAAAATCGAATTGAGTAAGTAAATAATGTGGCCAGGCGTGCCTCCCTCCCCTCTGAAAAGTTTTTCAATTCCTCTTCCTCCCTGGAAGGGCCTTGCTGCATGCTGATGTCGATCCAGGAAATGTCCGGGCTTCTCTGTCACTCATTAGTGTTAGGATCAGCTTAGAGTACAGGGGTGGCCCCGCCGGTCACTCTGTTCTTGCATATGTGCGCTTGTCAGTGGTGACAGGAGACCCTACTAAAATGAGGCACATTCGCTACGTTTTCATTTGATTCCCCTCGGACTGAACGTGCGTGAGAGCCCCTATGTGTGTGATTACTTGGCCACTGAACAAACATGCTTTAAGCACCTGCTGGAGGAGGAGCGCTGGGGTAGGACTGCGCTGCATCCCTCGGCAGGAGGGCATATTTCCTACAGTGGACCATCACTCTCTTCCTAGTGAAGCTCTAAATCACTATTTGCTTCAAATTTTTTAAAAAATAAGTTTTTAAAAAATGCTTACTTATTTTTTTTGAGAGAGAGAGAGCGCAAGCGCAAGCAGGGGAAGGGCAGAGAGAGGAGGAGATACAGAATCCAAAGCAGGCTTAAGGCTTTGAGCTATCAGCACAGAGCCCGATGTGGGGCTTGAACTCACAAACCGTGAAATCTTGACTTGAGACAAAGTCAGATGCTTAACTGACTGAGCTGCCCAGGTGCCCCCACTGTTTGCTTTAGACTAATACTTGTGCTTTCCTTAGTCTGTGTTTGTGGACCTCCTTTCACCAAAAAAGGGCATAAATCTTAAATTGGTTGCCTGTTATTTCGAAAATTCTAACTTTTCCAACAGAGCTAAGACATCAATTGGTAGCCAGAGTCAGGATGTTGTTTCTGTGCAAGTTTTAGTTTCCTTACCCCAAGCTCCCTCTAGAAACAGAGTCTACCGGGAGAGGAGGACTGATTAAGTTATGTAATTCCTGGGATCTGTCAGTGGGTAATAGTAAGTAGCAAGTACCCAACTGATGCTTGTTGTAATCTATAAAGAAAAAGATGTCCTTATGTTTTTTTTTCTGCCCACATACAGGTTTGAGAGAGTGCCAAAAGAATGATAATGTTCTGAGACATAAGGATTCATTTATCAATAGGCAAACAGTCCAAGAAGTTATAGGAAATGACATTCAAGAAAAGAAATGATGGTTTTGAGTGGTATATCATGTGATATTTGGGAAGAGTCCTTCTAGGTTCGTTATCTGACATAATTTGGTTCATGGTTGCTCTTCACTCCTTATCGAATATATGATGTCATCCTTTGCTTTCTGCATGAATCTGTGTATGTATAAACACATCTTCTAAATGATGTTATATTTTAGCAGTTTATATCCAAATGCTCACTTCTCAGCTGAAATCAGTAACATTGCGTGGGAGAGGGGACAGGTACCAGATCAAGGGGCCAGATGACCTGTATTCTAGCTCCATGTACGAGTTTTACCAGATCTTGGGACTGTAACAGAATCTCTCTGTCTCAGATTCCTCTCTGGTTACTGGGGGATAGAAGTGGCTACTCTCCCTACCTCAGGGAGAGGTGTTACCAAGGTCAGGAACAATAGTAGATAGGACAGTATGCTGACATTCACATAGTCTTACACCAATTACTGGTTAAACCTCTAGTAGATGGGAGGTAATTTCTTAAATGCTAAGGTACACATGGATTCTCTGTTGTTAGAGTTTGTAGATATATAACACAAATACAAATTGACTTGGAAAACAAAATCTATTTCTGTGTTAAGGCTGTAGGCAAGAAAATGGGAGGCAAATATCATCTTCTCACACAACTTGCCTTAATTTTTTTTTAGTGTTTTATTTATTTCTGAGAGAGGCAGAGACAGCCTGAGCAGGGAAGGGTCAGAAAGACAGAAAGGCACAGAATCTGAAGTAGACTCCAGGCTCTGAGCTAGCTGTCAGCACAGAGCCAGACTCAGGGCTCGAACCCACGAACCGTGAGATCATGACCTGAGCCGAAGTTGGATGCTTAACCGACTGAGCCACCCAGGTGCCCCGCACACAACTTGCCTTAAATAACCAAGAAAGCTCACAAGCCTGTGGATGTTACATTTCTTTGTTGTTGTTGTTGTTACATTTCTTAGAATAAGAATTTTTATGACTTATATTTTCATATCTAACAATTCTAATGAATATATTCTCACAGATACGCACATACATGGGTAGAAGAGAATAAGCAATCGCTTTTCAAACTGGTACTACAACATTATCTGGGCTTAATAATGATCTCAGTGCAGGGCGCCTGGGTGGTTCAGTTGGTTAAGTGTCCAATATCAGCTCTGGTCATGATCTTGTGGTTCATGAGTTCAAGCCTCACATTGGGCTCTATGCTGACAGCTTGGGTCCTGCAGCCTGCTTCGGATTCTGTGTCTCCTTCTTTTTTTGCCCCTCCCCTACTTGCATTCTCTCTCTCAAAGATAAATAAATAAAGAAATACACATTTTGGGGCAAAGCAGGAAGAATGCATATATGGGGAATTCAATTAAAGTTATTGTCAGAAAAAGTACAATTGGCAGGAGAATACTGTGACCTCTTGAAAGACGTCTCCCTGCTTAGTTAGAGGGAAAATTCTCAGCATATACCTATCTATAGTTCATGTTCATGGCTAGTGTCCATCTGTTTAAAATCTCTCACCTGAAATAACTCAAACTTAGAATTTGTAACCTGAAAATCGGGAAGAAGCCTGGATGGAGACATGAGTCTTTAAATGTTTTAGACAAGAGAGGTAGCAAGATTATTCAGGAGAGGTTGAAAATTGACCTCACCTCACCTCTTATGTTATCTCAGTAACTTAGATTCCACTTGGTGTTAGAAATAGAGACTCCGGGCCTGACACATTTCTAAACCAGAGGTCAGTGAGATCTTTTCGCTCAAAGGCTCTCTTTGATGGAAAGTGTCTACCCCTCCCTTCCTGCCAGACTGGTTTAATCGAGTCTCTCTCACTTCTGAGCTGATGCTTTTGTCTGTCTTCTCATGTCACAGGCTCCCTGCTCCTGCCCGCCCACCTAAAACCTGCTCACCGCTCAGGACTGCATTAAAACCCCACCTGTAAGCTTATCTGTCATCGATAGCCATACTGGATTCCACAGTCCACTGTGGAATTCCACTGGATTCCATAGCCAGATGATATCCCTGGCCCATTTTGGCCCTGAACCTGTGGGCCATGATGGTTGAACGGCTCCTGTGTGTGGGGTCTATTTTCCTAACAGGGTGATCCGTTCTATGAGGATGCAGGCCAAGCCCTGTATTTCTGCTTTGTCCCTGTGGCAGGGACTGGCTAAATGTCCTAGAACAGATTCCCTCTTTTCTCTGGGCACATAGTTAAATGCCATCTCCCAGTCTCCTTTGCAGTGAGGTGTGGCCACGTGACATGGTTAGTTCTAGTCAGTGGAGTGTGAACGAAAGTGACGTTGTTCCTGGCTCAGGAATATCTTTGGTGTGCAGTGTTCTAAGCTCTTTCACCCTCCACTGGTTTGAAGCAGCCAACTGAGCATAGCCATCTTGTAAACTATGTGTCAAAGATGGAGCCTGCAGGGAGGAGGAGTTTGAGTTCCTGAATTGCCAACTGAAAGGGTGCCACCTGGGGACAAGAGATAACTTTCTTGGGCTTTCCATGAGGAAGAAATAAATGTGCACTGGGTTTGAGCCATTATTCACTTGGGGGTTTGCTATCATGATTAATATTAGCCTGGCTGAGATAGTCCTCCTCTGAGATAAGCACTCTGTAACATATAGGATAGCCACTCCATCAGTCAGTCAACACACACAGATTCACACACACACATACATCACACACATAGTCACATGTGTATAGGGTTAGGTCAGCAAGCCAAGGTGACTTCTCACACTGAGGACTGTCAGCTTTGCAGGGAAAAGGCGTGCTTTCTGTCACTCTGGAGGGGCAGGGTGGGGACTGGTGTGATGTGCACTCCATAGTCAGAACATCCCATCATGCCAGTATAAAAAAACCAAGCTCAGCTCTGGGGGTGCTGGCGAGAACCACCCCGGATCAGTGGTTTTTGGTGGATGAGCCTGTCTTGGGTCTGCCCGCAGTATGTCCTCCGCACGGTTCTGAATCTGTAATTCAGGGCAGAGAAACATTCCCTTTGACAAACTGTGCCGGGGGCTGGCTGCTCTATATCTGGTGGGATGAGGGTAGAGTGGCCCCTTCAGAGCAGCACATACTAATTCGGCAGCTCTCCAGTTAATGACAGCAGTGGAGACCGGACATGGCAGTGCACTTGGGGCTTCAGAGCTGGGCTGAAGGACTAGTTTCCCATTTCCTGTTTCTCTCCTTTCTCCCAGAGCTGCAGTTCTCCGGCGCTCAGTGAAGGCTCCTTGCATTTAACAGAATTCTGCCTCTGGGTTTTTGCTCAGGATGGAAATGAGGTCTTCACTGTAAGGCCCCTGATGGCTGAGGTCAGGAAGACACTGGATCTTCACTTAGTGGCACAAGGTGAGGGTAAAAAGTAGATCTTTATCTGAGAAATCTGGGAAGCCTGGGAAACCAGGCTGGAAAAATCAAGTGAAACAGGGTGATGGAGCAGCTTTTGTGTTCACTAACGTACTTCCTAAAGTCTTGAAAGGAACGTGTGGGTTTTTCCTGCCAGAATCTCAGAAGTTATTAACTCAGCGTAAGATGTAAAGAGGAAAGGACTTTTCTCCCTTTAGTCAGGTTTAGTGAGAGAATTAATCTAGGGCTGTAATCACACATACAATTATTCTTCCCTCTAAATATGAAAATACAATTATCTGTAAAAAAGAGAAGTTATGGGAGTGGGTATGGTGCACATTTGATGAATGGGTTCTACCAACATGAGTAATTTAGGCTCAGCAGCAGAGGTAGAAGTGAATTAGTGTTTTTAATGTGATCTGCCCCAATACCCTTGATTTACTTGACCTTGGTGGATATTACCATGTGGATACCCAGAATTCTACTCCAGGCCTGTGGTATATGTTCTCCAGAGTTGCTTTTTCTCTCCTTGTGAAAAAGGCCTCACGGTTAAAGGGGATGCCTTCTGTGCTCACAATTCTTGACTTCCTGTTTTACTTATTAAGTAAAAAGGTGTGTTAGTTAGCACACGAACCACTGCTAGACCTTCTTTAGTTACCACATTTCCCTGAATTCTGTTCACAATATGCTCCACCCATTTGAAGGTATCTTCTAGTCTCCAAAGTTCATGGTAGGATATTTAGAAGAAGGATGCAGGAATTTCTCAAAATCTGCCTCCTTGCCATTAGTATCTTTAAGCGTTCAGCATCCTGCCCACAACACAGGGTATCAGGCACCCTTCTCTCGTCCTCCGCCTACTCCTTTGCTGAGCACTCCAGCTCTCACCCTCTTGGCCAGTTGCTCCTTTGGATTTGGTCTTTTGTAAGGGATCGCCCTCCTGTGCAAATCTAGTGGCCTGGATCCCGGGCTGATTTCTCCCAGGAAGAACTCATTGCTTTTTCAGCTTCGGCTTTGTTTGCAGATCACCCTGACTCCACTCTGAAGAGCTGATCTCAACTCAACAGCTTCCAGAAAGCTTCCTAGAGCCCCACTCCTGCTCCCTCAACTCAGCCCCAGGCTGGCCCCAGGCTGGCCCCAGGCCGCCTGTTTCATTGCTTTTAATCCCACCACACGGGAAGCAAGTCTGGAGTGCGCTATTATCAAACCCTCTGAGCATCTTTTGCTATTGCTAACTTCTGATGATTTCCTGTGAGTTCACCACCTTTCTAGATAGCCTCTGTTACAGGGGCAGAAAACACAGGTGGTGGTGGATTTGGTGTGTTTAAGAGATGTGTTCTAAATACGGCTCTGAGTTAGACATAACCAGGTGAATAAGCTTTGTTCCTTCTGGTGAATAACAAGGCAATTTTCATAGATACATGGAAGGCTCCGGAAGGAAGTCCAAAGAAATCTCAGTAGTGTGAAGTCTGATTAAGATAATTTCTCCTTGGAAGCTTTACTCACTAGATGATTATCCAAAAAAAACAAAAAACAAAACAAAACAAAAAAAACAGTTTTACTTTATGCACATACTAGACTTAATATTTTCGCCATAGTCAGGAAGTGTGATTTTTCATCAGCCCTTCCAGATACCATCAGGAGAGCAGACCCCTGGTTCACATGTCACAGGTTTTGTTCTATTCCATTAAGAATTTATTATAAAACTGAATATTACATAACTGTATATTATGTAACTGAGTATTAAATGATCATTTCTTAGATTTACAAAAATCTGAGCCTAGGACAAAATCTTTTTGGATAAGAGCAGATGTTAAATTAATTATGCCATTATTTCCATTTTGGGATACAAAGATAAAACATAATATCTGCATTCAGCCTTCTTGCTGATGCGACAGAGTATGGTTTTCGAATGTTCTCCTGGAAGGTCTTTAAAAAACACGTTCACCAGGAGTGGATCTCACTTCAGAGTCTGAAATTTTGTTTAATGTTTTATTTATTTCTGAGAGAAAGAGAGAGAGAGGGAGAGAGAGAGAATGCGAGCAGGAGAGGGTCAGAGAGAGGGCGAGATACAGAATCTGAAATAGGCTCCAGGCTCTGAGATGTCAGCACAGAGCCTAACGCGGGGCTCGAACCCACAAACCGAGAGATCATGACCTGAGCTGAAGTCAGATGCTTAACTGACTGAGCCACCCAGGCGCCCCCAGAGTTTGAAATTTTTATAGCTCTTTTTTTTTAAACCATATACAACAGTTATTGCTGCAATTATTTTTCCTGATGACTTCTAGACCTGCCCTGTATATCAATCGTTAGATGCCCCGACTACATTCTGTTTCACTCTGGATGTCTCTGTAAATGACATGGTTCTACATCCTCTTTTCTACTTCTCTAGGATCAAAGGTTATAAAATACTTTTGAAACAATTATTCCAGAGCTATATTCAAAATCTTCTTTAAGGGCTCCTGCTACTATGACAATCTGATTATCTGGCGGCTGCATAAGGGAGCATTTGGGCTTGGTGACTAGGAAGCTCATCTAGGCACCTCTGCAGCTTAAACTGATGACTGGAGGATCTCAAATCTGTCCTGTCCTCTGAAACTCCATTAACAGCGCCCCGAGGACCCAGAGGGTGAGAACCAGCAGGAAGATGGATGGGGATGAAAATAGCAGACCTTGCCCTTGGGAACCTCCACTCTAATTAGTTCAACAAGAAGCATTTATGAAGCATCTACTGTGTACAGAGTCCTGACTATGAACTATGAACAGACTCAAGGAAGCTCATTAGTGGAGCCTACTAAATATCAGTGAAGTGCCCAAACTCAGAGATGAGACCAAAAAAAAAAAAAAAAATCTTGAGGCAGAATATGCAAAAAAGATCCTGATAGAGTAAGGGTGATAATGGAGGGGGAAGTGGGGTGGGATGGGGGGGGTCAGCCTGGTAACACAGTCACATATGAGTAAGATAACATCCTGGGTAATAAATGTTCACTCATCAGGGGCTTAGTTCTCACTCTCAAGCTGCCAAACCTCTTGGTCGCTTTACATAAAACAACAACAAAAAAGAAGGAAAACCAGTTAGTATAACAGGAAGGTGGCGGAATGCTGGGCAGCAGGATGTAGGGGTAGGGGTCCCACAGCAGGCCACCTGTGGGCAGGGAGGGAGCCAGTTCCGAACAATGATTCACACCTGCTTGCCTGTGAATAATCTGAACACTCTCTGAAACCTCCCTTCTGTGTGTCCCCCCCGCTCCCCCCACTCTGATCTGAGAGAGGAAGTGATTCAACACAGCCTGAATCTATTCTGGGATCTAAGAGATACAGAAGTGCAGCGAAACTTCCATTTTTATCACTAATTACTTTAACAGGTACTTTAATAAGTGCTTGCCAATTGCCCCTGCTGTTTTGTAAAATTATCTACACTGCATTTTACATTTTTAATCAAGCTTTATTTTCGAGAAGTCTCCTGGATTGCTGAAGCTTTGGCTTTTTACATGTAGGGGGACAAACTTTCCCTCTGACTTCATGGAACTAAAGAAATTATAGGGGGTGGGGAACCTGGCCTGCTATTTTTACCAGACCTATTAGAAATTATGGTGATGGCCACTGGAGTCAAAAACACTATTCATTAAGAAGAAGTGAATCACCTCCTGCCCTGCGAGGTACGAAGGCTCTGTAAGAAGTCTCTGCCCTGAATCTCTATCTCATGGATCCTCAAGCTAAATGTGGATAAAGTTACTATCTTAACTTTTAGGGATAAGGAAATTCATGTAACCAAATCTAAGGAAGGGATCCAAAGTCAAAAGTTTATATTCAGTAAGAGATAGAGCCAGGATTCTTTCTCAGATATAAGTCCTTCCAAGTCTGGATTTCTACTGCATTCTGCTTGCTTCTCACCTGAAGGGAGGGAACTGGTCTCTTTTGCAAGGTGAGTTGTTTATCTCTGCCTAAGTGGTCAGCCCATAATTTGGGTCACTGTAGTCAGTAGCTGTAGACATTTACCGAGCTGTGTTTAGCATCAGGTATGTGTTTCACATACATTTTTCTTTGAAATGCTCATCATAACTCACAGTAAGGATATTATTATTCCCATTTCACAAGTGAATAAATTGAGGTGCACAAGCTAAAAATCTTGTCTAGTGTCACATAAATAGTATCCCAGGTAGTATGAGTACAGAGTTCGTTCTCTTAATTTCTGTAATTGGAACTGGTTTATGATAGTTTGTTATACAAAATTTACAAAAATAACAATACAAATTAATTAGACAGCTAAACAAGCCACGTAAGATTAAAAAAAGAAGAACGTCAAAGTATAATGCAATATCTCCACGTACTACACTCAAACATCATTCATTCATTTATTAAAAACATACCTTTATTATTATTATTTCATTATTATTATTATTGCTAATTTTATTGGTAATGGTGATATTGTTATTTCCTCCTTAGAACTCCACATTCTTTCTGGGAAAACACAATTTTGTATACAAATTTGGATCTAACTGAAAATAAAATTAACAAGAAAAACAGCAAACATTTACAGACTATATGCCAGGTGCTGTGCTACATGCCTCTAATTATTTTTTTCTTATTTAATCCTCATAATCACCTAATGAGGTACAAACTATTATAACTTTGATTTTTCAAATGAGAAAATTTAAAGAACAAGGGCAGGTGAGGCACTGTTCAGTCAGGGATTTGAACCTGGCCTCAGATGTCATGCCTGCCTTTGGTAGGGTCCCCTCCCTAAGGAAAAACCAAACCAAACCAAACCTCAAGGCTGCCTGGCTATACACATACCTGACAACATCCCTCACGATCTTGTAATATGAGGCCACTTAATCAGACTGCATGTTTGTGGGTTACCATATATGGCAGAGAAACAAGTAAAAATTGTGTAAGAAACTACGCCATGTGGTGTTCAGGGCTCAGTTTTTAGGGTATGAACCCAGTGAGCTGAGCCGGCATGAATAAAATTACTTCCTGGAAAGAAAAGCCTCGCTGTCCCGACTCTTGTGTGTGAGAATCCTGCCATATGGCCTCTTATGACGCCACATTCTCTGCCACTGTGAGGTCTTACCCAGGGTGCAGTGATGAACAAACACAGTCCCCGCCACCAAGGCGCATGGAGGAACACAAGCCATTGGGCACCCTCAATGTCATGTGCCATGTGAATCTCAGCAGGGGGCTCCAGGGAGCCTTTCCTGAGAAAAATAGCTAATTTGAGATTGTAAGAACAAGAAATGATGACTCAGGTGAAGGAGCCAAGAAAAGAAGAAAGAAAGAAAGGCCTTCTGTAAAGGTCAAAGGTCCAGAGATGAAAGAGACATTGACACCTTTCTGCAAACACTTGAGCAAGACCCTGGAGAAGAACCTGGCAGGGGAAAAGGGGAGAGAGATGTCTCCGCAGTAAGGGACCTACGGCAGTTACACGGTGAGTAGTCAGGGCTCGGACTTGAACTCATCACTTTCCCCAAAGCACAAGCTTTCTCCTTTATTCCTTTGCCAGCCCCCACATTCCTAATACTAAATTCACCTGTGGGCCTCCATTACCCTTATCTATGTAAACAAGCAAGGTGAGGTCTGTAAGAAGGAACTGAAAGGGTCCCCGGGAGAAAATGCAGATGCAGAGGAGACATCCACAGCTTCTGTGCCTTTGAGGGGTGCTTCTTCCTTGCAGGGAAGGCAGGGGGTTCAACCTAGGATGCTTCCTTAACTGCCACGTGCTAACACTGTGCGAATTGCTGCTAGCGCTCCAGAGATCTCTAATTGCTAATCCTGAAGATACAGAGCGACTCCCTCGGTGAACCAGAGGGGTTCATGCGTTTTCCAGGCTGTTGGCAAGAAATCATACCTTGGCCCTGTGCTATTCTTGCAAGTACAACACGGAGACATCAACATAATCAGTGCTTAGCACTAGCAGCTAAACTCCAAGGAAGGGGAAGGTCTTGTCAGTGTTCTGGAAATAAACAAACCAAAAAACCCCCCAAAACAATAAAACAAAAACAACAAAAAACAACATCCCCCCAAACCTCCCCCCAAAATAGGAGAATTATTTCTAAGATGTGTGCCTCCTTACCTTATTAAAAGAAAGCTGAGAACAAAAAGAAAGCTGAGAACAAATAAAATTCAGAGTTTCGGAGATGATATAAGTGCTAGGGCCTTAACAGATTACAGGATTCACCCTCATGCCGCTTCCCGGCATGGAGGCTGTGGAAAGACCTAAATCAGACGGCCAGGAAAGTGACTTCTGTGCTCTGCACTCATCTGCATTTTATAGGCCAGTGTCCTTGTTCTAATAGGACAAGTTCCTGGAGCCCCATTCATTTATATTTGCGAAGATGTATTACGTAAACTCAATTTCTGGCTGAATGTTCAAGGAGGGCCCACAGTCTCACCGCCCCTGATAGTTGATACTAACTTGCACATTATCAGGGTTTCAGACTTATTACTTCAGTTTGCTTTATAGGCTTTGTTGCCACAGATCCACATCAGGGTTTCCCTGTGGCTTTCTCCCCACAGCAGTTTTTTAAATCCACTGTTACTTTACCCCATGGTAAGAAATGCCTCATGGCATTATAAACAAGCAGTTAAAAATTGTTATTTATGTGGCTTCCTAATAGCAATTTGAAATATAGGGCATAAAATTACTAACTTACAATACTGTTCAATATTAACAGTGGGAAAGGTAATATGTAAAACAGACATTAAAGGATTAGCTGTAAAATACATTCCACTAAGCTAAATCATTTCTTGGCAAATGGCAGTTTCCAGCTATTACGTAGGATTTATCAAGTCAAGTGGATTTATTTTTATTTTTCTATTAGTTTGCTAAATATATTCTGTATTTAAATTTCAATCTTGTGTGTGTGGTTTTTTTTTTTTTTGTTTTTTTTGCCCAGGCATATTAAGAGAGGCTGTTGAAAACAGAATATGAAATATAAGTGATGCCAGACTTTCAAGTCAAAATCGCTCCTTGGTTTCTGCAGCAAATCCTCCAGCAAATCGACTAAAGATTCAAATGTAACATCCAAGCAAAAGTAAATGGATATGATGTTACAAACATTTGTATGACAGATTAGACAGTTAC
This sequence comes from Proteles cristata cristata, assembly GCA_017311185.1. Classification (NCBI taxonomy): domain Eukaryota; kingdom Metazoa; phylum Chordata; class Mammalia; order Carnivora; family Hyaenidae; genus Proteles; species Proteles cristata. Next base: position 1,127,388 of record JAESUZ010000367.1, on the reverse strand, counting down.
AACTGCATCAGAGAAGAGAGTAAAAAGACATGTTCTCCATTAAACCTGTTTTTCTTTTTTTGCTTCAGACAACACTTTGTTCTAAGCAAGCATGTTCAGTAAACGTTTATGAATTTGTGAACCAGGCACAGAGGAAGAAGGTGGAAAGAGAAATTCCTAGTCTCCCAGGGTGGAAATTGTGAAGTCTTAAATGGATACTCAATGCATAAATACAAATAACATAATCTCTCTATTTTCTTCTGACACAGTCACCAGTTACCATAATCCTAAAATTATACCATCTTCGCAAATCCCTCAAGATTTATTAATTTTCATAAACTGCTTTGATGGAAACTGTCTTAGAAGATGCAAAGTAACCTTTCTCGAGCTCTCCTTTTATTTCAGATCATGGGCAGGGTTTTCAACCTCAGAGAATACCAAAGGTGCATTCTTATTTTTCAAAGGAATTGGTTATGAATCTATAAATAACCATTACAAAGAAATGAGCATCATGGAGCACAGAAATTCCTCTTACACTCATTTGAGAAATGATGAAAGAATCCAGATTCCCAAGAAGTAATTATTATTGTAAAATTAAGGGCCCGCTTTGAACACTTGTTAATAATCAGCTGGTTTTAAAGTTAAAACGTTTCCCCCGAGACTGTGAGTTGCAGACTACAAAGATTTCTTCTCAAATGTCCCTGTTAATAATTCTAAGGGCCTCAAAACATTTATTAAATATAAATCTTTACTTTTTTGTTCAGCTGTTTTATGTGGGATGGTAAATTTCTTTTCATAAATACTTTTCTATTGATCGAAAACTAATGGAATAAGATGCCCTCCAACTTGAGTACATAAAAATATAGTCAGAGTGTAAAATGTGAGTCACTTATTCAGAAAGCCGATGGTTGGTTCCCGGAAGATGTCATCTTACCCAGCAAGTCACTGAGCTAGGCTAGGATGGAGTCCAAGTCTGCAAGCTGTGGCCATGTTCTTCGTATTACCCCAACACCTCAGTCAACCGGAATCCAATGAACCCTAACCCTTGATGAGTTGACTTACTTATTGTTATCTTTTTGGCTAACATATTTAAAACAAAGATGATCAACAGCTAGAAAACTATCTTTTAAACATGCAGGATAAATCCTGGGTTCGGGTTTACAAATTAGCTCCCTTCTCCATTTGCTACATCCATAACCAGGGAGACAAGGGTGGCACATGGCCAAGGAGTTATCCCTCTTGGGTTCAGATTCTGGCTTTGTGTAATTTAAGGCAAGTTACTATATCCTTTGAGCCTTACTTGCCTTTGTGGATAATAATAACAATATTAACTCATAGGGCCTCCCTGAAGATATGATAGTCAAGAGAAGGAACTCTGGAATTACAATGTTGTGGTAATAATTCAATTCACCAAGGGGTCTGGGGCATATGAAATGCTCAACAAATGCTAGCTATTTTCATAACCAGTCACAAAACTTGTGCAATGCATGGGGCCATTTGTAAAAAAAAAAAAAAAGATACTAAGAATTTCAAAGTGTTGACAGAATAGGATTACAAGCATGGGGCCCTTCTAGTCCCTGGTGTGAACATCAGGTTTGCACCCAGGAAGCCCACACTGGCTCTTACCTTATCTGGTTTTCACTAGACTCGGAAAGATACTCCCAGACCAAACAAAGATCTGGGTATGTTCCCTTTGCTAAGCTTGCTGAGGTAAGAGTAGACTTGAATTTTAACATACTTTTCAATGACACAATAGTATAATTCTCACCCCCTCCTGCATCTATCTGTAATTGGTGATAGTGTCAAACGTGCTTCTGACAGTATATACCAAAACGAAGTCCTGAGACAGCTTCCTAATATCATTTCCAGTGAAAGATCACCCTTTTGGTAGCATGTCGGTGATGATACTTTGCAACACAAGACCCCAAACCTCAGAAAATGTCAAGAGCAGGGTGTCCAGTTGAGGTAGAAAAAATACACATAGCAGGGGAGAGGGAAGTCAATATTTCTTGGAAAGCCGATTTTGCCAATTCTGAGTTAAGTGCTTTATAATCGGAATATTAGGAGTGGCTTGTTCCAAGTTCCCCCTGTTTCTAGTTATTTCGTTTCTCAGGATGATTGCCCGTATCCTGGAAAACGCTCCTGCCTGGACAGCAAACATGGGAGGGACCCCTCACTGAGACATCAGGATGGCTCCGGGTGAAGGTGAGCCGCGCTGTGTCTTAGATGCATGTTCTCATTTCTGTGCCTACTCACCAGACTTTCCTGTCCCACTATTTTGTAATGTTTATTTCTTAATTTTTGAAAGAGAGAGACAGAGACAGACAGATAGACATAGAATCTGAAGCAGACTCCAGGCTCTGGGCTGTCAGCACAGAGCCCGAAGCGGGGCTCGAACTTGTGAACTGCAGAATCATGGCCTGAGCCCAAGGTGAACATTTAACAGACTGAGCCCCCTAGGCATCCTCTTTCTTGCCCCACTCTAGCAACCTCCCTGTGACATAACACTCCCAATCCCGACGTTCACTTATACTTGTCCTGTGCAACTCATGGTCCCTAACATGACACAGAACCGAGAAGCAGTTCATAGTAAACACCCTAGGCAGACAAAGAAAGAAGTTATATAACAAGGCAACTAATGACTTCAGAATTCTACCCATAGAACCTTTCCTGATAACTCTGAGAACAGACAGTTTCCTTTGCCACTGCACCATCCAGACATGGCCTCCCAAAGATACACATAAGACAGAACATCCAGTTTCTCCTATTCCCCTCCCTAAACTGCAATGTGTAGCTATAATTGCTAACTACAAAAACAGCTATTATACCAGCTATACAAAAACACCACATTATACCATGTGGTGCCAGTACCACACATCTCTCAGTATGAAAATCCTTTAGCCATCTCCAATTCATCTCAGCCTGGATGAAGACAGACTGTGTCATGTGCCGCCAAAGAAATCAGGAAGCCTGCTGCTGGTCAATGGAGTAATTGTAAGACTCTTAAATTCCTTTTTCACATTTACTTCTTGAATCTGCCACTAGACCTTAGAATCATCTGAAAGAATTAGGCAGCTCTCAATACGATCTCATTATTGACATTTATGTTGATCGATGTTGGCTCTTAGAGAATTGGAATCTGCAGATCAATTTCCTTATTAGATTCTTTCTCACACCTGCCATAATCATTTTATCACATAGGCTGCTGCTATCAGATGCTGCTTTGTCACTATGTAATGGGACAAGCTAAACCAGTTCCTCTAGTCTGTTATAAGAAACAGAAAATTCTCCTAGTTTTAAAATCTGATGTTCCTCAAATTTTAAGAACTTCCCTAATAATTACACTTGAATGTCCTCTTGTTAAAAACTATGCCTCATGGAGGAACCAATAATAACTTTTTTGAAAAATTTTTTACCATTTATTCTTTGTTGAGAGAAAGAGAGAGACAGAGCCTGAGCAGGAGAGGGGGAGAGAGAGAGGGAGACACAGATTCGGGAGCAGGCTCCAGGCTCTGAGCTGTCAGCACACAGCCCGAAGTGGGGCTTGAATCCATGGACTATGAGATCATGACCTGAGATGAAGTCAGTTGCTTAACCAACTGAGCCACCCAGGCGTCCCTGAACCAATGAAAACCTTAAGGTAAATGTATACAATACTTCTTAGAACCATTTCTCCTGTCCTCTCAGAGACTGCCCCATGTCAAAGCATAAACCAGGTGTCATCCACAGGGTGACTTTCACCAGCTAGGTAGAGCAGGTGATAATGTCATTCTCTGGTAGGCTTCCCAAACCTGGTCAGATCATTTCATGTAAAAGGGGAGAACCAAACCCTCCAAGGTGCTTCTAGCCCCACAAGTGGTCATCAGTTCTAAGAGAGCTAAGAAAAAAACAAAACAAACAAATAAAACCCAGAGTGGCTGCTGTCAGTGGATGCATCCCTACTCTAGAAAGATCAACTCATGGGTACATGTGGAAATGTCAGGGGGGAAATCAAGTGCGAAGCACAGTCATCTAAATATTTTCTTAAGTCTAATATTAAACGCTGCATGGAAGGAATAAATAATCATCCTTGTATCTACACAGACCTGCAATTCCTAGGAAATAAACAGATTCTCGGGGTTCCTTAATATGAGAGCTAAGAGGTCCGTGAGTAGGATTCAGAGCCTTTGAGAACTCACAAGAAAAAAATGCATCTTCAGTTTCACCAAACTTGAACTAAAATTTGGCACTTCTTTCGGTTATGAATGTAGGCATCAAACTACAGTGGCACCAATTGGTAACTCACTAAAAGAGATTACATACATCTTCATGTCAAATTGCACTTGTGGAAAATATCTCTAAGTATTGTATATTGGAACTATTACATAGGAACTAAGAACTGCCATTGAGCTTGTTATGTCATGCTTTAGGAATGAAGCTTGTCTTTTATATTTTTCAACATTTAGTAATGGCACCTCAGTGTGATTGGTTTCCTTTTACAATCCCATGTCTTTGTGCACATAAAAGCATTATTCTGAGAAGGGGACCAGAGGCTTCTCTGGTCTAAAACAATGGGCCATGGCTAAAACATGGGTATAAACTCCAATTATGTCACAACTCCCGAACCCTACGTCTCATGCAGTGTGTGACATGCAGACCTTCTGTCATGCTCAGACTTTGCAGACTCATGGGCGGATCCCAGCTGTCCTGAGTCCTGATGGTCACCTCCAGCACCTGGAAGTGCTGGCTCTGATTGGGCAAGGAACTGACATTCATTTGAATCTACACGAAAATAAATGAGCTTTCGTTTCATTGCCAAGCTGAGCTCTACAGCTACGATCGTTATGTATTGTTGCAATCTAGGCCTTAATGGCATATTAGCCCTGTGGTGGGTTCACAGAGAAACTATTTTCAAACTTCAAAAGGCCATTACAACATGTGCAGATGTCTGGAAAATTAATACTATTATCTAAGTCTCACCCTTTGCCTGTAGGAGGCAAGGAAGAGACAAGGCTCAATAAAGATATGAGAGATCAATACGTGGCCATAAAGCAAAGTGCTGTCCTTCTGGGGAGTGCAGGTGGCAATAAGTAAGGAATCCGGCAGTGCTTTTGAAGACACGTTTTCATTAGATTTTTTGTCAAAGTCATTCACTTAATCTATTAAAAATTTAAGGAGAGAATAGGGATGGGATGGAAGGTAGAAGAAAGGAGAAAGAGATAAAGATAATTTTCTGCTACCCTACTTCAATTTTGATGTTCAAGGTCCTGAGATCTCAAGAGTGGTGGCGTTCATTCACTCACATGACAGAACCCAGATTTGTCAAGGTTAATGTTGAACAAGTTACAGTTTCTGTTCTAAAGTGTTTTGAATTTTGAGAGACTTCAGCACATTCTGTAAATTCTCAGTATAGGGATGTACTCTCATGGTTTCAAGTCTTTTATAAAGTTTTTAGAACCCCAGTCTCTTTTCTTTCTCTTTATCATTTTATTTTCAATAGCTTTTATTCTGTAAGTGTCCCAGCTACCCCAATGAAACATGAAAAAAAAGACTTAATTTTTTATCACAGAATGGAAACTCTATACTTTTATTAAAGGATTTCTTTTAGAGAGTACTTCAATATAGAAAGAGGAAAGAGAAAGAAAAATGTTTTAGAAGACATTTTCAGCAGTTTTTTGTCTGTTTCCTCAGACAGATGGAGTTGACCATGAGAAGTACACTGGAAATTCTTAAAGCATTATATGGAATCATCTCTACAGATAGCCCTTCATCAAAAAAAACTGAAAACATCCACAGATTGTGGGTAGTGCATCCTTTTAAATTTGAGAATAAACAAGACTGTGTCAGCCAAGATTGCACCTAGCTGTAAGAGACAGAAAAATTGGACTCTCGGGAGCTTAGACATGAACAAATCTTAGGGATTTGTTGTGTCACACAGCAACAAGTTCGGAGGTAGGCAATCATTGAGATTATGGGGGTTGTTTGTTAGTACATCATAATCTAGCTTATACTGACTGAAAAAGTAAACTCAGATGGAATGACAGCCAAAAAGATCAAGTGGCAAAAGCGTCTAAAACAGGGCCGTGTATTAGCAATCCCTCAACCATATTTTAATTTTACTAGGGTAGTTGTGGGTAATACACCTTCTGGATGGAATGTTTTCCTTTTCAGTTTCAAAACTGGGACTCTCAGTATTGCATTCAGCTATCAACAACAACAACAACAACAACACAAAAAGAATGCCTTACAATGTCATAAGACTATAGGGGTTTATGTGTGTTTGCTCACACAGCAAGATGTCCGGAGGTAGGCAGTCCAGAACTGGTATAGCAGTTCATTCATGTCATCAAGAAGTCAAACTCTTCTCATTCCTGTCTTGTTCTGCCACCTTTTGTGTGGGGGTTTGTGCTAAGCTGCTATAGATCCTGGTACTGCCTCCACCTTCCGGATATAAAGAAAGGGTAAGCATAAACGAAGAACACTGTAGCCCTGCCTTTACCCCTTTTATCAGGAAAACAAAAGCTTGCCACAAATCCCCACGGCAGATTTCCACAAAGGTCTCATAGGCCAGAAGCAGGTCAACCTGGACTCTCCTAGTACAAACGGAAGCTGAGAAACAGCATATTTGTCTTTCTAGTATCTGGGGTAGAGGAAATAAGGAAGACAGGTGTCAGCTGAGTGTGGTGATCATGAGGGCTACTTACTAAATACGTCCAATTCACTTTCCTTTTTGGGACATGTCTACTTGTTTTTCTTAATGCCTCTGTGGTTGAGTGGGGCCATGTACCCAGTCTGGCCAATGAAATGTGGGTGGATGGCTCAAGATCAAAGTGCCTTTTTTTTTTTTTTAAGAGCGAAGCATTTTTAATAGTGATGTGAACACATCCATAGCTCTCTTCTTCTCAGCCTGGTGACTGGCAATGTTTGAGATGGTGGCTACTCCATCAGTAATGTCTCCTGAGTGTCTAAGATGTATGAGAAGCTCCCGCACTGATCTGCAGGAGTAATCTAGCATAAGTAAGGAACAAATCTTTGTGTCTGAAGCCACAGATACTTTGTAGTTGTTTGTTGCCACAGCATAGCATAGCCTATCCTTACTGATTCCATGAGTCAACTTAAAATGTCAGCCAGAAGGAACAAGTCTGAGAGGCAAGTAGTCTCAGGTAAGCCAGTGCATTAGAGATCTCTGAAGCAATACAGATTTCAGTGGGATGATATCCTGAAGCCAACTTTCTGTACTTCAAGTGCAGTTAAGTGGTCTTTAATTCATAATGTTATAGCTGTCCTTGTACTGCCCACAGGACACAGAAAAATTACCCCTCTCTCCTGTGTTTCTGGACAGGTGAGTGGCTAATGAAACATAGCGTGTTCAAGGTAAGCCACCAAATTTAATATGAATTTCCAGGATGCCCATCCACAAAAATTTAATGCATGATAATGAGGGATGGCATAGTTTACGGCAAACCTAGTTAATGATACAGTTCACATGTCTGTATTGCTGAGCCTGCCCTTAAGAGGAAGACAAAAAAAAAAAAAAAAAATCTAGGGGTATGAGGAGATGACTAAGAGTTAAAGAATTAATGGCCTCTTCAGTTACATTAAGAATCTGATTTTATCTCTACATATAGCATTTCACATCCTCAGCAAAGTCAATAGAAATTCATTCAGTAGTGACAGGGCTTTTCCACAAGGGCCCCAAAGCTACCAGTATCAAGTCACTGTAACAGAGGCAAATCATTTGGGAGAGAAAAGGGGACATTAGGAGACTTGAGTACAAAGGAGGTGGACTGCTTGACTAGCTGTCTCAAGTTTCACTGTTACTCGTGTTTCATTTTAACTACTACCCCCGGTCTCATCATGGGGTGGGAGAAGGAAGCCATATGGATTTGCGCCAGCAAAATGCTTTGTTCCATAACAGATGGCAACACGGAATCTTTCTGCGCTAAAAGTCACTTAACAAAACTTCAGACTCATCTGGATGGAAATGTGTGGAGAGTGGGGAGCGCAATAAGGAGAGTACCAAATGGCTACAGGTGTCAACGCTGATTTGGTCCCTTCTAGACATTCATGCTCCAGCTCCCCCTTGCAAAGGTCAAAGGCTAATTTGAAAACAGCAGTGGAAGAATGGAAGATCATTGTCATATAAGCTCCATGTCTATGGAGTTTTCAATTGCTCCTTTAAAAGAAGGTGTGTGATAATCTCTTCCTTTTGTAAAATCCAAATATGGGTTGCTTCACCTTTTTGGCATTGTACATGCCTCTCTCTCTCTCTCTCTCTTTTTTTGGTGGTGGTGGTCATCTTTAAGTGTCAATTTTTATTTATTTATTTATTTTTTATTTTTTTTTAATGTTTTTTTTTTTTAATTTATTTCTAGGAGAGAGAGAGAGTGAGCAGGGAGGGTCAGTGAGAGAGGGAGTCACAGACTGAAACAGGCTCCAGGCTCTGAGCTGGCAGTCAGCACAGGCCCGACACGAGGCTCGAACCACGAACGCGAGATCATGACCTAAGCGAAAGTCGGACGCTTAACCGACTAAGCCACCCAGGCTCCCCTAAGTGTCAATTTTTAAAGCAAACATAAATATCACAACTTCAGGGGCATTAATACTAACAGTTATAGCTATAGTCCCTTCTAAATATTTCAATGGATTCCCACTCTTCCATAAAAAAAGAACAACAACAACAAAAAAACAAACGTAAACCGTTTAAATCTTTGAATCATTTAATTTTATGTATTCTTTTGGTATTTCATTTGGGCGTTATGGGGTGTGAAATATGCACCATGATGAGAAAACAATTAACCAGCACACCTGTTGTTTATGCATATTGTACTGAAGGAGGGCCAGCTGGAGCTATTATTTTAATCCACTGTATGGTGTCAACCAGGGGGCTATCAGAGGTGACCTGATGACACTGAACTATACTTTCATTTGTATTACATGCCTTGCACTTTGCCCTGATGTTGGACGGATACTTCTCAAGTTAAAATTGTGTTTTTAAGTCATTATTTGTGAGATTTTCAGATTTAGTAGAAAAATTAAGGTTCAGATTTACTTCAGAAGAAGTAGTGACAGAACTGTGAGAACAGCAGAGAAATTGCCACTTATTATGCCCAGATAAAGCAGGGGGTTTATGGGTAAAAAGGTAGGGGAAAACTGGCCATTCTAGATTTGTTCCTCATACACGAGGAGAAATGTTCTGTTTGCTACCCTTCATTAACAGACTGTTGATAGAAGGAAGCAATGTATATTTGAGAAAAAATTTTAACCTCTGCTGAAAAATTTGATTTGGGGCAAAAACCAATAATTATATCTCTGGCATGCTAAATGTAGACATGTGGAGGTAGAGGCCAATTTTGCTTGAGACAATGGTTTTCAATCAATCAAACCTAGTGCCCCTTGTAAACAAATATTTTTTAATTCCCAATTTTCTGTGTGCCATGGATTTTCACAGCTGTTTTAATTTACTATACAGAAAAGATTTCACATGGCAGGCCTGAGTGCTATTTCTTAAAAGTCCCACTTCTATAAATGCAGGCCCTGGGCTGGAATCTGAATTACAGAGCATTCCTACCATGGGCTCACTGTGCCTAAACTGGTTACCCAAATAATGTGGTTCATGCGGAATAGCTGCTTTGCTCCTGGGAGTCTACAATTCGGGCGTGTGCTCAGCAGAGGGTGCCTACCTGACCAGCCCTACTAAAACCCCTGGGAACTGATGCTGTATGAACTTCTCAGGTCAACAACATTTCACACATGCTGTCACAACTGGAAGCAGGTGCACCCTGTGTGACTCAAAGGGGAGAGTTCTCTTGACAGCTGGTGCAGGGCCCCCCGGACCTCATTCTAGGCCCCTCTGCCGACTGCTGAGTTTGCTTTGTATCTGGTCACTGGAGCAAACCTTATCTGTGAGCACAACTATATGCTGAGTCCTGTGAGCCCTCTGAGCACATCGTTAAACTTAAGGGTGGTCTTGGGGACCCCCAAAACATACACACATACCAACTTCAAAAAAATACATATAATCCGTGAATTTAAAAGGCAAGGAAATACATAGGTAATTTATAATAGAACAATATGCTTGTCAATATGCAAATGCCCAGGCATTACCCTCCCACAGGGTGTAATGAAGGGGTCAGATGAAGGTCACAGATGTGACCCCAGAAACGCAGACTCTTACAGGTTTCTCATCCTGGAGACTGAAATGCAATGAGCACCGCTGCAAACAATGGCATGCTTTCCTCCAATGGGGAACAATTCTCGGTAAAATTATACATGAAACGAAGATCAATTCTTCCCTTGAAAATTCTGACCAAATTCAGCTTATATTAAAACCACGCCCCAAATACTTTGAGTTTCTGGGTAAAATGGTGTGAGATGCTCTGCTCAGATAATCCTGAGCACACAGCAAGTTCATCTGGGATGAATGAGGCAGCAAGGGGTGCGGGAGTAGGTGTGACACCCTTGCCTCCAGTCTCTGAACCTCCAAGTGCTTTCTAAACACGTGGCAACCAGGGATGTGCTCCAAACACCTCCTTCGCGAGGCACAGGGCTGCCCTGTTCGGAACTACCGGTCTCGGAGAACACGTTAATGACCCAGTGGGGCCCAGAAGCAGGGCTTACAGGGAATCTGAGATCAGGCGCATGGAGATGCTAAGAGTTAATAATAACACCAAGATATAGAATAAAGAGAGTGGGAGTTTCCCTAGTAGCTGAAAGCAGACTTCAGTTCAAATTAGTCCAACAATCTCTTTGTAGGCATGTACAATGCAGTGGGAAAGGACAAGGCAGAAGCAGAGGCCAGGGAAGAGAAAGTGCTTATATTTAGGGGCAAAGGGTCACTCCAATTATCCCCAGAGGTGATGATACAGAAGAGGCTGCTTTTCATGCTTGGGTGGAAGACCTCAAAGAGAGGGTGGCAAATAGAAAGTGAGTCTGTCATTCAGCTGGGGACAGAGTGTGGAGGCATAGTCAAAAAAAAAAAAAAAACAAAAAAAACCCAAAACAGTTACAACTGTGACAACTAAAACTGTCACCAGCTAGACCCCAGACCTGGCTTTTAATGTCTCCCTGCTTGTACTCACTAACCTTCGCCTTGCATTTTTCCCTAAGCTCTTCTTTATGATTTGCCTCTTAACTCAGGCAAATGAAACCCTAAACCACCCCTCAGGCGACGGTGACTGTCCTGACAAGGCTTCCCTCTGGCCCAGGCCATCCAGACTATGGAGCTAACCCCTGGCTCATGCTTGTGCAGATGGACTGGGAACCGAGTCTCGGAATGACTGGTGGTTACTTTTACCCCTTATAATAATACTACAACCTCCACCATCTGCACAGGCATGTTTCCTTAAGGCACACGTGTGACCTTGTGTCTGCCTCTACATTCAGTGACAATGCTTCCTTATCTAAATATTCATCCTAACTCTAAATAAAAGGCACCCATTCATCCTCTCTGGGGAGTCACAGCTTTGAAAGGGATTCCTTACATGATTTCCTTTCTTTGCAAAAACTCACCTGGTGGAGTTTCTATGACTCACCATGGAGCCAGCTCATGGCAGCTGAAGGTGTGAATGTACAGGTACTGCGTGTAAGGCCTGCTCCGGGTCCTTATGCGTTAGTTCAATCCTCACAACTTCCCTGGGAGGTGGCTATGGTTATTAGTTCCATTTTACAGATGGACAAACAGAGGTGGGGAAAGGTAAAATAACTTGCTCTAGGTAAAAACCTGGATGATCTGGCTCCAGAGTGCATGCCCCTACGTTCTACACTGTGAAGAATGAATGAGAGGCTGCTATGATAACACTAAAAATTTCACAGGATTTTCTGAGTCTGTGTTGATTCATGATGTTAAAGTCTGTTTACTGATTCTTGTTTTTCGATAAAGGTCTCTAGGAATAGATGGGTTTAAATGTAATTCGGTTGAGTTTCTGATATTTGAGGCAGTTGCCACATGGCTTTTACAAAGCCCACGGTTGACCTGGCACCTGATTTTAGCTCACAGAGGGGCTACCATGATATAATTAAGACATTGGTTAAGACACAGGCTTTGAAGTCACACTCAAGTTCAAAGCCAAGCTGAAGCATCTCCCAGCTGTGTGATCTTATTGGTCACCTGTAAGACAGGAATATATTCCCTCATAGTATTTTATGGCAATGAATGGAGATCCTTCAGGCAAAGCCCCTGATGTGGTGTGTGAGGCACTGGGAGTGCTCAGTGAACGGTCGTTCTTATGAGTCCCCTCACGGTGCACAGCCATGTACTTGGTTCAGTCCCAGAAGGCAATCGCCTCTCAGCTCATCCCTCTGGCAGCCTTCTTCGCATTGGTGAGTGTGCTGGCTCGGCACAGAACAAGACTGAGAAGTAGGTGTTTCCTGTTGGCATTCTCCTGTCCAAAGCTCTCTGGGAGTCCCAATGCCCAACACACCCAGGTCCTTTCTCCAGTCCTGCTCTGAGGCCTGTGCAGGCCTGGTCTGTGTGACAGGTCTGCCTTCACAACAGTTTAGTGCCATCTCAGGTGTCCAATAAGAGACTTCGTGTCTTACAAAGAAAATAGGGACGGAAGGCTGAAGTGACCAGAAAAAAGCACTTATGAATATTTATTTGTACTTATTAAAACGATAGCAGAGTCATCTCATCAAATGAAGAAAGTATGAGCCATGCTTTACTTATGTCATAGTAATAATGGGTACAATGCAATTAGTTTCTATTTAACAACGAACACAGTATGGTCTTTGTAGGGAAATCAAGTTTGGGTTCTAGGCTTGCTAACTAAACACCTTTGGGAAAGTTTGAAATTCATTTAGTTATCTACAACGTGAGGGCAAGAATGCCTACCTTATAAAGTATGGGACAAATATACATGAGACAATTTATTAAAAGCATCATACTTGTGCCATAGGAAATTCTCAGTAAGTGGGTAGCTGTTACTATTATCTACAAAGGGACTTGCAAACCTACAGGCTAATTCCCTGTTTCTGTAAATATAATTTTAAAGGAACAGAGCCATGTTCATTCATTTATATATGACCTATGGATGCTTTGGCCTACAATGGCAGAGTATTTCAGGAAGATACCCTACAGCTTTCAAAAACTCAAATTGTTACTATCTGGGCCTTTACGGAAAAAAAAAAATGTTTTCTGATTCCCGATCTAGAGTAGGTGTTTTTCAAACTGTAGCATGCATCAGAATCTCCTGCAGGCTTGCATGAAACCCACACTGCTAGGGTTCCCAGCTTTCCGGCTCAGGTCTGTGTGACCTGAGAATTTGCATTTCTGACTTGCTGCCAGATGCTGCTGATGTTGCTGGTACAGGAACCTCACAGGGGAAACAAACCACCTGGGGAAATTTCACCAACCTCTCCTTTCTGCAATTCCAATAAGATACATACACATCATAGGGTTGCTCTGTGGCTGCTGATACAGACATAAGAGGTATTTATTTATAGTCTCTATCTGGCACTCCAGCCAGATTTCCAGATTGCATGACTAGTGAGGTCAGCTTTTCATCCCCTGGTCCCTGCTACGGTCCAAAGACCCGACATATAAGACTCAAGCTTTCTGCTCCCCTTCCACCAGCTAGGGTATGTTCCTTTCTTCTAATGAAAGCAGAGCAGAAGGTCTGAGCTTTACTTCCTTTCAGCTTCCTTTATCCCTCTACCAAGGCTCTCCTGAAATATACATTCCCATGTTACCCTCTGGAGCCCCTTTCCAAGTTTAAGAAATTATAGTGCACAACATGCATGGGAGTAAAACAAATACCAGGTGGGTATTCTTGTAGGTGGGACTCCAGTTTTGATTGTTGTTGCTGCTGTTTAGAGTTCTATTTGGTTGCTTTTTGAAGCGGTGAATGGGAAGAGGTCGGGAGATGATTGGCTTGTTGGTGCTTCTGATTATTATGCTAGACAGATAATCCCTTGCTGTTTTTGGCCCCTTGCAGAGTTACCAGGAACTCAGGAGAGTGAACAGTATTTTAATCCAAAGAACAAAGGACCAAGGTACAATGTGGGGTTCCTGACCAACAGCAGAAAAAGATACTTTGGGGACATGAGTCATCCTCAAATCACACCGCAGAGATAATAGCACAGATGAGCTTACTCCCCATCTACTGAGTACCTGAATATCCTTAATATTGCTTCCAGCAGAAGTGAAAATAGTACAAAGTACAAAGCAACTCTTCTCTCATTGAGGCTGATAAAGGTACATATTCGTCATCTGCTCAGTGACATCCTGAAGCTGGTCAGTGTTTAGAAGAACAAAATACAGAATATCAAGTGGATCAATGGCATTTAATGGCCTTTTAATTTAAAACAACTATATACAAATATATATTTTTTGTGAATATAAAATATAAGAAATATATATATCCTTAGAACAAAACTTCAAATAATGTAGAAGTACATGGAGTAAAAGTGAAAGTCTTCTTTACTCTTTTCCCCTCTTCTTCACCCCCAACCAGTTCTATCTTTTTTTCCCCAGAAGTAACTACAGTTTGTATTTTGGTGTGCATCCTTCCAGGACATTTCTGATGCACACAATTTACAAACACGTGCTGCATTATGGTTTTTTTTTTTTTAATGTAGTTTTGATGTTTTTATGCAGTTTTGATGCTGATGCTAGAGAAATGATTTCTCCCAGGATTGGCCATTTCCTAGCTGTGATAAATACTTGTGGAAGGGTTGTCTTTCATATGCAAACTAACCAATCCAAAGCCCCCATTCCTCTACCCTCTCCATTATTGGGCTCTTCTACTCTATTACACTGTCACAGTACACTCCTGCCCTAATCACCTTAGGTTAGACATCAGGCACCTAAGGGCACCCTTGCACCCCAGAGCCTGCTGAAATTATTCAAACTAGTCAATCCTAAATCTGTTGGCCCTGCCTCATGGGCTCCTTCCAGCATAAACCACAGTAAAGGTTCTTGCACACCTTTTCCCCTCATTCCTTCCTCACCATCAACCCCGGTGCTTTCCCGGGTGGCCCCTACACACAATGGCATACATCTTTCTTTTGGGATGGGAACAAAGGAGTTTCTCAATGGTGATGGTCTCATGTGCTGGCCTCAGCATACCTGACTAGTAATAAAACTCAGATCGTAAAACACATACTGACACACATTAAAGAAATATATATATATATAAACTGATGACAGTACTATGAATATTGTTCTCCAAGTTTTCATTTTCTTTCTTTACAAAATAGAATAGTTTGAAACTCTTTTTATGTCAGTAGATGTAGGTAAATCTTACTCATTCTCCTCACTTCACAGGGTTCTAGAACATGGAAGAACCAACCATCCAAATTTGGTTGTTTCCAAGTCATTGTTCTTCTGAACAGCGTTGCAATAAACACCTCAATAAATCTATATACGAATGTATGCAAGCATTTCTGCAGCAGAGAAGATTAAGCATTTCTGAGACTGAGAACATAAACACATTTTTTTAAAGTTTATTTATTTTGAGAGAGAGAGAGAGAGAGAGAGAGAAAGTGGAAAGGGCAGAGAGAAAGGGAGAAAGAGAGAATCTCAAGCAGACCCCACACTGTCAGCACAGAGGTGGATGTAAGGCTTAAATTCACAAACTGTGGGATTATGACCTGAGGTGAAATCAAGAATCACTTAACTGTCTGAGCCACCCAGGCTCCGGTACATTTTTTGCTATACGGAGCCAAGTAGCCTACACACACACACACACACACACACACACACACACACACACACACCAATTCAAACTAAATTATATTCACTTTTCACATGCCAAACACTGAATGACAGTTAAAAAAATTTCCATCAACATTACTGATTACTGTTTAATTTGATTTAAGTGATTATTAATGCACTTGATTATTTACTGGATATTTGGAAATATTTTTATTGTGAAAATGATTTTCTTTGCTCTGAAACTTTCCTTGTTCCAAGGTTTTGGTAATTTTTTTATTATTTGCCCTTATTGATTTGTAGCAGCTGTTTATTAATATAGGAATTTTTATATAGGTATTAATTCTAATATAGGTATTAATAAAGGAATTTTTTGGCTTTATTTTTTGTTTTTTAATTTTATGATGTCTTTTGTAATAGGGATTTTGTTTGATTAGTTGGTTTGATTTTATTTTCCATTTAAATATATTATTTATTTTATTTATGGCATCTAGGTTTTGTGTCTTGCTTAGTAATACCTTACCTAACAAAAGATAATAAAGCCATTCTCCTATGTGAACATTCACTTCTGAGTCAGAGCTATGAATTACTTATTTTTTTGGAAATACATTGATGAATGTCTACCTTTTCTCTATTGATTTAAAATATCTCTATCATAAACACAACTCCCATCTAAACTTTAGTTCTGGAAATATTTTTTTTCCTTTTATTTGTTTTTCTACTTTTGAGCTAATAGCATACTGCTTTAGCTGTAGCTTTAGAAGTTTGTTTTGAAGTTTGACAGCCAAGTTCCCCTTACACTTTCTTTTCCTAAAATTTCCTTCTAGTTCTTATCAAAGTATATAAAATAGCCTGATAGGATATGATTTAATTTTCATCAATTTGGGGAATTAATATTGCTATCTTTACATTTTTGTGCCTTCTCATCCATGAACACTTCATTTTTCCATAACACATTTCTTACTGTCCAATATAATTTTATAGTTTGCCTCACCTGTGATTCATAGAGTTCTTAAATGTGCTTATTTCTAGGTATTTTATGTTTGTGTTTATTGTGTTAATATTAATGCATTTCCTGCAATAATTTTCTAATTAGTTACTGGTATGTAGAGATGGTGTAGAAGTTTTTCTACTTTTATACATCAGAGAATTTTCTCTCCATAAAGTTTTTCTAGTAATATCTTGGATTTCCAGGGATAATGTTTTTCAGAAATAATAATAATCTGGGGTGCCTGGGTGGCTCACTCAGTCGGTTAAGCATCCGACTTCGGCTCATGATCCCACGGTTCGTAGGTTCAAGCCCCACATCGGGCTCTGTGCTGACAGCTCAGAGCCTGGAGCCTGCTTCAGATTGTGTCTCCCACTCTCTCTGCCCCTCCCTGACTTGCACTGTCTCTCTCCCTGAAAAATAAACAAACATTAAAAAAATGAAAAAATAAATAATAACTATGTGCCTTTCTTTCCAATATACATGGCACATATGTCTTCACTTTTCTTACTGACCAGTAAAAATTAAATAGCAATACCTAAAAATTTATTTGTATTTTTTATTATCTGAATTTGAATGTTTCAACTTTCTATACTGAAAATAATACTTGCTATAGGATTCTAATAGACAACTACTATCAAGAATCTTCTAGCAAATTTCTTTTTCTCTTTAAGTAGTGAAATATAATTTTTGGGAACCATTGAGATGATCATATGAATTTCTTTACGTTTACTTAAAATTTTTTTAATGTTTATTTTTGAGAGAGAGAGAGAGAGAGAGAGAGAGAGATTGAGAATGCAAGCAGGGCTGGGCAGAGAGAGAGGGAGACACAGAATCTGAAGTAGGCTCCAGGCTCTGAGCTGTCAGAACAGAGCCTGATGCAGGCTTGAACACACAGACCATGAGAACGTGACCTGAGCTGAAGTCAGATGCTTAACCCACTGAGCCACACAGGTGCCCCTCTTTATTTTTTTAATTAGATTACATTAATGGAATCATAAAGTTAGAGCTTTTTTGTACTACTGGAATTAGCTTTGCTTGGTAATAATTTGTTATAACTTTTAATACATCATTGGATTGTTCAAACAATGTGTTGACCTTTACAAAGACTGCATTGCAGGGGGAAATGAGGGGAGTTCCTTCAAGCACCAAAATTTCAAGGCTTTCTTTAATACGGAGTATGGCCAAAATACCCTCTCCTACCATTTCTCACCTTTTCCCAAAACTGCTTAGTGATCTACAGAAGAGGGTAGGTCTTTTACTTACAAGTGTTTAGATTTGAAAGAAAAAATTTTTACATTTGAAAAGAGGTCAAATATGTATTTGAAAATAAAGGGACCCTATTGATATGAGCAATGGGGAATAAGTCATAAAAGTCTTTAAATATTTCATTTGAATGTGATTGTTCAATAGAGCAAAAACATCAAATTGTTTTGTTTGGTTTTGCTTCTAGTTAATTTAGTAACTTTTAGAACATGTGACATAAAGTTTTACTGATTGAGGGGAAGCGGGCTGGTTAACTCTTCATTCCCCTCCCCCAGGAATGTAGAAATGCTCATATTTTACCTATGTATTCGTAAGGCTATAAATACGCCTTTCTAAGAATGTGACTGCCATTACTGTAAGAGCCACTTGAGGAAAGTAGGCCTGGGGAGAGGTAGAGGAAGAACCCTGCTGGTAATAACAGCAATCTAGAACTGAAAGCCAGTTAAAGATTGTTTTAAGTCCTGCTTCTGAACACAGTTCAAACTTGGCTGTGGCCGTCAGTCCACCAAACACAGAGGAGAGAAAGCTGCATCCCTTTTACCTCCCAGATCACAGAGCCGAGAACACGGCGGGAGTCCTTGAAGTGGTCCCTGTGGTTGGCAGTGAGATCAGGTCCACCTTGTTTTGTGGCCGTTTTGTTATGCGCAGGAACAGTTTCACAGGGAAGGAGTGACTTGGAATAAAAGGCAAGGCTCCTTAGGAAGTTACCTGTCCATGTTAAAATTATTATTTTTTTTTCCATATGTTTCATGAGTAGAGGCTTAGAAGTTGGGTTCATGTGGGCTCTTGTTGGCCAATGTCAACATCTGGGTTATACTACCCATTTAGAATGGGAGGGAAAAGTTTCCACCTGAAATGGTTTAAGTGACAATAAAAATCATCTGTGTCCAAAAGATCAGGTAGTACACTCTTGTGACGCTGTCTGCTGCTTTGTTTAGGGAAAGATCTTTGCCCTTCCAGCTTCTTTTTGGGTCACTGGGCAGCAAAAGTTTCCTACCTTCTTTTGAGATGATTTTCTTCTTTTATCTTCTTTAGAACATTATGCATTCAATTTTACTGGTATAAAGCTCTCCTTATCTGCAGTTCACACCATTTTCTAATTCCTAATGTCATTTATTTGCATTTTTACTCTTTTTTCCTACCTCAGGCTTGTTCAAATTTCTCTTTGTTGGGGCAGTCTGTGTTGATTTTTTTCACTTCCCTGCCTTTCCCGGATTGATTAATTTTTCTTTGTTCCAATTTTCACTGAAATAGTTATTATACTTATCATAGCCCTATTCTCATTGTTTTCCTTTTAATCTTTAACTGCCAGTTAATTTCATGTCAATTAATTTTATTTTATCCACATAAAATACATAAAAGTTTAAAATTCAAATGTTACTAAATGGTTTATAATTAAAGCCAAAAATTAAGTCTCTTTTCCCACCCTTTTCTACCTCTTGGGCCTATATTCTGCTACAGGCTTTCCCTGGTATTTGGCTTCAGTTTTTGGAATAATCCTCCTAGTTATGGCTTATAAAGTGCTTACTGCATATCAGACACTATTCTAAAAATATACACAGACTAAAGGAAACCATCAACCAAATGAAAAGCCAACCTACTGAACAGGAGATGTTTGAAAACCATATATCTGATAAGGGGTCAATATCCAAAATACATAGAGAACCCATACATCAACAGCAAATAAATAATCTGATTTAAAAATGGTCAGAGAATCAAAATAGACATTTTTTTCCAAAGAAGATGGGGAGATGGCCAACAGGTACATGGAAAAAATGCTGACCATCACTGATCATCAGGGAAAAGCAAATGAAAGCCATAAAGAAAAATCACTTTACACCTGCTAGCATGGCTAGTAGCAAAAAGACAAAAAATAGCAGGTGCTGGTAAGAATATAGAGAAAAGGGAATGTTTATGCTCTGTCGAAGCAAGGGTAAATTGATGCAGCCACTATGGAAAACAGTATAGAAGGTCCTTAAAAAAATTAAAAATAGAACTACCACGTGATCCAGGAGTTTCACTTTTGAGTATATATGTTCAAAGGAAACGAAATCATTGTCCTTAACAGACATCTATACCTCCATGTTCACTGTAACATACACAATAGCCTAGACATGAAAACAGTGTTAAGTATCCATTGATGGATGAATGGATAAAGAAAATGCACACACACACACACACATGCACACACACACACACACACAACGGATAATTATTCAACCATATAAAAGCAGGAAATCCTGCCATTTGCAACAACTTGGATGGACCTTGAGGATATTATCCTAAATGAAATTAAACAGAGAAAGACAAATACTTAATGATCTCACTCATGTGTATAATCTAAAAACAAAACAAAACAACATTCAAAAAGCAAAAATACACAAACTCACAGAAACAAAAAAAAACAGGCAATTATCAAAAGTGAGGGGTAGATGGTGGGAGAAATGGGTAGAGATTAAAAAGTACAAAGTTCCAGTTATAAAATAAATAATGTTTTAAAAGTAATAAAAATATACATATGTTAAGTCATTTAATTCTTATTATCCTGTATTACTGATGGGAAAATCATGGCTCACAGTCATTAACAAACTCCTTTAAGGTCACACAGAAGGAAGTTGCAGAGGTAGGATTCAAGTGAGGGCAGTGTATGTTACAAAGTACCGCCTCTCAAACATGCTTTGGTAACATGTGTTACGACTGTTTCTTGATTTATCAACTTTAGACATCACCTGTTGACTTTACATCATAGTAAATAAAGACTAACATGACTAACATCTCCTGTTACACACCCTCACCTCCTGCCTCGCTTTATCCTTCCAACACAGTAATCTGTAATGGCTATTTATTTTTTTTAAATATTTATGTATTTATTTTGAGAGAGAGAGAAAGAGAGAGAGAGAGAGATGCACAGTGAGCTCACAGGAGGGACTAAGAGATAGGGCGAGAACTCCAAGCAGGATCCTTGCTGTCGGCACCGAGCCCGATGTGGGGCTTGAACCCACAAATTTCAAGATCATGAGCTGCGCCGAAATCAAGAGTCAGACTCTTAACTGACTGAGTCACTCAGGTGCCCCTGCAATTGCTATTTAAATCTGTAACAATTATATTATCAGGGCCATTGACTGCTGAAAGAGTTCTGCAGGGAGAGTTACTCCCCTTGCTATTTGCCCAGTGCCAACACTCAGGCTGCAACTTCCTCCTCTTCATTAATTCTGCTCCTATTACTTGTTTTACTTTTCTAAAGGCTTTTTGAGGTCTTTCATTTAGTTTCCCCTTCTGTACTGTTTTAGTGTCATGGGGGTAACACCTTATTTCTATGGCGAAAGAGTCCTTGGAGTAGGAATCCTGGCTGAAAAAGAAGTATGTGTTTTTAATTTTAAATTTTTAATAATAAACCAATAAACCAATAAATAATAAACCAATTTTTATTTTTATGAGAGAGAGAGAGAGAGAGAGAGAATGTGCAAAAGTGGGGGAGATGGGCAGAGAGGGAGAGGGAAAGAATCTTGAGTAGGCTCCACTATCAGTGTGGAGCCCAGTGTGAGATATGATCTAGCAATCCTGGGATCATGACCTGACCTGAAATCAAGAATTGGATGCTTAACCTACTAAGCCACCCAGGCACCCCTGATTTTAATACATACTGATGGCTACCTTTCCAAAAGTGTAATACTTCATAAACATGAGAGTACCCTCTCCAAGATATTCATTACAGTAAATAAGTATTATTTCTCTCCATAATTATTGCTATAATTGGATTGAAATATATCAAATTGCTGCCTAAATATTAATTACCGTGAATTCTAGTGAATTTCAGTATTTTTTGAAATGTTTGTTAACCATTTGGGTTAATGTCATTTGGGCAATGACATCAACTGCTCTCCCACACTTTTGCTCAATTATCCAGTGTCTTGTATGTTCCCTGTTTGTCAATTTGTAAGAGCTTTTTGTATATTACAGATACTTATCTTCTGTGTCACAGTTATTTTTTTCTTCGAAACCTATTTGTCAACTACCTGTGTTAATGGTATTTTTTAACTACACCAAGTTTTTATTACTTATAGAATCAAATATGTTCACTTTTTTTTGTAGCTTCTGTGGGAGCCTGTATTAGTAATATCTATCATTTTCTTCACATTTACATCTGTACTCTATCTAGTTTTTTTGTTTATAGGGAGTATCATAACCAATTATACCTATTTTCTCTCTATTTTTTCCAGATAGCTAGTAGTATAACCACCATCTTTCATATAATCCACCCATTTTCTGCAGAATTAAAATGCTGACTTTATTGTATATTTTCATATATATTAAGAACTGTTTTTGAATCTTGTATTCCATTCCCCTGGTCTGTTTGTCTATTCCTATGTGAAGATCATATTGATTATTTTTTTTAAATGTTTTATTTATTTCTAGGAGAGAGAGAGACAGCGTGAGCAGGGGAGGGTCAGAGAGAGAGGGGGTCACAGACTGAAACAGGCTCCAGGCTCTGAGCTGGCAGTCAGCACAGAGCCCGACGCGGGGCTCGAACCCACGAACCGCGAGATCATGACCTAAGCGAAAGTCGGACGCTTAACCGACTAAGCCACCCAGGCACCCCCATATTGATTATTTTTAATGTGCCAGTGCAGAGCCCAACATGGGGCTCAAACTCATAAACCATGAGATCATGACCTGAGTCATAATCAAGAGCTTGATGCTTAACCGACTAAGTCACCCAGGTACCCCAAGACCATGTCGATTTTACGTACAGTACCTTAACTGTATATTTTGATATTTAGTGAAACAGGTTGCCCTGCTCTTAAATTTTTTTCTTCCTAAGCATCTATTCTTCCAAAACCATGTTAAGATAATTTAATCTAGGGGCGCCTGGGTGGCTCAGTCAGCTAAGCGTTTGACTTCAGTTCAGGTCATGATCTCATGGTTCAGGGGTTTGAGCCCTGCATCCGGCTCTGTGCTGACAGCTCAGAGCCTGGAGCCTGTTTCAGATTCTATGTCTCCTTCTTTCCCTGCCACTCCCCCACTCATGTTCTGTCGCTCTCTGTCTCAAAAATAAATTATAAAAAAAATTTTTTTAAAGATAATTTAATCTAATTCTAGTATTTCGGTGTGTGACTTTTATCATGGGGTCCATTACATTTCTTCTTCTTTTTTTTACAATGTATTTCTGTGATGAGGGCCAGCTGGTTGGCTCAGTCAGTGAAGTGTCCGACTTCGGCTCAGGTCATGATCTCATGGTTCATGAGTTCAAGCCCTGTGTTGGGCTCTCTGCTGATAGCTCAGAGCCTGGAGTCTGCTTAAGATTCTGTCTTCCTCTCTCTTTGCCCCTCCCCTGCTTTCAATCTGTCTCTCTTTCTCTCTCTCTCAAAAATGAATAAACATTTTAAAAAGTCATATAATTTCTTAAAATGTGAATTAACTCACTTTATTATTTTTCTTTATTTTCTAATACTAAGAATATTTAAAGATATCCAATTTCCGTTTTGCTATGTAGCAGCCATAACTTCTGCTTTTGTCACTCACTCATAGATATTGGTCTGAAAAATCTTTGCATGACTTCATAGATAGTCTATAATACCAGATTTGCAATCCTCTTTGATCCAAGGATTGTCTACGAGTATATTTTATAATTTAATTAACAATATGTTTGATATTAACAAACAATATGTTTGTTGATAACAAATATCAACAAAATGATAATTTATTTTCATTTTATTAGCTTATTGTCAGAGAATCAGCCTATAAAATCCACACATTTTTTTTTTCATTAAGGTTTTCTGTGTGGCAAGGCATAATTGATTTTTCCAAGTGTTCTGAAGGCATATGAAACTAATGGATATGCCTTATTGAAACGATATAGGGTTTTGTATAAAGCTATTACATCAAGATAATTGATTACATTATTTGTATCTTTATAGCCTACCTACCTATTATTTGTCTATCAAAGTTGCCCATTTCTTTTTTTTTTTTTTAAATGTTTTTTATTTATTTCTAGGAGGAGAGAGAGAGAGAGAGAGAGAAAGAGAGAGAGAGAGAGACAGCGTAAGTAGGGGAGGGTCAGAGAGAGAGGGAGTCACAGACTGAAACAGGCTCCAGGCTCTGAGCTGGCAGTCAGCACAGAGCCCGACCTGGGGCCCGAATCCACGAACCGTGAGATCATGACCTAAGCGAAAGTCGGACGCTTAACTGACTAAGCCATCCAGGCGCCCCAAAGTTGCCCATTTCTAAAAGAATCCATGTATTTGTGTTCTGAAGTCTTTCTGTAATAGTAGGTAGCATATTTTTTACTACATTCTCCTGACATTTAGGCTGGCTGCTTTGTAGAGTAGCTGCTGTGGTATTTGGTGCATACAATTTTATGACTAAATTTTTATTCATGGCTTATAACTTTTTTATCATCTAATGTCCTTCTTTGTCTGTTTCAAGCTTCTCATCTTAAAATCACTCTATCTGTTATAATTCCTCCATAACTGTTTTATGTTTGCATTATTTGGTTATCTTTACTTATTCATTCATTAATTTCCCCTTCACTTTTTTTTTTTCTTTTTTTTTACATAAACAGCTTACCATTGGGTGTTACTCTCTAACACAATCTGACAATCTCAGACTGGGTCTTTCTGTCTTACTTTAGATATCTTATGCTATATTTTTCTCTTTCCAATTTAATATTTTAAGTTGCTATGTGTTTCAATTTTTTCCCTTGCTAACTTAAAAGTTCTAGTGTTCTTCTGCCCTGAATAGTACACATATTTCTCTCACATTTGAAAAAAAAAAGAAAACATGATATCAACCTTCTTCCCCACGAAGACACAACGTTTCTATCTTTGCACTTCCCTAACTTCCTAACTGAAGGCCTGAAGAACACTTCTGCTTCCCCTATTCCTCCTCCCCTGCTCCTTTACCTTGGTTCTTTCCTTCCCTCACTACTCCCCACTGTAAGCTTTTACCAAGAATAGCTTAGCATTTGAAGATATAGATGAACAGAATCTCCCTTGCAATATGAGCCATTTGTTTCGAGTCGTATGAAAGACACATATTAGACATTCTCAGAAGTCCATCGCCCTATGTGTGTGTGTGCTTGCCTACATGTCTATAGTAAGTCTATGTATGATTCTCAATATTTGTAACATTTTCCTGCCATGATGTTATCTTAATTTACTTTTATTTTAAGTAATGCTTTTCAGCTATGTAAGTAATATATGAATACATTTTCACTGTAAAGAATTCAAACAATACAAGAAAAGAGTCATGTGGCCCTCCATCATCCAATTTATTCCCTTCCCTAAAGACAGCTGCTCTTAGAGTATAGCATGTACTCTTCCAGACTATTTTCCACACACACACACACACACACACACACACACACACACACACACACACACACACTTATCTGTGTGTAATTAATATAAATGTTATCACATGATCTGAAGAGCTTTGCAACTTTAATATAACTTAATATATTTTAGATATATTTCTAGGTAAGTAAATACAGTTGAACTTAATTTGTCACATAATACTGTATAGCATGGGGTAGTACAGTTTTCTGATGGACATTTAGGTTGTTTCTACTAATTTGCTATTGTGAACAATGGACAACCTTTTACATGTCAGCCTCTGAACATGAATAAGGGCTTCTGTAAACACTGGATCTATGGACTGCCAAGTCAGAGAATAGTGTTTTACTATTCAATTGCTACCCATGAATTGCTGTACTTACCTAGCATTGCATGAAGTTTAGATTTTCAACAACAGTGCATGATTCTCTCTAGCATTTTTTTACACATTTCTACATGCATTACAAATTGGCTATCATATCCATTCAGTGAAATAACACTGTGCTCAATGTGGTAAATGATAGTATACTTCCACATATCTCTTATGTGTGTTGGACATTACTATGTGTGTACTATAGAAGGACTATAATATCCATTCCCTGAAATAACACTATTTTGCACGTAGCAAACTCTCAGACAGCACTTAATAGGATCACATTTTTTTTTTACATGAGTGTATTGGGGGACAAAAGGTACATTGTGTTTCAATTTCTACTTAGTAGTGAGGTGAGCATTTTCTCCTAAGTTTCTTAGCTATGTGTGTTTCCTCTCCTGTCAACTGCCTATTTTCATTTTTTGTCTTCTTTCTCCATCTTTTTCTATCACAACTCATAACTCTAATTCATAACTTATTTATTTATAGATGTTAATCCTTTATTATTATGTATGTTAAAGTATTTCTCCCAGTCTGTTACTTATGTCTACCTGTTTATGTACTTGGTCAACAAAAATTTACAAATTTTGAAGTAATCAAATTCAAAAATTCTTTCCTTTCATTATGTCTTGATTTTGCACCTTGTTTGAAAAATCATGTAATACATTAAGCTTAAAAAATATTTTTCTGCAGGCGCCCAGGTGGCTCAGTCAGTTGAGCATCCAACTCTTGATGTGGCTCAAGTCATGATCCTAGGGTTGTGGGATCAAGCCCCGCGTTGGACTCCATGCTCAAGATTAAGATTCTTAATTAAGATTCTCTCTCCCTCTCCCTCTGCCCCTCCCCTGCTTGTGATGTCTCTCTCTCTATCTCTAAAATTAAAAAAAAAATTTTCTTCCATATTTTCTTCAGTATTTATATAGTCTTTTACATTTATGATACTAATCCATGTAAAATTTATTTCTATATGGTAAGATGGGCTGTAATTTTTATTTGTTTCAAATGGACTGCCAAATGTCCTTCACCCATTTATGCAGAGTTCATTATTCCCCATTGCTACCTTTATCATAAAATAATTTCCCATTTACAAGCAGGCTTGTTCTTGGATTTCTCTTACATCAATTTATCTCTTCTTGGTTCAAACCCACACCATTCTAATTATTACAGATTTTTAGTGTATTCTGAAATATCCTAGGATAATTTTTCCACAGCACATTTTGTGTATCTCTTTATTTTGAAAGCTGTCTTGGTTATATGAGAACATTTTTACCCTCCCAGGTGCATTTTATAATCAGCTTGATAAGTTTCATAAAGAATTCTGTTGGATTTTGATTGAAAATGTATTTAATTTCAGCTTAGCTCTAGAAGAATTAACATTTTTATAACATTGAAGTATCTCATGGACATACAATAATATTTCCATTTATTCATTTCTTCCCTCCTTTTCTAATTAATTTTTTTTTCATTCACTTAGGTCTTACATGTATCTTACTAGGTTCATTTTTAGGAAGTTCAGATTTTTTTATTTATATTACGAATAGAATCTTTTCCCAATTACATTTTCCAACTGGCTGTTACAGAGGTAGAAGAAACTTGTTGGCTTTAGTGTATTCTAACATCAGTCTCCCTTGGTGAACTCAGTAAGCACTGAATTTTTAAAAATTCCTTAAAACTTTGTTTCTGCTAATGAAAACTTTATTTTCCAGTACTAACCATTTAATGTGATATAATAACCTTAGAGTTAAGTTTCAGAATTGGGTTTCAAGCCTATGCATTCAGACTATAGCTCCCCTTGATATTATTTCATGCTGACTCAGCATTCAATGAGTTTCATACCACCCGCTGCACTTCTCTCCCACCCCAACCCCCCAAGCTATAACAGAAAGAAGGATTTCTTGCCACATCCTTCATTTTACCTAATGAAACCTAAAGAATTTAAATGACTTGTCCAAGGTCACACAGTGTAGCACTGGCAGAACCAGATTAGCTTCTGGGAGGTTATTACCATTTCTAATGTAGTACGAATAACGGTGACTTAACTGTACCTCTCTTACAAGTTGTATGCTTCTAATATACAGCTTTGTCTGTTTTAGCATTCCCCAATATTTGTGTAGCATTTTATGAATATGTATGAAATAGGCATAGTTCTATGCCATGCAAATACTGCTGGCAATTATATTTCTAATTTCAGTAATTTAATTAGATTTTATTTTAGTTTTAATAATTTAGTGTATTAATACTTTTCAAAAGTAGGAAATAGGTCATATTTATATTATAACACTATGTAAGCATATCCAACGTGGTTGAAAACGACTATCAAAATGCTTGGGAATGAAAGCCATTGAGAGGTATTAAACCCCCAAAATGCCTTGAGCATCCAGAGTCAAGGTAGTGTAAAAAATGGGGCAAAAATATAATTAAATCGCTATTATCAGCAGTATATTTTTATTAAAAATTTATTTCTGAGAGAGAGAGAGAGACAGTTTGAACAGAGGAGGGGCAGAGAGAGAGTGAGATCAGAATCCAAAGCAGCCTCCAGGCTCTGAGCTGTCAGCACAGAGCTCAGTGCGGGGCTTGAACCCACAAACCTTGAGATTATGACCTGAGCCGAAGTCAGACGCTTAACTGCCTGAGCCACCCAGGTGCCCCTATTATCAGCTGTTTAATACACTGTACTATGCACTTTACATATGATATCTCACTTAACCCCAAGACATACACTCACAACTAAGAGACAAATATTGTCATTGTTACTTTTTTTTCCTTTCACAGAGGAAATACTAGAACTTTAGAGGCAAAACTGCTTGTCCACATTCACGTTAGTGTGTAGCAGACACTGAAGTGGAACGTGGGTGTATTTAACTCCAAAGCCCTTTTCCTAACTCATCTGTTTATAATTTGTTTTGCTTAGAATCCAGCTAAGGGTACACATATCCTCCCATTTGGCAATACTGCATAAGCACCAACCCCTGGGGACATGTGAAACTATTAACTGAGATACACATGCATCTATAACCAAAAAGCTGGTCACGTAACTTACTGAACATTTTACATGAGTGCCTCTGGGATAGCACTTGTGACATATCTCATCACAAGGTAAAATATCAAACGTCATTGTAGAAGAACTGATATGTGCAACTACATGGATGAATATCAAACACATGCTAAACCAAATAAGCCAGGCACAAAAGAGTATCTATTTTAGATTCCATTTATATAAACCTCTTGAAAAGGCAAAATGAATCCATAGTGACAGAAAGCATATGATTGGTTGCCTGTGGCGGGGGATTATGGAGAATTGACTGGGAAAGTGAACAAGAGAATCTCTTGGGGGTAGATGATAGATAATCCAAATATTCCCCAGAAACAGGTCACAACCATTGGTAGAATGGGTTTAATGGTTCCTCTTAATTAGGGTAAGGACTAAGATTTATCAGGAAATTGCTTCTAAGGAGTCAGAAATTAATAATATACCATGTGGATCTATTGTTAGGTTTTGTTTTTTGTTTTTTGTTTTTTTGCATTCCAGTTGGAGAACAGCAGCAAAATTTAGCTACTAAAATAGTCTGGAAACTTAGTGAACAATCAATTGTGATAATCCGGCTAGCTGCACAAAGGGTACACATGAGCATCTCAAATGTTCTATTTTGATATGGGATTCAAGCAGTGAGTTGTTGTTTTTTCCTTCTTGCAATGGATATGATGTCATAATAAGAAGATAATTTTGCATCAGAGGCAGCAGCTTACGGATGATCTCTTTCAGTTTTTCTCGTTTTTACGGCAAATTCTGCTCCAGCATTCATAGTAATGACATTTTGGACTCATATTATTATAAGATTTTTACATTAATTCAAGGATCTCAATGCTTGCCTTGAACAATGTCAAATATAACAGTGAAATATGAGCAAGGTTTACTGGAAACTATCTGTGTGCACCTCATAACAAAAAATGCACAATACACTCTGTTTTGAAATTCCAATTTTCGTCACATTAAAATTGCCCTGAAATATACCTATTATGCAATATGATTCCTATGACACAATCCTTTATCCACTATCCCCCCCCATTTAATATTTTGCTATTTAAGAGGGAAAAACAATCCTAAAAAGGGAAAAAGGAAGAAAATGAAGAAAATTCTTTCTTTTAAGAGAACTCGTACTTTGAACTTATAAAAGTGAATATTAAGGGATGTAATTTACTTGGTAAAATCTTCAAAACAGGTATGAAGGAAAAGAAGGATATGAAATAGAAGGTGTCAAATACAAGCTGAGTGAATAAAAGGTAAAAGTACAGTTATAGTACACACCACCATTAAAGATTAAATCTTAATTTAGGATTTATTTCTTAGTTAAGGAAGTAAATAGATAGGCTTCACAGGGTCCCTGGACATCTTGAGATTATAAGCAAATTTTTCACTGCATGCAGGAAAAAAACCTACTACCTTCTCAGATTCTCCAATGATTCTGGGTATATGCTGCCCACATTTTTCTTCAAAATTAACCACTAAATTAGACTGATAGACTAATTCAGGGTATATCCCACTTATCCAGTGCTAGCGTATCTCACACACATATTCTTGCGTAAGCATTCATTCTGAATCACAGAGCTAAAAGCCTATAAGGATCTCCTTAGAGCTAAATATTCCCAGAGAATCCCAAGAAATACAAATTTTCAGGAAAATCCAAAAACAACCAAAAGACCGAGAGTGGAGAGAAACTGACTGAATACAGTATATTTTGGGTCTAACACCTCATTTCTCCAGGTCAGGTTCTCAAAAATATTCATGCTGAGCAAAGGGATCACTTACTGCCTCTTTCCTGTCTTCTTGCCTCCCCCATGCAGGCCACTGAGCTCATAGGGAGAGAAAGGAAAGAAGGCAGCTTCTACTCCGTGACAGGTAATGTGCTCGGCATTTTCCATGCTGTTTAGACAGAAAGTTAAGGTTCTAGGAATTGGAGTAACCTGTCCAAGTTCACCCAGGCAAACTCTGGTGGAGTGCGGACTTAAATCCCAGCCAGCTTGGAACTCAGCAATCTTTCTGCCATCTACAGAGTGTCGCCCGCCCCAACCTCTCAGTCCTCTCCCACACAGAGTTGGATGTTGTTAGCCAGCCAACTTAGCTAAACTATTTCCCAAGGGCATCTGGGTGGTTTGGTTGGTTAAGCATCTGACTTGGGCTCAGGTCATGACCTTGCGATTTGTGAATTCGAGCCCCATGTGGGGCTCTGGGCTGATACCTCAGAACTTGGAACCTGCTTCTTATTCTGTGTGTGTGTGTCTCTCTCTGCCTCTCCCCTGTCTGCGCGCGCTCTCTCTCTCATTCTCTCTCTCTCTCAAAAATAAATAAATATTTAAAAAATTTTTTAAAGTAAACCAATTCCCAAAGCTGCCCATTATGCTGCAAGCACATTTCTTGGGTAAATTTCAAATGTATTATCCTATGCTCATGGTGGGAAAGGTACAATGCTGGGAATCAGGATGCCTGGCTTCTAGCCTGCTCTAAAGAGACTACGTGACCTTGTACCAGGCGCAAATCAATCTAACTATCAGATGGCAAGGCAGGTAGATTACACAATCTCAAAAGCTGAGATGTAATATTCCAAATCTATTATTTCTTGGCATAAACATGTTTCTAGGGAAAGGCCTTTGATCATGTTACTAGGTTATTAGATTCAGTGCCCTTATTCAGGGAAATATCAGTTATGTCCACAATGGTTTAGTCCATAATTTAGACTATTAGGACATCACCCAAATGTATTGTACTTGATTTGTATAAAGTGTAGCACATTGCTAAATCCAAACAGACCCTTAAATGCCTTTTAACTGGATGATCTGCTGAAAGCTACTGCAGTATTGTGTGTGCAGGCCCAGGGAAAGTGATGAAGGTATAGTTGGAGACAAGCTGAAGCTTTGGAGCAGAAGAAGGACCATAGCTGAGAAAAAGCAGCAGCCTCTGGGAATTTCATTTTCTCATATGTAAAAATAGCAATAATAATCCAGGCTTATAGTAAGGGTTCAGTGGGATGTCTTTTGTCTGCTAATAAGGTACAAAGTGACCTCAAAGCAGAAAAATCAAGCATTATCTTAGATGTTGATTTTGAGACATGAGGCTGACAGTTATTGATAGAAATCGACCCAGGTAAGGGATACAAGCTTCTTCAAAGGCAGAAAAGACTGCTATAAGTTGATTGCATAGAGATGACTTTAGGGACAGGAGATTCCATGATATTTCCCCAGTTTTTCAATCTCATGGAAGTGCCCTATTGCCTCACTGTCTGTGTCCAGAGATTTCCATCAGAGTTGTGGAAAATTTGCCTGGGGCTTATGTGTGTATTTATGTGTGACAGTGGTGCTTGGTGGGTGAGTAGGTGTCCCTTTGTCCCTGAGGCCAGTCCCAACTGCTCTGGGACAGCCAGGTACACAAGCCATGCATCAGTCATCAGGAGAGGAGAGCACCTTGCCCTGGGAATATGTATCTATGTCTCTCTAACCAGTTTGGAAGCTACTGTGAGCCTGGGTCCCAGCACATTTGTGACAATGGCAGAAGGCCAGGCACAATTAAAGGTCAATCCCATTTGTTTCTAGTGTCTGACTGCCCCAAGTTACACTGAGCTTCAGACCTGCCTGAAGTTCTTCCCTCATGGAGACACGGCCTGGTCTGGCGGGGCTTTGCTGAGAGATTCTAGATGCTTCTACTTGCCTTTTTGGTGTACACCCTTTTATTCTCCCCCTCTCCCCCCTTCCCTGACCCATGCAGCCAAGACTTCAGTGATATTCTGATAGGTTAGAGACTTGTTCTGGAGTCTCCTGGAGAGCTGGCGGCAGATTGTGAAATCACTGCCGGGTTCCAGAAAGTGGCTCTCAATTATGTCAGGGTAGGTCTCAGACAAGTGCACCCTCGTGGCAAGAGAAGTGATAGAACAAAGCCAAATTGCTTTTCACTCCTGGAAACACTGGTCCTTCATGTCAGAGTTTGGGTTACTTAATCTTCTTATGCCAGGAATAAGATTTCCCTGGTGTGACATCTGCTGATAGCAATGGACATTCTGTGACTTGGAATGCTAAGAAATTAATGCTCCAATCTGCATAATCAAATCCCCAGGTAAACATCACCATTCCTTTCTCAGTACTTTCTGTCCCTTGCATTTCCAAATCCTTACATTTACCCAAAATTCATAAAAAATGCAATACTTAATAACAATTTTACTGGGGGAGATTTTAAGGTTCCTGTGATAACCATTTACTGCATGAAATTCACTGAATCCAGGATCATCAGGTTTTCTTACGCATTTGAAATATGAAAAAATATACACAGCCTGCATGTTGCATGCTATGAGGTACATTTCTTGAATTTCCATGTCAATCACTTAGTCTATTCCAATATACTGCTGATTTATGTTCAGGTTTTAAACCTCCATTTAATGTTAAAATCCTTAAAACAAACCTTAGCCACAGAGGGCTTTTCATTTTTCATTAGTTTTCTTAACTCAGCTTAGCTCAATTTTTTCTCTGATAAAAAGCTAGAAAGAATTGTTGTTGAAGGACACAGCGACAGAAGACTCAATTAGCGTGACACTCCTCACTGGGGTTCCTGTCCCTCCAGAGCTCAGTGGCTAAACCTGATATGGTTGGAAGGGCCTGGAGAGACCAAATGAGACCAAATTAGGTTAAGGAAACTTTATGATTTTCGAGTTCTGATTAAAGCCAGGATGCGCAGTTGATACAAACATAAATTCCAGTATTTTCCATTATTAAGCTTCATCCCGAGTTTGGTCTGCACATTGCTTTTTAGAATGCTGCTATTATAACAAACTCCTACTCATCCTTCAAAGTTCAGTCCAGTGGGCAGCACCCCATAAGGCTTCCCTCACACCCCAGATAGTGTTCTCACTCTTTCCTCGACTCATAAATATTTCTGTCTCATTTACTACTCTATTCCACAATCATTTATTCATATACCCTGTCTCCTTATTGAATGAAAACCTGTGTCCTCAGTAGGTGATCAATGAATTGTCGCTGAGATAACGAATACAGCGAAACCTGCTGGCTGTACTGGGAATATGACTGCGAAGTCTGGTACCAGCTGTTCTGAGCACATACATTATATTTTAAGATAAATCCACCCTCTCTAGAGCCAAGAAAGAAAAGTGGGATGCAGACCAAATATGGCCCACAGATATTTTATTGGGCCTCTTTGGTATTACCAAATGGTTGAGTTGGGTGCCTGTATTTAAAAATTGAGACACTGCTCACAGAAGTCTGCATTTCCAGGTTCTTAAAATACCTCAAGCTATGGAAACACCTCATCAGCATTTCTATGTGGTCACAACTGGCTGGAGCTGGTAGCAAAGGACACACCTCCTTTGCTTATTACTTCCGTGGGCTCAGCCCCTTATGGCGGTTCAGTCTGCCATGTTGGCCTTATGGCGTCAGAGTTTTCAGTGTCTCAGGCAGGAGGATGGCTTATGTAGAGGCAGCCCTGCACTCCTGAGGGTGATATTTAGAACACATCTAGTTTTAGGAAGCTACCAAGAACAGGAGGCCAGGTGCCTTCCATTAAGTAACTTAAAATTCGGGTAGCGGGTCGGAACAAGAGAGATAAAATCTCATACGTCCGAAAAAATATGGAAACATCAGTTTCTGGGCCAAAGGCATATCTATGCGACACAACTCTACAGCTACAGGAAATAAGAGATTCCGAGATGAAACCCAGATGAGACCCTGAGGTTTCACTGGCAACAGGAAGAGATAAAGCAAAAGCGAAAAACAAAACAATGACAACAAAACTACAGCTCATTTAAAAGGAAAGATGAAGTTCTCCTCAGTTGTTGCAGCTTATCTAAACACAAAATTGTGAAGTCTTTCTTCACTTGTGTGCCCAGGACCCTAAGGACTGTACACACTTCCTTCTTGCTTTTCCCCCTCACAGTGGCCTCATTTGTGAAGCCATTTCCTTCTAACGTCCTCTGTCGCAAGCCTTTCCATACGTCTCAGAGGTTCACTCAATCCTTAATTCCCTCCACATTTACTGAGGCTCACTTCTGTTTGAGTTAAGTATTGGGAAGATTCTAAGGTCAACAAGGCAAGAAAGGCTCTCGTCCCTATGAACATAAGAGGTAAAAAAAAACAGGTGAAGACTAGGAGTCCTGCCCTGATTTCCTTCTAACAGGCCACCTGTACCCCTGCCAATTACATAATGCTGACAGAAGCACATCACAGCACAGCATTTAAACAAGATACATGGACAAGTAAGCCCAAGTGCTGCATTAAAAGAGAAAGAAAGAAAGACCCCTCAAATGACTTGGGGATGAAAATTAAACATGTATTGAAACAAAAAATGTAGCATACTTACAAGGTGACATATCAGTACAGGCTGAAACCTAGCAAGCAAGGTGTGTGTAGGACACAGACGGGTGGGGAGGGCGTGATTTTATTCCAGGAGCACTTCCACAGCATATGGATATACAACGGCATTGGAAGGAGGAGGGAGATTTCCTAAGGCTGTCACATCTTTGCAGAGGCTCTTTCTTCAGGCTTGCATTTATATTCTCCCTCGTCCCCTAACAAACTTCTATTTGTGTTTCTAGGCTCATAAGGGGGCGTCCCTTCCTCTGTCAGTCCTTCCCCAAGCCCTTGATCCACCAGGCTTCGTCCCCCCGCCCTGTCGCCCTGCCCCTGTAGCACCTCATGTGCCTGTCACTGTAGTGCCATGTTGTCCTTGGTACTTGTGGACTACAACTGCTGAGGAAATGCACTTCACCACTGAATCCCCGGCACTAACCTACATCTGGTGCTTCAGCCTGATTAAGTGAAAGAAGAGGGATAGCAGGGGTGGATGGGCGGAGATGGAGGAGCAGCACTTCCAACAGGGGAATGACATACAAAATGGAACAGTTGAAGGAAAACCCATGTCACGATCCATGGAGTGAAAGTATTTCTGCTTGGCTAAAGTAAAGAGTTTGTGTCAGAAAGGAAAAAGAAAAGCAAAGAAAAAGGAAGCTGTTGAGGGTGAATCAAGTCTATAGAGAGCCTTGGATGCATTATGAAGAGGTGGAAGTCACATCTGGCCATAACCCAGAAGATTCTTCCTCATATCGTCTGTGGCTCTTACTCACTCGCAAGCCTACCTTGTGTGGGGCATCTAATAATTGAAAACCCTGCCCTGCAGAAGCTGGATGATCTTTCAAAGTGTCCTTTACCTCCTAGAAAGGCTACTCTCTGTACTTCAGATGAGCGACTACCCTTTCCAGAGCTTACTGCATGAGAGCGGATCCCTGCCGCACATTCCTTCTATGTTTTCACGTCTGACAGATGCCCACACCGAAGCCGCCCAAGTCCTCTGATCACGCGGGGTAACAGATCACCACTGGCGGTGCTCTGCCACCCAGGCCCTGGTGTCGCTCACCATTCCTACAACATCACAACTCCTGTTCCTGCTGTCACTCTGTGGGTCTTTCTAAATTAGATGCCAGGTCCGTAGGGCAGAGCCAGAGGCCACCTCCAGGCCTGCACAGACCATCCCGAGGGAAGAGCTGATCAATTTTAGAAAGTCATAAGGCAAATTTATATCTTCACTGTGTGGGAAGCCAGGTAGCTGCTCTAAATATGTGTGGATTTTTTTGGCCACTTCTCTTGACTCCTTCTCAGCTTGTGGTTCAAGAGAGGCACAACCAATCCAAATGAAAAGCCTCTAGTTCCAGAACTGAAGAACCACTTTCTTCATCTTTATCCAGTCCTTCACCCAGTCACCTACATCTCCCTTGTTGCTTTCGGTGTTATTCTAAAGTCTCCTAATTTACTTCTTCTTTTCATCTCACTTCTTATCCCAGCTGTGTATATTTAGAAAGTACCCTAAAGGCAGGTGTGCACACTTTTAAGAAAAAGCAAATATGTACATTGAAACACACTTAACATGGTTGATGTTTTCTAATTCTCAGAATGA
The DNA here is from genome assembly GCA_017311185.1 of Proteles cristata cristata. NCBI lineage: Eukaryota > Metazoa > Chordata > Mammalia > Carnivora > Hyaenidae > Proteles > Proteles cristata. Next base: position 1,090,875 of record JAESUZ010000367.1, on the reverse strand, counting down.
CCAAATACCCTGGAGTAGATACATTGGTTGTTAATTGACTGTTCAGTTCTGGGTAGTTCTGCGTGGTTGTGTTCGTTACACAGTCACAAGTTCTAAGGTAGCAAAGGGTGTACATGCCTAAAAAAATCCTGCTTCTCAGAAATAATAAAGGATCAAAAATATGAACTGGGTAACTAGCTAGAGGGAAACTAATGGAAAAATGTACCTAAGTGGACAGAAAGTGGTATAGTCTTCAAGCTAAGATTAACAATCTTATCACCATTAGAAACAACCCCCTCAAGGGGCACCCCGGTGGCTTAGTCGGTTAAGCGTCCGACTTTCACTTGGGTCATGATCTCGCGGTTCGTGGGTTCGAGCCCCGCGTCGGGCTCTGTGCTGACTGCCAGCTCGGAGCCTGGAGCCTGTTTCAGTCTGTGACTCCCTCCCTGCTCTGCTCTCTCTCTCTCTCTCCTAGAAATAAATAAAACATTTAAAAAAAAAAAAAAAAAGAAACAACCCCCTCAAGAGTGATGTCATCAAGATGGAGATAGAGGATGTTCCTGACCTCAGTCCTCCTCACAAGAAGACCAATCATCCCTATATGGGACACCACTATGAAAATCCCCAAACATAGGGTAAGGCTGAAGCAACCCCTTGGACTACAGAGACCAAGACAGACCATACAGGAAGGGTAAGAGAAATTACTATGCTCTGACTGCATCACCTCTCTGAAAGGCTGCCAGACCACTGCACCAAGAGGCCCCTGGGGACTATGGTTTCTCCAGTGGGAGATAAAAGAGCCTGAGAGGGACATCCAGGTCCCTCAGCATTGTGGGTCACTTCCTGGGAGGTTCACTTGGATCTCATCCTATTGGGATTGCAGAGGGCTCTGTGGAGCTTGAGCACTGGAGACAGATTGGGATAGAAGAGAGGGGCAGGCTTATAGCCATGGGACTTGGATCTGGGAAGGCTAAGTTCCCCCTTGCAATGGCACATGAGAGTTCAGCCAGTGGCTTTGCCTATCTGCAGAGATAAGCCAGTGACCACAAGCCAGGGTACTTGGTATGCAGTTCTGTCTGATTTGGGTCCCTGAACAATGAGCTCTGGACCTGTTCTGCTACCCCACACAGGCAGGGGAGCAGATTTGTGGCTCCAATTACTATTGTAGCTTCCAGCTCCACCTGACCAGGAAACCTAACCGGAGCACCTGGGAAGCTGTGTAGCCCATCCTGCAACCCTGCTTACAATGGCATTTGAACAGAGAGCTCAGCCAGCAGCTCTTACCATCTGCAGAGCCCAGCTGGTGGCCTCATGCGGCCAGGAAACTTGGTGTCCAGTTGTGCCTGATTTGAGTCCTTGGTTAATGAGTTTTCCCAACTTTGAAAGTAGTTCTGCTATGCCAGCAAGGCAAGGAGGTGGGCTCAAGGCCCCAGCAACTGCCAAGTATAGATCTCAGTCTTACCTGCCCAGGAAGTATAACCAGAGCACCAGAAGTTTGCTTGGCCCACTGTAGAGCCATGTTTTGTAGTGGCACTTAGAGAACCCAGCCAGCAGCTCTGCCCATCATCAGAGCAGATGGCCCTGTCTGACTAGGAGCTCAGTAGACAGTCTTTCCTGATTCTAGTCTTCAGCTAACAAGGTATAACAACTTTGGACCTTATCTCATGACCTTGGCCAGGCAGGGAAGCAAATTCACAGGATTGTTCGACTGCTGTGTATAGCACCCACTCCCACCCAATTAGAAAGCCTAACCAGCAAATATGGAGCCCATTCTCCAGCTGCATGTTGGAAGGGACCCAAGCCAGCAGTCCTACCCAACTGTTCCTGGCCAGTAGCACTTCCAACCTACGATCTAGATCAGTGCCTCACCCAAACAGAGACCCCCGCATAGCAAACCCCACTTCCTACCAGCCCCACTTGCCCAAGAATGCTACCCAAGATATACAGAAACCTCTTCAGAAACTTATTCAGATCAATAAACTGTCTGAAAAATAATTGTAAGTGTCCTCTTAAAGAAGTTTAGTAAACTAGAAGAAGGCTACACAGAGGCAACTACACAAAATTAAAAATATAGTGCATAAGCAAAATGAGAAGTTCAGCAAAGATGAAGAAACCATCCCTAAACAAAACAAAAACAAACAGAAATCATAACACTGAAGAATACAATGACTGAAGAATTCAAGAGAGAACTTCAGCAATAGACTCAACCAAGGAGAAGAAAGAATTAGTAAACTGGAAGACAATTTATTTGAAATTATCCTGTCATTGGATAAAAAGGAAAAAAAAAGAATAAAAAAGAGTGAAGAAAGCATACAGCATTTATGGCTCATAGTCAAGAAAAAAAATAAAGATGTTATGAGAATCCCAGAAGGAGAAGATAATGAGAAAAAGACAGAAAATATATTTAAAGCAAAAATGGTTGAAAACTTCCCAAACCTGGGGAGAGATATGGACATCCAAATTCATGAGGCTCAAAAAATCCTGAATAGGTTGAACCTGAAAGGGCTACACTGAGACACATAATAACTAAGCTTTCAAGTCAAAGACAAACAGATAATTTTGAAAGTAGCCAAGAGAAAAGTGACATGTCACATGCCTGGGAATTTCCGTAAAACTACGGGTGAATTTCTCAATAGAAACTTTGCAAGTTAGGAAAAATGACAAACTATATTAAAAATATAGAAAGAAAAAAAACCTAAACCCCGAATATTATACCTAGTAAAGCCATCCTTCAGAAATGAAGGAGATAAAGACTTTCCTAAACAAACAAAGCTGAGGGAGTTCATCACCACTAAAACTGCCCTACAAGAAATGCTAAAACGTGTTCTTTACATGGAAATAAAGGTGTGCTAATTAACATTATAAAAACATATATCTGTATGTGCAAAACTCACTGGTAATGATAAATATTACCAGTGTTTATTTATACTACCAGTATGTAGTCAAAGACAGATTTTTCTAATATTATAACGATGGTGCATGTCCACTTACAACTCTGGTTTTAAAGTAAAGGCAAATGCATTAAAAATAAACATAAGTACAATAATTTGTTATTGAATATACAATATAAGAATGTGTACATTGTAAAATAAATAACCTAAAATGTGACAGAGAGAAGAGAGAGTATAAAGCCCCTTTCTGCAATCCAAGTTAAGTGAATCAGCTTATGATAGGATATTATAAATATAAAATATTTCATATAAACCTCATGGTAACTACAAAGGAAAAACCTATAGCAGTTATACAAAAGATTATGATAAAGGAGCAAAGCATATTGTCATAAGAAGTCAACAAATCACAAAAGATAATAGCAAGATAAGAATCAAGGAACAAAATATCTACAAAATTAAAAAAACAATTAACAAAATGGTAATAGTAAGTCTCTAGCTATCAATAATTACTTTACACATAAAGTGATTCAATAACTTGAATTAAAAGACTTAGGATGGCTGAACCGAATTTTATAAAAAAGATCCAGTGATATGCTGCCTACAAAAGACTTATTTTGGCTTTAAAGACATACATAGATTGAGAGTAAAAGGGTAGAAAAAGATGTTTCAACCATGGTAAACCAGGAAAAATAAAAGGAGTAGTTATATTTATTTAAGATAAATGGATAGTAAGGTAAAAATGGCCAAAAGAGACAAATAAGGTCATTATATAATTATAAAGGGGTCAATCCATCAAAAATACATAATTATAAATATTTATATACCCAACATTGAAACACTCAAATATATAAAGAATATATTAACAAAACTAAGGGCAGAGAGATAGCAATACAATAAGAGAGAACTTCAATACTCCATTCTTAACAACTGATAGATCTTACATACAGAGAATCTATAAGAAAACAGCAGATTTGAACAACACTATAGACCAAATGGACCTAATAGACACACACAGAACATTCCATCCAACAATAGCAAGATACATATTTTTCTTAAGCACCAAGGGAATATTTCCCCTCATACATGAGGCAACAAAACAAGTTTTAGCCAATTTAAGAATATTGAAATCATCCAAGCATTTTTTCTGATCACATTAGGATAAAACTAAAAATCAGTAACAAGAAGAAAATTAGAAAACTCACAAATATATGAAAATTAAACAATATACTCCTGAACAACCAATGGATCAAAGAAGAACTCAAACGATAAATAAAAAAGGTATCTTGAGACAAATAAAAATGAAAACATAACACATCAAAACTTATTGGGCACAGCAAAAGCAGTTCTAAGAGGGATTTTTACAGTGATAAACACATATATCAAGGAAAAAGAACAATCTCAAATAAGTAATCTAACTTTAAACCCCAAGGAGCTAGGAAAAAAAAAAAAAAAGAGCAAGTTGAGCCCAACGTTAGCAGAAGGAAGGATGTAATTAAGATTAGAGGAGAAATAAATGAAATAGTGAACAGGAAAACAATATAAAAGATTAACAAAACTAAAGTTTGGGTTTTAGGAAACATAAAAGTGGTAAACATTTAGCTGGACTAACCAAGGAAAAAAAGAGCATTTAAATACGAAAATATTAAATGAATAAGGACACATTATAAATGATAACAAAGAAATACTAAGGATCAAAAGAGACTACTATGAATAGTTAAATGCCAATAAATTGGGCAACCTAGGGAAAAAATAGGAAAAAAAATGTCTAGAAATATACAACTTAGTACAACTAAATCATCAAGAGAGAATGTGAAAAGACTGGTAATGAGTAAAGAAATTGAATCAGTAATTCAAAACCTATCAGTAAAGAAAAGCCTAGGACCAGATAATTTTGTTCGTAAATTTTACTAAACATTTAAAGAAGAATTAATGCCAATTCTTCCAAACTCTCCCAAAAAATTACAGTGTATAGAACACTCCCAAACTCACTTAAAAAGCTAGCATTACCAGGATACCAAAGACAGATAAGGACAGTTCCAGTAAAGAAAACTACGGGCCAATATTCCTGATGGATGTTGACATAAGAATTCTCAACAAAATACTCGTAAACTAAATTCGACAGCACATAAAATAGATCATACACCATGATCAGCTGGGCTTGATCCCTAAGGCACAAGAAAGTTTCAGTGTATAAGAATCAATAAAAATGATATATTACACTAATAAAACAAAAGATAAAATCATATGATCATCTTAGTAGGGACAGAAAAAGCATTTGAAAAAATTCAATATTCATTCATGATTAAAAAAACCTCTCAACAAAGGAGTGGAAGGAACTACGTCAACATAATAAATGCCACAAGCTAACAACATACTCACTGGTGAAAGATATTTTTCTATAAAATTAGGAACAAGACAAAGGTGCCCACCCTCACCACCCATACTCAACAGAGTACTGGAAGTTTAACCAGAGCATTCAGGCAAGAAAAAGAAATAAAAGCCATCAGAATCAGAAAGAACCAAGTAAAACTGTCTCTATTTGCAGGTGACATGGTTTTATACATAGAAAATCCTAAAAACTTCACCAAAAAGTGCTTAGACGTAATCAATGAATTCAGTAAAGTTGCAGGATACAAAATCAACATAAAAAATCAGTAGCATTTCTATACACTCACAATGTATTACCTGAAAAAGAAATGAAGAAAACAATCCCAGTAACAATAGCATGATACCAATAAAATATGAATGGATCTAACCAAGAAGGTGAAATTTCTATTCTGAAACTACTAAACACAAATGAAAGAAATGGAAGAAAACACAAATAATGGAGCGATACCAATGCTCTTGGGTTGGAGAAACTAATGTGGTTAAAATGTCCATATTATTCCAAATCATGGGTAGGTTTAATAAAATCTCTATCAAGATTTCAGTGGTATATTTTACAGAGATAGAAAAAAAAACCCTAAAATTGGTTTCTAACCACAAAAGACCCTAGGGAGCCAAAATAATCCTGAGGAAAAAAATAAGCTGGAGGCATAATACTCCGATTTCAAAATATATTACAAAGCTATAGGAATGAATATAAAATGTTACTGGTAGAAAAACAGACAGATGAATGAAACAAAAGTGAGACTCTCCCCATCCCCCCCCAATGAACCCCATGCATATATGGTCAACTAATATCTGTCAAGGGAACCAAAAGCACTCAATGGAGAAAAGACAATGTTCAATAAGTGGTGCTGAGAAAACTGGGTATTCACATGTAAACGAATGAAACAAACAAACAAAAACTCCTCTTTTATACCATGTACAAAATTAACCTGAAATTTCAGGGTTAAGGCTTAAATGTAAGACCTGAAACCATTAAAATTCTACAAGAAATCACTGGGGGAAAAATCTCCTCAAAATTGTTTGGGGCAATGATTTGCTGGATATGAAACCCAAAGAACAAGCAACGAAATAAAAAAGAAACAAGAAAGAGCACATCAAACTACATGATTCTTCACAGACAAACATATGATTAGAAAGAAAGACAGAAAGAAAGACAGAAAGAAAGAAGAAAGAAAAGGAAAAAGAAAACTAATGGAATCAGAGAAAATATTTGCAAATTGTGCCTCTGATAAGAGGTTAATATCTAAGATATACAAGAAGCTCATGCAACTCAATAGCAAAAAATCAAATAACCTCATTTAAAAATGGGCAAAGAACCTGAACAAACATTATTTCAAAGAAGATATTCAAATAGCCAACAGGTACATGGAAAGGTGCTCGGTATCACTAATCACCAGCGAAATGCAAATCAAAACCATGAGTTGTCATCTGAAATCTGTTAGAACGAGTATTACGAAAAAGACGAGAAATAACAAGTGCTGGTAAGGAGGCACTACTGGAGGGAGTGTAAACTGTGACAGCCTCTATGGAAACAGCATGGAGTTTCCTCAAAACATTATACATAAAGCAACCATATGATCCAGCCACTTCTGGGCATATGTCTAAAGAAAACAAAATCATTATCTCGGTGAGATATCTGCACACTCATGTTCATTTCAGCATTATTTACAATTGCCCAGAGATGGAAACAACACAAGTGTTCATTAATGAATGAATGGATAAAGAAAATGTGATACACGCACACACACACACACACACGCACAGGTGTACACAATCCAATGACACATGAATGAACAACAACAAAAATGTGATATAGGGATGCCTGGGTGGCTCAGCTGGTTAAGTGTCTGATACTCCTGATTTTAGTTCAGGTCATAACCTCAGGGTCATGAGATCAAGCCCTGTGTCAGGCTCCATGCTAAGCTTAGGATTCTCTCTTAAGAATGGAATATTATATACACATGTATATATTATATACTATATATTATATTATTAATAAATTATATATTATATATACATGTATTATAATATGTGTATAATATGTATATATAAAATGTATATAATATATACATGTATATATAATATTCTATTCATATATATACATATACATATATATGGAATATTATCAGCCAAAAAAAGAAAATCTTGGCATTTTTGGCAACATGAATGAACCTTGAGGTCACTATGCTAAGACAGAAAAAGACATGTACCATATGATCTCACTTATATGTGGTGTGTAATAAAATAGAACTCATAGAAACAGAAGAGTGGTTGTTGCCAGAGGTTGAGGGTGGGAGGTTGGGAGAAACTGGAGAAGTGGTCAAAACTTCCAATTATAAAATAAATAAATTCTGGATACGTAACATACAACATAGTGACTAGAATTGACAATACTGTATTGTATACTTGAAAGCTGCTAAGTAAGTAGATTTCAAATTTCTCATCATAAGGAAAAAAATATATAACTATGTGAGATGTCAGATGTTAACCAAAATTACTGTGGTGATTGTTTCATAATAATTATGTGTATCAAATCATTGTGTTATATACCTTAGACCTATACAATGTTATATCGATTATATCTTAATAACTCTGGAAGGAAAAATAATAAAGGCAATGACACTGTTGCATACAAAAAAAAAAACACAAACAGAAGAAAATTCTGCCCCCCTCAAATTATATTCCATAAAATGGTCTGTAATTAAGTGTTGAGCAATCAATAAGTATCTACAATGAATATATATTATGAACAGTGATTATATCGGTGGAAGGTAAAATGCCACATTCAACATAGTTCTTGCTTTCATAGAGATTGAAAAGAAAGGTTAACATGAAATACCCAGTTCCCTAAACTTTTGCACCGCATGACTTCCACCATCCCTGTCATGAGAGACTAGGATTTTACAGTTCCATACAGGAGGGCAATGACCTGCTTAATTGTGTAGGATAGGTCATCAACACTAACGGAGCTTCAACGGTTAAAATTCCAGGAGCACAGCCATGGCCCTGGGGCCCTTCAAAACTGGCAGCACTGGCCTAAGTCTCAGAGAAAGGGATTCACTGCTTGTGGGTAGAGGGAGAGGTCAGAGTACAATGCACTGTCCTGCCATTTCAGATTTATGAAATACATTTATACTCTGAAAATAAAGACTTAAGAGAGAAAAAAACAAGTCAGAATTACAATAGAGTTAAAATTGTTTTAAATGTTTTTTTATTTATTTCTGAGAGAGAGAGAGAGAGAGAGACAGACAGACAGACAGCGTGAGCAGGGGAGGGTCAGAGAGAGAGGGAGACACAGAATCTGAAACAGGCTCCAGGCTCTAAGCTGTCAGCACAGGGCCTGACACGGGGCTCGAACCCACAAACTGTGAGATCATGACCTGAGCTGAAGTCAGATACTTAAGACACTGAGCCACCCAGGTGCTCCTGAAGTACAATAGAATTTTAAAATCCTCTAATTTATATGAAATACTACCATATAACAAAACACTAGCAAAAAAAAAAAGCACTCTAGGAAGTGACAGCAGACGTTTACACCTTTGTTCTAAGCTGTCAGATTCTCAACTCTTTGCAAGAATAATCTACATTACAACATTCTTTTCTTTCTATCTTGGCCTAAGGATATGAGTATGAGGACCCTTTGAAATATCAGATGAGAAGGAAAAGAAAAAAAACCTGTGTTAGACCAAAAAATATGAGAATAATGTTTTATCAGAATAATGATAACACAGGTGTCCAAAAGAAGACAAAAGCAGAACACAGGAAAGGGGAAAATCATGGGTGCCACAAATCAAGAGGCTTTCAGAAATGTGTAAATATGGTCATTTCCTTGTTGTGATTTCACTGCAGAAGCCCTCTGATCCAACTTGATCACAAGTGTTCCAGTTAATCAAAATGTCAGTTAGACTATGGAATCAGAAAAATGTCCCTCATGATCATTTGTATTCTATAGAGGGAGCACAGAAAGGAGGGGGAAGTGAGAGCCCTGAGCCAGACCACGGGTTTAGATTCCCACTCTGTCAACTACCAGCTGGGGGACTTTGTGCCTGACAGACCCCATGGTAAAAATGGGTGCAATGATACTGCCCGTCTCATAGGATTGTGATGGAGACTAAATAGCTGAGCACTATAAAAGCTGTAGATCAGTATCCTACACGTGGTAAACACTATGTGTTTGTTAAATAACACTGTTGGTAGGGCCAAGGTCACTTCTTTGCCTGGGGATCCTATTATTCGAGTCTGGTTTGTTTGCTTGCTTGCTTGCTTATTTATTTATTTATTTATTTATTTTTAGGAGAGAGGGATATCAAACACATGCTTTATGCGTTGTCTATGCATCTATCTTTGTTTTGTGTTTTGTGTTTTTTTTTTTTTTTTTTTTTACAAATAGTTTCTTGTCAAATTAGTTTCCACATAACACGCAGTGCCCATCCCCACTCCCCCCCACATCCATCAGTCCTCAGATTTTGTCAGCATTCAAGAGTCTCTCATGGTTTGCCTCTCTCCCTTTCCCCCACCATTTCTGCCCTTCTTCTCCCCTTTGGTCCTCTGTTAAGTTCCTCCTAATCCTCCTATACGTGCACACATATGATATTTGTCCTTCTCTGCCTGACTTATTTCGCCCAGCATAACACCCTCAAGGTCCATCCATGTTGCTACACATGGCCAGATTTCATTGTTTCTCATTGCCATGTAGTATTCCATGGTATAGATAAACCACATCTTCTTGATCCACTCATCTGTTGATGGACACTTAGGCTCTTTCCATGTTTTAGCTATTGTTTTGTGTTTTCTTAACAGCGTAACAAGAACTTAAAATCATTTGGGAAGCAATGTGCATACAGAATGCCTCTACATTTAATACAATTCTCCAGCTCACATAATTTTTTTAGTTAGGTACCTATATTTCATTTGATCATAGATGTTTATTTAGTGACTTGCCTTTATATGCAGTTTTGAAGCACTCAACTTTATTTTATATACACAATTCTTACTATATCCTATTTCATCAGTATATAGTAGTTTAAAAATTACAGAATTACCATTTAAGTACTACTTGCAAAAACATTCTGAGTCACAAAGATGGCTCATTTATGGCGAGAATTCACCTCACCTCATAAAAGAAGTAAATACACGTAGTAAAGAGTTCTCTAATAGTTGCCTATGTTTGGAAATTTGAATGTTGTTTAACATGATTTTACAAAAGGAAATGGTGAACATTGGTTAATCTGGCTAATGGGTTCAAATAAGGTTAGAGACTCCAGTTCCATTAAGAACTTTGGAATTTTACTTGCTTTGCTGGCCTCTTAAGTCTTTAGAATTTAGCTCAACTTGCTTATTTTAATAGAGGGTCTTGCTACTGTGATCTGTTACTACCCCTAGTCCCATAAAAACCATTCTGGAAATGGACTCCCCACAGAAGATTACTGCTATTCTTAAGATTTTAACTTTCAGGCTAGATTTTTTTTTTCCTCGGCATGGACCTGGTTCCCTTTGTAAATTTCCAAAAATTTGTCAGCTGGTCCATAGAACTATCCTTTTTGTTTCTCCTATACACAAAAAAATTGCTATATAATATCCATGTAACCTCTTATTTTCTATTTTTAAGGGACAAAGAATTGACTGGTTCTTATGAACAATGTTTCTTTTCTACTTTTTACAAACTATCTTCTAAAATCATAATGGGTTCAACAATCTTTCTGTATTTCTCTTCAAGTGGGCACTTTACATTGTAGATAATCATTAGGCTGTATTCAGCAGATAGCAACTAATGGTGGTTTCAAAGATATACAGAAAACTACTTAGAAATCTACTGTAGTGAGTCTCCAGTCTATGGGCAGAAGCCGTAAGGTCAATAATACCTCGAACCAGGGGCACTGGTGGATTTGCCACACCCCAAAGCCACACACTCCAACAGATTAGGCTGGATGGGCATGACTGCACCATTCCAAAGCATCCACATAAGACAGCAAAAGTTGAGGAGAAGTGAGGTCATAAACTTCCCTTAGGTGTATGCAAAATAACTCCCACCTTACAGAATAAGTTGGTGTCATATATTCATTATTCTGTTCAACAAATAATTATAGAGCTTCTATAGGTGCCAAGCAAGCACAGCCTTCTTTCACTTCAGCCAGAGCTCCACAGTATGATTTTGTGACACCAGAAAATGAAAAATACAAGTCACATAATTAACAGACCCCCTGAGAAGGCAGCAACTCAGTCTATGTGTGATAGATGGTGGAGCGCAGGCATCCAACTTCCTACCATTCTTCTTTACAGAACCATTAATGGCCCATCTTTTAGAAATGTTATTCAAATTATAATGGCTCCCGAAAGTGAAGATTATTTGGGGAGGAATATAAAGTGGTTGGCTGAAAATACCCAGTGAATAAACACTGAGTTCTATTGTTAGCATACACATCATTTCCTGCCATTTGGATATGGATTTCAGAAATTTGTGACAACCAATGAAAAAGTTTAAATATCCATGGCACATGTGTTTACTATGGAAATAAGCCACCATGATTCATAAACAGAGATGATAGATCCTTAAACACTGCCCCAAAAAAGCCTGAAGTTAAACCAGGCAAAAGAGAAAACTTCATGTACATGCAACAGCTGTTAAAAGTAGTTATACTATTGGATCTTTATATGAGAGAGCAAAAGAAATACAACTTTTTACAGATGCAAGGTTCTCCATGATAAACATTTGTTGTGGTTGAAACCAGGAAACAGAAGAGATAGAGCAATTTTTTCTGCATAATTTTTGAATCATAATGTATGAATGATGCTTTAACAGATAAAGCAGAGAGGAAATTATTTAGGAGGTGAGATCTATTGTGCAATTCAGAGACCCGTTTTAATTTGGGGGGGAAATTATATTTTGATGTTTGCTTTTACCAAACATCTTTCTTTCTCTGAAATGACCTGCAATTTCTCATTATTTCTTGGAGGAGCCAATGAAAGATGTTTCTGCCAAAGTTCAGAGGGTAAATTGGCAACAGTGTCCCAGCCATCTGGAAAAGTGTGGTCCTGTAGAACTTCCTATGGTGATGAAAATGTCCTACATATGCGCCTTCCAAAATGGTAGCCACTGTTCATATGTGCCTTTTCAACACCCCAAATGTGGCTAGTTTGACATCGGAACTTAATTTTTTTTTAATGATTTATTTACTTGTAGGAGAGAGAGAGAGAAAGCGTGAGCAGGGGAGGGTCATAGAGAGAGGGAGTCAAAGACTCTGAAACAAGCTCCAGGCTGAGCTGGCAGTCAGCACAGAGCCCGACGTGGGGCTTGAACCCACCAACCGCAAGATCATGACCTAAGCGAAAGTCGGACGCTTAACTGACTAAGCCACCCAGGCGCCCCGGAACTTAATTTTAGTTTAGTTTTCAATTTCAGTGGCACTACATGGCCAGTGGTTATAGTGCTGGACAGTGGAGTCTGGAGAATACCTCTGTCCTTTCCCTTTCAGGCAATTAGACCAGACAGCTGGGGATTCTTTTTTGTACACTGTCCCCTGTGAAGCCTAACCCTTTGCTAGCTTCGCCTCAGAAGGGCTCTAAGCAAGTCTCTAGGGAGCTTGTCTGAGCAAATACACAAATCAATAGGATTTGAAAAAAAACCAGGAAACCGCAAAGATAAGCCTTACAGCCCCCTTTGCCAATTCATGTGCCTCCGTATGAACAAGATACAGTCTCTGGTGTGTTGTCAGGGATGGCTTCAAAATGATTCAGATGGCTTGACTTTCCGTGACTTTGCATGTTATGAAGGAAGTAAAGAAGGGGTTCAGGGGGAGCATTTAGACAAAGGGAACCTGAAAAACACTGAGGCAGAATACAGGAGGAATTGTGTGTGAGCAGGAACTCTGCACACAGAGACATATGAAAGAAAAACAAACCCCAGCAGAATTTTTGATTACAGAGGGAATGAAATAAAGAAATGTACTTTGGCACTGCATAAAACTCTTCCTTCCTTATCACGGAACACAAGATTACTAACACTAGTCCCCAAAGTAATCCATTATTTCCTGACTCCATTCTACAGTTTACTAGAAGACACCTTCTGGTGTCCCTTTTACCTGTTGGTTATTTGTTGATGTATTTCTTTATCTAAACACAGCTTTAAAAAGTCAGAAATTTAAGAGGCATTCCATTTTAATGACATCTCTTGAGAAGGGAAAGAATCAACATTCTGATGCACCATGCCTTGCCTATGGAGATCCTGGAAACTTTTGAACTAAAGTAACTTCTTGTCAATAGCATTTCAGTAGCAAAGATTGTTTTCTACTGATGCACATACCTGGAGGAGATCAGAAGTTGGTCTGATTCGCTGTTGGAACAGGATGCTTAATGTTCGATTCTGTTGTTCTAAATCAAACACTCTTGTTTTCAACTTTACACATTCTTCCCTTAGATCCTACAGCAAACACAGTGAAAGAAAAAAAAAAAGCCTGTAAGTGAAAGACACCTTTGCATATTATAACCATATTTTATCTGATATTTCAGACACATTAGTACAAAAATAGTATTTTTATCCTTCAGAGCCCCCAGGAATAAATCACACACAATGCTTTCTTCCACACAGCCCATTGTCTGATAGAATTATTATGTGCAGGGAAGACCAATTTGAAAAAAAAAAAAGTAGCTTGAAATCAGAAGTGCATTAATCTAGCATGCTATTTTTGAAGATGGTAAATGTTAGCGATATGAAGCCAATTTAAGTTTCCACCTATATATTTTGCCTTTTCACTGTCTTCATAAAAGCAATCATAAAGCACAAAGACAATAATGTTTTTGCAGTGAATAGAGATTTGATGAACTAAGGAAACTATCCCTTTTGATAGAGCCTTCTGCTGTCATTTGTGGGAACAAGTTGGAATTCTCAGTGCTGAGGCTAATAGAGCCAGTGATGCATTTAGTGAGAGAGATGCAACTCTGAAGTGAAGGCTTTAAAAGGCCACTTGAAACCTATGCTCTGAACTAGTGGCTTTCCATGTATTTGGAGGGGTTCATCTCGATGCTGGGGAGGAAGTTGAGTGACCGTACGTGGGCATCCTTCTGGAGCAGCACTTTCCTTTTTTTCTCATTTTTATTTTTATTTCTAAGAGAGAGAGAGAGAGAACGAGAGAGAGAGAGAGAGAGAGAGAGAGAGAGAGAGAGAGAGAGAGCGTGAACAGGGGAGGGTCAGAGAGAGAGGGAGTCACAGACTGAAACAGGCTCCAGGCTCTGAGCTGGCAGTCAGCACAGAGCCCGACGCGGGGCTCGAACCCACGAACCGCGAGATCATGACCTAAGCGAAAGTCGGACGCTTAACCGACTAAGCCACCCAGGCGCCCCAAGGAGCAGCACTTTCGAATAGTGCAAAGACCACACAGGCCTTGTCTCCAGCTTTCACAAGGGAGGAGAAGGCACAGGAGCTTTAGGATTCTCCAGAATCTACTGAGGAGCTGGCTTGCAAACCAGTTTGTGATAATAATGCTGGCAGTACTTAAATGTCCACACCCTCTTTGATGGGGTTTGAGAAAGACCAAGTTGAATAATGTCCCAATTCAGAGTTCTTCAAACGCTGACCCTTTGCTACAGGTTAAACGTGGTCTTTCTTTATTTCCTAATTTATTTTTTTGAAGGCTTCTGCTCTTGTCATATGAAGAACAGCCATCTGCGTTTTTGTTCTTGAATGCTATTACGCACCCCTACTGCCCCCTGCCCCCACCTGCCATCAGGTTCCCTTCTCATCCACCTCTTCTGTCCAGTCCAAGTTTGTCCATTTTGACTGATGTCCATTTCAAAATCTGTACCCTCTCTGACACATCTTTAAATAGTTTATTTATTTTGAGAGAGAGAGAGAGAAATATACACATAGGGGAAGAGGGTCAGAGAAAAAGATAGAGAGAGAGAGAGAGAGAGAGAGAGAATTCCAAGCAGAGTACTCTGTCAGGATAGAGACTGATGTGGGGCTCGAACGCATGAACCATGTGACCCTGACCTGAGCCAAAGCCAGACACTCAACCAACTGAGCCACCCGGGATCCCCTCCTCTCATTTATCTGGCATCCCCCAAAGACCATTCCATTTTCTGTACTCCAGTAAGCTCTCAGTGCCTTTCACAGGACACTTAGTACACACTACTTTGCACTGGTTTTATCTTTCATATTCTAGACTTATCTTGTCAATGAGATGGCATATCCCTCGAAGGCAGGAGTAAGAAGATAGACCAATGAACAACAGCACGAGTGGACTGTCCTTACACTCTTACTCCATCACCTGGCAAAGCACCACAGACAGTATGACCTTAATAAACTGCGTGATTATTTTGGTAAATGGGATGATGATGATGCCAAATTCTCTTCTCTGGTGTCAGTGTGACTGAGGCTTTTAAGTTTCTCAGCACTTCTAGTTTGTGTTTCTATATACTCTGACGTGGGACAGCTACGGCCTTGCTCAAGGCTCTGCAAGGAAGAGAGAGCACCAGGCAATGGCCCTCATCCCCAGGCCCTAAGCCAGAGTCATGCAGGCGAGTGCACCTGCCCATTAACCTGTGTCAACCTAAGTGTGTGAAGCCAAACAGTTCTAGCTTCTGAAGCTTTCCCAGAGCCCCATTATATCCAGTTTTATTTATTCTATTTACAGAGGGCAGGGAAATAGACTAACGTGTGGCTCACTGTACAGCTTATACTCTCCTCATCTTTTTAGTTAAATGGGTGGAGTTTATGCAGAGGATGATTCCAACTGATTGCTACCTACAAATGCAGGGCACAGAAGAAGGAAGGTCATGTTCAGAATGAGGCACCCAGGTCCAAGGTCTAGGAGGGCAGCAGCTGTTCAAGGCAGGGGCAGAAATGTGTGTGTGTGCAGGGGGCCTGGTTGCTCAGTCGGTTAAGCATCTGACTTCGGCTCAGGTGATGATTTCATGGTTCGTGATTTCCAGCCCTGGGCTCTGTGCTTACAGCTCAGAGCCTGGAGCCTGCTTTGGATTCTGTGTCTCCTGCTCTCTCTACCCCTCCCCTGCTCATACTCTGTCTCTCTCTCAAAAATAAATAAGTATTTAAAAAAGAAGCATGTGTGTGCACTTGAGCAATATGCATTTGGCAGAGGCTACTTGGGGGGCCTAGGTACCACTCACATTAAAAGGCTAAACTTGTTTCCTTTATTTAGAATTCAACCTCTGTCTGTGTCTCACTTATTCTACTTTTTGTTCTTAACATGCCTATAACTTTCCCTGCCCCCAAACACTAATTGTTTTCAGTACTGCTAATTAAGTAATTAATAAAACTTGACTGTGAGGTAAATAAATATTAATACTACCTATTGGCTGGGAAAACTTAATCATTCGCATTTGCAGGTGACGAAATGAAAGCAGAAACATACAAGTGAGGATTTGCAAGAAGAAAGGAGACCAGGAAGGAAAAGCATCGATGATTTTTTGCCACAGTACAGAGATACCTTGAAAAAGTTCTTCAGATGGGTTAAAAAAAAAAAAAAAGGAAAGTAAATAAAAAGGAGGAATACACACACACACATACACACACACGATCAATATACTCCATACAGATTTTTTTGTACACGTGCCCAAATTTCAAGGGCCATTACTGTTACTTAAAATGGTAAAAGTTCATTTAGCAGGGACACAGTTTATTGACCTGGAGAACTATTCACTGCTCTTGGCCATCTAGATCAGCACATGGCAGGGGAGAAAACAGAAGTCTTGAGGAAGGAGACTGTGGTCCTACGATCATTGACAAACAGAACTGAGCTGCTCTGAGAATCTGTAGACATGAAAGAATCGTTGCCTGTATTGTTCTAGTATTCTTATTCTCTTTAGTCAAGTCATGGATGGTAAGTGACGTCAGACAGTTATCATCCCAAGAAACTAGATTCAAAGCCATAGATGCGTGCCCACGTGCACACACATAAGCACAACCAGATTGGGCAGATGGAAAGAGTGAGAGAGAAAAACAGTAATTTCTCTGACCCCTACAGTGAGGCCTAGGCAGAAGGTGACGGCCAGCTGTCTGCGTCCTCTGTGCTTACAACAGGAATCCACTGTCACAAAGGAGCACATGACATGTACAGGCTGGCTACAACAACCATTATTCTGACCCTGACAGTCATAGAGGTGAGACCCACACTATCCTTCTGGTAAGGTGTTAGAAGCAAATGAACTCAGGGCATCTGGGTGGCTCAGTTAGTTAAATGACTGACTTCGGCTCAGGTCATGCTCTCACAGTTTGTGGGTTTGAGCCCCGTGTCAGGCTCTGTGCTGACGGCTCAAAGCCTGGAGCCTGCTAGGGATTCTCTCTCTCTCTCTCTCTGCCCCTCCCCCACTCATGTTCTGTCTTTCCCTGTCTCTCAGAAATAAATAAATGTCAAATAAAGAAATAAATAAATAAAAGAAACAAATGAAATCTCCTCTGCTTAGATGCTATCACTGGCTCAGGGCAGGAGCTGGCCCACCTGTTCTCTCTCACATTCTTCGTTTTTTTTTTTTTTCCTAGTATGTCCCAGGCCTCAAGAGTAGGACCCCACTGAAAATATAGGGCTATGTCTTCTGCCATAAAAAGAGATCTGATATAAAATTTTATCTGGGGGAAAATAATGCCAACAGTTTGACTATATTTAACCTCACATGAGAAAGTACAGGGGTCTTTGGGTCATGAAAAGACTCAGACCTATTTTCCTTGCAATCTGCTTGTCACTATCGATTGGAAACAGAGTAAGAGAGAAAAGCTGAATAGGAGGGAGAATATACGGAGCAACATAATACACTGGTCTAAAGGACCCTGTGTGTTTTAATGATATCAAACCATAACTACCCTGGAGCATCCATAAACTGTAATCCTGGTGCCTTTCAGCTGCATTTGGAGCTAAAGAAGATACTGGATCTACTGCTATGTAGTATCTATGAGTATAGCTGCATTAATGCATTTAGAGTTAAACTATTACCTGTTGAAGTCAATTTAATAACACGTTGATTACTTAGAACCAGGACATAAACTGACATCACTGGAGTATTGGTGAAAACTACTTATATCCCATTTTATCATGTAAAATGGTATTATAGTGGTAAAACGGCTTAAGATGCAATGCATATCATGGGAATAAACATCAGATTGGGAGTTAGGGGTCTGGACTCTGGTCCTCATTAGCCACATGACCTTGAGGATGTAACTTATTCTGTTTTTGTCTTAGTTCTTTTACCTGTAAACTGAGCTTCTGCCCCAAATAGGGCTTTCAAGAGAATGCAGTCTCTGCTGCTTCATGAGATGGCTTTTCAAGTGCCATCTACTTCCTTCCCTGAAGCTTAATGGCCACCATACCCCCCTGCTTCGCCTTGTAACAGTCCTTCTCAGTGGCTGTCACTAATATATCCCTATCCTTCCCAAAGATGCTGACTTCTGTAAAAAGAAAAGCCATTTCTTTGACTAACCAAGGACCTCAACATCAAATACCTAAAAGGCACAGCAGACAGCAGAGATGTGTGCCTGAATCAGGCCAGCGATAATGAACAGGGAGTCGTTAGTCCTGTGGCAAACTGATTACCACAAGCCTTCATCCCAAAGGCATTCAGATTAGAACATTATTAATCTGTGTGATGGCTAAAGGGTTCATGTAATCATTGTAAATTAAACCCATTACTGAAGCTAGTTGACAATATCAGTATTAAATGCTCGCTAAGGTGCCTGGCAAGTGTGAGTTTCTAGGATCCTCCAACTCCAGATTCACAGAATCGGTTTTGACTGTGCATATGTCAGATCCTGAATGGTGTTCTTGTTAGCCCGAATTGGCATGTTCCCAGAAGTCTTCAGAAATCCAGTGGTTCCTTTGCCTTTTTGTGCTATTTCCTGCGATCTCAACTAATAATTGGATTTCAATCCATCTGTTGATTTCCACAGCCTCGTCTCTGCTTGCTGAGCTACAGTGGAGGAAAATAGTAAGTGGTCCAATGAAATCGTGGGGGCTGAGTGAGGCCAAAGGAAGGGGATGGATTTGGAGTGCAATGACCTTAGGCTGAACATACGGGCTTTGCCACTTCTTACAATCAGAGCTACAGGAGCACTATTTCCTTAGTCCTATCTTAACAGGGCTGCAGTGAGAACAAAATGACTTAGTGCATTTAAAGTGCTCGACATGGGGTATGACTCCTTGTAAGTGCACAGTAAATATGAACAGTTCCTCTTTAGGAGACCGGATCCTACACCCACCACGACCAGCCAGGTGGACACAGGTGGCCCGACTGCCCCTCCATGAGGGAAATATGTAAAAGTTTGGAGTTCTTTCAGACACAAGCTACAACACTGTGTTCTGCATCGACCCAGCGGCTACACTGCTGGTCTCTACCACACAGAGCCTGAACACCATGGAGGGAAAGACAAAAACACCATATAAATATTTGGTTCTTCTAAAGGACATGCAGACAAAGCTAAAGTTGATATGCTAGAAAATGGCTACAAGAAGAAAGATTTTCTTCCAAGTTTGGTGATAGTGGCAAGAACATAACAAAACAAAAAAACCCTACAACAGTAAAGAACCGAGGACAGTTATGCTTTCAGTGAGTATAATTCACTTAATGAAGATAAAACATATTTCAGACAAAAATATGACTTGAGCCTGAATTATTGATTGCGCTTGCACTTGTAGCCTTGGACCTATGAGTTGGAGTCATAAAAGGAAGTGAGCTGGGTTTAATATTGTCACTTTAACTTTATTGATCTAAAGAATGGACAATCTGCTGCTTAAGGGAATCCACAGGTTTCTGAGATAAATTGAATTACTTGACTAGAACAGTAGAAAGTGGCAAGTTCGTGGAAATAAATATTTTTTTTATCAGTATTGGGAAAAAGAAGTACATTCTGTTATTTCAAGATGCTTATCTGGGCCAATTCACGATATGCCAGAAAAATGCTTTTTTGGTTGTTCGTGGTAGATTTGGTCTATGTCATAACAAACAGTGTATTCTAAAACCGCGTGGTTATGACATAATTTCACCTCAAAAAATGTTTCTTTGAGACTTAGATAAATCACTCAAGGTTTTAGTCACATCCCCCTTTAGAATCCTTTTTTTTTTTTCATCTGCATGTGGAGTACCTTTTATTTCCTATGTTGTGCTCTTAATTAAAAAGAAATTTGAGTCCTTTTGTAGCAATTTTATCGTCCCTATAAAAACCAGGAGGCACACGGTTCTGCAGAACATGATTCTTTTGGAATCTTCGAAAGTCCTGGCGTCTCTTCTCGCCTCAGAGTGTCCCTGAGGTATGCTACCTCACAAAGTGCCATGTCTTTCTGTGTCTTATTGCTTAACTGTACCAAGGCAGATTTATCTGTTTACTAGTTATTACTTGGATTTGTGTCGCTATTTTTTGTGGCTGACCTGAAGGGTCCCATTTTCCTTTATATTGTATCTGACGGCTTCCTTTTCTCTTTCCTGAGGCACCGTTAAAAAAGATGGACACGGGAAGTTTTCAACAGTTACACACAGAGCTGCCAACAGTGCTTCCTTCACTGGTAGGTTTGTGACTAAATGAGCATAGAGTTTCCAATAGGAATAAAGCAAATGAGAAATTAAAGCCTTTGAAAAAGAAAAAAAAATCAAATACATTGTGGCAGAAATTGTGAGATGCCCTTCAACATCTGTTTCTCCCATTCTCCTATAATACCATGACAGTCAATTTTCAGCTGGGCACATACCCAGAAAAAGACTTCATTGTCAGCTTCCTTAGGTGTGGCTGTGTGAGTAAGGTCTGCTCAAGGAGACGTAAATAGGGAGGTAAGAAAGCTTTTGGAAGTCTCTCTTAAAAGGCAGCTAGTGTGTGGGCCCTTCACCTTCTTCATTTTCTTCAGCTTTTCCTCCTTCCTGATAGCTGGAATGGGGATGTGATGATTGGAGCTAAGCAGCCTGTTTGGACTGTGAGGTAACCTTGGAATGGAGGCCATATCCGATAGAATAACAAGATAGAAACCAGAGTCACCAGAGCCCCAAGGGACTTTATGGAGCAGGGTCACTATATCACCCCTATACTGCCTACTGATAGATTTAGATATGAGAAAGAAATAATAGTTTAGGTTGTTTAAGTTACTACTATTTTAGAGCTCTGTTACTCACACTGGAACGTAATTCAACCTAATAGGTGTATTTAAATCTCTCCATTTATGTGATGTTAATGTAAAATCTGAACAGTTAAAATTATTTGAAACAGAAAGCCATGATATTTTAACAGAAGCAGTTGAGAAGAAAATTTAGCAAACAGTATTATCACAATGCCTCCACAGTATAAATTAAAAACGATATTTATTTACGTATCTCCATGAGAAGTGGTCAAGCCCTAATAAAATTATTTTTAATTAAAAAAATCAAAATGTCACAAATTATTTTGCTTCCATTAGCCATGTATTCCAGATTATGGAACATGATCTAAGATTTGCTTTTACAGAGGAAGTCTCCAGACTTCACAGAGAGGTAATTCAGAATACACAAAATCTAAAAGAACTAGAATTTAGCTTCTGAGAAACATTATGGAAAAAGATGGAAACATTTCAATAAAATGGACCAAAACAGCCAAATTTGGGCAGTAACCTGCATCTGCCCATTCTGGCTCAAACACATGTCTTTAATACTATCTGAAACCAGAAAAGGGACATGGCAAAGGAGAAGGCATTTGAATCTCATGCTCAGAGCTTATCACTTGTTTTAATCCCTCGACTTTATTGAGGAATAACAGACAAATATAATTGTATATATTAAAAGTGTAAAATGTGATGATTTGAGATATCTTACAGGGTAGAATAATTACCCAGATCAAAATAATTAACACATCCACACCTCACAGTCATTCCTTTGTTCGGTTTGGTGCTTAAGATCTACTGTCAGCAACTTTCAAGTATACAATACTGCCATTTTTTTTACATTTACTGTGACCTGATTCCTATAGGAACTCCTCTATGTGCTGCCTTTCAAAGAATGGACACTGCAGGGGGTGCCTGAGTGGATCAGTCGGTTGAGCGTCTGACGTCGGCTCAGGTCATGATCTCACGGTCTGTGGGTTCCAGCCCCGCATCGGGCTCTGTGCTGACAGCTAGCTCAGGTCTGGAGCCTGCTTTGGATTCCGCATCTCCCTCTCTCTCTGACCCTCTCCTGCTCACGCTGTCTCTATCTATCTCTCAGAAATAAATAAAATTTAAAAAAATAATAAAAAAAAAAAGAATGGCCACTGCAGTTCTGGGAGGTGGGAATTGTTATCCCCACTTCACAGAAGAGGAACTAAGACCCAGAAAAATTAAATAACTTCCCTAACCTCTAAGATCTTTTACCTGAATTTTAGGCTTCTCTTAATGCTGTCCGTAAAGGCTACTCATTTTATAGGAATTAGAGGAATCCACCAATATATTTAATGTCTGTATTTACTAATAGGTGCATGGGAATCTTTCATCTTCTATTAGTTTACCAACAGTTTGAATTTTGTGATTCAATTGGTCACTGACGTAACTTTGTATGCCCATCTAAAACACACACAATTTTAACCTAAGTGAATAAATAGAAAAGTACTGAGTCTATCAATCATAATTTCCTAGTTTCACAATATGAGTTTCAACCTATTCACATAAGTACCTTGAAAATGATAAGTCAGAAAGTGACCTACCTTTTGAGTGAGAAGAGCTTGAACAACTTGATTGGCTACCTTTAAAAAATAAAGAAAGAGTTGCCGTTTACAATTATGAGACTTTATAAGCATAGACTTTAATTTACCAATACATTTCCCACAGCTTACTCTACCTAATTAGCTCCTCATCTGCCTCTTTCCTCACCACATAGATAACCTGATTATTTTCATAATAAGCCTATCCTTCTAGGTAATATTTTGCTTTCTTCCAAAGGTGACCTTGTTGCTAATTAAGATGGTTAGGTTGGAAAGATCATTCATGCCTTGACTTCCACATTTCCATATTTGGAAAAAAAAAATAATATCCTTTCATAGGTAAAGTACTGGAAGAAGGCTAAAAAATGATACAGTGTAAAACACAATCCTAATTATCTGTACACAATTTCTACACTTTGCTGATTTACAATGTCCTTTGCTTCTCCTTCCTCTACTTGTGCTGTGTTACTATTTTACTGCTTAAAATGACTTAAAATAGAGCTAGGTTCGAATGGTGAAGGATAAGAGGTACTCATTATTTTCTATATGTTCTTTTTTACATCCCCCAGGTCTTCATTTGTGCCATCCTCCTGTCATTGCTACCGGTAGCAGAGTCTGGTAGTTGTTTACTCTCCCATGTATTTTTCCCCTTTCTACTAAGTAACAAACTCTTGAGTTTTTGGCTGGGTACTTTAAAATACATACCCTATACTTCCTTCTAAGTTTCCCTTTGGGCCAAGCTTCTGACTGATGAGTTATAACTAGACTTTCCTTGGGCTTATAGAAAGTCTCTAAGAAGAAGGGAGCTCACCCTTCTTCTTCCTTTTCCTGTCTGGGATACAAAAGTGGGGGCTGGAACCTCAGCAGCCACCTTGACAGTGAAAGTCACATATTGAGAAAATAGGAGCAGCCTGGTCCTGATGATGCAGGGAGTTGTTCTATCTCTGTACTTCTAGGTGAGAGAAGAAAAATATCCACTTTTTTTTGTTTCCTACAAAATACAACCAAATAGAGTTCTTACTAATATATTAACATAATCCTAGTTTTCTTCAGGTATCAGGCAGGTTAGGGCAGTAGGAGAAGCTCCTCTTAGTAGAAGCCCCTCTCAGTCAAAGGAGGTGAATCTTGATTAATCTAAACCAAACCCAGCATTTCCATTCAGTGAATGGTTTAGGAGTGGGTATATGTATCATTCTAGCCAAGGGCCTCACATAAAACTAGTAACATGTTGCTGGTATTTTGAAGACCTGGCATTTTAATAGAAATTCATCATTTTTCTGTGCATTTGTGCTAAGATTTCTTTTTCACTCGCAGATGTCAAAAACACTGTACAGGAAGCCACTCGCTAAACTTCACCATAACCTTGAAGCTATGTACCCATATAGCTACTATTGAGAAAATTAAGGTGGGCAGGTGAATTACACAGTGTTTTTCAGCAGGTACATGAACTGTCTACACTTAATGTGACCACTGAAACTTACAGCGTTAAAGACCAATATTTAAATATCTTAGGCATCGGGTACTTCCCATTCATTTCTTCCTTCATTTATTTAGCATAAATATGTAGAGTATTTACAAAGCTAGATGACTGGGGTGTGTTCCTTGGTTTCAAAGAGAATATAACTGGTAGGAAGTTGGCATGAACATAATTATAACAGTGTCATAAGCATGTAATTATCTTGGTAATTCTCACATTCAGCCAAAGACTGACAGAGACGCTTTCATCTCCTCTTGATAACCAATTTATTTTTGGTGATATAAACTATGTGTACTTGTTTCCCTGTCTTATATAGTGGAGCAGATTAGGGTAAGAATGTTTTCATGGAGCTTAATTATTTCTTAACCTGATATTGACAAAGTCGTGCATCCTTAATGACAGATGGCTACCAGTAAGTCTCATAGAAAATAGAAATGCAGGCTGTCATCAACTGTGGTTAGGAGGCATTCACAGCACAAGCAGTAAATGATTAAAAAAAGACTACCTATAATTGATTAGTTGAACTATAGGCAGAAGAGGGTTTTTTTCCCCCTATCAGAATCCTTGCCAAATTTACATTGTTGATATTAAGCAAAGAGAGAGACCTTTCATTAAAACTAACTATAGTTTTTAAATAAAAGCATTATTGACAGATTTTTTTGAAGCCCATCCCCAGTTAAAAAAACATATATAAGGAATCTCACAGTTTAATCAAATTAAACCGTATTTTCCTTAACTGGTACTTCTTTTTTCCTTTATCCTTTAATTTATACATGATCATAACAGTGATAAATGAATAGCCTTACAAACTGACCAATAGTGTCATCTTGAAAATCTTTCAGTTTTTAAACATTCATTCCAATTTGTAAGTCACTGAGAATTTAAAGTCAAACTGTAGGTCATCCATTTTATTCTTGGAAAATTAAAAAAAAAAAAAAACCCGCAACAACAGAAGAACTCAACTACTCATGCAGCTTGAAACAGGAACAAGGCACCCAAATTAATTCATACCACAAATAATTTAATGCTTTTGGGTCTCATACTTTGGATTTGATTTACATTCTCATAAAACTTCTTAATATCAATATTTTTCTTTCCTTTCTCCAAACTGGTCCCTCACTTAAACCAGGCTGTGGAACGGTGGTCACATAAAATCGCTCTCCCCATGATTTAACAGGAGACATAAATGAATACCCTAACTGTAACAGCCCACAGGAGGAAATACACTCTATCTTTGCAATGTGAGTATGTTGCCTTATAGGCTTCTAGGCTCCATCTCTGATACAGCTCCTTCTGGCAGGTACTTTGGACAATTGCTCTACCTAATAATTGAACAAAGATACACGAATACATTATTTCTTTACGGACTGACATGGGGTTATCTTACCCAGAAGGACTCGCAGGTCCTCTGCAGAAGAGCAGGCTGGTTTGCACAAATGCCTTCCCAGATACTGTCCATAAAGACGGTTTCCTGGGTTTCATTATCACTTTTAACAGCCAGCTTCCCTGAAGCATCAATAGAACAGCTGCTTGGAGCTTGTGCCTGCAACCTCTAATAGGTTCACAAGATGACCCCTGGAATGGGCCCCTGCCCTCATCATAGAATTACGCCCTTAGCACTGGGGTTGCAAATAATCACACACCTGCAAGCCCAGCTAATGAGAACAAATAACTTCCAGTGTCACCTGACATATTTTCTCTCCAAAGAAAGGAAAAATAGCAGCTGGGCTGGGCCAAGGGGACTTGAGACATACTGAGCAAAGCTGACAGTCTTTAAGCCTCTGGCTTGTTTTACAACCTGCCTTCGGCTCTCTGTGGAGACCGCCCCGCTTTGCTTTCTGGAGGAACTGGGGTGTAGGGGAGCCTGAGATGCCAAGGACAGGGCCCAGGTACCTCTCCTTTCCCTCGGTAAGAATTCTCTCAGACAAGCCAGCTCCTCTGATACCTGGCTCATCTCCCACCCACAGGAGTCTTCATTCTTCTTCTCCAGCAGGCTTCTAAGGGGCACGTGTCATCCCCACGTCCACCCCCTGCCACGGCCGCACTCCCCAGGAAGCAGGTGGGCAGAGGGAGGAGAAGTCAGGGCTGTGGTGTTGTCCATTCTTGCTTTCAAAACAGTCCCTGGGGCTGGATGCGAAGCCACACCTGGGCATAAGCCACACTTATTCCAAGAGGGAGCCAATCCTCACCGCATCCAGAGGACAGCCAGGGCTGGGTCGAGGGTGGTAGAGTGAGCAATTCTGAGGGCACCAAGCTCTGACAGGGCTCCTCCTGCCTCACAGTCCTGCTTCTGTCCTTGTATGTACTATTTTATCATGCAAAACAAGTGTCATCTCAGCACCCTCCTTTAAAAACCTCATTGAGAGAGGACAAGTTTTGGAAATTGTGCTTTGGAGAAGTTTTCAATGCTTCTGAGTTTGATTTATCATTCGGAGACAGCTGGGGGCAAGGGAGTGGAGTCTTGAGGCAGAATCATGGGAAGGATTTGGGTTCAAATGTGGTCTGTGTTGATTATATACTGATATGTACGGTGGTGGGGGAGCAGCTTGACATTATACATCTGTGGAGGAGGGGAATTGGCCTCCTCTCAAGTCTTGAAAAATGTATGAGATGATAACTATAACCAGAAAAACCACCTTGGACAGTATCTGATATAAAGCAGTCACCCCATGAAAGTTATATCTGAATCTGAACATTTGAACTTCAAAGAAAAAAATACACTTTTGGGTCAGTAGTTATTGAAGAATGGCTTGAGAATAAGAGATTTTATTTATATAGTAATGAAGTGTGTGCATGTGTAATATGCATGTATAAATATAAATCACTAAGTACCTGTATTATTTATTTGCTCTGCAAAATACTGGAAGTGGGAAAATTCATTCAAATATGAATGTGGGATTGCAGGGGGAATTAACTGGGAAATTAATTTGGGGCTGGTAATCTCCATTCATAATTTAGCCATTCAACAAATACACACAAAGTGCAAAGTATGGGCTATAGATGGTGCTGGAACTTGGAGAAATAATGGTGAGTAGAACACAGGTTCTGCCTCTTGGTGTTTCGAGTCTAGAGCCGACATAGGAAGGCCCTCATCTGTTGATTTCATGGTCCATTCGTGCAATGGGCATTTGAAGCACTGAGAGCCACAAGCAGGATTGTCCCCCATCTCCATCGATAAGATACTGCTTTTCAAGATTACTTAGGATCCAAGTGAGGGACATGCACTGAGAATGTCTGATGATTCCACAATCCAGTCCTGGTTTACAGCACAGGAATCAGAGAGGAAGGTCAGAACTGCTCTTGGTAACCTACTATTGCCTTTATTTAGCCTTGGTTTAAAAGAAATTCTGGTGGTGCTTTTTTTTTTTTTCTTTTACTGAACTACCTCCAAAGTCTAGTTTTCCCTGCCTCTGTGCTCTGAAGTAGAGAGCACAGAAAAGTCAAAGAACTCAAATCTGGCATCCTCACTGACTGTAAGGAACTCTGGCCCTATTCTGACAGTTTGAAGGGGAAGTCTGATAGGTTGTCAATTTCCTCACCCTTCAGTCTGTTTGAATTTTCAGCTATTAAGCTGAATGAGGTATGAGTATATGAATTTATTTTTATTTTTTTCTGGGTCAATTTTATTTTTTAAGTTTTTATTTTAATCTGAGTTAGTGATCATACAGTGTAATATTAGTTTGAGATGTAGAGTTTAATGATTCATCACCTATATACCAAACCCAGTGCTCATCACTAGTACACTTCTTAATCCCCATCACCCATTTAGCCCATCCTCTCCCACCTCCCCCTTGAGTAACCCTCAGTTTGCTCTCTATATTAAGAATCTGCTTTCTGGTTTGCCTCTCTTTTTTCCATCCTATGTTCATCTGTTTTGTTTATAAAATTCCACATATTAGTGAAATCATATGATATTTGACTTTGACTGACATTTCACTTGGCATAATACACTTTGTTCCATCCACATTGTTGCAAATGGAAAGACTGCATTCTTTTTGATGGCTGAGTAATATTCCATTGCATACAGAGAACACATCTTCTTTACCCATTCATCAGTCAATGGACATTTGGGTTCTTTCCATAATTTGGCTATTGTAGACAATGCTGCTATAAACATCCAGATGCATGTATCCCTTTGAATTAGTATTTTTGTATCCTTTGGGTAAATGCCTAGTAGTGCAATTGCTGGGTCATTGGGTAGTTCTATTTTTAACTTTTTGAGGAATCCCCATACTGGTTTCCAGAGTGTCTGCACCAGTCTTCATTCCCATCAACAGTGTAAGAGGGTTGCCCTTTCTCTGCATCCTTGCCAACACCTGTTGTTTTCTGTGTTAATTTTAGCCATTTGGACAGGTCTGAGGTGATATCTCATTGTAGTTTTGATTTGCATTTCCCTAATGATGAGTGATGTTGAGCATCTTTTCATGTGTATGTTAGCTATCTGGATGTCTTTTTTGGAAAAATGTCTATTAGTGTCTTATGCCCATTTTTAAATTGGATTACTTGCGGTGGGGGGATGTTGAGTTTGGTAAGTTTTTATAGATTTTGAATACTAATCCTTTATCAGATATGTCATTTGCAAGTATCTTCTCTCATTCTGTCAGTTGCCTTTTAGTTTTGTGGATTGTTTCCTTTGCTGTGTAGAAGATTTTTATCTTGATGAGGCTCCATTAGTTCATTTTGTTTCTATTTCCTTTGCCGCAGAAGATGTATCTAGTGAGAAGTTGCTATGGCTGATGTCAAAGAGGTTGCTGCCTATGTTCTACTCTAGGATTTTGATGATTTCCTGTCTCACATTTAGGTCTTTCAATCTGTTTTGAATTTATTTTTGTGTATGGTGTAAGATGTGGCCCAGTTTCATTCTTCTGCATGTTGCTGTCCAGTTTTCCCAACACCATTTGTTGAAGAGACTGTCTTTTTTCCCATTGGATATTCATTCCTATTTTGTCAAAGATCAGTTGACCACATAGTTTTGGGTCCATTTCTGGGTTTTCTCTTCTGTTCCATTGATCTGAGCGTCTGTTTGTGTGCCAGCACCATGCCGTCTTGGTGACTACACCTTTGTAAGATAGCTTGAGGTCCATAATTATGATGCCTCCACCTTTGTTTTTCTTTTTTCAACATTGCTTTGGCTATTCAAGGCCTTTTGTGGTTCAAATATCTGTATGTTTAGCAATTGCTGCACATCTTTCTGCAGAATGGGCCCAGAAACACACTTTAACAGGATTTACTTTTTGCTCGTTCAGATACTGTTGAGGAACTGGAAATAGCCCAGAATTTCCACATGGGTCTGTTGCTCTTCTGTCATCACCTCCAAGTTTGGGGGAGTTTCTATCCTCTTACTGACATTTTCTGAAAATGTTTTCTGAATTATAGCATTCAGAGGGCCTAAGTGCAATGCTTCTTAAACTTGGCTGAATATTATAACTCTCTGGAGTCTTTAAAATTTCTAACACCCAGGCCCCACTTTAGACCAGAATCAGATCAGAACTTCTGAGGTGGGGCCCAGCTGGCAGTGTTCTTAAACCTCCCCAGGTAAGTCTGATGGGCAGGGAAGGGTGAGAACTGCTTAGCCTTCACCTGCTCCAGCTCCTTTGGCTAAAGATGCCCTATCAGTTCTTCCCCCTTCGTTGCTGACCCACCCACTGTCTCTTGGGCTCTTTGGTGACTGTGTTATACATCCTCAAAGGCCCCAGTTCACCTAATTTCCTGTGTGATTAACTATCCCCCTCACTTCTGCCAGGCTTGGGACCACCTTGACTTTCCAGGTCTGTGTGACACTGACGCCCAACAAATACTTAGAGGATACAACTAAATCCATCTAAATGTAAAGTGATGGTTTGAGGAAATGTTCTTTTACTTTTTTTATGTATGTCATTATACTTCTCTCCATGGGAATTAGTCACTCCTAAAGGAACTATGGGCAAAGCATGAGTGAGAATAAACAGCATTCACTGTTTGCTAGCAAACTGTATGCCAAATAGCTAGATAAAGAAACTAGACTCAAACGTGAAAACCTCCAACCTGCTCAAGAAATCAAGACTGGTCCTTGTATTGCACGGCAAGGAGATGAGGATCTAGGCAGCAGCAGAGGTGATGTGAAGTGGTGGATTGTGTGTGCACATGCATGTGTGAGCACGTGTGTGCCGGCAACCCAGGTGTGTGTTTGGATGTGGCTCCATTTCCTTCTGAATAAACATACCCTTTTGTCAGAACACACAGAGGGGGTTTGCTACTCCCAAGTGTTTTCCTCAAATTCTGAACATGTTCTTCTTTTCTCAGAAAATAACAATCAGTGCAAAAGGGATTGAAGAACATTTTAAATTTAGATGATATCCACTTGTGTATGTTGTATGAAACCCGCTAGCAAGGAAATAACTTACACGAGGCCTTACCTTGTTAGTTTGACTAATTAGTCTAAAAAGCCTTAAAAAGAATTTCCAGTTGGCATTATTACTACACTCAACTACCCCTTGGAGAGCATTCTCTTACAATGCATGGAAATGGATTGCCAACCTCATACAATTAGTTACAAAACAACTGGCATGTGTAATCAGGGGCCAGTATCAGGAATACAAAACATCTGTACTGCTCAGAGGTGGTTCCTAGTTGCAAATCACCTCTTTGGCAATAGTTAATTTTTGCAATCAAGAACAGAGGGACTCTCCCTCTAAAAAGTCTGTCTTCAGTAGAAACTCCCTGTGACATGATTCTGTGGATGAAACATTATGGTTGGCCCTGACACATTCCAATGAAGCCTTCAGCATGCAGGCAGAGAGAGCATATGGAAACGAGACTATGAGTTTCCATAAAGAAATGCCATGAGCTTTTTGACCAATCGGGAGGAATGACTGGTGGGAGAATTGGGACGAATAAGAAGTTCTTGTGGTGAGGGGTGCCTGGATGGCTCAGTCAGTTAAGCGTCCAGCTTTGGCTCAGGTCATGATCTCACAGTTTGTGGGTTCGAGCCCCGCATCAGGCTCTGTGCTGACAGCTAGCTCGGAGCCTGGAGCCTGCTTCTGATTCCATGTCTCCCTCTCTCTCTGACCCTCCCCTGCTCATGCTGCCTCTCTCTCTCTCTCCCTCAGAAAGAAATAAAGAAAACATTAAAAAATCAAAAAAATCACACAAAAAAATTAAAAGAAGTTCCTGTGGTGGGATTCACATAAATTTGACTTCTGAATACAGATTCAGCTTCATTACAAATTCTGTACAGGAGGTTAAAGTGAAACCTGGCTGATGGATACTTATGACCCAAGGGCAGTATTGTTCCTTTCAATAGCCTTGGATGTATTTGGTCTTTATTTCCCTAAACTTTGATTGGACCAAGAGTGTGGGGGGCAGGGTTGAGAAGTGCTGAACTGGCTTCATTAGAATGAGTCATCATTTCCCTCTTATGTCGACTTACTTCAGCTATTCTTTCACTTTTGGCCACTGTAAAAAAGATTATTCTGAGTCTTTTTAAGTCCTGACAGGGCAGAGGACTGCAAATGCCATTTTCTTTGAGTAACAAATCCATATGGCTAGAAATATTAAACAATGAAACAACTTTCTGGAAACATGGTGAGGGTTTTTCAACCATACAGAAGTTAATGATAAGGCAAGTTGGTCCCTGCTATGAGGACAGCGGGTCCCAAACTGTAAGCATGTATCAGTCACCCAGAGGGCCTGTGAACTCACAGATTGCCAGGCCCACTCCCAGAGTCCCTTAGTCTGGATGTGTGGGATGAGGCCTCAGAATCTGCATTTCTAATAACTTCCCAGGTGAGGCTGAGGCTGCTGGGTTCAGGGGTCACATTTTGAGGCTTCCTGGTGGAGGAAAACAGCAGCCACAACTGCAACTCAGAGGAGAAAGACCACTTCTAGGTTGGAGGGAGGGGAGAGAGGCATACGGTGGTAGTGATGATATCCTAACAGGGATTAGAAACTGTGTTCTTTAAGCGTGACCCATCACCTTCTGGGACAGTGTGGGGGAAGGGAAAAAGATCAAGAGGAGTTTTTTTGGAAAAGATTCTCCTAACTGTTAGCGAGGAGGAAAATACTGAAGATACATAGGCCAGTCTCCACTGGTAAGGTAATGGAATACAATTAATGTAGTTTTCCTTAAAACCTATGTCAGCAATTCATAACAACTCTTAAGATGGATACACACATATGTGCAAGTTTTATCTTTATTGGGACAGATGACTAACAAAGTCATCCCATTAAAGTAATAACCCTAATCACCAACAAAATCCTAGATGAGAGCTTGTCTGAGAGGTGAATGGCTAAACCCGACTGGGTGATAGAGCAGGGGCTGAGGGTATGATCCCCAACAGCGTGAGGAGAATGACTGTGAGGAGAACCAGGGCCTTGCACACACACTTCAATTTTCCCCTCGCCTCTCAGGAACTCTTGAGCTGCCCATGGCCTCTGCCTTCATCTCTTCATTATCGTCAACTGATACGTATCCAGTTTACTCATGCATGTGGCTCTGTCTTCTTCCATTCTACTCAAATTTTCTTCCTCACTTCCCTTTCTCTTTGCAGCTTGTTCTCAGTCTACCCATATTTTCCCTCTGGCTGCCAACTATGAACATCATCCCCACCCACTACATCGAGGGTTTGCTTTTTCAGACACGGCATCCAATTGGTGGTGCAGCGTGTCTAGACATAGCTTTTCTCATTCACAGGCTGGGATCACACTTACTGGACAGAAGAGATTTATCATACAGTGAGGCATACCCCAATGGTGCCCCAAGAATACTAAATAATAGCCAAAAGGAATTTACAGATGCTTGTACAGTGAAATAGGAGAGAAAGGGGGAGGGGAAGAGACACTGACCTTCCTTCTCAATGTCCACATACATGCTTACAACGTTCCTTTGGAGATCAAAATGTTAATGTCATGTGGAGGTGGCTAAAGAGACCTATATTAAGATCTTACCAAGGGAATCCTACATAGTTCCGCCTTTTGTGAAGAGCCTTTCTAGTCCACTTACCTCATCAAGACATCTCTCATACTGTTCCCTTTGATTTTCATTTTCCAAAGCCAATGCTGAATTCTCTGCCTGCAGTGAGATACAAAAATAATACAAATAAATCAATGAAATGTTGTGTTAGGTGACAGCTTATTCGATACAGTTACTAAATATACCTCCTCGGGATCCAAAACAATCTTTGAGAAGACTCTTTGACAAGTTTGCTCTAAGTACTATTATAAATAACTCAGGGATGACTTCTGTCCCATCAGCTTGTTCACAAAAGTACATTCCCATTTCAAGAAACGCAAAAACTTATATTCTGAACAGGTAGCAAATCAAATCATGGCCTGATGTGAGAGTGTTCTGTAAAAAGATTACAATGTTTATTTCATTTTATGAAAATGTCAAGGTAAGGAATGCCTTAATCCACTTCATTAAGACCTATCACAGTTTCACAACCCAGTATTTGTTTAGGCCATAGAAAAGAATCTCAGGTATATTCATGAAAGCATAATTCCGAATGCAAACCAAACAGATGCCTTTCTTCGCAAAGCAATGGCTTCTGGACATCAGAATATAATGAGAAATTTAAGAACTGAACTACACTTGAGTCCCTCCCCCCTCTCCCTCCCTTTTAAAAATGACTGCTTTCCTGGTCCTCAGAACCATGTGGGTGTCTGCCTGTTAGATAGGTTACTATAGGATACTAGGTGGAATATGGTTACTATGTTATGAGTTGAATAATAAGGGGAAAAAGTGATGGGTATAAGCGTATTAGGTTTTAGAAAGAACATGAAATGGTGACATGGGCACTGCACTCCCCGTGTGGTGACCTGTGTCCCCTTCAGCTACTACTGGCTCTATTTTGAATCCTGAACTGTGCAAGTTAAACCTTCCCAAGGCTGTAACATGGACCGTGCACCCTGCTCCCCAAAGCAAACTTGGCTGCTCTACCTACCCTTTCACTACTTACCCCTTCACCACAATGGGTCTTGACATTTGTAAGTGGGGGTACAGAGCTCTAAATTAGTTTTTTTTTTTTCAAAACAATGATGGTGATTTTTAGGTGGTAGAAAAAAAGAATTAACATTTTTTTCCTTTATAGTTTCTTCCTACAGTTTCTTTTTAAACTTTCTATTTGGAAAAAAAAATCAAACTTGAAGATAATTTGAGAGTAATAAAAAGAACTCCAGCATTCCCTTTCCTCAGAGTCCAGGCATTAATATTTTGCCACATTTGATCATTCACTCTTTCTTTCATTGTTTTTCCCTGAAACTTGAGAGTAAGCCACAGATATGATGTCCTTTTTTCCTAAATACTTTTGTGTATGTTTTCTAATGACAAAGACATTTTCGTACACAACCAAAGCATAGTTGTCAAATTCAGGAAATACTAATTCATATGATACCACAATCTGACCTTTGAAACCAATTCCAGTTCATCCATTGTTCCAATAATGTCACTACAGCAATTTTTTTCCAGTCCTGAAACCCATCCATGGTCAGGCATTGAATCTATTTGTCGTTCATATAGGATCTTTTAATCTGAACAATCCTTTGTCTTTTATGCTATCAATTTCTTTTCCTTTTTCTCTGTCCTCCCTTACCCCCTCCCTCCCTCCCTTCCTTCCTTCCTTTTTTATTTCCTGGAAGAATAAAGGTCAATTATTTTGTGGAATGTCCCTTAATTTGGGTTTGTTTCATGTTTCCTCCAGCATACTTATCAGGAATAGCACAAAAATGGTGTGTGTGTGTGTGTGTGTGTGTGTGTGTGTGTGCATGTGTGTGTGAGAGAGAGAGATGCTAGGTCCTTCTCAGTGCATCATATCATAATTATGCCATGTCCATGTATCCCTTATTGGACATATTAACTTTGATCACATGGTGAAGGTGGGGTCTGCCAAATCTCTGTTTCAAAGTCACATTCCTTTTGTAGTTAATAAATAAATCATGCAGAGGCATTTTTATGTTATGAAAATATACTATTTCTCATCAAACTTTTATCAACTTATCTTAGCAACCATTGAATCTTGTCTGAATCAATGATGACAATTGCACGTGGTGATTTCTCAGTCCATTATTCCAACTATCCTTATAAGTTTGCATTCTATTGTAAGAAACTGCTCTTTATATTTATTATTTATCCACATGAATACATGGGCTCATATTATTGAAAGAGTTCTGAGTCATTACTGTATTTATTTTGATGCTCAAAGTATCCCAACTTTGGAAAAGCGAGCCCCTGTAACCTGTGCTCTTTTGACATGTTTCCAGCAATTTTTTTTTACATTTATTTATTTATTTTAAGAGAGAGAAAGAGAGAGAGCACAAGCTGGGGAGGGGCAGAGAGAAGGAGACAGATGCTCAGGCAGGTTCTGCTGTGTCAGCACAGAGCCACACACGGGGCTCAATCCCACGAACCATCAGATCATGACCTGAACCAGAGTCAAAAGTCAGATGCTGAACCAACTGAGCCATCCACGTGGCCCCATATTTCCATCATTTTGAAAAAGACTTTCTTTTTAGGCACAAGAAAATGTTTGAAGCCCACTTTACCCCCATTCCTGTAATCAGCCATTTCTCCAAAGAATCCTCTCTGCTTTTCATTGGGGAATGGTATTTGGAAACTATGATCTGAGTATTAATGTGTGCCCATTGCTACTGAGAGGTCATTTCTCCGAGTCCCTTTCAGTATAAGGGTTTCTCTCTTTTTCTCTTCACTATACCTACACACACACCCACACCCACACACACAGTACGTGCGTGCATACTCTCTCTCTCTCCTCTCTCTCTCTCTCCAACCCCTAAAGAATTCTTCATCGCTGTCCCCTTTTTCTTATTTGTGTCTTCCTTTTTTGCAGGGAGAACACAGGCATCCACTATCATTTACTCATTAATTCAACTCTACTGTGCATAGAAAACTGTTACAATATGAGAAATAGTCGTAAGAAGAGTTCACAGTTTGATTTTTTTTCCCTATAGAATGAATGTATACAGTAACAATACTGTGTTCAAAAGTTACTAGATTGGTAACTGTCCCCCTTTCCTATGGTTATGCTCTTCATGCCTTCTTGCAGCTCAGTCCATTTGTTTCTAATGAAAATCCTATTTAATATCTCCTTTTCTTGTGCATTTCACCTCTGTTTTTGAATACAGAAAGCATTAATAGACTCCCAAAGTCAAAATATACTAAAAGGTATACTCATACTCAGCAAGGGGTCCCTTCCTCTCCCACCCCTTGTCCTCCACGGCCCTCCACCTCTTACAGCTTCATTCACAGTATTCTCTCCTCCCTTTTGTGTCTTACTTTATTGTTACTATCGAGTAACCATTATGTCCCTTGGGTCCCTGCGATTACATATGCCACGGTTCCTACCAATCTTCTTGTTACGCTGTTTCTGCTTAATCAGCACATGTCACGTTCACATCCCGTTCTTCCACCCTGCACCTAGCCTTGTTTTAGCTTCTTTAACACATGGCAATTGGAGGAGGTGGTCTTATATTTCTTCCTTATTTGTTTAGCATCTTAGAATTTTCCCTCTTCCGTTTTTCCCACCAGAACCAGATCTTCAAATGGAAACTCTCCCTTGCTCCTTGCTTCCTTCTCCCCGGAAACAACACTTGTCTGACACAGTCACCTCAGGTCTCCTGCAGTGTCAAGCCCTGCCCTCCAGCCAGCGCTGGGCACTTTCGGGCTCCATTCGTGGTCAGTACGGGGAATGTTTTCCCCACACCCTCTGCGTTCACCCTCATCTGAGGCACACAGGCCTGTAGCCTTCATTCTGTGAATATTTCATTTTGATCTTTCTACTTAACAGTGACTTGAAGTTCTAACGTTCTGCATTCTGGTAACTCAGAAGACATGGGTTATATGTGGTTTCCTTTGTGCCTCTGATGACGGTGATTTTTTTTTTTTTTTTACAGACATATGAAAGCTCCAGCTTTAGACCAGCTTGTTATTTTAACCAACAACGAAATTCAGGTCAAGTGATCTAATGAAAACGGGGCCCAAAAGTTGCGGGAAACTGCTGGGAGAAGCCTTTTTGGAGGTGCGTTTGCTACTGTTAGATCACCTCAACCTATTCCTGATTTGATCCCAGGATTCAAACCCCTGTTTCTTCTTCAGGTAGCAACCAAAACTTGGCTTTGACTTCTTTCCTACAACCTTGTCATGGGTAGACCTCTGCCACACAGCCCAGTGAATCCATCCTCCTGCCAATTTTCTGCTTAGACTGATTCAATATTGGTTGTTCCTGGACTGTTTCTTCTCTTCATTCCCACCCCCCACCTCCCAACACTCAACGGAAAGCTGTTTCCTTTTGCTTGCTGCTGTTTTCTGTCGGGGACTGCCGTGGCCTGTCCCACTGGACTTCATTTATACCTGCAGCTGGTGTAACCTCAGGGACCCCGGCTCCAGGTTCTAGCCCCGCCGTGGCAGTCTATCTGGCAATACCCTGCCGTGAAAGCTTTAGCGAGTCATTTAACCTTGCTGGCTTTACAGTTCTTTAGGTAATAAATGAAGGGAACAGCCTAGCCTATCTACAAAGTGACTTCCAGTTCAAATATTTGAGTACCGGGAGTCACGGGGGGGACTGCTGGAATTCCAATTCTATAACGTCGCTGCTGGCTTTGGAGAAATCGAGCGTGTGTGGGGTCTGTCGGTTTCAGTAAGGCAACTGCACAAAGGATAATGGGAAGAGATAAAGGAGAGATTGGCAATGCCAGTTTAC
Organism: Proteles cristata cristata; assembly: GCA_017311185.1. Lineage (NCBI taxonomy): Eukaryota > Metazoa > Chordata > Mammalia > Carnivora > Hyaenidae > Proteles > Proteles cristata. The sequence continues at coordinate 1,052,817 of JAESUZ010000367.1, read as the reverse complement.
GTTGTTTTCACTTTAAACGTCTTGGGAAAAAAACATGTAAGGAAATAAAGCTGAAAATGGGAATTTATATAGGGTGTCTCTATCTCGCTCCTACCCACAATATCATGTTGCAATAACACTACGATCGATCCATTCAGATAATTACCATCATTACACCACTTACATTACTTGCCTCACGTTTACTGCTCTGACAATCTATTACAGGCAAGCAAATTAAATACCTAAAGGGTGCTGGGGAAGGCAGAGTCTCACATTTATGGTTAATGTGTTCAGTTACAGAGACCAATTTAATTGCTGTAATCCTACATATACCAGGGGATAACAGAGATATTAACAATTATGCCAGTGAAGTTAAAATAATCTTGAACCCGTGATCTTCTTTAATGCATCTGCATTTATTAGAAATTCAGGATTTACCTGCTACCAGCATGAGGCAACAGGGGAAAAGACAAAAGAAAACAAAAACCTTAATTAAATGTGATTTAAAGAAACAGAATAATTTTAAGGCAGGAATGGGAAAGGACAAGGGAGAGAGGAAAAGAGAAGTAGGTGTTACTACTGAGAATTGCAGAAATGACAACACAGGTCTTTTTTGACTTGAAGAAATTATGTTATTAACTTGGTACACTCAGAGGATGTAATTAGCATGCATGCTAAATGTAACTGGGTGTTTGTATTCAGTTTTGCCTTCCAGAACCACCAAAAACTTTTGCCAGACTTAGTTCCTGATTTGGAGCTCAGTGCGGTTTCCTCTTGACCCCTGGCTCCTGGGATCTAAATCCGTTCCTGATTCCATGTCTAAAGTTCTCATACATCGTTATAAAACTGAATCGCTTTCTAGAATAAATCCATATTATTTGGGTTTCCTGTGGAGGATGGGTCTAAATTAATACATATTTAAAAGAAAGAATGTTTTTCAAAGCTCTTACTCCATGAATAAATGTTGGCCAGAGCTTACACATGACTGAACAGACCGACACTTCTAGATTGCTACTATATGTTAATTCTCTAAATGCTTATTATATTTATAATCTCTGTATACCACGAATTTGCTTAATTAAACATTGATGAATAAATGTCTGTGTTCTCCCCAAATTCATATGATGAAATTGTAATGCCTAATATGATGGTATTAGGAGATGGGGGGAGGGTCTTTGGGAGTGATTAGGACATGAAGGTTGAATCCTCAAAAATGGGATTAGATTTATATAATAGAGGCCCCAGAGAGATTGCTAGCTCCCCTCTACCATGTGAGGACATAGCAAGGAGACACTGGCTGTGAACCAGGAAGAGGGCCCTCAACAGATCTTGACCTTGCCAGAGGCTTGATATTGGACTTCCTGGCCTCCAGAACCACGAGAAACAAATTTCTGTGATTTATACATCAGTCAGGCCGTGGTGGCCTGGTGGTTACAGTGTCCTGAACGGACTAACACAGCATCCTTTTCAATAGCCAAAGTTAGTATAGTTCTACACACAGAAAAATTTCCCTCTGCATTAAGTAACAATTCCACTCTAAGCTTTCTACCTCCTATAGACTCTCCCCACACAGCTCTCCCACATCCGTGGGTCTGTGTTTGCTGCTAGAGAGAATGTGGCATCTGTCAAGGCAGGCCAGCCTCCGGGGTCCATGGTGAAGCCCCAGCTCTTGTCTCCTGGGCGCACACTTCTGCTTCTGCTGCATGAGCCTGGTGTACAGCCCCCTTCCCTAGTGGCCCCTCTTAATCCCACTCATTTCTGTGTGGTCTGATTCAAATATGAACCTAAAAAGCTAAAATGGGGGTATATATTAAATTTTAAGAAGTAATTTCAGATGTACAAAAGTATATGGAAACCATTACGAAGACTCTTCCTACCTTTCACTCTTGATGACTCAAAGGTTGCCTTTTTCCACACTTACTTTATTATCTGTTTATAATCAGAGGTGATTAAAACAATTCTTTTTCAGAGTAAGATGCAGACATGATACCCCTTAATACTGTGAAGCATATTTTGCAAAAAAAAAAAAAAAAAAAAAAAAAAAAAAAAAAAGAAAGAAAAAATATTTTTAAGTTTTTGTAACGTTTATTTAATTTTGAGAGACACAGAGAGACAGAGCATAAGCAGGGGAGGGGCAGAGAGAGAGGGACACAGAATCTGAAGCAGGCTCCAGGCTCTGAGCTGTCAGCACAGAGCCCGATGCGGGGCTCGAACCCACAGACCACAAGATCATGACCTGAGCCAAAATTGGACACTTAACTGATTGAGCCACCCAGGTGCCCCATGAAAAACCTTTTTAATGTTTATTTTTGAGAGATAGAACATGAGCAGGGGAAGGGCAGAGAGACACCCACACACACCCCCACACACACAGAATCCATAGCAGGCTCCAGGCTCTGAGCTGTCAACACAAAGCCGACGCTGGGCTGGATCCCATAAACTGTGAGATCATGACCTGAAGCGAAGCTGGATGCTTAACTGACTGAGCCACCCAGGCGTTCCCCAAAATACAGTTTCTTTCATAGCGACTGGGTAAGTAACAAATTCAAGAATTAACTTTGATACAATATCCTAATCCACTCTACAGGCCTTGTTTAATTTTCACCAATTATCTCCCTAATGTCCGTATTGAGTCCAGGGTCAACTCCAGGTTGCCAGAGCTGTATTTCATTTGTCATTTCTCTGTAGATTCCTGTGATGTGGAATAGTTGTTTTGTTTCATGACTTTGACGTTTTTCAAGAATACACGCCAGCTATTGGTAGAGTATGCATCAGTTTGTTTCATGTTTTCTCATGGTTACATTAAAGTATTTTGGCAAGACTATCAGGGCCATGATACTGTGTCCTTCTCAGTGTATGACATGAAGAGTTACATGATGTAGATCTATCTCATGACTACTCTGCTAACTTTGGTCACTCAGTCATCACATGTGCCAGATATGGCCACAAAAAAGGTAACTGTCCTTTATAATCAGTAACTATCTTGTGGAAAGTTACTTTGAAAATAGGTAACTACTTTGAGATTATGCAAATATCTAAATAGTCACACTTTCTTCATATATTTTAGCATCCATTGATAATTTTTTGCCTAAAACAATTATTACAGTGATGGTTATCAAATAGTGATTTTTAAATTCCACTGTTCCTCCTATGTTCATTAGTTTGAACTCTATCATAAGGAGAGGCCATACATTTTAACAATTAATTATAATGCTCTTAATTGGCATTAAGAGTTTTATAAATATTGATAATATTCTCTCAAGCTAAACTGTAAGCCCTTTGTGACAGGGATGATGCCTTATATGCCTTTTTTCAAAAGAATAAGATTTAAATTTTTACTATAGTTTTGGGTAGAAACTAAAACTCACTTTGATATTTATATGTACTGAATTCCGGTGAGTTTGAGCAAGTAGTATGTCAGGCACTTTTACCTATGTCCTCTCTGTGGTGGTCATAGCCATACCTACAGAAACATCCTGATGTTTCTTTTTGATAATATCTTATCGACAAGTGGGAAGTCAAACAAATGATATTTTTACTCTTTAAGTATGTATGTCAATTTATTAATATGCTATCTGGAGTTTCCAGAGAACAACAAAAAAGTGTACATCATCTGACACATTTTGACAACTGGCAGAATATTGAAAGTTTCTACCTCTCTATACTAAGCAGTATGAGAAATAGAGCTTTTGTTCCTTACTTAAAAGTGTTAATTTCGCCCATCACTAGTATTATCTTAGTGGTAGATTAAGGATGACTGCAAATGCTTTATGATGTATCTCCTTGACTCTGGACTGGCCTTATTGACTTGCATGATTAAGAGAATGTGGCTGAAGTGCCCTTCTGGGGAGTCCAAAGGCTCGACCATGTTCTGGCTTCTACTTTGGGCCTCTCAGAACACTAGCTCTTGGAATCTTGAGCTTCCATGTAAGAAGGCTGGTATCTTCACATGGTATAAAGCCCAAGCCATACAGAGAGGCCTTGGAGGAAGAGATACCTTGTGGAGAGATACAGCCAAAGGGGCACTGAGAAGCCAGACATGGTAGTAAGGAAGCGACCTTGGAAATGATCTTCTAACTCTATTTGACACCACCTGGATTGGAGATGAATCCAGCTGTGTCCTTTTCAAATTTATGGTCCCAACAATTGTGGGAAGAAAAATAAAACAGTCATTTTAGGCCTCGAAGTTTATACAGCGATAGGCACGTGGAAGGGACATATTTAGGAGATGAGCTAGAACACCAATTTTTCCCTGAGTGCATCTAGTTACTGATCTCTCACCGTTCTCCAAGAAGTATTCTATGGAGGATACAAAGATATACAAAACATACAGGCTACCTCAAAGAAGGAAATAGCTTAGTAGAGGAAACAAATCAATTTCTCACACTGAAAGCTATCATACAGTAAGATCAGAGGCGAAAAAATCAGTTAATTCTATGAGGGAGGAAGAGGTAACTTGGCCTTTGGAGGAGCCTACCCAGGCATTCAATCAACAGCAAAAGTCCTCACTGGAATGAATAAAAACAATATTAGAATTTTGAATAAAATACGAAGCAAATGACATTTGGCTTGTATTAGCAATCAAAAATACACTATCCCATTATGATAGAACCCTGGGTGTAGACACTGTCAAGTTATTATGAAAGTGAATAATGTCAGGTGCTGGTAGGTATCCACTGCAGAGAAAATCTTGAAGGACAAACTGATAGCGTGCAAATGAAAGTGGTAGAAATGTAGCAGGGGTGCTGTGGTCTGGAGGAAAGAAGGTAGAAAGAGGAAAGAAAAAAGAAAACAGAGAACATGTCTCATCCACAGTAATTAAAAAGGATGCATCCTTGTGGCTACCTCTGCTGCAAAAGGTGGTCTTTTTCAGAATGATGTCTTCCCAGCTTGCTGAAAACCTTTCGGTTCAGCAAAGGGAGACAGGTGAGAGTAAGGACAAGAAGGCTGTTTGGCCTCAGATGTGGGAAAGTGTGCTCCTTTACAACTCTCACCCTGAATCAGGGTCCTGGGGCACTGTAGTTAAATATTTTACTTGCTAACTACAGTGCCATCTGAATGACTCTGGTCTCTGGGCCAAGGAACTTCATATCCAGCCTTTTAAACAAAACACAGGCATGCCCCAAATATCCCAAATCATACTATCATCTGTTCTATTTTGAAAGCTGCCTAAAAACACTAGGAGGATAAATCACCACCACAGGAGAGGCTAAGTTTGCCATCAAGCATGCCATCCAAGTATGACATTTTGATTTAGCCGAGTGGTGGAAAGTCTGAGTACAAAGGATGAAACCAAAAACTGGACTTGGATATTGAATCTCCTTCCCCTTATCACCACCAAATGAAACCGATGGGGTCTGCATCATTCACCTTATCAAAGCCCATCACTGTAGCGACTGTGTGAGGGTTGGGTAGCAGAGGGGTGTTTCCCACTGACTCTATTTAAGAATAACAGTCTCTATACCGAAGCAGGGTCTTAGGACTCCTATACACCTTGGAGGCAAATTCTGTTATCCTAAAAAGTTCAGGAAACAGTTATGAGCTGTGCCCATCCACCACAGGAATGAACACAGATCACTTGGGTACCCATACATGAAGACACATCATCAAAATGTCATTGCTCTTGCACTCAAAAGACCTTCGGGATGCTTACCAAATCCAGGCCTAGAACAAAGCAATGGGCACATAACTGAAATAAAATGTCATCCCTCTTTCAAGAAGTTTGGGATCCCATGGAATGAGAACTTGATATAGCTTATTTTTGAAGAATTAAATAGAAAACATTTCACCGTGAAACCTCTGTATGCTTCCAGAATCTACATCCTTAGGTGGGGCTTTAGACCCATGGTCTGCAAACTTGAATATGCATTAGGATTACTTCGTGTGCTTGTTATATCGGCTTGATGGGCACTGTCAGTGTTTGGATTCAGCACATCCAGGGAAGGACCCATACTCTGCATCTCTAACAAGTTCCCAGGTGATGCTGATGCTTATGGGTCTAGGAACCCTATTTTGAGAACTAGTATCTCAGATGGATCAGTTTCAGAATGAAGGGAGTTGTTACTCTGCACCATCCCTTCACCATCGCCAACTTTGAACTGTTCAGGAGTTCCTTAGTGCTTTTCTGGAATTGGAGATAGTGTTTATGTGTGTCTTCTTCATTGGAAGCCCTCCCAAATCTCGTGAGGCAGCCGAGGTGCCTGCTCTCGGCTTTCACAATGTATCATTTGTGTACTTCTGATAGAGCACCTACTGTAAACATTCTCACTTCATGAAGATGAAAACGTACGAGTTTGTATTTTGCTTTCTCTTATTGCATTTATGAGTCTGCCTCTCTCTTGGTACCTCAGTGGCTCTCACTGGGGGAAACAGTCTCCCAGGGGATGAATCAAGGTGTGTCTCCGTGTCTCTGTGCACACCCGCGTCTGTGTGTGTGTGTGTGTGTGTGTGTGTGTGTGTGTAGAATAGGAAAAAAATGTGTCACTTGGACAAATATTATTCAGCACTGTATTATATCCAAAAAATAATAAAAGGTAATGCTTTCATAGTAGAAACAGAAAAGAGAGTTCAATAATTTTCTTGCCTACAGGGTACATGCAGGAAAGAAATCCACGTGTGGAGTCGGGAGGCAGTAGGAGTGGAAAGAAGGGATATCGTCCTAGGAGGAAAGCCTGAGATTCTAATGGGAGGACACAGGGTGCTTTTTTAATTTCCTCTTTTATTTTTATGTTTTATAATGGAAAGAGGCCTGGCCTTTGAAGTCAAGTAAGGGTTTATTTGGATCCTGGTGCTGCCTCTTGCCCGCCATCACCGCAGGCAAGTCACTCGGGCTCTGAGTCTCTCTTTCCTTGGTAAACGAGAGGAAAATAAATATCCATCACTCCTTTGATGTTGGATGGCATGATGAATGTAAGGCACAGCTAGCAGCGCCTGGCCCGTTACAGGATTCGATCAACGTCTGCTTACCTTGTAGACAACTCCCACCTGAACCCCAGCAGCTCACAGGCTTCGGTGGTGGGGGTGGGGGGGTGGGAAGGGGAGGCATCAGCCAAGGGGTGTTTCTAGACAAGGGAGATTCCAGCCAAGAGCAGTGTAACGTGGGCCCTCACACCTGGGTCTTTTAAACAGCCTTGCACACAGGTCAGTTTCCGGCCCTGGCTCTTTTCATCTGCAGCCTTCTCTTCTCCTTTCCCTCACCCCTCTCTCCTCACTCCTACCTACCAGGGTCCATTTATCTACCATCCTCCCCTGCAGAAAACGCTGCTATCAGAGAGAAACTCCCAACTTCCTTCACATTAAGATTCATCGCTGATAAATAAAGCACTAAGAGGATTTGCATTTTAAGAGAGGATTAAGGAGTGAATCTTTAATTGTAGCATTGGAGGAATTAGAAAGCTGGAAAGGGAGGGCAGGGGGGCAGGTTTGCAGGGGTGTAGGATGGTCTGGGATAGGCCATTGCATTTCACCTTGAAGTCATATCACAAGTGATCACCTACTGGGCTTTCTTGTAAGGCCTAGAAGAACTGGATCATGAGAATCTCTACCATATCACAGGGCAGTTGAAAAGAACCATGTGCCACTCAGTTCTTGCCAAACTGTACATATGAAATAGTCATCTCTCTGGCTTGTGGATGCCACTGAGCCAGATGCCTGTTCTTAGGTGTCTATTCCCTGCCACCCCTTGGTTACAGCACCCACTGCACGCAGGGCAGGGTGGCGGACGTCCCCCGCCCCCCCCCCCCTTAATCAGTGAAGGCAGGCAATGTTACTTCCTACACCCTGCACTGCCAGGGACATGGAAGGGTACCCAGACCATTTGTAATTCTTTTTTTAAATTATTATTTAAAAATTTTTTAAAATGTTTATTCATTTTTGAGAGAGAGAGAGAAAGGGAGAGAGACAGAGCAGACACACAGAGAGAGACAGAGTGCAAGCAGGGGAGGGGCAGAGGGAGAAGGAGACACAGAATCTGAAGCAGGCTCCAGGCTCTGAGCTGTCAGCGCAGAGCCTGAATAGGGGCTCGAACCCACGAACTGTGAAGTCATGACCTGAGCGGAACTGGGACACTTAACCAACTGAACCACTCAGGTACCACTCAGACCATTTGTAATTCTGACTGTTTCCACATACAATCCTTACTTCCCAGGGATGCAGACTGCAGCTAGGATTATAAAAAGAAATATTAATTGGTCAGGGGGATAAACACTTTTGTTTCATGCATCCACAGTCCTGTTTCTTGATTCTTCTCAAACGTACCTTCAAACCCTTGCCACTTGCAAAGGCCACAGTTACGACGCACTGGGAAACCATCACAGTTGCAGATTCCACACCCACCCCAACAGGTGGTACTGTAAACAATAACAGAAAAGCCCTGCTAAAGCCTTTCAGCTGATATGGAGGGAGAGCAACCAAACCAGGCTGAGGCCGACACAGGGTAGCCAGTGGCGCGGGGACCTGAGCTGCACACACTCCCAGCAGAGGGACCACATTCTCACCTCCTCCAAACAAGCTCCTCTTTGGGGATGTGCTTGCAAATGGTTCACAATCTGCTCTCTGGAAGAAAAGAGCCCCACTTGGCAGTCTTTTCCAATTTCCACGGTGGAAATCCTGCCGCCATGATTCATTGTGAGGCCCAAACACAAAGCTGGGAGGAGGTGCATGGCAGCATATCATCATACACGGTCCTCACAGTACAGGATACAGAGCTCAGAGAACAGAAAATGGTGTCGCTGATTTGAAATGAGATATGTGCCCCTATGTTTATTGCAGCATGATTTACATTAGTCAAACTATGGAAACAGCCCCAGTGCCCATCGATATGTGAATTTGTAAAGAAGATATGGTCTATATACACAATGAAATATTACTCAGTCATGCAAAAGGATGAGATCTTGACATCTGCAACACCACAGATGGACCTAGAGGGTATAATGCTAACTGAAGGAAGTCAGAGAAAGACAGGTAACATATGATTTCACTCATAGGCGTAATCTAACGTAACACAATGAGCACACAGAAGCAAAAGCAAAACCAGACACATATGTATGGAGAAGGAACTGGGAACTGACGGGAGTGGGGGCGGGATGGGAGGTACAGGCTTCCAGCAATGGAATGAAAAAGTCATGGGATAAAAGGTACAGCATAGGGAATGTAGCCAATGGTATTTTCATACTGTTGTATGGTGACAGATGGTAGCTACACTTGCGGTGAGTGTAACAATACAGTTCTTGAATCACTATGTTGTAGACCTCAAACTAATGTAAAAAAAATAGTAAAATGGGGCACCTGGGTGGCTCAGTCGGTTAAGCATCTGACTTCAGCTCAGGTCATGATCTCACTGCTCATGAGTTCAAGCCCCACATTGAGCTCTGTGCTGACAGTTCGGAGCCTGGAGCCTGCTTGGGATCTGTGTCTCCCTCTCTCTGCCCTACCCACGCTCATGCTCTGTCTCACTCCCTCTCAAAAATGAACATAAAAAAATTAACAAAAAATAGTAATATGTAAAGTAATCAAGAAGTGATGAGTTTAAGTGTGTATTACCTTTGCCTTTAAATGCTACTTACATAACTTAATTAATAATAATCGCTGTGTTTAATGACAGGCTCACAAAATTCTTGAAAACATACATGTGAATCTCCAAAGCTGTTATGAGCTTCCTTCCACACACCATCATTCCTATCGATCATAGATCTTGAGACTAGCTCTCCAATGGGGTAAATGTACACATTCATAACTGCTGATACAAAGGGTTTACTGATTGTGTTCTGCATGGAATTTCAGTCAGGAATCTACTTGACTCCATGGTGACCATCAGGCCTCTCAGCTTGATGTCATTCCCAGCTCTGCTCTCTTCTTGAGGTCTGTTTATGCAATAGTTTCAGAAACTCAAGGATAAAGTGGCATAAAGCTGACAGCACAGGGACCTCCTCCCTTATTTAATGAGGAGCCTTCCTTCAGCTCTGCACTTGCTAAGGTAGATTAGCCTCACCACCCCTCCCCTGCAACTCCTTCATCCACCTCTTCTCGGGCCCCATCCCCACCCCACATGAGCTGGAAGAGGAAAACTGATGCATTCAGCCTGCAAGAGGCTGTTTTTGAAAGTCAGACATGTGTGGATTTAGGAAAGTGAAGATTTGTGGGTCTGACAAGTGTGTGTCTTTAAAGGCTGGTACAAACATTCCATCATTCCAAACATTTAATAGCACTGTCAAATTATGCCTATTAAAATTGAAAACTTCAGCAATTCAACAAATTATATATTTGAACTTGAGATGTAACAAGCATTTTCCAATCATGACAGAGCCAACCATTCGGGTACTCTACAATTCTTAGCAAAAGCCACCTTTAAATATATCCCCTCCTCCACCCCCAAGATATGCTTCAGAGATAGCAAATCTATGGCTTTTAAGTAATTCCTCAACCTGGATCGCCTGCTTCTTAGAGGAGGACAACATGTGGTCTCAGCCATTTCTCAGACTATATTTATTTATATTTTGTTCTTCAAAATATTTAAGGAATAGGTATTTGTTCCCTGTACCAAGAAGTAGGTGATTCAGGACCTGGGAATTCCTTCAGGAATAGGACTCTTTGACTTGTGAGCTATTCAGGAACTGAAAGACAAATGGGAAGTAAACAAGAGCAGGCATCTGTGTTCCATGCTTATTTTCACTAACTAACGCCGGCACTCGTGACTCAAGGGACTGAAGAGAAGACAGAGAGATGAGAAAACATGTGACTTTAAAGGACGACCTGTCAAACATGGAGAAGGGGGAGAAAGACCTGCATTTGAGAGACAATTCAAAACAGATTCATCAGCTCCCGACCAGGAGCTACATAAGCAGGCGAGCTGAGAAGCGAAGGTGTCGGGAAGGTTTTTAGCTCGGGTCTCTGAGACTGGGATCAGGTATTTAGTAGAAACAGAGAACAAAGGGAGATAAACAATATTATAGGAGATTTTTAGAAAAAAGTCTATTGGTTTGCTATGAAATGATTTTTTTTCCTTCCTGCAGTAAAGACAAAATTGCAACAAATGTTTAAGACTTGTTCTTAAGCAAGATTCACCAGCAGTTGCTTTGACCCCTCTCCCCTTTCTTCCATTGTTGGCATGCTTTCATGAAATTCTTTTGTTCAGTCATGCCAGTAGCTCACACCAATGCTTCCCACTCTCTTTAGGGAAGAATAGTGTCCCTTTGCTTAAGAATCCACAAGGAGGGGCGCCTGGGTGGCTTAGTCGGTTAAGCGTCCGACTTTCACTTAGGTCATGATCTCGCCATTCATGGGTTCGGGCCCCGCGTCGGGCTCTGTGCTGACAGCCAGCTCAGAGCCTGGAGCCTGTTTCAGTCTGTGATTCCCTCTCTCTCTGACCCTCCCCTGTTCACGCTGTCTCTCTCTCTCTCTCCTAGAAATAAATTAAAAAATATTAAAAAAAAAAAAAGAATCCACAAGGAAAACATATTAAGCTTTAGGAAGATTGGTGTTCAGTTTAATTGTTATGCATAACCTCTGGCCTTTCCCCTTGGGACAACTGTCTTTCCAAGTTGGTGGAGCAGATGAACAGTAGAGAGGCAACGGAAGTCAGCCTTCAGCCCTGCTCCCCACTGTCCGCTGTTTCCAGCATGAGTGGGCTAGAGCTGCTCTAAACAATGGAAGCCGTCTGTCTTTCTGCAAGGACAGAGTGCAACTGGTAATGTGGTGTCTAGGTCTTATCTAGTCTGGGCATGGCCTTTAGCTGGAACTCACAAGGGTATATAAAACTCCTTGACTTATTTCTATCATTTGGTGCCTGGAGATTTCCGCTAGGGTTACAAAAACTCTAAATAAGACCTGGTTGTGAGAGAGAAGTTACCCTTGAATTTGTGGCAGTTCTCAAAATAATCCATTCTGAAGAAATCATGAATTCAGTTTTGTATATTTGAGACGTGAGAGTAACGCCTGGAAAAGGTGTAGCCAGGAGTTGTAAGCATGGGTCTAATTTAAAGCAAAGCCAGCGCTGCAGTCATTGCTGTACTTGGGACGGGTATGACTGAGGGAGCTCTACAAAATGATGATGACACTGGCAATGACCATTAACAAGCACTGACGATGACCATGTGCCAAGCTCGGCCCCCAGCACTTAATATACTTCATCTTCAAAGGGAGAGTCTGTTGTTCTCTCCATTTTACAGACAAGCAACCTGAGGCTCAAAGACATTTAGTGACTGTCTTCCGGTCACACAGACCTGAGAGAATCACAGGTATTCTGAATCAGTACCATAAACACCTTACCATTCTGAACTCCCAAATGTTCCCCTAAACTAAATATCCTTGTAAAAACCACACTCCCTGTTTCCAAGTCCAAGAGCTAAAAGGGGGCGGGGTGATTTTCTGCTTCTCTTTAGAGAATTGGCAAGCAGCAGGATTTGCTTTGAAAACGGTGGGGAAAGAGGAAAGCTAACACATTTATATACCACCCTAATTCCTCTCAATCTAGCTTTTAAAAGTTCCTGGGTTGTTTTGTGTGGGTGAGTGGGTGAGAACTGGCAGATATTTTTAATCAGTTGGGACCCTGGGGTGATAAGGGATGAGGGGAACTGAAATGTAATTCCTTTTTGAGGGCTGGGATAAAAGAAGAGTAAATGCCTCAGCTTACAGCTCCGCTCAGGTTCAATAATAGATGTGTAGGCTGGAAAGCTAGCAGCCACCAATTTTATTAAGAGACTTTTTCTGTTTGAATTACACCTCACTTTACCAAGATAATATTGAATCTCGGTGCACACTGTGTGCTTACCCAGTGACGCTACTCAGGAGGTATTTTATACCTAGATGACGTCTCATAGAGATATTTTAAGTAGAAGCATAGTGTGATATCTGGTGATCTGGTTCTTTAGTTGAGTTTGATGGTCTTAAAAAAAACATTTCCCAGCAGCATGATGTGGCAGAGAAAACATAGTTTCAAATTCTGGCCACTTACTGTGGCAGTGATCAATGTCTCAGGACTGTATTTTTTTCCCCTTGTAAACTTGCTAAACCAACTCATCCCTAAAGCCTTTACCAGCTATGAAATCCCAGATATCTTTGAATTTATATAGTAATTATCCCAATATAAATAATCACAAAATCATAGATTCTTAAGAGACGATGAAGAGGCTCATACTTCTACTTCTGTCATTGTTCAAACAATCCCTTTCACAAAATTATAAAATATATGGCCCTCACTTATTCCCTTCTTGGAGTCCCTGAGGAGATTAGCCAACTTCTGTCAGAACTCACAAAGCCTAGCTGGCCTCGTTTCTCCAAACCAGACTTCGATGCAATCTGTTGATCAGAGAGAAGGGTAACCAAACCAGAACGAAGTTTCATTAAGACAAACATAGATGAAATGTAGGGCTGTGTACAGCAAAGCTTATTTCCATGTCTCAACAGATGGTGAGGAAAACAATATCTTGTTGATCTGGTTAGAGCAAATTATATATGAAGAGCTCTTCTATATAATGAGAGAGTATATGTGTAGTTTGTGCCTGAGTGTGTGTGTGTGTGTGTGTGTGTGTGTGTGTGTGTGTGTGTGTCTACAGTATATGCCAGCACTGCGGGAATAGGAACCACTCAAGTGCCCCAAAACTAAGGTTTAGGAAGAGTTCCGTAAAGTCCTATTTCATGTTGAAGGAAATCAGGAGTGACATATGAAGGGCTTGCAACCGGGTCCCAGAAATGTCTAGAAAGGAGCAGTTACAAGCTATGTTCTAAATGTTAACACCTATTGCATCCATTCTATTTCCTCTTGCTATTGTGTCAGTGGACTCCATGAGAACTTTCTTGGGGCACCTGGGTGGCTCAGTTGGTTAAGCGTCTGACTTCAGCTTAGGTCATGATCTCACGGTTTGTTGGTTTGAGCCCTGTGTCAGGCTCTGTGCTGACAGCTAGTTCAGAGCCTGGACCCTGTTTCAGATTCTGTATCTCCATCTCTCTTAGACCCTCCCCTGTTCATGCTGTCTCTCTCTTTCTCAGAAATAAATAAAACATTTAAAAAATGTTAAAAAAGAGAGAACTTTCTTTGCAACTTCTGTAACATTTTCTGTTTTCCAGGTCTTGCAGATCAGTGTTGTAGGCCAATCAAAATAATGTTTTTGATCCCTATTACTATTGATTTTGGCCTTGGAGCAAACCACATAAAACAAAAAAGATAAAAACTGAAAACATAATTAAATAAACCCCCAACACCACACACACACACACACACACACACACACACCTCTATATATACATACAAAATAGGGTTACTCAACCTCAGCGTGACTAACATTTTGGACCAGATAATTTTTTTTGTTTTTGAGGGGCTGACCTATGGATTGTGGGGTGTCTGGCAGAATCCCTGATCTCCACCAGTATAGAACCATGGAACTTTCAGCTTCATGAATACATTCCATTACCTTTTAGACTGGGATATGAAGCATAACTATGTAATTTTATAGATAAAGGAAACCGGAGTGCAGAGGTGTAAAATAATGACTGTCTACCCAACCGTCATAATTCAGCACTTGGTATTAGACACAAGAATTCCAGAGCTGAAAGAGATCCCAACTTTATCCAATCCAGTCTCCACATCATGGACAAGAAAATGAGACCTCTCTTTTTAACTTTTCTGCCCTTCTACCCATTACATGGATCATTTGGATGACTGGCTCTGATAATTTGAGGATTAAATAAATCTTAATTTATCCTTCAAGGTGGCAGGATTTGTGCCCAATTTTCTGGAGGAGACACCTTCACAGAGCATGTTCCCTTTGATCAAGTAAGTGACGACAGGTTGAGACAGCTCCAGGCTCCGGTCTCACACCTGCTGAGATCCACTCAGGCCCCATGGCAGCCAGAGAACAATTATCTAGTCAATTGCTCTGGAGGCAACAGTATCTCAAAAACATGACCAAGTTCACACCGTCATAATTAATCAGACAATCGCTCTAGTGGGATGGCAGTTAACACTTCACGGATTTGGAGCTGTCTTCTTAGCTCCAGAAAACACTATTCGCATGAAGGCTGAGTTGTATTTACCTAACCTGAGTAACACATTTGGATGCTAATTAGCAAAATAATACCCACAATGCAATCCCACTTAAATATTTCACCTCTGGGTGGAAATACATTAAGTAAACAACATGTAGAATGAAATAGGATTGTGTCAGTATAATATACTTACAATACAAAAAGTACATGAAGTCCTGTATAAAAAACAGGTTCTTTGTATGCCTTCAAGCTGTCCTAAATTACTGTCTTTGAAAAATGTAGCTTTGGGATACTATCAAGACAGGACTATATCAAGAACTACTTTAAAAGAGCAAAGAGCAGAGTTGCTCTGTGCATTAATTGCATGTAAGTATATGTCAGGGGCTTGAAAGGGGCTGGTTGTAATTTGCAAATGCTAGTACAAGGTTTCAGCCGTAATGATGTTAGATCATCTTCTTATGTTTGAGAGCAGAAATGAGACTTATTCATACTTCTAGATGACATGTATTTTGCTTTTCAAAACCAAAGATCATCATTTTCTATTAGCATTTGAGCTTTTAGTTTCACAGCATTGGAGGATTCTTGAACTTCTATGCATATTGATTTTTCACTTACCAACATTCAAATACAAAAGCACATATTATTGTGCATCACAATGATAAGAAAACTCATTTTAAAGCAACAAGGCAAAAAAAAATACCACCTATATGAGTTTTGAATGAAGTATTCTTAAATCTGAGGAAGTTGATTATTATTCAAAGAGCAATCACAACATGGTTAAGAAATGAGCAATTCAAGAGAGGGCAAGGTGGGAAGGAGGCATTTATCAGGCACTGAGGGAAAAGCCAACGGGAGTTGACAGGTGAGAAGTCCAGTTAGAACTCGACTAACAACGCAAATCTCTGTGAGGGATCACTGATAAAGGTCAAGGGGAACAGAGTTATGACAGTGAACTTTAAAAATACTGACAGGAAACAAGAGTACTGTTTTCCATGTGCATTGCCTTGCTATTCACATAAAACCATTAGTCCCTTCTCAGAAAGGTTTATTGATTTACACAGACACTCATTTGTCACATCCTGTAAAGTACATTAAAAGCTGCCCAAGTATTTCAAATGTACTCAGCAAATATGCCTTCTCATCTGTGTGCAGTCTGGGACCCTGGCTGTAAGATATTTTCACTGTGAAGCTCTTGATTCAGGAGAAAGTAGCAACAAACAACTGTGTGTGGCCTGGACACCCTTCTGTGATGTCCTGCTGACAAGTCTCCCCCCTGGTTTGGGACTTCTTCTGCGGGATTCTAACATATAAGAGAATTGCAATGCATTCAATGCAGAAGGATTCACCACAGAGGGGAAAGACGCGGTCTTCATCTTGCTCATCCCCATAAAATTCCCTGATTTCCCTGTAGTTTGTCACTTCCACCAGCACGTGTCTGTCAAGTAGCAGGCCCTGCATTAAGTGTGGGAAACCATATGGACTAATGCAGTACTGTGGCTCTGGCGTGGCCCACGGAGGTGTGAATAATGGTGCCACAACTTATTAGTGCACTCATCCTGTCCAACTCACCCATATTCCTTACTACTCAGCTTCGTCACCTATAAAATCGTAGTATAAAGAATTCCTGGACGGCAGGTTATTGTGAGGCACAAATGAGATAGTTCATGGGAAGCACCAAGGCTCAAGACGCCCAATTCACAGTAATGCTACATGGGAGAGCCACAGCCACTTGCGGCTGTTTTTTTAAATTCAACTAATTTCAAAATTGAGTTTCTCAGTGACATCAGTGACATTTCAAATGCTGTTTGGCTCAATGCCTACCAAATCAGAAGACACAGCTAAGAGCATTCCCAACACCAGAGAAAGTCCTAGATAGCACTTTCTAGAGGTCGATGTATATGATTTTAATTTATTAACTAATGCTTTATAGCCACTATTATTTAATTTGAGGCATTCCTGATTGTCACCAAAAATTATTTAATGTGTTGACTTGAGACATGTCTGCTGACAAAATTCAACTTACTCTATCTTTATTATATTTTTTCTTCCAAATCATGTTTTCATTGTCATCTCAATTTATCTTCACAATATCCTTATGAAAGAAATATGTTAGACATCTATCATTTTCATTTCATCGAAAGGGAAACAGATACAAATAGAGTATATGCATTCTATGAGCAATGTCTATCCTTTGGAGAGTTTGGGAATAAGAAACAAATAAGGTAATATATGATGATCAGGAGTAATAAAGTTCACATTTTTCCTGATTCAAAATGACTAAGACCATTTTAGGGAAAAAGTGAAATACACACAAAAGTGCAAAGAAAACAAAAATTACTCAAAATCACATAACCCACATATAAACACCATTAACATGGGGTCACTTTCTAGAGGTATGAAATGATTATTGTATATGACAGCTGATTTACTGAATGATGACTTTTTCTCACTTAAATCAGAGTGGATATTTTCCCACACCATTAAAAATGATTTGGTGACATATTTCCTGAATGCAAAAGAGTCTATTATGCAATATATACTATAGATTATTTTACCTGGCCCCACTTTTGGTAATAAAAACAATGTTACAAAGACTGTGCTTAAACATAAATCTCATTTTAAATCATAAATTAATTCTTTGGAATGGAGCCCTGCAAATAGAATTAATGGGTAAAAGCCCTAGAATGTTTTGAGAGATTCCTGATACACATTACCATTTGGCCTCCTGTAAAGGCATTATTGATTTTCATTTCCCCTGGAGTATATGCAAGTTCTACCCTTCCTTCTCCAACACTGATGACTACCATCTAAACAGGTTGCCAATTTTGTAGGAAAAACATCCTCTATTATTAGTTCACATTTTGCTTCTGTGATTACATGGGAGGTTATTTTTTTTCCTATGTTTATTAGCTAATGGTATTTTCTCTCCTGCAAATTGTCTCTTACATCCTTTGCACCGATTCCTGTCAACAATGTTTCCATTATGAATTTATATTAAATCTTCATGTGTTGAGGATAGCAAAAATTGTTTCAGTTCTGATGTTTTCTCTTTTCTTGTCTTTTAATTTTGTTTGTAATATATTCAGGTTCATAACATTTAAATGTTTACAAAGTCAAAAAAATCTTTTTCCTTTGTGACTTTCTTCATTGATCTGATAATTAGAAAGTCCATCCCCACCCAAGAGCAATTAAATAGTCACTTCAGTTTTCCTCAAGTTAAATGTTTCAATTCCTCTTTTTGGTGCATTTACCTCTTTAACTCATATGGGATTCACATTATGCTGTCAGGTAAGCATCTTATTTTCTTTCCAAATAATGATAAAATTGTTCCAGAACATTTACAGATTCAGCTTTTGTTTCCTGGTTGATATGTGATATATTTATTTATTTTTTTATTTATTAAGAAAATTTATTAAAAAACCATTTACAGTGTGAGTGGGGGACAGTCAGAGAGAGAGGGAGACACAGCATCTAAAGCAGACTCCAGGTTCTGAGCTGTCAGCACAGAGCCCACCACGGGGCTGGAACCTATGATTTGTGGTCTCATGACCTGAGCTGAAGTCGGACACTTAACCTATGAAGCCACCCAGGGGCCCCTGGCTTTTTTTTTTAAAAATTAATTTTATTTATTTATTTTGAGAGAGAAAGTGTGCAGGGAGGGGCAGAGAGAGATAGGGAGAGGGAATCTCAAGCAAGCTCCACACTGTTAGTGTATAGCTCAATGAGGGGCTCACCAACTGTGAGATCATGATTTGCACCAAAGTTGGATGCTTAACCAGTGGAGCCATCCAGGCATACCTGTGGTATCTTTTTTATAAGTACTAAACACTTACATATGGTAAAGCTATTGTCAGATGACTTATACTGTTTTATTGATTTACCTGATCTAGAGACATAAGCACACTGCCTTAATTACAAGTTGATACCATTTTAATATTTAATACAGTAAGCCATCATTCATTATTCCTCTTCCTCTCAAACATTTCTTGTTTTTTTTGTTTCTTTCTTTTTATATGATCTATATAGATTCATTAAGTCCCCCTCATTCCCCTCCTATAATCCAATTGATTTTCGCTTCTTTTAAAAAAGTTACATTCAACATTTAAATTATTTTGGGAAGAAATATCAGCTTTGCAATATTTGTTCTTCCTCTGCAGAAATGTGGTATAGTACTTTATTAAATTCTTGACTTCCCTCAATAAGTTGTACACATTTCTTTTTTAAAAATTTTTAATGTTTATTTGTCTTTGAGAGACAAGGAGAGACAGAGAGAGACAGGGGCAGAAAGAATAAGACACAGAATCCGAAGCAGGCTCCAGGGTCCTAGCTGTCAGCACAGAGCCTGACGCAGAACTTGAACTCACAAACTGCAAGATCATGACCCAAGCTGGAGTCGAGGCTTAACCCACTGAACCATGCAGGGGGACCCAAGTTGTATACATTTCTGTAAATGAGTTATATGCTTTTTTAAAAATAGTATTTTATGGCCTTCTTTACAATTGTACACTGAATTTTCCCCAATTATTTTTTTGAACCATTATTCCTCATTGACAGGAAACAACTGATTTTTCTAATACTCATATCTGACCACTTTATTGCACTCTCTTATTATTAGGTTTCTTTCACTTAATTTTCTCGGGCTTGTAGTATAGAGAATGCCACCTGAAATAACAATTTTTTTTCCCTCCTTCCCAAGAGCAGTGATTTTACCTCTGAATCACATGTGAGGGAAGGTGACAGCAATTCCAAAATGGCATTTATGAAATATGCTAATCACTAGCGCTATAGTACTGACTATACTTCAGTATCTACGGTATATTTTCCTATTGAGAGTGACAATGGCTACCAGATAAAACTATTTTTTATTTTGGTAAGGAACTTTACTTTTAGTTCTAATTTCCTAAGAGTTTTTAAAGGGTATTGGTTTGGAATTGACTGCAAGACTTTTGATCTATAATTTTCTCTAAGGTAGAGTTGGGTTTTCTTTGTCTGATTTGAGTACCTTTCCTTTCTACTCTAATGTCTAGAATAGCTGGCAGAACAGAAGTATCTAATACTTGAAATTTGACAAGAATCTGCCCACAGACCATGTGACTAGAGAGACTGAATTCTGTTTCAGGCAGATGAGGGACAAATTAGCTGTTAATGAAAGTGCCAACAACATTGTAGAAGCAGATGGGCATTTTCCAGGTGAGTGATGATGCTGCGTGCAGGAAATGATCTTGGACTTGTCATCACCCTACAGAAGCAATATGGACTCATAACCCACACTCCAAAATTTGGTTTGGATGTTGAGACTGATGATACCACATACGCACCAAAAAGGTATGAAAAGATTTATTACTCACAAGATGAGGCTTTCTGGGGAGATGAGGGAAGGCTTCCAAGTAGCTCTGAACATGGCTGGGGGGCCAGCACTTGCAGGGTCTGAACTTTCTGGCTGAGACAAAGGAAAGAGCACTAGGCCTTTCTTGCCAACTTGCTGAGATGTGGCACAGAAGGGAAAAGAAGAGTGGTGGGATTTGGAAGCTGTCAGCAAAACATCCAAAGTAGAATCCAACTATTTATTACAGTAGAGGCACAGGCAGGGGCGCGGGAACACGGACTTGACGGTAGAGAGAAAAGGCAGGAAAACTGGTGGCTCTAAATGACCTTAGGAGGTTGTGAGGCAGGAAAACAGTAATCCTCCCCACATACTGAAAATTGCATGAGGCATAAGGGTTTCAGGGTACAAAAGAAATTGTTGTTGTTGGTTTTTTTTATCTTGACTGGTATAACTTGAATGGTTTGAAGAAAATTTCATGGATTTATAGTATGTACTAGAATCGTGACTTTTGTACCATAATCAAAATATTTGCTATTGAGTTCCAAAAAGATATTTTAAACATGCAAGAGGAGAAACATAGAATTGAGCCTCTTCCTAACATTATGTCCCCTGCCTGGGTACACAGAATTACCTGCAACATCCAAACGGACAAACTTTCTATTGTCATAGGCAACTGAATCAACACTAGTTAATAATACATACTTATGAATTACATCAACAGCTAACCTTATTGAGAATTTACTACGTGCAAAAGCGCTTAACAGTGCATGCATCATCTCATTCAATCTAAGGGCAATCTTACGTGTTTCTCCTTACTATTTCTCCTCTTCCTACCCCTTTTAAAAAGGAGGAAAGTGAGGTTCAACGAGACTGAGTAATTTACTTCAGATCAAAGAATCAGTAAATGGGTACATTTTCAGCCTAGATCCCTTTGATTCCAAATCACCATTTGCTTTTCACCACTGCGCTGCACTGAATACTTTGTCTATGAACCTATATCATAATAGTGTGTGGTTCATAGGGAGGGTGTCTGAGCATCTGAATCCCAGCTTTCACTTACTAGCAATGTGAGGACGTTTAAAAAAAATTCTGCAAGTTACAATTTTCTCACCTGTAAAAACTAAGATATAACAGTACCTACTTCCTAGGATTCTTGAGAGGACTGAATGGAAAAACGTTCTTAAGGGATTCAGTATATTATCTAGTACAGACAAACTACATGCTTAATCTAGGTTAACTCATTATATTAATAAGGTCATAGGTATAAACATTAATTTTTACCTAAGAGTGGTGGCAAAATATTTAGAGTAATATGTAAAAAAGGACAAATACCTAGGAATTGAAAACCTCTGCATTCACCCTCAACTCTAACCAAGTATTACATAACCAAAGTCAAGCATTTCTGAAGTCAAATAAATACTTTTCCAACGTAACTTGATCCTTTGCCTAAAAGGTAAACCATCTTCAGGAACACCTGGGTGGCTCAGTCAGTTAAGCGTCTGACTGTGGATTTTGGCTCAAGTCATGATTTCACAGTTTGTGGGATCCAGCCCCACATAGGGCTCCATGCTGAGCACCGAACCTGCTTGGGACTCTCTCTCTCTCTCCCTCTCTCTCTCTCTGCCCCATTCCTTCAAAATAAATATCAATAATAATTTAAAGGAACATAAAAGTAAACCATCTTGAGTACTCTACCTGGCTCTAACTTGGAATTTTCAGAGATTCAGATCTCTATGGCAATAAAACCTTCATGTCTACTTCTTGACGAGAATTTAGAGAAGCCTCTTCAGTTCAGCCACAAGGTATAAAAATGCCTACATAAAGATGTCTAATTTACTCATACAGACTCATGTTCACACTCGCTTCTTTGCAGGAGGGAAAAGATACTTCCCATTACACATCCCTGAAGCTGTCTTTGGCATTATGTAAGAAGCAGAATGACTGCCCTACAATAAGACCCTCTTCACGGGAAAACACAATTTGGAACCACCTACGTAACTATTCCCTTTAATGTAATCACTCTTTACAAAAGTGATTTATTTGTTCAAAAGAGGTTTATTTGGTCAATGCTTTTACTGATTTATTTTCTTAAGTTTATTTATTTTGAGGCAGGGAGGGGAAGAGGGAAAGGGGGAGGGAGGGAGAGAGAGAGAGAGAGAGAGAGAATTCCAAGTTGGTTCCATGTTATCAGTGCAGAGCCCAACGCTGGGCTTGAACCCATGAACCATGAGATCATGATCTCAGCTGAAACCAAGAGCTAGAAGCTTAACTGACTGAGTCACCAGTTGCTCCTGGCCAACGGTTTTATATGTAAAAGCTTGTTAGCCCCAATAACCAGCTCATTCTATAAGTGGATACTTCTAATAGTTATAAATTCTTTCTTTAGATTAGATTTTCATCTCTAAAACCTTTACTTATTAACTCCTTTTTGCCTTAAGAAATATACTACATCTATCTATATATGATTCCATAAGAAAGTCTTAAAATATTCACAGCCCTAAGTGATATGCCCTCTTGATTTTTCTTTTCCCAAATTAAGTAGCTGTGGCCTGAGTTCTTTATCTTTTCCTACAACATGGTTTTTAGGTTCCTCTAAAGGCAAACAATTTCATTTCATTTTCTTTTCTTTTCTTTTTTTTTTATATACCCTCCGGTTTGTCAATGTCTCTCTTGAAATGAAACTATCCACAACCAAACCCTTAAGATGTGGACTGAATGAGGCAGATGTGGCATGGCTAACCACGGTATCTGGAAAAGACTTTATCCTTTTATTGAGCATCCTCTGTCTGACTTGGCTCTTAGCACACTCTTGATTCATACTGAATTTATTTTTAACTACTAGCCCAAGTTTTTCTTTTAATGCAAATTGCGTTTAAGTTCTGGGATTTAACAAATTAATTTTTAACCTAAAAATGCAGGAACTAACATTTATTACTGTTAAATTTTATCTTGTGTGTCACAGCCTACTGTTCTAAGATACTAAGATATCATAGGATATTCAAAATTCTGATTTTGACAAGATCACATCTATTCCCCCTTCCCAGCTAGTATTATCTATACATTAAAAAAAAAAACTTGCTTGGCTTCTAATATTCACATCAGTGATAAAGTATGATGAGTAATGTAGTTCTAAAGATGGACCTCTGTGGCATAATTCTGGAAAGATTTCTCTGAGTTAATTAGTCAATATTTGGCTCGATCTGTGTACAATGGGGCAGCTGATTATGCATCTCTCCAACTGAATGATCAGCCAACACATTTCCTCATCCTCTCTGAATATTATCTTGAGTCAAAAAATAGACGCTTTAATGAAATCCTGATGTTATGGACTTACAGCAGTCTCATGATTAAGTTATTTTTTAATCTATTTTTTTTAAAGAAAATATTTTTAGTGAGCCCACACTGTGTTCTATTGATTATATCTTTATTATTTGTTGCTTTTTAGACATTTTCCAGGTACCAATATCAAGTCCCTGTGCACTGGTTTTCAGAATTTTTTTTCCCTCATAGAAATAAGGACTGTAGTTTTCCATTTGCTGGTCCTATCGCTTATCTCCAATATGCCATTTCCTCAGGGATTATCAACAGTGGTTCTAGAATAGTATCCAGTACTTGGAATGTAATTTACCCAGGCTGGTGAATGATGAGTCATCTAGGGTAGCTAACTGCCTTACCAATCCTGGAAATCGATTCTCCCTTTGGGATAATGACTCCATCCTTCCCAATGTGAGGAACACTTTATAGAGTCTACAGACAAAGTATGAGGTGACTAACTTTGCCATTCCCTCTCCCTGCTGTTGCTAATGGTGCTGTTTTCATGTTACCAAAATGCCCCAGTGATTGCGGAAGCATATGTTTTTCCTTTCTTCTCAGAAGGATGATAATAGTAGAAGGTTTTAAAAAGCCCTCACCAAATGTGTTAGGCCTTGTTAAACATTTTCTATGAAGTATCTCATTTAATTTTTACAATAAACCTATGATAAAAGTAGTATGATTATTCCCATTATATAGATGGAAAAAGCTTACAACAGGAGTAGCTAAGGAACATGGCCTTGGTACAGCTAGTAAGATGTGGACTTGAAATTCAAATCCAGGTGTTCCTGATATCAGTGACCACAATTTTTAACCACTATGCTATACAGGGCAATTTGTTTAAAAAATGTAAATTCGGTTGCCACTCTTACCATTCGCGATTGGTAAATTTTGGTTCATTTACATTTATATTCAACGATGCTATTATATGAAATTTGTGTCTCTTGTACTTTATAACAGTCCTTCCTTCTAGTGAATGTGCATACCCTTTAAAACTCTGATTTTATTACTGAACTCCCTGCGTGATAATGTCATTATGTTAAATATCTCACTTCCTTCCTTCTTGCCATACTGTGGTTTAAGAGACCTGTTGTGAATGTGCCTGTCAGTGCACAGATGCTGCCACTATCTTCAAAGCGGCTCCTGCATGTATTGCCATGCCACGCTTTGCCAGGGTAAGTGGCCTCTGTTACATGAGAGGTCCCTGGTTCCCATCTTTAAGTGACCATGGAGAAGGGTCTCTGCAGTGCACAAGTAGAAGGATGTGTCATTTCCTGGGAACCCACCGCACGTGTCTGTTCTACACTGTGATGGCTCCTGTCAACTGTGGGGCTGCTGCTGAGTAGCCCTCCAGGGCCCCGCAGCTGCTTGAGAGCCAACGATTACTGCCGCTGGCTGGTTGCATGACCCGGATGAGCTGGTGAATCGGGGCTGTTTGCACTAACAATGAAAGTGTGCCAAAGAAGGTCATTGGTGAAAAGTCAGGTGAGGAACAGTTCACATCGTTACCTATTTAGCAAGGCCTCACCCTCAGAGCCTTCTTCCCAAAGTCAGGCGCCGGCCTCAAGTGACAGTGAGTGACAGAACCAGGCAGGCCTGGGGACCTCCTACAAGGCCACACAGGGACTGCTCTGCTTGTGGTCAGCCATGCTCCCTTTCTGTGATATGATGCCATTTAGGAAAAGTCACCAAGTTGGAGCTCAAGATGTAACCAAATTGGAGTTCAAGATGTAACCAGATGTTTCCCAATGGTGACAGAGCCCAGAATTCAGATACTCTAAAGTTCGTAGCAAAATAAACAACCTTTAAACATATTTTAGCCCCCACATGTGCTATCAGAGATACCAGATCTGTGGCTTTCAAACAGAGTGAATTTTGTGTTGATCCCAGGGCTGGCACGCAACTTCCTTTCAGTCAAGCATGAGGAGGAGAGTAAGAGAATGCGTTCAAACAGAACCCTCAGGCTTTAGACAGAGCACTCAGAATGTTTTAGAATATCTAGGGCCTGCTACCACCTTCAATCCTTTATGGGCTGCCTTCTCTTTCAGAGTGTCCATGACTTCACCGTTACATTTTCAATGAATTGTTTGATATCTTACTTCTCAAAAATCAGGTAGGGTGTACATATCTAACTACTGATCTGGTTCCTCTTATCCCATGGATACAGATTTGTTTTCTTAAGTTTTCCTTTACTGCTTCAAATAATAATAATAGTAATAACAATAACAATAATAATAATAGTAATAATAAAGAGGTGCCTGGGTGGCTCAGTTAGTTAAACATCTGACTTTAGCCTATGTCACAATCTCGCTGTTCCTGAGTTCGAGTCCTGCGTTGGATCATTTTTTCTTTTTTCTTTTTTCACATTTATTTATTTATTTATTTTTGAGAGACAGAGAGAGAACACAAGCAGGGGAGGGGCAGAGAAAGAAGGAGACACAGAATCTGAAGCAGGCTTCAGGCTCTGAGCTGTCCCCACAGAGCCCAACATGGGGCTTGAACTCACAAACCGTGAGATCATGACCTGAGCTGAAGTCAGATGTTCAAATGACTGAGCCACCTAGGTGCCCCATGTCCGGCATTGGCTTCTGTGCTGACAGCTCAGAGCATGGAGCCTGTTTCAGATTCTGTGTCTCCCTCTCTCTCTGTCCCTCCCCTGCTCACACTCTGTCTCTCTCTCTCTCTCTCAAAAATAAACATTAAAAAAAACGTTTCCTTTACTTTCCAACAAGAATCAGATCCCTCCAGATGGTCAGAATTAAGCACACAGTAGTGGCCCCCTCTTCTCCCTCTGCTCTCAGAGAAGGAAGCTACTTCTGAAACTAGTCAGGAATTTATCAGACATACCACTCACCACAGCCTGAAAGTTTCAGCAGGCACTCAGCTAGCTGAAATCCCACATCACTACTTCTGTTGATGGTTTCTTTCAAATCAGATGAGATTAATCATCTTCCACCTGCACACTCTGGCTTTATCTCTCATCCCTTCTGATACGTGCAGAGCAGCTGTGAGTTGCTCATTTCTGAATACAACTTCACAAACTTCTAATTCACTTTCCAACTTGACTTTTATCCCTGAAGGGTATTGGAAAAAACTTGGGTCTTCACAACCTAGTCATTGAATATTAAATAAACGAAATAAGTAAAATACTGTGTTTCTTTCCTAGACCTAACACGTGGAGCTGGGCTATGCCCTGGCTATAACAGCTAAATCATAAATGTGGGCACTGCTCATTTGCTGATGACTCACTATGTGCTAGTTGTCTAATAACATAGTCCAATGTAGCAGTGTTGTGTGGTAATCATACAGGCCTAGCTTACTAATTTAAAAGAAAAAAAAATGAAGGGATATTCATTTTTGATGGGTACAGATATTCAAGCCACACAGTGGCTCAGAGAACAGACTCTAGAGCCACGTGGCCTGGGACCTGACACTATTTATTAGCTGTGTGATCTTAGGTAAGACTCTGAACCTCTCTGTGTCTCAATGTCCTTTTGTATACCTACATTAAGAGCAGCTACTATAGTTGCAAGGAGCAACTACAGGGTGAAAAGTGCTTAAAACATGCTGGCTACCTAGTTCTCTCTCAGTTAATGCGAGCTGTCATCTTAATTTTCATTATTATTTATAAACCAGTGATTGACCCCCAAGGCTGATTCTCAACATTACAGATATGTGTGGCCATTTTGGGGTATAAGCTTACTGAGGCTCTTAGCTGAGTCCAGGAGCTTTGCATTCCACCAAAATGCCTCAGACAACACCTTGTACATCATGAACTTACGGTAAAATTTGTTGAATGAACATCTGAATAAACAGGCCTGTGATTTTTAATATATTCACAAAAAAAACAGGACCAGCACTGACTGCATGGAGAAAATTCTCACCTTAATTTTCCATCTTCTCTATCCTCTATTAGCATACTTATCCTCTTCCTCAATCTACAAGTAAATTTGAAAAACTAATGGAATTCAGATTTATTTATGAAAATGAATCTGCTGCTTTATTGAGGCCAATGGACCCAGTTGGTAATATTTCCCAAGGTTTTTTTTTTTTTTTTAAGATTCTTAAAGGAAACATATAGTTAAAACTCAAGCCAGTTTAATACACCTTGAAAAATAAGCATAAGAGCCTTAATTGCCTTTTTCTTGGCATACATCAATTCCTACACATAAAAATGTAGCACCGAATAACAGCAGTAAGCCACGTTCCTTTCAATAGCACATCTGAATGAATACTAGCTGTCTATTATGTTTCTTAAAATCTAGGAGGCTGAATCATATTTGTGAAGAGAAACTTTTTAATAAAATTTAAAAAGCCTAATTCCTGGGCAAAACAGAAAGGACCTAGAAATGTCTTTCTCTTCTCTTTTTAATTAATATAAAACCTTCCCACATGCTTCAAAACAGTAACAACTTGATGTTAATATAACCCATTATAACTGCAGTCTTATTATAGAACATTCTAGAAAAAATAATGGTGTGTAAAATATAAGAAAGAGGGACGAAGACATTTGGGGAATCATAAGCAGTTTCCTTTTCAGATAGAAGTTATAAGTCTGAACAGAGTTCTGTTTTCCCTTTGACCAGCACTCACAAATATTCCATTCAATTCTATTCCACAGAAGGATACTTCCATTAAAATATAACCCTACATTTGGGGTGCCTAGGTGGTTCACTCAGTTAAGCATCTGACTGTTGGTTTCAGCTGAGTTTGAGCCCCACATCACATTCTGCGCTGACAGCACGCATCCTGCTTGGGATTCTCCCTCTCCCTCTCTCTTTTCCCCTCCCCTGCTCACACACACACACACTCTCTCTCAAAATAAATAAACTTTAATATATGTATCTATGATATATATGATATAGATAATATATATACATATATCCCTACGTTTTTCTTTTTTTTAATTTTTTTAAATTTATTTCTAGGAGAGAGAGAGAGAGACAGCGTGAGCAGGGGAGGGTCAAAGAGAGACGGAGTCACAGACTGAAATAGGCTCCAGGCTCCGAGCTGGCAGCACAGAGCCCGATGCGGGGCTCGAACCCACGAACCGCGAGATCATGACCTAAGCGAAAGTCGGACGCTTAACCGACTAAGCCACCCAGGTGCCCCTGCTACGTTTTTTATTTATTTTTAATTTTTATTTATTTCTAGGAGAGAGAGAGACAGCGTGAGCAGGGGAGAGTCAGAGAGAGAGGGAGAGAGAGAGAGAGAGCGAGCAGGGGAGGGTCAGAGAGAGAGGGAGACACAGACTCTGAAATAGGCTCCAGGCTCTGAGCTGGCAGTCAGCACAGAGCCCGACGCGGGGCTCCAACCCACGAACGGCAAGATCATGACCTAAGCGAAAGAAAGTCGGACGCTTAACCGACTAAGCCACCCACGCACCCCTGCTATGTTTTTCTTAAAGCATATTTCAGAAGCCTAGCTCTTTATATATATTTTTTAGAAAATAAAAATGAAGTTATAATAGTGTTATAATGCTCATCAGTGACTATTTTCCTATAGGATCCCAACATTTTATGCGAGAAATACTGAAAACTCAAGTAAGCTGACCATGCCCACTCGTTTTTAGCTGAGCTACCAAACGCCCTAGCACAGAAATGAGTCCTAGAGTTGATTTCACTTATTAGAAGATATAGCCCTGCCTGAGTCTCTTCTTTATTCCTGATACCTATAAATTGAAGGGAATAGAATCAGAATCAACGGGAAGGTAAACTCAATTCCTACCTCCCCTGACAAAAACACACATACCAACTTTATTACAGACCGTTTGAAGCCTAAATGGTTGGGCATTATGGGCAGGAAGCCTGCATTGTTTATAGAGAACACATGTGATTTGTTGCACAGCCTGGTTGAGGGACCTCTTGATTCTGTGATCTTTGAAGTTTTTCAGAGACTTAAGATCTGTACATTTCATCATCCATAAATTTTCTTTCAATAAGAAAGTGATAGCTTGTGATTCTGATGGCCACTGAAAATGTTACTGGAGGCCACTGTGTAAAAACACGTATCTCACGAGGATGTTTGCATCTCTGGGTACGTGAGCTCTGTGGCATTGTCATTGGAACAACACCTCTGTGTCCTGACACCCCAGAAAAACCATCAGTTCCTGTCCTGAGTGTCCTTAGTGACAATTTAAGATGTTGCCAGAACTCACTCAGGCATCAAGTAAAGCTATAGTAAACATGTCTGCGGCATACCTTTCATGTCAGCAGTTATGTTTCTGTAAGAATTAATCTAAGGGTCGAATTCAAATGACAATTACAGATGTGTGCAAAAGATTCAGGTGGAAGGGTACTCAGTGTTGCCAGGTCCATGTGATGAGCCCAGGTCGGGACGGGTCATTGGATTTAAAGCCAGGGCAGCCCTGGTGTGTCTGCCTGAGTTCACGTTCTTGGGAAAGGAAGTGTGCAAGGAGAGAAGTGAAATATCATGCAGTGTTGTATCATACGGGAACAGGAGAGGTGGGCATGATGTATGCTTTCCAGCCTAAGCAGCTGTGATTCCTAGAGAGGGGGCAGGAGACAGAAGTGGATGGGACTATCCTTCCGTCGGATTTGGGAACTAGTACTCTCATCCCTGGAATGCCACTTTGGGGCCCATACGGGAAAGGGGTGTTCCTGCCATTGTTTTTCTATGAGACATAGGGAATGCAAAGCGATAGGAACAAAATATTTGAGACAAGGCACAGGAGAACCCTCAAGATGACTAGCTGTGGAAAACTGAAGACAGAATACTGGGAAAGATATCAGGGTGCGTGTGGGGGTGGAGCAGCGGTCACAGAGAGGGGCCTTCTCTAAATTGCCTTCACCCAGGGCTGTGTGTACTGGAGGGTCAATCAGGGAATGGGAGACTGTGTTTTCATGTACATATAAATAAGCTTTCTGTGCATTTCTGAAATAACTGTGGAGCAGCTGTGTGTGTGTGTGTGTGTGTGTGTGTGTGTGTGTGTGTGTGTGTGTGTGTGTGTGTGTGTGTATAGAAGAGCAAACTGAGCTTCTGTATCATCTGGAGGTAGGAGAAGATGGAAAAGAGCCATCAACATTTGAGTTCTTCATGTGACAGAATCTGAACTCACAGGCAGAAGAGTTAGGGAGACAGGGGAATTATATTTATAACACAGTAAATTTGGAAACAAAGAATATGTCCAACAGGAATGAGTGAGAGTTAAGTGAACTGTCACACATCCATACAATGTGAGGCAGGGCTACTGACTCAAAGAATAAATGTGTATATGTTCAATGCATATCCCAGCCCCTACACTCATTCTCACTGTAACCCCGAGAGCACCCTGAGACCTCAACAAGCAGAGGCAAAGCTCAGAGAAGTTGACTGCCAAAGAGAAGGCAGTAATATTCATGTCTGTGGAGTCTGTCCCCTTTTCTTTTTTTTTTTTATATTTTTATTTTATTCCTAGGAGAGAGAGAGAGAGAGAGAGAGAGAGAGAGAGAGAGCAGGGGAGGGTCAGAGAGAGAGGGAGTAACTGTATAAAAAGGGTATTTAAATCCTATAGTTTTCAATGTATGTGTTAATGAACACTCATTACTGTACAACTAAATTTTATGTAAAAATAAGTCATTAAGTTGACTTAGGACCAAAAGCAGAGTTTACATGTGACACTAGAGGCTTAATTCTGAAATAAAAATCCTCGACAGCATTTGGAATTATCACTACTGTTCTTCAGTGTACTCCAGTTACAATTTTCTCAAGGGTACAATTTGTTTCTTATTTCACGTTTTCCTTCTTGACAGGGATTGGGGTAACATCAGGTTGTAATGTGGATATAGGTTAATATGGGGCCTCCTTTTTGGGGTAATCAGATTGAAATGCTACATTTTAGGTTTTGATTCTCTAATGCAAGATTGATATAATAGTGAGACCCAAATCCTCAGTACTGATGCCTGTTAAAGCTTATAGATGACTCCCATGTACCCTCTGTCAGGCAGTATTCTAAGCCCTCTACACGCTTTATTTAATTCTTACCATGATCCTATGAGATTAGGAACTCTTATCATGCCTATGTTCTAGATGGAAAAGCTGAGTTAGAAAGATGGGCAATGACCTCCCCCCGGAGCTAAAATGCATCATCTCTCCGCTATCTACAGTGGCCTTTCAGAGACTACTCAGCTGCTCTTAAGTCCAGCAGAAAAAAAAAAGGAATTTCAGTGGTCTTCAACACTTTGCGGATACTTTATGCAAATAGCTGTTTTTTTCTTAAATTTAATATATACCTTTTTTATAACTCACCTATAAGACACATAGATTTGGTTGCTCATTATAAATAATTTGTGTTATAGGTTCACTTTGCTGTTATACTGAAAGGGCATGGCAATTACAGTTCACAGACTCAGGCAACATGACCCTCTAACTTCCAGATTGGGTAACTTTTTGTTTGTCCTCTAATCTGTTGGGGTTGTTTCCTCCTTTGTTGTAAACACTTGCTGATGCTGTAGGAAAGGCATCTCTTATGCTGTAAAATTTGTAATTCTATGATTATTTTTATTTGCTGACCAACCTGAAGAACAAACATAAACAGTGTTTATGAACATTCTTTGACTTGATTGGCTCCAGACCAGGGAGGAACAGACCTGCCGGAGCACCTGTGTGTCCATGGACAGAGGTGGGGCTTCACTCTCCAGCCCCCATGGGCTTTTGACTGAGGCCATGTGATATACCAGCCTGTAACGCTCATTCCTTTTAAGGTGTCTTCGGGGCTACAGGAAGTAAGATTTCCTTCCCACCAATCACTCCATCACTTTACTCTGAATTCCACTTACCTCATTTCCTAGATTTACTTTCTCTGGGGATCTTTCTATTTCTCTTAAGAAGGACCCATTGAAATCATCCTTAAATCGTCACATTAAACACCAGCTACCATTGGCTGCAAGGGGAGCCAAGAAGTGTATTATGCCAAGTCTTAAAATGCCGTCCATGCCTTTTTAATTTTAACATAAAATCAGAACTACCTATTTTATCATGGAGGATTTAATAAGTTTACCTTTTAAACTAATGGACTATAATGGGTTCCTTAAATTTTGCATGTAAAAACCCCTGGGATGGGAAACTTTCAATTTCTCCTTAATAACTCATCACTATAAATCAGATTCTTTTAATATACTAAACACTCATGTCGTAAGGAATTCAGAAGGAACTTGTACAATTTTCCTTCTGATGTTTCAGCCACAAGGAAAGTCTAGTTGATTCCTGAAAGGTAGTACTCAGAGCAATTTCATTTTATTTCCCTCCACAGAAGATATCAGATATTTAAGCACTCCCATAAAAGATCTACTCTTAGATATTTCAGAATGACCTGTTGGAGATTTCATTGGTTTCTCTCTTGCCAGAGAATAATTCTTTTTTTTTTTTCTAAATAGGTTTTAAGTCTGTTATGGTACATTCAGTGAATACTTTATAATATAATATTGGGTTTTTTTTCCTAGCCAGTAGTTAAATATTAATAGTAGAACACATTTATTGGATTGTTTCCCCTCCAATTAAAACATTGCACTGATAATGATAACAGTGATGACATCATAACATCAATAATGGTAATGCTATTATAAAATAACAGCATTGATTTATTTTTGGTCCTTCTCCACTGCTTTGCATTTATCTAGATTTCTAAAATAATAAAGAAAAGGATGATAAAATAGAAGTTGATTCAAAGGTCAGTATAATGTAAATAACAATGCTTTCTGAAGATTCCAAGTTTAAGAAAAGTCATGAAAGGAATTTGTTTCCTGAATATTGCACAGTTAGCACAATCTGGTCCCTAAAGCTCTCCTACAGTGAAAGGTCTACACAGTGTCAATGATCAGAATGAAAACTCAGAGGTGTTTTTAAAGATTCATGTTTTCAAACATCTGATTTCACACAAAAGAAGGATATCCCCATTCATTTGCCGGATTGGCGCCATGTTAAGTCATGAATGGCCTGAATTAGCTTCTTTTTTAATGATTAAAGAATCTATTGGCGCATTTCATGGGACTACAACCTCAAGTCAAAGGGGAGGATAGAAATCATCAAGTTTTCTTTATTTCAACTTAGCCAATGTGACATTTCATATGGCAAGGTAGATGTGCAGTGACAAGAGAAGAAACAGATTTACATGCATGGCTGGACTGTGGATACAGCCCTCTTGGTCTGGGTGGATAGAGAAGAGAGTGAAATCACATGTAGAGGCAGAACACTCCAAGATGGCATTTACTTCAGCTACGAATTCATCGATTACCATGCCACTGAGAATCCCAAGATTGTAACATGTCATGCAATCCGAGGACGTGGAGGCACAGAGCCTCTGGTAAAGAATGTTCTGTCTCTCCTGTTTTGATTGTGGGTTCTGCACAGTGGCACACAGAGCCCGCTGAACCTGGGCATTTGGAGAGAGGGTGGGCGTAAACTGCAGCTGATGGGGAATCGTTCATTGAACATGCTT
The DNA here is from genome assembly GCA_017311185.1 of Proteles cristata cristata. Lineage (NCBI taxonomy): Eukaryota > Metazoa > Chordata > Mammalia > Carnivora > Hyaenidae > Proteles > Proteles cristata. Next base: position 1,018,786 of record JAESUZ010000367.1, on the reverse strand, counting down.
CACAGAAATTGGCTAAATGCTATCAAGCCACGAAATTAATGTAAATACCAATCATAGGATTAAGTATACAACATTTGATGCAAAATCAACAGGAAGAGGATGGTAAAGCTTCTGAAAACAGATATACTCAATCATAAAGAAATCCAATCAGAGTGAACAACAGAAAGAAAGGAAGAGACAGAAGGCAGAAGAAAGGAGATAGGAAAGAAACAATAGAGAAGAGAAAGGAATAAAGGGAGGGGAAGAAAAAATATATAATCTCTAGCAGACATGTTGTGTATCTCCTACAGTACCATGCACTGGCTCTAGAGAAATTTAGAGTTTATGTGAAATACAGAAATTTGTCTCAAAGTCATTAAAAGATGCTGAGTCTAAATAGTCTCTCACGCAGCTCTCTCAGGGGCAGGAAGCACCTGCAAAGCTAGAAGGAGAAGCCAAGCCTGGCTTGTCTCTCTACCTTAAGTACCGACGGGAGGAAAGGTGCCCTTGTGGCCTGGGTGCCAATGTTGATCATGGTACGAATTGATAGAATCCATTTAAAATCCAAACAGCATGTGTGTTATCCCTTGGCTCTTGCCTACATATCTAGCTGTGCCCATGTGAATGAACTCCCAAGTCTCACCATGAACACATTCTCCTCCCTCTTATAATAGGCTTCTTACTAATATTTCTTTGGTGATTAAACCGCTAATGCTAAGCTTTGGCTATACCGATGTCAGTTCTGATGTCAGTCAGTTCTGAATCCCGTTTCACCACTTACTTAGCTCTGTTACCTGGGATAGCTAACCTACCCCCTGAGGCTCAGTTTTTCCTGGGTAGGAATAACGTGTACCTCAGAGGAGGTACCTATCCCTGTTTTACTCTCATATACTACAAACATTCTCAATTATTCTCTTTGACTATGTATTGAACACTATCACTGGACTGATTGATTGATATTGGACAAACTAGATTTTTAAAAAAAGACTGGACAAGAGACAAAGAAAGGCACTATATAATAATAATGGGACAATACAATAAGAAGATAGAACATTTGTAAATATTTGTGCATCCAATATGGGGCACCCAAATATATAAAGCAATTAATAATGCACGAAAGGCTAGGCACACAAGAAAGGGGCTTCCTTTAGTTCACAGATCATCTCAGAAATTGGGAGAGATAGAAAGTGAAAGGTCAGGCCAAGAAATAAGAAAGGCTTTAAAAAAATCAATGTGAAAATACTTGCTAATTATGCATCTGGTAAGGAACTGAAATTCAGAACATATAAAGAACTTCTTTGACTTACCAATAAAAACAAAATAGACAGCATAAAAACTGGAAAAAGGATTTGAACATTTCTCCAAAAATGGTATACAAATGACTTATGAGCATATGAAAAGCTGCTCAACCTCACTAATCAATAAGGAAATGCAAATCAAAACACAATGAGATACCACCTTGTACCCCTTAAAATGGCTACCATTAAACAAAAACAAAAACAAAAAAACCACAGAAAATAACACGTTTGCAAGAAGGTGGATAGGTGAATGGAGAAAGAGATTTGAGTCTAAGACACTGTGTGGGCTTGCAAATATGGGTATGCAGAGAGTTCATTCTAAGTAAATACATCGTCCTAATGGCTTAAGCCATCTTGCGTTGGACTTTCTGCCACTTGCAACTGAGAGTCCTCACAAATGATATACTTAAGGAGGAAAGGCATGTTCTAAGAAGCGGGATCCATATATGCAACAGCACAGAGGCCAAGTAACCAAGCGCCATTCTGCGTGCATTGTTCAGTGAGAGCAGCTAGTAAGTGTAAAGGGTGATCTGGAGAAGAAGCTGGAAAAGTGTATAAGAGCCAGATTTTTCTAATTCAGTGTCGCTCTGCCAGAGCCACTATAATAAAATGCAAATGTGATCTCAGAATTCCTCTCCCCTGCTTAAAATACTTTAATGACATCCCAAAGGTTTAAGGATGAAGTTCAAACCCATTAGCTTGGCACCCAAGGCTCCCAATGACCTGCCTGCTTCTTCTCTCTTAAGTCCCATTTCCCACATCTCTCCCAAAGGTCCCCTGTGCTCCAGAGAAGTGGAACTACTTAACGTTTTCCAAACATGCATGCTGTTTCATGCCTTTGTGCCTTCATTTCACATGGATTACATCATTTACTCCTCACCAGAGCCCCAGGAAGTGGGTGCAACTGTCCTCATTTTCCAGATTGGGGAAAACAAGGAGTGTAGAGAATGTGAGGAACACCAAAAGCCGTACAGGCAGTAGAAAGGAGAGCTGGGATTTGAACACATCTCTGTCTGACACCAAAGTTCTCATTCTTTCTCTGCCATTGTCACTCATCTTAGCTCTTCTGCCTTCTAGTCCATGGATCTGTATATTTCATAGCCTGGTCTTTTAATGGAATAAATACAATTTTAGGATCTCTGGAGTGGGAGGGGGTGCAGAGGTGCTTACAAATCAATTCAAGCTACTTTGCTACTAAAATCAACAGCTGCATTTTCTTCATTTAGCCCAAAAACATTTCTGAGCATCTCCTTTATGCCAGGCAGTGAGCAAATGATGGCACTATAGGAGAGAACAAAGTGAGCCATAGGTCTTGACTTCATGGTGCTTACAGTGATCTACTTGCTCCACCTGATTCTCATTGAGAAGCCTTCCTGGCTACACGTGAAAATGAATAAATACCTTTTTGCTTTCATATACACATGGAAATCCATCGCTGCTGCTGCTGAGGAAATATCATCAACTGTGTTATTCTCAACCAATGCCCAGGAGTTATATCAGAGATTAATTGATCAGCTAAATGGGATAAGGTGGAGAATAGACTGGGAATAAATCAGTGAAGGAAATAGTGTTCTGTGTCTTATAGAGCTGGGATCAATCGTGTTATAGCTCACTCAGTGAGGTTGCAGATTGCTAAACAGCCTGCTTGGAAGGTGTCATGAACAGGGCAAATCACTGATTTAATGACATGTGAAATTTTCATTGCTTTATTTATACTCAATTTTTCACTAAAGTGAACAACGTTTCTCAATAGTACTAATTCTGCAGGATCACAAACTAGTGATTGGGACAAAACTGATCATCAGTCAATAGGCTCTTTGTGGAGAATGAGATATATAAGCATTAAGAATTAAAAAATAAATAACACCAACCACAAATTTGTCACCAAGAATCCAGTGAAAATTCAAAAAAATGTGTTTTAAGCTCAAATCTTTAAAGGTTAGAAAATCAAATAATTATACTATAAATATTATTTGGTGGGATGGGTTATGGTAGAAAAAGCTAATGGAATTTTGTCAATAAAAATTATAATTAAAAATAAAAAACAAAGATTGTTGGGAAACGAAAAATTCAAAGGGAAATTTCTAGTATCCAAAAGCACCTTTGGTGAATGTAATTGTGTATCAGTCCTTCCTTCCCCAGCGAGAGCTGGATGAGGTTTGAGAGATGAAAAGCTGAACACGGGCCCAGATGGGCTGAGTGAGAAGTGATTAGGGTGTCATGGGAGGGAAGCTAAGCAGCTGGTCCTCTAACTGGTGGGAGAAGACTGCTCAGTGTCCTGTGGGGACACAGAGAGGAAGGCATGCTGGTGCCCAGAGAGGCTTCTCTGGACAAGCGGTCTTCCTGCAGCTGAGCTGCTATTCGTGGGCAGGGGCTTTTCCTGCCCTGAAAACGTCGTGTGTGGTAGGAGACATTCTATAAGCAGAAAAAAGCAATTATCCTACTTAGAAGAAAACACACTTTTTCGTTTCTTTTTTGTTTGTTTGTTTGTTTTGTTCTTTAACTTCAGCACCCATCAAAACTGGTCTCATTTTTCTTGTGCTGTACCCTGCGCCCATGAAATAGTTTCAGAATTTCTAAATAGACTGTATTATGGATGGAAGTTTTGGTATAACCAGCCAGCCAGAAGTGAGGATAACTTAAATAAGATTACATTTCAAAAAGGCCCTAAATCCCCAAATTAAGAAAATGTAAAATGTTACTGAGCGATCTCTCCTTTTGTGTGTGGGCATTGATTGTGTTTATTCAGTGAGTCACACTTGAAGTGCAGCATGTCAAATCCTAAAATAGAATTAATTCTTTTAAAACTACATGGAATTTCCCCTTATCAACACAGACCAATAAAATACAAACAGGCATAATTGGTGGAAGGCAACCCTTAACAGCTAAGGAGGTTAGGAGGTTAATCCTTCAGTGTGGATTAGATTATAAAAGGTATAAATGACAATTAATCTCCAAGTTTTACAAATACATTAGGGATTTTATTTGACTAAGCTTGGCGATACATGAGTGTTAACCAGAGTAACTTAAGAGGCAAGGAAGCCTCACACCAAATCACATTAAATTACATGGGAGGTAGGGCAATCCAAACTAAATTGAAGAATTAACCTGAAAAAAAAAACAAACTATGGAATCTTTTCATTACAAGTTAAAGAATGTGAGATAGATCAGGATGGATTTTTTTTAAAGCTATTAGAGGAAACGGAGATTTCATAAGAAGAAAGCAGGGGTAAGATGTTTCCTTGAGATTCAGAATTATATGCTTTGCATTTCATATCCCCACAGATACTAGATGGGTCTTAGACATACTAGTTATTTGCTACTTTGGGGGGATGGTTAATTCTAGTCTAAAGGTCATCTATTATAGTTGAGAAAGTGACTTCGCCCACAGTGACATATCACATAGGGGGAAAAGGTTATAAAATTGAGATCCTGGGGCATCTGGGTGGCTCAGTTTGTTGAGCATCCAACTATTGTTTTCCACTCAGGTCGTGATCTCACCATCCATGAGTTTGAGCCCCACATCAAGCTCTGTGCTGACAGTGAGGGGCATGGTTGGGATTATCTCTCCCTCTCCTTCTGTCTCTGCCTCTCCACCCCCCCTCCAAAAATAGACTTTAAAATTTTTGAGATTTCCTGACTATCATGCATTAGTAACTACTATGCTTTAAATCAAGAACTGGGCTCTATCACTAAGCAGTATGTTACAGAGTTTCACAAAGCAATTTCATCTATTCCCTTTGCTCTTTCTCATGGAAAATAGGCAAAGAGACAATGTTCTGCATGTTGATTTATAATTGTTTTCTAGTTTCACATGTATGACATATACCTCTCTCTTCAAGTAGAAGCAAATTTCTATCCTTCTCTTAAATATCTCCACATGCCATCCATAGTCCTTTGAATATGGATTTTTTTAATTATAGTTTATTGTCAGGTTGGTTTCCCTATAACACCCAGCGCTCATCCCAACAAGTGCCCTCCTCCATGCCCGTCACCCTCCTTGACCTCTCCACCACCCCCCTCTTAAATCCTCAGTTTGTTTTAAGTATTTAAGAGTCTCTTATGGTTTGCCTCCCTCCCTCTCCTTAACTTTTTTTCCCCCTTCCTCTCCCCTATGTTCCTCTGTTAGGTTTCTCCTGTTCTACATATGAGTAAAAGCATATGGTATCGGTCTTTCTCTGCCTGACTTACCTTACATAGTATAACAACCTCAAGTTCCATCCATATTGCTACAAAGGGCCAGATTTCATTCTTCCTCATTGCCATTTGAATATGGATTTTAAATGCAGTAGGAGACAGCGTGGGGGACAGGTTGAGGTCAAACTGCCTGGGGATCCAATTTTAGCTTCATCATTTAGTAACCAATTGATCTTGAGTAAGTTACCTAACCTCTCTGTGCCTTAGTATCTCCATCTGTAAAATAGTTATAATAATACTCTCCACTCAGAGTGTCGTTGTGAGGATTATGTGAGTTTTTCACAAACCTCTGAGAACAATGCCTGGCACATGGTAAGCAGTGAATAAGTGATGCATCAACTTTTTTTTTGCTAAATGACCAACTGCTGCTTTGTACCAGTACCAGTAACATTATTCAGCAATTGATGAGGTTTCCCTAACCAAGATGTGGTTTGAAAATTTGTTAAACTTAGAACAACTCTCTTACTATTTGAGGTAAGCCAGAAGATAAATAATAGCTATGACACACATACCTATCTTGTACAATGTTTCATAATTATTTATTACTTGCTGAAAAACTTGAGTGGGCAAAGGGAGGAACACAGCAGTCGTGTTAACATCTAAACCTCATTAAAGTTTCATCTTCTTTTAAAGTCCAGGAAGACAAACGAGTTTCCAGAGGAATTTCTTTTCCTCTGTAAGGCTTACACAGATATTTGAACATAACTGCTAAAGTAAATTAAACGGGATTTCCTAAATGGCCGAATGCCACAGTGGGTGGGAGGGGAGGCTGGGGGAGCTAATTAGAGCCAAAGTATCAGTGTTGGATATGGATTTCAATATCTGAGATGACATTGATACTAGACTCTTTACTCACTGGGGTATTTTATTTGAAAAAAAATATATATAATATGCTAATTTTTGATATGAACATTGAAAAAATAAAAGTGATTGTTAATTTATTAAAAAGGCAAATGAGTAAATGGCAAATCAGAATGGGGGAATAATCCTCTAAAAATATACCAATGATTACTTGGCGTGGAAGGCATAGTAAATGACAAAAAATGGTCATAATTTTTTTTTCTTAACTGTTTGTCCGTCCTCTGCAATGTTACCTTGCCATTCTTCCCATCAAGATATGAGATCTATTTCCAGCCCCTTGAGTACAGACTGGTCTTGTGACCTTCTGCGACCAATACAACATAGGAATAAAGTCATAGGAGTTCCAAGTCATGGACATGACAGGCCTTGTGGCTTCTGTTCGCATTCCCTTATACCATCATAGGAAGAAGACTGGTCTAGCCCATTGAAGGACAAGAGGTCACTTGGAGAAGATATGATCCGTATCTACTGAAGGCTTCTGGATCAGATAGCCGATCGCCAAACATGTGACTGAAGCCACCTTAGACAGCTCCCAGATGATGGTGGCCACACGGGTGATCCTTCAGAAGAACAGCATGAAAACCACCCAGGCCAAATTGCTGACCACGAGAATTGTGAACAAATAAAATCATGGGTTGTTTGAAATCATTAAAAGTTTGAGTTTAGTTTGTTACACTGCACTAGATAACTGAAGCTGATGGTTTTCAAACCTCTTAAAATGAAATCAAAATTAAGGAACTATAGACATTGAAAATGAGTCAAAGAAGGAAAAACACACCAAACAGTTCTGTTGTTTCTACCTCTGTTTGATATATTTTCAAAATTAACAATTAAATTGGAGAATTCCTGGCTCTAACAGGTTTTGCTTGATTCGTGTTATCTGAGCTAATAAAAAAAAGGTAAGAGATAATATATGGTTCATATTTCAAAATCTAGAAAGTATTTTGGGAACACATTTTAAGAAAACAAAGTATATTAGATTTTTTAAGTATATAAGAATTATTTTAAGTCTTTTATTTAGGGAAAGTATTTATTAAGAAATGAATCCACATGTCCCTCCTTCAGCAGAATACAAGTCTCTAGTCACTGGGAGAAAGAATATGGGGTGACTTGTGTACCTTTCCTCCATGGTCCTCAACACACAATCCCCTCAATATAGGGCCAAATTAAGTTCAATGTGTATCTCATTTCCTCTTGATTGCCCTCATTTTTGTCCTATCTTCTGCTCTGTTTCTTCCTATTTGATCCCTGTGATGGCTTTGTGATGTGTCAACCTGGGTAGGCTGAATTACATTTCCCAGAATTCCCTTTCTTGCCGATTTCAGAGTCACAAGGAAGATTTGTAGGAGACCTGGGGAAGAGAAATGAAGCTGCTGCTATTTTGTAGCTCATACATGTTGTTACTGATCTGTTGGTTCTCCTGGTGGGCACTAGGCAGCAGCTGGGCCTTCAATTATTCTTTCACGGGATCCTACTTCACTTTGTCTAACTCCTGAGACAAGTATGGGTGTTTAGCTCTGTGACAAAGGGCCTTTGTAGGATACTGTTGACATCAAGGTCAGAATCAAGCATATGAGTTTCAGTTCACCGTTATGGACTTCCATCTCACAGTTGTGGGCACTAGCTTACTTGTGATCCTCCCTTTCTGCCTGTCTTCCCTGTAGACTTCAAGCTCCAGCATCAGAGGCAGACACAACAGCCTAATAGAGACCACTTAGGCAGCTCCCACATCTGTGTAAGCCAAGTCCCTGTAGCATATTCCCTAGTTTGGCTTTTCTGGTTGAACCTTGACTGGGACAGTCATTGTTTTGACCATGATACCACTAATAAGGTTATCTCCAGGTTGGTAGATCCTCCACATTTATGGAGAAAAACAAAAGAGCCCTCAGGAGACTATAGATATGGCTTCATAATTACAGAGGCATATAGTGAAGATGATGATAGAAAGATAAAAACATATATAGTACATACTATGTGTAGGTTCCCAATGCTGAAGATTCGTTTTATTCTACCAACAACCCTGTGAGAAATGTACCATTGTTTCCTCTTCCTTTGTGTTTTGAGGATCAGAGAGATTAAATAACTTGCTAGGAAGTGGAAGAGTCAAGAATAAGCTCAGGCATCCCACCTCCATAATCTATGTACTATGTACTATTATATGCTATTACATGGCTTCAAATTAACATGCATCTAATGGTTTTCATTCTTTGGTTACCTCACCTTTTAGAAACATTTCACATGAGAAGCTAGCCTATGATAGTGTATCAGGGCATCTCAGTGCTGTTCCTGATTTCTGACTTTGCCAAGAGCTAGCTCTGTCTTGAAGAGGACATGCTAACTTCCTTATTCATAAAATGATCTCCATGTTTTCTTCCCACTATAAAAGTTCATGATTCTATAATGTTCTGAAAATGATGTTATAAGGTCTTTGAAGGAAAACTGTTATATGTAATAAAATCGGATTTGAAAACTTTCACCTGTGGATTTTACTCCCTTGCATTTGCTTTTGAAAACTTACCGTATCAAAAATTCCTCTATTCTTTTCATATGTGAGGACCCCATTAATCTCTCTATTTCTTCACACACACACACACACACACACACACACACACGAAGACTTGTGAATAACCACATAAGAAATGTACTTTGACTATAATTGAAGAAATATATGACAGAGGCCAAATGCTACATATGTACCAAATGCTACATTTGGTAACACTTCTAAGAGAAGTTGTTTTTATTAATCGTAAAAACATCTGAAGGCATTTGAAAAACATAGTCACTGTATAAGAATAACAGCATGGGGTTACTGATCTATGGAAGTCTTACAGTGACACTTTCCTTTCTCACTGGGTTCACACGCTAGGCAAGTTTTGCTGAGCATTTCACTGTTACTCATCTATTTTTATTTTCTTAAACTTATGGTACAAATGTAATTATTCTTATGAAATATAAGTCAAAAATCAAAAGAAGAATAGTTCTAAATGCCACAGCTTTATCCTCTTTTGACTTACTGCCTATTTGTTTTGTTGCTGTTGTTTGTAAATTGTAGATTTTTGGTCTTATGAAAGTTTCTGATCAGAAATGTCATGTCACATCATCCCTATCTTTTAGAAAAAGATTTTCTAAGAGTTAAAAAGCCAGGAGGCAGGTACCGAGTTGGAGACAGGGAAACAATACAGAGTGTAAAACAATTCAGAAAAATTGGACAATCAGCCCAAGAAGAGTAGGAGATGACCACTTTTACAGGCCAGAGTCCAAATCAATGACTCTCAGTATTTGGTCAAACCTGTAGCGAGCTGACGGCTCTAAAGTAAAATGGTAGTATTGACAGTCACCAGAAGTGTTAAGGTGATATTGCACTTGGAAATGTAGCAATAGCTAAACAAAAGGTGATCATAGGAACAGCAGCTGTGCTAGTTATTTTTCTTGTGTCTGAGCCTATGCCAGAAAGGGGCTTACTTTTCTGAGGGAGAGAGGTACACTATATGCATGCATTAGGATATTCCTAGCTACACATCTTAGAACCCTTTGCCTATAGGAACACAGCAAAAAAGAAGGTCATGCACCCCATCCCTGGGGGAGTTGCCATAACACTCTCAGTTATCTTTTTGGGGAAACCTTGATGGGGTTTGAAAGTGATGAAGACAGGATTAAGGGTAAACTGGCATAGTTCAACACTGCCGCTTCAGACAAATCTTTCCCAGTGACCGTCTACTTCTACCCTTCAACTGCAAGCTGAATCACCCTAACTTCTATATTTTGCCACACTTGTGCTATTACACATGGCTTTATACTGCAGTTTAAATGTACCGTATATATCTCTCTTCCCCATTAGACTGTGACTGAGGGCAGGAACTATGGCTCATTCATTGATCTGTTCTGAGTATCTAGCGTGGAGTCTGACTTATGGACAAGGTCCAAGGAATGGGAAATGGAATTAAATAAATCCTGTTAGTTTACTCTAAAGACCCAAATTTAAGATAGGAATCCATGTGGGAATTTTTCCAAGTATGTGTGCCAGTTTCTCTGGGGTTGATGACAAGTGCCTTTAATTATACATAAAGTAGGTAATATTTATTCTTTTGTAACATCACAAAAGGCAACGGCAAAAAGCCTTCAACATGGCCATGATCCAAATTAAAATTCTTCAACCCCGAAGAAATAACTTGGATCTGATCAAAATGTATGAGGTGCTTTTTTTGTCACCATAATTTAAATACAGATAAATGGTATTTAGGATTTACATATACATGTGGAGTCCAACCTCATTATGATGATTGTACCTAGAAGCCAGGGAGTTTTGAATCTTAAATGTATTTTCAGAAAAAAGTGTATTTCCAGAGGACAATAAAAAAAACCTACAACAATAGCTTTAATTTAACTGGAGACATTTACTGCGCAATCCCCAAAGAGCAGGATAAATTGTTGAGAGCATCGGCACATTGTCTATTCATTTGGCATATTAGCATGAAAGGGGGCTTTTTGCCCAGTGGAGGTGGGTCTCTTCTCTACAGGATCTCTTTTGAGATTTTTGAAATTGCTATTTCAAATACAGTATATTGAGATTCACTCTAATCTTAACTATAGAATTCAAAAAGTCATTATAACTTTAAATATAACTTGTTGGTACATTTGGCCAAGTCACGAATCTTGCCCTTGAGACCAACATCTACATTACAACAGAAAATAGACACATGTGCAGCCAATTATTTGTTTCCTCTGCTGATGGCATGCAAAAACGAAGTGAAAGCATGGATAACTGAATACGGCAATGATCACTATATGGGAAAGATATTCTTTCAAGAGTTATACAATGACCACAAAGTAAAAATTAACTTTTTGAAAAACACAGTTAAAAAATACCTTTCAAATCAATTAAGGACCCACTTGGTGTTCAGACAGGGGTGGCTGTCCCTAAGGCTCACAACCAAGGGATCACATGTGATATGTAATGCAATATGGCATCTCTGCAGCCCTCTGTGATCTAGTGGGGAAACCTATGTGGCCATCTTCCTGACATGCATTCCATCTCTCCTATGAGAATACTGTGTATAAAAATCATAGGGCTGGTTAGTATGGATCCCACTTTTTTAGGTCTCGGTTACCCTAATTTATCTTATCAAATTAGGGCTATACCATTCTTCTTGTGATAGCGATTATTTAATATATCTAGAGGATAAACCAATCAGTACCTGGCTTTTCTTCTTTTTAAGGGGTTGCTCCAGGAAAGAGTATGGAATCCATTTTAGGTTCAGGAAGGGGAGGTTTCTGGAGATGGCTCTGTATTTTTCAGGGACTCCTGTGAGAGAGAGCTTCAGTAATGTATTAAGTGGATATGAAACTTGGATCTGCTACAACCGTTTAACTGCCTTGAGGGAGCCATCTTAGAATGATGTGAACATATGGAAAGGTCAAAGGCAAAAATTATACAGAAGGATGCAGCCTGAACCTTCGCCAAATTGTAGCAAAAGCCCAAACTATCTCCTTTAAAATGCTCAATAGCTTGAGCTATTACTTTCTATTACTTGCAGTGCATCCTAATTATTACAACAGTAAATAAGAACTGTGGTATCAGAGAGGATTTCTGAAGGAGGAATATGATTTTGATAAGTATATAATAGGAATAGGAGTCTGTAGAGCATTTTCCAAGGTCAAAAAATTGCAGGAAGAAAAGCAGACAGGTATAGAAACACACAATGTGATCTGAAGACAGGTGGTAAGTGAAGCTGAAGGGCAGGTGAGTGCAGGTGAGTGACCCTTCCAGAATGCTCACTCTGGTGACAGATGGCCACTGGACAGAAGAGGGAAAGCTAAATACAGTGTTCTGGGTGAGAGATAATTAAGACCTGGGCTTGCACACTGGTGGTGAAGATGGGGGAGAAAGGATGAGTTCAAAGGGTGTGTCAGTGACAGAATATATATGATTTGGTGTCACACTGTATGAGGGGAAGAGAGAAAGTACAAAATGGACTGTGATGTTTCAATCTTGAGACATTTGGTAAAGGCTAATGCCTTCCCATCAATCAGGAATAAAAATTCATTCAGATGTGTGAGTTAAATCATGTTGAATCATTTTTGGAATATGTTCCATATGATTTTTTTTAAAGACAGTTACGGAAGCAATCTAAATCCAAAATATCAGGAAGTTAGCTGAATTATGGCACATTTACTGAATGAAATACTATACAGTGAGTTATTAACATTTTCCTGTGTTTGGCTCACTTGATTGCTAATATTTCCATGCCAAACACATCCCCATACCAAAGGTTCTTTGCTCTATATGGCTGCAGCAAGGTGGTGGATTACATGTTCATTTCAACACCATTCTTTCTCTACTACTAATAGATCCCTGGACACTCAATGGTTGATAATCTTCATGAAAAAGAATGTCAAGAAAAATGCTTCAACTTAGGGAAAAATAACTAAAAGAAACACTGTTCTGATGTGATGCCAGTTTTGAAAATTAAGAAATGTATATACACATGAGAAAAAAATATATACACCACTATGTTTATAATCATTAACTTGGAGGTGGTAGGATGCAAAGTATTTTTTCTTTGACTACTTTATAGTTTCTGTTTTTTCCCCCTAAAATGCACATGGATCAATTATATAATTTTAAGGGGACATTGTTTGTTGGGTTCCCCAGAGGGAGATAATGACATAAGGATTTGTATGGAAGTGATTTATTAGGAGATTTTCTCAGGAGAAGCCAGTAGGTGGACAGGCAAGAGAGGATAATCAAGGAAGGAGACCAACTGAGGGTATATCAGATAAATCCAATTGGGGAATGACTTGAGATGAGTCCTTCAAGGTCAAAGAAGCTGGAGAGATTATTACCCCTCATACTGTTCCTCATTGGCTAAGGGCTGCCCCTGGAGAGATAAAAATGATTGTCTTTGCAGGCAGAAAAAATTGAGGGCAGTCCACCCACCAAGACAGACAGGTGTTGGCTCTTAGGAGCACATATAAAAATAGCAAAGTGATCTTAAGGAGTGCACATGGCACACTGACTCCACCTGCTAGACATAGTCATAATATAAAGTCTTTACCGTTGTATTTAATAAACACAAAAACCTTTATTTCATGACTATGTTTGTGAATATTAAAACCGTTTACTTTTGGTAAAAAAAAAAAAAGCAAAAACAAAAAACAAACAACCCAGAGGACTCAATAAGAATGTATTATTGGCTCAGAACTTCTAGAAAAGGAGGTTTGAAAAGTCTTACATCTTAGAATGAGTATGTTAGACATTAGGACCATTAGGATATGAAACTGACGAAATCTGGAGACACCAAATGTTGACTTCCGCTTGTTGTTACCAAGCCAAGATGGCTGAAGTTTAGGAAAAGGAATCTCCCTTCCTGACAGCAACATGCCAAACTTTCAAGAACCTTTGTAAAAATCAATGATGGTCTGAATTATTCAACTAGTGTAAAAGAGGCCAGAGTGGAATGCAAACTGTTTGGAAGATCTGGGACTGCCATCAATTATGAATCCCCAAAGTAAATATTCCTTAGGAAGAAAGAGGAAATGGCAGATGTGACAGCATTAGCTAACCAAGTTGACCCTAGCTCAAATCCCAATGCCTTCTCCTATTTGCTAATAAGAAGGACAGGCCCATTGGCACATTATATGTTGGTAAGACTGTGCGCTTATATAGGTTTCAAAATGGGCTGGGCCAGACTGTACTATCTTCTAAGCTTTGAAGTTCTCTTCTCTTTCCAATAAGTGTTAAATATGTTGAAGCTTTCAAAAGGCATCTCCTTCTCCAATCCCAGAAAGCTCAGTAATAAGTCTATGTGGCTGGTTGCCAAGGTGGCATAATTTAAGGTCTTCTGGAAAAGTTCTGTTAATCCCCAAATAGCTCCTCTCCTCTAGCCTCTCAGCCATGGAAAATCAATCAAGATGGGATATTTCGGGAATCAGAGGCAACAGGGGACAGCAAAAATGCACAGGGGCACTCAGGGATTCTTAACCACAGCAGATGTGATTTTATGGATAGACTTCAGGAGTTCTCATGAAGATGTTTAAGAAATGTTGCATGTATACATATGAGTGTTTCTTTTAGGTAATGGAATCTAGGAGTTTTATTATGTTCTCAAGGTAATCCATGACCCATGAAAGGTTAAGCAGTTCAAAACTGAGAGCACCCCTGTATTCTCTATGCTTGAATGGCTACTAACTAGCCAGGTGATCTCATATTGAGACTTTTCCTCCCTCAGTTTAAGATTCATAAATTTCCAAGGACCCCGCTTTCTCACTTGATTAGTTTCAGAGCTCCAGCACGGTGCTTTTTTGCATTACTTTCCTGCTTGTTTGTTTGTTTTATTATTTTTCAGAGAAGCAAATCGCCCTCTTTCAAAGACTGCTGAGGAAAATCCCCAAATATTTTCTGTTGTACCTGTTCCTTATAGGTCACTCCTATAGCTAGGGGAATAGAAATAAAATAAAACAATATTGGGGCACCCGGGTGGCTCAGTTAGTTAAGCATCCAACTTTGGCTCAGGTCATGATTTCCTGGGTCATGTGTTTGAGCCCTACATCTGGCTTTGTGCTGACAGCTTTAAGCCTAGAGCCTGCTTTGGACTCTGTGTGTGTCTCTCTCTCTGCCCCTTCCCTACTTATGTGCACTATCTATCCTCTCTCTCTCTCTCTGAAAAATACACAAATATTAAAAAAATTAAAACAATATTTTAAAACAAGATAACACTACTTGAGAAAAGGGAGGAAGAGATTTGGTGGAGAGGGAGGGAAAGAAGGAAGGAAGTCAGAAGAAAGAGGGGTGCCTGGGTGGCTCATTCGGTTAAGCGTCCAACTTTGGCCCAGATCACGATCTCATGGTTCGTGGGTTCGAGCCTTGCATCGGGCTCTGTGATGACAGCTAGCTCAGAGCCTGGAACCTGCTTCAGATTCTGTATCTCTCTCTCTCTCTCTGACCCTCCCCTGCTCATGCTGTCTCTTTCCCTCTCTCTCAGAAATAAATAAAAAACATTAAAAAAAATAACAAGAAAGAGGGAGGGAAAGAGAGAGATGACTTTCACTTATAATATGGTGTTATCTATGGGGCAGAGTTGAACAGGAGGTGTGGGAGCCCGACAGTGACCACAAGAAAGCGTGGTTAGGGATGCGGGGATGTGCCTGCACACGGGGCTCCCTGCCTGGGCAAAGCATGCCTGCAAACAGGATGCTCTGCCAGGAGGCCTGCATACAATATCCAAGTTTAATGGTCCACTCGCAAATGAGGGAACATGCCCTCCTTAGAAGTAAGGAGAAGGCTGGAGTTGTGGGCAGGCCTCTTAGTAAACATGTTGTGGTCGCTTCCTCCCTTTGCTCCCCCCTGTCCTTGAAATGTGTTTGGCTACTTGCCCTTAATTGGCAAAGGAATGCATCTTGTAGGTTTCAGTTTGTATCCAGTTACCGGGTATAAAATAAACCGCAAGAGGGGCTTGGGTAGAATTGTTCCTCTGGCCGGAGTTGTGTCTGTGTCTGTCTTTTGTGTGTGTCTTGTCCTTTGTGTCATTTCGTCCGCAACAGGAGGTAATGGAAAGTGGTTGTAGGATCAGATTCTTGCCCTCATTCTCTCTCACTTCCTTCGAGTACTGCTGCAGCATTCAAATTTTTAAAAGTTCATTTTTAAGAGGTTTTTAATTAAACTGGGATGGGAGGCAGGGGATTGCATACATGTGTATATTCTCTTTAATTTTTACATTTTAAGTTATCCAATCATCCATGTCCTCCAATGAGTGATAAAATACCATAAAGTAGAATTTTTACAAGCCTCTTCATTTGTTTAATAGTGATGATGGGGAAAAATGACCTTTTAAAAACACTTAAACATTTAACTTTTGATCCTAAGTCTTCTCCCCACAGCTTAGTTTATTAAAACTGAACACATCTTGACATTATAAATTAGGAAAGATGAGAGGGCAATCCACTATAATTAGAAACCTGGGATAGGCATTCTATGGGATAGATCACTACAACTATTATAATACAGTTTATTGAAAATTTTATTGAGTCTCATTCGTGCACAAGTAATAGAACTGCCACTCATGAATTAGGCTTGAATAAGGAAAGTCAAAATTGCAACAACTTCAGCAATCCCTGTAGACTGAGATCAGCCTCTGTCATGCACAAATGTGTTTCTTTCATTAACAGAGGTAAAGGTAATACAATGGGGAGGGGGTGGGCAGAGAAAACCTTTCCAACTCTTTTTGTGGATTCCACACTCCTGACTGTGCACTAACTTAACACTGATCATCAGCATAAAATGGATTCTTCTTGCACAAGTGCTTGTATGGCACCATTTCGCCAACTAAATCCCCTGTATGCTAGGCATAATTCCTTAGGTTTACTCATGGGAAGAGACCATACTGGGTTTGAGACTGGAGACAGTCCCAAAGACAAAGCCCATGCTTTGGTCATCTAGGACTTAGTAAACATTGGGCCATAGATGCAATCAACAAATATGGCCTCTCCCACTTCACTCCTACACTTTATTGAGGTATTTACACTTTAAATATATCAAATAGAAAGACATGAATCAGTGGCCTATAAATGCCAGTTAAACCTCATCTTCCAGGAACAGAAAATGATATAGAAACTAAGCAACTATTAAAAATTAGTAAAAAGCTAGATAACCAACAAAGAGTAATATGGCGGCATATTTGACAGCATAGTATACAGCCTCTGAAATTACAGCTATGGAATCATTTATTTTTGTAGATTCTTATGATGAGATGTTAAATTTTAAAAAGTTAATAGTAAAATGTTATATATTCTTTTTCAAGGATCTGGGTCTGTCAATGTTATTGTTGTTCAAAGATCTGGATCTATAATCATGCCACATGATTATAATGAAGAAAAACATATTGGGGAAAAATACAATAAGAAAACAAAACAGGATGCTAATACTGTACCATGAGGAAGAATAGTTAAAATTACGAGTAATTTTTAACTCTTCTTCTTCATTTTTTATTACCTTAGAAAGTATACTATATTCATAATTAAATTACTTTTATACTAATAAACACATTAGTAATGAAATAAACATTATTATTTACATTCATATGTGAATTCACATTTTAAGTATTTTCTCCTACTCTAACTTGGTTCTTCAACTGCTACGCGAGGATAAAAGCAAAAATACTAAAAAACCAAGCTGTCAGATCTGAAGGTGGAAGACACTGAGTAAAAGTTGGTCAAGTCTGCATAGTTGGTGGACCACAACAGCTGGTCTGGAGCAAAACACATCATGCAAAACAAGGTTGCTAACACCCAGGTTAGCACTCCTTCTCCCCCAAATCACAGGGCTATTTTTGGTATAAAAAAAGTACGTCTATTTGAGACTATAATTTAGGGGAAAAAAAATCCCTTTCTCCCAAAGGCATCTGAGGAGAAGATTTCTGCTGTTTTTACCTGCCAGCAACCATTGTATCATTCTCTGGCATCTTACCCTGATTTTCCTTTGTAGACCACTCTTTTCTCATTCATGGTCCATAGAGATTTAGGTAGAGCTGACTATCTCTCAGGTCCATGGTTATACAATGGCTGAGTCCAACTGGCCAGCAGTCAGCACAGTCTAATGGACTCCAGGCTCATGTAGTGTAAGCCCTGAGACCCGGATGAGCCTTATTTGGAATGACCTTAGCTGGAAGGACATTCTCTCCATTGGTGTTGCTAGGCCAGTGGGACAGGAACCTGGTGCTACAAATGATCTTTTTTTCTATCTTTTGAAAGATCCTGTCTGAAAATGGAATAACCCAAAGAGGAGAACGGATGAATATATAATAAGATGTTTTCTGGTGATACTGTGAGAACGGCTGAATATATAATAAGATGTTTTCTGGTGATACTGTTTGAAACTTGGGTCCAGCAATGCCAGAGACTTCACGCTATTACTGGACTTTTCTTTTATGTGAGTCGATAAATTCTGTTATCTCCTTAAGCCAATTAGAACTTTGCTGTTGTTACTTGCAACCCAAAGACTCCCGAACCATATTTCTGCAAGTATCCATCAAAGTGTACACGGACACTCTCTCTGGTCAGACAAATGCTTGCTGATTAAAGAAACCACTGCAGTTATATACCAGGTGGTCGAAACTATAATCATTCACTACTAATGTGACCGAATGTACTTCTGCCTCTGGACAAATGTAGTTGAGCATCTTTTTTATTTATTTATTTATTTTTTTTTATTTTTATTTATTTCTAGGAAAGAGAGAGAGAGACAGCGTGAACAGGGGAGGGTCAGAGAGAGAGGGAGACACAGACTGTGAAACAGGCTCCAGGCTCTGAGCTGGCAGTCAGCACAGAGCCCGACGCGGGGCTCGAACCCACAAACCACGAGATCATGACCTAAGCGAAAGTCGGACGCTTAACCGACTAAGCCACCCAGGTGCCCCTGTAGTTGAGCATCTTATAAGATACTAAATGAGAAAATACTGAGTTAAACAACGATAATTATTTGATTATCTCAAATCTGTGTGGTATATAGATCTTTAATCATTTTCTAAGGCAACAAATTGGATATGCTCACCCACATTGGGGAATCTAAGTGGCTATGGTATTTAAAAACAGGTTTTGATCAACAAGTCTTAATTGATACAGCAGGAAAAGAAGGTGGTTAATTAGCCATCCTTCATTAACATTAAACATGAAAACATTTTTATTAGTGGTGATAAAATGTAATGTAGATTGGTGATTCTCAAACTTTAGCTTGCATCAGAATTACCTGTAGAACTTGTGAAAAAAACAATCCTGGCCACACTCACCAGAGTTTCAGATTCTGTGAGTCTGAGGTAGAGCCTGGGACTTCGCATTTCTAACAAGTTCCCACATAATGCTGATGCTGTGGGTTGAAGAACCACAATTTAAGGATCGCTTGTTTAGATTCTTTTTTACATTTTGCATTTTGGCATAATTTCTGATATTTATTTGGTGTCTTTGTTTAAACACATAAGCTCACATTTTCTGAGATGCAGGTATATTTTAGATATGAAAATTCTGGGCATAAAGGTAATGATGTGCTTTAATGGTGGATGGGGAATCACACATTCTAAAGTAATCTGGGCAAAAGCTTGATTAAAATAATTTATTATGGAAGTCAATCAACCTTAATTTCCAACAGATGACATGATCCGTCAGGCACTCTGCTACATCAAGCAAAAGTCAGGCTTAAATGTTGCTCAGCTGCATTTATTAGCAAAGTTCAACAGGTCAAAGTAATCAAGTACACTGCAAATTCTTGGGTGACTCTTTACCTCTGCCTAATAGGACTAAGTGGTTTCTATCTGCCGATCGGGACAAGTAACTCTTAGCAGGAGTAAGTAAATAATTTAGCAAAACCTGCGTAATCTGCATCCAGTCATTAAAATGAGAGTACAAGTCAAAGAATGTGCTGATACCAAGGTAGAATGCCTTATTATTTTGTAATAATTTAATGATACCCATCAATTCCATTCAAGTAAGTGCTTCTTGGACTTGAAAATAGGGAAGGGTCTAAATTGAGTGTTACAGGGCCAAAGCTCAAAATCTCACTGGCTTTCTCTACACTTTTCTAAATGGGATTTCTATTTTGATAAACCACCATATTTCCCCCTATCTTCTTATTTAAGGCTTAACCACTGATGAAGGACTGTTCATAGTTTAACAACTAAGATTGCATTATAATAAAACTTCATTATAAGTTCCATGTGAAATATCTTCTCTGATTGACTATCAGTGTGAATATGGTCCATTTCAGCATACCTCACTTGAAAAATATATACTTGAAAGGCAAACATATGCTGATATTAGCTTTAAAGCAGGTAAATCACAATCGGCAATAAGGATTTTTATTTCTGTATGGTAAGGAGCTATGATAACCTAAAAGCACAACGTTGGAGAAAACTTCGACCTTCTGCTCAACCCTTTCCTTATACAAATGATGGAAACAAACTTGTAAAATGTCAGTTTCTTGCCACAGGAGTTTAGTTAGCTATGAAAACTATATATCGAGGGCCATAAGTTTCTTATTTCCCCAATAGATAGTCACCTTTTCAACCCATCTGCAGATGACACAGAACAGGGTGAAGAACACGGATGCTTGGACAAAAGACTCAGGATGCAGAAAGGCTCCAAGAGCCTAAAGCAATGGATTACACTAAATACATCCAACTGGGTAAAATTTAGGTCAACACCATGCCCGCACTGTACTAAAAAACCATAAGCAAGAAGGCGAAGAAAAGTCATGGTGTCAGCACATGACACAGAGGATTTAGGGGTTACATGGAGTAGGTAGCCTCAACATTGGTCAAGTGTGACCACACACCTGGTGTGTTTTAACAGTGGTGTAACACATGCAGAGAGGAAAGAGGGACAAGACTTTGCTTTACCCTTTACTGCTCAAGTGGGACCGGTCATGTTCTGCTGGATTTCCCACTCACCGGGCATATGGAAAATGAGATTGGGGTACTTGGGTGGCTCAGGTGGCTGAGTGTCCAGCTCTTGATTTTGGCTCAGGTCATAAGGGTGGTGAGGCTGAGCCCAGCATCAGGCTATATACTGAGCATGAAGCCTGCTTAAGATTTTCTCTCTCTCTCTCTCTCTCTCTCTCTCTCTCTCTCTCTCTCTCTCCCTTTGCCCCTCTCCTTGACTCACACACACACTCTCACTCTCTAAAAAAATGTAACAATAGGGGCGCCTGGGTGGCTTAGTCGGTTGAGCGTCCAGCTTTCGCTTAGGTCATGATCTCGCGGTTCGTGGGTTTGAGCCACACGTCGGGCTCTGTGCTGACTGCCAGCTCAGAGCCTGGAGCCTGTTTCAGTCTGTGACTCCCTCTCTCTCTGACCCTCCCCTGCTCACGCTGTCTCTCTCTCTCTCCTAGACATAAATAAAAATTTTTAAAAAATTAAAAAAAAAATAACAATAAAAAATTAAAAAGTGAGATCAATCAGGGAGAAGAATCAGGATGATGAAGAGACTGGTGCCATGTCACACAAATGCAACAGCAGAAGAAATTGTGGCTATTGAGCCCACAGGAAAAAATCTTGGAAGGTATGTGAAGAGAGTTGTCCCTGAATGAGACAACTTATCACAGAAGAGGAACGGACCTGTCCTGCATGGCCTCGGGAGACACAAACAGCCTTCTCTTGCAGAATTCCTGAAAGAGAGACTTCAGAGAAATCTTAAGAAATGAAAGCCACTCAAAGATAGATGATAGAATAAAATTTTGGCTAACATTTTATTGAATCCTCACTTGGTGTCAACCCCTGTGCTGAGGATTATTTGTTACCTCATTTCACCCTCCTAACAACCCTTTATTAGGCACATTATCATCCTCAATTTAAATACGGGGCAACTACAGCATAGAAAGCTTCAGTAACTTGTCCAAGAAGGTATAGCTGGCTAGTGGGGTAGCTTCAATTCAAACCCTGGCTCTCTGCTAAGCCAGGTGCTTAACCTCTGCAGCACACTGCTCTGGGCTGCTTTTTTCATTTTTTTTTTTTTTAAAGTTTTTATTTATTTTTGACACAGAGAGAGCATGTACGCAAGCTGGGGAGGGGCAGTGAGACAAGGAGACACAGAATTCAAAGGAGGCTCCAGGCTCCAAGCTGTCAGCACAGAGCCTGACGTGGGGCTCGAACTCACGAACCATGAGATCATGACCTGAGCTGAAGTCGGACGCTCAACCGACTGAGCCACCCAGGCGCCCCTGGGCTGCTTTGAAAAATATGTTTCCTGCCATTGGCAATGTCCCAAATGTAGGCAGACATTGAGTTAAACATAACCTAAATGTTCTCCTCTGGTGAGGAGGACCTGAGACTCTGTGCTTTTCTGAAATGGGAGAGCCACGCTTTGAATGCCCAGCCATACTCATGTAAGGAAACACAGAAAAGGTTTTTGTATGAACAAGAGAAAGTGACTCTATGGACATTGTGAGAGTGTCCTGTGATTCTTCCTAAGTACTCCTGTCAGCTAAGGAGTTACTGGCTTCCGGGGACAAAGAAAGACATAGCTGAGGGTGTGGTTAGGGCTTCAAGGAGAAGGGACAGAACATTTGCCTAAGTATCTGAGGAAAGCAGCCAAACCCAGACAGATGAGAGACTGGGACTGAGGGAAGCTTTCACCCAGCTCAGGGGTTAGTGACTCTGTTCTCTCATCCCAGAGTCACAGCCACTGATTAAGTGCCATGAATACAGCGGACAAGACCTGGGCTTGAGTCACACAACAGGGACGAGACCTCGAGGCAGACTATAAACAGGACAGGCTCGGAAACTGTCCGCCGCCCTACACACATGGCAGGGGAAAGGCTGTGCTATCGGTCCTCAGAGGACAGGAGGAGGGGATTTTGGATGATGGGCTCCCTACACCTCACACCCCAGAGGAAATGAGGGCCCTGGGGAAGGGGCTGACGAGTCTTCCACGGCCCCACCCAAAGCATGGAACACGGACAAGTGATTTATCCCTCCTGTGGGGGGTGGGGGGAAGGAGGAGTGGCGGGTGGTGGGCAGATCACTGTCAGGGTTTCTCCAGCTCCTTCACATACAGAGAAGACAGGAGGGCTGAACAAGTCACACAGGGGGTGTGGCAATCAACGGCAGCAATAAAGTTGCATCAGGAGCAGAAAAGAGGACGTATAAACACTTGGGGACTGATGAAGGGATGTCCCATTATCCGATGCCTGCTTAGGAGAGCACAGAACCAACCCATGGTTAGCATACTTAAAAGGTCACTTTTCCCACAAGCCGGGGGGGAAAAGAATTGCCCCAGTCTTACCCACGGGAATAACCCTTAAGATTCTGCTATTCAATCGAGAAGCAAGAAAGATGTGTTTTTTATAGGGCCACACCTTATGCTAGCTCTTAAGTATAGCAGTATTTGTGGTGCAGTGGATTGAGCATTCAATTCTTGATCTCGGCTCTGGTCACGAACCCATGAACTGTGAGTTCAAGACCCAAATCAGGCTCTGTGCTGATGGTGCGGGGCCTATTTGGGGTTCTGTCTCTCCTTCTCTCTGCTCCTCCCCCAGCTGTGCATGCTCTCTCTCAAATAAAACTTCAAAAATATAAAATAAAAATACTCTACTTTCATTTAATCCATTTGCATATGTATTATTATTCCATCATGCAGACACTGTAGCTGAGTCTCTGAAGTATTGATAAAATTCCCCAAAGTTAATGATAAGAGCAGGATCTGAACCAGGGACTAAATCAGAGTTCGATCTCTGAACTCCTTCCTACCATGCTGCCTCAACTTTTGGGAAATTTTGAAGTACAGAAGAGCCAAGAACCAAAAAGGATTAGCTCCCTTTATCTTTATTTCTTTGGCTAATAGGTAAAGGCAAGTCCAATTTGGCTTTAGTGGGAAGTTTGTGTTCATGTTACAGTTATCCCAAGATATATGCATTTAGCTATTAGACTCTTGGAGTGGGGGAGAGAGCTAAAACTAGAGGAAATGAATGAAAAGGGGGATAAGTCATGATGCCAGTTAGACAGAAAGGCAAGGGAGGCTGGCCACGTGACTACCTCTCAGGCTGCTCAGTAATCAAAATCCAAATCTACTTCTGTAAAAGCAGCTGGGATTGAGGTTCTCAGCTAGATACTCTATTTTTTTTAAAATAATGTTTATTTTGAGAGAGAGAGAGAGAGTGAGAGAAAGAGAGAGCTCATGGTAGGAGCAGAGAGAGAGGGGGAGACACAGAATCCGAAGCAGGCTCCAGATTCTGAGTTGTGAGCACAGAACCCAATGTGGGGCTTGAACCCACAAACACAAGATCATGACCTAAGCTGAAGTCGGAGGCTTAACCAACTGAGCCACCTAGGTGCCCCTCAGCCTGATACTCTTTAAGAAGCAGGATATCCTCTGGCAGAGCCAAGATAGGTGACCTTCTAGGACATCCAGAGGAAAAGAGGCAATGGATACCATATCCAGAGCTGTCTTCAGAGGGAACACCCAGATTTAATTCAGTGGTAATGAGTAATGGTGATATTTTTTGCTGGTCTTTGGAATTTATAATGATCTTATGGGGAACAGCTGCCCTCAAAAGCCATCTATCTTTCTGTGGGTGCTCACTAAAAACTCACTACTCCTACCTCCCCAAACCATCTCTAATTTCTGTGTTGAAAGCCAATAAGTAAGTAGAAACTTACAAAAGTGAGCTAGTAGCTTCACTTCATGAATGTTTTATCACCTTCAGAAGTTCATATATGAGGCTAAATTATCACAGGATTTATTTTTGGAAAGCAAGTTAAAAAGGCATTTGAGGAAGATGGATGAAGTCAATAAACAGGTGTTTCCTACACATAAAATAAAGACTCTCTTCTCCCAGGGGCAGGCTACATCTACCCAGAGGGTCAGGGTTGATTTAAAATGTTACTTGTTTACCACATGCTTAATGTAGGTTCAAATATAGGTGGCAATCCTTAAATCAAAGAAAACTATGCTGAGACACAGAAATCAAATGGGAGAACTTCAAGAATTATATACTTTCAAGCTGTTAACATTGGGACTTTTTTCTAAAGCTCTTATCTTGGGGTACTTGGGTGGCTCAGTCGGTTGACCATCCAATTTTGGCTCAGATCATGATCTCAACAGTTTGTGAGTTCAAGCCCCGTGTCAGGTTCTGTGCTGACAGCTCAGAGCCTGGAGCCTGCTTTGGATTCTGTGTCTCCCGCTCTCCGTGCTCCTCCCCTGCTCACACACTGTCTCTCTCTTTCAAGAATAAAGATCATAAAAAAAAATTAAAGCTCTTATCTTGGATGTTAAAAAAAATAAAAAGACAACCTATGGATTCTATGGATTCGTTAACTCTGCCTAACAGTCATTGCATGGCCTTGCTCAGCAGCACTGATTTAAAAATAAGATATGCTAATTTATGTACTGATAGTAGAACAAATGGAAACTAGAAATGATGCAAAATAGCTAAGTCTATCCTGGGCTTTGTCATTTCTTGGTTTATCAGTGTTAACAATTATGTGTAATTTTAAAATAAAATGACTCTTTTAGCAGATAGCACACAATTCCCCACAGCTCAGAAGACACTCTGGTTTTGTGTCTATTATCTCGACTTAGAATCACCAAAGCAGGGCACCTCTTCAAGTTTTCAACCTTTGCATTCATATGTAGAGTCCATGGTCCAGAAGATTCAGGCAGACGCCACAATTCAAGCCCATGGGCCACTGTCCAACAGGGATTCAGGGTGAAATTTTCACTATCTGTCCTTGCCCTCCAGGAGCCCACACATTAGGGCTGACAGGACACTTGTTTTCTTTTGGAACTTAAATCCCAGATAAAGGAAATGTGAATTCAGAAAACCACACCTTGGGGGATAAATATACTGCATTCCTTCACCGGTTTCAGTTGTTACCTGCCTCAGGTGCCTTGTGAGAATTGTTTCTTATTCCTTAGGAAGAATTAATAGATACTTCCTGCTGTGAAATTAGCTCCAGTGCTGAGATAGACAAACTTGCTACCAAAACTGAAATCACCTGGACCTGAGAAGTCTTTCTCAAATTCTTTGGCATCCTTACAGGTGCCTCCTGAAGGAATGCCTGAGGGATACAGGGAAGGGAGGGGAGTGGGGACAAGTGTCTGCAGGCTGGCTTAGATAATGGTAGACTGTAGTGATGACTTTCTTTTCCTTCCTCCCTTCCTTCCTTCCTCTTTTATTTATCATCAACACAGATCCCATGGATTTACTATTTCCTATGAGCCTTTTCTTTGTACTTTTCCTATAGCAATGATGCAAATGAGCCTCCAGAGCAAAGTGGACTTCTTTGTGAATGGCTGGTGTGGGGGCTACTTTGGCTTTTATGCAGGGTTGCAGCTCGTTGCAACACGATCCATCTCAGCTGGTTATGTGTAGCGAGCAGCTGGCAGCAGGTGCCCAAATAGCTGCGGAGAGAAGTTAAAAGGGACTAGTGCCTGCTGAGAGAGCAGAAGAAGGGCTTTAAGGACTCCCTACAGCATGGCCTCCAGCAGCCAAGGGGGCACTGGCAAGGAGGCAGGGAAAGCCACAGCAGCTGACAGACGTGCTGACAAGTGGTTGGAGAAAACATCAATTGGCCATTCAGAGTGAAGGTCTGGGACCAAATGGGAGTCTAGGAAGTGGAGTGACAAATGGTGATGGGCTATTTGGACAACCTCAAAGGAGAGGCACAGTGAGAAGAGACCCATCCTCCAGGCTCTGTCTGTACAAAGCCAAAGATGAAAGAACAAGCACAGTGGCAAATCTTGGCCAGCTGGAACTGAGGAGCCCCAGTTTGGGAATGACTACAGACCCAAGTACACATTTTGACTTCTCCCCTCCCTCCTCCTTACACCGCCACTCTGGTAGGTGGAAAGCAATCCTTCTGCACAAATAAACCAAGTTTAGACCTAAGATATCATAAGATTAATATAAGGTGACCAGCTGATTCACTCTAAACCCCTCATTATGTGGAGGGAGAGGAAAACACAAAAGGAATGAAAAGGATTAGGTCCCACTGAATGTTTGGCATCCCAACTCAGAAGCAATGAGGATCTAGCAAAATGAAATCAGCAAAAGGAAAATGTGGTGAGGAAGAAGGACAGGAGACTCCCTATCCTTCTCCATCTCTCCAGTGATGAGAAAAAGCAAAAAAGATGGTGAGCAAGTGGTAAAAAAGACAGTCTAGAAGTTTGGAAGCAAAATAGCCCATTGTCCCTAAGTCACAAGACACTCTAAAAGAATGCCCACTCTCAGATACCTGTGTAGCTTGAGGGAGAAACATAGTTGTGTGCAATGCATATGCATGTGGTGTGTGTGTGTGTGTGTGTGTGTGTGTGTGTGTGTGTGTATGTGTGTGTCTGCCTGTCTGAGAATTAGTAAAGGAGGATATAAGAGTGACAGGAGAGAAGGAGGAAGAACAAAGAATTCTTTTCTAGCTCTTTGAAGACTGACATTTTATAACAGGTGAATACAGGATAAAGACATTGATTTTTTAAACAGACCAAACTTTAATCTGTTCATTGTACATTTACTCCTAGCATGCACCTTACTAAAAACATTTTTGAAAAATTCCTTCTTTTGGAATTACAGGCTGATCTAATTTAAGATTCACATGAGATTATCAGAGAAGTATGCTTTAATATTTTCTCCCCAAATATGGTGCATTTCCCATATTTATATCTGGTAGCCTCAAGAGGTTGCAATGTTATATAATTGTTATAATTATTATATTTAGTATATACTTATGAAAACTATTATAATTACTTAATAATGAGCATAATTTAGATTGATTCTGATGGTCCATGAAGGTTTTACACCTTTGTGACGGGGCCTTCGGACTCAGTTTTGGGGCACCTAGAATTGGGCGAGGCCATGAATGGGGTCTACATTCAAGAATTTACATTCACCTCAGCAAACACCCAGACAGTACATTTCGGGTGAAACAGAAAATCTATTTCTTTTCTTATTTGTCTCTCTCTCATAAGACTAGACTGCAAGGGGATTGCTGGGTATTTGGATTTCTGAGGAACCCATTTTATCATACGGACTTAGGAACGTCTGCACTTTGCATGCTGCCTGCCTGTGTGTGTGTGTGTGTGTGTGTGTGTGTCTGCCTGTCTGAGAATTAGTAAAGGAGGATATAAGAGTGACTGCTCATTTTAAGCTGGGATTACGTACCAAGTTGCTTCCCTCAAGTTATGACACTGTACGGGAGGCAGTCTCCTCTAAATGAATTCATGATCATCTTGGTATTTCATGAGATTACCAAAACCAATTTGACTTTGACCCTAGGCACATAAAGAGCAAAAAACAACAATGATGCCACAAGAAAAGGTGTTTTTCATGTTTCCAAGAAAGCTCCTGTGGCTATGACTACCAATGAGACACAAGTGAAGGAAACATCTCCATCCTGAGAAAGAAGATCCCAAATCCCCAAAATGATTATGTTCCTTATTGTAATTTTAAAAGGATTTCTTCTTTTCCCTTTGCTATGTTGAGATACTATCCTCACCCCAACAATGGGCACATATTTCAAACCACATCTTCTTTGAAAGCACAGCGGAAACTTATTTTCTAGAAGAGCCCCACTCCACTCTATTAGTTGAAAATACTTATGAACACGGAGCTCTGAAAGAGAGGTTGCAGCGACTTTCTGTGTGCTGTAACTAATGAGCTCCAACTAGGAAGCCAGGGATGTGACTGGGCAGGCTGAGGATGTTTACATTTGCTGAGGCACATTCACAAATAAAACCAAAGACATATTTTAGGTGGTTCTGACATAGAAGTGATTATCCACACTAATACTGTGGAGATCCTTCCACCCATGGTCCTTTACATTTATAATCTCTCCTCCCACTATTCAAATCTTAAAACCCCTGATTCACTGTAGCAGTTGGTCACAGTGCTTTGGTAATAAAGTAAAACTGTATATTTCTCACTCCCAACGTAGGAAGGCTCTAGCGTTGGGGCTGATTTGAATGCTGATGAATTAGTTCAGCCTCAAAAGGCTGCCATGAGAAATGAGAGGCAGTGAATTCCTTACTACACTTCATAGTGTTCCAGGGGCCAGATTTCCTGACTCAGCTGCTAAAGGTAATACCTATTCATATGACAAGGACACATTTTCTGGACCCCATTCTGGAACCATTTTTCCCCCCAAGGCCATGTAACATTTTCTCCTGGTGAATTAACAGAGTTTACAGAATGCCATGAGTCTATGACTGCTCATCAATCATACTGCTTTTTGAATCACAGCTTCTGATTTTTATTCATGACACTCAGGAATGTTACTTAGAAGCATCATATCTAGGATAACTCAGACACCCACTGTGGAAAAGGAACCAAGATTTGGGGTTTTGTTTTCCAATTATACTCATGACATACTAAGCTGAATCATACTTTGTAGAGTAAGGATTAAAATGCTAATTGGCTATAACTAAGGCAAACTGAGGCCTTTTGATTAAGCAAGCCAGCCAGCTTTCAGTTTCTGACATCAAAATTTATACTCTCCGCGAAAAAAAAAAAAAAAAAAACAAGGCCATGGCTACATAACATTAAACCAACACACAATTAACAACACTTCGTTCTAATTATGTGTGGGCACAATTAATGTTGGCTCTATGGTTCATTTTTCTTCTTTGATGGCTCTTAAATATTTATGGAGATTAGTCCTTGATGTATGAGCCTTTTCTAAGATCTGGGGTTTTTTTCCAAGCTCCCACACAAATCTGGGTAGGGCAAAGTAACACATTTATGCAGATTAATTCCTGACATATTGGCTTTTTTCTAACATCCGAGGTCTTTCCAGCAAGCTTCCACCCAGATCTGGCCCCACAGGGCACTGTAGCCAAAGGTGCCCTAACAGTTGAGCTCACTACCCACCTCCACCCCCACTGAGGACTTGTTCTTTCCCCTCAGCAGTTGGTCATAACTGATAAAAGGTATGTCTTGATTGAACAAGCTTCCAGAAGCTGGGAGGCCAAAAGGTCTGCTGTAAAACAGGGCTGTAGACACTGACAAAACCCAAGGTAAGAGAAATCCTTGGCTGCCGATTACTGGGGAGAGTAAATTGCAGACAAGTTTGGCTCCCTCACATCAATAGTAAAGAGACAGGCAGAAAGACAAGGAGTGCTGATCAAAGGCTTTCGGTGATTGGTACAACTTCCGTTTATGGCACGCACACATTTTTCTACCGTCCAAAGTCAGTGGCGGCCTAAGTTTTAAGGCCGTAAATATGCTCCCCGTGACTCAGAACCGTCTGGACTGCCACGGGTGTGTTTGAGCATGTTATGTTATGCTGTAAAGCTGGGCTGCAGCTCCCGGTACTGTGGGGGTGGAGGGGCTGTTAGTTACAAACACCTCTAGACAGATCAGAGGTTTGATTAGACAACTCCATGAAGTTACAGAAACAGGGGTGCCGCCTGGGTGGCTCAGTCTGTTAAGCATCCCACTCTTGATTTTGATGCAGGTCATGATCTCATGGTTCATAAGTTCGAGTCCCACATCTGGCTCTGTGCTAATGGCATGGAGCCTGCTTGGATTCTCCCTCTCCCCACCCCCGACCGCTGCCCCTCACCTGCTTATTCTCTATCTCTCTCTCAAAAATAAATTAACAAAATAAACTTAAAAAGAAAGAAGAAGAAATATTGTTAGCTCTTAATATGTATGTGTTCGGTAGATGGGTAGCTTCATGCACTTGCACGTAAGGGACAGGAAAGGGCTTTCAGTCTAATTTCTGGCCACCAGTACCCCGGGCTCAGGGAGGCCCACGTGCTGGTGACTCCGAGGCTTGTTCAGGCTTTGAGGCTTTCATCCAGGTAACACCCTCTGCCTCTCTTCTGTTGGCCTGTACAATTTGCATACAGCCTAAAAAACCCGGTTCAAGTGGCATCTTATCTCGATACCCTCTCCAAAAAGAATCCAGTCAGGTCCTTCTATCTTGCTGTTTCATTGACTCTTGCACATAATTTTTAATTTTTTTTGGTAATTTTAATATGTATCATTTTCATTATTTAAATCAGGATATTTTTGTCTTCCTTCCAACAGCGTGAATGTCTCAGGGACAGAGAACATGGTGCATGGATCTTTGTAAAGCCAACGTCCAGTAGCCGCTGAGGGCTAGAGATGCCAAAGAAGGGAGAGAGGAAGGAGTGGGAAAAGATAGAAAGAGGGAGAGAGTGGCAAGGAGGGGGAAGGATAGAGGAGAGAGAGAAGAGGAGGAGGAGAGGGAGAAGAGGAGGAGGAGAAGGACGATGGGGAGTGGAGTCAGAAGGAAAAGACTGTATCTAAGTACCAGCCTACCTTCCTGAGTGATACGAAAGCATGCCTTACTTTTAAATAACCCAAATGCTAGAACTTTGCCAGATCATGGAATTGATGGGCCTATCAGTTGAGATGTTCTTCCCTCCAGTGGCCAGGTGGTGACCACATCCAAGGTCGTCCCTCTCTGGAGTCTGGAAGGTCTCACAGAACTACTACTAAGAGAAACAGTCCTTTCCCTGGTGTTGCTGATTCAGTGGGACACTAACCTGGAAGCTTCTGGTTGCCAACTTTGCCAACACCTAAAGAGAGCCTGAGTCGGAATGAAACCCGCTTAGGGGCTCCTGGGCTGCTCATTCGGTTAAAGGCCCCACTCCTGATTTCAGCTCAGGTCATGACCTCTTGGTTCCTGAGATCAAGCCGAGTGTTGGGCTGTGCGCAGCATAGAGTCTGCTTGGGATTCTCTCTCTCTTTGCCTCTCCCCTGTGTGCAGGCTCACGCTCTCATTCTCTCTCTCTCTCTCTCTCTCTCCCCCCACTCTCTCAAAACAAGCAACAACTTAAAAAAGAAGACAAGACTGAAACCCACGTGGAGGAAGGCAAAGCTGAGAGAGGGCAGCTGCTCCCTGACCAGGTCTGAGCCTCCGCATCACCAGTGCCTCCACCCACTGCTATACCTCACTTTCTGGCCCCCTTGGTGAACAGGCTATGGCTTAACTCTGCCAGAGTAAGGCCTCTGGGATTTGCAACTGAAAGAAGGATCACAAAGAGAGTACTTTGAAAGAAGTGCAGGATGGCCTTTAAAGGATCTCTGAAACTGCTTGAGCCCCTGTGATCCTGTACTGAGTAAGGAGGGTGGCTCCTAAAAGAGTGGCTTGGGTGCTTTTCCCTGACTGTGCTGTCCCCAACAGAGTCACTTGCAGAGTTCTTAATTTCAGAGAGCCATTTATTCTTAATTGGATATGAAGAGATCTAACTGCCTACTTGCATAACCTGAAACACTTTTTTTTTTAAATTATTTATTTTTGAGAATGAAAGAGAAAGAGACAGAGTGCAGGCAGGGGAGGGGCAGAGAGAGAGGGAGACAGAATCCAAAGCAGGCTCCAGGCTCTGAGCTGTCAGCACAGAACCTGATGCGGGGCTTACACTCACAGATCGAGAGCTCATGACGTGAACCGAAGTCAGACACTTAACCCACTGGGCCACCCAGGCGCTCCTAACTTTTTTAAAAGAATGGTCATATTCTAATATTCTATTGAATATACGCATAAAAGACTTAGGTACCAGGATTCTCATCACACCACGATGATAATGAAAAAGTGTCAACAACCTAAGTAGCTAAAAGAAAGAGATTAAATAAATGGTACTCTGTGTTCATTTGATAAATTTTTGCACAGCCATTAAATCATATTTTAAGAACTACAAAGTAAGATAGAAAAATAATATTGATGTATTTATTACGTGAAGGAGCAAGCTACTAAACTGTATAAAGTGATATTTTATAATTTCCTCATTTAAGTACAACCGAAAAAAATGGGAATACACATGTTAAAATGTCAATAACATTTCTGAGTGGTACAATTATAATTTCTCTATTGCCTTGTATTTTCCTTTCTATGATGTGACTGTACTTTTACAATAAGAAAATTGCTAGTCAAAAGTTATACTGACAGAGGATGTTTTTTTAACTTCAAGCCCCTTTGCTGAAGAGAAGTTTTTGTCTCTAATCCTAGCTTAGTGATTGTTGCTAGGTGACCCACAGTTGGATACAAATTAATCAGGAGAAAGATACACAGTGGATGTCTTCAGACAGGATGTCTGGAGTTACCTGTCAGCGCACTGTCAGAGAATTTAAAGATGAGAAGGAAACAGTTAAGGATTTCTATTCAGACTACCACCAGCGTGCTGCTTTAGTCCTTTAAATTTTCCTTTTATGTCATCTTAGGAGAGGAGAGGGTGAAAGTGAGAGGAAGGACAATAAGAACTTAAAGCCAGCAGGCACAGCTAAGAAACAAGTCCTCGTGGCATTCCCCAGAGCGCCGAAGCTAAGTCTGGTGTATTGCCCTGTGGCACGTCAGGGAAGCCATCCAGGCAGGGCGCCAGTGGCACTTGTGCTTCCAAGCTTTCCCTGGGCTCCCACACTCTCTGGGACTGTGCACGTGAGGGCGTGGCTTCTGCATCTGAGTCTGAACATTCATGGAAAGTTCTACTCAAGACCGTGTTCGGTCCTGGACTGAAACCTAAGGTGTTTGAAGAGCTTTTAATATCATCCTAAGACTGTCTCATCTGTGGTTCTCGGTCCTGGCTGTGCATCTCAGTCCCCCACGGGGCTTGATGACACCACAGATGTTGATGCTCCATTTCAGACCCGACGCGGTGGAGTTCCTTGGGATGTCATCTAGACATCTCAAGTTTTAGAAGCTCAATTTCTGCCTGGGTTTCACCCCCCTGGGGATTTCACTCCTACATTCCTATTTCTCTCTCCTGCATCATGGATTTTGTCCTTTCCATTGGATCCTTCTCATTGGCACACTAGCATGCCCTAAACAGTGCCCTGCTTTTGTTTGCTGTTGTTTTTAAGAGCCTCTCTTGTACTGTGTCTCTCTTCGGGCAGGGCTGTCTCCATGACAGTCCCAGTTCACAGGGAAACTTCTCAAAAGAGCCTTCTGTATGTGTCGTCTCCACCTCCCTGCCATCCCATCTGCTCAAATCACAAACTGTTGTCATCAAGTTTTAGCTACCCCCATCCCTTGCCAGAGCCTGTGCTGGATTCCGTGCTTTATCTTTCTTATTCTGTTAGTGGTGCTGACAAGGCTGCCCTTGAAACACTTTCTTCTTTAGACTTCTATGACACCTCACCTTTCTGATTTCCCTCCCACCTCACTGACGACTCTTTCCCAGTCTGGTCGGCTAGCTCTCCACCCTTTGCTAGACCTCTAATGGAGGGGCACCCCCAGGGTCTGTCCTCTGCCCTCCTAAGGTCCACGTTTACACTTACTTCTGATGTGTCCTTATTAAGTCCCACAACGTAGAAGCCATCTATATGCTGATGACTCTCAAATCTATATACCTCTAGCCCTGACCTTGGCCTTGGATATCCAACTGCTTACCAAATATCATCACTTGAATGTTTAATAGGAATCTCAAAATGGACAAAACAAACTGATGATTGTATATTCCTTTCCCCAAGTTGCTTCTCCACATCTGGCTCTTGTCAGAGATGTGCTACAACCCCATACTTGGTAGCTAAGGTCCAAACCTAAGGGTCACTCTTGATTTCTCACATTCTCTTATGTTCCACAGTCAATCCTTCAGGAATACCAGTAGGCTTCTAAAATATATACTTACTTGACCATTTCTTATCACTACAGCAGAGTGGGACCAGACTGGTGTTGAAATTCTGACTCTCACATTTACTGACTGCATAGCCTTGGGCAATTTACCTAATTTCGGGGGTCCCAGTTTCCTCATCTATAAAAAGGGGATGATAATCTTACCTACCCTTCCCCAAACTATTATTATAAAGATTAAAATAGTGTGTCTACATATGCACGTGTATGCATATATGTGTGTGTCTATATGTACAGACAGGTAGATACATTGGAACAGTGCTTGAACACACTAAGCTCTATGTCACGACTTCCTGCCACTGTCGCCATCATCATTCCTCTCTAGTCCACTAGTCTAATGATATTATTATATATTATTATTTCCTATTAGTCCCAGGTACCCATTCTAGACCATTCTACTAACACCTCCCATCTAGACTCTAAAACTATCTCCCATGTGGACTTCCTGCTATTAGTCCACAAGCAGCAGGAACTGTCTTTCTAAAGCATGAGTTAGACCATGTTATTTCCTGAGTTAAAAACTGCTGATGGCTTCACTTTATAAATTCATAATTATATTTGAAGTCTTTACTGTGACGGTAGCCTATAAGGCTTTAAAGGGTTTGGCTCCAGTCTACTCCTCTGATTTCATCTTCTTCCCATTTTTTAACCTTCTATGTCAGGTAAAATCCCTTCAATGTCAGTAAAATCCCTTCAGTCAGTGGTCAGGGATAGGGTTGGAGAGAGGGGTGGAACTTTAATAGAGGTGGTCTGTGACAAAAGTGCTGTTGAAATGGTGAGCTTGATCCTAAGTTTAATAAACAGTCTCTTAAGCACAAAGGAAAAGATCTTTCTTCTGTTCCTCTAACTTGCCAAATTCTCTATCATATCTAGGCTTCCTCACTTGCAGTTTCTCTCTGTCCTCTGTCCACCGTCCATATCTTTATATAGCTGTCTCCTTTGTGTTACATATGGCCTGGTGTCAGCGGCCATTGTAGGTAAATACCTCTTTTGTTTGTATTCTCCACACTCCCTAGACTATCCAACTTGGTTTTTCTTATTCAGAGTCACCCATTTGTCCATTTATTTGTTTGCTTGCTTATTTATTTCAGTGTAAAGTTTCTGTCTCTGTTCACTGGGGTTTGGGGCCATGAAAATTGATCTACTCTTAGTGTTTGTTCTGTAGAAGGTATTCCATAAATATCTATTGACTATGAACTCAACATATAATTGTGATGTGCAGACAGCTTTGAGAATTACTATTTAAAACTACCTCATTTTAAATGGGAATTACTGATTAGCAAAAATGCTTATGCTTAGCACTTTGTCATACTTTCATGGAAAGGTATAACTGAATAGAAAAAGCTGTTATCCACTTTAGCAGACTTAATTGCCACATTTTTCTGCTCAAAATAAATCTTTTATATAAGAAGCCAAGTTCCTCTGACCTTGAGGCTACATCTAAGGCATCAGCACTTATCTGGAGGCTCAGAACTCCCAGGTTGTCTCAGATGTGCTCTCCCCCTGGCTAGAGTCTGGGATTCGGGGATGCCATGGGAACTGAGAGTGAGCAAAGAGTATGCCCAACCTGATTTCTAGTCAGGTGTGTGGCTAGTGGACGAGTGACAAGAAAGGGCATGTGGGAATGTGGGGAGGGAACTTGAGGCAAGCAAATTAGGTATTTCAAGGAACGATCCCATAAGCAAATCCAGGGCCTGAGGCCAAAATCCAGGGAAGACACAAGGTCAAGTCAATGGATTCTGGAAGCAAGTCTGGGAAAATCCCTTCAATCAGTGGTCAGTGATCGGGTTGGAGAGAGGGGTGGAACTTTAATAGAGGTGGCCTGTGACAGGAAAGTGCTGTTGAAATGGTGAGCTTGATCCCAAGTTGAGTAAACAGTCTCTTAAACACAAGTCTTGAAAACCAACCATTTTTAGAAAACACTACAACTGGCACTTAAAAGTTATAGAAAATGTGTAAGTGGCATCTAGATAACTCATGTCCCTTACAGCACAGATATAAAATACACCAAAAACACCAGGCGTCAGGACCCTAAACAAATATTACAATTTAGGGCAGGGAAAGTAGTTGCTGGGTGGTGAGGGTAATGGTGTACCCTTCTTCATGAACACTTGAATATTACTGAAACCAAGATACTGAGCAGAGAGAAAACTAATGCTAGGGAGAGGTACAGGGAGGGAGGGGGGAGAGAGAGAGAGAGAGAGAGAAAGAGAGAGAGAGAAGGAGGGAATATTAATCATTATTTTCATTGGTGGCCCCGGAGCTGTTTTTTGAAGGTAAATGTCTTATTTAGCAAAAGACCTTGATGAGTAATGGGAATGGGAGGGAATGAGACCTGGAGTGGAGCAGAGAGACAGAGTACAGAGCTCTGCTTAATCAGTGATGGGGCCTTAGTCGTGGGAGAAGGAAGAGGCGGGAAAGACCTGGCCACTTTCTATGTCAGGAGACTAAGAACATGGCGAATGAGAAATGTCCTGCAGCTGAAGGACTTGGAGGAAAGAGCTATCTAAAGACCAAGTTCAAAGCCCTCAACTTTGGAATATTCTGCCGTGGAGTACCCTTTAGTGAATATGTGTCCCCATATCCTTCAGGGAGTTGGGTTTGGGAAAAATCAAGTAAAGGAGATTCTGTTTCACATGAGGTTGATTCTGAAAGGAAAAGAAAGAGGGAGTGGAAACTGAATCAAGTAGGAACTGAATTCCAGAAGGGACCACAGCAGGGGACAAACCTGGGGTGGGCTGGGAAAACTTGACTTTCCTCAGGTCAGAGAATAATGTGCTTGGACAGTATGAACTCAATTCTCAAACTCAGCTACATTCTAGGTAGTTTTTGAATATTACTGGAATATTAATCGTGAGCATAATATGGAAAATTAGGTCTATGAATCTTCTCCATTTGCACACTTCCCTGGGAACCATGTGGGGAGTCGGAATTCAGAAAGGATGCTTTCCGTCAGCCTATGGAACATCCCTCTCTACCTCCTCTAACACCAGGGGCCAAGAGATTGGGGTACACAAATATGAGTGTTTCAAAAATACACTGATGGAAAATATATTTTGTTTTTCTAAAATCTTGTTATATAACATCAAATTTTACCAAAGTCAGTTTGAAGCATTATGGTTAATTCCCCTGTCATCTTCTGGAGGAATATTTTGTTAAAGTGTATAAATCTGGATGGGGGACTATGCCTAGCCCTGAGTACATTCAACTTTCCCACAAGAACTGCTAACTTGAGTGAATGACCCTATACAGAAAGCACATATAATATATATTTAAACATTAAATTAAGTAAAATATTAAATTCATATGAAAATCATATGACACATATGTATTCTTTATATGTGGATTTTACACATATATATAAATGAAAAATATAAATATATACAATGAATATCTGTTTTTATTATCTATTCAAATAGATGGTAGTGAGAATTGTGGGCAAGGAGAGAGTTAATATTGAGCAAAGAATTTTAGGAAACAAGCAGTGACACTGTGACCAGAAGAAACTAATTTGGGAAAGAAAATATTTTTGTGAGTTAACATTGTGGGGGTTAATCATGCTTATATACATCATCAATTGCATCCAACTAACGGTGGACACAAGAGTTGTTGCCTGAAGTATAAAGATCTTTGTGAAAGAAAATAAAAATACTCTTTCTCTTTTACTCAGTGAGGGTTTAAGAAACATTTGCTGCCAAAGATATTTTTAAAATACCTCTTAGCTTGATTAAATAAAATGTCCTTCACAAAGTTGTCTCAGTGACAATTAGATGAACTAAGAGCAATTGTCATTATAATTAGGACTAAAACTAACAGCTTAAGTACATGGTTCTGGGGAAATAAGAAACTGTAGTATCTACTCATTTCTACCATTACATCCGGGTAATTCAAACTCGAGATGAAGCCACAATTTTCTCAAAGGTCTCAGATAGCAACCTCAGTCTCTCCTGAATAGGTTTTTCCACCTTCCTCGGTGACTTTCTTAAGGATAACACAAGTATGAGAAGCTTCAGGGAGACAAGGATGACTCCTGTCTCTTTGCCTCAGGGGAGCTGCCAGAAGGTTCTAAAGTGACTGCTCTTCTGCCCCATGTTTGGTATCAGCTGCTTAACTTGTCCATCCTTAGTCACTTGTTTGTGGAGTAGCTCGATTTTTCCATTCAGAGTTCTTGCATTAATCATTATAACCAGGTGAATAAGGACAAAAACGATTTAGCAGAAGTCAGGAGCCTTGCAGTAGGTGGAAGGAGGAGACCATGTGCCAGGCACCGTTGTACAGATATTAACTCATTTAATCTGCATCAAGGCCCTATAAGGTAGCTTACTATTATGATCCCCATTTCTGCAGTTGACTAAACAGAGTCACAGAGAGCCTGGTGAACTTACCCAAGGTTTCAAAACTAGAAAGCAGTAGAATTGGGATTCAAACAAAATCCTGGGAATCTGGCTCCAAAGTCCATAATCTTAACTCTTTTGCTTTACCTTTGCGATGGAAATCAGTGTAGAAAGGGCATGCTCAGTATAGACAACACGGTGGAACAGAGGAAGATTGCAGCAACCAAACACAGGAAATTAGACCTCCCTGGGGTCCTGTTTATTCACATTAATTTTCAGGCTTCTGTAGAAGTAGGGCTCAACCCTACTGTTGAGCTATACTTTTCGATGTTAGCTGAAGGACCCTTGCACCTAGATAAGATGAGATGAGCTCACCATAGCTTGGTTTAAAAGTAATTCTGTTCCTGTTCTATGCTAAATCAACTCCTAGAAAAAGGCATCTTCACTGAGTCTTTCAGCATGTGAGATATCAATCAAGAATAACTAGAATGTGGGGCGCCTGGGTGGCTCAGTCAATTAAGTGTTCAACTTCACTTCCTGTCACGGTCTTGTGGGTCATAGGTTCACCCTGTGTTGGGCTCTGTGCTGACAGCTCAGAGCCTGGAACCCATTTCAGATTCTATTTCTCCCTCTCTTTCTGTTCTTCCCCGACTCACGCTCTGTTTCTGTCTCTCGAAAATGAATAAATGTTTTAAAAACTTTAAAAAAGAGTAACTGGAATGTTATTTGAAGACTTCAATAAATGTTCAGAATTTAGCACCTTTACGGATGTCAAAGGCCACTAAATAAAAGACCAGTGGTTCCAAAGTGCCCTGGAGGCTCCAAATCCTCCTTAAAGTACCCTTAGCTCAGCCTCACCTCTACATGTGTCTGTTTTCTATGATAAATTTCTACACAGGTTGTTTTTGTTTAGGAAATGCTTCAACTCTTTAAAAATTTAATTTTTTCTTGCAATCACCTTTATATAGTACTAGATATTTTATTTATTCATCCACTCAAGTATTCATTATATTAGACACTGGTAAAACAAAGTGAAATGCCACACAGCACCTTCCCTCCCAGCGCGTGCAATTTTAGAAGTACTGATCCAGTTTGAGGGCTGAACTGAAATTAAAATGAATTATTGTCCTATGTACACGTTTTAAGGCATTCCAATCATAGTCACTAGGTCAAGACTCTCAGTGCTACAAATTTTAACTTCTTGCTCATCAATTGCAAATGATTCACAATGGGAGATCCTAGGATCGTATTCGTCTAGGAGAACTGAGAAAGGAAGACTTATTCTCACTCAAAACCAATGTTAATAAAAGAAGCGGAGCACTGTCATTTTTCTTCAAACATGAAAAAATTGTTTCATTTCTTACCTCTAGAGCTTTCAATCTTTCCAATAGCAATTTGGTGTTTTCTTTCCCCTCGTCTACACTGCTGCTTTCGCTCCTCGAATCCTCATCCACCACCATGTGAAGACCTTCCAAAGCATCCTTGTGTTTTTTCTCTTCCTCTGACAGTTTTTCCTAAAGGGAGAAAGAATTATTGTTTATGATAATCTCCACTGAAAAATAAACAAGAGTGTAAGGTATAAAAGTTTGGAACCTCTCTATTGCTATTGCATTCTTTTGGGGCTGAGGTAGAGAAGATTTTGCTAAACAAATTCTCAGTAGCGCTTATATTAGTAAAACACAATAGAGAAATTAATGAATCCTGGCAGGATAAAGCCATTGGGTCAATACCTCTGAATGTACAGGTTCTCCGCCCTGTTGGAGAAGTTGACTGAGCCAACAAAACCTTAGGATGGGATCGTGTTGTTAATCCATTCTTACCTGCACCATGGAATTCAGCTGTACTCCAAACTGGGAAGAAAGAATAAATCAACCCTTATGCTTTGATTTGTGAAGAGCTTAGCTCCAAAAAAATAGGATCATTAAAGTCACTGGACAAGCAGCTATTTAATTATTCTAAGGGAAAATAAAATACTATGAAATATTGAAATGACAGTGATTTCAGAATTCTAAGCTGAAACCAATTAGTTCCTTTGGCTTGATGACACAGCTCTTAAGGACCCTTTAGTTCCTTTTCTAACACTCCAGGATTTGTAGTATAGCCTTGAGGCAGACATAAAATGTTGTTATCTTGTCTTTCCTCCCTGTTGGAAGCTCCTCACTCAACCTTATCTTTGGCAGCTTTGGGAAGTTGAGAAGTGTTAATGTGAGCTTTATGATTGCCTCTTGTTTTCAAGGGAAAAAGAAATGTCAAGAGAATAGCATATGAAAAGAAAAATCTCATCCATTCTATACATATATTAAGACCCTGTGCTCCAGAACCAGGTGACATCCTGCCATCATACCATTTAATTCTAACCACAACATGGCAGAAGTCCTTGTCTTAATACAACTGGTAGTCAACCATGTGGGCTAAACTGGATTATCAATGATGAGAGACTTCTTTATATTTAGCACTAAATAAGATCATTTGCAAATAAGAAGCACAAAAGCTAGAATTCTTAACCTCTAGGCCCCTATATAGTCTTCTCAGAGAGGAAAAATCAGGTTTTCAAACTGTGTTCACAAAAGGGCTTTGGAGGCTCCAAAAATGTTTAACTTATTTTTGAAAAAAGTAAAGTATATAAAACATGTCTTAATGTGTAAGTATATACATATAAACATACATATATTTGTATATAGGTATATACCTGGAGATCACATAGTAACTTGACCCATTTTATGTTTTATATGGATTTCAAGATAGAGTGTCTCCTGCCATCTCTATAGAAAGGCACATTTGGTTAGGAAGGTGAGAGCTCTTTATGAAATCAGGCCTTGGTATGTTTAACCACATATGATGTGCAGATATGTTCACTTCTAGGACATATATTTTAGCCCAGATAAATGTCAGGCAAGTTTAAAGTGTACATCCTCAGGGCAGGGCAAAAATCCGGGTCATGAGAGCATTTTTATAGCTTTGATTCTTTAAGGTCTGGTCACTTGTCAGACTTTCATTCCCATGATAGGGAACATGAAGTATATACAGTTACCACCTTAACTTTGAAATGAAGAGGTCCTTTGATTTCTTTTTTAAGATTTGAGGCTGTAATTAAACACTAAACTGGGACTGTAAAGCAAGCTGTATTTGAAAAAATTATCATCTACATCTATTTCTCTGTGTGAATCATGGTTTGTTCTTTCATCCAAATCCACTTGTATTTTCTCTCCTTTCCTCCCTTCATCTCTTATAATAATTATGGCTCTACAGCTAATTAAAACAAACAAGAGCCACTGGTGTGGTGAATGAGAAACCAAAAGACTTGGTTATATGACAACTGGATTCCAGATCTACCATTTACCTGCTTGGCAGATAATCTTGGGCAAACTCCTTAAATTTCAATAGCTCTTAGTTTCTTTGTCTTCTAAATAGCTAAATGAGATTAATGGCAAAAAATATAGCATTCACACAAATACAGTCAATTCTCATCTTTCCTGATAATTCTGTTCTATAAAGTTGTCATGAACACCGAATTCGAAAATACTGCTCCTAGGGGAAATACAGGGTTAGGTTCCTGTAGGCAATATTGTCAGCACTGAGCAATACATAATCTTGTTTTATGAGTGTTTCTATTTAAAGACACCTTATTTAATGTATATTGTTAATTCATTTACATTGAGCTAACAGCCTTAGAGTCCTATAATGCATACCTCAACAAAGCTATCTAACATTTGTCTTCTCCATAAGGCACATCACAGCCTCCTTGCACTTAGGAACACAAGGCAGCATTTCAGTCCTAGGTTTGGAGGCTATTTTGAAAAGCAAAATCACTAATAAAAAGCAAAATATGAAAAGTGTGGTACTAAATAGAATGCAAAAGGACGCTTGTTTACATTAGATCAGAAACAAGGCAGAGTGGTACCTTGTTTGACCTCAGCTGGAATCTGTGTGTTAGGCGACTCAGAGTTTTCACTATTCTGTGAAATTTACCATAAAAGCACTACACATATTGACTGTGAAATGTTAGGGGGTCGGTGAATTCAGAAATACAAAATCCAGACATAATGAGGATTGGATGTAGACACACACACACAAATACACACACATATACACATACACATACACACAAACACACTTAAAGCGTCTAGGCACAGTGCCTAAATATCATTATATGAAACAACTGGACACAATTCAAGATGATATAGATTATATGTGAGTGTT
Organism: Proteles cristata cristata; assembly: GCA_017311185.1. Classification (NCBI taxonomy): domain Eukaryota; kingdom Metazoa; phylum Chordata; class Mammalia; order Carnivora; family Hyaenidae; genus Proteles; species Proteles cristata. The sequence goes on along the minus strand of JAESUZ010000367.1, from coordinate 975,853 downwards.
TAGATTACATAAAATACCCGAGTGGTTTTACATAGTTTGAAAAAAGAGTGATCAATGAGGACTGTGGGATGTGATTCCATGGTAATGTAGCATGACTTACACTTTGATACAGTGATACAACTTGAATAGTTAAACAGACAAACGGTGGGATTTTTTGGTTGAAGAGGAATTAAGTTTTGTCTTTAATGGTCTATGAGAAAACCAGTCTGATTATAGTAACACACAAAAATACTGAGAAAGTAGTTGAGTACAGGATTGTAGAGTAAAAGAGAAAGGATTCTGGGAAATGAGAAATAAAAATTCAGACACCATTCATTAATGTGTTCATCCTATAAATGGTTACTGAGTGCGAACTACTGGCCATTTGCCGTTCTGGGGGCTGGAGATACGGCAAACAGGACAAAGTTCCTATATTCCATGAATTTATATTCTAATGATGGGAATCATGTTGAACTCCAAATCCAATCAAGAAGTTATGTTATTGTAGCTAGCGGTAACTGCTATGAAGAAAATAAAACAGTATGATGCATGGTCAGTGGTGTGTCTAAAGAAAATCGTAGATATGCTGATGCCAATGTAAGGTATATGAGCATAAGAGGAGGTAGCCGTTTAAGCTGAGACCAAATGATGAGGAGGAAGCGGTCAAGTGATGGGACGGGGTAAAAGCATTCCAAACAAGTCAGAGCAAAGCCAGTGTCCAGAAGAAGGACTAAGCTTTCCTTGCTGACTAATAGGAGGGAGTCTGTTTGTGAGAGCAGTGACTATAAGAGCAAGAATAGTAGGAAATGTCGTCAGAGAAAGAGCTGGAACATGGGAGGTCTTGCAGAGCCTGAAAGGGGGGTTGGATTATATTCCAACTACAATAGAGAAGAACTGTAGGCTAATCAGGGAAGTGATAAATCCTGGTTTACATTTTAGAACATTCTGATTGGTGCAATGGGAGGGTGGGCTATGGAGGGAAGCAAACTGGCAAGGACACCTTTATATAGGAAGGAATAAAAATTAGGAACACCGTGAACTTTTTGGACAAGGAATTACCGAAAACAGTTCTCATACTGGATGGAAGGTGAGAAGCCCTGGATTCAAAGCCCAGCTTTTATATGTCTGCACCTTGCCGGGAAAATCATCCAACTTTCTTAGTTCTCAGTTTCCCCTCAGATGGAAAATGAAGGGGTTGGACTAACTGCCCTTTTCATTGCTAAAGTCCTAACAATTGAATTACACAAGACACAATTTTGAGGTCACGAAGTGAAATGTCAATATGCTCAGTGATGGCAGAGACGGCAGGAGAAGAGAAAAAGAGCCTCTACATTTCATGATAAGATGGTTATTAGTGGGAACTTGAGAGCTAAAGGGTGATGATGGTACCCACATTGTCAGTGGTTAAGCAAAAAGTGAAAAAAAGAGAAAATAGAGGCAATTGTCGTAGATGCTTATCTGAAAGTCTGGCAGGGACGGGAAGGGAATACAAAGAACTGGAGCCAAAGGGCACTGCAGAGATAAATGGAAACCTTTTTCAAGATATAGAAAACCGAGCTGTCTGAGGAACTAAAGAGAAGAGGGGCAGCACAGAGGGGAGCGTTGAAGAGGAGACTTCCCACGCAGAGGGGGCAGAGGATGAAGGGCACTGATGGAAAAGTCAAGGTGTTCCAAATGTGGCTCCCTGAAAAATATCGCTTTACAGCTTAATTCCCGAGTTAGTGTTTCTGTATCACTGGTGAGTGTCTGGCTTAAGTTCTCAAAGAATGAAGATTTGAGTGCAGGTAGTTCGTTTCAGAAACACAGGGAACGCCAGGAGGAGAGTGACCAGGGAACAGATGGGAACCATTAAAGGGCATAACACAAAGTAGCTACAGCTAAAACCACAGGACATTCAGAAAAATGGGGCCAAACATAGGCTCAGAATCATTCCACCCCAGGGGTGAGGGAGCTGGGGTGTTTAGTACCAACCACATAAAAATCAATGGTTGTGGCTACCTCTTGGGATGTCAGTTTCCTGGTGTTTCCAGCCTGCCAAAGGCAGTGAAGCTATGCATACCTCTCACATAGAGGTACCCCCTGGCACAGACACCGAGAGCTGGAAGTCACAGGAGTACTCTAGATGGTTCTGGAGCACGGGCAGGGCACTGCCAATGTCTGTTACAGACAGAGAGGAGGCTTGCAACTGCTCCGATGTGACACCATCCAAGAAAGAAAGCCACATCTGTCCACTCTTTAGACCAGTCACCATCCTAAAAGCACACTTGGCTGTGTTGTACGTTGTAAATGTCCTGAAAACAGTCTGGAAGGTAGAGTGATCTGCCCTACCCTTTCCTTCACTTTTGTCTCCCCACCACGTACTGGTGAAAATGTTAGAGTATAATGTAGAACCAGAAAGAGGGAAGATAGCAAGGACATGTACTACATAAGTAAGTGAGCAAGAGAAAAACAAGCAAAGAGAAAGTGGCGGTGGGAGAGAAAAAAATCTGAGAGAGCTGAAAATATGGTATACCCCACTGACAGATCACTACTGTCTATTTCAGAGAAGCTAGCTATTGAATTTATGTTAGATGCATAAAAGCATGACAATATTTTTTAAATCAAGTATCTGTATTCTAGCCTCATGTAAATAAACCATCTCAATCAGATTTTAGTTCCTTGGCCAAATAATCACCTGTGATACACATGGCAAAAGAGAGAGAGAGAGAGAAAGTCAGAGGACAAAAATATCTGGTTGTAAATGAAATATATTTTCTTGAACCTCCACGTGGAAGCAAAAAAAAAAAAAGAAAGAAAGAAATGCCAAGCCTACCCTGAGGATGCCAAACTCTGAACAGAATAAGTTGATTCCAGAGGTGACCTGTTTTCGTGTTTTAGTTCTTTATGGACTTTAATCAGCAGTGAATTCTATAAAAGTGAGCCACCACACAAACAACTTTCACTCCCCACATATTTCATATATGGTTGAGACCATAAGCTTGTTTGCCTCAACAAATATCAGCCAGTACGCAGGAGGCGAAAGATTTAGGAGCTCAGTTAGTATCCGAGGGTTTAAATCAAACTTTGCCTTGTCAGTACATAAAGCAATCCTTAGAGCTATAAGTTTCTCTAAGTGGTTACCAGGGCGATGATTCACCTTTGGGGGAGCCTTCATCTTTTGTTCTCAAGTAGTCAGCATCATCGGGCCTATGTAAAATAATATTAATCAACACAAAGCTCTGGGTCACATCAGTTCATCTCAGACAGACGACAGTCCAGGGAGCACAGAGCATGCAGTGTAGCTCTTCACTGATGGGGTGGCGGTTCACTCAAAAACACTGTGGTGGATGGGGCGCCTGGGTGGCTTAGTCGGTTAAGCGTCCGACTTTCACTTAGGTCATGATCTCGCGGTTCGTGGGTTCGAGCCCCGCGTCGGGCTCTGTGCTGACTGCCAGCTCAGAGCCTGGAGCCTGTTTCAGTCTGTGTCTCCCTCTCTCTCTGACCCTCCCCTGCCCACGCTGTCTGTCTCTCTCTCTCTCCTAGAAATAAAACATTAAAAAATAAATAAAAAAAAAACAACACTGTGGTGGAAAATGATCATAAAGCCCTTCCCCCCATAGCGTCTTTTATTCATCATTGGGTCACCAGCTTCCCCCAGCCTAGCACCCAATGGGACTCAAGGAAGGTTTCATTTGGTGACCTTACTTTATAACTAATTAATCCATCCATCCAAAAAATGATTACTGAGCAGCTCCTATGTGCTGAGCCCTGTGGAAGATGTCTGGGGAAGAAAAGTGAATACAAACACAGGTGGCCCCTGTTCTCAGGGAGCTTAGAGCCTTGTGGAAGGAGACAGTTACTCAAAATGTCACAAGCAAATGTAAAATAGCACTGCTACATGTGTTGTGCAGAAGAGTTTTCAGTTGCTTTGAGAATTGGTAACGGGAGGATGCAAAAGAAAGGTCAGGAAGGTGTGGGAGTTAACCAGGAAACGACTAGGAGTTGGGAGAAAGAGGGCAGTTTAGAAAGTCCAAAAGGAGGCTTGTGTAGCTGGAGAGGAAACCAGCCTGGACGGGCTGATGGGACTCAGCCACAGGTCAAGGAATTTTGTCTTTACCCTGTGGTCAAGGGGAAGCAATTGATTGTTTTCCTGTGCGCACCTGTGTGTGTGTGGAAGAGGAGACAGGGTAGATTTGTGTCCTACACTCGCCCTGTGGTACACTGCGAAGGATGGACTGGAGGGGGGTTACCATAGATGTGGGGAAAATAAGATACTACTACAGTCAACTAATTAGGAGTTGACTGAACAATGATTGAAATGACAATTTCGCAAAATGAGACATCGTAGTTTGTAAATCAGCTTGTAATTTTGGTTCTTTAGTAAGCAGTTCCTCCAGCAGTGACAAATAACGAACAGTTCCTTGGGTCACTGTTGTTCACGCAGAGGGCCAGGAACAATTGGCATCAGAGTCGGTGTGGCAGGGAGAAGGAAGAGCACGGTCTGTTTAAAATGCAGATACTTTGGGCAACTCCAGCACTAGTCAGTCACCGTATCTAGGAGCGGGGCCTGCAATCTTTAATTTTACAGAACGCCCCAGGTAATTCTAATCCATACTTAAGGACCTCTGGACAAAATGCTTTAGTGTAAAACATAAATCACTTACTTCAGATAAGCTTTTGTGGTTGCATATTTAATTCTTTATAATTAATATGTAAAATGGACAGATAACTAATCATCCAAACCAATACCCACTGTAGACTAAAGGGGAGGAGTGACTATTCGTAGTATATTAGGAAGGTAGGTGTAAGCCAGGCAAACTGGGACATATTCACCCATAACTTGCTAAATCCCACCTCAGTAATAGATGGCAGATACTAACATATAATAGAAACCACGCTATATGAGTGTGACAAGAAGCCCTGGGGAAATTCCTTTTTGAGTTCTGACACTTCAGTGCCCACCATGTTACGCCTGTTCCTTCTCACAGATGGCATTAATAGTTTATAACTACTTTCAATACCTTCTGCAGCAAGGGACACTAAGTTTCCAAGAGATAGTTTCTACATGTGCAGTGTGAAAGAGATACAACTCCTGTGCTGGGAAAGCTTGCTTAATTTAATAATGCTTGCTTGCCCCTTCTTTGTATTGGAAAAACAAGGAGAAATCTGTCCATTAGAGACTCACATAAGGTAGGAAAGTGGCAGCTGGTTGTCACAATGACAGTAAGAAAAGTGACACTAGAAGTTTAAACCTTCCGGCCCCTTCCCCTCCTCCCACTGGGAGTGTGGTTGCCTGGCTGTGATACAAAGGTCTGACTTCAAGATGGTGTCCCTGCTGTCTCCTACCCCATCCCTGGCCGGTGACGCTAGGTCTGCCTGGGACTGTAGGGATGAATGAAGGGCCCCAAGTCAGGGAAGTGTGTGTCCTGTCTGGACCTGTGTTGGCATTTTATCTGATAGGAGAAAAGGAGAGTTAACCTCATCTGTGTCTTGAGGGCCATCAAGTTCCATGTCACTGTGATCTATTCTGGCCCAGGGTGGGAAGAGGGGCCCACTGCACCCAATTTCAGAATAAGCAGAAATAAGAAATCTACATTATAGACCTAGCTGTGCCACTAAGCAGCTGTGTGATTTTAGTCAAGTCACATCATTTCTCTGTCCCTCGATTTCTTCATCTGTGAATAAAAAGCACAGAAAGAGCCTAATCCAAAGGTCTCTTCTAGCTTTAAATTTATATGATTTTGATCATCTGTAAAAACTAAGCTTGGAAGGATAAGTATTTAAAATACTGCTGAAGTTTAGAGATTTTAATACAGAATGCCATTAAGATTAGATACAGAAGATACCTTGTCTCATAAAATCTCTGTGCTTCTATTCCAGCTCATATTTATCTCTCTCTTTCTCTTTTTTGCCTGGAGAAAATCTTTCCTCTTTTTGCTGTGCACTTACTTCTCTTGGGCCCTAAGATAGAAGTCACCTAATGTGAGGCTCCTGGGTGGCTCAGTTGGTTAAGTGTCCAACTTCAGCTCAGGTTATGATCTCATAGTCTGTGGGTTTGAGTCCCATGTTGGGCTCTGTGCTGACAGCTCAGAGCCTGGAGCCTGCTTCAAATTCTGTGTCTCCCTCTCTCTCTCTCTCTCTGACCTTCCCCCACTCATGCTCCAGCTCTCTCTCAAGAATGAATAAACATTAAAAGAAATAATGAAATGTTTTAAAAAAGGTCACCTAATGCAACCTTTGCATTTAGCACATTCCATTCCCTGCCTGTAAGAGACAGAAAAGGTCTGGAAAGCAACAGTAAGAGAGTTCAGGGGGAGACACTTCTAACATTCACAGGAAATGATGTCCAACCCAAGTCCTCTCTGGGGGCATTTGCTGATGGGAGGAATAATTATAAGCATCAACTGGTCATCAGGCTTTAGAAAAAAAAAATTAATTTATTTTTGAGACAGAGAGAGACAGAGCACAAGTGGGGGAGGGGCAGAGAGAGAGGGAGACACAGGATCTGAAATAGGCTCAGGGTCTGAGCTGTCAGCACAGAGCCTGATGTGGGGCTTGAACCCACAAACCGGGAGGTCATGACCTGAGCTGAAGTTGGATGCATAACCAACTAAGCCACCCAGGCGCCCCTAGAAAAATATTTCTAAAAATTACTCGTCTGTCAATTTTTATTACTTTTAACTCTGATGGTCGGCCCAGAGCCAACACACAAAGACACCGCACAGATAGTAGTGATAGTTTTACTCTGTTCTAGCATATTAGTTCTTTTTCTGATCAGGACTGCCCTTATCTCTTAGTCCTAGTTTAAAAAAAAAAAAACCAACAACAACCAAGAAAAAGAAAAATGAAAAGAAAAAGATAAATTAAAGAAAGAAAAAGAAAAAGAAAGGAAGTAAGGAAAGAAGCAAGAGAAGCAAGAAAGGAACCCACCTCAAGTACACACAGTTTTCTAATGTGAAGACAACAAAATGAAACCAGGGAGAATGTGAGGAGGCATTAAAGTATCCAGCTTTGGAAAACTAGACAGTTGTAGAAGTTGGATAGAGTTATTTCACTCTGAGTACCCAACCATGCATTAAATCCACTTACTAATTAATAGTGAAAATACAAAAAGCTATAATTTAGGACCAATCACATAAAGGCAGAGACTTGGGTGATGTTACTATGAAAGTTCCTTTTAGGACATCAAAGCCACAGTAAATAGCATCTAGCTATATGCACCTCAGAGTTAAACCAAACAACCTCTTAATACCATTTTCCACTCTTAGAGCAATGGGGACATAAGGCAGTCTGTAACCCCGTTACAAACAACAGGCTCTCATAGGTTATTAAGTGACTTGTTAACAGGAAGTGGGGGAGCCAGAATTTAAATTCAGTTCTGATTTCAAATGCCAGGCTCTTTCCACAGATTCAAGTTCTTTCTTCTAGACTTGCTCATGCATCCGTAGATTTATCCTCAATGGTAATTTTATCTGAGAATCAGTGATCTTTTTTTTTCAACCTTTTTAATGTTTTATTTCTGACAGAGAGAGAGAGAGATTGAGAGAAAGAGAGAGAGAGAGAGACAGAGTGAGCGGGGGAGGGTCAGAGAGAGAGGGAGACACAGAATCCGAAGCAGGCTCCAGGCTCTGAGCTAGCTGTCAGCACAGAGCTCGACGCAGGGCTCGAGCTCATGAACCATGAGATTATGACCTGAGCCCAAGTCGGATGCTTAACCGACTGAGCCACCCAGGCACCCCGAGAATCAGTGATTTTTATCTAACTGTGAACCCCGCTGCTGACAGCATCTCTTCTGAGGCTCCCTCGTCATTCCTCTAGAGAGTGGGTGATTTTATCAGAGATGTCAGGTTTGGCCTTAGATGACCAACAGAATAGGTTTAACAAACTACTTCCACTTCATAGCTAATGATGATTCAATTAGTTCAAAATATAAAGACACACCATGATACCAGCTAACTGGCAATGTAGAGCCCGGTCATCTGGCTGACGGCCACCCCAGGGCACCCTGGTGGCTTCAGCTTCTAGGATTTATTTACTCATTTGTTTTCTGGTGGTAGGGAGGGTGAACAGAATATATTGTCACTTTAGATAGCACTTTGGCAAATACCGTCACAACATTCCCAGGGACTGCTAGCAGCTTTTGTTCCGTACCAGCATACTAAATTTTAAAGGGGGAAAAATAGCGTCATATAAATCACAGGAATTTAAAAGAACATCCCAATTTGTTCACAGTTTAACATTACTACTGTCAGGCAAAACATATAAAACTCTTCTTTTTCATCTCCAGATTTGACTTACAAAATGAACTAAGCACACAGTAAAATCCCCAAGATTAAATGTGCATGATGGATAAGAGAACAAAGTGTTTTCTTTATGTCTCTAATATGAACCCACGGCCACTGGCATATCAATTCACAGCTACTCCACATTATTCTTCAGTCAAAACACTCCTCAATGTTGTGAACTATCTTCTATATTGAACAGTTCTGTGAAGTTACATTAATAAATTTTCAGATGATGCTTTTATTGTCTCTTCCATCTATCAGCAACATTTATTTCCTTAACAAAAAAAGTTCAATTCTAAAGGCACTTTACATAAAGGAAAACTCTACTGTGGAACAGGATGGTGTGTGTAAAAAAAAAAAAAAAGCAGCTGGGCCATAATTTTCATTAAAGGTATGCTCCACATGGCTGGACAGCTAGGAAGATTAGGAACAGAAATTATGTGCTTCTAGTCCCTGGATGGTTGTCTGAGTGTAACCTATGCAGAAAGAAGCCAACAACAGTCAGACTGTCATGTAGATGAGGAGTTTCAGTGACTAATGGTTATACTTAAACACTTGGGAGGTGATTAACAATAACTCATAAGTTAATGTCAAAGTTTGCACCCAATCTTTCTCTTCCTCCTCTGTCCCCTCTTGCCCTGTTCCCCTTTGTTGAAAGAATTCACAAGACAGGGGATCCAGAGAGGGTCCAGAGGGAAACCAAGCTCATGAACTGAGCAATGGTCATCCCAAAATGAAGTGATATTAGGCATTGACTAGTTAGCGGTATGTGGATTGCTGGATTAATGGTGTCTTTATACATGTCTTCAACAGCTGTATGTCTGAGATTCCTGGAGAACATTTTTTTTTTAATGTTTTTTATTTATTTCTAGGAGAGAGAGAGAGAGAGAGAGACAGCGTGAGCAGGGAGGGTCAGAGAGAGAGGGAGTCACAGACTGAAAGAGGCTCCAGGCTCTGAGCTGGCAGTCAGCACAGAGCCCGACGCGGGGCTGGAACCCACGAACCGCGAGATCATGACCTAAGCGAAAGTCGGACGCTTAACTGACTAAGCCACCCAGGCGCCCCTCCTGGAGAACATTTTAATTTAAAGTAAATTCAAACAGTTTAAAATTTTCCCTCTCACTGTTCCCATAAATATACACTGTTAAATGACCAACATGAACAAATTTTTGTTTCAGAAAATATGGTCAATCCTATATATATTTTGTGATCATTGCTGGCAGTTATTAATGTATCTTCTGCATTTGTTAAACTCAAGTGAATTGGGAGGCAATTTTGCTTCTGCTAAGACAGAATTCTTTTAGTGTTCAACTGAGATAATAGGAAGAGTAACAACAACAACAACAACAATAACAACAATAACAACAATAACAACAGTGGGGCGTTCAGGTGGCTCAATTGGTTAAGTGTCTGACTTTGGCTCAGGTCATGATGTCATGGTTTGTGAGTTCAAGCCCCGCATCAGGCTCTGTAGTGACAGCTCAGGGTTTGGAGCCTGCTTCAGATTCTGTGTGTCCCTCTTTCTGCCCTCTCCCACTCATGCTCTGTATCTGTCTCTCTCAAAAATAAAGAAATATTTTAAAAATTAAAAAAAAATAGCAACAACAACAAAATAGTTCATATGGAGAAGAGAATTCATCATTCGAAGTTCAGTAAACAGACACTGTATGAAGTTCAACAGCTCCCCATGATAATGCAAGGCCTTCAGGGGCAGGAATAACATTTTGTATATCACACCACATACCACACCCTGCACAACACAGAATGCACTCGGTGAATGTCCAATATTGTTGAAAATGATGATGTTTCATGAGGATGATATCACCTTGTTTTACCTCTAATGGCACTATGTGTAGTATTAATGCTGAATAACTTAAATATTCTCAAGAACTTTCAACAGAAAACTATTTTAAGCAAGTACTGTACCATTAGAAACATAAAGCAATGGACTGATAGAATATTTGCATAGATGATAAAAACACCATTAAATTGATTTCTGCTCTTAGAAAACGAGATTTTGCAAGTTTCTCCTTTCACTGACACATCCACCAAATGCATCTCATACAGAAACACATCAACTTTTAAGCCATAAAGTTATCTACCCTAAAATGTCCTGGGAATTTCTGGGGACTCAGAAACCCACTCCTTTTTTAAAAAAAATTTTTAATGTTTTATTTATTTTTGAGAGAGAGATAGAGACAGCGTGAGCAGGGGAGGGTCAGAGAGAGAGGGAGTCACAGAATCCCAAGACAGTCTCCAGGCTCTGAGCTAGCTGTCAGCACAGAGCCCGACGTGGGGCTCGAACCCTTGAACCATGAGATCATGATCTGAGCCAAAGTCGGACGCTTAACTGACTTAGCCACCCAGGTGCCCCTCAGTGACCCACCACTAATCAAGGCACTCCATTCTTCCCACCTTCTTCCTTCCTGGGGTTACTTAAAAGAAAAGCTCTAATGAGGTGCATCAGTTATATTTTTGAAAGTGAGAGATGGATTATATAGTTAGTACTCCTGGGGGCTCATGTCAGATCGGAAAGAAGCCTCACCTATTTGCACCTAAATGGGACTTAAGGATAAAGCAAGAATATCACAGTTTTTTTCTAGCACAATTTACATAATACCTCTCTCTCTACTCAGGCAAAGCTCATAGAATAAGACCAAACTGAAGATTTCACTGAAGAAATGTTGCCAGAAATATTGTCCTGGTGTGCTTTTTGACATTAAAACTATTATTTTTATCCCTAACCTCTGAAAGCGGCAGGAAGCTATCACTCGAGGTGCTTCTTTGTCATCGAGTGGGATGTACGTTCTGACAAGCCACTCCAAGCCCCCATGGGAGCGGTGAAGCAAAGGGCTGTGTGTGAAGACACCTGGGTGGCTGCCAGATGTGTCATCTTGGTGAGTGAGAGAAGGGCATGGGGATAAATTAGTGAGAAATCAGCATGATCCAAAAAGATAATCAGAAAAGTCATTATATAAATATATCTAAAATATAAATAAACGCATACAGATACACGCATCACAAATTCGCACAGCCACTCTTTGTGCAAAATCACCATGTATTTAAAGTATAATAAGGTAGCCAAGTTGTGGCTCCTGAGACAAATGTCCCTCTTACAGGTCTTCCAACGTACCCTGACAAACAGTCTTCTAGATGGCACCTCTGGCCATCTTAGCACTTCCCTGTTGCCACAGGGAAGGAGAAAATATAAAACTAGCTGAGTAGCTGGTTTCTTGTTCCAGGCCTGCTGCTTATGGGCAGTGTGGCCTTGTTAAAGCCCTTTGGTTATCTGTGACACCATTTTCTTACATACGAAATGAAGTGGCTAGGTAGTGGAGGTGAGTTTCCTCCTTCTGAGCACCTTAGACTTGCTAACTACCCTGTTCATCTCCACACTATGACTCACTTTCACTGTCACAGAACAATCATCCTCTTAAAAAATATGAATAGCTGGGGCACCTGGGTGGCTCAGTTGGTTAAGCATCCCACTTTGGCTCGGGTCATGATCTCACGGTTCATGGGTCTGAGCCCTGTGTTGGGCTCTGTGCTGCCAGCTCAGAGTCTGGAGCCTGCTTCAGATTCTGTGTTTCTCCCTCCCTCTGCCCCTCCCCCACTCATGCTCTGTTTCTCTCTCAATAATAAATAAACATAAAAAATTTTTTAAAAAAAGAAAATATGAATAGCAGAGACTGGCCGCCTTGTACACAGCCATATGACAAGGAACAGCGGGCAAACACACCCTATGCCCTTGATTACCCTCATAATGTGATTATCCAGCCCCTTCCAAGCAGCCCTTTTCTCCAAGATACCAGATGACCACTTTATAGACTCTCCCCATTACCACAGACACTAACTCTGAAGCATTCCGGCCATAACTCTGGCTACCTCTAACTACTACATAGTAAGGAGGCCACCCAGTTTTCAGTGTGACATCCCGTGAAACTCAGCATCCAGAGCTCTGTGCACCCAGAACTATCCCAGATGCTGGTAAAAGAGTTAGAAGCACCTGTAGTTCAGGCCACTCTAGAAACTCAGCTCCAAATGAAAGGTTTTGAACTTGTTGGGCTGGGAGGGGCTCCAGGAGTTCCTTGTGAGGAACTGGGTCCTGGCTGCTCACATCCTCTCTGCCAAGTTTATACTGTCTTTCTGGGGCCTGCCTTTCATTACACCAAGGACAAAGTCTCCGTCTGGTAACTCTCTAAAACTTGCTAATTGTTTGAATTTTACAAAAGGAAAATAGGCCTCAAGCTCAGTTAATAGGCGACATTAATGACAGTGAATTCAGAACCTTGTCTTGTTTTCTTCGTGTCCGTGGTTCCCTCCTATTTATGCAAGTGAAATGGTTTTCCATTTCCAGCAGGGCCTTCCTACAAGCAAGGCTTTCTTTCCTCAGTGCTACCATTTCTTCAGACCTCTGTTCTAGGGCTCACTCCTTCCGAGTCAGGGTCTCCGAGCTGGCCCTACCCGATGCTCCAGTCATTCTCCTGAGTGGCTCATGGACCCAGCTGCCTCAGTGCCCTATGTCCTCCCAACAGTGCTGGCCTGCCTTCTACGCCTCCACTGCCTGGCCAGCAATGAGCTCACTATAAACCCATGGACTGAATATGACTGGGAATAAGGTCCTTAGGACCTCAAGAGGTCAAGTGAATCCTCAATCATTACAGCTTGCATGGCTCAGTCGGGATCTGGGCCCAGGCTATTGGTCTCTAAAGGCTTTAAGCTTACCCATAATCCTCTAGTGCCTTTCACCAGGATATTCATAATCCTCTGCTGAACCTCACTGGGATATCCATAATCCTGTGCTGTACCTCACTGGAGTTCCCATAATCCTCACCTGCCTCTCATCACAGTATCCACAGAAGAAAAGGATCTCTCCATTTATCTGAATTTTAGTTTCTTTCAAGGACCAACCCAACCCCCACATTCTGCAGAAGGTCAGCACGCCTCGGAAGCAAAAGGGTCCAGGCTGGCTACTCTCGAAGAAATGCTGGTGGTAGGTTAATGAAAACAAGACCCTGGCCACTGGAAGCTTTGGCAGATAGCTGAGATGATGAGCAAGGAATGGAAAACATATAGCTGAATCTAATGTCTGGTCATGTAGTGGTTCTCAACCCAAGCTACAAATTACAACTGACCTGGGGAGATTTAAAAATTTTCTTGCTCAGACCACACACCAGATCAATTAACTCAGAATCTCTGGGACAGGACATCACCAGGACATCACTAATTTTTAAAACTCTCTAGATGACTTCAAGGCAGAGCCAAATATGAGAATTATGGGTACAGAATATAATTGATGCTACTCATGCAAGACTATGGGACTTGGAATCAAGAAGTGGAGTTGACTGGAGCCTAATGCTGTATGACCCTTAGAAAGTTAAGTGTCTCCAGCCAAGGAAACAACCTAGAAAATTAATAGGCAACCAAAGGAATGGGAAAAGATGGTTGCAAATGACATATCAGATAAAGGGTTAATATCCAGAATCTATAAGGAACTCACCAAACCACACGCCCGAAAAACAAACAACCCAGTGAAGAAATGGGCAGAAGATATGAACAGACACTTCTCCAAAGAGGACATCCAGATGGCCAACAGACACATGAAACGATGCTCAGCATCCCTCCTCATCAGGGAAATACAAATCAAAACCACACTGAGATACCACCTCACGCCAGTCAGAGTGGCTAAAATGAGCCAATCAGAGAACTCTAGATGCTGGCGAGGATGTGGAGAAACGGGCACCCTCCTACACTGTTGGTGGGAATGTAAACTGGTACAGCCCCTCTGGAAAACAGTGTGGAGGTTCCTCAGGAAACTAACAATAGAACTCCCCTATGACCCAGCAATAGCACTGCTAGGAATTTACCCAAGGGATACAGAAATGCTGATGCATAGGAGCACATGTACCCCAATGTTCATAGCAGCACTCTCCACAATAGCTAAAACATGGAAAGAGCCTAAGTGTCCATCAACAGATGAATGGATCAAGAAGATGTGGTTTATCTATACCATGGAATACTACATGGCAATGAGAAACAATGAAATCTGGCCATGTGTAGCAACATGGATGGACCTTGAGGGTGTTATGCTGAGCGAAATAAGTCAGGCAGAGAAGGACAAATATCATATGTGTGCACGTATAGGAGGATTAGGAGGAACTTGACAGAGGAACAAGGGGGAGAAGAAGGGCGGAAATGGTGGGGGAAAGGGAGAGAGGCAAACCATGAGAGACTCTTGAATGCTGACAAATACTGAGGACTGATGGATGTGGGGGGAGGGGGGGATGAGCATGGAGAGGGCACTTGTGGGGATGAGCACTGGGTGTTATGTGGAAACTAATTTGACAAGAAACTATTTGTAAAATAAAATAAAATTAAATAAAATTAAACAGGACCATAAAAAAAAAAAGAAAGTTAAGTGCCTCTGTGAAGCTCAGTTGCTTTAAGTGAACATGAACTTATTGTACTTTTTATTTTGAGAGGGTAATGTGAGGATCAAATGAGATGATGCTGTGAAAGTGTACACTGTAAAACACATATTAGTTGTTACTGTGTCAATTTTCACTACTGTTTCTCTAATGGTGTCTAAATGTTTAAGAAAAAACAGGTAATAAGAATTCGTAGATGGGTGGGTGCATGGGTAGCTCAGTTCAGGTATGTGTCTGAGTCTTGATACTAATTCAGGTTGTGATCTTGTGGTCATGAGGTTCAGCTCTGCGTTGGGCTCAGTACACAGTGTAGAGCCTACTTGGGATTCTCTCTCCCTCTCTCTCTGCCCCTCCCCCTGACTCAGGCACATTCACATGTGCACACACTCTCTTTCTCTCAAATAAATCAATATTTATAGAAAAGAATTCATGGAGAAGAAAACATACAATAGGTGGGTTAGATAAGGTAGGTATAGTGACTCAAGAGAAATACAACCTAATTCAGATCTTAGGGATACATTTACAAGCTTTTTTGCAAATAAAAAAAAAAAAGGTTGTGACAGCATGCTTGCAATGAAGTTGGCTTCAGACCATCACTTATAATTACCGCAGGAGCTTACTAACTCAGACTAAGATGTAAGCCTGGCCTTAGTGGGGAGAACTGGATTTAACTGTGCTAATTTATTAATTTACTTCAGAAACAAAATTTATTGGAGGAGAGAGGGAAAGCAACCAAATAGAAGCATGCTTGGAAAAATGTATTTTGATCTATTTACAAAGCAATGCAATCATCATGAATTAGGATCTATCCTTGGCTACTCATTTAAATAGGGAAGGGAAGACTGTGAGCCATTGTAAGACCCCAATTTAATAGGCTTGCTCTAAAATTCCTTTCAACCTGTCAGTGTGCCACTTGGTGCAGTCCTCAGAGGATATACAGTAAATGGGGCTGGGATGGTAGCCCAGGACTTCAATAGTTCATCATGATAGTATCAGCTGAAGGTCTGAGCCCTCAGAGTAGGAAGGTGGGAGGGCCATGAGGGGTAGTGCTTTCTCTCGCTTTTGTCCGTATATGATGTGTGACAAACCAGAGAAATGATGGCTGCAATCTGCACATTGCATTTGCTGGTTTTCTCTCCACTTCTGTATCCCTATGCTATTTCCTAACACCTCTCTTCCCTGGCACCCCTGGTCAAGAGGGAGTCTCACCCACACTTAACCGAGAGGCTTATAAACTCCTATGTTACTTAATTTTTAAAAATGTTTTATTTATTTCTGAGAGAGAGAGAAAAGTAGTGTGAGCAGGTGAGGGTCAGAGAGAGAGGGAGACACAGAATCTGAAGCAGGCTCCAGGCTCTGAGCTGTCAGCACAGAGCCCGATGCGGGGCTCAAAGCCACGAACCGTGAGATCATGACCTGAGCCGAAGTTGGATGCTTAACCGACTGAGCTACCCAGGTGCCCCTACTACTATGTTACTTTAGAAAAAGTGCTTTCCTGTCTCCTTCCACTCCAAACCCCACATCCTAAATTCTAGTGTTCTGAGATAAGCTGATAGAGCAAAGCCCACAGATCTAACCAGTTCACACTAACATGTGAATGATCTCCCCTTGAGTATTTTATATTCTGGAATCTTTCTTTCTTCTATGGGATGGTGCTTTAATGGATGGAATTTCAGAGAATCATATCTAAGGGAGAAAATGTTGGCAGGTAGGGCCTGGGGATGACAGATGGTGTAGAGGGAGGAGATATTACCACAAAGGCCAGTCCTGACTGGGAACCTGACCTGGGTTCAGCACTCTTGAAATGTTGACATTTCTCAGGGTTTCACCATTTTCTCCAATTCTGAACCTTTAGGCTCTCAATAGCCTCGATGGCACTAGCCACTGAAGTAGACTAGAGGGGGCGGGGTAAGAGGAGAACCTGCCTGCGTGAAGAGAAAGAGTAGGTGAGTGTAGACAGACAGGGCTAGATGTGTCACAGGAATACTAGTGATGGTGTGTTGAATACCTAACATGTGCTTCACGCATTACCATGTGCTACTCCCAATTGTTAGCTGAAATGTCTGGGGAAGCACTTTAAAAATAGCAGCTTTTCTAGTTGGCCTTAGTAGGCCCATTATGGAGAAGAGGAAAGGGGGACTCACGTTAAGTTGCCCAAGCTGACAAAACTGAGTGTGAAAAATGGGATCGTCTCCCAGGTCTATCTGACCCCAAAACTTTGTCTTTAATTCGCCTTCATATGTTCTCCAATCACAATCCTTCATACGCACAAGAGTCTAGAAAGTGAGGGGCAAGTGAGACGTCACAGCATTCTGTTTCATGATCTACAACTTTCCTCTCCTCAGACCGTTTCTTCCCATTATTAATCTGAATGAGCTCTTATGTAGGAAAAAGAAGAAACACCAAACACTGTTTCATCTCTTATTAGAATAACAGACTGACAGACTGACACGGAATGAAGGGGGCAATGCGCCTTTAGAGAACTTCTCCACTATCTTCACCCTTTGAGAGCCTGAGGACGTACAAAGCCCAGGGCACAGGGACAGATCCTCTGCCTTTGGGCTGGCACAGCAGGCACGGGCCTTCAGCATCCTCAGCTTCAATAACCTCTTGTTCCAGGCAATAGAAAAGCAGGAGTGGGAGGGAAAGCAATCAATGAGCTGTCATTGACCTTCTACATCCCCCTCCATCTATAAATCAAATGTCCTTACTAAGTTTCTACATCCACTCCTCCTCACAGAGTTGGGCTTGCTAGAAAAGACCTCCTAGATCATGGAGATGACCCATTAGCAATGCTTGTGATGTTAGAATCACCGGGGGACATTTTTAAAACATCCCAAGGCCCAGGCTCTTCTGCTGGAAGAGAGATTCTAGGTTAAGGCTCAGGCAGGTTGAGACCTAGAAGACAGTCTAACCCCTTGTCTTTCAGCTGACTCTGGAAAAAGACACATTGTGGTGGTTGGCCAGTATTCTCAAGCCCAGCAACTGCTGTGCAGGGAGCATAGACACCCTCCTGAGCCTGAGAGGGCTGTGGTTCTGCCTCCTGGGATATGCTGTGCAGGCCAATTAACACCTGAATCCTGCAAACACTTCAATGCAGAGCACACACTCCTGGCCTAGAACTCTCCTCTCACCCCACGTGAGTGATTCCTCTTCATTGCCATGCAGTGCCTGGTGTGCAGATGAAATCAATAAGGACAATGCAGCTGAAAGGTTACTGTCTGGAGCTCTTAATAAT
This sequence comes from Proteles cristata cristata, assembly GCA_017311185.1. NCBI lineage: Eukaryota > Metazoa > Chordata > Mammalia > Carnivora > Hyaenidae > Proteles > Proteles cristata. The sequence continues at coordinate 957,944 of JAESUZ010000367.1, read as the reverse complement.
AAAAGTGTGTGTGTGTGTGTGTGTGTGTGTGTGTGTGTGTGTGTGTGTGTGTGTGGTGTGGTGTGTGTTTTCCAGCAGATGCTTTCCACTTCTTTCTCAATTATTTCCTAATTCCAAAATTGTACATTTGTCCCCCCGGACTATTTTATCTCCATTTCATAAGGCATTTAGCCAAGTCCTAAAACAAGAAAATCAGTTTTGTTTCTTCAGGTGAGTTAAGAAAATAGGACCAAAGCTGGTATCATCGTGATTTTGCTCTGTTTAAAATCATTTGTTTTCTAGGAGGAAGAAAGAACTGATGTGCCTGGTTAATGACGTGAAATACCCAAGTATCTGCATGAGCCACACACTCACTAAAGGGCAACATCTTTAGGATTCTATCTATAGAACCTCTTGACCTAAGAATGTACTGGGTATTCCAGAGTAAAGTCTGGCCCTCCGTGTGTTGAGTTGAGAAGAACAGCTCTCAAGTTCATTGGCAATAACCAGCTCACCTGTATGAAGAGAAGGTGCTTCTTTGGGGCACCATTTTATTCATCAGTTACATTTGTTTTAACAGAGAGACCATACTCTGCATTGACGTGGTAAGAGTTCCCTTCAGAGTCAAAACATCTTACAGGGAAAGTGTTCATGTCTGAGCACAGAATTCAGATGAAACTGAGAATGAGAAAGTAGAGTCAGAACCCATTAAACCAGGGAATTTAAATTCCCAAGGAGAATGGAGGTAGTTATTTAAACTCTCAGTGCTATTATTTAAAATCCCTCTATTCCTTTCAAAGAACTTAATCTGACTTTGGCATTTCATAGGTGAATGCTCTCTTCAGTCAGATGCCTCATATGAGATTGTTTTTGAAAACTTCTGGAATTTTGGAAAAGCTTTGGTAGAGTGCAAAATCATAAATTCTTCTTATGGAATAGTTTCGAAGAGAAAATGAGTATTTTATGAAAGACAATGTTTTTAGCTGTGCTGAACCTCATCACACACTTTGGTTTTGAGAAATCCTGCCTCCTTCACCTAAACTTATTATCTGAATAGAAGATGTTGCTTAAACCAAAATAGAATAGAACAAAGAGAGGAAGGAAACCGTTTCCTCGTGGAATAGTTTGAGCCATTTAAGACTTAACACACAATAAAAATACTCCCTTTATTAACATTACTCACTTCAACAGCTACTCAAAGTTCACAGCAATTCAAAGAAAAGGCCAAATTTCTTAAAGCAGAATCAAAGGCACTTGAGATTTCCTGAGATTACAGGCCACAGACATACATAAAAAAGCTCAATAAAAATATTTCGTATTCCATTGTGTATTGTAATTTTTTAAATGCCTATGCAAAGACTTAGCCACTCTGTCAACAGACACTCAAAAGAATTTTAAATCATTTTTTTCCCCAACTGGTATGCACTCATGGAAGGTACTCACTTTTGATCTATGTTTTTGCATTTGTTTACCACATTTTATTTAGTTAAAAAAGAACAGGAAAAAAAAACCCACTTTTCTAAATCACTTGTATGAATTACAAACAAGCTCTCTAAAGAGTTCTAAAGAATTCAGCTCTCTTGGCTAATTAACTTCCAGAGCGCTTACTGAGCTAAATACTGTGTGTCAAAGAACCAGTAGAGATGCATATGCGTGTACTGGGCTGAGACTGGGGCTCTGACCCTCAACTCTGTTTTTGCCTTTGTAAACTGAGAGAACAGGAATGGTAAAAGGGATGGATATTAAAGCACCTCACAGGTTCCCAGCACATTTATAGACCAGAGGAGTCAAAATACTCATCACATTTGGAAAAAATGATAAAACAAAAAAGATCATCCTAAAGAGGAGCCCAGAGAGCTCAACCTATTAGGATTCCCTCAGGTGATTCTATGACTCAACCAGGAAATAGAGTCAAGAAACATGTAGCTTCTAAAAATCACAGATATTTCAATTTTTACATATACTCATGAAAAATAGTTTTATATATTTCTATATTCCTAGTTATATGTTGAAAATAACTTTCTTAGGAAGATAGCTTTTTGTAATTGATTGTTTAATAAAATTTTTCAGCCTTAACTTTTCTTTCTAGTGCACTGAAAATTTTTTGATTAGTTTTTTAATGTTTATTTTTTGAGAGAGAGAGAGAGAGAGCACACAAGCAGGGAAGGGACAGTGAGAGGAGACAGAATCTGAAGCAGGCTCCAGGCTCTGAGCTATCAGCACAGAGTCTGATGTGGGGCTTGAACTCACAAACCATGAAAGCGTGACCCGGGCCGAAGTCAGACACCCAACTGACTAAACCACTTAGGCACCCCCAGTGCACTGAAATTTTTGAATTTGCTTCAGTCGTTATAGGGAAAAAAGGTGAAGTTTAAAGTCAAAACTTTCCCACTCCTGATAAGAATTATAACTTGTGAAATAAGTAACATCTCTGTTGGCCAGGCCTTGAGCTAGAACCTAACCTATGTCAGGTGCTTTCTGTGCACATAAAAGGATCTGGATATATTCTTCATGACTGACAGATTTTAGGATAAGTAGAAAGGATCCCTTTCCTCAAGCTGGTTCACCATATCTGAGAATACTTTGAAGGAACTGCTTAAGGAAAAATCATTTTGATTTTCAATTAAATCACTTCAAATGGAAATGATATAGGTAATATACTAGATTGCTTTAAACACAATCTACAGCATCAATGACTGAACATAAGCCATCAATGGAAATAATGGAACTGGACTCAGAAAACAGCTCAGGGGTGCCTAGGTGGCTCAGTTGCTTGAGTGTCCGACTCTTGATCTTAGCTCAGGTCCTGATTTCATGTTTCTTGAGATTGTCAGCCAAGAGCCTGCTTGGGCCAAGAGTGCAGAGCCTGCTTGGGATTCTCTTTCTCCTTCTCTCTCTGTCCCTCTCCTGTTCACATTAGAGCATGTACATGCTCCCTCTCTAAATAAATAAACTTAAAAAAGAAAAGAAAAGTAAACATGCAGTTCAGGGCTATCCAAGGAGGTGGGACAGAGTAAAGGGGCAAAGACAGGGAGACTCAGACACTGATGCAATGTGCTCTCTGCTAGGACAATGACCCAGGCACCTTTTGGGAACATCTCTACATTTCATTGTTACGGTGATCTACTCATTCTGTTAAAAGGGTACAACACAGCTCAGGCAACCTAAGAAGGGTGATGTGTAACTTTTGATAATGTATAATTTTAACCTCTCTGTGCCTCAGTTTTATCTTCTGTATAGTAAGGACAATGATAGTACCTACTTCAAAGGATTCTTGTGAAAATCTACTGCATTAACTCTTGTAAAATGATTAGAATGTTATCATCCAGAGTAGGTGCTCAGCAAGTGCTGGCCAGCAGTGGGTCAGAGTATTATCGCTAGAGGCACTTGGGGCCCATACTCTGTGTAGACCAAGTCATGCAGGATTGCAAAGACATGTTGAAATCCCAGCATTGTAAGAGCAAGAAGAAACCCTAGAAATCCTCTTTCTGTTTGGAAGGTTGGCTTTAGACTAGCAAATTTCATTTAGTCCATGTATAAAGAAATAAGCTACTATTTAAGACTAAAAAACCCATAATAACTGGAACTTTGATCTTCCTTTGAAACATAAGGCCATCTGCCCACACTGGTGACTTCTGGGTGGCACGGCTTCCCTTAGACCACACAGAGCCTCTCCAGTCTGCCACTGTCTCCTCTCCTGAATGCCCTTTGGCATTAAACCAGGTTTGGGTTGCCAATGCACAGTTTTCAAAAGCAAGGCTTTTGTCTTTTAACAAATCAAACAAATCAACCCAAAAAACCTCTCTCGGTATCTGTTTCCCTACCAAAAGTGGAAAAATAGAGTCAATCTTTAGAGGAGATTTGACCTTTCTCAGACCTGGCCCACGTGGGCCATTTACACGATTTGGTATAATGTAGGTATTACATGTGTGATGTCTCATCTAGTTCAATACCTCGTCTCTTACAAATAAGAAAAATGAGGACCCCAGGGAGTTTAGGGGACCATCTGAGGTCACAAGACTTGTTAGTGGCGGAAGCTGTACCCACGTGCAGGTGTTTTCCCCCTCTCTTCAATGTTTCTGCTTTTCCATCCACTGTTTTCTCTGTAGCTACTGTACATTCAGTCCACATTCCATATAAAGAAGCAGGAGAGGAGGCCTGTTGGCTGCAGCAAGGAGGCACCCAGGCTGCCACAGACACAAGAGGCCGGTACATGGGGTAATTCATTGCCAGTGGTGGGATTATCCTTTCTTAGGTTTCCAGTCCTAAGTATTCTTTTCTTTAAGATTTTATTTTTAAGTAATCTCTATACCCAACATGCAGCTCCAACTCACAACCCCCAGGTCAGGAATTGCATGTTTTACATCCTCAGCCAGCCAGGTGCCTTCTGCCCACCCACCCCCTTTTTTTTTGGTCTTGAATATTCTGATGGCTGAAGCAGAGGATATGAAGCCCTTCTCAAGTGACTGCTCCATTTCATCTGTGCTAAATCCCCATCTTTCATGTGTACTCATGATTTTTTTTTCTAATGTGTTTCCTAATTTACTTAACTAAATGACATGGTCACCTGGGTGATGAGCATATATAAGATGACACATAAGAAACCCCTAAGCACTTACAGTGAACGAGCTAGAGAAAGAAACAAAACACAAGAGGGAAGTGTTCATCTTTCTACTTGTTCAGGTTCTTCTACAGACAGTCCTTGAGGTCTCTCTTTCCCTCCGGTGAAATGAGACTATCCTAGGTACCAGGTCTAGGTCTTTCACTACGTGCACATAATGATGCTATTTTTCTTACTCACGTGCCTTCCCCACCCAAGAGATGACAGGCATGAGCATTACAGGGCTTATTTATCTCAGTTTATTTTCACTTATTATTTTTTTTATTGTATTTTGACAGTGACTGTGAGCTGAGGAGTTTAGGCTGTGCTCATTCCTGCCACCCCACCCCCCACCAAACTGTCTCACAGACACGTGCTGTTTTAGTATATAGATTCTCATTTAGGAACCTCAATGACTTACCTCTGGCTTTACCACTGAGCATTTGCCAGTGCTAAATCAGGTCTCTTAGAAATAAGGGTGAAACGGTCTTACCCTTAGAAATAAGCATGATCATACCTATTTTAGAGACTGCTGAAATGAATAAATGAGATCCACTTTGTGCTCTTTGTAAACTGTAAAGCGCATATGTGTCCTATGTGTCTGGACACTCAGATGCTGTATTCGGGCTGTAAAACACTAGGGCTGTGGGACTCAGGAAGAAGTTCATGACTCCGGGTTCCATTTCAAGAGACAACAGAGACCAAAAAGCAAACAAGCAAAACCCCCAAAACAAAAACCAAACAAAAGAAGTGAAGAACGAAAACAGATTATTAACAAGAAGTCCTGGTCAGGAGCAAGCGCCTCCCGGAAGAGCTGTGTGGCAAGTCTGGTGGCATCCTCCTGTGTGTTCCCAGAACCCATCTATGCAGACCGCTTTCTTGGCCCCATTCACACTGTTGCAGATATTTGATTATTGCTCCCCCCTCCCAACTCCCCGCATCTTATAAAATGAGCTTTCCGGGAAAAGGCCTCTGTGAGGCAGGCATCTTTGCATCTCCAGCACTTAGCTTGCTGTCTGCGAGGAACTGCCAGCCTGCTGGGTTCCGAAGTGTGACAGACAATGCCTGGCCTGCCCTACCACAGACGTCCACAGCTCAGTCCCTAAACCCTGTGGCAGTGGCACCTCTCGTGGCAGAGGGACTTTGCAGATGTGACTAAATGAAGGATCTGGAGGTGGGGAGATGATCCTGGCTGTGCCCCATGTAATCACAGGATCTTTGTAAGAGGGACGGAGGGAGAAGGGTCAAACTCAGAAAAAGGAAACACGACAATGCAACCAGACTTTGCAGTGATGTAGCTCGAAGATGGATTTAAGAACCACAAGCCAAGGACTTCTAGAATCTGGAAAAGCTAAGGGAACAATTGTGTATCGAAGCCTCAAGAAAGAATGTTGTCCTTCCAGCACCACGAGTGTAGACTTCTGACCTCCAGAATTATCAGGGAATAAATCTGTGTGGTTTTAAGCCACGAGATTTGTAATAGCTGAAGTAGAAAACAAAAACACTTAGATAAAAAGTAAATGCCTACCTGTTATTTGAATGAATGGGAAAATGCGTGAAAAGAGAAAGCCCTAAATAAAAAAGGGAAAGACCTAGATTCAGGCTCCAACAATGAGCTGGGTAACTTGGGCCCCATCATTTAATTTCTCTGGAACTCCTTCTTGGGAAGAGCTGAGGGCATGGACACAGACCAATTAGGGTTCAAGGCCCTTCTAGGCTATTTCACTCAGTACATCTCTGGGCAAGTGCTCAGGTCTCTGAGCCTATGTCCACATCTCTAAGAGGGCAATAGTGACACAGCTGTTGTGGGGAACGAATGAGCTACAATCTAGTCACATTCGATAGGACCCTGAGTTAGGCGCATGTGAAACTGAAGGCACATAAAAATGTTACTAATGTCACTTCCTGCACAAACCTTGAAATCATCAAAACTCTTTAAATTAAAAATGAGTCAAGGATTGCATGATGTCACGTGAAGCTGGTAAACTGTGACCCACTGGCTGCCACGAGGTGGGTCTGCCTCAGCTGCGGAACAGAAACACCCACCTGTTCTTTGAGGGAACCCATGTTGAATTAAGCAAGTTACGAACAATATGAGTAACAAATAATGAGAGGTCTCCAGGAACACACCCCTAGAACAAAACATGACCACCCTTGAATGCGTGCAAAGCAATTAGCATGGGCCTAGAACATAGGAAGCTATTACTCTGCTACTATCATACTAACTCATTGATAAAAACCTCAGAACAAATGCTTCCATGACGGAAAATGAAACAAGCTCCCAGCTTTCCCAAGTGCTTAAACTTTTCCCTGGGCTTCCAGCTCCTGTCAGAGAAATCTCACAGTTGGAAAGGTGTGCTCATAACACAACATACTATGAAGCGATAAGTTTTCCAACTCTTACCTAAAACAAGGAGGTGTTAACCATGTGCTCTACCAATACTGCCATGCACATCTTGCACACCCTCTTTGGCACCTCTCAGACATAGACTAGAATCAGTGACATGACAGGGACCTTCTTGGGACTCAGTGCCACCCAGCAACACTCTTCTTTCTCTTCTCTTCATTCTGTTCCTAGAACTCCCAGAAAACAAGGTTGCGGCTGGTACATACTAGAAGCTTAATAAATATCTGTTGAATGTATAAGTGACTTTTACGGAGCGTACAACCCATGTCTGTTTCCCATTTTCCAGACAATGAGCCACAGGCCAATTAGAACAATGACTAAAGTAAAATCCCTTCCATGTTGCATGAATTCAAGTTAATAACGGCATCCTCCCCAGAGAGAGGAGCTAATTTCTCAAATCCAATAGACTGGGTTATAGAGAGGAAACAGTCTTAAAGCACATTTTGAAAACTATATCTGTTTGTCTAAGTAGTTTCCAGTTTCACAAAATGAATTCTGATGCTAAGTGCCCCATAATGAGGAGATCTGGAAAAGCGTAAGAGCAACACTGAATTATTTAGCTCTAACTAAAGCCTGGTATTACCTGTGAGGAGGAACAAATGACTTACATTTCAGATTCTTTTAGGCTACACAAAACCACTCAATGTGGAACCAAGTCCTGTTTTACTTGTACTTCCATTTTCGTCCAAAGCACACATAATACTTGGGAAAGCTTTAGAGCGACGAGGACTTAAATCCTTACCCTAACTTGAGGCAACCATACATCAGGAAAAGCTGAGCAGGCATTCCATGTGTAAAGACCACCTCTCGAGAAGAATCTAAACCTTTTCCCTTGAAATGGGCGTTACTGATTTTTTTTTTTCCTATTGTGTTTCTGGAGCTAACTTTCATCTCTTCTTGGTAGCTTAAGTCAATGCCTCGTACTGTTTTCCCTGGAGCTGGACAATAGATGTCCCCCTTATCATATAATAGCCTTAAATGTGTCAAGTCAACTACTTAGTGTGCACACTTCTTAAGGCTAACTGTGCCAAGATTTCTTAACTTCCTATAATACTAAGATGTTTATTATCTGATTCCTTCAGATCTTCTTCATAACAAGGGGGGACTGCAGACCCTTGAATCCATAAATTAAGGGAAAATCATGCGACAAGATCTCTACCAGCCAGGTTTCTGTGCTTGTCTACTCAGACATGCTTTCTTTTTAGTCAGTAAAAATCTGGGGCCGCCCAGGGCTTACCCAGTTTCCTTGCCTTATTTAGCTTTCTGGGCTCCCAGTGCTTAGTTGTGCAATGGATATCGGTTTTCTATTTGTGATTTTAAGTGATTTTCAATAAAAGTCTTCAATTTCTCTATATTGAGTGCCTGTGCTCTTTCCACTACATGTCTCCTTTCCACCCTGCCAGAGCCTTCACATCTGTGTGGCCAATTTGGATCATGCTTATACTCGATGCCCTGCTTGCCACTTGGCTGCTTTGCTAGTGTTAAAGAACCGTTGACTGAAGACCATCAGAACATGATGACTGGTTACTTAGTCTACCACTTACTCAACTTGGATCTCTTCTGACTCCAAGGGGCCAAGGTGCAAGGCCACACCCATGAGCACAGCATACAGCATGACCTCATCCAGCTCTTCCATGTACCCTCAGTCTCACCATCAAGATTTTTATCTCATCAGGCCATTATTTACTTACGGTGAGCTTCTTTCTCCTTAAGCCTGTCATGCAAATTCATACTACCGCACCTGTCTCCAAGCTACTCCTCTGCCAGCAACGTCCTTTCTCCTGTTCTCTATCCCTCAAGCCCCTATGTGTCATACCTCTGAAATATATCAAGTGTCATAACTTCTTGGAGGTATGACACTTAACTTCCCAGACAGCATGAGTCACTCCCCTCCATATTCTCAGAGAACACTACAGATACTGACCGCAGACTACTATGGTATTTTTTATTTAATTATTTTGAGAGAGAGAGGGAGAGAACATGGGCAGAGAGAGTGAATCCCAAGCAGACTCAGCACTATCACCATGCAGCCTGATGCAGGGCTCGAACTCACAAACTGTGTGTGAGATTATGACATGAGCCTAAATCAAGAGTCAGATGCCTAACTGACTGAGCCACCCAGGTGCCAGAAGTACTATGGCACTTTTATAGGTCTCCCTATTTCACCATAAACTTACTTTTTTGCAGCTTCCTATGACCAAATCTACAACTTGTTTCACACAGTCCAAGAAGCGAAGGAGTTAAATAAACATGTACGTGATTCCTTAAGCAGAGGTGACCATATAACAGTCCAAGAAGCGAAGGAGTTAAATAAACATGTACGTGATTCCTTAAGCAGAGGTGACCATATAGCCCCCAACACGGGGTTCTGGACCCTACTTGTTTATTTATCTCTGGGTTAGGGAGGACAGACTTAGAGGAATACAAGAAAAACAAACAAACTTGCGCCCAAACAAGAGTAAGAAATGTGGTGTACCTGATAGATCATTATATTAACAGTTTCTTCTTTTTTCTGCTCTGGAGGCCCTTGACTCTGCAATAGATTTCGCACTGTTTCTTCCATCCTGAGAAACAAACAGACAAAATATATAAAGAATCTATTTAAAGGTGGTTTGATTAACATGGGGGCTATTCTAGTTAGTAGGAATATTTCTTCAGTAGGCTTCCTAAGCTTATACCTGGAAATCTCTTCTCTCTTCTTTCTTCTTCACCCGCTCCATTAGGAATCTGTCATGAAGTCCTTTAAAATCATTCTTCAGAATGTCCCTGAGTTCTCTCTTTCTCTTTACCATTCAGGTCCCTATCCTCAGCCTCCTGCATTTGTGCTCATGCAAACATCTCCCAATATCCCTCTTCACTTTCAATCACTCCCTTTTAATTTGACACAATGTCACCACATTAATCTTCCTGAAACACCACTTTGATTTTCTTAAATCAATTTTCAAAGTTGACGAATATTACATGAATGCATCTTCGCTGTTAACATACCGTTATATCTTTCAAGGGTGGCCTTTCTGTGTCAGCACACAAAGATCTACTTTATTCATTTCAGGTGCTTCCTGGTATTTCATGAAATAAATGCACCACATATTATTTAATCATTCTTTTACTGACGGAACTTAAATTACTTCAGCATTTTTATTCTTAAAAAAAATAAACATCTACACATACAACCTAGTGCACATTAATTAGTATTTCTATGGGTTATTATAATGTAATATATATTGTATGTTGCAATCCTATATTGTTTTACATTCCTATTTCTGATACCCATTCTCTACTGTCCAACAGTAAATGGTAAAAAAAGCAAAAACAAAAACAAAAAATATCCATTTCCATTTTGGAATATTGTCTCATGTTGTTACTCCTTCTTGAAATGCCAAACCCTGCATTTTTTCATTTCCATCCATCTTTCTAAATCTACTTCAACTTCACTACCAAAGAGACATCTTCCCTGCCCCCCCCACTTCCTTGAATTTTATTGCCTTATGCTTTACATCACTCATTCTACCACTTAAAACTCCCCACTCTAATGCTCAAATATTTCATATATGCATGTTCTTTCTTCTGAAATTAACTACACTATTCGATATAGAACCATGTCATAGATTTCTTGTGTGTCTCCCCCAACTACAGATAAAGTAGATACTCAGTAGACAACATTGCTTTATGGATCCTTTGTTATTTCATTTTATTTTTTTTTAATTTTTAAAATGTTTTATTTATTTCTGAGAGACAGAGAGAAAGAGAGAGAGACAGTGTGAGCAGGGGAGGGCCAGAGAGAGAGGGAGATACAGAATCTGAAATAGGCTCCAGGCTCTGAGCTTGCTGTCAGCACAGAGCCCGAAACGGAGCTTGAACCCACGAACAGTGAGATTATGACCGGACCAAAGTCGGATGCTTAACTGACTGAGCCCCCGCATGCGCCCCTGTTATTTCATTTTAAAAAGTATTAAGTAGTTCCTCTGTGCCAGGTATTGATCATGTATATTCAAACTGTATTGGAATGACCTTGTCCTTGGGGCCCATCCATGAGGATACATGGACCAGATTCTAAGACAAAGACACCTGAATAAGATGCACTGAACACAGTGAGAGCTCTCTTGCCCAGAACCTGAGTTGGCTGTAGATCAGTCCCATCCTGAAGACTGTATTTCAGTGTCTCAGTATGATTCTAGTTTAGAAGACTTGAGGGAGAGCAGGCTGATCCAGCTTCTTTCTCTAACTAAAAGCTTCTGGCAAGGCAAATTAAGGGTTCCAGGAGGCCGCTGAATTCCATGAAGTGGCAAGACCATTACAGTAAACAAAGGAGTATAGTTCCAAATGCCAAACTTTGTAACATGGCTTAAAACTACTTAGTGGCAGAGCGAGGAAAGTGCAGGTGAACTGGAACAGTTCAAGTGTAGATTATAAATAGGAAAATTCTGCCTTCACAAGGGAGGCCCCCAAGATACACTCAAGATTTTAGAAGACATTGGACACTGATTATGAGTGCTCAAAGAATGACCTGTGACTACATTTATGTAAGCCACCCTTGTGCATCCAGACAGGAGAGCAAAATCTGGTTCTCTGTATTTTCACAAGTCTTACCTTATTTATGATAACAACAAAATTAAACAGTACCTTCAACTTGTCAAAGAACTATCATCTACTAATCACTATAATGTACTTTTAAAAGATCATTACATTTATGTGGTGGACAAGAAAGCAGAGACATAGAAAGGTTAAAGGCTAACTTACAGGATCATAGCTAGTTGGGTAGGTTAGAATAAAGCCATTTTTCCTGAATATAAAAGACGACTTCTTTCCTCTAGGTCTTATTTACATACAGGAAATGATTTTAAATGAAGAAGAGTCTTAACTTCCAATGAAGAGTTACCTTGGTGAACATCTATTGGATGCTGAGTCCAAAAAGGCAAAAATACCACTTCTGACCTTAAACTCTGAGAGAGGTTAAGATGCCATAGAAGAGACAAACTAAATTTATTTAAAAAAATAGGGGTGAAGAAGGCACAGATTCCAAAATATTAAGTGATCAAAGCCAATTTCTAATATACTATTTCACTATATAAAAAACAAATTATCTCTAGAATAGTAGTGGATTTTCCATGATGTTTGCCAAACCTATCATAAACAAAAAAAGTGATGATGATGGTGAGGAGTTGCTCAACATCAGGCAGGTTGCGTAGGACAGATCGAAGACTGGCCTCCAGTGTCCTAAGTATCAATCTACTTTCTCCACCTTAGTAAAGAGGCTGCAGGTCTTTCTTATTTCAATCAATATGTCCCAAGTTTGTTAGATTCAGTTAAAATTAAATTTTGTCTTCTTTTAAAAAGTTAAAATATACCTCTGTCAGTGCATATCTTGCTGAATTATCTCTTCTGTGTAATTAAAAGTTTTATGTACAAGTTGCTAGCTCAAAAATAAAAAAACCCAACTATTCACGATCCCCCAGTTTTTGGCATTATATTGAGGGAAAAAAAAAAGAAAAGAAAAGTAGAGTAAAGAAAAAGGAAGAAAAGAAAAGAAAAGAAAAGGAAGAGGTAGGCAGAAAGTTGTTAGATTCTTAAGTAGCCAAGACCCACAGTAATACTGTGAACATTTTTTTTCCCCCTGGCACTACTTCATGATTAATTAAAACCAATTACATTTCCAAGCCATATCTTGGAACAGAGTTGCAGGGACCCATCCCAAACTTTGGTAAAAAATTAAGGGGCCTCATCTTTTCATAACCTCTGTGAATCTCGTCATAGAGAAACTATTTTCAACCTGATGAGAAGATACTATTATTTATTCCCTGATGACATCTTCTTTCTTTTAATTCTCATTTAGCAAACATCTCTCTTCGTTTTCCTGAAAATCAAAGGCTGTGAAGGACCATCCATTGCCATTTGAGGCCCAATGATATTTTCCTTTATTCTACTATTTTGATAGCTGATGTGTGAGGGTTTTGATTTCCAGCCTTTACATAGAACACTTCCACTGCTTTCCAAATGTGGCTAAAAATAAGCTGATTTATTTTTCCAGGTCAGATGTGGGCATAGATTTTTTCTTTTCTTTCTGTTTTAACAACTGCTGATTGGTTTAACATCACCTTTTTTTTTTAATGTTTTATTTCTAGGAGAGAGAGAGAGAGAGAGAGAGAGAGAGAGAGAGAGAGAGAGAGACAGCGTGAGCAGGGGAGGGTCAGAGAGAGAGGGAGTCACAGACTGAAACAGGCTCCAGGCTCTGAGTCGGCAGTCAGCACAGAGCCCGACACGGGGCTCGAACCCACGAACTGAGAGATCATGACCTAAGCGAAAGTCAGACGCTTAATCGACTAAGCCACCCAGGCGCCCCAGTTTAACATCACCCTTAATCAATGTCTTCAAGCTCTTTTTTTTTTTTTTGGTATGATATGTAAATAAGTCCGTTCTTCTCCTAAATATTGGTCATGTGGCAGTCAACGAAAAGTACAAAGGTCTTAATTACATTTGTTGATATGCTTTAAGTTTTAATGTATATTAAGAGAGATATTTTTAAAAAGTTAGGTCCTACACAATTCAGAGGGAAAAAAAAAAAAACTAAATTCATTTGTCAACAGTGTATTTCAGATACCATAGGTATAAATGTAAAAATTTTTTCCTCATGACATGCTAGATACTGATCAGAACATTAGACTGAAGTGTTCTTTTGTGACTCCTCTGATCAGATATTCAGTTTAGCATAACTTCATTTTTGACAGCAATACAACAAAATAAATGCAGAACAAGAAGCCATTATCAAACTGATAACTGATGGGGCTCTTTCAGCTAAAAGCAGAACTCAGTCATATTTCAAGAAATATTTTAATGGGTGCTTGCAGATTAATACATAACATATTAATAATGAAATTAACAATGATATTACTCAATATTCCCTCACTGTCTCTTATGCGAGAGGTTGCAAGGCCTAATTCATTCATTTCTGCCTTATTAACGATCTCTGAGTTTCTGGAGGTCGGTGTCTCTGCTTTGTCACTTACTTTATCTCTAGCAACTCAGCATAGCTACTGTTACAGGCTAGGGAGTCCATAAATTCTTTCTGAGTGAATGAATGAATCTAATAGTTTCTTCATTTATCCCTCCTGTGGCTCCTTTTCATTTCCACACAGACCAATATGGAAATCTAAGTGGTCAGAGAGAAGTAGTGACAAATGAAAGGCACCAGCAAGACTGGAGGGTAGGTTTTACGTTGACACTTGGGGCTAAAATGCTCAGCTCCTGGTCATTAGTAAACCAAACTGACTATCTCCCAGAAATAACTCCTTGTCTTTTTGCCACACCGAATGTGCAGTCCACAGATGGTATTAAGTTAAACTAAGCTAATTAGCTTAGACGGCTAGAACAGTACCTTAATGAGGCCAGGGTTCTAGATTCAGTCCCTAGCCTGGACACTTTTTAACACCATTGGACTCATGGCTGTAAACATCTGCACCAATAGTCTAGTGCTTTGCTGCTGGGGCAGAAAGGATAGAATTATCTTAATTAAAACATATTTTGTATGACCTCTCATATCATTTGCTTTCAGTTTCTTTTTCCCATTCTACTTCCATTGCTTTGCTCAACAACTCATTCTACCTTCCCATTTTAATTGCAGTACAAAGCTTTCTTCAAGTTTAGGAGTGGCAGGAAAAGCCTACTAATTTTCAATTACAAGAGGAAACTGTTCATGTGGAAACTTTGCTGGTTTAGTATAGGGTTCTGTCCAGCTGAACCAACTTGTTTCTTCAGAAAATGAGAATTTCCTCACTAAAAGCTAGCACATCTAAGCATGCAAGCATGGACAATCTCTAGGTTGGCTGTGACTCTGATGTTGTTAACCTGGTCTCTGCTGATGCCCACTGCAATAGTTCTGAACAGTAAATCTACAGCAGAAGCAACTGAAAACTTCACAGAAACTGAAGCTCACTCTGGATAAATGTTGGAGGGCCAGAATCTCTTCTTTTTTCCTAGATGATATATATTTTTAATTCAGCACAAATTTTGCAAGAATGATACTGTTGCTCAGAAACCACAGTGCTCTAATTCACTCGTGGGGATGCAGCACCATTCATAAACAGATCGAAAGGTGCTAGTCCAATTTGAATTACTGCATCATATTCTCTTCGGGGCCATCTGTATGTGAGCAGAAAGCGCTGTAAATTTTCTCCTAGGCAGGCTTGTGCTGATCCTGCATGGGGCACTCACCGAATGGGGAGGAGCAGACATGGAGAAGGCGGGAGAGCAGAGATACCATGCAGGGGAGAAGCCCCATTTTCCACGTGGAATTGAAGGGAATCCCCTGAATGTTAACAAGCAAATCTCAAGTGTTTTTGCTCAATGGTGGTAAAACATAAAGTTGCATTGATGGACTCATGACACTGTCAAGTTCATACTCATCCAGAGAGAAAAAGAGAGAGAGAGAGTCCCATGGGTGTGAGTGAGTCCCAGAAAGAATTGTAGCATACCAGCTTTCACTATTCTGGTTAACATCTTGAAGGCAGGGTTTGTACTATATTCCCAAGACTCCTTAAGAGGTCTGTAAAATGGGTTGCTTCCCTTAACGGAGTGGAGGTTTCAATTAATGCAATAATTATTAATTATTACAATGTCTTATTAATATAAAAATAGTTAATAGTTAATATAACCACCCATGTCTAATCTCATGAGCTCATCTACTAACTTCTAAATCTATCCTTGTATAATGAATTTTTGTAAACAAATCCAGATTTAGTTCTTTTTAAAATTTTCTCGAGCAGTCCAAACATGAATGTTCTTTGAGTCTGTTACAGCCCAGAAAGGACTTTGAATTGCCAAGATAACAACTTTTAATATAAATGTATTGCCTGAGGGATAGACATTTATAGCTCACTATTCAAATGGAAGGGGAACTTAGAAGAGAACAGATAGTTCAATTGATTATTGGCCCTCACTATTTATTCTTTTTAGCCACTGTTGATATATAATAAAAATATTTGAATATATCATAGGAAAACTTACTGAATTTTAATTAGAACTTATGTATCAACTTGGAACATCATTTTTTCATTCCTTAAAATGAGAACTTTATAATTTTGTCTTAGTCAAGGAATAATAAAATGTGAACTGGACAATCAAGATTTCTTTCCTAATATTCACTATACTTTTGAAAGTTTAAATAGAGCAGTATAGTGATGTCATTCAAAATGAGGTTCAACATGTTGCAGACAAGTTATGTGTTTCTCCGCAGTTGTAACTGGCTTCTCCACAGATAGTTAGAACCCCAGAGAATGCACCAAACACATGATACTCCATTCTCTCATGGTTCCAGACCCATTGGGGATATGACCCAGAGAGAATTAAGTAATGAAATGAAATGATTGGACTTGATTCTCATTGACAAAGTCATCTTGAATTAGATTCTCATTTTCCATATCTTAAAGGGTTTTTATTTTGGGGGTGGGGGGGAACTTTGACAAGTATTAAGTCATTAAAGCTTAGGGAGGTTGAGCCAACAGGGGCACTGGATCTGAATAATGTGCAAGGCAGCACAATAAGTAAATGGTGCTAATGTGTCACTATTTTTTTGTTTGTCTGTTTGTTTGGTTTTGGCTTTGTGGTGTGTAGGAGAAGAGCTGGAAAATCCAACTGGCCCTATTTGGGATCAAACTATAACATTACATTTTCTGGATAAAATGTACAATTGTGGCAAAGAAGTGAATCATGGATCTATAAAACTGGCTTCTGTAGCCTCATGAATGTCATTTTCACTGGCCTAGTCTTTAAATCAAATAGTTCTTATGGAGTTTGATCCACAATATTTCAGAATGGCTTCTCTTAAGCAAGTAGATAGCACATCCAAAGAGTGATGTTATCAAATCCTCTCCCAACTTCAATTCCTGTGGCCACAATAGTCAATATATTTCAGTCTCTGGCATTCCCTAAAGTGCCAAATTTGGGTGTGAGGGTAGATATTCTTATAAGCAATATAACTTAGGTCAAAAACTTTCTCCTTCCTTCTTCCCTCCCTCCCTCCCTTCCTTCCTGAGACAGCAAGTGGGGGAGAGAGGCAGAGGGAGAGAGAAAGAGAGAGAGAATCCTAAGTAGTCACTGTGCTCAGTGTGGGGCCTGATACGGGACTCAATCTCACAACCCTGGGAATATAACCTGAGTTGAAATCAAGAGTTGGTTGTTCAATCTACTGAGTTACCCAGGCGCCCCAGAAAAATCGTTTTCTAAGCCTCAGTTTCCTTATCTGCAAAATGGGTATTTCATGCCAGCTCTACCTACCTCAGAGAGATCTTAAGAGGATTCAATAAAACAAAATGTAAAATGTTATGTAAATTGGTACTTGTTTTTATTGTGGTTTATAAAGACAGTTCTTTCAGAAGTCAAAGCCCTTTGACATAGAGATCCTTTGGCAGTGGCATGAGAAGAGAAGAGAAGAGGCTCCTTGGGAGTATCAGCCAATTAAGTTAATACTTTATGGAGGCACCCACCTTTATTGCCTGTTTTTCAGAAAGTGTAGAGAGATATACAACCTCTCTCTGAGTTTCAGACAACAACTGGTTTGGAGGATAACTTACTATATTGGTCATGATGCAGTAGGTTAGGCTCTAGTAACAAACAATCCCAATAGCTTATTGCCTTAATAAATAAATTTCTTACTGACATAAGGTCTGACCACATTAGCAGTCAATGATTCTCCTGAGGTAGAGTGGTTCTATGTTGTGGTTTGCCAGGACAGTCCAGTTGATGTCTATTGTACTGGTTTAATTAGTAATAGCACCCTTGTTATTGCAAAAAAGATGTCCTGGTTAGATCCTTGTCAATGGAATAAGTCAAGTATTCTGGATTCTCCAACTTTTCAGCATGAAAATTTCATCATTGCTGGGAAAAGAGAAACTGTAGAGTGTTATAGGGATTTTTACTGCCTCATCCCAAAACTTCGCTTCAGTTTGAAGGCTATTGGCAAGAACTAGTCACAGGGACCAAATAACTGCTAGATCTGGTGATAAATACAGTTTTGTGAGAACCCAGCAAGGAGAAGAGAACCAGTTATTGGTGCTAACATAATGGCGTCCACACTTGTGTTGTCAGAACTGAAGACATATATGGAACTACATATTAGTGACTGCCTACTCTGCCTGTGTAACTGCACAAGGTTGTTTGTAGGTGACTCATGTCCAAACTCAAGAATGACAAGAAGTACTGGTATGATTGGCCCTTTCTTATTGGGTCTTACTCATCTCCCTCTGCTGGGCAACTGAGCTGTCACTGCTGAAACTTCTCTCACTTCCCAGCTAGATACTGATTGTCACCCTTCTTTCATTCATGCCAAATTGATTGCCAGCCTATGCAATTAGTCTCTCTGAGCCTTCTGAACTGTTCACAAATGTGTTCCCTCTGATCGAAGAATCTTCAAACAAACACCTTCAAAGTCTGCCTTGCTTTGAAGAACACACTATTAAGCTTCAGCATGACAGTGGATAGTCATGTTTTTGATGCCGCTTATTTTATAGTAAATATCTGTCAACATCGAAAAACAGCCTGCACTTCGACAAAACTTTTGTAACTTTCCAAATTTTACTGGCAAGGAAAATGGAAGAGATGGTTTCTCAGTGGTGTTATCAGAGGGAGATATCTAATGTTTCACTACTCCTTATCCTAGAATCCTTGTTTAAAATATCACCACTCAAGACATGGCAGTAACAGGCATGCCTGACCCTTAGAAACTCTGAACTATAGAAATGTGTCAAAATTTAACCAGTAAAACTGAAAACTGGAGAAAAGGAGTCAATTTAAAATCTGCTTCTATGTTAGATCAAAAAAAAAAAAAAAAACGAAAAAAGAAAGATCAGAGTAATATGCTATCATATTATTTCCCAGAGTAAATTGTGGGATATCACAAAAATTCATTTTGTCAACCATCATAATCATCTCGTATTTGGATAGAGACATTTCTGCCGATTAACACAAGAAAAAGATTCCCTCCTTCCCCTCCTTGCCTATCCAAGCATCTTTCAGGCTCCAGTCTAAGTCTCACTGCCTTTTTTCCTGACAACTCTGGCCCATAGAAGTCTCTCCTTAGTCCACTGAAAAGTATTTTTGCTGGAACACTCTGCAGGAAATCACCAAGGGTTCTCATTAGAAGTTCAGATTCCCAGGTCCACCCGAGACCTAGTAAATCAGAATCTCTGAGAGTGGAAGCCAGGAATGTCTATCTTTTACAATCACATTCTTTCACATTAACCTATGAGAAGCTATGTCTTACTCTCATGTCCTTCCAAAACACTTACTCATATACTAGCTGGCACTGCTAAATATCATAAAAACAACTTCATGTCCAGGTATCCTAGTTTTAGAACTATTTTGTTAGCTTGTTAAAGGCTCCAAAGTGTATCCCATGTCTTTTTCTATTACCCAAATCACTTAGTGGAGTACCAATTGATCCTTGGTAGGTGGGAACTTCCCTAAATTGTGGAGTTATTTACTTTTGGCATATACACAACGTTGAAAACGAAAGGGAAAAGCATATTTAGATGAATCTAATTTTAATTCCAAAGGCAGAAAACTTAAAATTAACACCTGTGATATGAATAATTACTCACTCATTTATTCAATCGCTCATTCATTCATTTATCTATTCCTTTATTTGAGAATCATGCTTACTGTGTGATTTGCACCATTAGTAGCAATTCAAGTAAAGAAAAACTGCCAAGTGGGGGAGACAGGCAGACCAACAATCGCCCTATAGAGTAATCAGTGCCAGAAGAAAATGCTATGAAGGTTTAGAGATATAAGAGGCTAAGAAAGGCGCTCTTGAGGTACTGATCCATGCTAAACTTTGGGAAAGGAACAGGGTTTGGCTAGATGGAGAAGGGCTTTTGAAACATGACTGCTGCTTTTGTTTGCAACTTTTAAATTGCTTATTGTTGAGTTTTCTGAATGAGAAATATACTTAAGTGCGTACACACTAGTCTATATGTCTACTGAAAATAAGAGTACTCCATTTCAGTTTTGTACAAATGTCGGCATTTTAATCAAATACAAAGCATTTTAGGGGCATGTGGGTGGCTCAGTCAGCTAAGTGTCCAACTCCTGATTTCTGCTCAGGTCATTATCCCATGTTTCATGAGATTAAGTCACACATTGGGCTCTGTGCTGATAGCATAGAGCCTGCTTGGAATTCTCTCTCTCTCTCTCTCTCTCTCTCTCTCTCTGCCCCTCCCCAGGTCATGCATGCACACACACTCTCACTCTCTCAAAATAAAAAATATAAATTTTAAAAATGCAAAGCATTTTAAGTCCTTGCTAAAACAAATCAGTTAAGGCTCTTCCAACTGAATGACATATATTTAAAGTTATGTTCATTGATTCACAGAAGCTTAATAACTGCACTTCACAGAATGTCAGCCAGGGCCTCTAGGTAATGCTCCCCCAGTGGGCACATATTCATATTTTGAGCACTAGTCTCATTATGTGCCCTGTACCTGTGTATTTTTCCCAACAATTTAGGATGTATAGGTTTTTCCTAGTATTTAGAGTATTACCTTCTTGGCCCTGGGTGTCTATGAGAAAATAAAGAATAACCACATCCGAATAATGGTTGCTAAGAAAAAAAATTGCCCTAATAAAATTAATACCAATAACTGCAAAATTCCCCAGCCACAAGGTTGACATTAAATAAAAGTCAATTGTTTTCAAATATGTCTTACCATAGAATACAAGTTTTTATATGGCATTATTATTGTACATTCCTGCACAATAAACAGATGTTGAAAAATACAGTGACTTTAGGCTAAAATAGTGTCCATTTGTCCTTGAATTTTCAATGCTACAAAATGAAAGCAAGGTTACTTGGGATGAAAGGGCAGAGAACCTACATATTGACACTAGCTTCAAAAAATAAATTTACTTTGATAAATAAAAGCACCAGAGAAAGCAGCACAATTTTCAGATTATAAAAGAAAAAAATAAAGAAACTAGGCAAGGATAACTACTCAAAATCTGCCAAGTGAAAAGATTTTTGAAATGTAACTGATGAGAGGTAATACAGTCCACCTTTGAGCAACATGAGCACTAACCTCCCAACGTAGCCAAGAATCTGCATATTGCCTTCAATTCTGCCATAACTTAACTACTAATAGCCTGCTCCTGACTGCAAGCCTTACCAATAACAAAAATAGTCAACTAACACATACAACTATACACCAACATACAACTATTTTGTATGCTGTGTGTTTTCTATACCGTATTCTTATAATAAAGTAAGCCAGGGGAAAGAATGTAATAAAGAAAATTCCAAGGAAGAAAGCTACAGTCCTGTATCAAAGTAAATCCATGAATGAGTGTACCTGTTCAGTTCCAACTCCTGTTCTTCAAGGGTCACCTGTGCACTATATCGATTAAACTACTGGAAAATATCATGACACCATGCATAGATGTATACAGTGTTTACCTTTGATCTTAAAGCTGTGCTGCCTTGAAATGTTCAATCTATGGTCAAAAGTCTTTTTCCTGCTCCCTCCATAGAGACAAAAGCAACTGTGCAGCCCTCTGCTTCCTGTCCATCCATATGCCTTTATTGTCATTTTGACAAAGACTAACAACCTACACTAAACGAATGGCAAAAACCAAATAACAAGCAGCATGTCTGACTTTCTTCCGAGGATCTTGCCTCCCCCAAACAAAGAGGAGCAGCAGGCCTAATTGTGAAGTGCACAGATTACCCCCAGCTCGGGAAGGAGGAAAGGGTCCCTTCTGCAATACCCAGCTACAACATGGGTCCCCTAGGACTTAATTATCTCTCTTGTTAGGCTATAATAGGGGCTCTAAAACGATATTGCAGGTTTTCTCCAGCCAAAAAATTGATTAGTAAAGTCGTATAAATCAAATGTCAACATTCGTTTTATGTATGAGTGGGGCCCACAACCACAGCCTGGTTGTCATGAAGAAGTTGTCAGTATCATGCAACAGTTAATAAGGTAGCTATTGAGGCAGGAAGCACATTAATACTGAAGAGGAAATCTGCATCCACACTGACTGGCAGTGTGTTTGGTGGTGCTTGCTTCCAGATTTTCTATATAGATGGAGTGGATGATTATCACTCCATGAAAAACACTGATGTTGTCCTCACTTGGATATCCTCCTCTCTGGGAGAGTTCAGTATGCTTATGACCATTTCAATGGCAATGCCGGCTGGGATATTTACAGATGTGGAGGCTTCTGAACCTCTCTGCTATGACTACTGCTGGGCCCTGGATTCCATTCTTCCCCGCGTCTTCTAGGCCTTTGCTCTCAACCTGCCCTTTTGGCAGATTTTATGTCTCTTTCGATGAGCTTCTATTTTCATCAAATGTTACATAAGTTAACATAAACTTTATCCTAGTGGGAACTTCTTTTCTTCCCACTCTCTTTTTGCATTTTATCCATCCTATTTTCTCTCTATCCCTATCACCAGCAGTTTACATGTTCTGCCTTCACATTTACTCCACCAAACCCACCTCAACAACTACCTTTAATCTGACTTTTCTTCTTTTTGTATTTTTTATTTTATTTCCTCTTTATTTATTTCTAGGAGAGAGAGAGAGAGACAGCATGAGCAATGGAGGGTCAGAGAGAGAGGGAGTCACAGACTGAAACAGGCTCCAGGCTCTGAGCTGGCAGTCGGCACAGAGCCCGACGCGGGGCCCGAACTCATGAACCGCGAGATCATGACCTAAGCGAAAGTCGGATGCTCAACTCACTAAGCCACCCAGGCGCCCCTCTTCTTTTTTTAAAAAAAATTTTAATGTTTTATTTATTTCTGAGAGAGAGAGAGAGAGAGAGAGCATGAGCAGGGGAGGGTCAGAAAGAGAGGGAGACACAGAGTCCGAAACAGGCTCCAGACTCTGAGCTGGCAGTTAGCCCAGAGCCCAACACAGGGCTCGAACCCACGAATCATGAGATCATGACCTGAGCCAAAGTCGGACGCTTAACCTACTGAGCCACCCAGGTGCCCCAATCTGGGCAGTCTTGTCAGCCTGTCTTACGCTTTCCCTGCTGGCTCAGTAACAGGAAGCCTGGCAACTACATCTTCTCAGACTCTACTGCCAGCTTTCAGGTTTTGTGAATGAAATGCACTCACAATATTCTGGAAGCTAAAAGGAGGCATATGGTTTTCTTCCCCTGCCCACAGTAGTGCAGACTATGTGAGCTTGCCATAATCGGCCGGGCTCTGTACTCGCTATGTGTCACCTGTCTCAGGGCTGCATAGCTGCACCCCTGGCAGTAGTTCACACTGTTTCTCCACCTTGGGCAGCAGAAGCAACCTCTTAACTCTGGACCACAATCCCAGATTGACCTTGGCAGCTAGTAAAGGCCCCCCAACTTTTGCTCCTTGAAACTTGAATTTGTTTTGCAGGCTAGTGCTTCTGGGGATTAAATCCCTCTGTGCTGAAAGCAGACTGACATGTCTCTTTTCCTGACTGATACTCTTATCACCATCCCCCATCAATTGGGATGAAAAGTCTACAGCCTCTTTTCAAGTGTCTCCTCTTTCCTACCACTTCCCAAGTACTCCCAGTTGGTCCCCTTCAATGCCCTTCTCTTTCCTTGAACAATGTCCTATCCCTACCTAGACCAGGCTCCATTTCCTTTTCTTAAACTTCTCTAAAAGTCGTCTACCTCGTTCTACTATCTAGTTAGTAACTTCACTGTCCCCACTTGCATTAGGTCAATCTTCTTCAAACAATCATTCTTATTGTTTCAAGAATTTAGTTGAAAACCTTACAGAGACTCGTCCTTGCTGCCTACAGGGCAACAAGCGAACCATGAATCAAGGCATGTACAATATTTCCTTCTTCCTATGGCCTTATTTCCCCCTTTCCCCCCTCATATTCTATATGCACAGTCACTTGTGGCTATGTGGAATTATTCTTGCAGTATACCCCTTGCTTTCCAGCCTCCAGACCTATTTATGATTATATTCCCTTCCAGAATGCAATTTCCCACTACCCCCAGTGAAGGTCTTCAAATCCTTACTTATGATTCATCTCAAATATCACTGGAAATCCCCATATCCTATGGATTCCTGCAACATTCTGAACCTAGCCTATATAGCTCATCAAACTTTTCCAATTTTTTGCATTTCAACAAGTGTGCTGTCTCTGTGGCATATTGTGGGTGCCACATAACTTTTGTTTGAACTATATTCTCTACACTGGGCTTAAATCTTTGGTTTGGGTAACTGTGAAAACCTGGAAAACATGGGACTGAGTTCATTTACCATGTTTGTGATCCGGACTAGAAAATGAGATCTGGGTATGAAGGTCTTACAGCATTTGAAGCCTCACCTCTTCAATATTTAATGTTGCATCCAGTGAACCTCACAAACCTCCTTGCCAAACTATAGGTTCATTCTGAGCACTGCTCAAAATTAGTGGATCATGAGATTATAAACTTTTCTCATGTATAATTGCTCCATTTCAAGACTTTATGATTTATAGGCAAGATCTAAGATTCTAAATGTGTAAGTACATATATATTAATTTGAACCATATTAAACTGCTGATATTTAATCATTTTGATCTATAAAATGAGTTTTATATGATTCAATATAATAAAGACATTAAAAGGATTTTTGTTGCATAGTTACTTTTCACAACAGGGTTTGCTTTATGTAGTAAGGCACAATAAACACATGCACTTCAAAATAGATTCATCTCACGGGAAAAAGCTTTAATAATGACAACAATAATAATAGCAAATACTTCTTGAGCACTTATTGTATACTATCCATCATGGTAAGAATGTTACCTAAATATTCTCTCTCTCTCTCTCTCTCATTTCTTATGATAACTCAGTTTTAATCACCATCTGATGAAAGAAAAAACTTCTGGTTAAAGTGCCTAAGTAACTTGCTCAAGGTCAGATAGCTACTAAGCAGTGGAAGACTTAATATTATTATAGAGTTGCTACTTTTGACTATATTAAAAAATTAACTATTTTTTTCCTGCAGGAGACTTTTTGTTTCTTTTGCCCCTCCTGGTGATACTAGGAAAAATAATGAAGAGAAATGAAACTCACGAAAGAATTCAAATGTCACCTCCTCTTCAAACCTGGGGCTACTTTGTCTACTGGGGCTTTGACCTGTTTATTGTATGTCTCTATAGCCCTTTATCTTTTTTCCCTCTTATGTTGAACTTAGCATATATTGCTTCCTCCCATAACTCCACATACATGTTTAAATTTTTAAATTTCCTAATTAAATTGTAAAGCTCTGACAGGACAGTAAACATGTATAATATACTTCACTTCCAACAGCAAGGAGCAGTTTATTTCCATCCAGACACAATCCATCCATCCATCCTTCCTTCTTTCTTCCTTCCTTCCTTCCTCCCTCCCTCCCTCCCTCCCTCCCTCCCTTCCTTCCAGGAATTACTGGGCCTTAAAACTGCAGAGTGCAAACAACACTAAGATAAAAGACTCAGTATCCACTCAAAAGGAACTTACTACTGTTTCACAGGGGCACGTACAAGTGTGTCAACATAAACAACGGCACAGGTTGCATAACTTCAGAGGGCAGAATACAGAGAGGTGAGCCACCCATCAGTAGGGGAGGAAGCCGCTTCAGAGAGAAAGTTTAAAAAACTGGCACTGCTTGGGTGAAGCCTAAAAAGTAAAGGAGGATTAGCCAATGGAAAAACTCGGGGGGAGCATGCCCAGAAAGAGGGAACAAAGGCACAAAAGAGCCTGGAACAAAAGAGCTCAGAGACAGGACCAAAGGAAGGCAATGGGGAAGAAAGTTAGGTGAAAGAAAGGAAAAAGGAAGAGAGTAGCATTTTCTCTTGAATTTAGAAAAATTCACATGAGAGTGAAAGCAGTAACTTCATGCCAAACGATAAAACCAGATAAACTCAAAGCAACTGATTTGAGTGGCCAGGCTGATGTCAATTACCTCAAGGCCCAGGTCCATATACATGAGAGCTTGGTATGTGGGAGGGAAAAGAGTCACTATCACATGAAATCTGATGATTTACAATAGATTTAGGTAAGTTGGAAATAAAGTCACAGGGATACAAAAAGCTAATGAAAACAAAGAAGGTCCTATTTCTACCTGCTCTGGTAATTGAAGCTCTTTAGCTGAACAGATGGTGCATTTCACCAAAATCTGATGGAAACAAATCTTCACAGGCCTTCTGTATTAAGAAATAATTTAGCAGCCTTCCCTGGAGGTTTGGCATGTTCTTTGTCTAAATACAATATAATACAAAGAAACTAGTCTTTTGGAATCCTTAATTAAATAGTCTTAATGCTATATAAGAAAATGTGGTTTAATTGCAATCCAAAATGAATCATAATAAGAGGAGGTTTTCCAAGTCTGGACATGTTGCTAACAACATTCGGTACAAGGAAGGATTGTATTATATTTTTTGGAAGTATATGTCTGAAAGGTTCAGGAAAAGAGGGCTGAATCTGGACAATAGAACAGAACTGATGACCACATCCAAGGTGATCAACTTCACAGAGAAGGTATCTACTCGTCTAATGAGGAGAATGTATTTTGACAGAAAACTAGAAGATACAGTAATGCAATATTTATGGATTGCAACTCCAATGGAAACACCTTTTAATATGTAATCGAATGACATAACAAATTTATAATGTCTTTTCCATTTCATAAATTTGCATTGAGTAATGACAAAGGGCAAGGAAACTACCCCATTGTTAACTGATGGATATGCAGTGTGAAATGTGTTCAATATTTATATTCTTTCCACACCAATCTTCTATTTTTATTTATATGATCATTTCCTGACAAACATAATATGAATAACGTCTGCAGAATTTTTATTAACAATGTGCTAAGACAATACTGCTCTGCCTATATAAAACCATTTGCTAATGTCTCATGTCAAAACCTATTTATATTATTTTATTTTTTTCCTCCCCATGTTTTCTGAAGGCAATCATTTCCCATTAAATTAATCCTCAGCACCTTCAAGTCATTTGAGTATTCTTCTGGCATTTCACATTGTTTGGGAAACCCCTGGGTATTCAGATTCATTATGAAAATTCCTAAAACCAAAGCAGGGTCAGGGTTTGGAAGTGTAATATACCTTTCCTTTCCTAATGTAGAACCAGAGGGCTATGCACAAATACAGTATTTCATTTTGCAATTAAGTTCAGGTGAATTACTCAAACTTCAAAATGTGAAATATGCCACGATTGCCATTATTCAAAGCCCAGTAATTCTCCACCACATTTTTTTTTAATGGAAACATAGCTGAAGGTGTCCAAGTAGTAATGAATAGAGAAAGCCATAGCATTCTTGCCTACAGATTCTGAAGAAAAATCTTTTCTAACAGTTCAAATCATCCTCATTTTTCTAGACTGTAGACTCATTTCACTGACAACCCCTTAGGCTCCGAGACCTCTTTGTTCAAGTTTCTGTCTCCTTCCTGCTCTCTTCTCCACACATGGGAGCAGTAACACTGAAAAGGGCTTCATGGCCTAAAATGGAGGCTCCAGAACATAGAAATCTCCAGCTTTATAATCAAAATCATGCTTTATAATGGGTACTACTTCTCACCTAGCATTTAATTTCTTGGGTTCATCCAAGATGGTAAAAAATGAAAGAGTAGCAAATCAAAGCTCTTAATGGAAGGTGAGAAAGGATAAGGGAGGGTCTTTTCAAACCTTCCTGAGTTCTCTGACTCAAGCACAAACTCCCCAGGATGCTCTTGACCTCTCAGATCTTGCTGGTTTTTCAACCTAACAACTCCTCAAGCATTTGCTGTCCATAACACTATTCTGTCACTCATATCTTGTCTTCTGGTGTTCCCTGCAATTGTCCTGGGTGTGTGTCCTGCCGAGATCCCAGCCCTGGAAGAATGTGGCCATCTAACTCTTCATCCCACCCATGTCATGTGAGAGAGTACGGGGTACCCCCACTCAGGCAGTGGCTACAAATCAAGTTGCCTTGGGAAACCACATAGAAGATGCCTGAGGTCTTATGGACACATTATCCTGTTTTCATTAGAGTCCAACATCATCAGACTATCTGCATGGTGGCTCTTAAGGTGTTAACTTCCTCAAGAGACAACTCATTATTTGCATAAAGATCACAAAGAAGAAGCAGAAGTGCAAAATGGTTAGTACTACTATCCCTGGTTCTGGAAAGTCAAGGTTCTACTTCTACTATATGTAATACCTCAGCATTTGAGGGTCCTTACCTCTAGAACAGAATACATATTTACCATGTCTTATAGAAGATGTGTAGGTGACACAAGTTTAAAGGATTGAAAGCACTGAGAACTGTGCACAAGTGTCTCTGTTGCTCACGTTCTCAGTGAGCGGATGTTATCATTTGCTGGGGGACCCAGAACAATTAGCAAAAGACCCTGAAAGACAGGCTCTGAAGGCTCTTTTCCAGTTAGCTTTTTTTGTGAGCATCCAGAGTCAAGAAGGGGACAAATCTTCAGCTATGGTAACTGAAGAAAAATTTTATCTTCAAAAGAAACAAGCTCATGGTTGGCATTATGCAATGTCAAAGAAGGAGCCCACAAACTGTGAGGAGTGGAGGGTGCCTCACATGCTTCCACCCCTCTAGCCTGGTTGATTTTTAAAAGTCACCCATGAAAGGTTTATTTATTTATCTTAAATTATTGCCTATTAGAATGCAGACTCTTGGAAGGGAAACATTAATGAAGGAAAAAGGCCTAGCCATGGGAATGAAGATAAACCTGAGGTGTGATCTTATTTCGACTTTTCTACTGTACAGTATAATTTTATGGAATTTGCTTAACTTGCTTTTCATCAAGTATAAAATAGGGATTCCTCACTCATTTGTAATTTAGAGTGGAACCCATACAAGGAAACCACATAGTAGAATGCCTGGTGTGCAGAAAGCACTCAATATGTTGCAGCTCCCATTTATTATTTCAACTCACTTTGAGTAGTTTACCAGATTATTCTAAAGCAAATGATCACTGATAGTGAAAGGCAGTAGAATTCACCATCACAATATGTAAGCATAGGAACTCTGGATGTGCCCCCCACCCCAATTCCAAATACACTGCTTCAGTATATTGATTATTCCCAGCTGTCGGCACCTGAAAAGTGGCAAATTCAGAAAGTTTTCTCTGAACTTCCCTTTCCTGCCTAAAGACAGATCTTCCAGAGGCAACGCAACTGTCATTTGTTCACTGTGTGGGAGTCTCATCAGCCAGAGAAAGCTGCCTTCATTGCAGGATAGAAGACCAGAAGTCAACACCACATCCAGACCAAATTTGTCACACTATCATACCTTCTTTCTATTCTTCTAAGTGTCCCTTCACCTTTCCTAAAAATCATTTGCTCTCCTCTAAGACCCCTACATGCCTCCTGCCCTTTTCCTAGTGGTATGATATTGAATCCTAAATCCTAAAGCTACCTCTTCGAGTTACTCATTTTCCCCTGGGTATCTCCCATGTAGATACAGAGTATACATGTTAAGAAACTTTTCTTCATTTTTCTCTTATTAATCTTTTATTACAAGAACTTTATTAAAGTAAGGTAAAGGGACATTTATTTCTCCTCCCATATAGGATAATTTGATAGAGAAACAGAGAAGAAAAAAGGAGGGCACTGGCAAGAGATGTAGAGAATCAAGGCAGTCAGAGGCCAGTGTAAGCAGAAGACACTAGAGCTGAAGCAAACTTTCTCTGTTCTGAATGCCAGGGCCTGACCTGTGTGTGATTTTGTTTCTCCCTTCACACTGTTTTACACCTTAATTAAAGTTTCTTAATCAAGTTCTGGAAAAAAGTCCTTCAAAAATTCAGCTCTTGGGGTGCTTGGGAGGCTGAGGTGGTTAAGCGTCAGACCTCGGCTCAGGTCATTATCTCATGGTTTGTGGGTTTGAGCCCCGCATCTGGCTCTGTGCTGACGGCTCAGAGCCTGGAGCCTGCTTCAGATTCTGTGTCACCATCTCTCTCTGCTCCTCTCCTGCTCATGCTCTCTCTCGCTCTCTCTCAAAGATAAATAAAAACATTAAAAAAAATTCAGCCCTTGTCTCTGATTCAGCCCTTGACCTTGCAGCCCTAGGAAAGAGTGATGAGGCCATACAAGATTGAGCAGGAGGCCCCTAGGTCATCCCCACAGAGTTACAGGAACACCAGACTCAAGTCCAGGTATGGAATGTACCTAATCATACTCAAGAAGTTCGGAAAGCTTCCCAAACCAATAACTCCCCAAAGAAGGAAGCTTATCATTTGAAAACACAGCTAATTGTAGGTAAAATCACAATGGAATAAGGGTAAAAATGCAATCATCTCCAAAATGTATGATAATTACTATAAAAAACAAATCTCCCACTTATATCTTCTGGTTTACCCTTTTTAGTGAAAATGCCTGCCTGGGTCAGACCCTGCACACTGCTAAGTGACCTGTGGTAGGTGTCAAAGCCTTCTTTGTTTCCTTGGCTCTGCCACTGACCAGTCATGTGGCCTTAGGTGGGTGACATGTTTCTGTTTATTCATGGGTAAAATGTGCCTATCACAAAATAGCTGTTCAATAAATATTACATCCTGGCTAATTATAACTTATTTATCAATTCAACAATATTTATTAGCCATTTACCACATATTTAGCCCTGGCTTAGACATCGGGGCAATCAAAGAAGACTTTGAGTGAGTCTATCTTTGTTCAGCCAAAAGTTGCTAGGAACATAGTGTAAAGAACATTCAGTGATAAACTAGAGAGTTTGGCTTTGATTCCATGGCAGATGAGAAACAATGAGTGTTTTAGAGAAGAAAATTACTTAACCAAAGAGGGGTCTGTGGAAGCTGAGTCCTTTGGTGGTCAACTAGAGACCGAGCGCCACGTGGTCAGATAGGGGAGGGGCAGGGTGGCGATTACAGTAGGAATCAGAAGAGAAAGAATAATATGTGTAAAAGAGACACTTTCAGGAGTCAACAAGACTCAGAAATAACTACATAAATGAATAAAGTTGAAGGAAAGCCAGAAGGGACTGTACGTGGTTGTGTGGAATCCCACAGAAAAATTTTAAGAAGGGAAGTTAGGTGGGGCCTACGTCAGTGTGAGTTTGTTTATTAAATTTTATCTTATTTTATTATAAGAATTCTAGGGACAGGGGTGCCTGGGTGGCTTGGTTGGTTAAGTGTCCAACTTTCACTTAGGTCATGATCTCGCGGTTCGTGGG
Source organism: Proteles cristata cristata (assembly GCA_017311185.1). Lineage (NCBI taxonomy): Eukaryota > Metazoa > Chordata > Mammalia > Carnivora > Hyaenidae > Proteles > Proteles cristata. The sequence goes on along the minus strand of JAESUZ010000367.1, from coordinate 926,795 downwards.
TTCGAGCCCCGCGTCGGGCTCTGTGCTGACTGCCAGCTCAGAGCCTGGAGCCTGTTTCAGGCTCTCCCTCTCTCTCTCTCTGACCCTCTCTCTCTCTCTCTCTGACCCTCCCCTGCTCATGCTGTCTCTCTCTCGGTCTCCTAGAAATAAATAAACATTTAAAAAAAAAAGAATTCTAGAGACAGTATAACTGGTTCCAAAATCTAGGGACAGTATAACTGGTTCCAAATACAATGTAGTGAGCTGCATACAATACTGCATAAAGCACAGGCCAGGCAGAAGGCAAGTATGTGTGAGTAAGTCTGCCTTAAGAGGTCAGGGACATCATCCCAACAAAAGTAAAATCTGAGTGGTATCATGAAAGGTGGAGAGGCATTCACCAAACAGAGAAGTGCAGGAAGGCTATTCCAAGGAGAGAGACAGAATGTGCAAGGATGCAAGGGTGAAAAATGGTAGAGCCACGGTGTCAGAAAACCATCCCAATTGCACCCAGATGAGCAATGTCAATGGCTGGCTACTCTTGCTAATGGTGCAAATGTCAAAATAACCTCCCCATCCACCTTGGAGCACACACTAAATCTCCATCCAGTACACTCCCTTAAGGAAGTCCTGGTGAAATAAACAGTTCGGACAAGCCTTCTGCTACTTGTGAAGGAAACCAGATCTGCTAGCCATGACAGTGCAAATAATTTTTGATGCATTATGTATTTTAATATTTCAGAAAGCAGCACCCTTATAGGAGTAATAGGTCATAGGATGCAAAGATTTTACTGGAAAGAAGCATGGACATATTTGATGCCTAGAAATCTGGGTCCCCTAGCAGGGAGAGAATCTGGGGAACAGCAGGACAAAATTGATTTCAGTAGGCCTGAAGGCAGGGAAAGCTCAGAAATGAACTTTGAATATATGCTAGAATGTTTATTTCTAAAGCCTTGATGAAAAATGTGTTCAATATATTTCTATTTATGAATGTGTGTGTATATATATATATATGCACATGTATGTGAACGTATTTATGTCTAAAGATCTGTTATGTATACGTACATGCACACCTGCACAGGATATTTAGTCCATGGATTATATTTGCTATTATGCAAATTTTTGTTCTTGAGCAAAATAAAGGGCAACGGTAGGCATACTTCTGAGATGACCCCCAATGCTCTCTGCTTCCTGTCATTTATATGAATGTGAGGTCTATTTCCCTTGAGGACAGGCTGGACTTAGTGACTTGCTTCTAACCAATAACACACAGCTAATTTAACGGGATGTCACTTCTCTGATTATGTTATAAAAGTTTGTGACTTCCCCCTTATTGGCAAATTCTCTGTATTGCCTTCTCTGCTTACATGCTTCTATGAAGCAAGCTGCCCTGTTGGAAAGGCTCATATGGAAAGGAACTGAGAACTGCCAATGGCCAAGCTGCAGCAAGAAAGTGAATACTATCAATGCCATGTGCTCTTGGGAGACAGTCCCTCCCCAGTGGTCCCTGGAGGTGCTGACAGCCCAAGCAGACACCTTCAATACAGCCTATATGAGAGACCCTGCAGCAAAGAACACACCTGAGCCATGCTCAGACTCCAGACTCACAGAAACTGTGAAGGAATGAATGTGTGTGAGGTTCTAAGATTCAGTTTTGAGGTAGTTTGTTATAGGGCAATAGATTACCAGCACAGGAGCTAAGTGTTAAAATACATCCTCTTTATTAGAACAAGGAAAACTATCAAGTTTACCCACATAATGACTCTGGCCACCAAGAGTTTCCTAAACATATGGATAATTTCTCTCATATGTTTTTATATGTATTCTATTGTAATTTATTTACATTTGTTCATCCTATCTCGTCACTTCGTTTCTCCTTTAATTATAAGGCTTGGTTGTGAATCTACCATCTTCTTTATAGTCAGTGACGGATTTCTTTCCAATGCACATCTTATACCGAGGACCAGCTCTCTTTGATAAATTCAGTGTACATTCTTTGTATTGGAGACGTATATGGATGTATTAATTGCTTCTCACTGACATGGTTGTAAACTACATGAGAGCATGAAGGATATCTAATCACAGAGTGTAAAGATCTATGACCCAAGCAGAATTGCTTGTACTTCATAGCTATTCAATGCATATTTGGGTTTAATTTTGCAGATATAGTACAAGTACTCCATAGCTCTGCCATGCATATTTAGGATTAATTTTGCAAATATAGCATAAGATCTTTCATAGAAAGTTCAAAGGACTCTTGAAAATAACTCACAAAAGGAGAAAGTAGTGAATGTCCTTACTTCCTACATAAATTTGAAATAAACAAATTATATACAAATAGACTTCCCCTTCATATATTTTTTTTCAGTAGAATATAAGCCAAGGATGATAACCAGTGGACCTGCATAAGGTATCAAAACTAAATAATAACTCAAAGGGAAGTTATACTTTTACATCATAGGGATATCTATAAATACCATGTTCATTATGCAATAAAATGATAGACTTTAATAAAGAAATACAAACTATGGCATTTTATTTAATTCTAAAAATTTAAAGTTAACTTATCTCTTACTAAGGATAAACAAAACATTTTTAGAGATGTTGAAAACTCATTTACTTGTATTTAGCACAGCAAATGTGGAAGAAAGTTACATACTTATTTCAAACAATTATAATTTCCCAATATTGAAAACAACAGCTGTGGAAGAAAGTAATTAACATGATTTACTATATAATCATTCTATCATTATATGCTATTTAGAAATACAGTAGCAAAACTGAGTGGCTTTCTTGCTTGTGCTCATAAAAAACAAAAACAAAAAAACACCCCTATTTTCTCAATCTTCTCATGTGTCAACTGTGCTTTAAAACAGTTTTGTTCATTTATTAGAGAAAATTTTATGATATGTTTCCTTGTATTTTGGAACTTATTCCCCATTGCCAGGTACAGCTGTTTAGTATGTGTGCCTAGCTCCACATACTCTGTGACAAATAGATCTAGTGCATATCTTCCTGGAGTGATAATGCATTTCACCATGTGCCACAGAAAAGATGATGATGAGCTTGAAAAGATAACCAACTCTTCTACTTGCTTATTTCTGACTATGCTTTTAGGTGTTGTGCAAAGAAAGATAATATCAGGTGAATTAGTCCAATTACCACCCTAGAGAAAGGGACAAAGAAAATGAGTTTTCTCCCATCACTTTACCATCCTTATTACCATCCAATTTTCTCAAACTTATTCCTCCCACTGCCTTTTATAGTTGAAGTATGATGTAGCCAGAAGATTTAAAAACAGGCAAATATCCAAAACATTTTCATATATTGGGTAAAATGTTTCTTAGTGCCTATATCTCTAAAAATAACTAAATGTTGGCTATCAATAGCTTAATGCTATTAATCAGTCAGCGTATCATCTATTTGATCTATTTTTTATTTATCTTTGTTTTCCTTTTGAGGCTAATTATGATTTTTGAGATTGCAAAGACTCTTACTTCCTATGTTTCCAGAACCAAAAAACTAAGGTCATGTCATTCAGTGAAACATGACTATCTGTCAGAAAGAGTATGTGTAGAGGTGGTGAACAAGGTGTTACTTCAAATTTCTAAGTGGTTCAATGTCTGTGAGGGGTACAATATGCTGTCATTAGACTGTGCTGGGCACTGTGCAAAGAGGTGAGTTTTAAAGGAGAACCCAACACCTTGTTAATTGTGGCATCAACACTCCACTAACTGTGAGCAAGCAGTAAGCCTAAAAAAGATAAGACCAAGAAGAGTGAATGAAGACTTCCTGAGTAACTACAGACCAGGATTAAGGTAACAGAGGATTTCACAACAGAGTCTATTAGGGATATTCCCATTGGAGCCACAACAGACCCAAGTTCATTCTTGAACTCCAGGGATGACAGTTATTGGGGTCTCAGGGATGACAGCGTATTTTCTCATCATGGCCATCTAAAACCACAGCCAACTACATCTGTTCCCATTTCTGTTAAAGAAAACAATTAGGGCTCATTGTGAACTAAACTTCCCTTGCCTTAAGAATAAGAGGAGGCATTAAAGAACAAGGTATGATGACCAAGAGTTCAAGAATTCAGAGAAACAACTATCTCTAAACCTGAAGGATATTTTGCTGCTATCCTGAATAAAAACCATAAGAACTTCTTCAGAGTTAAAAAACACAGCTTTACTTAAAGGCATTCAAACTTGCCCTATTAGATTTCATTTTTAGGCCCAGACATTTTATTTTATTTTATTTATTTATTTTTTTTTTACAAATAGTTTATTGTCAAATTAGTTTCCACATAACACTCAGTGCTCATCCCCACGAGTGCCCTCCTCCATGCCCATCCCCCTCTCCCCCCCACATCCATCAGTCCTCAGTTTTTGTCAGCATTCAAGAGTCTCTCATGGTTTGCCTCTCCCCTTTCCCCCACCATTTCTGCCCTTCTTCTCCCCCTTGGTCCTCTGTTAAGTTCCTCCTAATCCTCCTATACATGCACACATATGATATTTGTCTTTCTCTGCCTGACTTATTTCGCTCAGCATAACACCCTCAAGGTCCATCCATGTTGCTACACATAGGCCCAGACATTTTAAATCAAACGAGGGTTTGTCTGGGAGGCTCACATGGCTTCAGGAAGACCAGTGCTGCAGAGGCTCCCAGGGAACTATCCTTGGTTCTGACTTCACATCCTTTCTGCCAACTCTTTTGGCAACTCTTTTGGCAACTCATCCCTTGCCAGCTCTTTTGATGCTAATCTTTTCATAGACAAAGTCCCCATTACTTCAGTCTAGGGTGCTCATTTGAGATACACTGTTCATCCGACAAATGGTTTAACCAAACAAGGATCTATCCAGACCTCTATCAACCCTGTCTCTTCTGCCCTCCTCTACTCTTGCCTAATTCATTAGGTAGCTAGTAAGAGCCCACTCCAGTGCAGCACAACAGGTAGCTGTAAATTGTGCTGTTGAATGGGGGTAAGAGACACACCACCTTGGATCTAAATGCACTTGGGAGGGCAAAACATTCAGAAACAGTGAATGCAGCTATCCTCTCAAGAGATAATGGTGACCTCCTATGTTTATTTCTCGCTTGAGCTTGTAACCATGAAAATGACTTGTGACACCAAAACTACCCCAAGAATTGAGAGATGATGGTTCTACTCAGACAGATCAGTAGTTTACACACATCAACCAGTGTATAATACCCTCACACCACATTGCAAACACTCTTGAGTTTCTATTTCACTCAGTGCAACTCCTGATTTAAAAGATTAGAGATTATAAGGCACTGAACACAGCAATTTACTGGCAATGATATTCTAGACCCTGTTGTAAGTGCTTTGCATTTGTTAATGCATACCCTTTTCAAGATAATAATCTCTATGAGTAGCTATTATCATTATCACTCACTTACCTACCCCACTAAACGTAGATGAAGCAAATGAGACAGACAAGTTAAGTGACTATCTCAAGGTCACACAGACTGTAAGTGGTACAGCAGATTATGCATTGAGACAGTTTGGCTCTAGGATCCAGTATCCAAATTGCTTCATGTCCCTGCCAGTTATATAGGGAATTTGCATGGGGAGGAGACTCTTACCTTAAAAGGAGGGCTGGACTAAAACACTGAATTCTTTCAGTCTGAAATTTTTGTGATTTTAAGAAGAGTTTTGCTTTTGATTTTTGACTAAATAAATGGTCTTTTTTCAAAAATGTATGTTATACCCTAAAGTACAATTATTATGTACATAATAATTATAATTTGTTTAAAACACCCAATTATTTACTTTTTGCTTCATTGCTTATTCAAAATTTTCAGCTCTATATTTGTTTATAAAATACTATATGCATAGCATTACATGGAGTCTGTACTTGTATTTTAAATTTCTAAATCTTAGGATAAAATTCCTAGAGGGAATTATCTGACATACCTCAGAATATATTTTCTTATGGACTCAAAATTTAATAATATAAATTACTATAATTTCCAATACTTCTATTCCTATAAGAACAAAAACAAAATATCTAAATAAGTTCTTTTTTCAGATAACTATTAACCACTTATTAAGTCAAGAAAACTAAAAAAAAAAATCATTTGTAACTGTTTTCCAAAAATGGGCCACATACTTTTAAGTTTCACTGGTTTGATCTGAACATAATTTAATCTCTCTAGAGCCATTTAGAACAGTCACTATAACTACCAATTGCTGAGTATACATAGTTTTCCCATCCTTTTTCTAATTTGTGACTTTTCTGACACTGTTAATGACCATGCTTTCCTTAACAGTTATACACACACACACACACACACACACACACACACACACACACACACACACACGATTCTTCTTAATGGATTGCTATGAACTTAGAAACTTTAAAACCCAGTTGATTAACAATGTGTCTAAAATAGAAGCAAACTAATAATGAGTGACAAGTGAAGTCTCTACAAAAAATAAAGCAAGTGCAATTTAGTATATGAATCACGAAGCGTTTGTTTTCACTACTACAAAACTTTGAATCTTTTTTTATATTCTCAGCTATGTCCTAGGCAGCTGAACTCAACTCATCAGTGAATTTTATACACATTTAAATATCAGTAGCTATATAATGACATGGATGTGTATTTTGCATCAGCTACCATGCTAAGATTGTCACATGCATTATGACATTTTCATTTGCCACAACGTTCTGAAGTGGGTATTATTGTCCATATTTGAATACTATCATATAAAGGTTAAGGAGGTAAAGTAACTTGCCTCAGGCAGTTAGAATGTGGTGGGGCAAGAATTCAAACCTAGGTCTGTATGACCTATAGTAACACTAATCATTACCTTAATCCTGTGGAGAGAAGGGAGAAGTTTATTCAGGGAAGGAGAAGTTATCACTGGATAGAAACATAACTGTGGATCCAATTCAGCTTTTATAGGCTGTGTTAGTTATGTTCAGCTATAACAAAAATACCACAGGGTAACTAATAACCACAAGCATTTATTTCTCAGGGTTCTGGAGGCTGGAAAGAGTAATATCAAGGTGCCAGTAGATTTGGAATCCAGTGAGGACTATCTTCCTCCTTCACAGATGGCCATCTTTCCATTGTATACTATGCAGCAGATGGGGGCAAGGAGATCTCTAGGGCCTTTTCTATAATAGCACCAATGCCATTCTCCAGGGCTCACTGCTCATGACCTAATATATCATTACAATGGAGATTAGGTTTCAACATGGAATTTTGGGATAACACAAACATTCAGTCTGTAGAAAATTGTCCATATCAAAAAGTAGAAATACTACCTGGTGTGGTATGAGCTAACACTAAGAAGGCTGAATCAGTCAATATATACTGAGTATCTACTATGTGGATTTCAGTAATCGATAGCTTCTCAGGGCCCTGAAATGTGTGGTGCTTGCCCCATCTAAGGGTGAAGGCTAACAACTGCCCTATGGCCTATCAGGCTACTCAAGGGGAAGCAAAAAGAGACAGGGGAGCAGTGAGCACAGCCAGGAAATGCTCACTGACTGTCCATTTCTGATTGTTTTCCTGCTTCAAATAAGGCATAATCGACTTTGGAAACCCATTGGACAAAAAAGAAATGTTAACAAGGATTTTTATGGTTATATAGCTAACACCATTAGAAAACAAAATATCCCTGAGGGCCTGGTGAGATTGGCTGCCCAAATCAAGAAAATCCTTTTAGTTATGTACGCAGCTCTCAGTGCAAACAGGTACTTTGCAGAAGCTGTTAGTCAAGTCCCCCTCCTGCATAGAAACAGTGTTTCAGAACTGCGTTCTCTGGTATGCACATACAGAAATGTGTTCTGTGGTACAGATTAGGTTTCAGTGAAGAAGATAAGAACTTTCATCACTGACAAATTTTCTCATCACATAATCAGACAACTGATTTTGTGATGGGGATGACCTTAGGGGTTACAGAGGGATGACTAATAATGGGACATTAGTGATGGGGTCTATTCCTGGGATGATGGATGAACATCCAGACACCATATTCCCCAATGAGGGGCTCACATTCAGTGTCTTTTGGGGTCAGGCAGGTAAAGCAAATCGAGGGGCTGGCCAGGTGAGCAATCCAGCCTCACTTCTCTCTGATCAGGCCTGCCATTCAGAGTTCATCCTGTATCAGGAGATCATCCAATTCTCAAGAGAGGATATAAATCTATATTTTATAGCTATCTTTATATTTTAAAAATCAGAGAGGGGATCTGTGGTCTCCTTGACCAACACTAAACCCCCTTACCCCCAGGCTGCCAACATTATTGCTGACCCAGAGGACAGGCAGATAACTCAAGGTAAGTACAGGATATTCTGACTGGCCATTTAGATGAAGCCTGGTTAACATGTGGAAATTTTGATAACATAGAAAAATTAAGCTATTAAAACAGCTATTTTTTATTATAAAGTCATTAGTGCAGCAGGTACTCAGGCATAAGCTAAGGTTTGGGGATAGAAGAGGAGTCAAGGGTATCAGCACACATAATTTTTGCTAACATACACACACACACACACACACACACACACACACCCCTACCTGTAAAAGACACCAAACTGTGCTTTTACATTTTGATGTGGCCATTTGGATGTCACAGGATCACAACGGCAGCTTCTTATTATCACTTTCAACTTTCAATAAAGATACCACATCCACTACCCTGTGGGAGTGGACATGTCTCCACAGTCAGTGCCAGAGCCAAGTCTAGTTCAGTGGGTGGCAGTTTTCAGAGAATAGAAATGGGTGTTGATCAATGTCTTGGCCAAAGGGAAAGAGAGCAAATCAGATAATATTAGTTTCTGGTGGTCATTTTTTTACCATAAAGTAAATAGCATAAAACAACAGAAATTTGGGGCATGTGGGTGGCTCAACTGAGCATCCAACTTGGGCTCAGGACATGATCTTACAGTTTGTGAGTTTGAGCTCTATCAGGCTCTGGCTGATGGTTCAGAGCCTGGAGACTGCTTTAGATTCTGTGTCTTTCTCTAACTCTCAGGCCCTCCCCAGCGCTCTTTCTCTCTCTCGCTCTCTCTTCTCTCTCTCTCTCTCTTCCTCCTCCTCCTCCTCCCTCCCTCCCTCTCTCATAATTAAATAAATAAATTATAAAAAAAACTCAGGGATTTAACTGTCCAGAGTTGTGGAGGCCATAGTCCAAAATCAAAGTGTCAGCAGAGCATGGTCTATTGGCTCTGGGAAGGAATCTGTTCTTCACCTCCTCTAGTTTCCAGTGATCATCAATACTCCTTGGCTGTGATCACAGCTCTCTCTGCTGTCTTCACATTGTGTTCTCTCTCTTCTCCTCTGTGCATTTTTTCTTACAAGGTTACCCATGATTATATTAAGGGCCCACATAGATAATTCAGCATAAGCTGTTTGCTCAAGATGCTTAACTTAATCATATATTTTGCCATATAAAGAAATGTTCAATCTTTTGCCATATAAGGTGTGGGTTAATAGAAAGTATATCTTAGTCTCTGACCTTAGTTCCTAGTACTGAACTCCTAAAATACTTATATATTTCTAAGCAATAAGAACACAGGGCATGTCTTTTGTTCTACTGAGGCAACTATAAATGGGCTCCTGGATTAGGACTGGTCACCAGAAAGACTAAACCAAGATTATAAGCTTGGAATCTCCAGCCTCTACACTCCATTTTCCAGAGAGTGAAGAGGGGCTAGACATAGTTAAAAAGTATGTGCACATGAAGAAGGCTCTATAAAATCCCACTAGTAAGGAGGTCAGAGGGCTTCCAAGTGGGTAAACACATTCACATACCAGGGAGTAATGAACCCCAACTCCATGAGGATGGACACATTTGCTCTTAGGATTAACCCAGACCTTGTCCTATGTATCTCTTCACCTGGATATTCATCTGTATCCTTTATCATATCCTTTAATAAATTGGTAAACATAAGTAAGTGTTTGGCTGAGTTCTGTGGGCCACTCTAGCAAATAAATCAAACCTGAGGAAAGGTCATAGAAACCCTCCTGTGTAGCCAAACTGGATAGAAGCTATGGGTAACCTGGAGACCTTCTTCTGGCAAATGGCATCTGAAGTAGAGTGGCAGCAATCTTATAGAAGTGAGCCCTTAACCTGTGAGAACTGATCCTCTCTCGAGGTAGGCAATGTTGAAATTGAATTGGATTATAGGACACCCAATTAGTATTACAGGGAGTTGCTTGGTGTGGGGAAAATCTTGACACATTCAGTGATCCAGAAGTGTCAGAAGTAAAATGTTTTCTGTGAGTAGTAAAGGAGGCATACAGGAAAGAAACACACAGTAGGGAAGTTATTTCCTAGAAAGGAAAAGAACATATTATTATTTTTTCTTATTATTATTCTTTCACATAAGGTGATACAGGTTCTGAGGATAAGGCATAAGGATGTCTTTTAGGGAACCACCAATCATTCCACGATAATGGGTAATCAGGGCAGGCAGCAGAGATCATTAAAGGTCTCCAGAAATCTACAGCACGTCATAGGATCTCAATTCTGGGAAACCTCTGTGGGCTTACAGGATCTCAATAAATGAATTCAAGTAGATGAGATCAAGAAATGGACACTGTGACAAGGAAACTCACAGACAGGATCTGGGGGATAAGGCGTGGGCAGCTGCCAGCTTAGAAGTCCCATCCACAGCCTGTTTCCAGTCCCATAGATAAGAGGAGGCCCAGGACAACGGATAAGACTCAGTCCGACCATTGGTTTTTAGGCACCTTGGTAAGGTTCCTGATCAGCTGAGCTGCCAGTCGGCAGATGAATAGATGCCTATTAAACTGATACTGCTGAGAAACACATTCAGTGATATAACATAAACCTCACAAGTTCCTCTTTGCATAGACTATCGGGGGCTGAAATGCTATAGTGCAAGTCAAGACCAGTTCTTCCAACTTATGTTAGCTATTTAACTTTTAAAGGTAAAGGAATATTTACATGATTTTCAAGTCATCATCAATACAAGCCACCAGGTTCTATTTTTCTTTTAGTACCAGAACCCCTGATCCTGAGCTTAAGAAAATAGTCCAACTACTTTAAGTTTGCTCATATCTAAATTCTACTACAATTCTGTATATGTCACTGTATGGCAAGGGTTAACGCTGACCTAGGAGTTCAGATACCATGAAATTAGGAACATAACATCCCACCGCCTGTATATAAACAAATTAAACTTTTGAGCCGCCTCTGCAGGGCCGGGTCTGGACCACAGAGTGCTGAGCCCAGAGCCAGGCAAAGTTTTCAGAGAGGGTGCTAATGACATGTTCCCTGGTATCAGACAGCCACCAGAGAGCTTGGAACACTGGTACTGTCAGCCATGAAGTTTGCAGAACCAGCGGAATGCTCAGTACACACACTCCTCAGAGAGAGTGGTCAGGATAAAACATCTGTTTCATGGACAGCTTTGTTTTGAGCTTTTACAGAAACTTTTCTTTCAACTCTTTAATGATTTCTGGACAAGTTACTCAGCATTTAATGAGTATAAATTTTAGAAAACTGAATATCTCAGTAAAATTTTAAGTGGAAATTAAAAAGAAGCCACTCTATCTGTGAAACTGTGTCTTAAGGGATATATAGAAATAAATATACTTCTAGTACTTTTCTGAACAATTTAGATAATGTTAGATGATGGTATTAAAACCTGGCAGACATAAACTGGGGTAGGACATTGTTAAAATGCAGACACCAGGCCTTCAACTCCAGAGTTTCTGATTCTGATTCAACAAGCATGACACCCCCACCCCCCAAGTAATTCTGTTATAAATGGTCCAGGAACCACACTTTGAAAAATACTTTCCTAAGATAAAATGGGTGCTAAAATATTAACAAGAATTATTTGAGAAACATCTATTCATAATAGGACAACTGACATCAGTGCATCACAAACTAAAACTGTTGATCTAACACATCAGCTCAGAGATTTTATTTATTTTTTTAAAAAATCTTTAATAATGTCTTATTTATTTCTGGGAGAGAGAGAGAGAGAGAGAGGGAGACAGTGTGGGCAGGAGAGGGTCAGAGAGAGAGGGAGATTGTTAATCTGAAGCAGGCTCCAGGCTCTGAGCTGGCTGTCAGCACAGAGTCTGACGCAGGGCTCAAGCCCATGAACTGTGAGATCATGACCTGAGCCAAAGTTGGACACTTAACCAACTGAGCAACCCTGGCGCCCCAGAGATTTTAAACAATGTATTTTTAATTTATTTTACACATATCCTTAATTTGGCAGATCCTTGATTTGGTTTTACTCTTTCCAAAGACTGCTTTTAAATCCTATATCCCCTTTACTCAGAGAGACTGACATCTTAAATATTTACAAAGAAATAAAAAATTTAAACCTTTTTACTCATTCTAAAGCACATCTAGCTTATCTTAATTAATAGAACCGATAATTAATGAAAATGTGCTATAATGTTCTTGACTCTCAACTTTCATCTAATAAATATTACCTGGTAAGGCACAGCCTGTACAACTTTACGGACCCTCTTCCAATTGGTTCTTGTGTGTTTGTATCCCTCCGATATTTCTCACATCCTGCACTATGGTATACTGTGAATGTATCTGTGAATGTCATCCATTCCACCAGACTACGTCGTTCAAATTAGGGCAATGGCACTCTCCATCCTTGTACATGCCCTCAGAACACTGCCTTGAACAAGACTGGTATAAATGTAAATGAAATTTTATCAGATTGTTAAATGGAAAGTGTATATATTCTTTTTAATACCAGCATAATTATATCCTCGATTTTATGTGCATATATGTGTTTTTAAAAAATCTATTTAAGTCTACCAATTTGGTTTGGGAAAGAAATTCCTTTCTAAAGAAGGAAAAATTAAAATGTATACAAGATACTGTCGACTTTTGAAAGAATAATGAAGGTTAATGTGAAAGGGCATCTCATCTCAGGCGTCTAAATGTAAGCAGACAGTGCTGAGTTCTTTTACAAAAGAGAATTGATTTAGATCCATTTGAAGTGGAAGGGTTGTGAAAAGTTGGGCTGGTCTACCTTTCAGACTCATGCTACATGAGAAACATTGCTGGTTACATGCAATTTCTCTATTTCTCCAGGCCATGCAAATTTAATTAAAAGATACTGAATGTTCTCCTAGATAATTTCTGGGCTATTCATTCAAATTTGGAGTAGATAAGAGGTTCAGAATGGCCTGAGTGCAATGACAAATGTTAACTTATGCAAGAGCAACATCCTAAGAATAGTGATGATTTTGTAGAATACCCAAAAGGGGGTTTGCATATTTTAGATTCTTCGGAGGGGTACAAATGCACATTCCATATGTGAAAACTGTGAAATTTGGAAAAGGAGATACTCTATCTCTCTCTGAATTGATCCAGCAGTTGGGGGAAGAAAAGGCAAACTGTGTAAGGAGTGCTGAGGGTTCACTGAGACATCTTTTATACACACTCGACCTAGAAGTGGACAAAACCAAGCCTTCCTGCTATAACAAATTATAGAAAAAGAATCACAAGCCAATCACTGTAATGGGACTGACTATCCATTTTGATAAAAACAAGGACTGACAATGGCTAATTCAGATACAATTCTGATGACAGTATTGACAGCAAGAATTTTGCAAATAGTTTTTATTACATGAACTTTAGCAATACTCATATCTTAATTTTTCCCCACCATCTATACCTATTCAATAGGCAGATCATTTAAATGACATGTTTATGCAATACTGATATGTAAATAGTGATGTGTATATGGCATTGAGGTCATCATTATTCTAAAATCTATAAACAGAAGTTTTCTTTTTTTAATGAAGTTTATTTATTCTTAGTGGGGTGGAGGGAAAGCACAAGCAGGGGAGGGATAGAGAGAAAGAGGGAGGGAGAGAATGCCAAGTAGGCTCCAGGCTCTTAGCACAGAGCCAGATGCAGAGCTAAAACTCAGGAAGCATGAGATCACGACCTGCACTGAAATTAAGAGTCAGCCACTTAAGAGACTAAGCCACCCAGGTGCCGCTACTTTTTTTTTTCTTTTTTTATCTGAGATGACATTTAACTCAGTTCCATTTGAAAAAAAATTTCCTTGCTTCATCTGTCAAATGAACTCCTATACAATTACACGAGACAAAATATACACTTCAGGAAAGAACCTGAGCTTGATCAAACATTTGACCTATGTGCTCAAGCACTAAACATAGACAAGTCCTTTGTTCTGTATTGATTAAAACTGCAAACACTGACTCTTCTAAATAGAATATTCTTAGGCTCATAGTAAGAGAGAAATAAATAACACCTAATTCATAATACTTATAAGGTAAAGGAAGAAATTAAGCTTTTATGAGGAAGATTATTTTCTAACAAACTTCTCATTTAACATTATTCTTAATGCAGTTTAATTCTATAAATGGGACAAAAAAAACCCCAAAGAATATCATATATTCCACTGATTTGCCTGTTTTTATATGCTTGACAATCTCATCAAAAAATCATCTGATAATTAACTGTAGTCAGTTTTTAGAATTTGATTTAGTTTTTATTGTAAGAAACAACCACATAGTCTAAATTTATAACAAGGCATCTTTCCACTGATTTTCAAGTTTCTATATAAATTCAATAGCTCTACCACAATAAAATGGTAAGGTAAAGGAAGCACCTCCCACAATGTTTGGCAGAGTGAGCATTTAATAACTGTCTGGTACTTCACTTAAATGGCTACTGGTGTATACTGGAAAGTAAACGGTTGAGGTGGGAGGAGGTGATACAGGCAGGTGGTATATTTCTTTCTTAGCCTCCATGTTAATTGGTTTAAGATGTTTTTCTAAAAGAAAGATGAGCACACAATAAACTAATTCCTACATGAAGACAAACAATTATTTAGTGAAACATAAAGTAAATATAGTCAGTGTCTAAAATATATCTGATAGATCACTGGACATGACAAATGTATGCTTCTTTTAAAATTGCTTTTCTTTTAGCATATTAAATTTTTATTTATAATAGGAATAGTGTAACTACTCTGTAAGCTAGTCTAGATGCATGTGCATGAGAGAAAAGACATATGTATGCTTTTTCTGTTTTTTATAACCAAGGATTAATGTTAAAGACTTGATGAATCTTATAGATTTATCCCTGTAGGGACTTTCCATTGGCATTATTTAATCACAATTAAACAGATAAGTGAAAATCAGCATTTCTTTAGGGGGGCCTAGTTTATCTAATTCTTATAATGTACTTGTTCTTTTGTACTGGGGGAAAAAAACCCTAGAATTTATACAGATAGAAATAATTCTAGAGGATCATCGAATATGTCAAAAATTTCAAAGAAATGCATCTGATAAGTTTAAGGTTACCTTTTTTTTCAAAAACTAGAAACAAATTAACTTTACATTAAGGCAAAATAAGATTATAGTCATTTTATGATAGGAGAAGATAGGATTCCATAGGCAGAGAGGGAAAGATTAGAGCCTGAGGTCCCTGGGTGGGGGGAAACATGGATTGTGGAACAATGCTGGGAATGTTGGCCCACAGCACACTTCCTCAGGCATAAGGTTCCTCTTGAGAATGTAACAGGCCCCACCTACTCCCTCTCAGGTTTCTCCTCTGGAATTTGACAAAACACCTAAGTATGGCCCTAGACAATCCCTCAAACAATGGAAATGAGCCAATCAGGAATGGACAACCCAGCATCTAGAGCAACCAAGCCAATAAGGGTAGATCTGAGAAGGAACAAGGGGGAAGGGAAGGGGGAGGGCTGACCAGGGCCTTATACAGCAAGAACCCTCTCCTAGAGTCCTCAGACATTCGCTTTCGAATAGCCCCTCTGTAAAAAGAGCTTTCCTCCTATTCTTCCTTTTTAATTTTATATTCTAATAAACCTTTGCCTGCTGCTCATTTTGTGTCCACCTCTTCATTCTTCAAAGTGGGGAGACAATGAATCCTGGGTATTGTGGTAAAAATCCTGCAACAGTTTATATTAACTATTTTTGAATTATTTTGTATATTCTTGAAGCTCTAGCATATAAGTCCTTGTTGACCAGAAAGACTGTTCTCCTGGGGGTTACCTAATGCTAATGCCTATAGAAAACAAGCTACTTTCCTTCAGATCATGCCTTTCATATGCAAACAAGCCAATCCAGACACCATACTTCAAAACATCTCTTCTGCTCTTCTATCTGGTTCTTAGATTCCAGGAGGTAATGTTCCTCTGCCGTAATCACCCAGGGCCAGGAAGAAGAAAAGTAGAGAAAGTCCCTACAGTGGAGCTCACTGAAGTTACTGAAAATCAAGTCTAAACCTGCTTATACTGATTTCCCTTTCCTAAGGAAATCATATTAAAGGCTCCTGCCCCTCACATTCCTTTTGCCTCGTGACCAAGCCTGGTGCTTCCTAAGGTGACCCTGGATGGAAGGCTATGCCTCTTATTTCTAGGTAGACCTGTAAGTACAAAGTGTTTTCTTTATGAGACTTATTTCTGTTTCTGTGATTACAAACAGATCTCAGGCACATTCTACAATACCACTTATTAGGTAATTAAATATATCATTTGAGGAATACAGCTATCAGAAGTGAAAGGTACAACACTCCTTCCAACATCAAAGAACTATGTCTGGGATTTTCAGCTGATCCAGGATCATGCTGTGGGCACCAGGACAAGTTGTGAGTGAGGGTGGCAATGGCTTCTATAGCAACTGTAGGGAAAGGCTGGCATTCCAGTGGGTAGAAATTCTCATTTGAGGTCCATTGGGAGTAGACAGAGAATCCCAGAGAACTATGATGATGTTTCTGTTTGGGGTTTAACATTTTATGTCACATATAAGCCTGTGGAGAAGAGTTAGAACGGTTTACCACGGAACTAAGTTAGGTTTTGGTAGAGAAATAGAGCAGAAGAGACAAAAAAAAAAAAAAACCAAACAGCAAACAAACAAACAAAACACTTGAGTTTAGTCAGTGCTGAGTATTTATATTCCTGTTACCCATTCCATAATCACATTTTGGTGGCTTTATGAGTAAATTATATATTGTGTCAAACACTTCCTTAAATTTTCTAGCAATTACAAACTAAAAAATACAATTTAACAAAAATTAGGGTGATAGGTTTGCTCATTGGTTATAGAGCATCCTTTTTCGAGGCCCTTTCAGCAGACAGAGCTAGGAAATATAGATGTGAATAATAACACATACATACACACACCTGTACTTATTTTTATACCTGCCCATAAAAAGCTTGCTAAATTTTTTTAAAATTTGAGATAATGTTAAATTTATAAATTAAGTTATGGAGAACCTTAAATATTTTTATTTTCACTAACAGATTAATTTCTTTCCATTTGTTCAACTCTACTTTTAAGTATGTATCATGTGTTTCAATAATTATCTTCATGTAGAAAAAATAAATGGAAAATAATAGTATAAATATGGACTAATTGCAAAAAGATAAGGTTGGGATTAATAAGCAATGAATGTAATATTAGGTTAACTATAAGACTGGAAGAAGGAGGGGGGAGGCAAGATGGCGGAGAAGTAAGGAGCTCCGTACTTGCACTCGCGCCCATACATCACACAGAAAAGATCTGAAGCCATTAGAAACCATACAAAACCTGAGAGACTGAGAGAAAAAAGGACGCAGAATCCACTGAGAAAGCCTTCTAACGTGAGTGCGAACCGGGGAAGGTAAAATCAGCCCGGGATCGGAGCCTCCAGGGTGGGAGGCGATCCCCCTCTACCCTCTACGGGGAGTGAGAGGGGAAAAGGGGAGAGTCCGAGACAGAAAAATCTCCGCTCGGTGCATAGAAAGACCGTACTTGCCAAATATCTGCACACCAGGTCCTCTCGCGACAACTGGTCCTGGGGGAGGCTGAGCACACAAACTGCTTCTTTGTGCCGCTCCTGGAGGTGGGGTTTTAAAGCGGAGCGGGTGCGCCTGCCGCCATTGTAGCTCCAGGGCGGCTGGGATCCCTGAAGGAGACGCGCAGACACCGGGCATCCGCGCTCCTGGCTGGCTGGAACTCGAGAGGGAAGGCAAAGAGCTAAAAACTGGAAATTTGCCTGTGAGTTCGTGTTTCGGGTGACGAGCCATAGAGAGACCCGGTTTTCCTCACTCCAGCGGCGGCGCGCCTGCCGCCATTGTAGCTCCAGGGCGGCTGGGACCCCTGAAGGAGACGCGCAGACACCAGGCGTCCGCGCTCCTGGCTGGCTGGAACTCGAGAGGGAAGGCAAAGAGCTAAAAACTGGGAAATTTGCCTGTGAGTTCGTGTTTCGGGTGACGAGCCATAGAGAGACCCGGTTTTCCTCACTCCAGCGGGCTCAGGCTACACGGACCCGGCAGGCAAGCCCCCGCGCATGCGCACCAGCCCGACCCAGAGAAGGAAGCAGCGATCCTGACTCCGCCCCCAGAGCTCAGCAGGGAGCCTGGAATAGCCCGAGGGGGTTGTCTGGGAAGCTGTGTCTAAGGCAACTTCAGCGAGGCGCGGGCTGGGATTTGGAGATTGGAACTGGCCTGGGTTGAAGAGTGCAACCAACTTCGGCTGCGTCCCCGGAACGGGGAGTTGACACGCCAAAAAAAAAAAAAACGAGCTGCAGCGCGGGGTTCAAGAAGGGACTGGAGCACCGTCACTCTCCTTCCCACAATCGCCAAGGCAGAACCCCCGCCTGAGGCATCGGATCACGCCACGCCCATCCCTGCCAGAGAGGTGCCCTCCTCCCTCCCTTTTTTTTTTCTTTTTCCTTTTTTTTCTTTTTTCTTTTTTTTTTCTTCTTTCTTTTTTTCCCCTTTCTTTTCTCTTTTTTTTTCTTCTTTTTTCTCTTTTCTCGCTTTTTTCCCCAAAACACTGACCTGATTAACTCTGGTCGCCAGCTTGCTTAAACAATCACAAGTCCATTCTATAAATGTAAATTCTACACCTACCGACTTTTTCAGCTATTTCTCTCAGGAGTAATTAGACTATATAGTTTCTCTGGATAATTCCAGCATCCTTCTCTCACCTATCCAACCACATTCTACCCTTTACCTCTTTGAAAAAAAGTTTCTTATCCCTTCTGCCTGTTCATTCTATTTTCAAATCTGCCTTGTCTCACCCTGCCTTCTCTCTTTTTCTCTATGCTCTTCAACCAGCACTGCATACACACGGCTATTTAACTGTAGCTGGGAAATCCAGGTATATGCTTTAAACCGTTCTTTGTCCATCGGTTTTCTTCTTTTTTCCTTTTCTTTTCCCCTTTTTGACCCTTTTATGTATTTTATGCTCCCTATTCGTCCTCCCTCCTCCGTCTTTTCTATTAACTTTTTCGTTTTCCCTCTCACTTTGCATGTTAGTTGAATCAGCCTGTGCGTTTGTGTGCTCCTGCTCCCTGTGTGTTTTTCTGTCTGTTTTCTTTTCCAGGGCTACCTCAAGAAACAAGCTAGAGTACACAAGGTGAAGAGTCCCAAATATCACTACGAATAGGAAAATAAAATAACTAAAGGTCCCAACAAGAGTGACCGAGGGATACCATTCAAAAAACAATCTCTGAAAGGATAGGCCCTGGAAAGTCAAAGAGTTTCTTGGATATAGCAGTGCTCATAGAAACAGAGAGCATAACAGGTCTTTAAAACCAACAAGAGCCGGAAAGCTAACTAAAATGACGAAACGAAAGAACTCTCCTCCAAAGAAACTCCAAGAAGAAATGACAGCTAATGAACTGCTCAAAACAGATATCAGCAGCATAAGTGAACAAGATTTTAGAATAATAATGGTGAAATTAATAGCAGGGCTTGAAAAAACATAGGCGACATCAAAGAAACTATGGCTACAGACAGAATGGAAAATAAAAATAGGCATGAAGAATTAAAAAATGCGATAAATGAGATACATAATAAATTAGAGGCCTCCAATGCACGGCTTGAAGAGGCAGAAAGGAGAATAAGTGATTTACAAGACACCATTCTAGAAAAACAAGAAGCTGACAAAAAAAGAGACAAACTGATCCAGGAACAGGAAAGAAGAATTCGAGAGCTCAGCGACACAGTCAAACGCAACAATATCCGTATCATAGGAATCCCAGAAGAGGAAGAGAGAGGGAAAGGTGCTGAAGGAGTCCTGGAACAAATTATAGCAGAAAACTTCCCCGACCTGGGAAAGGAAGTCAATGTGGAAATACAAGAGGCTCAGAGGACTCCTCTCAGACGTAACTTGAATCGATCTTCTGCACGACATATCATCGTAAAAATGGCAAAATACAAGGACAAAGAGAGAATTTTGAAAGCAGCTAGAGAAAAGGGCCCTCACATACAAAGGGAAACCCATCAGAGTGGTGACAGACCTATCTACTGAAACGGCAGGCCAGAAAGGAATGGCAAGAGATCTTCAATGTGATGAACAGTAAAAATATGCAGCCAAGAATCCTCTATCCAGCAAGCCTGTCATTCAAAATAGAAGGAGAGATAAAAACCTTTCCAAACAAACAGAAATTGAAAGAATTTGTCACCACGAAGCCAGCCCTACAAGAAATCCTGAGGGGGATGCTCTGAAGGAAAGGCAAGGAACAAAGATTCCAGAGACACCACCACAAACATGAACCCTACAAAAGATACAAAGACTCTAAACCCACATATTTCAATAATAACACTGAATGTAAATGGGCTGAATGCTCCAATCAAAAGACATAGGGTAGCAGAATGGATTAAAAAACAAAATCCATCTATATGCTGTCTACAAGAAACTCATTTTAGACGGGAAGATACCTTCAGATTAAAAGTAAGGGGATGGAGAAATATATATCATGCTACAGGAAATCAAAAGAAAGCCGGAGTAGCGATACTTATATCAGACAAACTGGACTTTAAATTAAAGACAATAACAAGAGATGAAGAAGGGCACTACATAATAATTACAGGGTCCATCCATCAGGAAGAACTAACAATCATAAATGTCTACGCACCGAATATGGGAGCACCTAAATATCTAAAACAATTAATCACAAACAGAAACAAGCTTCTAGATAAGAATGTGCTAATAGCAGGGGACTTTAATACTCCACTTACAGCAATGGATAGGTCAACCAGACAGAAAATCACTAAAGAAATAATGGACTTGAAAGATACATTGGACCAGATGGACCTGACGGATCTATTTAGAACTTTACATCCTGAGGCCAGGGAATTTACTTTCTTCTCAAGTGCGCATGGCACATTCTCCAAGATAGATCACATACTGGGACATAAAGCAGCCCTCAATAAATATAAAAGAATAGAGATCATACCATGCACACTGTCAGATCACAATGCTTTGAAACTTGAAATCAATTACAGGAAGAAGTCTGGAAAACTTCCAAAAACATGGAGGTTAAAGAACACCCTTCTAAAGAATGAATGGGCCAATCAGGCAATTAGAGATGAAATTAAAAAATATATGGAAACAAATGAAAATGAAAACACAACAATTCAAAATCTATGGGATGCGGCAAAGGCAGTCCTAAGAGGAAAGTACATTGCTCTCCAGGCCTATTTCAAGAGATTAGAAAAAGCGCAAGTCCAAAATCTAACAGCTCACCTAAAGGAACTAGAGGCAGAGCAACAAGAACGCCCTAAACCCAGTAGAAGAAGAGAAATAGTAAAAATTAGAGCAGAAATAAACAACATAGAGACCAAAGAAACAATTGAACAGATCCATGAAACCAAGAGTTGGTTTTTTGAAAAGGTAAACAAAATTGACAAACCTCTAGCCAGACTTATTCAAAAGAAAAGAGAGAGCACACAAATAGACAAAATTATGAATGAAAATGGACTTATTACAACCAACCCCTCAGAAATACAAGCAATTATCAGGGAATACTATGAAAAATTATATGCCAACAAATTGGACAACTTAGAAGAAATGGACAAATTCCTAAACACACACTCACTACCAAAATTCACACGGAAGAAATAGAAAACCTGAACAGACCCATAACGAGTGAAGAAATCGAATCAGTGATCAAAAATCTCCCAACAAATAAGAGCCCTGGACCTGATGGCTTCCCTGGGGAATTCTACCAGACATTTAAAACAGAATTAATCCCAATTCTTCTCAAGCTTCCAAAAAATAGAAGTCGAAGGAAAACTCCCGGATTCATTTTATGAAGCCAGCATCACTCTGATTCCCAAGCCAGACAGAGATCCAGCAAAAAAAAGAGAACTACAGGCCAATATCCTTGATGAATACGGATGCAAAAATTCTCAACAAGATCCTTGCAAATCGAATCCAGCAGCATATCAAAAGAATCATCCACCAAGATCAAGTGGGATTCATTCCTGGCTTACAGGGCTGATTCAACATTCGCAAAACAATCAGTGTGATACATCATATCAATAAAAGAAAAGATAAAAACCATATGATCCTGTCAATAGATGCAGAAAAAGCATTTGACAAAATACAGCATCCCTTCTTAATAAAGACTCTCGAGAAAGTTGGGATAGAGGAACCTACTTAAACATCATCAAAGCCATCTATGAGAAGCCTTCAGCTAACATCATCCTCAACGGGGAAAACTCAGAGCTTTCCCCCTGAGATGAGGAACACGACAGGGATGCCCACTCTCACCACTGCTGTTTAACATAGTGCTGGAAGTCCTAGCATCAGCCATCAGACACCAAAAGGAAATCAAAGGCATCAGAATTGGCAAAGAGGAAGTCAAACTTTCACTCTTCGCAGATGACATGATACTCTACATAGAAACCCGACAGACTCCACCAGAAGCCTACTAGAACTGATCCAAGAATTCAGCCAAGTTGCAGGGTACAAAATCAACATACAGAAATCGGTTGCATTTTTAGACACCAACAATGAAGCCACAGAAAGAGAAATCAAGAAACTGATCCCATTCGCAATTGCACAAAAAACCATAAAATACCTCGGAATAAACCTAACCAAGGATATAAGAGATCTGTATGATGAAACTATAGCAAACTTGTAAAGGAAATTGAGGAAGACACAAAGAAATGGAAAAACATTCCATGCTCATGGATAGGAAGAATAAATATAGTTAAGATGTCATTACTACCTAAGGCACTCTACACATTCAATGCAATTCCAATCAAAATTGCACCAGCATACTTCTCAAAACTAGAACAACTATCCAAAAATTTGTATGGAACCACAAAAGACCCCGAATAGCCAAAGTAATCCTGAAAAATAAAACCAAAACGGAGGGATCACCATCCCAGACTTTAGCCTCTACTACAAAGCTGTCATCATCAAGACAGTATGGTATTGGCACAAAAACAGACACATAGACCAATGGAACAGAATTGAGAACTCAGAAGTGGACCCAAAGTATACAGCCAACTAATCTTTGACAAAGCAGGAAAGAATATCCAATGGAAAAAAACAGCCTTTTTAACAGATGGTGTTGGGAGAACTGGACAGCAACATGCAGAAGAATGAAACTAGATCATTTTCTCACACCATGCACAAAAATAAACTCAAATGGATAAAGGACCTGAACGTGAGACAGGAAACCATCAAAACCCTAGAAGAGAAAGCAGGAAACAACCTCCTTGACCTCCACCGCAGCAACTTCTTACTTGACACATCCCCAAAAGCAAGGGAATTAAGAGCAAAAATAAACTGTTGGGACCTCCTCAAGATTAAAAGCTCTGCACAGCCAAGGAAACAACCCAGAAAATTAATAGGCAACCAACGGAATGGGAAAGATAGTTGCAAATGACATATCAGATAAAGGGTTGATATCCAGAATCTACAAGGAACTCACCAAACTACACGCCCGAAAAACAAACAACCCAGTGAAGAAATGGGCAGAAGATATGAACAGACACTTCTCCAAAGAGGACATCCAGATGGCCACCAGACACATGAAATGATGCTCAGCATCGCTTCTCATCAGGGAAATACAAATCAAAACCACACTGAGATACCACCTCACGCCAGTCAGAGTGGCTTAAATGAGCCAATCAGAGAACTCTAGATGCTGGCGAGGATGTGGAGAAACGGGCACCCTCCTACACTGTTGGTGGGAATGGAAACTGGCATGTTCCTCTGGAACAGTGAGAATTTCAGAAATCAACATGAACTCTCATGACCCAGCAATAGCACTGCTAGAATTTACCCAAGGGATCCAGGAGTGCTGATGCATAGGGGCACATGGACCCCAATGTTCATAGCAGCACTCTCCACAATAGCCAAAACCTGGAAAGAGCTCAAGTGTCCATCAACAGATGAATGGATCAAGAAGATGTGGTTTATCTATACCATGGAATACTACATGGCAATGAGAAACAATGAAATCTGGCCATGTGTAGCAACATGGATGGACCTTGAGGGTGTTATGCTGAGCGAAATAAGTCAGGCAGAGAAGGACAAATATCATATGTGTGCACGTATAGGAGGATTAGGAGGAACTTAACAGAGGACCAAGGGGGAGAAGAAGGGCGGAAATGGTGGGGGAAAGGGAGAGAGGCAAACCATGAGAGACTCTTGAATGCTGACAAAAACTGAGGACTGATGGATGTGGGGGGAGGGGGGGATGGGCATGGAGGAGGACACTTGTGGGGATGAGCACTGGGTGTTATGTGGAAACTAATTTGACAATAAAACTATTTGTAAAAAAAAAAAAAAAAAAAGAAATAAATTTAAAAATATATTAAAAAAAAAAAAAAGACTGGAAGAAGGAGCATCACTCCATTTGTAATATTCTATTTTTTAATCTGGGGACTAGAAGTATTTAGGATATTATTCTTTATACAATTTTGACACAAGATATTATTTAATTTTTAGAAATATATAAATGAAAAAAATAAAATATATTTTCTTAAATAATTTTTCTTAAGATTTAAATTCTGTTAAGAAGTTGTAAATTCTTTTTTTTTTTTAATGTTTATTTTTGTGAGAGAGACAGAGCAAAAGTGGGGGTGGGGCAGATAGAGAGGGAGACCCAGAATCTGAAGCAGGCTCCGGGCTCAGAGCTGTCAGCACAGAGCCCAACGTGGGGCTTGAACTCACAAGCTGTGAGATCATGACCTGAGCCAAAGTCGAAGCACCACTGAGCCAGCCACGTGCCCCAAGAAGTTGTAAATTCTTAAAACAAGTGAATGCTTCAAAAGTAGAGATCCACCAATAGAGCTTTAAATTTCATTAAAGAGAGAAATTACCTAGGCTCTCAGAAAAGGCTGAGAAACCTACAGGCACCTGATAAAGTAGTGCAAATTATTTACTTGCTTTCAGAAAAAGCAAGAAACAAGTTCTGGAAACGGAAATATCAGTGTGATTTTTCTCCAGAAGGTAAATAACACGAAGGGTCAGGAGAGTACATCTCTCTTTTTGTTGGAGTTCATGCTATAAGCATTCCTCCACCTGCCCACCCTGTGGCTGGCTCCATCTCCACAGTCCAAGTAAACTGGCAGGTCGGCTTATCAAAATAATTCATGTCCAAAAAGAAATATTTCTCAGCAATTTGCCCTTGTTCCCCTCTTTAGCAACAGAGACCCACGTAAAGTGCAGCAGTCTGCACTTGTCCTCAGTAAATTCAATTACATTTCTCTCTGGCTACTTCAGCTGGCCATGATGATTGTAAATTATACCCTGCCTCATCTTGCAAGCTAATTTTCATGCCCGCGACGTGAACTTGATGGGTATGCTTTGTTTTTTCCACTCCAAAGTTCTTCAGCAAGGACCAAATTATCAACAGTGCTGTGTTATGCACTTTTCAAAACGTCTCTATATAGACAGAGCCTTGGCAGCCCTGTGTGCCTCACTCCTAGAAGAACTAGTAGCTGCGCATGCCCCAACCTCTGCTTTCTCATGAACTTTCAGCCTTCACTAACGCTGCCAAAACTGGGAAAGGCCCTGAAAAACCTTCCTATGAAATAAGTCCAATCTGTATAGGCTTGAACATGACAATGAAAAAAATGCTGATTTATGAACTCCCAAAGTAGTTTTTCCTATGGATAACTGGAATGAGAAACTTTAAAAAATACCTGCTATCATTTTTCAAAAGGCTTAATTTAACTTTAAACATGTAAGAATTCATCTGCCCCAATCTTCCTTCAACTGCCTGGATGATAATGATGTAATTGCAGTTATAATTACAAAAGACTTCAATTCAATTTAATTTTAATTATTTAAAATTTGTAAACACTCCAGGAAAACCTCATTACGCTGGCTGAACCAGCTTATTTGCAAAAGGGACCAAGGAGGCACCATTTACAATTATTCACATCACACAACATCCATTCACTCACACTAACCATTCTGATTCTGATTAACTAGTAATCATACTCACTTGGGGTGAACAGCACTGGCAAAGCTTGTTACAGCTTTTAAAAAATGATTTGCAAAGCTGCATGTATAAAACAACCCCCACACGCAAAAGCAGCCAGAAGAACTTCGGCCTGTATGCACACTGGAGGGTAAATAGAGAGATTCTCTCAGAATACGTGCATTTTAAAATGTTTATTTGTAAAATTGATGCCTTGGAGTCCCTACCGATTCAGGTTTGTCTTTTTTTATTTTAAGATTACGTTATCTGCACACCTTCCTCAGTGAGAGTGCTTCACTGTGATGCGAAGCTCACAGTCAATCAGGGGACTGAGCCTAAGCCCTGGCATAAATTGTGTTTAGAATTAAAGTGCCCTGCAGTGGGAGGGGAGAGAGTGCTCAGTTACTAAGTGTAGGGAAGCCCAGCTCAGGTGGAAGCCTAGACACATCTTTTAACCTCTCTGACGCTCTCCTTAAAATAATCCAAACATGAGTAACTAACCCCACAAAGTTCTGTGGAGGATTAAAGATGCCTGGCTTGGTGTGCAATATGTATAGTTTATAGTATTAAAAATGCAAAGCTAAGGGTTAATGTTCTGTTCCTTAGTTCACAGCTACTAACATTCTGGCGACTGATGTATGAATATTAACTAAAAAGAACTGAGCTTTACAGAAGTCATCATTGCTTAGTTTAATTATGAGAACTATAATAATTAGTGAATAAAGGCCATGTATCAGACAAAGGCCACACATGGATAATTTGCAGGATTAATAAAGTGTTGTCCTATAACACAAATTTTCTAGACAATGTGAGGATTCCTGAATGAAGATATTTATTAGGCAAATTAGAATCCCACCTCGTGATATAACACTCATATTGTCACAATTAACCAGATCTATTCTCATCTATTATTAAAATTTTGGCACTGCCTGCAGAGGTCTGGCTAGAAACAGAATAATAATAATAATCATTCTTATTGCTCACTTTCACAAAGGGCTTTTAAATTTCTAAAATGATTTTAAGATCCTCTGTTTGAGCTTGTCTCCACGATGCTCTGTAGATTGTGAGCACGGGCAGGTTTTACACAAGAGCACCAAACAATCAGTGGTCATGGCTGGTAAGTGGTAGAAAGATTGCTCTATAATTGGTTTTACTTCCCTTTGCAAGAACCTGACCCACTACACTCTGGCCAGGATGTTCTCTTCCCTACTAGGAATCCCCATTGTTCTGAACTCCCATTGCCAAGACACGCACTTGTTGCTCTGGGACTCTGGCCTATTTTGGTTGGTCAATCTAAGTCCCAGTTCATCTTTCAATGTCTGACTCAAAGAAACCTCACCAATGAATACTCGGGAGGTATCACGCCCAATGCTCTGGACAAATGCAAAAGACAAAAAGGTGTAGAGATATAAATCTGGCCCCCAGAAGTTCCAAAAGAATGGAGACAAAATACAGTAGTCCCCATTTGTCTGCAGGTTCATTTCCCATGTTTTGTTCTGAACTCCCATTGCCAAGACACGCACTTGTTGCTCTGGGACTCTGGCCTATTTTGGTTGGTCAATCTAAGTCCCAGTTCATCTTTCAATGTCTGACTCAAAGAAACCTCACCAATGAATACTCGGGAGGTATCACGCCCAATGCTCTGGACAAATGCAAAAGACAAAAAGGTGTAGAGATATAAATCTGGCCCCCAGAAGTTCCAAAAGAATGGAGACAAAATACAGTAGTCCCCATTTGTCTGCAGGTTCATTTCCCATGTTTTCAGCTCCCCACAGCCAACTATAGTCCACTTGACATATTGTCAGCAGGTCAGTAGTAGTTGAGCAATGCATCACTGTGCCTTCATCATTCACCTCAGTTCATCAGATAGGCATTTTATCATCTCACATCATCTCAGGAAGGGTGATTATAGTACAGTAAGGTATTCTGAGAGAGACACCACATGCACACAACTTTTGTTACAACATATTTTTCTATTTTGTTATTGCTGTTAATCTCTTACTGTGTCTAATTTATAAATTAAACTTAATCATAAATATGTAAAGGAAAAAACATTGCCATGTTTAGGGTTTAGTACTCTCCACAATTTCAGACCCACTGGGGACCTTGGATCATATCCCCCATAGATGACTATATTTATAAATAGATAACTATCAGTTTAGTCTGATAGGATAAGACCCAATAAGAAAAGACAAATAATAATTCCAGTGAGTCGAGATGAGTTGGTCATTGCTTGTTCTGCTGGCCTTTCCTATCTCTGACCATTCATGGCTCGTAACGGTAATTCACAATTAAGCACCTGCTGGGTCTCTCGGCTTCTTCCATGTGCTTTGTAGCTTTTTAATTGGAGTATAAGACTCTTGATGGTATGGGTTGGGTGACATCTTTCTTTGGATGTCTCAGCCCTTTCCATAGTTACAAAACTAGGGCTCAGTAGAGATGAGTTAATTGCGTGTAGAATGTTCAGTATGCAGGAAAGAAGACTTATGAGAAAGTAGTTGTTTTTTTGTTTTTTTTGGTTTTTTTTGTTTTTAGAGAAAAAGTAATGGTAGGTTGGTGTGGGGAAAAGAAGGATGGTTTTATATAGGGGAGTTTATTTAGGTAGAAAAAAAATAAATGTAACCTCTGCACCCTGTACATACATACAGTATGTACTGTGATATACATACATACATGTAGTGTTACACACACACACACACACACACACACACACACACATATATAATAGTGGGATATTAACCAGCCACCAAAAAGAATGATATCTTGCTATTTACAATGACATGGATGGAGGTAGAGTATATTATGCTAAGTCAGTCAGTCAGAGAAAGACAAATATCCTATGATTTCACTCATATATGGAATTTAACAAACAAAACAGATGAATATAGGGGCAAAAAAAAAAAAAAAAAAAGAGAGGCAAACCATAACACAGACTCTTAACCACGGAGAACAAACTGAGGGTTGTTGGAGGCGGGGTGACTAGGTGAATTGGCTAAATGGGTGATGGACACTAAGGAGGGCACCTGTGATGAGCACTGGGCATTATATGTAAGTGATAAATCACTAAATTCTATTCCTGAAACCAATATCACACTATATGTTAACTAACCAGAATTTACATAAAAGCTAAAAAAATTAAATCAGCATTTCACTGGATAAGAGAATATAATCTCTCCTATTTACAAAATGAAAACCTTGAGAAGACAGTAACACACTTTGCACTATATCTATTTGGAAAAGGAACAACAACCTTTTCCTCCATTCACTCAATTCATTCTAGAATATAATACATCAAATTGTAATTCAGAGCACATTACCTATGCTGCTATTTATTTTCTGAAACATTGGTCCAGGAATACGATTCTACATTCTTATATTGAAATACGTCCCACAAGATTCAAGCATTTATTCTCAAGGGAACTGGTCTACGTAAGTTTTGTAAAATGTTTACTAACTATTTGAATGAAGAACTGAACCAAAGATCATTGATATTCTTCATTTATCACCAAACAGCCTTTGATAGTTGAAAATATTTGTTAATCATTCTTCACTTCAATTTTATCCCCAAAAAGAAAGAGGAAGGAAAGTGGTTGCTTTGAAATGTACATGTGACTGCACACATCTGTGAAATTCTCTGAGATTTTCCGATGGAAATGCTACTGGAATCATTAAAATTTAGAGAACCTTGGGAATTTGAATCTTTTAATTCTCCAAAGGTAAAGTAATCAGATTAATGAATTTTTTTTCTTGGTTAATCTTGTCAAGAGTCTAGGTTGTTCAAGATCAGATGTTTTCCACTTTTCTACTGAAAAAGAACGAACTGACTTGAAGCTTTGGGTAGGGAAATAAAAGACAGCTTCTTAAGTATTCCCTCTGTGTGGTCCTCTGAGACTATAGCTGATCTGGGGTTAAACTTATTCTTTAGCTAATTAAACTCCTTTTTTGTTTTTAATTAAGCAGCCCTAACGACCTTCCTTTAAGGACAGCTGGCTGTACTATAATCAGAATAAGTTTCTTGTATTTAACATGGGGTAGGGGAGTGATGACCAAAAACGTCTTAAGAAACTACTTTTAGTTTACTGGATATATCCGTCAGTTAAAGGGTAGTGGGGAAGGGGGCAGGGCAGTGGGCTGGAGCAATTCCTAGACTGAAGTGGTCAAAATCGAGCAGGTGCAGACTCTGCAAGTCCTGAGGCCCTAGGAGTTACATTCCGCCAGTATGCACAGCATGCCAAACCAGGCCTGCAGTGTGTGCCCTGAGCACCTCAAAGAATTAAAAGAGACCAGATGTAGGGATTAAAGCCCATAACGAAACTGCCAATCCATTATTTTATAATGCACAGTGAATATCTGAAAGAATCAAGTCCTCTGCTCCCCTTGAAGTGATTTAATTGTTTTAAAATATTACAATGTACCTCCTCTAGGCTACCATCAATTTCTTTTTTTGAAAATGAAGTCTAGAGAAAGGTAACCTTTCAGTATGTATTTGTGGAATACTGCATAGATGAATATCAATCAATCAATGAATCAATGAAAAAGCAAAAGATCATTTATGGACCCGACTTCATACCCATTCTATAGATGAGAAAGGTGATGTCTAGAAGGATTAAATGAAATACCCAAGCCCCCAGATAGGTTTTTTCAATAGGCCTTTACTGAAGACCTACTAGGTGCCAAGCAAACTGGGGGCTACAAAGATGACCAAAGCTGCTTTTCTCCTGTGCAGATGGGCACATTCCTTTAGAATGTTTGAGACAACCCATTTATCATTAGTTTCCAGCAGCTGTGCAAGTAAGTTTCCAGGTTCATAAGTCAGAGGCTTGAAAACCTTGTTTTTACTTTTCATCAATGACAAAATAAACATTAAATCAGGTCAGCTTCTTATTTTTTGGAACCCTGTGCAGTACCCAAATTAGGATTTCACATACTAATCATTGACCAAAACCTCCCTAGAGGTTCTGATTATAAGGCATTCTGATTATAAAGCTGGTGGTGGGCAATGATTATGAGGACAAAATATTGGCTTTCCATCTTTCTAGAAAGGGATATTAAGGTGGAGGCAGAGGGTGGGCAAGAGGAATGAAAAATGGAGGTTTTGCTGTTAAAAAACATTTACAGTTTACTTGAAGAAAAACAATCTGTTTTCTTCCTTAAACTTGTGAACAATTTAATGTAAAACATTCAATACAATTTTGTTAATCTAAGCCTCTTCGAAAGAGTGAGAAAAGAGAAAAGTTATAAGAAGGCAATGATTAAATAGAATGTCAGAGAAACAGAATCAAAATCATAAGAGTACTATTTTTTTAAGTTTTATAAGTTTTATATTTATTTATTTTATTTATTTTATTTTTAGAGAGAGAGTGAGAATGAGAAAATCCCTAACAGGCTCCACACAGTCAGCACAGAGTCCAGGCTCAATCTCAAAAACTAAATCCTAAAACCATGAGATCATGACCTGAGTCAAAACTCAATAGTCTGACACTTAACCAACTGAACCATCCATGTACCCCAAGAGTACTACTGTTCTGACATCCTTCCTGGGTTGAGGAGTGAGGAAAAGGGAAGAACAAAAATAGAGAAGAGAAAGGGGTAGTGGGGGAGCACAGCCTTGAGGTAATTTTTAGTTCCTATTCACCTGAGCTATAATTTTCAGTGATAAGCCAATACCTGTTGTCCCACCTTCATTTGGTCAGCAGTCAAACTATTTTTCATGGCTCTGGCTCTGCTCCAGTCCTAGGAGAGCTTTTATTCTAGAGTGCCTAGATCTAACAATACATTCCTCACCAAGTTGTAATTTTCGGGACCAAAATGATACTGTCCAGAAAGCAAAATGGTGTCTACTTGAGGAATGTAACTTCTGCCTAGAAGTTTGCTCCATAGTTTAGTGACCCAAAATCCTCAGAAAAAAGCAAATGCTTCACATGAATGGCAAATACTAATTCATATTCTAAGAAGGTGCTTGACATCTACTAGCCAAGTATTCTAAACATAGCTCTCCTTTCAGCTTCTTGATTTTACAATAAACCTTTCGTTTCTGAAATATAGCTTGGCTATGGAAATAAATTTTAATTATATAAATTTGCAAGGTGACCTTTAAAAAAATCAAAGGTTAACTTTCTTTACTCTCTAAATCCTACTGTGTCACGCACAACCATGTAAATCGGCACTAGTCTAATCTGTTTCCCTTATGATTTCTACTCTCTGGCTGATTTCCATTTTGTTTTTTCAAGTCTAAGTTGCTTACTTGGGGGGTGGGGGTAAGATTTCAAAGGAAGCTCCAGTTCCCGGTGTCTTCGTGTAACTTTGGTTTTAGTTACTAAGGAAACACTTCTTTGTAGCAGCTACACTATAAATCCTTTAATTCCTCCTTCTCCTAATTCTTAAGTAATCCATTCAAACTGCAAAAGCAAATACTATGAGAGCATTCTATAAAACACAGAGCTTGCAACCGGATATATATATTATTTAATTTCAAAATTTAATTTCAAAATTTCCTATTAATTTGCATTAGAAATTCAAATTCAAGTAGTCCATGCAGGGTCACTCCATGAGTAGAGGCAGTTTATGACAGATAAAACTAGCATCTGCATCATAACCCTACAGTGTTTATCAGAATCAAGGAAGATGGTGAAATCAAGTCAGAGGCTGGCATAAAATTTAAGGCTAAAACCATCTGAGCTTGTAAGAAAACACAGGCAGCATTTAACTATATACTAAATCTAAAGTGCTTTGTTCCAAAATGTTTGCTAACAAACTCAATTATTCCTTTGCCAAACATGACGGAGATCATACCTTGTCCAATAAAGTACGAGGCATACAATGATATGTTATGTCCACTGCCCGGGAAGGCAGAGAACGTATACAGAAATAACCACAGAACAAAGCAAAATATGTTAAGGGCTAAAGACAGACACAATGTGCTATGACAGATGGATAAGAGAAGAGTCTACTACTGGCTGAGGTGTTGGGAGAAGCTACGAGGTACAGAGAGACATTCGTGCTGGGCCCTGTTAGCAGTGGACTATGCCAAGATGGTGGCTGTGAGAAGATATATTCTAAGCAATAGTGCCACCACTGGGTATGCTTGCTAGTGTTGACATAGGGCAAGCTGGCTTACTGTTCTGGAGGAGGTGGATAGATTGAAACCACAACCAGACGAAGGAATTAGAGTTCTGAACTTCAATACAATGGCGCGATGGGTATAATTTCAGGTGTTACTAAAGTAAGGTTGGAGATACAGTAAAACCAGAAAGTATTCTTCACGAGGTAGAATGACACACTTCTACTCTTATCAAATCTAGCTTGGGGTTTCCTCAGCAATTAGACCTCCAAGAGACCACTGTGTGTCGTCATTCAGCAAAATCATGAGCCATGTGTTGACATTTATGAAGG
This sequence comes from Proteles cristata cristata, assembly GCA_017311185.1. Lineage (NCBI taxonomy): Eukaryota > Metazoa > Chordata > Mammalia > Carnivora > Hyaenidae > Proteles > Proteles cristata. Next base: position 893,217 of record JAESUZ010000367.1, on the reverse strand, counting down.
CTTTGGCCTGTCATCAGGTAAGCATGTTCAGTTCATCACACACAAATAAAAAACTTGACAAAAGCACCTACAAAACATCCCCACTAAAATCTTAAGTTGACACCTTTTTTTCTATGATGACTCTGAATCATTTCTTTTTTTTTTTTTTTCACAAATTGTTTATTGTCAAATTAGTTTCCACATAACACTCAGTGCTCATCCCCACAAGAGTCCTCCTCCATGCCCACCCCTCCCCCCCCCACATCCACCAGTCCTCAGTTTTTGTCAGCATTCAAGAGTCTCTAATGGTTTGCCTCTCTCCCTTTCCCCCACCATTTCCACCCTTCTTCTCCCCCTTGGTCCTCTGTTAAGTTCCTCCTAATCCTCCTATACGTGCACACATATGATATTTGTCCTTCTCTGCCTGACTTATTTCGCTCAGCATAACACCCTCAAGGTCCATCCATGTTGCTACACATGGCCAGATTTCATTGTTTCTCATTGCCATGTAGTATTCCATGGTATAGATAAACCACATCTTCTTGATCCATTCATCTGTTGATGGACACTTAGGCTCTTTCCATGTTTTAGCTATTGTGGAGAGTGCTGCTATGAACATTGGGGTACATGTGCTCCTATGCATCAGCATTTCTGTATCCCTTGGGTAAATTCCTAGCAGTGCTATTGCTGGGTCATAGGGGAGTTCTATTGTTAGTTTCCTGAGGAACCTCCACACTGTTTTCCAGAGGGGCTGTACCAGTTTACATTCCCACCAACAGTGTAGGAGGGTGCCCGTTTCTCCTCCTAGCATCTAGAGTTCTCTGATTGGCTCATTTTAGCCACTCTGACTGGCGTGAGGTGGTATCTCAGTGTGGTTTTGATTTGTATTTCCCTGATGAGGAGCGATGCTGAGCATCGTTTCATGTGTCTGTTGGCCATCTGGATGTCCTCTTTGGAGAAGTGTCTGTTCATATCTTCTGCCCATTTCTTCACTGGGTTGTTTGCTTTTCGGGCGTGTAGTTTGGTGAGTTCCTTGTAGATTCTGGATATCAACCCTTTATCTGATATGTCATTTGCAACTATCTTTTCCCATTCCGTTGGTTGCCTATTAATTTTCTGGGTTGTTTCCTTGGCTGTGCAGAAGCTTTTAATCTTGATGAGGTCCCAACAGTTTATTTTTGCTCTTGATTCCCTTGCTTTTGGGGATGTGTCAAGTAAGAAGTTGCTGCGGTGGAGGTCAAGGAGGTTGTTTCCTGCTTTCTCCTCTAGGGTGTTGATAGTTTCCTGTCTCACGTTCAGGTCCTTTATCCATTTTGAGTTTATTTTTGTGCATGGTGTGAGAAAATGATCTAGTTTCATTCTTCTGCATGTTGCTGTCCAGTTCTCCCAACACCATCTGTTAAAAAGGCTGTCTTTTTTCCATCGGATATTCTTTCCTGCTTTGTCAAAGATTAGTTGGCTGTATACTTTTGGGTCCACTTCTGAGTTCTCAATTCTGTTCCATTGGTCTATGTGTCTGTTTTTGTGCCAATACCATACTGTCTTGATGATGACAGCTTTGTAGTAGAGGCTAAAGTCTGGGATGGTGATCCCTCCCGTTTGGTTTTATTTTTCAGTATTACTTTGGCTATTCGGGGTCTTTTGTGGTTCCATACAAATTTTTGGATAGTTTGTTCTAGTTTTGAGAAGTATGCTGGTGCAATTTTGATTGGAATTGCATTGAATGTGTAGAGTGCCTTAGGTAGTAATGACATCTTAACTATATTTATTCTTCCTATCCATGAGCATGGAATGTTTTTCCATTTCTTTGTGTCTTCTTCAATTTCCTTCATAAGTTTTCTATAGTTTTCATCATACAGATCTCTTGTATCCTTGGTTAGGTTTATTCCGAGGTATTTTACGGTTTTTTGTGCAATTGTGAATGGGATCAGTTTCTTGATTTCTCTTTCTGTTGCTTCATTGTTGGTGTATAAAAATGCAACCTATTTCTGTACATTGATTTTGTACCCTGCAACTTGGCTGAATTCTTGGATCAATTCTAGTAGGCTTCTGGTGGAGTCTGTTGGGTTTTCTATGTGACTCTGAATCATTTCTAATGATCTACGTCTCAAAAGTCTATTTTGAAAATAAAACACTATAATCCGGAGACTTAATTGGGGACTCAGGAGTGAGGAGTGGGAATATCACAAAGGGGCCAAGTTAGGGGAAGGTAGTTCTCATTTATGACTCTGGAGTTGATACTAAAATCAGGAAGTATACCAAGGGTCACTAGGGAATTATAATGCAGTCAGCCAAAAGGGAAATGTGAATGAGTCATCCAACCAAAAAAGTTAAAAACAAATATCCAAGGTGATATAAAGAGTGAAGAACAGAAGGTTTTAAATAACAGCAAATAGTCTGAAGCACTTCATTTTTATCTTGAGGTATGGAATGTAGTAGGTCAGCCATATTGAAAAGGCCAGAGGATGATATGTACCAGATATCAGTTTATTTAAACATGAAAGATATAAGGTGCCATTTTATATATTCAAAAAATAATATAAAAATAAAAGACATCATGATTAAAGTCAATTTAAGCTCTGAAATACACAGGGTGAAGATAAAATGAAAATGCTGTGTGGCATTTATTGTATTATTTAATCTACCCACCAGTTATTCTCTCTCCAAATCTCAAAATAACCAGATGCAGAGCTGCAGGAAAATATGACTTCCAGCAATGGTACTTTTCTTTGTCCTTGGTGAGGGATTCAAAAGTACCCCTATTCTTTTTTTGGAATTTTCCATCTGGCCAGTCTGGTCTTGAGCTTCACCTGCCTCCCTTACTTGCGGTGGGGGGGGTTCATTTCACCATGAGCTTTTAATAACAGGAAAATTAAATCTTTCTTCTTAAGGTCACTTGCAACATCTTAAGTTATTAAGATGCTATTATCCAATAGATAGATAGATAGATAGGTAGATAGACATACAGGAAGGTAGGCAGATAGGTAAACAAATAAATTCTATTCTCGCTACACATCCTTCAATCTGTCCCTCTATCTATTTTCCTATTTTCCCCAGTTAATCAGGTCACTCTTGAATCTCCAATATTAACCTATATTCTAGGCATGACAATTTCATGACTGAATCTTCTCTCTCTTATCTGTACCATTTTTCTCTATGGTCTTACCATCTGGAATATTTTATTTTTTATTTTTATTTTTTTGCCTTTCTAGGACTATCCGTAGTCTCTCTATCCCTTAGTGGCCAGCTTACTTCTGGCTTTTTCATGAAAACTTCCTGAAAGGCAGTGTCTCTTCCCTGATTTCCTACACTCAATATCCCCACTATAACAATTATAATTTATCATATATTAGTTGCAAATTATTCTACTATGTAATTCCATGCTCTTCTGTAACTCTCCATTGTACCCAGAATGGTGTCTAATAGTCTTTCAAAAGAAGTACTTATTAATAGATACATTCTAAAATTTCCTTTTTTAAAAAAGTTAAGGGCTAGGTAAATAATCTGATTTGTTTCTCTTAAATACTAAGCCTTAAAGCATCTTTCTGTTTCTTTTCATTTTCAATGAAGCCTTCTTTTTTAAAAATTTTTATGCTTATTTATTTTTGAGAGAGAGAGAGAGAAAGGCAGAGGGAGAAGGAGACAAAGAATCTGAGGCAGGCTCCAGGCTCTGAGCTGTCAGCACTGAGCCCGACATGAGGCTCAAACCCATGAACCATGAGATCATCACCTGAGCTGAAGTTGGAAACCTAACCGACAGAGCCACCCAGGTGCCCCTCAATGAAGATTTCTTACAATTACATATAGATACAATGACAATAAGATTTCTTATTAATTACATATCAAATGCTAAATAACATTAGGTGTGAGAATTGTTCCTAACTAAATATGACCAGGGTGAAGACTACATGCACATCTTTTATTCTTTAAGTCAATAAGCACTTAAGTGCATACTATTGATGACAAGCAGAAAATCTTCCCTTGGATTTTCCTACAAAACTGAATGTGCATATTTAACAAAAGCAAAACTGTCTTTGAGAAACACCCACTTTCAGGCAATTTTGTTTAACTTTGTTTTTAATTTTTAATTTTTTTTTACCAATTGTGCTTAGGAAATCTGTAGCTCCCAAGCTGAAGAATATCAGGGTGGTTGTTTTATGTTGCTCAAATAGGCAGCTTCTTGAGTATAAAACAACAAAGATGGGGAGAGTCCCCTCACCAGCCAAATGAGCTGAAATAATCCAGCGATTACCGTGAAAAATGACATACACTGCGGTCAGAGGACCTTACGGCCCAGGTCATGGTAAAATACCAAAATTGTTAACTCCAACTAAATACATAAAAAGTACATTCATTCTTCAATGAGACTAAGAAAATCATCCCAGGAGCTAAACTTCAAACTACTGAAGATAAGGAATTACATTTAAACAGCATAAATTTCAAAAATCCAAAGTGTGATAGGATTGTAATGTCTTACATATGTTATGTACATAAGTTATTTTCTTTTGTAACTACAAATACAAAAACCAGTAGCAAGTGGTGGGTATGTATGTTCTGGGAAAGGAAAACATCAAACTTTCATGGAACGTCCTTTGTGGGAAGAGTTGATTTCAAAAGGAAAAGGGCTATTCTGAAAAAGTCCTAGAGAATACACCTATCAGGATAGGTTGTGGTAGAGCAAAAAACCCAGCTTATTCAAAATTCCAAGTATCACCAAATATAAACACCACTGAAGGAAAAGGTTCTAGTGTCACTATATTTTATAGATGCATGTTCCTGTATGTATTTTCATGGCTAATATTGATCTAAATATAAGAGACTGTCTTCTCTCTTGTTCCCTAGCTGTCCCTGAAATCGACTTTGGGGCTAGCTATAATCCTTCCCCATTTTTATTTAAAAGCCATCAAGAGTCTAAAGTAGTAAAAATGAATGGAGATTTCAAACATGGACCAATTTTCCTTTCTTATGACCTATGAAGATAAACGCACACAGAGTAGTAAGGAATACAAGTTTTGCCCAAGACATATACTAGAATAAGGAGACATCATTCTTCCCTCTGGAGAGAACTGAAGATTTATTAGAAGACAGCACATTGAGCTGGTCTTTCAAATATTGTATAATTTCTTTTGTGACACCCTTTCTTCCTGTGACTTCATCATCCAGGCTTCTTTTCACTCTCCTTGCTAGATTCACAGACGGCTCATTTTCCTGATGACTAACCCATCCTCCACCCTCGGAAAGCCATAGGGACTGCCTGCACTCTTGCCTGTGAAACTGTAACTAAATAAAGGAACCACATCTATAACAACAGTGGAGATGGAAAAAGGCAAACCTAGCTTCCATGTCCTTGAATGCCAAAATACTTGAAAAAACTAGTTCAAAAAATATTTGCTTTATTAAAAAAGACTGTCAAGAAATTGGATTTACATTGGAGTAGATCCAAATTCAACTACCGTAGCTGAGTGTTGTGCCAGGCACTGTCTTTGAGGCATTTGTGTGTGTGTTATTTGCTCATTTAATCCTCAAAGGCTTCTTAAGAGAGATTTAATCTTCTTTCTTAGTTAAGAAACTGACACTCAGAGATGTGAGCCATCTTGCTCAAGTCACAGAACCAGATGAAGAACAGAGCTAAGATATGGACTCAGGTTTAAGTACTAAGAGAGAGTCAGGTTTAAGTACTAAGAGAGAACAGAATTAGAGAAACACATTATCTGCTGGAACTTCCAAATCTCATTTGAATTTGCTGGAGAAAATGAAAATTAAGGAGAAGGAAAAGAGAGCTGAGATTTCAGAGGAAGAAAGAAATCAGGCTTGTAATTGATCAACGTCCTTCCCTTCCTGGAGGAGGGAACTTTATTCTTGGTACCTGGTGGCTTCCAGGCCCCTCGATCTGTTTCATCTTAACCAAACACCACCTAAACATCTTTCTCTGTCTTCCAACCATTAGTGTTATGTATTTTGATTCCTTCGGAAGCTCACAGAAAAACATACAGCTTGCCTACCATACAACATATTATTTAAATCTTGCTGTGCTTCTGTTTCCTAAAATTCTTCTGATAAACATTAAAGATAAAATGTAAAAATTTACAGAGATGGAACAAGCCAAGGGTCATGAATAATACCTAGATGCTATGCTTTTGTAAGGAGTTATAATAGCTAGCGTAAAACCATTAGAAATAAATGTAACATTCAACTTCCACGTCCGTGGCGAAGACAAAAAGGCCAATTATTTATATTTGGTGTTATTTTGAGCTCTAGTTAAAGAGGAAATAGAGACCAAGGAAAAAGTTAACATCTCACTTTACAAGTTTGGGACCTATATCTTTCGTTAAATGAGAGATGAGGCCATTATCTTCGGCAAAAAAAATTGTACTATGTAGATTTGCAGTAGAGACATTAATTTTTTTTCAAAAGAATAGGACAAAGACTATTACTGAAATGCCAAAGAGGAAAGTATAAATGTGCAACCTGAGATATGAAGACTCAGCATCATCCTGAGGAAATAAACACTTCTGTGTCCTTCAAATGAGCTACTCAATAATTGTGCAAAACAAAGCAATCCTTTCAGATAGAAATTCATCAATCATTCCTCTTCTTTTCACAGAAGTACTGAGGTATGGGATCCGTTGGATGGCTTGAGATACATTTAAGTGCAGGGCTATAGATTTAAAAATATATTAAAAGATAGTTCACACTTCACTTTGTTTCTGGTGAGATTAATGTTCTACAAAGTTGGATTAACCAAAATGCTCTGTGAAATAATTTGGTTGGTGAATCAATCTTTATAGTTCAATTGCTTACAAGGTTACATAGAAATCCTTATAAAACCAAAAAATCAGTCAGTAAAAAGCACCCATAAATTGACTCACATAAAGGAAAAAAATAACAAGACCGTATTACCAATATATTTATATCTAAATACCAGAGCAAGGGTTTCAGTATGTTAGACACATTGTAATTGGTCTGATCTTTCCCTGGGTGCTCTCTTCTTTCTACTTCAACATGGGGAATGCTATAGCAGTCGGTAAAACCCAGCCCCTATAAAAGGCACTGGCTATATATAATATTCCAGGCAAGCAAAGCAAGGTTAACGCAATCCCCCCGAGAGAGACATCAGAGTGACTCCGGATTAATTAATCACAGCAGGAAGCTGAGTTGCCAGAGATATTGCTAAGTTGCCCCTATAGACCGGACGAAGAGGCACTGGCTTCTTTAGGAATGAAATGGAGATGTGATTCCGAATGTCACATTTTGGATTTATAATCAATAATTCTATTGTCAGATCATTTACAACAAATGTGTTTATTCAGCTGGCATTGACGGGGAACTCAATTTATTATCTCTGAGCTATTTGAAGATATATATATATATGCTGCCAGCATGCATTTATATGTGCCGAATCCATCTGCACTTTCTCTTCTTCTGCGAGGAAGAGTTCATATAGCTTACCAAAGAGCCTGACCAGATCATAAATCAAGGAGAAGCAATTTCTGATAACTGAATATGAGTTTCCTCTAAAGCTTTTATGTGACGAAAGTCCGAGGAGCTCTGTGACTAGCACAAAAGAAAATCCATCACAACACCCCTCCCCCATCAATTGCTGGCCTCTTTGTTCTAGAAAGCACAACCATACTCAGTAGGCTCTTTTCAGCAGTGTAAGGCACATTTAACCTTAGAGTCAGGAAGGCCTCCTCAACTTCACTTTCTCTCTGCTCACTGTTCTCCTCATAGCCAACATAAGCTGAGCAAAGTGAGTTACCACCAACTTGTGACTCCTGCCCAAGATATGTTTTCAATTTGCAGGAAAACTCACACTACCTAATTTGTGTATCTTGTGAGGGGAAACTGCTAACATTTGAGAATCAGAAAAAACGCCTTCAAGATCTGCTATAGGCAAAAACCTGGCCAACCTGTTGCTCCTTAAGAACTGTTCATGTTCTGGGGCACCTGGGTGGCTCAGTCGGTTAAGCATCCAACTTCAGCTCAGGTCATGATCTCACTGTTTGTGGGTTCGAGCCCCATGTCGGGCTCTGTGCTAACAGTTAGCCCAGAGCCTGGAGACTGTCTTTGGATTCTGTAACTCCCTCTCTCCCTGACCCTCCCCTGCTCATGCTGTCTTTCTCTCTCTTTCAAAAATAAAACATTAAAAAATATTTTTAAAAAAAGAACTGTCCATGGTCATTGCCAATACTAAGAACTTTCTAGGTGCTGGGCACCACCAAATCAAACTCAGCCTTGGTGACCATGATTTAAGATTCCTATTTTGTTTCCCTCCTAGCAGAGATGCTAAGAAAAGGCAGAAGATGCTGACATCAACTTATGCTGCCTTACCTTATGCGGTCTGCGTTTTAGCCTGGATTTTCATTGCTAGCTATAAAACTATAGCTATAAATGAAACACCATCAGGGAACTGAACTGGATATAAACAAATTTGCAATGTTTTAGCAAGTTGCTTTCAGAGCCCCCCCCTCCACACCCTGCTCCCCCACCCAAACAACTGGAAGATAAAGCTTTAAGTACACTGATATTTTAAGTGCCATGTTTTGTTTCATTACAGCTTTGCCTATGAGAAGAAATCTCTCTAAAAGGGGTCTTCTAACAATATAAAAATCACATATGTGCCAGAAAGAATGCTGAACTGAAAACCAAATTTGCCTCTAAGTAGATAATGCCACTTTTCCATGATTATACAACTGAAAGAGCAGATTAAGAAATACTGTTACAGAGTTTTTCTTTTACTGCAGCAAAACCATTTCAAAGAAAAGATAAACTCAGGGAACGATTACAACTGTTGTAAAGAGCTGAAGAAGGCTTGGTAAATAAGGAAGTTTTAAATTACTACTCACATAAAAATAAATGTTACTGTCCATCACTGCTCTGGGTAGGAGATGCTTTGCAGAAGGGATACTTAGATGCTAGAAGGAAGAACACAGAGAAGATCGTAATACAAACTGCATCGTTTACGAGTTTGTTCGCCTTCTAATCTGTCTCCCTGAACATAACCATTTAGTAGCCACACCCATGGCATTTTCTTTCATTTCAAATTCTGCCAGAACTTAGAAGTTCATTGAAGTAAATGGACTGGTCCATCTGATGACACGGTGGCACTAACCATCTCCCTAGCATATGACTAAAATGAGGGTGCTCTGAGGGACTTTGCAAGCAATTTTTACCAAGCAGCAAGAGCCAAACTGGATTAAAATGATCGGACAACGAAGAGTCATGTACCCTCAACCTTTTGCTGAATGTGTTATTGCCTCCAAGTTATTAGAAGAATGTTCTCTCATCTCCAACCACCAGAGTAAGGAAAACGGATACATCTCATAAATCTACATTCTAACAGCGAAACTTGTAATCTTTAAAAAGCTCATATGGTAAAAACAGCTGTGAAAAAGCCATTTCTGCCTTTTTTTTCTTCAGTTGAAATTGTTCACTCTTGGGGCACCTGGGTGGTTCAGTCGGTTAAGTGTCCAACTCCTGGTTTCAGCCCAGGTTACAATCGTATGGTTCTTGAGATCTGGTGCTTGAGATTCTCTCTCTCCCACCCCCATGAACATGCTCTCCCTCTCTCCCTTTCTCTCTCCCTTTCTCTCTTTCTCTCTCTAATACACACACACACACTAAAATAAATAGATAGACAAACTTAAAAATAAAAAAAAATGTAGACTCTCTTTATAAAAAACAATAAAATTATTCTCTCTTGTAAGTTAGTTCACTGTTGGGAACCATTCTGAGCCTTCTAGTCAAGAAAGCTCCTGGTGAGGTTAAAGCAAGTTTGCATGGTCACTTGCCCATCTGATGATGACTGATATCCACCTCCACTCAATTATTTCTGCTTGAGCACCGATCCCCCAAGGTATCTTGTTGATCAATATCAGGAGTGACTTGTCCCCTTATTCTGGCCCTGGTATGATGACTGCACCTTGTGAAGGCACTTATTGTGGGAACTTCTTCTTTTGATTATGGAAACAGACATCATGTCTCCAGCAGGTCCCGTTTCCCTCCATACTTTCCATAGAGCTATGAACAGGCTGATGACCCTTACTCAAAAAAGATTGACCTTTATACATAGAATTCTATTTCTACAGTTGCGTTAGTCCAAGATGTTCATACAGCTCAACATGTAAATCAACTAACCAAAAATATCTCTCATGCCCTAGCTGTTCAAGAAATCATAAAACTAGACACAAAGGTAAATGCACTCGAAGAGGCTATTCTAAACTGGAAATGAGCTAAACTCTTTAAAGGTATGGTTGACTCTCCGGTGTCATAAAGCATATTACTGGAAAAATCAAGTCTTGCCTGGAGACAAAAAGCGTAACTTAGAGAGAAGGAACAGATAAGAGCAGAACATAAGTTACCACATACACCTTTGCTAACTGGTGATGTATAACAGCCCCTTCCCTAAGGCCTACATTCCACAAACACCTTCCCTTACCCTGGAGGCTGTGATGAGGATGGATAAGAGTATCTACAAATCTATGACTTAATCTTAGTGTTATTAAAATGTGAACACCCTGTTATTTTCTTAGGTACTCAACCTCACTATAATTGGGGCAGTTCTGCAAGAAGACTTCTCTAAAACCTGTTTCTGTACATTTTCCAAAAACACCTTATCACAGAGAGCTATCCATTGTAAAAATTCCTTTTTCTTATGCCATGTTAATATTTGACCTATAAATAAAGACACCAAAACCGACAGGACAGAGATGCCTGCCTGGTGATCAGAAAGAATCTCGGGGCTCTCTCACTCCCTCCCTCGCCGACACCGTCCATCATTCAGGGACCCCTGGACCTAGCCAGAGCTGGACTTGCAGTTCACTATACAGAGGGATATAAAATGTACTTCAGAGGGAGGTTGGTGCAGATGAAAGGTTACTGACAGGGCATCAGGACACCTGTCTAGGTATGCTAGGTGGCCTCATGACCTTGGCCAAGCCACTGAGAGGTCAAGTTCCTCAAAGTTATAGAAGAGTCTTGTTTGGGGTCTCATGTGTAGTTAGGTGAAAATATGAGATAATATGAATGTCTGGTAGAAAACTATTTATACGGATACAATTCATGTAGATATTACTGTTTGATTCATTGTTCCTTCACCCTTAATGTCAAATGGTTGAGGGGCACCTGGATGTCTCAATCGATTGGGTGTCCGACTTCAGCTCGGGTCATGATCTCTCAGTTTATTAAGTTTGAGCCCCTTGTCAGGCTTGGTGCTGACAGTTCAGATCCTGGAGCCCACTTTGGATTCTGTGTCTCCTTCTCTCTCTGTCCTCCCCCACTTGCACTCTCTCTCTCTCTCTCAAAAATACATAAACATTTTTTAAAAATTTAAAAAATAGTTGAATAAAAATGTTTGAAGGTGTGTGTACACATACTTGTGTATGTAATATTTTTCTCATACACTTCATTTAGATAATTAGAACTGAAGGAAGCATAACTGATGAACTAGAAAATTTAGTACAAATAAAGCAAGAGAAATATGGAGCTTCAGTACATCAATACAGTGAAAGACAAATTAACGTCTTAATTACCAAACTGTAGAAGCTATTTAAAAATTATGATTCACGTTAAAAGAACTCACAATCGAAACACCCTTGTCATCATATTACCTTTTGTTTTCGATAAGTACTCCTCTTTCTTATCATACAGAAAACTGTCTTCTTCGTTATCATTTAAAAGCTTCTTACAGCATGACAATTAAATTCAAATCCATCACAAAAAGTGTAAACTAAGTTCTCTGGTTGAGATACTGCCAAAGGAACTTGCTAAAGAGAATCCACCAAAGCAGAGAAAATACATTTGTTTCCAAGTCATCCTACACACATTCTCTGTCTCCGCCCTCCCTTTCTGTCCTTCATTCACACATTCACTTGTAGACACACACTCCTAGATGGGAAACATTACAGACCTCGATGTCGCATGTTGTATGTTCCATTGTGCTGAATAAGAACAAACTCATTTTCCATGCAATTAAAAGGAAATGTCAGACACCCCTTCACATGCAAAATCCTATTGTATATTTTTTCTGGTCTCAGAAACATTAGACTAAATATTCTAATTGTTGCAATGGTTGGGGTAGGAGTGGGGAGTAGAGGAAAGCAAAGGGAAATGTTAATATCAGAACTAGCCTCTATAAGACTCCTCGTTGGTATGGGGCATTCTAGAGGAATCTAGATTTTTCTAGAGCGTTTACCTCAAATTAAGTGCAACAGTGGTAAGTTTTAATTTTAAACCATTTTCTACTTAGGAGTTACTGTCAAGTATTTTCCTGAGTCCCGGGGGGGGGCGGGGAGGGGGATACCCAAATTCAGGAAAATTAAGGGAATCAAATGCCATTTTTGCAGCTAATATTCAAAACAAATTTCAGGGTGTGACATCATCATTTTATTACAAGAGTTAGAAGTTTCCCATCCATAGTCTGGGATTTTATGATCTCACATGTAAACTCCAGTTCTATATATTCAATAGCTTGTAAGATTTTCTAACTAAGACAAGCTAATGTCATTAAACTTATTATATTTAAAACAGAAGACAATGCTTCTCAGTCTGCCATCAAGAAAATAGACACCTAAAACCAGGATTATTTAGGCATGAAGTTTACTAGAGTCTAGCCTCTAAAAAATGAACAAAAAGAATACAGGATCATGTAAAAATGGGAGCAGATAAAATTTATTAGGTTTTAGAGCTAACCTTCACAAGGGGAGCCAAGAGTGAAGTGTGCAGTGATCCAAGGGGCTGTCACCCCTTCACCTGGTTGTGTTCAGTATAGTGGATGGGAGGTCTAAGCACCAGGAGATACTCAGAGTCAAATGGGAGGTGGTATACCCATTCAAAGAAGAATGCCTCCAGGCAACTGGAAGTATAAAGGCAAGTTTCAGCCTGAGGAGAGGCTGTGTATGATCAGTTCGGTTCCAAGGGCCTTAGCAGGCCAGGCTGCCTTATAGGACATCATTTTGGGCTCTGTTCACTGAAGAGTTTAAAAGATTATTTCCCTAGGAAACAGGCTCTGAGACAAAGATTAATATGCAGGAAACGTATTAGAGGGGAGTGCTCAACAGTAGGATTTAGTAAAAGTCACTCTAAAGCCAGAATAATCCCACAAAATTGCCACCAATTAGGGTGATATGACCAGGCGTTTATACCCCTCATGTAGTTAGTCATTGGATGTGGGCTGACCCTGAGAAGAATCATGAACTTGGGTAGGGCGTCTTTCTTCACCTGATGGAGATTCCCAGAGAGGGATATGGCAGAGAGTTTCTTCTGTCTATACTCCCAGTAGCTGCAGGAGAGACCAGGAAGTCCTGATGGGGAAAGGTCCGGAGAGTGCATCTCAGCACCCACCAAAGGCATTCAGCTGGCAACAGAGGCAGAAGTCTACTGAGAAAGGTGGGGTTTAAGGTCACCTGAATCCTTGTAGGCATGCCAGTGCTGAGAACCCACTCAGATACACAAAGCCTATAATTTTGGTATCGACAAGACAGAGATACACAGTTCCTTCCTGCCTCCCTTCAGAGCCACCATGAAATTATTTTGTTAAAATATAAATCCTCCTGGTCTTTGGATAATCAATTGTTTTATATCATCTGCAATGTTCTAGTCACAGTATGGATAAAAGATCTAAACATAGGACAGGAAGCCATCAAAATCCTCAAGGAGAAAGAAGGCAAAAATCTCTGACTTTGACTGCAGCAACTTCTTACTCAACACGTCTCCGGAGGCAAGGGAAACAAAATAAAAAAGAACTATTGGGACCTCATCAAAATAAAAACTTTCTGCACAGTGAAGGAAACAATCAGCAAAACTAAAAGGCAACAAGCAGAATGGGAGAAGACATTTGCAAATGACATATGAGATAAAGGGTTAGGAAGCAAAATCTATGAAGAACTTTTCAAACTCAACACCCAAAACACAAATAATACAGTGAAGAAATGGGCAAAAGACATGAATAGACACTTCTCCAAAGAAGACATCCAGATGGCCAGGAGACACATGAAAAAATGCTTAACATCATCCATCATCAGGAAAATAGAAATCAAAACCACAATATCTCACCTCAATCAGAATGGCTAACATTAACAATGCAGGCAACAACAGATGTTGGCTAGGATGTGGAGGAAAGAGGGTCTCTTTTGCACTGCTGGTAGGAAAGCAAACTGGTGCAGCCACTCTGGAAAACGGTATGGAGGTTCCTCAAAAAATTAAAAATAGAACTACCCTAGGATGGAGCAAGTACACTACCAGGTATTTATCAAAGGGATATACGTATGCTGTTTCAAAGGGGCACATGCACCCCAATGTTTACAGCAGCACTATCAACAATAGCCAAAATATTGAAAGAGCCCAAATGTACATCAATGGATAAATGGATAAAGAAGATGTGGTACACACACACACACACACACACACACACACACACACACACTGGAGTATTACTCGGCAATCAAAAAGAATAATATTTTAACATTTGCAACTATGTGGATGGAACTAGAGAGTATTATGTTAAGTGAAATTAGTCAGAAGAAGAAAATATCATATGACTTCACTCAAATGATGACTTTAAGATACAGAACAGATGAATATAAGGGAAGGGAAGCAAAAATAATATAAAAAGAGAGAGGGGGACAAAACATAAGAGACTCTTAAATATGAAGAACAAAGAGAGGGTTATTGGAGGGGCTGTGGGAGGGGGGATGGGCTAAATGGGTAAGAGGCATTTAGGAATCTATCCTTAAATCACTGTTGAGCTATATGCTAACTAACTTGGATGTAAATTTAAAAAATAAATAAATAAATAAAAACAGCATTAAGATGGCCATCACCTGAATATACTGTTTGGGGTTTGAAGAAAAGGAAGTGAATGGCAATGGGCAATGCCATCCTGCTTATATCCAGGACCCCAGGCAAATGTAACAAGGGGCTCCTTCTAGACATCAGTCCATAGGTTGGTTCTCTGATCAATGTTGGGATTGTTAGAGCAATAACTTCAACTCTAGTTCTGAAAGACCAACAACAAAATTAAGAAAAGTTAAAACCACTGTGTAAGGCATTATCTGACCTCATGAAAGTCACTGGTGCCTGTATGAGGACTGAAATAGTGGGCCACACAGAGGGGTCTGTATCATGACACTGTCTGCTTGCTTCCCGGTGACTTATCTATCACCCTGTCTGAAACAGGCTTCAGGCACAGCTGAAGATTTCAGAATATAGATACACAGGGAAGACCCTTTTCTTAAGGATCAGCTGGCAGATTTGTAACTAAGCAAAAGATACACCGTGAATGAATCTTAAAAGCCAGTTAGGGATGAATGCTAATATGAATTAGATTCCAAGTCTGAAATCAGGAATTCTACAGTTTTGGATTACAGCTTCCTGTGCTTACTCAGTCGGGTAATACATGCAAACTGTGACACTGTGGCGAAAACTGTGCCCCAGGGAGGAAACAATGCATATTTGGGGACCGACGTTACATGGTGAGGTATTCATGATTCATGGAGAAGCGGAAACTTAGATGCCTTGAGATCTTTCTATACAGATCCCTTCCAGTACAAGTAGAAAATAACTTACAAATGTAAAGCACTGGTAAATAAAATTCTGTTATTCTACATATCTTATTTTAATACCTTTCTAAGCCCACTTCCTAAATCATTTCCTTCTTCAGGGGTATCTTGGACCCTTTTCAGATCCGAAATCTACTCTTCTGTTCCCCAGCTGCCCAGAGATGACCCCTAAAAGAGATAACATTCTGATGTGGTCACCATCCCATGCTGCACATTTCTCCCTCATTTCCAATCAAAATCTTTTATTCCATTCCCCCAAGGACTTCTTCCCTAACTGATTAAATGATAGAACTTAAGGTAATGATAGCCATTGTTACTTAGTAGGTTACCCACCCCAGATATAGATACTGAAGTTTTATTCATCAGCCTTCAAAGTACTATTATTGCATAGCAAAGTATGAAAAAATGATATTACAGTAAAGCCTACAGTTTCCTTCCAGCCTCATTAAGATGGTGGGGTTGCTGAGCTGGGTAAAATGGAATAGTGTACAAGGTAGGTGCTTGAAAGTGACTGCATGAATGAATGCAGAAAAAGGGTACAAGTGATTTATAGACAATAACAGATTAACAATTTAGAGTAATGGCAGGAAAAAAAGTCCAACACCTTATAATTACAAAAGTCATTCAATAAATATTTATAAGTTTCATTGGTTCATTAAACAAATATATGCTTCATTTGGAATCTAGTATTTGATTGATGTTCAATAGGTAGGTACCTTTAGTTATGTATCCCTAAGTGATCATTTGTGGCTGAAATTTCAACAGTATGTCAGGTATGTAGGAAAGCATATTTGTAGAGAGAAACCTGTGCAATGTAACTAATATCACCTTGCAGATATGGTTATTAGAACTAGAGATGAACCGACTTGGCAAATTCAGACACTGGTATTTACATATTGAATTTGTCAATGAAGAAGAACAAAACGGGACATTTCAGTGTGAGTTTATGGTTTTCTTTTGTAAAATATGATATGAGAACACTGTCTCCTTACTTAATGAAAAATACAACTAGAACACTCCAGGCTGTTAAGGAGAATTACCATGTAAGGATAATGAATGGAAACTAAGGTCAGAATAAATTAAAACAGGATGATATAGCTAATGAAATATGTCCTGCCCACTGGGCCAACAGACCCTTCTCATCCAAACTCTGGACCAATTTTTAGGTAGTGCTGGTTATAGGAAGGGAGTCTTAGTACTCACTCCCCAGAAGAGAGAATTTCACATCCATCTACCTATACCCAAGAGAAGAGGGTAAGGGAATTTTTCCTACATCTTCTCTCCAGGGTACCTGAGGATTAATTTCTCGGTTCCCATTTCCTAACAAGGGCCAGCCTCTTGAACAAATTCATGGAGTTAGAAATGTTCACCACCTTGCCCCCACTCTACACTCCACAGGAAACCTGGATGCCTTCAGGAATGAATGGCTCTTTCTCAAGTCACTGCTCCTTGAGGCCTCAGCATAATAAACCAAAGAAAAATCCATGCAATAACTGTCAAATTCAGAGACTACACAGACAGTAGAGCACCCTGGAGACGTGTGTGAGTGCACGTGCATGCACATCCACTTGTGTAAGGCAGTTATTTCCTAGACTATGTACCCAGGATATAAACAGATTTCAAAAAGCTCCCTTTTGTAGACATTACGTGAGTATCCAACCTCAAGACTACTTATTAATCTTAACAATTTAGTGGTTTAAATGTACGTGAAAAGTCACCTTAGCTAATTATAATTCTCACATCCATTAACTACTCCAGGGGCAAACTAATGAAATAAAACTTTAACCATGAGAAAGACAAAACATGACACTAAAGAAGCAAAAGGAGCATGACTATTCATTTCCAGAAAGTTTTAACTGCAGACTAACCATATTGGCAGAGAGCAAGAGTTAAAAAGTATGAATTGCAAAAAACAAAGGAACTATCAGAGTGATGTTAAGTGCAGCATTACCTATAATAAACAAGGTATAGAGGCAACTTCAGTGCCCACTGATAGATAATGGATAAAAAATACATGGAGTGTATATAGTACATACACATATTCATTCATACAAAAGAATTAAATCTTGCCATTTGTGACAACATGGATGGACCTAGAAGGTATCATGCTAAGTGAAGTGTGACCAATAGAGACTAATACCATGTGATTTCACTTATATGTGGAATCCAAAACCAAACAAATGAACCAGGAAAAGAGAAACAGATTTATAAATATAGAGAACAAACTGGTGGTTGCCAGAGGGGAGGGAGATAGGAGATGGGAAAAACAGGTAAAAGGATTAAGATGTATAAATCTCCAGTTACAAAATAATTGCCTCACAGAAATGAAAAGTACAGCATACCAAACATAGTTAATAATATTGCCTGTCAACTACACTTCAATTTTTTAAAAAAGCTATTAGAATATTTTCTTAAAAAAAGAGAAAGAAGACCTACAATTGGATTACAGTGGCCCCATGTACCAGGAACGGTGGAATGCCTATAGAGGAAGCTGCCACTCTTTTCTATTACCCTTGCCAGTTAAATTCTTAACAGGAGTCAGAGAAAATTCATGAGGCTGGGCGGTCTTCTGATTTGCTGAGATGCTTTGAGTACAGAACCACGGGAGGTAGCTTATTCTTTCTGAGTCTCAGGAACCTTAGGTAGAAAATAAAATCCAACCCCCTTGCCAGTGATCTTAAAGATATACTCGTTGAGTTCTGAAATCCAGCAGAAAATATTAACGCATTCCAGGATACCATATGCTATCAAAGGGACAGACAGGAAGACAATTAACATTTCCTGAGAGCCTCCTATATAAAGACACAATAGCACAGTGGACAGAAGCAGAGGCTCAGAGCCAGACTGACTGTTTCAGATCTCACCTCTGGCATTCACCAGTTCATTCACAGTGCTCTATGTATCAGATGAATACCATGGTATAGCATAGTAAGTGCTCATTATGAGTTAGCGACTGTGTTTGCTACTCTGTGCTGGCCCCTTTCTTACATGCTCATGTCCTCTCATATTTCAGGTGTTTGCTGTGCTTTTCTGTTTCCCTAGATTCTTTTAATTCCCCTCGTCTCTCCCCCTCCTGCCTTCCTTCTTTTTCCCTCTCAACATGTCACCGTTTCTAGGAAGCACTGCGTGACCTCTCCAGACTAGAATAGAAGCCCTCACACTCTCATCTCACTGTGAATTCCCACCATGTGTCTAACTGTAGACAACTTGAGAGCACCATCCATCCCCAGGGTTCATCCCAATGCCAGACATTTATAAGGACTCCACACTCACTGGACTAATATGTTGCTTCACTGAATCCCTATGATAACCCTACAAAATAGAAACACTACTATTTCCATTCTACAGTTGAGATATATGAGGAATGCAAGACTGAGAGGTTTGAAGTAAAGATTCAAAGAACACATTGCTAGTAAAAAAGCAGATTCCAGAATTTGTACAAAAATCTGTCTGAATCCATAGCTCCTGCTTGCTCCGAGTCTACCCTCCACACAAATGTGACATTATGGATTTAATGAGAGACTCATTTACAAAAGTGAATCTGTATCTAGAATGACAGGTAAAGCACACAAGTTTGGTATGAATTATCAGCCTGGTTTCACTAAGGGAGATGCACCAGCTAAATACTTTAGAACGGCCTTCTCAAAGTGTGGTTCCTGGACCAGGAGCATCAGCATAATCTGGGAACTTGTTATAAATGCAAATTATTGGACACCACCCCAGAGCCACTGAATCAGAAATTCTGGGATAGGGCCTGGCAGCCTGTATTTAATGATTTTTCCATGTGATCTGAATGTTCAAGTGTGAAAATGACCTTCTTCCAGGTATGTTTATTCACTGATAGGTACTCCTCTATCTAACATGCACAACCAGTGTGGAAGCAGGATGTTTGCTCAAGTCCATCCCAATGATACAGGTCTGTAACTTTTCCTCTTAATTATAAGCCAACAACATAGTCAAACTTTCCACTGAAATCTTAAATTCAATGAAATATATTGGGGTTGTTATGCAATTTTTTTTTGAGAAGATGATGCCATTAATTATTATCAACAGGCACTTTTAAAATAGAGCTTTGTTTTTCAAGAATCCCAACATTCTACTCATTCCAATTCCAGATCATTAGGTTCTTAATTATGGCACATTAAGTATCATTTTTAATTCACTGGTGAATATTTATTGAGCCACTGTGAGCCAGAACTGCTCTATGAAATGGGATATAATGCCAACTAAACAATGTCCGTGCCCACAAGCAGTTTATGGTTAAAAGCATTCTAATAGCAAGCCAGGATGGCAATCAATGGTATTTCAGATGCAAATTTTTGCTTGTGAAAAAATTAACTATGCTTACAAATTAAACTATCAAGTCATGTTCAAGAACCACTATGTCTATAGCATTTTAAGAATCTGCTCCCCCTCTCTCTGCCCTTCCCCCATTTGCACTCTGTCTCTCTCTCTTTCAAAAATAAATAAACATTAAAAAAATTAAAGGGGACGTCTGGGTGATTGAGTCCTTTAAGTGTCTGACTTCACCTAAGGTCATGATCTCATGGTCTGTGAGTTCCAGCCCCACGTTGGGCTCTGTGCTGACAGCTCAGAGCCTGGAGCCTGCTTCGGATTCTGTGTCTTCTTCTCTCTCTGCCTTTCCCTCACTTTCACTCTCTTTCAAAAATAAATAAACATTAAAAAAATTAAAATAAAAAAGGATTCTTATGAAATGACAGGATCCTCAAAATATTTACTTAAAACTCCAGTTAGGGCTTCCAGTTTTAAAATGCAGTAGACATACTATCTATCACACTGATCACAATAAAAAAAAAATGACTGAATAGAATACATGTAACACCTATCTGAAAACTCTTAAAAGTTAAAAAAGAGCAGGTGGGTCAGAATTGAAGGAATCACTCACAATGCAATGAATTTCTTGTTACCTTTTTCCTTCTAGATTTTTTGGTCTAGACTTGAGGATAGCCCAAATTTCCAAATTGTAGAGCAGGCATGAGGAGAAAAATATCTTAGAGAAACCATCCTTTTTTGGCCAGAAGACAAAGAAGGAGGACATGAGTCAACAAGTATATATAAAAATCTCTCTCCTCTCCTTTTCTCCTTTCCTCTCCCTTTACTTTTCTTTCCTGTTAACTTCCCAGCCTCAGACTGAGGACGGCCCTGGTGATGAAGACACACTCCTGCCAGGGAAGCAAGCATTCACATACTTTAAACTCTAAGAGAAAATGTCTATAGCTCTTCTGAAAGGGGGTCTTCATGGTCAGAAGAGGGTACAGAAATTCCCCATTCTTTTTTTTCTTCCTATTTTGTAACAGAAGTTGACTCATTTGTGGAAGGCATGCAACAGCACAGACAGATTAAAATCTAGCTTTGTGACTAGAGCCATGGAAAGGGACACCAGGAGAGCTAGAAAGTATTGGGGAAATCACAGAGAGGAAGGGGAAGAAAATGTGTACCTATTATACCCAGTATAAAGCCCCTGGGTCACTCCCAAGATACACATATTTTGAACTGGCCTAACACAGCACACCAAGAGATTTTATAACTAAGCTAGAATGTAGACTATTGCCCAAGTCCCAGAAGGATGCTAGCTTGGTGCATGTGTTTGGCAGGTCTGAAGAGTACTCCAGAAGTTCTGAGGGCTGCAAGAGCCACAGCTCACATGGGGAACGTTGGTCATGGGACTCATGACCTAAGCCTGGTCAGACTGACTGCTTACTACAACAAAAAGAATCAACATTTATCAAAAGATTTTAACAGGACACAAAGTTTCATAATAATCAAAATGCCCAAATTACTCCAAAATTATTTAGGATATAAAAAATGAAAAAAATATTAACTCTCAAGGGGAAAAAATGGATAGAAACCATTCCTACAATGATGCTGTTAAAACTCCCAGCCAATGAATTTAAAGCGTCTCTTATAATCATGTGCCATAAAAAAGGACAAGCACTTTTTCAAATACTTTAGTTATTTAACATACAGTGCAATATTGGTTTCAGGAGTAAATTACAGTGATTCATCACTTACATGCAATACCCAGTGCTCATCACAAGTACTCTCTTTAATACCCATTACCCATCTAGTACATCAACCCACCCACCTCCATCAACCCTAAGTTCATTCTCTATCATTAAGAGTGTCATGTGGTTTATCACCATCTCTCCTCTTTTTTCCCTTCTTCCTTTTATATATATATTTTTTAAATGTTTTATTTGTTTTTGAGAGAGAGATAGAGACAGCATGAGCAGGGGAGGGTCAGAGAGAGAGGGAGTCACAGAATCCAAAGACAGTCTCCAGGCTCTGAACTAGCTGTCAGCACAGAGTCTGACATGGGGCTCGAACACATAAACCATGAGATTATACCCTGTGCCGAAGTCGGACACTTAACCAACTGAGCCACCCAGGCACCCCCCTTTTTTTTTTTAAAGGATAAGCACTCTTGAGAGGAATGAAAAGACAGAATTTTCAGAAAGGAAAAAAAACATAGTGATACAAACAGAAATTTAGATATTAAAAGTTTAATCTATTTAAATTGTTTTAATTACATCGTTTAAATTTATTTTACTTTATTTTCTTATTAAATTTATTTTAATTAAGTAAATTAAACTTAAAATTCACTATAAAGGGTTAATAGCAGAATAGAGATGGCTGAAAAAGGAATCTGAAAACTTGAAGATAAATATAAAGTATTATAACTAAACAAAGGCAAAAATAATATGCAGAGAGACCAATGGAAAAATACCCAATGTCTAACGTTCCCGTCATTGAATACTGAACTTGAATGTCTAATATTCAAGTCACGAAAAAATAAGAGGACAAAAAAATGAAAGAGAAAAAAATATTTGAAGAAATAATGGTTGAAAACTTCCCAAATTTGATAGAAGACATAAACTGGCAGGTTTAAGAAGCTCAGTGAATGAGACACCAAAAAAACAATGATAAAGAAAAAAAATCTTGAAAGTAACTAGAAGAAAACAACACATCATACATATGAATGATACAACAATTTGAATAAAATGCAAATTTCTAATCAGAAACCATGGAGGTCAAAAGATAGTGGAATTATATTTTTTAAGTGCTGAAAGAAAAGAACTGAAAGAAAATAATTCTGCCAATATAGAGTTCTTCATATAATGAAAATATCCTCCAGGAATGAAAATAAAGGCATTCTTATATTTAAAAAGATTAAGGAAATTCATGGGCAACCTAACTGTTCTAAAAGAGATGTCAACAGAAGTTTTTCAGGAAGAAGGGAGATGATACCAGAAGGAAATCTGGAATTTCAAGAAAGAAAGAAGAGCAAATGAAATGTTAAATATCTGGATAAATGTATTATTATTTTTTTTTCCTTCTAAGTTCTTGGAAATATTCATGGCTTCGAATGTGAAAAAATAAAACACTGTCTATTGGGGTATTCAATCAAAGTACATGTACAGATAATAGCTACATAACTACTCTTTTTAACAAAGGCCAACTCATTTGTGGAAAGGATGCACCATTGCAAGGTTAAAATCCACCTTTGTGGCCAAAACCAGGGAAAAGGAAACCCTGAGAGTTAGAAAGTATTGACAAGAAGCTGAAGAAAATGTAAAATACAAGAGACCTATAGGGCTGAAGATTTCTATGCTCTACTTACAGAGGTAAAATACTAACTCTGAGGATACTATGAAAAATTAGGTATGCATATTGTGATCCTTAGAGCTATCACCATAAAATCTATATAGGAATATATCTGAAAAACAACAGATAAATAAAAAATGTAAGAAAACAGAAGCTAAGATAGAGAAGATATGAGCAACACTATCAGCCAACCAGAACTATCTGGCATTTCTAGATCATTGTAACCAAGTGCACATGGAACAACCACGAAGAGAGCACACACCCTTAGTCATAAAGCAATCCTTAACTTTAAAATAATTAAAACCATAAAAATGTTTTCTGATAACAAA
This sequence comes from Proteles cristata cristata, assembly GCA_017311185.1. Lineage (NCBI taxonomy): Eukaryota > Metazoa > Chordata > Mammalia > Carnivora > Hyaenidae > Proteles > Proteles cristata. The sequence continues at coordinate 869,726 of JAESUZ010000367.1, read as the reverse complement.
ATTAAGTTAGAAATCAATTACAAAAACATCTGAAAGTTTTCCACATATTTAGAAATTAAACAAGAGACTTCTAATTAATCTGTGGGTCAGAGAGGGTGTTTGTCTCAAGGGACATTAGAAAATATTTTACACTAAATAAAAGTGAAAATTCAACATACCAAACTTTGTGAGAAAGGACTATATAAACAGGTTGCTGGTGAGAATTTGTAGCATTATGCCCTTATATTAGAAAAACGAATGTCCTGAATCAATCATCTAAGTTTCTACCATAAGAAAGTAAAAATGAAAAGCAAACTGTACTTAAAGCAAAGTGAAAGAATTAAATAATACAGAGCAGAAATCAGTAAAATTGAAAACAGGAAAGCATAAGGAGAAACAAAGTAATCAGAAAATAATTCTCTGAAATCAATCAATCTTCTTAGTCTTAGTGTCCAATTGGTGTCAAGAAAAAAGGAAAGAAGATACAATTTTAACAATATAAGGAACAAAATAGTGAATATCTCCATCAAACCCAAAGACATTAAAAAATTATAAGTGAATAGTATAAACAACTGTATACCAATAAACTCAACCACTTTGATGAAATAAACCATTTTTTTATGACATAAACTCCTGAAACTCAGTCAAGGATAACTAGACAACCAGATTATTACCTCTATTAAAGAAATTGAATTTGTCATTAAAAACCTTCTATAAAAGAAAATTCTTGACTAAGATGGTTGCATTGGTGAATAAAATCAAACACGAAGGGAAGAAACATTTGATTTTTTTAATACAATCTCTTCCAGAAAATAAAAGAAGAGCAAACATTTCCTGACTCATTTTATGAGGCCAGCATTACCACCAGTACCCAAACCATATAAAGACAGAAAATTACAAAACTGTGTGCACTTGAACACAGATGTAAAATTTCTCAACAAACTATTTGCAAATATATTCCAGCAATATATAAAAAGGATAATACATCCTAATCAGCGGAATTAATCTTGGGAATGTGAGACTGGTTTAACAGTCAAAACATATTATGAAAGTAATCCACAATGTTAACAGACAAAAACCATAAATCATATATTCATCTTAAAGATGCATAAAAGAATGAGAATAGGTAATTTATTTTTAAATGATAACTTTGGACAATTCAAGCTGCCTGATTTTAAGAGTTACTATAATGCTACAGTAAATAAGACACTGTGGTATTGGCAATAGGACAGACATATAAATTAGTGAAAGAGAATAATAATAATAACAAAAAGACCCATACAAAGAAATGACTACAAAAGAATAGAATAAGCAAACATTTTGGTGGTAAGAAAATTTGTTTTAAATTTCCCAGTTGTGGTATTATTATAATTATGTGTATTTCTTAATACTAATAAAACTTTATAAAAAGTAGATTCTTGTTTAGTTGGGAAGACTGTTCAGTTGCTTCTAACAGACTCTAGTTTACACAAATTATGGGATTATTTTACACTCACCTAAAAGAAGACTAGAGGTGGGCTGTGGGCAGTCCAAAGCTACCAGAACTACTTGTGTGTGCCTGTCTCAAGTTTACAATACCTATTGGTCTGCTGTGTAATCCTTAGAGGGTAAATACTTCCACCCTTGAGTTCAGTCATGGTGGTGCTATAGCCATTAGGTTCAGAGAAAAGGAAGCAGGAAGAGCAGAAGAAGTGGAAAAACCAAAAGGGCAGCTGTCAGCTGAGTAAGCCCCATTAACAGCTTTCGTATAAGCGGCATAAACAACTTCCCACTCACTGCCCACTGATTATCCTGCAAAGGAGGCTGGGAAATTTAGTTATTTTTATTTATCTTTTAATATTTATTTACTTATTTTTGAAGGAGAGAGAGAAAGAGTGTGAGTGGAGGAAGGACAGAGAGAGAGGGAGACACAGAATCAGAAATGAGCTCCAGGCTCTGAGCTGTCAGCACAGAGCCCAATGCTGGGCTCAAGCTCATGGACCACCCAAGATCATGACCTGAGCCAAAGTCGAAAGCTTAAGCAACTGAGCAACCCAGGTGTCTCTGGGAAATGTAATTTTTAAAAGCTGTACTCAGAGTCACCCTCCACAATACAGAAATCTTGTTAATAAGAGAAGAAAGGGAAGAATAACTATTGGGTAGACAAATGGCAGTCTATGTATTTAAACAACTAGTCACAAATTTGGTACTAGTGGTTTGGCAACTCTTATTTTAGAAAAGCAATTCAAGTCAGTCAGTGGCATTCAAAAAGAAAGGAGAACAGAGAACAGTGAACTCCATTCACATATTTATAAAACTAGAACCCTACTTATAATGTTAGGAAAGGCAGTATGAGGCAATGGTTATTATGAACATAGCTGTTTGAACATATACTGACAGATACTCCATTCCTCAAAATTACAGAATCTTCCTATCTTAGGGTTTCAGGGTTAATATGAGTGAGCTAAATCCAACTGGAATTAGCCATAGATGTTTTTTCTCCTTCTTGTGGGACCAGAAAAAGAGGAGCAGAAAGACACTTGCGTTTAGGCTATTCCTTCCTTCTCCATGCTGCTCCAGAAGCATGGATGCATGTGGTGATGAAAGGTCATTTCACGACTTCACACATTCCAGATGGTGACTCTTTCTGGTAAAAGCTAGAAAAAGAAACTTCTCACTACTTACTGCTGCTAGCATTTTGTTTCCTGCCAACACAAAAACAAGTCCTGATGACGGGACAAAATGTTTTCTCCAAATATGATTGTGTCCTTGGAGATGCAGTGGTGTAGGAAACATGAAGGGAAGGGCTGCCGGGGGAAGCTGGTCCATAGGAGGCTCAGCTTTGCCACTAACCAGCTATTGAGACTTATGCACGTGATTTCTTCTTAGCTTCTGTTACTCTCAACAAGCTTTGAACAATGATTCTCAATGTCTTCATCAGTGTTTCAAAATGAAAACCAGAATACAGTGACTTGTCCCAGAGTCACATAAGGAACATAAACCCGGGTCTCCTGACTTCCAGACACTTGCCATGTGTATGTTACTTTTTGTCCAAGATGCCCATAGCCTTATCCCAATCTCCACGTCTGTGCAGACATGGGAAGATTGAAAAGTAAAACAAAAGGCCAACATGCTGATTCCAGCTCTGTCATCAAGTATGTATGTAATCTTAGGCTCAATCTCCTCAGCTATAAACCAAGAAGGCAATCCCAGATTACAGACGGCACTGAGCCCCACATATATTTGACACTGAACTTCATCAGATACCTTACCCTGCAGCAGGAAATGTTCTTGGATCACGTTTTGGGAAATGCGATCAGTGCTTCTCAACTTTTCAAATCATGACACACCCAGAAGATGAAGACAGGAGCATTCTACATTAGCATAAATGGAAGAGAACACTTGAGGTGGGAACTTGAATCCACCTAGGTGCCCTGAGGGTCAAGGGGCAGTCAGTGCCTCAGTACATCTGCAATTTCAGCTGCCACACACGAGTTGGGAAGCTACAGCCAAAACACCAGCTCAGGTCTTTAAGTGTATTTTATAGCACTCTGGGACCTGCAGCTTTATGGTTCTTGTAAGACCTAACTCAGTGGGGGGGTAGACAACTCCCTGAGATCTGTGCCGCAGGACAGCGAATTGGGATGAAACTGACAGTTCTTACAATGGAGGAGACTCCAAACATGGCAGGAGGCAGACAGGGAAGTGCCTACCTCACCAAGACAGGGGAAACGTCTCATCTGCTCACTTTCCCACTTCTGACTACCCCATCACCTAAACCAGACAAAGGCAGAGAAGAAAATGATAGAACATCCCTCTTGAACATGATGTACACATTTAGATGGCATTTTGATCACTGACTGCCTTTGTATAACTTCTTTTCCCCCATAAACCTACGTACTATCCTCTCCAACTTGGTTTCACTTGGTAAGGACTTCAGTCAATGAAAACACTTCAGAATTTTTTGATTTCTTGGCCCAAGAAACAATCCTGTTCTGGTCTAGTCAAAATTAGATAAACACCCAGTGTCTAGAGATGACAGAATGTAAACATCAGGCTTTTCATATTTTATTGAAGATAAAAAAGAGATGGAAGTCATGGAATAATAATCTGGTACAACCATGTGTTTAGTATCTAGAAAGTTCATATCACTAGATTACTATGCTACTTTCTTTCTCTAAACTAAGCAAGCATTTAGAAGAAAAAAGACACACAACCCAAACTCACTGACATCAGGGATTTATTCAGCAAAGCAATTTCCAGAGGCTATCCTGGAATCATTTCACATTCAGCTCAATATTCTGTATCTTCCACATCTATATCTTTTGTCCTATACAATGATAATTGATGGTCAGCATTACAGCCCTAAGGTCCTACAACACCCTGAATCATCAAAGGGAGATTCAATTATATTCATAAGACTGGATGTGCCACAGCAGCAAAGGGGACTTGGAGATTGAGAAGGGTTGAAACAAAGGATTCTCTGGTTAACCCTTACTAAGTCAAAAGGAAATGAAGAAGCTTCAATCCTATGCAATATTCTGGTTGAAGGAGAAAGATTTTAATATTTGAATGTGCATAAACATGAGCATTCATGATCTTACAGCCAACTCAGCAGCAATTTTACTGAAACAAGATTTTGTACTTTTGCCCAGCAGAAAGTCAACTAAGCTTTTTATATGGGCTACACTTTATTGTGATTTTGCATAATTAAAATGTACTGTAGATTTCGTTTTGCTTTTACATAAATGACACAAGGGCTACTTTAGAAATATATAAAATATAGACTCAAAAGGATGGAAAAGATCTTTGGGAGTTTTACCACCAAGAAAAGGTCATTCTTAATATGTGGTAGATGCCATTATCATGTTCTTTCATACATACATACATACACATACACACACACACATTTTTAAATTTTTAAAAAAGACTTCCCTAAATCTATTTCAACCTATTCTTTACTTAGTATTACATTTAACCATAGAGGTCTAGCACCACCATTTAATTGCTAGCCATTGCTGAATACAAGATTCAGTACTTGTTTCTCATTGTGATAAACAATGTTGCAACTGGCAGCTTCCAATTCATACAGTGCAATCTTTGCTCACTTCCATAGTGACCCAACACCTAGCACAGCACCTGGTACATTGTAGATCTGCAGTAAATAATGATTTCTTCAGCATACTTTCCAGAAGAGAATCGAAAGATACAAGTCTATGAATATATTTATGACATGTCAAAGTGCTTTCAGAAATTTTGGAACAATTTATACTCCTGACAGAGTTGTGGGAGGGTGCCCAGAATAAATATTATTCTTAAACAACAACAACTAAAGTATCCACTTGATTGCTATATTCTGTTACCATTCAAACATTATTGGGGATGTTCTGGAAACATGTCAGGGAAACTCAGACATGATATTCTCTTCCTGGATTGGCAAATGCGACACATGTCCCGTACGATTTACACTGTCTTAAATTAGTCACTCTAAGGTCAAGGGGGTCCGCCCTGAGAGGTTTTCCTAAGCTTTAAATTGGGGCTGGCAAAAATCTCAGCTACTGCCTGTTTTGTAAGTAAAATGTTATTGGAAAACAGCCACACCCACTGGCTTACCTGTTGTCCACAGCTGTTTTCGTGCTACAAGGGCAGAGAGGAGTGGTCACATAGAGACCATCACAAAGCCTGTGATGCTACTATCAGACCCTTTACAGAAAATGTTTTTCAACGCATTCTTTAAAGCTCCAAATGGGGATTTGGTTTTTTTTTTTTCCTGTTTTTTTTTTTTTTTTCAAACCTACATAATGCTGTATACCCAAAAAATCAGATAGCAAGCATTTACTGAATACTGTGAGGGATGCTAACTACTCTCAGAGAACTTCCAATTGCCAAGACAAGGAAAATATACCTGTAAGAATTAGAGTCAAAAAGGGCATTACAGCATTGGAAGACAGTCGTGGAATGAAGAGTAGAAGTTCGTTTCAAACGAGGGAGAGAAAAGGTGGTACTGGAAAATTAGCGAAGTTCACTGACAGAAAGCACTTGAGTTAGGCCATGCATTAAAAGAGCATGACTGTGAAAGAAGAAGAGGCAGGGGCGCCTGGGTGGCTTAGTCGGTTAAGAGCCCGACTTTCGCTTGGGTCATGATCTCGTGGTTCGTGGGTTCGAGCCCCGCATCGGGCTCTGTGCTGACTACCAGCTCAGGGCCTGGAGCCTGTTTCAGTCTGTGACTCCCTATCTCTCTGACCCTTCCCTGCTCACGCTGTCTCTCTCTCTCTCTCTCCTAGAAATAAATAATAAATAAAAAAAAAGAAGAAGAAGAAGAAGAGGCAGACTGTTATAGATTTAGGAGCATGGGCAGAAGCAGAAGATGTAGCTACATGTCTACTATGGGTAGACCAGAGCACCAAAGAAGATGCCAGGACATGAGGTATAAAAATACAATGTACCTATGTGTTTCAAAAGCATTCATCTTATATTTAAAGGAACCCCAGCATACATCTTTTACTTAATAGAAGAATCCTTCTATGAAACAATTGTTTACTGTACAATCTCTCTCTACACTTCATAATATCAAACTTTCATCTCTCCTTCCAATCCTAATTCAGAGTTCTTGTCTCCAAAAAAATACTGATACAAAAACTACAGTGAAAGATCAGAAAGGCTAGGAAAAAAAATAGAGCCTGAAGACAAATACATAGAAACACAAAAGAAGGGCCCGCAAACTGATCTCCATCTCTTCATATTTGCCAAGCCCCCTATTTAACAATGCATTTTTCTAAATCTGCCAAAAATACAATATGCTTATTTTCCAGCTCCTTTCATCCAAGCTAACACAAATGCCACTTTAAAACTGATGTCTTTATTGTTGTTGTTTATGAATTTTAAGATTCAAAGTGCTTTTTAAAACATGCTAGGAAAGACACATTTATAGCGTGATCACTATTATTCAACAAATCTTCATGGCAAACCACACTCTTCTTAATGCTATCAGCAAGTGCAGATGAATATGACATTAAATATATTCTCTCTCTCAACGTCTTGTATGTGAAGGCGCAGGGGTAAGGAGATGACCTTTTAGGAAAATGTGGTGTGTGGGAGAAACTTTACAGAGATTTCACAGCAGTTTTAGGTGAAGGAAAGGTTAGTGAACAAATGTATCAAAAATGCCACGACAGAATTTTTGATCCCAATGTAGAATGTTGTAAGTGTTATTCTCAGCACACACCGTTCAGGAATGAATCACTCCTTCAGTCTGTATTCCTTATGTTAACACACATCTGACCTCCGTGATGTGTTACACACAGGTAGGTTTGAATCACAGAAGCAATACGCACAAGACTAAAGGCTTTTAAACAGAAAGAGGCATAAATCCTAGTCTCCTGAGTGTGCCACGGAGGGACATCTTTGGTGCTTTGTCACTAAATGAATATTCACAGGGAAGACTGATGGGATGGAGGAGAGATGCACAGTTCACTCTATTTGTCTCCTCTTGGCCAGAGACCTCTTCCCCATTACCCAGGCTGACAATGAAGTTTCTACCTTGCTTACTCTCTTCCTGGGTGGGCACGTTCAGTTAAGAGCCCCCCTCCCTTGAGAAGCAGTGGACTAAGAGTGGGACATGTAGGTGAGCAGACCCACCACTCCCTCAGGCAAGACCCATCCCAGGTGTCAGGTTACGGAAGTGGAATCATTTTTAGTTAATGACTCTTGTGAGCCCCGATGGCCTACTGTTTAATTGTGTAATTATAGACAGTTAAAAATGCATGATATGTAGTGAAGAGAAAATAGTTGGTGTTTTGGGAACCATTATGGATTACAGTTTATGAAAATTTAAAGCGATATGATATTTATATGAGCTGGGATGTGCTGAGTTACCATGTAAATGTGCCCTGTTCTGTGGCCATTGTTCCTCTCCAGAAGCCAAGAAAGGCAGATGAGGATCCGGATAGATGCCACAGAGATTGCATATTTGGGGGAGAGCATCTTCAGTGCTCTGCTTCACAATACCCTTTAAGTTTCTGTGCCTCAGTGATCCTATTTGTAAATAATGTCAAGAAAACGCAGTCAACACGTTTTAGTAACTGTTTGATAGTCGCTCAAATTCTTCTATAAGAGGATTGCAAGGAGTTGTTTTTTATGATCACGTGCATATTAGGTCTCCCCTCCCCCCCCAAAAAAAAGCCCACATTGTATTAGTCGGCATTCTCCAAGGAAATGAAAACAATAGGGTATATATAAGATGGTATTCATCACAGGAATTGACTCCGATGGTTACAGAGGCCAAAAAGACCCACCACCTAAAGAATAGGAGAGGCAGTGGTGTAACTCAGTCTAGTCCAGAGGCTTGAGGGTAGGCATTGGGGGAAGAGAAAAGCTGCTAATATAAGTTTGGGAGTCCAAAAGGTCTGAGAACTAGAAGCTCCTATGTCCAAATGCAGAAAAAGAAAGAGATGTCTCTGTCAAGAAGACAGAGAGAATTCTGGGGCACCTGGGTAGCTCAGTCAGTTGAACATCCATCTGACCCTTGATTTTGGCTCAGGCCATAATCTCACTCTTCGTGAGTTCAAGCCCCACATCAGGCTCTGTGCTGACAGCATAGAGCCTACTTGAGGTTCTCTCTCTCTTTCTTTCCCTGCCTCTCTCTCAAAAATAAATAAACAATCATTAAAAACATAAAGGAGAGAGAGAGAGAGAGAAGTCAGTCTTGCTCTGCTTTTTTTGTTCTATTGGGACATCACTGGATTTTGTTCTACTGGGCCTTCAGTGGGATGCCCATGTATACTGGTGAGGTTGGATGGATAGTCTTTACCAAGTCTACTTATTCAAATGCTTATCTCTTCCCAAATGTGCTCACAGACACCCTAAGGAACAAGTTTTTACCAGCTATCTGGCCATCCCTCAACCCAGTCAAACTGACACACAAAAATCACACACATACCAAGCTAAAAGTACCTTAGATATCTTTGTGGATAAAGTACTGCATTAGCAACTATTTACAGGCCACCTGGCTATGTTAAAGGTTAGGCCTACTCAGGGTCTTACCAAGCATAGACCCATCCAGCCCACAGGTAGCAATGCAACTAGTCGCCAGGAGTATGCTGCAGATTGAGAAGGAAAAGTATCAAAGCAACAGTAAATGGCCACATTATCACTAAAACTTAGCATCTGGTAAACATCTGATACTGAGGCAAAATTGTATTCCATGAGGTTCCTGTACTTAGGCTCTACAGGAACTAGGACTGACCCCTTTTCTTCCCTCCTTTCTGCTCCCTTCCTTCCTTCTTCTCTCCCTCCCTCTCTCCCTTTGTCCCTTCTTTCCCTTCCTCTATTACTCCATTTGTTTGTTCATTCTTTCCCTCATCCACTGAGTAGCCAACATCTTACAAGATTTCACTGTGTGTCTCAGGATTTGTGCTAAGCTAGGAACACAGCACTCATCTTTGATCTTAGTTCTTAAAGATTCAAGTCAACTGACAAAGAAGGAAGAAAGAACTTCTTCTGACTACCTGAAATATATGAAATAGCAATTCTAAGAAGTTCAGAGGATCTTGTGTAACTGCCTGTAGGAGTCAAAGATGACCCCAAAAAGGACATGACATTTGAGGTCGCGTTTGAAGGATGAATAGGAGTTTCTGAGCACGGAAACTGGATAGGGTGTCCCAGACAGAGTGAGCTGCATTCAACAATGTACAGGACCTTGAAGCACAGAGTGCATGAGGAAGCCAGCAGGGTGGCTAGGTAAGAAAAAAAAAGTGAGGGAGAAGAAAATGGCAAGAGAAGCGTGCACAAGCCAAGAACAACCCTGATCATCACACTGAAGAGAATGAAATATATCTGGAATGCATGGAGAACAGAGTTTTTCCTGGGAACCTGCCATCACCATTTAGTGTAATGACATCATAGAAAGACATATGGGTGCACAGAAGCCGCCTACCTGGGAGACACAAAATACTATGGATATTTAGAGTCAGATCTGTGTTCACATCTGTACTGCAAGTTCTAACTGTTTGACCAGAGCAGGGTGTCATAATTGGGACACGAGGAGAAAATGCTTAGCCAAGTGTCTTCACTAGGCTCCGAATTTGTCTCTTGCCTGTCCAGCCTGAAGTGCATCTACGTGGTGCCTGCCTCTCATCTTTGATTCCAAAACCTCGATTTCACCTTGCCCTTCCACTAAAATAAATACATAGATAAATGAAGTTTTCCACCCCTGCAAGTCACCTTTTTCAAGAGGCCCACAGCAACCAACCATGACTTCAGCATCACTAAACACCAGCACGTAGTGTCCCGCATACCCAGATGACACCCTCAGGCACTTGTTTACATGCACCCCTCACACATCTCAAAGCTTTTGACACACAGACCTACCTCATCTCCCTCACAGGTGGAGGCAAAACTTTGCATATTCATAATAAATTTGAAAATAAATCTTGACAGGAGCTGACAAAGCTTTTCTGTGAAAAGCCAGATATGAAAAATTTTAGGCTTTGTGGGTCACATCAGTCTCTGTGGCACCTTCTTCTTTTTATAAACACCTCTTAAAAAATGTGAAAAAATACCATCTTAGCTACTTGACCAAACAGCAGTCAAGAGAAGGGGTTGGGGGGCAGATCTGGGCGGTGGGCTATGGTTTCGGTGACCCCCGGATGAGGACAATAATGTGACAGTATATGGCAGCATTTGCAATACTTGCTTCAGAGGAGTGCCGAAAAGTTGCACTACCTTAAGCTCCAAGAGTATGTGAATCTCACTTAATAAGCACCAGGAATGTTCTATTTTCAGCAAATTTAGAGGTGATGCAGCATTTAACAGAGAATTGCAAAGTCATAGCTCTCTAGGTTGCCAGTGCAGAGGGAGAAACTTTATAATCAGTGTGACTACAACTTTTTAACACATTGAGTTAGATACAGAAACACACACTAACATACACACAATGACAATGAAAGAAAATACATGAGATTTTTAACAGCAGTGACAGGATAGATTTGGGGGAGGTTATTATTATTTTTTTATATTGCTAGAATGTCAGATAGTATAAAAGAAAAACCACCTATTCCTTCTTGTCTTTTCTTGGACTCAACTGAAAGTGTTTACTCAGGTTAATGCACAATTAAATTAGACCTTTATTGTTATAGGCCCATAGTTCGCGTCTTGGGGTAGGAAGGCTCACTAATTGCTTCATTATTGGTTTAGATCCACTGCCCCATCCCTCGCACTCCATGGCTATAGGGACACGGTCCCTATCGCATAGCAGAAGGAAGACTAAAATATACACAAATGAGAACCAGAAGCAGATGTCACCCCTTTCCCTATGGAGTAGTTAGAGGGCAAAGGAAGACAGTAATGCTACTCTCTTGGTAATAAATGTCCCCAATATACACTCAATTGCATTTTCCACAGATAAGAGCCAACCAGCAAGCATACAAACTCCCTAGATATTGGACAATCAACACCTGCTACCAGAATCTTCTTCTCTCAGTTTCTAGTTAGAGAATTGTCTAAATAGAGAATTCAACACGCACAGTCTGAAGCAAAGGAAAAGTTCAAGTTTTAGAGTCAGCACAGGACAAAGTTCTTTGCTAATTCCTATACCACCTTTTCTACATTACAAAAGTAATGTCAATGTTCTTCGACTCATGGGCCCATTAACTCAATATAATCTGTCCAGCAGGCACACTTTAGTCACAGTTTTCCATCAACCTTAGGGCATTTCTTGGACTCTAGCTTTTAGTCCTCCTTCTCCTACTTCCCCGCCTTACTTGACATCAGGTGACATTTCCCAGCTCTGGCTCAAGGTCTTCATTTCCACGTTGTGGGAGCTGAACTAGAAGATACATTGAAATCCTCTTTGATTATTTCTTGTCATTTACTGAGACACACAATACAGTTCTATGCTGCCCCTTAATGGGACATACCATTACTGACAGGAGAAACTCTTGGTTCTTGAGACGCTATCATTCTAGTGGAGGAAGAATCTGAACAAACTACTATATTTTATTTGATGCCAAGATCTAGTCCATTTTCCTTTTCATATCAAGTGAAATGCCACATTAAAATAATTTGAGATCTATTATTTATATTGTTTTGCTTACATTTTCTCAAAAAAAAAAACAGCGGAAGATCATATTTGTTTCATAATGATTGAAGAATATGATAACTGACTTCTTATGTGTGTGTCAGCCTGGGCAATGATTACTAGAGGGGACTGGATATGTGGCGGGGTGAGGAAACACTGACGGAAAGAAGGAGCTTTGAGTTGATTCTAGAAGTGAATGTTTTGTGTTTCCATCATACAGGAATTTAGTTATCAGACAACAATATTATCACATTGACACACTATTATCAGACCACAGTATTATCACATTTGGGTACACTAAAAAATAGAGAGAAAATTACTTTTCAAGAGCCAAGAGTGTAAGAGGTGGAACCAAGGAGAATTCTTGGCCACACAATTTGTTAAAAACTTCATCTAGGATCTATTAATCTCCGAGTTTAATTAAAAGTCTGAATGAACAAACTGCTATTTTATCTGATGCCCAGTTCCACTTGGTTTTCATTCTTACGCCAAGAGAAGCTGACTCGAACTTTTCTTACCTATTTACTTTCATTTACCCTCGTAAATGAGTTTAGACTTAATGTGTGACACCCACCCGCACCCCCACCCCCCGCCGCTGGAGCATTCTATAATGAAACTAAGGTACCAATAAAATTTGTGAGTCTAGTAGCAAAGTAATCCAAAGACCAAAAAGAACTGTCTAAAAAATTGCTGTTTCTCATTTTCGATCAATCCTCAGGATTAAAGGCAGAATTTATTGATAAAGACAGAGAAGTAATCCTCTGATAGAGTGAGATGGTATATCCGTGTTCTCCATACTCATTCAATTAATAGACTTCACTGTATGCAAACACTGATAAGTGGATGAAATGTCTTGCTTCTTGATGATCTAATCTGTATTCTAAACAGGATATAGGCTCTGCTACACAAATATTTTGCTTGGTTATTTCCCCCAAACATTTATGCCTCAAAGTATGCAAGCCATTTATTTTGACAGTGGGCTTGATGCACATCTCTGCTGTTAATAGCTCTGCAAACATTTTACAATGAAAATACCACACAACTGGAGCTAATCTCATTATTTTCCATATTAATAATTCTTACAGCAAGCAGAAGATCATTAAAACCCAGAAGGGTAATACACAGATGTTTAATGTAGATGTTCGAGAGCTCCTAGCCAAGTCATTCCTTCTGTCAACAAATATTTATTGGGCAACTACTCTGTTCCAGGTATCATGATGTTTGTACATATTTTCAATGAAACAGACAAGGCTCTTTTCCTCATGGAGCTGCCAGTCCAGTGGGAACATTAGACCACCGAGTTTAACATACAAGTAAATGCATATTTACAAAGTGTCATAAATATTAGAAGGACTATATTGTTTCTCACCATAACCTTCCTTAAACATACTTCTTCATTCCCATCTCACTATCAAAAGCCCAGTTCCAGGTTCTATTAATTAGTCTGGGTCAAAATTCTGCTACTTCTTTGTTTTCCTTACCAATTCAAAACCTAACTGTAGATTATTTTAGTTTTGATCTGATGTGAAAATATTAAGCCCTTGGTTCCAAGAATTCCACATGAACAGCCTGAAATGAAGATAATTATAGTTCATGTTTTAGTTAGCACAGGACCGGAGCAAAGCCTGTTGCCAACTCCTATACCACTTTCTTCTGTAACTTTATAAAAGCAATGCCACTTCTCTGTGACTCATGGGGACATTAATTCAATACAACCTGTCTATCAGGCTCACCTCACTCACAGCTTTGCAGAAATCTTATAGCACTTCTATGAATGCCAGCATTTCATCCTCATTCTCCTACTTATCAGCCTGGCCTCATTTTCCTCAACCATGGAGTAGATTTACTCTTTTTGCCAAGACTTCTCAGATTTCTTCTTTGTATTCATTTATTTTTCAATCTTGATTTATTTTTGAGAGCAAGAGAGAAAAGTGTGAGCAGGGGAGGGACAGAAAGAGAAGGAGACACAGAATCTGAGGTAGGCTCCAGGCTCCGAGCTGTCAGCACAGAGCCTGAGGTGAGGCTCAAACTCATGAAATGAGAGTTCATGACCTGAGCTGAAGTCAGATGAATAACCAACTGAGCCACCCAGGTGCCTCACACCTCTTCTTTTTAAATAAAGTTCAAGGTGTCTGTCCCCTCCTAAGCCTGTGTGGACAGGCTCTCCCACCTTCTCTCACCACTAGCCCTACCTGTGTTACCACCATACCCTCTCCTCTTACTACCCAGAGAGAAAAGGCTGCTTCTGCCTTTTGCTTTTGCTTAACACATGTGTGGTGTTCTCACATTTTCAACTGCCATGTTATTTATGGTAATGATTTTCAACCCTATCAGATGCAATGTTCCATTTTATAACAAATGTTATGTAATACTCTCTTTACTATCCTGAAATGAAATTAACAGATAATATAACTTACCTACAACATTATTTCAAGAAAAAAAATCAATACGATGCCCTAACTATATTACAAAGGCAAAATAAAAGGGAAGTCATTGGTAATACAATAATATGAATTGAGAAAGGATATCCTTGAATACACAATGAATTAAGCAAAAATGTGCACCTGCATACATTTATAATGAATAATTTTGAGTTTAAAAGAAGTAAAACAGGGGTGCCTCGGTAGTTCAGTCAGCTGAGCATCCGACTTTGGCTCAGGTCATGATCTCAAGGTCCGTGAGTTCAAGCCCCACATGAGGCTCTGTGCTGACACCTCAGAGCCTGGAGCCTGCTTCAGATTCTGTGTCCCCCTCGCTTTCTGTCCCTCCCCCACTTGTGATCTGTCTCTCTCTCTCTCTCAAAAATAAATAAACATGAAATTTTTTTTCAAGAAAAAACAAAAAAAGTAAAACAGCTTAAGTCTCATACAAAAAGTTCAAAATATAAAAGAGCAGAGGTAGAAGTTGACACTAAAATAAAAAGTTTGGGTAAATAATAACAGATTGGATTTATTTTTATATGATAAGAAACAGAGGAAGACAGCCATCATTAGAACATATGAGACAACTTACAGACTGTCAAAATGGAGAAATGAGGAAGTATGCTATTCTCATAAATGACCTAGGCCTTATTTACAGATGAATTTTCTACATTTTCCCTTGAGTTATGACATGCAACACGGTCATGATAATTACCATAGAAAGCATCGAGCATCCTAAAATCCCACCACCTGCTGACATGTGTGTTCTACCTTAGTAGTTAAAACACTTTGGATGACATACTCTTCAACAGTTCCTGGGAGGTAAGTCAGTTAGAGAAAGATAAATATCATATGATTTCACTCATATGTGCAATGTAAGAAACAAAACAGATGAACATAGGGGAAAGGAAGGTAAATTAAGATAAAAACAGAGACAGAGGCAAATCATAGGAGACTCTTAAATACAAAGAACAAACTGAAGGTTACTGGTAGGGCTCTGGGTGGGGGGATGGGCTAAATGGGTGATATGCATTAAGAACAGCACTTCCACCTTAATGAGCACTGGATGTTGTATGTAAGTGATGAGTCACTAAACTCTATTCCTGAAACCATTATTACACTCTATGTTAGCTAACTTGGATTTAAATTTAAAAATAAAAAATAAAGAATAAAAAAATGGGCCATGGGAGGTAAAGGATGAATGAGAAGGTGGAAGAGTAATTCAGGAAGCTTAAATACGTTTGTGTGGTTTTCTATGTGGACAGAATCAGAATATGATGGAAGTGCAAAAAAATAAAATAAATAATTTTTAATAGTTAATGTTTCTTATCATGGGTCTCCGTATATATGTACACATATGTGAATGTATATTATGGCAAAAATATGAAATATTTTTAAAGAAAGCTTTAATAATAAAAGTCAGTGAGGTCTATTGAGTTTTATTGTCTCAGTACTTTAATAATGTTTGATTTAAGTGTTTTAATCAGAATATCCCATCTCCTCTCTTACATATTTATAGGAGGCAACTATACATATAGACAGGTGTTTGAAAACAGGAGTGTGGTCCTGTTAACTCGATGGTACAAATTATGATCCGATTGGTGACACAGCTAACCAAAATGGTGGAGAAACTCTTGTTATGATCTATAAAATAAAGTATCCACAATTTGGAAAGTAGATGCACAATGGAAAAAAATCAGCATATGTTAAAACTATGCAAAACCTGGAGTCAGGTTCCAGGCACTAATTTGAACCTATGTGAAGCAGGGGGTCATTCTTAGTTTGGGAATCTTTACCACATATTGAAGGACCTCTAGCTTTCCTGGCTCTGATACGCTAAAAGCCAATAGTACATCTACAAGAAGTAAGATAAAAACAAAGCCCATACAATTTCAAAGCATCACTTAATGGGCAGTACTTTCCTAATTAGGACCATCACTTTGCAGAAACCTTTTCAAAATCAAATCTCATAGTATTCTGCCTTCCAGTTCTGCCTTATAGCTTTGAATCTTCCAACCTGTATTTCAACATACCTTGTTACCCACCACCCCAGGCATATGAGGATGAAAAGTGACTTCTGAAAAGATGTCTAAGACAAATCTCTAGAACCTAAGAATGTTATTTTATTTGGAAAAAGAAGCTTTGCAGCTGTGATTATGTTAATGCCTCTGTGATGAGTAGATAATCCTGGATTATCATGGGGGCCCTAAGTCTGATGATTCTGATGATAACTGTCCATATAAGAGAAAGACAGGTAGATTGGAGACAAACAGAAGAAGACATGGAGATGAGGAGGATGCAATGTGACCATGGAGGTAGAGACTGGAATGATGTGGCCTCAAGCCAAACACCGCTGGTAGCTACCAGAGCTAGAAGAGGCAAAGAACAGATTTCCCACTATGGAACAGAAGGGAGCAAAATCATGGAAAGAATAAATCTTTGTTGTTTTAAGCCACAAACTCTGTAGTAATTTATTATAGCAACAAAGGAAAATAATTTATCAGATAAGTTAGTCACTGCTAGGACAAAATTAAATTTAATCCCATGCTTTGTTTACATAGTTGTTTTCCTTTAAGACTTTCATATTCCCTAAACAGGGCTGGATATTGGGAGGAAAAGACAGAATGAAACATATTTACTCTCTTGTACACCACACTCAGCTCTTCCAGGCTACAGATCTCAAGCTTTTCATCCCCATTCCTCCATTACACAAACTAGAATAGCATAGCTTTTGCCCTTCTTCTTCTTTTTTTTTTTTTAATTTTAATTTGGATTTTTTTAATGCTTATTCATTTTTGAGAGAGAGAGAGTGCAAGTGGGGGAGGGGCAGAGAGAGAGGGAGATGCAGAATTTGAAGCAGGCTCCAAGTTCTGAGCTGTTAGCACAGAGACTGATGTGGGGCTCAAATCCACAAACTGTGAGATCATGACCTGAGCCTAAGTCAGATGCTCAACTGACTGAGCCACCCATGTGCCCCAGCAGTGTGTCTTTAAAATCTATCTGTTCCACCTCTTACTAACATATGGAATTATCATAGTCTGGAATTTCATAGACCAGCAGACATTCTTTTACTTCTGTGATGAGATTCCATTATACGAGGTGGAATAGAACCTTCTTCCATTTTTCAAAGCATTCACCTCCTTTTAAAGCTAAACATTCACTGCTGGGACTCCTTGGAAAATACTGGTTTCCCTGCAAGAATATAAGCCCCTAGAGAGAAAGATCTCTGGGTGTATCACCTCATCACTGTTATTTTCTACAGCCTGGCATGGTAGCCAGCATTACAAAATGCATCTATAAATATTTTATGAGTGAATATGTATATACAACCATTTACAGATGTTTTGGTTAAAAAAAAGAAACAACTGTCACTTGCTGTCACAGTAGCAGCAACAATGCATGTTTTTCCAGAATAAAGCCATGTTTTAATGAGTAGATTTTTCACATATTGTATTTAACATTTCTATATCAGCGATCTCATCACTCCAATGTCTGATTCAATAGTTTATCATGGTCAATTCTTGGTCAGTTTAGAAGGTTAAATTGTGCCCCTTTCCCATCTCCCAACAAGTTCATGCCCAAATCAGAGCCCAAGAAATGTGAACTTATTTGGAAATAGGATCTTTGCACATCTAGTTCAAATTAAAATGAGGTCACACTTTGGTTCAGGGTGGGCCTGAAATCCAATGACTGGTAACTTTAGAGAGATTGCACACATGGAGACAGAAGTGACACACACATAGGGATGAGGGCTATGTGAAGGCAGAGGCAGAGATCTGAGAAATTCGGCTACAAGCCAAAAACATGCCAAGGATTGCTAGCAACCACCATAAGCTAAGAACAAAACAAAACAAAACAAAGAACAACAAACACAAGGAGGAGTCCTTCTCTAGAGTCTTTAGAGGAAACATGACCTTGCTGGCACCTTGACTTCAGCCTTCTTGTCTCCAAAACTGTAAGAAAACAAATTTCTTTTGTTTGAAGCCCCCGCTGCCTGTGGTACTTGGTTATGGTCATGTTAGGAAGCTAACAGATAGTAAACCATGGGTATAATTTATAGTTTTGCCCATGGTTCTTATGATGAGTCACTTCACCTTAGTAACATCATTTCTATCAACCAATTCTGGCCACTAGCTGATGAGGGGGACTTAGGGGCTCAATTCCAGGTGAAAAGACTGCCAACTAATGTGACCTCAGCAAGATGGTACTGCACAGATGGGCCCAGCTACCAAGGTAGGCTTCTTTGTTTTATCACAGTCCCTGCCTCTTTCTAGTTACAAGACCTTGGTTAATTTATCTAAGATCTCTGTGCCTTAATTTTCTCATCTTTAAAATGGAGATAAAGGGGCGCCTGGGTGGCTTAGTCGGTTAAGCGTCCGACTTTCGCTTAGGTCATGATCTCGAGGTTCGTGGGTTCGAGCCCCGCGTCGGGCTCTGTGCTGATGGCCAGCTCAGAGCCTGGAGCCTGTTTCAGTCTGTGACTCCCTATCTCTCTGACCCTCCCCTGCTCATGCTGTCTCTCTCTCTCTCTCCTAGAAATAAATAAAACATTAAAAAAAAAATAAAAAAATAAAATGGAGATAAAATCCCTTCTTCATTGAGTTCAAGCTCCATGTAAAAAGCTTAGCACATTTACCTAGGCCAAGATAACTGTTCCATAAATAACAACTATTACTATCGGTGGCTTTAGTGAAGACTAAAAATAAATCATCACTTCATCCGATAAAACAAAAGAAAACTAACTATGTGGTTGCTATAATATACTCTGACAAGCTAAATATTCCTATTCTGTGTAAGAAGGACTTTATTTTCCTTACAGAATACTCAGGAATTTGACTCCCTGAGTTGCCTTCAAACATAAAAATCATCCTATTTTGGACTATCAGCACCTGCACACCATCTATGGTTGCCCGAACTTGCCCAGCTTACAAGTTAGGAAGCTTAATACCCAGCAATAATTTCTGGACGAAGCTCAAAGTCAGTAAACCATTATGCTACTTATTGTGGATATTGGGAAACAAACCCTTCTCCTGTAAGGTTTTTATAATTAAACATGATGACATCTAATGATGTGTTCAACCTTTTCTCATTCATGCAAAAACTTTATTTCTACTGAAAGTGCAAGGGTTGTTTTTCTCTTTCTAAATGGTAAAGGAAAGAACATGTAAATATCTCTACGGTAGTTTTTGGTACAGCTAGTGAGAGTAAGCAGGATACATAGCAATTACTGTTAGGGTTTTCAAAGAAGAGAGCTATGGTCCCTGCTCATTTTACCATTTGTTAGTGGGGAAGTGGCCGATGCATGTAAAAGGTGCTACATAAAGTGCAATGTGAAAGATCCTTGTGGTAGTGGAATATTTTCTTCTATTATTTATTTTTTGAATATTTCCCCTCTTGACAATATCAATGTCAACATTTTGGTTGTGATATTTACTCTAGTTCTGCAAGTTACCATTGGGGGAAACTGAGAAAGGGGCTCATGAATATCTATGTATCGTTTCTTACAAATAGATGTGAATCTACAGTTTTCTCACAACAAACCCCCAAAAACTTAATCAAAAAAATACCCAGAAGTCTCCAAAATAAAAATAAAACACACACAGATTATTTGAAAAATATACACAGAAAAAGATGCTACATTATGAATCAATTCTTCTAAAAGATAGACTAGGCAAAGAATAATGTTTCTGGTGTGGGACAACCCATGGGGGTAGAAGCACTGTCTGATGAGAAAGAAAAGACACTGGTCTGAGCACTGGAGCAGTTCTGGGGGCCCTGTCACGTCAGCTGGGAGCAATTCACTTGCTAGACTACAGGAGGTCTGAGTGCCTGGGGGGTGGGGAGGGGGTGTTGTTTTAAGTCTTAGGATTGAGAGGACACTCCAGTTGGTCACAGGACACTCAGGGGGAGTGGGGAAGTGGCTCCTAGCTAACCAATGTGGAAATATTTTAATATTATGACATCTATGTGTCTATCGAGGCACCAGTTGGTAAATATTGACCTGGGACAAGGCTGTGATGAATTAGATTGGCACAATGATAATAGCCAAATCCTGAGGCAGTCACATAATAGTAGACAGGCCACCAAGAGATATAAGAGGGTACCTCTGTGTATTGGTGCAGACAAACTTAGTTCTACAGAGAGTCAGCAAGGTGAAGTGTCTGAGTCCTCAAATTCTATTTTAACATATTTTTTAACTATCTTTAAAAAATTTTTTTTACATTTATTTATTTCTGAGAGACAGAGAATGAGTGGGGGAGGGGCAGAGAGAGAAGGAGACACAGAATTCATAAAGGCTGTAAGCTCTGAGCAAGCGTTCAGCATGGAGTCTGATGCGGGGCTCGAACCCACAAGCCATGGGATCATGACCTGAGTTGATGTCGAAAACCTAACCAACTGAGCACCCAGATGCCCCTTAACTTTCTAATTATATTAATTCAAGCACAAAATTTCCTTGATAAAGAACTAAAACTTTCCCTTGGGGTGTCTGGGTGGCTCAGTTGGGTAAGCGTCTGGCTTCAGCGCAGGTCATGATCTCACGGTTCGTGGGTTAGAGCCCCAAGTCGGGTTCTGTGCTGACAGCTAGCTCAGAGTCTGGAGCCTGTTTCAGATTCTGTATTTCCCTCTGTCTCTGACCCTCCTCTGCTCATGACTCTGACTGTCTCTCTCTCTCTCTCTCAGAAATAAATATTTTAAATAAAACGATATAAAATTTTCCCATTAAGTCTGAATACCATCTACCTTCTAATTTTTAATCTATTCCCCAGGGCTAATTATTCTTCTTAATTTGGTAAAGTCATTTCAGGTAATGTTCTATGTGTATTCTCATGCATTTAGTATTGTCATGGGTGTTAACTATGTGTTTACATATGTGGTAAGCAGAATTTTAAAATGTTTCCCTCAAACTCCCTATTTCCCAGAACGGTGAATAAGATACACACCCTGATTATGTTGTTATGTGGCTAAAGGAATTTTGAAAATATAATTAAGGTTGCTAATGAAATGACTACGAGTTAATCAAAAGAAAAATTATTCAACTGGGCCTGATCTAATCACACATGCCCTTTAAAAGTACAGTTTTCTCTGGGTAGTAGCAGAGGGGAAATCAGAGACATTCAAAGAATGAAATGAATTTGAGGTACCGCTGCTGGCTTTGCAAATAAAAGGCATCATGTGCCAAGGAATGTTACAGGCAAAGAGAAGCTGAGAGTGATCCTCCAGACAGTCAGCAAGGAAATGGGGCGTCAGTCCCACAACCACAAGGAAGTAAATTCTGTCAACAACTTGAGTGAGCTTGGAAGTATATTATTCCGCAGAGGCTCCAGGTAAGACTCCAGCAGTCTGGCTTATGCCTGGGTTCCAGCCCTGTGAAACCCTTAAGCAGAGAACCCAACTGAGTCCACTCCAACTCCTGACCTACAGAAGTGTGAGATAATAAATGGACATTGTTTCAGGCCACTAACTTGGTGCTAATTTGATACACAGCAATAGAAAACTGATACCACATATCGCTCTGCAATTTGTTTTTATTGAGAATTTGTTATAAATAAAAGCAAATTAATTCATTCCTTTTTACCTGATTCATGTTCCACACTATACGTATCAAAAATTTTTTTTTCCAAAGACAGTTACCAAGAATTCCTGCCATCACTGTACAAACGTGCCACTTTGTTATTTCCCTGTCTCTCAATCTGGGCTGGCCTTGTGATGTGTTTTCACTACTAAAATCTGGTGGTGAAAACAACGTCCTAGGACTTCTTCAAGTTAGGATCTTGAGGGATCTTAAAGCTTATGATTTTGTCATTTTGGGAACAAAAGCCTGACGTGAACTACTGAATGATGAGAGATCACCCTGAGGAGGGGGGAGGAGGGAGGAGGAAGTAGAGGAAAGGCTGGAAGGCAGAGAGGTAGAGACCCAGACAGCCCCAGCCAAGCTTGGGGTAATCCAGGAGTCTCTATGTGGAGTAGAAGACCACTCAGCAAAGCGCGCAGAGCCCAGAGAATTATGAAAACAAATACTAAATCACTGCTGTTTAAGCCACTGAATTCGGAGGCAGTTGCCTTTGCCATAATAAATAACATTATAACAGATAAATCATGAATAAATTATGAACACTATATTTTCCTTATCCATTTCTCCTTCTGTCAGACATTTTTAAAAGTTTATTTATTAATTTTGAGAGGCAGAGGAAGGGAAGGGGGCACAGAGAAAGGAGGAGAGAAAGAATCCCAAACAGGCTCTGCACTGTCAGCTTGGAGTGTGAAGCCCAATGCTGGGCTCGAATCCACAAACTGCAAGACCACGACCTGAGCCAAAAGCAAGAGATGGATGTTTAACTGACTGAACCATACCAGGCACCTTCATTTTTGTGTTTTCTAATTATTAAATTGGACCATGTGAAACTGACATTTCTGTAAGTCAAAACTGCTCAAACACCATCAATTTCTTAGGTTCAACCATACAAACACACCTGTCACAAATATCCCATCACATATCTCTGTGCACCTGGCAGCGGTATCACTGCAGGATGACTCCCTAGCAGAACTGTTAAGCTGTACAATAGGCACATTCTAAATTTTAACAGATGTTGCAAAATTGCCCACTGGAATAACTACCAATCTATGTGCTTATTACCAATGCATCTATTATCCTATGTTCCTCAATCTAGATATTCCTAGAATTCCATTATAATAAAAATAGGGCTCAACATGCAGCCTACTTCACATGGACAGATATGAAACTAAAGTAGTGCTGGCAAACTGATTTAAAGTCCCTGATAATCCACAAAGGCATTTGGATTTGAGTTTTAAATAGCCTACAGTAGGTAGCTATTTGAGACTAGACAGAACTTCCTATCTGTATGATAGTTAAACTAATATAAGTCATGCTTGCGGTCTATAAGTAGAGCTTTCCTGAGCACTGGGAATGGAACTGAAATAGGGCTATACTGGGAGTGGAAGAGTGCATCAGTCTAGGTGGTTACACTGTTCCTGTGATACTAGAAGATGATGCATAAGGACACTGTGCTCCACAGATAACAGTGCTATCCATCCATGTGCCACTATCATGATGGTGGGGAGGGTGGAAAGTTAAGTAATATTTAGAACACTTATTTAAGCTGTGGCTTGCCAGACATTTGTCCATGGCAGAGGCATAGACTCTTTTTATATAGCATTTATGTGTGGAAGGTATACTTGTCCTCATGATCAGTTCTGCTCTTTTTCTGTCATAACACAAATTTCACTGGGTAGCTGGTCACACTGCCCACCTCTCTTATTTGACGATCAGAGCCTTTACTATGAAAAGGATTCAATGAGAAGGAAGGAAAATGGGAGTTCTCTGAAAATTTGGTGAGAGGTCGCAAGAGTATAGAAACTTCCTCTAAAACAAAAGAGGCCGAAGACCCAAAGGATGTAACAAAAACTGATGCCTAGTTCACAGCATGGCTACAATGTCTTACCCCACAGAGACAGTGCAGAATCATGAATCCCCTTTGCCAGAGCCGACTGGAAGTTCACTATGAGTTGTTCTGTTTTCTAAACGTTAAAATCACATGTTGTGAAGCACATGGCAGGTGACATAATTTATCAGGGGGCTTGTCAGAGCTAGAGTTGTTGGGTATTCCTATGTGATCAGTAATCCATGTGTTTTCTAAATTGGGGTGAACCCTGGTACCCAGGAAGGCAGCTGCTGCTCTCTCATCCCAGTGAAACAGCTCCATCCTGGTAAGTCACCTGCAAAGTCAGTGGCGTTTTGACAATCTATTATACCCTTTTCAAAAGTTGGATAGATTTAGAAAACAAAAACAATTTACTTACCCCAAAGCAAATTAAGCAGGAAAAAGAAATCCAAGAAAAGCATGCAAGTAAATTAGAACTATTCCAAAAACGGAGTGGGAAGAGTCTTCTGAAATAATATAAACACCTCAAATAAAAAATTTCCATGGTAATGTGTTTTTAATCAAATACATCAATCTAAAGTTTTTGCAACATCTGCAAGCTTGAATACAATTGTATAATGTGCCCAAAATGCAATAAAATAATTGTGTTAGGGTTTTGGCATCACTTTATAATGAGTGGACAGTAATTGTTGCTAAATTATAGCTGAATCTCTGCAGAATTAGATATTGCATCATATTAGGATCGAATGACTCTATCATGATTAATGATACTGCAGTGAATACCAAGAGAATTAAAATGATTAGCCACTTATTCTAAAGTGTTGACATTTTTCTATGATTTTAGAGTAGTTTCAAAGGAACCCTGAAATTAAACTTATTGCTAATGGTTACTGAGATAAATCCAGAGACAAATATTCCTTAAAAGGTCAACTTTATTAATGAGTAAATATTAATTTTTTTTAAAACCACTTAGCTGAACTATCCACCTTTAATAACTAACAGCAGATGATGTGTTTAACACCCTAGTTGTATCTGAACAATACTGGCATGTAATTAAGGGTATTCAGTTATAATTACAATCTTCCTATTAATTCTCTTTCTAAATAATGTATGCACTTCAGGTTACGTATGTGTGGTGAATTAAAAAAAAAAGAAATGCATTACCAGTTTCAAAGGAGTTTATGTTATTTGATTGTAAGGTTTTTTGGCAACTTTTAAAAAGAAATTACAAAGAATAATATCATCCATTGGTCTTTAATTGTTTATGGAAGATGTTTAGGTTATAAATTACTTGCAAAGGATTCTCAGGAGAAAATTTGGTAGCAATTCATTAGACTTACACTTGGCAGTGTCTTACTAAAGTAATCATGCACCTGAAAATGGACATTAAAGAAGCATTCATACAAAGCGACTTGTGTTTTCCCTACTGTTTTAGTATTACTGAATATTAGTTCCTAAGATAAGTATCAAATCACACAAGATATTGTGGTTTTTAGAACTAGCTATTCTTGGTCCCAAAAGTAATTTTGTAAATGACTGAGAAATGCAAATGCTATTAAAGAGACTAAACATATGGAAATAACAACTTTGAACTGGTACGAAAACAGCCACGAGCTGAAATTTTGAATTTGTCTGTAATTTACCCAATGATCTCTCTGGAATTTGTTCCTTTCACACACAGGTTCAATATTTTTCTTCTCTGACTTGGTTTCTCAGTGTAAAAAAACAAGCAAACAAAAAAACCCCTAAGATACATGAAATACAACTAAGAAAACATGTAGAACTCTTTAGAATAAAGCTAATGTATCACCTCCAGGGTTTATCACTGTGGTTAGAAAACTTAACGGAGGACCATGGGGGGGAGGGGAGGGGGAAATAGTGGGGGAGAGGGAGAGAGGCAAACCATGAGAGACTATTGAATGCTGAGAACAAACTGAGGACTGATGGGTGTTGGGGGGAGAGAGGGAGATGGGCATGGAGGAGGACACTTGTGGGGATGAGCACTAGGTGTTATATGGAAACCAACTTGACAATAAACTATTTGTAAAAAAGGAAGAAAGAAAGAAAGAAAAAGAAGAAAACTTGCCTCCATCTTCTCAGCAGCTCATGTATAAAATGGAAAGAAATCTGAACACACAATATTGAGGTCACTGCCACTAACTCGCTACTGGTCTCTAATAATTTGCCCCACACCAATTGTAATGTCTAAGAAAACTGATCATGTTTTGCATATCTCTATTTTTTATGTTCCCGACAATGTCTACCAAAGGATTAGGGAGACAGTATATTCTCATAAAACCCACTTCACTCGATCTGGCTTACAGATTCTGCTGGTCTTCATCCTACGTTCCTGTAATGGATGATCTCTCATTTTTCCTCCTTGACCATCACGTTTTCTTGTTTCCCCAACCCCTGTTCTTACATAGCTCCCTAATGCAGGGGTTGGCCAACTACAACCTGCATCCAAGTGTGCACTGCTGCCTGCCTTTGTAAGTAAAGTTGTACTGGAATACAGCTCTTCTCTCATCTTGTCAATGACTACTTTGGTGCTATGAAGGCAAAACAGCTGTGACAATAACTGTACAGCCCACAAAGACTTAAGCATTTACCATCTGACCATGTACGGGACACATTTCCATTAGGACATGGAACCTCAGTGTTTTTGTACAGGGGGACACCTCTGCTCCTCACCCAAATGCAGCTGGAAACATCTAGGATGGGGGCTAATTGGAAGGATAAGAAATTCCTCCTGAGGAACTATGGGTATGCGTCAATAACTTCTTCCAACAATCTCCTGGAAATAAGCATTCAAGTGAAGTAACTATACTCCTCCCTCCCAGGCACAAACTCAGAAAGAGGAACCCCTAGAAAGAGTGACCCATGGTTAACCACTTGATTTACTGAGTGGTATGGATCCCCATTTAATGTTAGCTATTGGTTATTAATCATCTGATAATTATGTATTAACTCTTCTGTTACTCTGCACCAGAAACTTTATATACAGCATGCTCTTTACTGTTCTCAATGATCATATATAGCTGCTCCATTTTATGAGTTATAAAACTGTAGCTCACAGAGTTCAAGGGACATGTCTAAGTGTGTGTAACTAATAAAAAGCAAAACTGGAATTGAGCCCAGACAATGAGACACCAGATTTCAGGCATGATGGTGCACTGCCACTGAGGTAATTTAAATTTCTGCTCCCCAAATATTCCTAAACTTGGCACCTGAATTAAAAAGTAAGAATAGTGGACAGTAGCAATAGGATCAGGCATTCTTACTGCTTACAGCAAACTTGCAAAAATTTCCCCCCAAATCTTGTTTATTTGAAACTCCATATAAATTATATTCTCAAATGTCATTTCTCTTTTGATCAAATTAGGAGTAATACTTTCTATTTAAGCAGTTGAAATAAACTCTCTTCTGTGGCTTGGAGAAATAAAGTTGTATTTCAAAATGCTCCTTTACAATGATTTTCCCATATAGATGTGAGATTTAAGTTATCATTTTTAAATTTTGTTTGTCTTCTTAATATGTTCTGTCATATGGACACTATAAATGAGTGATTTATAAAAATAATATCTTACTTACAATTCAAGAAAAAATAACTAAACTAGACTAAACTAAACTAAAAGCAGACACTGAGGCATGTGGAAAGGCAAGCCCCTGATATCAAAGTTGTTTCTGGATATAGGTGGAAGAATATTACAATGGGGTTTCAAGTCTCACTCCGAAGTGTATGTTGGGCTCAGTAGGGAAGTGGCTATGAAGTAAGGATCTTCCCTTGGGCTCTGGATAGCCAAATGCAATGAAAGATACAATGTGCTGAAGCTAAACTTATCATATGGCATTCAAATCGGTCATTAATGTCCTTGATGACACATTAGAAAGGCCCCTCAGAGCACACCTCAGTTCTGAAAATTGAGAATAAAGAGGAGTTTCTGGGGGTGGGGTGGGGAGAATATATCTTAGAAGAAAAAGGGGATTTTGTAAAATCTTAGCAAAGAAAGCAATGACTGTAAAAGAAAGCTTGAGGTCATTAAGAATGGACCATGCCAAACTGACTTTTTCTTTTTTTTCTTTTTTTTTTTTAAGTTTTTTTTTTTCATGCTTTATTTCTAGGAGAGAGAGAGAGAGACAGCGCGAGCAGGGGAGGGTCAGAGAGAAAGGGAGTCACAGACTGAAACAGGCTCCAGGCTCCGAGCTGGCAGTCAGCACAGAGCCCGACGCGGGGCTCGAACCCACGAACCGCGAGATCATGACCCAAGGGAAAGTCGGACACTTAACTGACTAAGCCACCCAGGCGCCCCTGACTTTTTCTTTCTTTATCCACCTCCCTCCCCTTTTCTTTAAAGCAATAGATTCCTTAGCTCTGGGAAAGGACATAGGTCAAAGAACAAAGAAAGGAAAAAGAGGAAGGAAGGAGCTGTTTTGATAATCTCCTACAAATATTTCATTAATTGCTATTTGTCTAAAACTCGTTCAGTACTTTCTTCAGGATCTTGATCTCAAAGTCCAAGTTTAAACGTGTTTTGCTTTAATATATCTCTTACCACCACTTTATTCACACCTTGAAACATTCCCTGAAACATGCCTATGGCTCTGGCATTGCTACTTGGTTCGGTTTTAATTGATAGGTCAGAAAGCATGGAAATATACACATGAATGTATACAAATGCGCTAGTCTCATGAGTCCTTTCCATTCATAATCCTAAGAGTCTGACAGGGTACAAATTTGGGACTGAGCTCCTGGAGAACTGGATTCAGGTCCCAACGGTGCAATTAACTCAATGGATGACTTTGGAAATGTCACTCTTCTTCAATCTCCCCATTTGAAAAATGCTAGGTTTGGATCAAAGACATTCCTTTCAGCGATGAGTATGTTTTATCATCTATGAGTCATGTCTGCTACTTCACCCTATTTCTATAGTGCTAAAAGCTCATTTCTCTTCATTTTCCCCTGTGAGAATGATTGCTAGCT
The DNA here is from genome assembly GCA_017311185.1 of Proteles cristata cristata. NCBI lineage: Eukaryota > Metazoa > Chordata > Mammalia > Carnivora > Hyaenidae > Proteles > Proteles cristata. Next base: position 840,890 of record JAESUZ010000367.1, on the reverse strand, counting down.
TTCCCTTTAGCAATCTCATTACATATTTTTACATATTTGTTATTATGGTTTCTTTCCATCACTTTTCCACATGAATGAACAGCATACGTTATCTTTGGCTTCAAAAGCTTCAACTTCATTTTTCACTATTTTCTTTTATGGCTACTTTTTGAATCCTATTTCCTAATATCCATGTAGGGTTGTGGCTGAGAGCAAAGTCTCTGGATTTAAGCTGCCTGTATTTGAAGCCACTTGCTGAAGGGGAAATTTTGGGTTGGTCACTTAACATGATGAAGTTTAAGTATTCTTATTTATAAAACGAGTACATTTTAATAGTGCCAAGCTCTTAAGTATGGCACGTATAAGACAGAATGCACCTTCAGCATGCACTGGAGGTCAGGCACATAACTGAAACTATTTCAATTATTATTTGGGATGCTGTTATTCTTGTTTCTGATACCTCATCATCTCCACAATGCCCCAAAAAACTGATGCTTTCAACAGAATTTACCCAAATGAACACTAAACAAAGCTAAAAAGAAACAAGTCCATCCACTTAGGATGATATAGTACTTTCTTTTTAATAATTAACTACATGACTGAAGTGAATTCTATTTCTGATCATGACCTATGCCCTTGTATCAACTGCCTGAGCCCATGACCTCAGAAACTATCTTTCAGTGTTTCTGGCTAAAAGGTGACCCTTCCGCAAGTGGGTGGAAGACTCCTGTTTTCTTGACCTGAAACGAAATCATTTAAAGAATAGAGAAAATTACAGATCTTACAAAATAAAACAATAAAAGTCAGAAGTGTGAGTCCTTAATTGACAGAGAAATGAGCCAGCTCTAGTGCTGCCTCTGGTTAGACACTAAACACGGCACCAAACAGAAGTAGTCACAAATCCACCAGGACTTCTACCTGCTGAATATCTAATTTTTGCCAAATACCTGATTACATATCATTGACTAAGTCCTCCATCACTGATCAGGAAACTAGAGGTGTTACTGGTGAGCCCAACCATACACTGCTCCATAAAACAGCTCATAACCTCAAAATAGAAAGTTAACCACCTCCTCCTGAGTAACCACATGTGTTAAGCCAACCAGAGATGTGGGTTTCAGAATGTTGAGTGTGTATAAGCACATGGAACTGACACCATTGTCAGGGATTCGCAGAAAACGATGGTGAGAATGACCATGCTTTCTCTTTCGGTCTCACTTTTGTTTTTTTCTTCCTTGATTACCTTCAGGACATGAGCCAATGATCATTTATATTAGTGTTATAAATGTGCATTTTCATGTGGCCTTTTATATGTTTTTCTTATTAAAAAAAAAAAAAGCTTTACCCTTTTTTCATCCACATGCATCTTCCCTAAATACTCGAGGATCATGTCACTCACCCTGGCCTTCCTTCAGCTGTTTCCTTTAGGGATCTTCCATGAATTTCACCAAACCTCAGTGATTTCAACATATTCAATTATCAAAGTGTGCCTTAACCTGCTTGCTGCAGATAGAACTCACCCAGTTGGCTCATTAACTGTTACTGTGTTAGCATCCTTTGACTATTAACCTTTGCCGTGAAGGCTGAAGAGAAGAGTTAGAAATGATTTCCCAGCTCTCCTGCCATGTGTCTGTCCCCCACCCCTCTAATAAGTGGCAGGCTTTCTCCTCTGGGAGAATCTTCTGTTTTTTGAACACATGTAACTACATGCCACTAAATTTTCCTTAAAAAAATCACATTGTCTTCTTGTGTTTTCTGCTCTGTACCTTTAATCCTTCTCTGAACCTTTTAATCCTTTTTACAGGTATCTTTAGACTCTACTACCAATTGCACCTACAATTTTTATTTCCTCATTGAAAATTGTACATATATATATATGAGCAACCACATGTGTTAAGCCAGCCAGAGATGTGGATTTCAGAATATATATATACATACACACACACATAGATAGATATAGATATAGATATAGATATAGATATAGATATAGATATCCCATAGGAGTCATTCTTTATTTTTAACCTTCAACCAGGGAACACAGATGCTTAAAATTATTTCTCCCTAGATTTGCTAAGGGACATTACTTTTTTTATTTACTGGCTGGTTCAGAAGGACAGTATGTACACAGACATAATTAGTGTCTTTTCCGCTGGCTTTAGTTTGAGAGATTCTCATTATTCTCATTTATAACGGGATAAAATAAAAGTTTCATTCAAATCTATCCAACTCTATATCACTCTACTTGGGAGCATTTTCTTTGTCCACCTACTTTTTGGAACTCTCTATGTTGCTCCATTCTTCTGCCCCTCAAAATTGGGTTGTGTCTGTTTTAGCCATTTTATTTGCATTAGTAGATTCTTCGTTCAAGCAACCCAGGCACAGTCAACCCACCAGCATTCCACCATGCCACCAGTGGTGCCACCAAACTCTTACAGAACATGCTGGGTTCTAGGATTAAAATCCAGTGAATCCTAACTGGGGTTCAATACATGCCTTGACAGGCATAGGAACAAGTGGGAACATGGTCTGAAGGGAAGATCTCTGTACCTGTTTTAAAAAAATATCTTTGTTAATGTTATATTTAAACTTTCCGCTTACGTTCTTGGCTTAAAAGTGGTGTGTGCATGCGTGTGTGTGTGTGTGTGTGTGTGTGTTTCTCTTTTCTCTCTCAACATGTTTATATTAAGCTTTCACACGCAGGGAAATAAAACATAAATCCTGATCACTCAAGCCAAAATACAACCATATGTGCTCTTCTCACCTACCCACCATCTTTATATTTTATTCCTTCTCTTCCTTGGCAGATGTCTTCCCTTAAAAAAAATGAAACTAACTGTATTGGAAAAGGAAAGCACAGTGTGGGCTATATGTACCAAGGGATAGCTTTTAGGAGCTATCAAGAAAGAGGGGCCACTTCACTACATTTTTTAAAAGGTATCAGGGCCAGCAAGGCCTGCTTAGTGGCAATTATTTGAGGCACACATATTAGGTATCTGTCCGGTTGCTATTTTTACCCACTTTCCAGAGGGAATATAATACAAATGCTGTTCCTGTTCATGCAGACGCCAAATAAAGGTCACCCTGTTTCAGAAAACAAATGAAGAGTGATATTCGTGTTCAGTTACGTAATGACTTTCTTCTTTTTCTTAAATGCTGCTGGGAAGTGGTGAGGCAGAACTTGTGTGACTATAAAAATAGCACTTTTTAAAAATATGGTTAGGCCAAACCATTGAAAGAGAGACCAGAATTGTGAAAACAGCTGCTTTGGAAGTTTGAAAATTTTTATGGACTCATAAAATGTCACAGTGAGAAAGAATCCAAGAATTTATGTTAGAAATGAGGAAACTGAGGCTCCAAGGAATTAAGGGAATTTCTCAAGGTCATTTAGCATCTTAGGGCTGAACTGAAAGCAAAAATCAGTCTGGTGGGTTTTTCAGTACATGGTCTTGTCTCACCCTTTTCAAACGTCAATCTTTTGTTAACCTAGCCTTCTATAGGAGAATTTTTTATCCTATTGCACTGTTGTCTGAATCCAAAAGAATGCAGTGTGAAAAGGTCATTTTTAAATTACCAAAGCTTCCAAAACAATAGGTCAGAAGGCATCATCTAAATGTTCTTGCTGCTTCCAGGTAAAGTCATGGCACTCTGCTCTGCGGGGAGGGCCCAGGGACAATCCCCATAGCCTCCGTGTCATTACCTAACTGTACAGGATACAGGCTGGAAGGGTGATGACAGACTCCCCCAGATTCTGTGGGTCATGGCTAAGTCTGCAAGTCAAATCACAAACTCCACACCCATGCATTTTGCTTTGCATGAACTCTACATCACTGCAAAGTTATAGGACATAGTACTAATGTCATTTTAGAAATCTGAATTCTAGCTCCAAAGCAGCAGAGTAGCTCACTCTTTAAAGGAGCTTTCCAATGAAAAAGCACAAAATGTCAATAACATGCGTTAGTTTAACATTAGTCAATCCATATGTTCACTTGCTGACTTTTCATATGGAGAGCTATGTACAGTAGTGGCATATCTGCATGGAGTGTAAAAAATGCCCTTGAAAAACCTCCCATGTCCCCAGTAGTTCTAGACATCTGTCCATGATGAACACCCCTACTCAGATGTTTACTGAGCACCCACTATGAAGTGGGTCCTGTGTTACGTTCTGCAGATACACCCAGAGATAGATAGAACCCTTGCCCTTGGGAAGCTCAAATCTAATAAGAAAATAGACCCTTAAGAATAAGTCAGGGCCTCATCTAAAAGGTTTTGCTGGACTCATTTCATCATCTTATTTCTTCTCTTCTAGAAGGCACATTCCTCTAAGGTAGGAAATAACCTTTTAACATTATCTAGGTCACCTGCCTGGCCAAAGGCAAGAGTAGGGCTTAACCATTCCTGTCATTAAAAAAAAAAAAATGAGCCTCTTTTCAATAGGCTCTCTACTATGTAACTGTATTTCCTATTAGTATATAGTAATATTACTTCTAGCCTAAATCCCTCATGCTTTAATTCATGTTCCCTTCCCTTCTTCAGGGAAGATGATATTTTAATAATTCCACTAATTTAACTTGAAGACCATTTTAGTTTCTTGTTTTCTGGGATCTGTAGGTTTGATTTATAATTAGGTAGGTAGCGTACATAATTCTCCTCCGTGTCTGTCCCAATCATAGAAGTCTGAAATCACAGACACAGACACAGAATTATCTGCCAAGAGAAGGAGCATCTTAGTCAAGATTTGACCAGCACTGAGTAAGACTGAGGGATGCCAAAAGGTAGTGTTTCCTTCCTTTTGTTTTTCTTAAAGTTTTTTTTTTCTTTTGAGAGAGAGAGAGAGAGAGAGGAAAGGAGTGTCAAGTGAGGAGGGGCACAGAGAAGGAGAGAGACAAACCCAAGGAGGCCCAACATGGAGCCTGATCTCACCAACCATGAGATCATAACGTGAGCCAAGATCAAGAGTTGGACGCTTGAGCCACCCACACACCTCTCTGTGTTTTCAAGTCCACATTCCAGGACAACATCTCTCTTTTTAACAACAGTCTTCCAGGGCCCCTATGAGCCTAACAACAGAGACATATCTATATAGCTCTTCTTCCTAACCTAGGATCAAACAAGTTTACCAGGATAATAAAAGTTTTCATCTGAATGAATGAATGCATGAATGAATAAATGACTGAATTTTAAAAAACAAGGAGCTTTTACTCTCACTATAAATCTTTTTTTTTTTTCTTTTTTATTTATTTATAGGAGAGAGAAAGCATGAGCATGGGAGGGTCAGAGAGAGAGGGAGTCACAGACTGAAACAGGCTCCAGGCTCTGAGCTGGCAGTCAGCACAGAGCCCGACGCGGGGCTCGAACCCACGAACCGTGAGATCATGACCCAAGCGAAAGTCAGACGCTTAACCGACTAAGCCACCCAGGCGCCCCCCTACTATAAATCTTCTTATATAATATTTTTAAAATTTGATGGAAATTTGTCATGGCCCATAATTTGTTTTTTAATTAAGTCTAGCTGTATTCATTCTCTTTTGCCTTCTTCCACATATTTGTTAAGGTCTAACCACTCACTCTTATACGAAATTTGCAAAAGAAGCAATTCCATCAAACCCTTCCTGAGATTGAATAAAAAGTCCCTGATTATATATGAAAAGGCCTCAATTTATACAAACATTAATTTAAACAAAATTAGTTCCCTGAGCACCTCAGAATAAAAATACTTTACATAATTCAGATATTTTCATGCTTATAATGTATCTAAGAGCTATATAGTCAGACCTTTAAACTCAGATGAGTTTATTTATAGAAACAAAATTCTACAAAGCAATTGGAAATAATATGGGATACTGAAACCCAAAATATTGTAAATTATTGTCAGTACTAAATCAAGGAATCAGCAACTCTCAACCATTAAATCAGTAATGCTTTCTGTAGAGAATTATATCTCCTGTGTGATTGCAAATGTAAACAGAACCATTAAATAGTTACCACACAAGAATATAGAAAGAGCAGTAGAAAGTGTTAAATTCATGATGTTGCTCTAATTTTAAATTTTCATTTATACTTTTTGTAAAGGCTTAGAAAATCTATTTCATTTAAGGATACTGTGTGTTATACACACACACACACACACACACACACACACACAAACTATAATGATATCAAGTTTGGTATTTTTAAAGGACTTTTTCAAATGAAGCATTCTTTTAAATTCAAGTAATTAAGGATACTAGAACTTAGTATTTATCAAGAACTTATTCTATTAGGCATTCTCAATGGAATCAAGATTTTTTTCTTTTAAAAAATTGGAAAACCAAGTATTAAAACATTGTCATGCAAGTATATTAGGGAAAGTCCTAAAATGAAGATAAGAAAAAATAATAGCTACATAAATTCAATTATTGTGCCAAGCAGCCACAGAAACATTCAGAAGCATGGTCATTCAAGTAAATAAATTATTCTGATTTTGCTCCTAGCTGACACAAATTACTCATTTCCTTGGACTTGATACAAGAAGGCTTCAGAGGAAAAGAAGAAATGCAATCAAAGAGCCAAAAAATAAAATAAAAAAAAAAACCAAAACCAAAAACAAAAACCCAACAACCCAAAAAACAAAAACAAAAAACCACACACACATTACTCATTGTCTGCCAGCCTTGCAGTTAACTGTGGTTTACTATCATCCCTCATCCCCCATAACATTGCAGGTGATGTTCTTGAGCCAGACTCTTACATGATTAAATGATCTCATTCATAGATTTGACTTTCTTTTGTGGGCTTCGGCAGTAGTTCTGAATGGTGGCATTGTGACTTCCAACCAACTGCAAAGTGCCTTTAGTTATTTGTTACCAATCAAGTATTGAAGTTTGCAAGTGACATACATTAAAAAGCTAACTTAGGCTTCTTTCTAAAATAAGCAGGGGTGATAAAATATTCACAACTAATAGGGCCTGGGCATCCACAGACCAGTAAGAAAGAACTCAGGCCTGAGGGGCTGCCGCTGTCCCAGGTGCTGGATGGTGGGTAGGTCCAGAGTACTAGAGAAGAAATGTATTAGTGCAGACGGCGCTGAGAAGAGGAAGGCTTGAGAAACCTAAGCTTTTATCAACCAGGAGAGAAGTATCATGGCATCTTAATACCCCAGTGCATCTACCTATTAGGGTGAAAAAAAGGGAAATATTACTTTGGTTAAGCATATTGGCCTCACCCACATATTTACGGTTGTGTTTTCTTGAACAGGAAAGGAGGTGGGATGACATGCTAGAAGTTACGTGTAATCCATGGCTTTTCTCATCTGTGACCCCAAGGAATTATGCCACATATAAATATATGAAGGCAGGGTTACAACTCTGCCCTTTTGCTCTCATACACTGTGTTCGTCAGCTAGGGTTACCAGAACACAAAGCTACAGACTGGGTGACTTAAACGAGAGCAATTTATGTTCTTGAGGTTCTGGAGGCTAGAAGCCCAAGATCAATTGGTCATCAGGGTTGGTTTCTGGTGGGGTATCTCTTCCTGGCTTGTAGACAGCCACCTTCTCAGTGTGTGCTCACATTCTGTGTGCACAGGGAGAACAAGCCCTGATATATCCTTCTCTTCTTAGAAGATCACAATCCTGTCAGATTAGGGCCCCATCCTTATGACCTAATTTAACCTTATATAACCTTCACCCTGAAAGGCAGAGGTTAGTGCTTTAACATATGACTTTTGGGGTGATACAATTCAGTCTCTCACACACATCAAGAAAGAGAAAGAGATTTCCACTCTCAGGTAGTCTCTACTCTGACCAATGTAAATAAAAGTGAATTCAGAATTATTGGTAGAAACAAACAGCCTTTAAAAGCATACTACCACTATAGAATTACCTGCTTGGTATTCTTCCTGAACCAGACTTCACTGAGGTCTGGGCTACCTTGACTAAAACCACACCTAATCATTGATGCTATCCAACTTATCAACCAGAAAATACTGATTAGATACCAATTTTATTCCCAGACCAAGGGGTTATACCAGAAGATGCACATGGTTATGGGGTAAATGAGTATATACATGAATCAACCAGTGGATAAGATCAGCTCATTTCCATTTGATCAGCGTGAACCACAGTCTTCATGACAGCCATATGGAACCTGCACAGGGAGAATAATACTCTACAAATACTGCTGTGATGACCACTCCATCATGTGTGTCTGCCATGGTCTCTATGAAAACAAGGATGCTCTCTATCACAAAAATTGTGACCCAAAGTAGACTTGGTCTTGGTACCTTTGGTGCAGGGAACAGTGATGTAAGTGAAACTGTTTCTTCTTCATGGTAACCAGTTACAATTTTGCTCAGGAGCTCCATCCGATTGGACTGTTATGAGCACTTGGTGAACAGGATGCTTAGATTTAAAAATGCTGGGGCGCCTGGGTGGCTTAGTCGGTTAAGCGTCCAACTTTTGCTTAGGTCATGATCTCGCGGTTCGTGGGTTCGAGCCCCGCGTCGGGCTCTGTGCTGACTGCCAGCTCAGAGCCTGGAGCCTGTTTCAGTCTGTGACTCACTCTCTCTCTGACCCTCTCCTGCTCACGCTGTCTCTCTCTCTCCTAGAAATAAATAAAAATATTAAAAAAAAAAAGCAGAATAGTGATCACAGAGTAGAAGGTAAATTAGTGGAAAAGCACATGATGTTTTTAATTCTAGGAAAAGAGGGACACAACAGAATATTAGAACCTTCCAGAAACAGAAACCAAGATTACAGGTGAGTTAAGCAAGTACATGAAAGGACAATGAAAGAATTCTGGCTGAGACACAGAAGTGCAAAATTCTCTGTACAAAAAAATGGGAAGATCAAGGGCAGTACAAAATACAGGAAGAACATAAAGCCTTGGAAGTACAATATAGAAGCACTTACTTGTTTTATGGCCTTAGATCTCTGACTCTCAGTTCACTCACTGTTAAATAGATACGATGCTACTTATTTTACCAGTTAACTGCAAAGATTAAGTAAACACACATAAACACAGGTACATATACTCACAGAATATCTCTAACAGTGCCTGAGAATACACGGCAAAAACACTCAAGTATCTACTGAAGGAATAGATGAACAGTAGAATTGCTAGCTACACTTCTGATGCAGACTCGCCACTGAAACCACTAACAACAATAATGGTAGTGCCATTTTCAGTAAGACATAAAAATCTTAGAATCCCATCCAAGGCTTTGTGCAGATAGAAGAGTAGCGTCCATTTAGTTTAATATAAAATTATTGTCGGAACTACTCTATAATTTGCCTCCTATAAATGTCCAGATGCCACTATACTGGGTGTCCAATGTTCAATGTAGTGGCATCTGGACATTTGTAGGGTGGAGCAAACTGTCTCACAATTGCCTTGTTCTAGGAGAGCTGACCCAGAGCCAGATGTTTGCATGGAGTCTACTGCTGGCCTTATACTTTCAACAATTTTTAGTATGAAACTTGTCCCCAAATGATAAGCCAGGGGGCAATCAAAGCAGTTTTCCTTGCTGAATTCTGTTTACAGCTGCCCCAAGAATATACTTCCTTCTTCTAGGAAAGTTTTCTGCCAATTTGACAGAAAAGTGTCTCTTTGGCTGAGCACAACTGTATCTGTATTGTAGAGTATAGGTGATAGGGTGATGTCCCTGCCTTGGATGCTGTTCAAACAAAAATCATCTCTTCCTTTAAGGATAGTTTGAAAAATTAGGGATTTTTTCCTAAATATGTTTTGTGCCAGTGTTAATTCTACAAAGTGAACAGGCAGCTAAAGCCTTTGAAGTTGCTAAATACACTTTGAGAGCAAAAAAAAAAAAAAAAATTATTTTTCTTAGGAAGATTAACGTTCAGTTTGTATTTCACTTAAGGTGTTATCAATATGTGCAAAGCGAAATGTAAAAAGCAATAAAATTTATCTTTTTTAATGTTTTATTTATTTCTAGGAGAGAGAGAGAGAGACAGTGTGAGCAGGGGAGGGTCAGAGAGAGAGGGAGTCACAGACTCTGAAACAGGCTCCAGGCTCTGAGCTGGCACTCAGCACAGAGCCCGACGCGGGGCTCGAACCCACGAACCACGAGATCATGACCTAAGCAAAAGTCGGACGCTTAACCGACTAAGTCAACCAGATGCCCCACAATAAAATATATCAAAACATGTGAGCAAAATCAAAGGTTTCTTGTATGAGTTGTAGAATTTAACCTAACAGTCCTATCCCAGGCACGAGATGTAAAGCTCTGAGCTGTGAGCTCCAGGGGACTCCACTCTGATGTTCATGTAATCTCTTTTTTCCATCAGATGACGGCTCCTTAGAGTCAAGAAGATGTGCCCCTACAAAGTCTGTGCCTCCCCTCTGACCCATGATGCTCTGTCTACTTGTGAACCAGGAATTTCCTTCCAAAAGGCCCCAACCCCGCTGCCAGGATCAGCACAGGCCTCTGTGTACTTGAGTCCCAAGAAGTGGCCATAGAGAAGGAGTGTAGACAGGGTAGAGACCCAAAAACTAGGGTGTCCACTGGATGCATGAAGACCCCCTGTGCTATGGGAAGATGGGTCCTGGGGTAGGGAGAGAAAGGGAGATAGATAACCAAAGGATTAGGCTGCATGCTGGGACTTAGGTCTGGTGCCACCACAGGCCAGCACAAAACACCAAGGAACCAGAAAATCTTAAACTCAAATTTGGTCTTCCAGGACCTGATGAAGGTATATTCATCCAGGTAAGAGACTAGAACATATTTCATTTGGCAGTTTGCTAGCTTGATTTATGATTTTTGCATTTTGAGCAGGTGGAATATGGCTGCCATTTATACACTTGCCCTAGGCTTCATAAATGTTAGGGGTCAGGCTGTAATAAAATTAACTTTAGAAAATTACAAGCATATAAATGAGAGTAATTATATTAAGTTCTGTTCATTTCTTTAGCAATACTAAGATTACAGCTAATAATCCACAATGAGAAACAGCATGTGTTTGAGGATCTTTTTGTTTTTAATGAAAATTTATAAACTTCTATAAAAGTAGAAGCTGAAGCACAAGAAACTCTCAAGAACGGGTTCCCTGGATGGCTCAGTTGGTTAGTGTTAGTGTCCAGCTAACTCAGGTCATGATCTCAGTTAAGTGGCCAACTTCAGCTCAGGTCATGATCTCACAGTTTGTGGGTTCAAGCCCCATGTTGGGCTCTGTGCTGACAGTTCAGAGCTTGGAGTCTGCTTCAGAATCTGTCTCTCTCTCTGTCTCTGCACTCCCCCTGCTCATGCTCTGTCTCTCTGTCTCTCTGTCCCTCTCTCTCTCTCTATCTCTCTGTCTCTCTCAAAAGTAAACATTAAAAAAAATTTAAAAAAAGAAACTCTCATCTGCCCAAATACAGCTTAACTATAAAAAACTCATAGCCAATGAGGCTTCATCATCCTTACTCCTGATTCTCCCTACGATTATTGAAAGCAAATCACATATTTAGGTCAATTTGTATATTTAGAACATAAAGTACTCTTTTAAAAAATGTACCGATATACCACCACACTGAAAAACATGAACTGTATCAAAGGTTTGGAAAGTTTACAAATCTTCCAACCAATTCTTTTTACTATTTCTTCAAATCAAGATCCAAATAATGTTCCCACAACACTTCTTGAGACCCTTTATCTACAAGATTTCAGACATCCTCTTTTTTTCTTGCAGTATATTTGTTGAAGAAACCAGGCTGTTTTTCCTGTAAAATTTCCCATGGTTTGGATTTTTCCCAACTTATTCTTATGTTTCCCATAAATTGGTCATTAGAGCTACAGGCTTGATTAGATTCAAGCTCATTTTGGGGGAAGACATTTTCATAAATGGTGTTGAGTATTTTTTTTAATGTTTATTTATTTTTGAAGGACACAAAGACAGAGGGTGATCAGGGGAAGGGCAGAGAGTGAGGGCAACACAGAATCTGCAGCAGACCCCAGGTTCTGAGCTCTCAGCACAGAGCCCGATGCAGGGCTCGAACTCAGGAGCTGTGAGATCATGACCTGGGCTGAAGTCGCACACACTCAACTGACTGCGCCACCCAGGCACCCTGGGTATTTGTATCACACACACATAATGGGAACTGTTTTTCTCTGTGATGTTAGCAGCCAATGATGCTCACTGCCTAGACCCATTATTTCATTAGCAGTTGCAAAATATATTCTAATTACACCATCCTGTTTTTCATTTATTAACTGAAGTATCCTACAAAAAGAAACTTGCCCTTCCACCCAACAGTGATTTAGTTATAGTTCTTAAAGAAAGACAGGATAGATGCTTGATTCTTTTCTGTTATTTATCAGTTTTGATAAATAATGAGTTGGTTTCCTAGAATGCTCGAAAACTTGTGTTGGGGTTGTTTTGTATCATTATGAATGAAAGGCTTTAAACATAGATGATGCATTTCAATACACTGCAGTCATTATTCTTACTGATGCACAAATGGAAACATTTTTGACTGGAGGAAGCCTTTGCAAATTGGATCATACATCCTTTCAACAACTATCTCAGGAACAACATTAACACTTCCCCAAAAATATGATTATTAAAAATAATTATTTTGCTTCTTTTCTTTTCCAGATAATCGAATTTATTTTTTGTTCCATTTTAATTTTTATTTGACAAATAACATGGAATTAGTTTATGTGTATAACACACTGTGTCTTTCTGTTTTTGTTTTGTGTGTATGTTTTTGTCATTAATACATCCTACTACGGATGTATAAACTTCTATGTCTAGAGGCACCTGGGTGGCTCAGTCAGTTAAGTGTCTGACTTTGGCTCAGTTCATGATTTCATGGTTCGTGGGTTTGAGCCCTGCAGTGGGCTCTGTGCTGACAGCTCAGAGCCCGGAGCCTGCTTCAGATTCTGTGTCTCCCTCTCTCTTTGACCTTCCCCTGCTCACACTGTCTCTCATTCTCTCTCTCTCTCTCTCTTTCTCTCAAAAATAAATAAAACATTTAAAAAGTTTAAAAAAACCTTCTATGTCTGGAAGTCATTTCAAATGATTTTGTGCATGTATAGTCTTGTTACTAACAGTTAGATGTATTTGTTTTGTTTTCAATTTTGGCAAATTTTTAAATTAGATGTTATAATCATAGTAAATATTCACATATTTCTAAAGTCAAATTATTTTATTTATTTATTTATTTTTAAGTTTATTTATTTAGAGAGAGAAGTGGAGGAACAGAGAGACAGGGAGAGAGAGAATCTGAAGCAGGCTCTGCACTATCGGTGTGGAGCCTGATGAGAGGCTCAATTCCACAAACCTGGGATCATGACCTGAGTCAAAATCAAAAGTGGGAGGCTCAACTGACTGATCCATTCACGTGTCCTTCTAAAGTCAAATTTTTAAAGTTTATTCATAGAAATTTAACTTCTATTCCCATTCCATTGTCTTTATTCTCTTAAAATCTATAGCTAATTATTTTTTAAGTTTTACTTCTATATAAATACAGCTTTTTCGATGTATTTGTTTGCATGTCCACATATACAGGTGTACACAAATTCCACTTTCTTCTTAGAATAATTATAGCACAATAAACATCCATTTTTCTCTACCTGACACATTTTTCTCTTTCTTCATGTAATGGGATGATTACATTGATATGAAAACAGGAGAAAAATATTGATTGAAATACTGAAAATGAGGAGGAAATCTAGATGAGGGTTTTTGAGTAGGTGTACAGTGGAGAGGATGGTGAACTCCATAAATCAACATATTTGTATCCAGAATTCATTTCAAATTTAACTGAAGATCCATTTCTCAAATTGTTAAGGGTTCATTAATCAAGCAATTTTGGAAAAGGACACACTGATATATGAATTTAATTAGTATAAAGTTTTATAAGTTTTAGAGTGAGTTAGTTTGAAAATATATGCCTAAAACAACATTTTGTGTCTTATGCTAAATTACAAAGAAACTTGTTAGTCCTGTAGAATATATCCCAAGCAATAAATAGATACACAAAGATTCTCAAAGGCCCTGGAAGAAATATTTCAGAATGTAGCATATATCTAAAACACTGTATTTAATTTCTCTGAACACGGAGACTCAAGTAAAAACTGACTTTTTGAGAATCTTAACACCTATTAATTTTATAGTATACAACAGGAAGGGAATATATGAGTTGATTCTTGGCTTAGCTGTTTAGTGGCTGTGTGACCTTTTGCAAATCATTCAACCTCACTGGGCTTTATCTTACTTACCTATAAAATATGGAGGCTAATACTTCCTCCCAGAGTTTGTCACCGAAGGGATTACATGTTTAAATCACACACCAAAATCCTGAATAGTACAAGGTCAATACTCAGTCAACGGTAGTTCATTTTTTCTTTTGTGGATAACAAAGAGGAAACATCATAGAGTAATGGATAAGTTCAAATCCCAGCTGTAATACATTCAAGCTGTATGACCATGTGTAAACTATTTAACCCACATAGGTCACAGATTTGTATCTGTAAAAGAAAGATAATTGGAATATCTTTGATGGAGACTTGCTTCAAGAATTAAATTACATGCAGGGCGTCTGGGTGGCTTGGTCAATTAAGCATCCAACTTCAGCCCAGGTCATAATTTTGCAGCTCATGAGTTTGAGCCCCGTGCCAGGCTCTGTGCTGATAGCTCAGAGCCTGGAGCCTGCTTTGGATTCTGTGACTCCCTTTCTCTCTTCCCCTTTCCCACTTGCACTCTGTCTCCCTCCATCTCTCTCACTCTCAAAAATAAACATCAAGTGGGGTGCCTGGGTGGCTTAGTCGGTAAAGCGTCCGACTTTCGCTTAGGTCATGATCTCGCGGTTCGTGGGTTCGAGCCCCGCATCGGGCTCTGTGCTGACTGCCAGCTCAGAGCCTGGAGCCTGTTTCAGTCTGTGACTCCCTCTCTCTCTGACCCTCCCCTTCTCACACTGTCTCTCTCTCACTCTCTCTCCTAGAAATAAATAAAAAAAAAAAGGAATCTTACTTATTAAAAAAAAAATAAACATCAAGCATTTTAATAAGAAAAAAATGAATTAAACTATATGTAATATGATGGTTCCTCCATGAGAAACTGCTATATCCCTGGGATATAGAACAGTACCTGATCCCCAGTAAGTTTTCTTTAAATGTTAATTAAAAAAACTAATGAGTTAAATACATGTGTCTCATATATTTCATGTTTAAAGAGTCATTGTAGGGGCACCTGGTTGCCTCAGTTGGTTGAATGTCCAGTTCTTGGTTTCAGCTCAGGTTACGAGCTCATGGATTCGTGAGTTCAAGCCTCATGCTGGGCTCAGGGCTGACAGCTCAAAGCCTGCTTGGGATTCCCTCTCTCCTCTCACTGCCTCTCCCTTACTCATGCTGTCTCTCTATCTCTCTCAAAATAAATAAATACACTTAAAAAAATAAAGGGTCACTGCAGAAGTTTCCAGTGTGCAGCTTTGGTGTTTTTTCCATCTGAGAGTTCTCTCCTTGTGCATTTAGATGTTGTCCTTTGCTCTTCAGCTTTTATTAAATGATGGATGTTCTCACTGTTACTGCAACGTCCAAGGTCCTGGCCTTTCCTGAACTGGGCTTTCCATTCATTGAGGCCGTAACTACTGCTCTACTACTCCACCACTCAATTCTTTACTCAAGAGATACTGCCTATAAAGCCTGGGTCTGGAGAATCTTGAAGTCATTCAAATCTATTACAAAGACTTTTAGGGTATTTCCTGATAACATTGCGTGTGCTTTGGTGATTGTTTCTGAAAAGGTAATAGACTTGTAAGCGTTATATGCGTCATGCATATTGGAAGTATACTAAATATATTACGGCTTCACTAGGGTCTCTCTTGACAATAATGTGAATTGCTGAGGGAACACAGATCAATTCTTAAAAGTGTTTTCTGACATCAAAGGTGACCGCTGGGCTTCAGGAAAAGGGTTCAAAGTAAGATTGACTTGTATGATTGAGATATTCGTAAGATCAACCTGCAAAGGTATGCAAGGCATTCTTTCACTACCCAGGATGCAAAAGGATGATGGAGGCCTGAATTCATACAGCTAGAGTACAGATAAGGGCCTTAGCAGAACTGAGCTCCCGCAATACACAACAGTTGGCTGCTTCTGAAGCCCATCATGGATACTCACACCTTTAGACCTATCTTTGCATCCTGTTCTCTTAACCTAAAATGTCCTTCCTTCAGTTCTATATTAAGTCCTCCTCACTTGCACGTGCTTCAAAAGTCATCTCAAATAAACCTCTTTCTGGCGCACCCCATTTTTCTTAGGTCATTCCCCCCCCCCTTTCTTGCAGCAAAGATTTGGTTTTACCTAGCATTAGTTGTTTGTTTGTTTCCCCCAAGTGTGACTCTTTCTTTATCATAAGATCCTTAGGGGCAGGGGAAAAGACTTATTTTGTATCCCTCTACCTTGCTTAGCACAAAGTGATTTTGTCATTTTCTTTTTAAACTGTCATTCTTTTTGGTCTCAGTAGTTCCCATAAAAACTTACTCCCTGTGCAACAATGCTGAGTGAAAATTTTTTTTAAAGTTGAATAAAATAATTTAGGACTCTGAACATTATTTAGGTAAATAGGATACAGCAGAATACTCAAATGTCATCTGCAGCAGGAGTTCAATAAATGGTAGCTTAATATAGCAACATGGTCAACTGGAAATATTTATTTTAACATTTACACAGCATCTACTATATACTGGGCAAGAGCTATAAGAAGTTTACATTTGACTGGGGGAACATATTACATTGAGGTCCAAAACCACTAGCAAGAAAAAATATGTACTTATGTATTTACAGTCTGTATAATAATTAAGTGAGGAAAGTGGATTTTTTGTAAACACCAGAGAGAAGGAGAACTTGGAATTGGGTTTTATTACCTAAACACATACCGTCCAAGCCCATAGCCAAGGGGAAATCTGGGTCATCTCAGCTAAATTCAAGGACCACACAGTTCATGTAACAAACATAATTGTATTTTGGTGGTAGCTGAGATGTCTGGGAGTACCATTTTCATCATCAGGCCAGCTGGTTTGATAATACGATACAGAAATATACTAAGAAAGTAGAGGCTATAAAAGAGGTACAGCACTAAAGAGACACAACTACAGAAACTTTCTTATAGATTCCGAAATGGGAAAACAATGGTTACCAAGGTGTCCTTTTAATCTAACAATTTCATTTATCACCTGGGCCCAAGTTTCTTTTGGGTGCAATCTCAGTCTACTGATGATAAAGTCTAAGAAACATGGTCAGTGGCAGAATGTCTACATTTATGATCAAGGCTGAAATCTATGTGAAATACAACTGTTTCTAATATTTTCTGTATCTTCATGTTCTATCACTGACCATAAACTACAAAATGAATTAATGAGAGAACAGGCAGTATGTGACCAGATGCCAGAAGTCCTGGGGTCTAGACTGAGATCCACCCAGCCATGTGACTGTAGACAAGCAACTTCATTTTGGTAAAGTTGTGATAGTGTTGTTTAGTAAAGTTATGATATCACAATATGCCTTTGCTTACCATGCCAAAGGTAACAGTGAAAACTGAATGAGATAATGTAAGGAATGGTTTTGGAAACATTGAAACATAAAAAGAGTATAAAACCTGATTTTTACGGCTATGTTGCTATCAATAATGATAAAAATGCTTATTATAAAAAAGAATAGTAGGAAATGTTGCACAGACTAAATTAAACATGGCAAAAGAAACTCATCTTTGTGCTTTATGAATATATATCCCATCACTTGCTATTACTACAAATGACAGGTGAAAACGTCAGTATTAAGAAAAATACAAAGAATTCTGAAACAAAATTTAATGAAAACCACAACACGTTTCTTTTGTCAGAAGCCCACAGCTTCAGCACAGCTAATTCTTGGTTTTATTCTCAGAGGAACACTCCTAAAAGCTCCAGGCTGTTCGTTAATAGCAGATGTAGATATTTATAAACAAGAACCCTGTTAACTGAATAATTTTTCACAAATTACACCAAGCATCCCAAAGAAGAGTTCCAAGTGTTTACAGCCAGCACTCAGAGTCTCACTCTGTGGGGATACATTCATTAAAGGCACTGCCTGTGGACCAAAAAGGTAATCAGAAAATAATCCTCACTCCTCAGACTGCTGCATTGCATTTGCCCAGTACGCTTCCATAGAAACACTCATATGAATGTTATCTGAGGATCATAAAACACTCTCTGAAAGTAAACTTTACCCTGTGGGAAGTAAACTTTTAATGCACCAAATTCCATTTAGTGCCCTGCAGACAGGAATTCTGCAAAGAATATTCTGAAAAAAGGCAACTCATCTTTTATAGGTGAGTACTCTATCATAGAAGCTCAGGAATGGAAAATCGGGTCTTCATTCTCCCAGGCCATCATGGTTTATCACTCTAAGAATGATGACTATTATCAAAATTTTAAAGATTCACAGGAATGGCCACTCTACAACCTCTCTTGGAAGCAAATTTCTATCATAAACACACTACCTTTAAAATTCTTCCATGCTTAAACCTTGTCTTTCATAGTACAATTCCGTCTGCACCTTTCTGTTCAAGTGAAGATATTCATTCATTCTTCTATTCATTTGTTCATTAATTATTCAACTAACAAATGTTTATTGAGTGCCTATTAATAGAAAAGGTTATTGGTTGGACTGTAAGAAATGTATGGCGCTGTGAGAAAAGATCTCCACTCCTTAGGCAACAAGCACCGTGAACTCTATTTAGATCATTATTAAGAGCAATGTACAGAAACAGATGCCAATTTGCAGGAAATATGGAGGACAGAGAAACATGTTCAACTTCTCCAAGAATACCAAGCAACTAATTTAATTTAAACTGATAAACTGTAGGTCAAATGCTCTAAGTTCTTCAGCAGATATCTGAAAGAAAATCAAGTCATGGAAGGAAGTCTATTCATGAAAAGAAACCTAAAATATATACCCAGTTTTATAACAAACAGCCAAGGATAAACTAAAGTATCTGGGGATGCATATTAAGTGATAACATTATTTGAAACACAAAGAGGTTATTGCTCAAAAGCCAAGATACTATTATTTATTGGGGGAAGAGGAAAGTTGAGACTGGGAAGATGTTTCCAGGGACCCACAGGGTGGCTGGCGGGGTTTTCTTTCTTGACTTGATGTTGGTTACATGTGTTCACTTTAGAATAATTGAACAAGTCAGATATTTCTTATGTGGTTTTCTGTATCTGTGTTTTGTTTTTCCAGATGCATTTAGACTAACTCCTATTCTTTGCTAGTGAGAGTGCAAAACTGCACACATACTTCAAAAGAGTTTGGCTGTTTCTTATAAAGTTAAACATGTTTCCTACATGAGTTTGTAATCCCATTCCTAGTTATCTCCCCAAGAGAAATGAAAACACTAAAACTAGAGCATGAAAGTTGCAAGTTTATAGCAACTTTATACTCACCTAAAACTGGAAGAAACCCATGAGTTAGCTGCATGGAAAACAAATATGTACATTTTTACAATGGAATATTACTAAGCAATTAAAGGGAATGAACTACTGACACGTGCGACAACAAGAATGCATGTCAAAAGACACAGGAGGTGAAGAAGCCAGACAAAAAGTGAAATACTTGATAAATTAAATTATTTGATTTTCTGGAAAAGGGAAAAATAGAGGGAGAGAGCTCAGTCATTGCCAGGGCTTTGGTGCATGGAGTTGGAACTGACAACAAAGGGAAATAAGGGAACTTTCCAGGGGCAGGAAAATATGCTATATTTTGATGACAGAGGTGGTTATATGATCAATACATGCTTGTCAAAACTGATCAAACTGTATACCTACGAAATGGATTCTCTGTAGATATGACCAGAAAAGTGTTTATTATTGAGAGTAAGAATGAATTTAGTTTCCAATTTTAACATAAAATGGATTCTCTATCCTGTATTTATTTTCTTAAAATGAAAAAAAAAATATGTTGGGGTGAGGACAGTAACACAGGAAGAGTGCAATGGGTAATTTAAAAGAACAAAAGTTTAGAAGAGACACTAAATCACTGTTTTTGTTTTGTTTGTTGTTTGTTTTCACTAATGGCTATTTCTTCAGAGAAATTGTTTAACAGTGAAAACAATTCTGGGTGTCATAAAGTTCTTTCTGTTCAGGCTTTTTCTGAGCCAGTTCAAATAAATCCTATAGCAGACAACATCAGAGCCGAGAGCAATAATGGTTATGTCCACTGCAGAGGATTGTAGCTTCCTTTTGCCAGTCAAGTTCCTGAGTATTCAATTTTGTCTGTCCTCAACAGAAATATTTCATCTGGGCTTGGCAGTTTTCTAATCTTGATATCTCCAGAGTCAAGTAACCAGAATAGACATGGCGAAAATCCAACCCCCTTCCCCTTGCCCCAAACTACACAGTGATCACAATGTAGAGAGTAATATAGTTCACTCCAGGTCTCCAACCCAAAAGTCTGGTGGTTAGAACTTCAAGAAGGTCTGGTTACAGCCTCACTCAAGTAATACATTTCAGTTTAAATACACTGTCTTTTAAAAACTGTAAGAAGCATTAGAAAAGTATAAGCAATTCAAGTTTTTCACTTTACAAATAAGCAAATTGAGTTCTAAAAAGACTGAATTACTTAGTCAAAGTGATTAAGCTAGTTAGAAGTGGAGCTAGAGGGGCGCCTGGGCGGCTCAGTCGGTTAAGGGTCTGACTTTGGCTCAGGTCATGATTTCCAAGTTTGTTAGTTCGAGCCCCATGTCAGACTCTCTGCTGACAGCTCAGAGCCTGGAGCCTGCCTCAGATTCTGTGTCTCCCGTTCATGCTCTGTCTCTCTCAAAAGTAAATAACCATTAAAAAAATAAATTAAATAAAGAAATGGAACTGAACCGCATCCTAGAAAGTCCAGTTAATAGGATATTGCTCTTTGGGGACCCTGGGTGGCTTAGTCAGTTGAGCATCCGACTTTCGCTTAGGTCATGATCTCACGGTTCGTGGGTTCGAGCCCCGCGTCGGGCTCTGTGCTGACAGCCAGCTCAGAGCCTGGAGCCTGTTTCCAATTCTGTGTCTGCCTCTCTCTGACCCTCCCCTGCTCACGCTGTCTCTCTCTCTCTCCTAGAAATAAATAAAACATTTAAAAAAAATAGGATATTGTTCTTTGAAATAAAACTAAAACTACAGTCTGTGTTAATACCATTTTCTCTACCACGGATAAATAATAGGCAATATAACTTTTAAGTTTTCTACTCAACAATGTATACCTCTATTAAGAATTTAGGAAGTATCTGACAATGTCATAATGTCTTATGAAGAAAGAGAAATACAAAGGAATTAAGGAATGATTATTATTAAGTTAGTAATGAAAATGGCCTCCCCTCTCCCCCCGCCACCAATTCTCTCATAGTGGGTTTTAGTCTCCCTCTCCTTTGCTCAAGCAAGAACTTAAACCCTAGATCACTAAGATATAAACTTCTGACATCAAAACATGATCCATACTATGTGAACCAGGAGGCACTTTAAAAGATGCTATTTAAAATCTTTCCTCCATCTGCGTGATTTGAAGAAAATTTATCATTTAACTAGTGTTGCCTTCTCATTTTACATTTCTAGAGGATTTTCTCAAAGGAGATGAGAAACCTCCTTTTTTATGAAAAGTCTCAGCTAGAAATATTGCTGATAGTGTGGAAATAGCAACTCCAAATCAACAGAAAATTGCCTTCTCTATTCATCAGGAGGAACGAGACACTCGAGAGCCAGCCCCTGTGGTAGGTTAAAGTTGACACAGGCCTGAGATGGGAACAAGCATAGAAGAGAGGCAGAAGAGCTCTGTGCTATTGATTGTCCAAAGGTCAGTTGACAGCTTTTCTCATCCTGTTATGTTTTACTCCTTCTAAAGATGTACAGAAAATGTTCTTTTAATGTACCAGACGGGTACAGAGGCAGAAAGGAATATGTGGGTAGAACATTTAAGAGAATATTATCCTCTTCAACATGTACTTCCATGCCAGGTGCCTACAGCTTCCAAATGGGCAGCAGAAAATGAACCCTAGGATTCCATAAAGTTTCTGAGAGCCGATAATGTGAACAGCCACCAGTAAACGAGTTAAGCAGGAAAACCATCTCAATTTACGTCTCCTTCAAGTTCAGCATGCAGCCGACTGCACTTACGCATAGCAATCAACTGTGATAGAAGAAATCCCAGTTATAGTAAGCAAAGAAATAGCTTCAAGGCAGCAGATAATTGTGCAGGGAGAGAAGGTCAGAACAGGTGAAGAGAAATCCTGCATGTAGAGAGTGAAAGCTGGGACTCCATTTGGGTGATTTTTAACTACCCTTGCTTATTATGAGTGGCAAAGCTTAATTGATCCCTTTATTTAAATTTACACTGCATGGTGTAAATATGCACATACAAGCAGGTGCACGTGCACACACACACACATACACACACGGCGAACATTTCAAGGCTGTGGAGAAGCACTAACTGATTCCTGATGATGTTTTGAGTGTGATGTCAGTTGCTAACAGTAGATAGTTTATAAAATATGTCTTCCAGGTGATGAGTCTACCAGGTTGATTCTAATTTAAAGCTTCAAACATACTGCAGCATAGAGCTGTCATAAGATAGCCATGTGTATTATTACTGCTAGTGGCACTAGGTGATCACTCATTATTTCACCTGGCTTGATTCATGCTTTTGCATGATAACGTGCCATTAACAAATCTCAAGTTGGGCTGTCTTGAATTTGGATAAAATTTCCCTTTATTTACAGCTAAGCTATAAATGTGGTTTTTTGTGCAATTACGTACATAAGTCTTCTCCATCTGGAGTATACATTTTGTGAGGACACATACTGTGTTCTATTTTATTGTATACACAATAAAAATGGTTGATTGGCTGATAAGAGCAGCAGCTCTCAGCAATAATCTACATATTGACTGTACTGTTTCCAAAGGAACCAACTCAAACACAGGTGCAAATCATGCATGGGTGACATGGTATCAGGACTCTGTATTGCTTATTTCTTCACAAACCTGGGTTTTTTTTTAAGTCACTGTTATTTTACCTCAGCAGAGCCCACCTGGTTGGAGACAGTGTTCCTTCAGTGCTTCTCTAGGTGAATCTAAAGGATGCACAATCGCCTCATTCATTCAAGGTAATGACCTTGGGGTTCCAACACTAATCATCTTTACGTAGGAGGGAACACAGTGATGTAGTCTCTCTCACATCATTACCTAGGCCGGCTAAGAGATGCACACTTCAAATGAACAGTTAAAGTGAGGGT
Source organism: Proteles cristata cristata (assembly GCA_017311185.1). NCBI lineage: Eukaryota > Metazoa > Chordata > Mammalia > Carnivora > Hyaenidae > Proteles > Proteles cristata. Next base: position 817,690 of record JAESUZ010000367.1, on the reverse strand, counting down.
AGAAACAGTTACAGAATTATGGAAGGGTGGGGCACAAAGCTAAGCCATATATACCATAGAGATGACAAGATAAACAATCATTATGACATCTGGAAAGCACCTTTGATTTATATCACCAAATATCAAGATAAGGAAGTCACCTATCTCTAAGTACCACCTATTGACATGCTCCTTCATCTAGGGCAGCAGTTGAATTTGGAAGCGCCTTTTCTCTTCTCCATATTTATATTAAAAGAGGTAAATGGTCTGAACCCAGCTTGTTATGGCTGCCTGAATCCTCCTCAGAGCAGACAATTCACAATTGATGAGCTTCGAGCTGATTATATAATCTATGGTCACATCTCTCTCCCTTTTTTTTTTATTGGCCAAATTTCGGACCACTGCTGATCATTATACCCTAATCAGAGGTCAAGAGGGAAGGGGTGGGGATTATAAATGAAGTTTTGGTGGCCACATAAAGAGAGAATTACTCATTCAAATGTTTTATAGATTTTTATCACCTAAGTGATCCCATTACTCATGACCACAGATAATCACAATGTTCAGGTTTGCCTGGTGCCTTTAAGCCACCATATCACCTCACTGAAACTGCATAAAATCAAGCGCTGGGCTAATGATTCTGCAGTACTCATTCTGACACCTGAACTCTCCTTCGCAGATACACTAATTGTCCTAGCTTCTAACTTCATTACCCGCTTTCCTCCTCAATGCCTCACCTCATCTTGAATCGGAGACTCACTATCTCCTTTACTACTGTTCACATGGCCCCATGATGGCAACACCATCAACTATACTAGGAAAATACTTCTCACAGCTCCACCCAGTCCTCAGCATCTCATGCCTTTGTGCTCCAGGTTAATAAAACAGGTATTAGAAAGAAGTGACACACGTATATTTAGATGTTGCTGTGAAACTGCAGTACAGTGCCTGACTTGACAACCATGAGCACTGGCAATCTAGTTTACTCATTACCATTTAGGCACGAATCCAGCATTCCTCTTTCACATACTATGAACTTCATCAATTCTTTAACTCTGTAGATATCAGTGAGATTACAGAAGTAGCAGTACTTTGAAGAATTAAACCTAATCTACACGATTTTGGACCATTGTCTATTACATCCTCTAGTGCCATCTCTGAAGGGGCCGATGGATGTGCTCTGGTATGAGCTTGTTACCAGAGATAATGTCTCTCTCCCTGAGGAGTGGTACCCTTTGTCTAGAAGATAATAATTATGTATGCTGTTATATCTTCCTTTTGATATCGTCCATCAGGAATCTTAGAGGTAAATCAAAAGCTCACTCTCAGAAAACATGTCAGGCCATGTAAGAAAGATTACTTGCCACATTACCCTTTTACAGTTTTTATTTTCTATTATTATTTTATTAGACTTATTGTAAAACTACCTTCCATTGTGAGCTACTTTGCATCCTTTGAAAAGGTGTTACTAGCATTATTTTTCAAAAGAAATTCATCCCATAAATAATACTCAAAGTAAATCTAAATCTCAGATAGCATGATATCCAAAATCAGCTCACTTACCCTGGGAAAAGGAGGAGAAAATTATCAGTATACATATGAGCATTTAGATGGTGACCAAGTCCAAAGGTGATAAGCATGTTCTACACTATGGAGAATTTTACAAAGGCTTAAGTTATAGTAACAAGATTGTTTAAGTAAACATAATTAAAAATATCTCATAAACCACAGTTTAAAATGAGAAAGGCCATCAAAATAGTTTAGTGGTTCTACTTAAATTATTGTGTATCTATCTTATCTGTGATATATGCTTCCCTCCCCCACCCCCGTCTAATGCTGAATTACATTAGTTCTCTGGCTATAACTGGACTTGAAATTTTCAGTTCCAATGAAGCTTTACATTAGGAAACTGATTATGGTCGGGGGAAATGCAGTATGTAGAACCTACCACTATTTGTTCTACACATAATTATCTTCTCTTTCAGCCAAGGATGTAGACTTGGCTCTTGTGCAACTCAAATCTGTGTGGGTGTCGTCTGATTTACAGCAGATGACCTGGCATCATATGAAAATAATTTACTGTGCCATATGTCTCATGGTCTGTAAATCAATAGCTTGAATACAGAGACATCTCAATTAGTGCAAGAAGGGAAGGCAATTTACCTCCTTCTTTCCTGTATCATTAAAATGGCAAGTCTTACAAAGCAGTGCTTGTTTTAGAGTTGCTTCAAAAGTGGGGGCTGGATCTATTATTTCAAGTTGGGAGACATAAAGTGAGAGTTGCCATCAAACCAAATGAAAAATCGAGCCCAAGGTTGTATAAGTAATAGCCTGTGAGGGGTGGGACATGCATTTGTTAAACTATTGATTGGTGCGTTTCTACAGCACCTGTGTATTATCATGGGCTCAGAGCGTGGAACAGGGTGTTAAATTATGACTCTGAACACAGAGGAGACATCCATCCTTTCTAACCTGTTCCTCTAAGAAGCCTCTAAACCAAAGTCACAAACATTCATTGTATTAGTCACAATGAAATAAATCATTTGGAGGCTCAGCTTCAGTTTCTCCCTGCAATGCATCCAAAACTTACGCTATCGTTATAAAAGCTTCATAATGAGGAAGTCAAATTATCTATCACTGATCACATCCAAAACCCAAAAGTAAACAGAAGATCCACAGAGATTACTCAGAAAAGTTTTAAGGCAACTTCTCAAGCTTGATTCTGCCTGGATAACCCCATGAGGGAGGGGGATTAAACAAAATTAATTCCTTAATTTTGCAAATGGTGAAGTGAACTACAGAAATGAAAGTAAATCGTCTTTCACAGAGTTCCCTTATCTGGTCCCAGGATTGGAACTGTACAAATCTATGCTTTTCCAATGGAATTGAACAGATTTTAAATAATAGGTTGAACTTTCACTTGGTCCCATAGTAACTATAATTGGAAATTGAAAGATTCTGAATGTGCAGGATTAAATCTAACAGAATCCTCCTTTCAAATTCAAGTTACATCTTTTTAAAGGAAAGAAACACATTGATTTTGATTTCTTGTAAACCACTGGTGAATATTTCCTTTAAGTACTGAGTAAGAGCTTACTGAATAATTAGATTCACATTCTCTATCTTAAAATAGAATTATAATGACTGGTAAACTTTCATCCTCCTGGCTGGTCTTTCACAGGGCATTCCTATAGGCCACACCGCAACTACACCTTCCTGGAAGATCCCCCAAAAAGCCATCAAGGAAGAAAAGACAACCAGATCCAAGAAAGCCAAGACTATGGGAGGTGCAAATAGCAAGTTTCAGCAAATTTGCTCAAAAGCTATATGATGGCAGGGCCAGAAGAAGCTGTTGGTAAATTGGCTTCTCAGGTTCGAGAGAAGCTTTCACAATGGAAATTCAAGCAGAAGTGCTATTGGTGCAGGAAGAGATACACCTGCAGAAGCAAGGTGTTCAGTTCAGAGGAGTACCTGGAGAATTGTTGCTGCAGGCCACGCATCTGAACTCTGCTGCGCTCAGACTCCAGCGTCACCTCCTGCAACCGCTTCTCACTCTGAAGACGTAAGTGTCTCTCCTCTTCCAATTCATGCATCAGCTTCTCATGCTATAAAAGGCACAAAGGGAATGACTTTTCAGAAGGTGTTTCTTAATTACTACGAGGAGGAAATAATTAGTAATAGCTGTCCGTTACTAAGTGCTAACTGGACTTTATATATAAATTAATTTCATCCTCATTACAACCCCATCAAGTAGGTTCTATTATTAACCTCTTATTATAGATAAGAAAACTAAGGATCAGAGACATCTAAGTAATTTGTCATAAAAACCAGAAGGTAGCAGTTTTCAATCCTGCCTGATTTGTCTCTGATGCTTGAATAATTTTCACTAAACCAAATGGCTCCTTGTGCAGATATGAAGATCTATGACCCAATAATACTATCAAATATGTTGTAATTCAAGTAATGATGAGTAAGATCATTAGTAGGCTGTTCAGAATCATTTCATCCCTTCAATGTCTGGTGTATGCTTTTATAGAAACATAAGTGATTTTTTAAAATTTACCATCTTAATTATTTAAAAACTTTTTTAAGTTTATTTATTTATTTTTGAGAGACAGAGAGAGAAAATAAGCAGTGGAGGGAGGAGGTGCCAGAGAGGGAGGGACAGATTGAATCATAAGTGGGCTCTACACTGACAGGATGGAGCCCATTGTGGGCCCCTAACTCATGAAACATGACATCATGACCTAAGTCAAAATCAAGCGTCAATGCTCAACCAAGTGAGCCACACAGGTGCCATGAAATATTACTAATTTTTATACGATGACCTGCAATTTCAACTTAATTAGCCCATGGAGTTGATGAGAATAGGGCGAAATAATTTTTTGTTTGTCTAATTAGGTTTTCACAGATAAAAACAGGTGAAATCACCCATTTTATTATTTATTATCCCAGAAAACAAGCCCATTCACAAATGGGAATCAGGGTTTCAAAGAAGGACTAGATGACCCAAAAATAGATGGTTCAGCAAAAACTCATTCCCAGAACAAGGAGTCAAGTTGGCAAAAGAGTAGAGGAACCTTAATCTTGCCTCAGCCCTCGAACTCAGTTGGATGAATTTCAAATCATTTTTTAGTGTTGTATATATTTCTGAGACAGATAGAGAGACGGCATGAGCAGGGGAGGGTCAGAGGGAGAGACACACACAGAATCTGAAACAGGCTCCAAGCTCTGAGCTACCTGTCAGCAAAGAGCCCGATGCGGGGCTCCAATCCACAAACTGTGAGATCATGACCTGAGCTGAAGTCAGACGCTTAACTGACTAAGACACCCAGGCATCCCTCAAATCATTTTTTAAATAGTTTATTGTCAAGTTGGTTTCCATATAACACCCAGTGCTCATCCCCACAAGTGCCCTCCTCCATGCCCATCACCCCCCTTCCCCACTCCCCCACCCCCATCAGCTCTGTTTGTTCTCGGCATTCAAGAGTTTCTCATGGTTTGCCTCCCTCCCTCTCCACAACTTTTTTTTTCCCCTTCTTCTCCCTCATGGTCCTCATTAAGTTCTTCCTAATCCTCCTATACGTGCAAACATATGGTATCTGTCCTTCTCTGCCTGACTTATTTCACTTAGCATAACACCCTCAAGGTCCATCCATGTTGCTACACATGGCCAGATTTCATTCTTTCTCATTGCCATGTAGTATTCCATCATATAGATAAACCACATCTTCTTGATCCATTCGTCCATTGATGGACACTTAGGTTCTTTCCATGTTTTGACTATTGTTGAGAGGGCTGCTTTGAACATTGGGGTCCATGTGCTCCTATGCATCAGCACTCCTGTATCCCTTGGGTAAATTGCTAGCAGTGCTATTGCTGGGTCATAGGGGAATTCTATTGTTAACTTTTTGAGGAACCTCCACACTGTTTTCCAGAGGGGCCATACCAGTTTACATTCCCACCAACAGTGCAGGAGGGTGCTCGTTTCTCCACATCCTCATCAGTATCTAGAGTCCTCTGATTGGCTCATTTTAGTCACTCTGACTGGCGTGAGGTGGTATCTCAGTGTGGTTTTGATTTGTATTTCCCTGATGAGGAGGGATGCTGAGCATCGTTTCATGTGTCTGTTGGCCATCTGGATGTCCTCTTTGGAGAAGTGTCTGTTCATTTCTTCTGCCCACTTCTTCACTGGGTTGTTTGTTTTTCGGGTGTGGAGTTTGGTGAGTTCCTTATAGATTTTGGATATTAACCCTTAATCTGATATGTCATTTGCAACTATCTTTTCCCATTCCATCGGTTGCCTATTAGTTTTATGGATTGTTCCTTTGCCGTGCAGAAGCTTTTAATCTTGATGAGGTCCCAATAGTTCATTTTTGTCTGGATTCTCTTGCCTTTGGGGATGTGTCCAGTAAGAAATAGCTATGGTTGAGGTAAAGAAGGTTGTTTCCTGCTTTCTTCTCTAGGGTTTTGATGGTTTCTTGTCTCATACTCAGGTTTTTTATCCATTTGAGTTTATTTTGGTGTATGGTGTGAGAAAATGATCGAGTTTCATTCTCTGCATGTTGCTGTCCAGTTCTCCCAGCACCATCTGTTAAAGAGGCTGTCTTTTTTCCATTGGATACTCCTTCCTGCTTTGTCATAGATTAAAGGAACAAGAGGGAGAGCAACAAGAGCACCCCAAACTCAGTAGGAGAAGAGAAATACTAAAAATAAGGGCAGAAATAAACGATATAGAAACCAAAGTAACAGGTGAACAGATCAATGAAACCAAGAGTTGGTTTTTTGAAAAGATAAACAGAATTGACAAACTTCTAGCCAGGCTTCTCAAAAAGAAAAGAGAGGGCACTCAAATATACAAAATTATGAATGAAAAAGGACGTATTACAACCAACCCCTCAGAAATACAATCAATTACCAGGGAATACTATGAAAAATTATATACCAACAAATTGGACAACTTAGAAGGAATGGAAAAACCCTAAACACACACTCACTACCAAAATTCACATGGGAAGAGATAGAAAATCAGAACAGACCCATAACTAGTGAATAAATTGATTGAGTTATCAAAAATTTCCCAACAAATAAGAGCTCTGGACCTAATGGCTTCCCTGGGGAATTCTACCAGACACTTAAAACAGAGTTAATATCCATTCTTTTCAAGCTATTCCAAGAAACAGAAATCGAAGGAAAACTTCCAGACTCGTTTTATGAAGCCAACATCACTTTGATTCCCAAGCCAGACAGAGACCCAGTAAAAAAAGAGAACTACAGGCCAATATGCTTGATGAATACAGATGCAAAAATCCTCAACAAGATACTTGCAAATCAAATCATTTTGTACACCCAAGAAATCAGTCAGGACTGAGGAAATAAAACTGCACAACCAGAGGTAGAAAAATGTCCGTATCATGGAAAGTAGGAGCTGCAGAGAGTTGACTTGGGGGAGAAAAGAACTGTGGGTGCTGTCATGGGGAGGGAGCACTGATGAGAGAGAGAGGAGTGAGAGAGAAAGAGAGAGAAAGAATGGACACATGCACAGGGGCTTCACAAGAAAAACTCTTCCCCAAAACCACTGACCAGGAAAAGGAGAGGGGATGACTTCCACAAGTTTTTCTAAGGAGTGGAGCATAGCATCTCAAGATTTGGAGGTCAGCACCGTCGCCACGGTTGTGTCTGGTGGGCTTGGCAGCACTCAGGTGGGGAAGGAAGGTGGAGACCCAGACATGGGCAGCATGGTCTGAGGCTCTGCTGGGTCGCAGGCAGAGAAACAGTTCTCCTGCTTGGATGCATCTGGGAGTGGAGGCACGGCTTCCGTGGGAGCGAAAGAATTGACGGCACCAACATGCTGCCCTATTTTCTGGCACAGGAAACAAGACACTGGGTGAGAGCAGCAAACTTGGGTGCTGACTTTGTGCTGCACTTCACCATAAACTCTGAACGACTGCGCAACTGTGTAACCAGTTTCTGAGACTAATCAGCACCGGCCACTGTGCAGTGAGACCCTCCTTCAAAGGATCAGTGCAGGTCAGTACCCAGCAAATCTCTAAAATGTGAAGTTCTTAAACCCAGCCATGAGCATGCAATAAAACACAGGAGTACTGTGCCATCTGGCAGGCAGACATCTCAGGTGCAGGCAAGGTGCAGGCAGGGTACTGGCAGAAGCCAGGGACACAAGAGAGCTGACTGTCTGCTCTTCTGTGGGGGATTCCTGATGAGTGGTGGGCAGTTGCCCATCTGGGGGCAACAGAGTGGGGTGATGCCATTTTGCTCCATGCCCATCGCACTGACCAATCTCAGGGATCTAAACAGCAACACCCCATGCAGACTGGAGCCACTTACACCAAACCCCACCCTCCTGTGCCCTGCAGGGGCATCTCCACTGGTTCAAGTCCTCCTAAGAGTCAGCACAGCAGGCCCCACCCCTAGACTAGCATAAACCCTTCACATGCACCAAGTCTAATGCTCATTGAGTGCTATAAAGCTTCAATAAAGCTTCAGCTCTAGGAGAAAGAGCATCTAGCTTCCTTTTTTTCTTCCTTTTTTTTTTTTTTTTTTTGGATCTAGCTTCTTTCAACAAGCAGACAAAAACACATCTATGATCTAGTTTCCTTTTTTTGGTGGTGGTGGGGTACATTACCTCTTCTTACTATAGGAATTATGTTCAAGAACAGAAATACAATAGGCTTTCCTAACAATCACACACACTCAAAAACAGTATCCCAGACAAAATGACAAGATGGAGGAATCCACCCCAAAATAAAGAACAGTAAGTAGTCACAGTCAGGAATTTAATTATACATTAAAAAAAAAAAAACAACTAGGATGTCTGAACCAGAATTTAAAACAATAATCATAAATATACTAGCTAGGCTTGAGGAAAGCATAGATGGCACCGGAGAAGCCCTTAATAGAGAGAGAAAAGAACTAAAAACTAGTCAGACTGAAATAAAAATTCCTATAACTGAGATGCAAAACCAAATGGATGCAATTACAACCAGGATGGACAAAACGGGGAAACAAATCATTGATATAGAAGAAAAAATTATAGAAAATAATGAATCTGATAAAGAAAGAAGAAAAAGTACTGGATCATAAATGTAGACTGAGAGAAATAAGCAACTCCTTAAAGGGTAATAACATTCATATCATGGCAGTCACAGAAGAAGAAGAGAAAGAAAAAAAAAAGCAGAAGGTTTATTTGAGCAAATTATAGCTGAAAACTTCTCTATCTGGGGAAGGAAGTATACACTGAAATCCAAGAAGCACAGAGAACTCCCACTAAATTAAATAAAAGCCCACCATCAGTAAAACATATCATAGTCAAATTCACAAAATACACAGACTAGGAAAGAAGCCTGGGAGCAGCAAAGAGGGAAAAAAGTCCTTCACCTTCAAAGGAAGATAGATCTGTCCACAGAAATTTGACAGGCCATAAGGGAGTTGCATGATACATTCAACATGCTGTGTGGGAAAAATACGCAACCAGGAAAATATTATCCAGCAAGGCTGTCATTCAAATAGTAGAGGTAAAAAGTTTCCAAGACAAACAAAACTAAAGGAATATGTGACCACTCAAGCAGCCTTGCAAGAAATATTATAGGGGACTTTGAGTGGGGGAAAATAGACTAAAAGCAACAAAGACTAGAAAAGAACAGAGAACGTCACCAAAAACACCAATCCTTCAGGTAACACAATAGCAATAAATTCCTATCTTTCAATAATCACCCTAAATGAAAATGGATTAAATGCCCCAATCAAAAGACTTAGGGTATCAGAATGAATTAAAAAATTAAAAAAAAAAAAAATAAACCACAAGTCCCATCTATAAACTGCCTAGAAGAGACTCATTTTAGACCTAAGGCCATCTGCAGATTGAAAATGAAGGGATGGAGAACTATCTATTATGCTAACAGAAAGCTGGAATAGCCATATTTATATAAGACAAACAAGATTTTAAACCAAGAACTATAACAAGAGATGGAAGGCATTATATCATAATTAAGGGGCCTGTCCATCAAAAAGATCTAACAATTGTAAATATGTATGCTCCCAAATTGGAAGAACTTTAATATATAAAACAATTAATAACAAACACAAAGAAACTCACTGATAATAATACAAAAATAGTAGAAAACTTTAAAACTTCACTTACAGTGATGGATAGTCATCTCAGAAGAAAATCAACAGGTAAAAATGAGCTTTGAATGACACAATGGACTAGATAGACTTAACAGATATATTCAGATTATTTCATCCTAAAGCAGCAGAATGAACATTTTTATTCAGTGCACGGGGAACATTCTCCAGAAGAGTTCACATACAGGTCACAAATCAGTCCTCAACAAGTACAAGAAGATCAAGATCATGTCATGCATATTTTCAGACCACAACACTATGAAACTTGAAGTCAAACACAAGAAAACATTTGGAAAGACCACAAATGCAAGGAGATTAAAGAACATCCTACTAAAGAATGAAGGGGTTAACTAAGAAATTAAAGAAGAAATGAAAAAAAAAACAAACATGGAAACAAATGAAAATGAAAGCATAACAGTCCAAAACTTTTGGGATGCAGCAAAGGCGGTCCTAAAAGGGAAGTATACTGCAATCCATGGCTACATCAAGAAGCAAGAAAAGTTCTCAAAAATACAAACTAACCTTATACTTTAAGGTTTTAGAAAAGAAAGAGAAAATAAAATTTAGAGCCAGCAGAAGGGGAATAACAAAGATTACAGCAGAAATAGATGATATGGGGGGGGAAATGATATAGAAAAAAGAAAAAATAAACTAAGAACTGATTCTTCAAAAGAATGAATAAAATTGCCTAGCCAGACTTAACAAAAAGAAAATGGTAAGGACCCAAAAAGATAAAATCACGAATGAAAGGGGAAAGATCACAATCAATATCACAGAAATACAAACACATTTAAGATAATACTATGAAAAATTAAATACCAACAAACTAGGCAATCTGGAAAAAATGGAAAAATTTCTGAAAACATACAAACTATCAAAAGTGTAACAGGAAGAAACAGAAAATGTGAACAGACCCATAAGCTGCAAAGAAATTGAATCAGTAATAAAAATAAATAAATAAATCTCCCAATGAAGTCTGGGGCCAGACGACTTCCCAAGGGAATCGTACCAGACATTTAAATAAGAGTTAATATGTATTCTTCTCAAACTGTTCCAAAAAAAAAAAAACCCAGAAAAAAAATGACAAACAAACCCACAAACATAAGGTATAATTCCAAACTCATTCTAAGAGGCCAGTATTACCTTGATTCCACAACCAGAAAAAAGCCCACTAAAGATGAGGATTATAGGCCAAAATCCCTGATGAACATGGATTGCAAAAATTCTCAACAACATACTAGCAAATCAAATCCAACAGTACATTAAAAGAATTATTCACCACGGTCAAGTAGGATTTATCCCTGGGCTGCAGGGCTGGTTCAATATTTGCAAATCAATCAATGTGATACACTACATTAATAAGAGAAAGGATGAGAACCATGTGATCCTGTCAATAGATGCAGAAAAGGCATTTGATGGCATTTGAAAGCATCCATTCTTGATAAAAACAAAGCAGGTATAGATAGAATATATCTCAACATGTAAAAGCCATATATAAAAAAAACAAAACTAATATCCTCATGATGAAAAAAACTCTGTTTTTCCCCAAAGTCAGGAATAAGACAAGGATGTCCATTCCCACCATTACTATTTAACATAATACTGGAAGTCTTAGCCTCAGCTATCAGACAACAGAAAGGAATAAAAGTCATCTAAATCAGCAAGTAAGAAGTCAAACTTCCACTATTTGCAGATGACATGATACTCTAAGTTGAAAAGTTAAAAGGATTTTAAAAAATTGCTACAACTAATACATGAATTTAGCAAAGTTGCAGAGTATAAAATCAATGTACAGAAATGTGTTGTATTTCTATACACCAGTAATAAAACAGCAGGAAAAGAAATTAAGGAATCAATCCCATTTACAATTGCACCAATAACAATAAGATACTTATGAATAAACCTAACCAAAGAGGTAAAAGATCTATATTCTGAACACTACAGAATAGTTATGAAAGAAATTAAAGAGGATGCAAAGAAATCAGACAAAATTCCATGCAGACGGCTTGGAAGAAGAAATATGATTGAAAGCTCTATGCTGCCCAAAGCATTAGACCTATTCAATGCAATCCCTATTAAAATACCACCAGCATTTTGTCAAGAGCTAGAGCACACAGTTCCAAAATTTGTATGGAACCACCAAAGACCTGAATAGCCAGAGCATTCCTGGGGCAGGGGTGGGGGGAAGCAAAGCTAGAGGCATCATAATTCAGGACTTATATAACTGTTGTCATCAACACAGTATGGTACTGGCATAAAAACCAACACACAGATCAATGGAATAGAATAGAAAACCCAGAAATGAGCCCACAACTACATGACCAACTAATCTTTAAGAAAGCGGGAAAGAATATCCAATGGAAAAAAGACAATCTCTTCAACAAATGGCATTGGGAAAACTGGACAGCAAACATACGATAGAATGAAATTGGACCATTTTCGTACTATATGCAAAAATAAATTCAAGATGGATGAGAGACCTAAATGTGAGACAGGAAACCACCAAAACCCTTGGGGAAAAGACAGGCAGCAACTTCTCTGACCTTGGCAGAACAAGTTCTTACTAGACACATCCCCAGAGGCAAGGGAAACAAAACCAAAAATGAACTATTGGGAATACATCAAGATAAGCTTCTGCACAGCAAGGGAAATAATCAACAAAACTAAAAGGCAGCCTCTGGAATGGGACAAGATATTTGCAAATGACATATCTGATAGAGGGATAGTATCCAAAATATCCAAAGAACTTCTCAAACTGAACACCAAAACAAAACAAAACAAAAACAAATAGCGCAGTTAAGAATTAGGCAGAAGGCATGAATAGACATTTTTTCCAAAAAAGCCACTTGAATGGCTAACAGACACATGAAAAGATACTCAACATCATTCATCATCAGGGAAATAAAAATCAAAAGCACAGTGAAATACAACCTCACACCTGTCAGAATGGCTAAAATTAACAACTCAGAAAACAACAGATGTTGGCGAGGATGTGGAGAAACAAGAGCCCTTTTACACTGCTAGTGGGAATGCAAACCAGTACAGCCACTTTGGAAAAGAGTATGGAGGTTTTTCACAAACTTAAAAATAGAACTACCCTACAACCTATCAATTGCACTACTAGTTAGTTATTTACTCACAGGATACAAAATTGCAGGCTTAAAGGGGTACATACTTCCCAATGTTTATAGCAACACTATCAACAATGAACAAAAGATGAAAAGAACCCAAGCGTCTACTGACTAATGAGTGAATAAAGAAGATGTGGTGTATGTACACACACACACACACGCGTGCGCGCCAAATGGAATATTACTCTCCCATGAAAAAAGAAATCTTGCCATTTGCAATGATATGGATGGAGCTAGAATGTATTATGCTAAGCAAAATATATCAATTGGTATAAGACAAATACTATATGATTTCCCTCATATGTAGAATTTAAAAAACAAAATAGATGTAACATATGGGAAGTAGGAGGGAAGAGGAGAAAAACCAAAGAAACTTAATGATAAAGAACAATCTGAGGGTTGATGGAGGGAGGTGAGTGGGGAATGGGCTAAATGGGTGATGGACATAAAGGAAGGCACTTGTGGTGACCCACCACTTGTGTATGGCTCTTATATATAAGTGATGAATCAGTAAATTTTATTCCTGAAACCAATATTATACTATATGTTAACTAACTAGAATTAAAAAAAAAAATTCCCCAGAACTGGTAAAAAGTATGCAAACTCAGATCCTCCTGACATTACTTGTTCGCCCGTGCTAATGTGTTATTTTTTTCTTGTTTTTGTTTTGTTGCTGTTACTATTTTTTTTTAGCATGTCATTCTATTACGACTAAAGTTGCTACTAAATTAAGTACTTTGCAGGCAGAATATATACTCTATGATAAAATCCAAAGAACAACTCAATGCCTGACTTTGAGGAATCCACATTTTACAGGGGAAGGAGGGAAGCCGAGAGTGCAGGCTCCAAATAGAAGAAGGTGACTCTGAACTATAAATTACCCAGAATGAAATATGATTCACTGATTGGGGCATATTCACGAGGAATGATAGGAAAGGTGGATTTTCTCTGTGTCTGATTCATGGGGGGAAAGTTCTCCTGAGGATCATGAAAGAAGTGTTAGACTATGATCTGGAAATAAATCAAGATTTTCTAAAAGTATTTACGCACTCCCATTCCTGTATGCCTTGACCATGCCCTTCTTTCTGCTTTAACAAGCCCTCTCATTTCTCTTTATTTAAAATTAGGGAAGCTTCCAGGTTCAGCTTTGAGCCACATCTCTAGAACTTCCCCACATCACTTGATTATTGTCTCCTCTCCTGATTTCCACAGCACCTACTCCCTTTACCACCCAGTACGCTCTTACTTACTTTCTTCTATTATTATTTTTCCTGTGCATTTATCATGATTATCCCACCTACATAAACATCTGTTTGAGATTAGGACTACATCTAGTGTGCATACATATTTTTGAACTTAGCATACTGGAAATGTTTTGCTTATTGATTCTGGAGCTGGTCTTTAGCTATGTCAGGCCTGTAACTTCTGTCTCAAACTCTTTGGCGGTCCATTTTTAATCTCCACAAAATTAGACACTTCTGTCAGATTCAGAAAAAGTAAAATCAAAATCAAGTCTTTATTGTGCCATGTTCCTGTATCTTTGGAAAAGAAGAAAACCATTGTTTAAAAAAGAGAAACACGCTAACTAAATTCAAATCTATACAGAAATAGAATGGCCAAGTTTATATTACATGCGTTTTATTATTTATTTATTTTATTACTTCACTATTTTTATTTTTTTTTTTAATTATTTTAAATGTTTTACTTATTTCTGAGAGAGAGAGAGAGAGAGAGTGAGCATAAGCAGCGGAGGGTCAGAGGGAGAGGGAGATACAGAATCTGAAACAGGCTCCAGGCTCTGAGGTGGTTATCAGCACAGAGCCCAATGCGGGGCTTGAACCCATGAACTGTGAAATCATGACCTGAACCGAAATCAGACACTTAACCGACTGAGCCACCCAGGCGCCCCTCGCTATTTTTATTTCTTTCCTTATTTATATTCTATTACCTATATTTCACCGCAATAAAAAGGTAAAAATAAAATCTACTCTGTTATTTTACATAATCAACACTCTTCTCTGTATAAGCTCACTGGACCAAAAGGAACATGGTTAAGTCATCTATATTATAGATTTTGCAAGACTGTGCTTCGATTCTCAAAACAAACAAAACAAATGGTGTACATTAAATAGTTAAAAAAAAAAGTACATTCTATGAAAAAGGTGAAATTTAGCAGAGAAGACCACATCCCTTATTCCTTCACAAGTAAAGAATGTTACATAGATTCACTGTCATATTGAAGAATCCCCAAAATCTAATAAGGGAGCACATTTTCCATATGAATAAGCTTTTCTGTTCAATTTGTTAATGCCTTTTGAAATACAAGGAAAACGATGCCCTTACAAAACAGAAAGTCCTAGGGAATTCTAGGACTAATGAGGCAAAAGTTGTTTACTAAAATATATTCCCTTTAAATGATGTGTATTTCAATTAAGCCATCAAAGCTTGACTATATATAAGCCACATCTACTTTCTAAAGTTGGGAAGAAACATTTTTACCCAAATTATACAACATGGATAAAGATAACAATAGAATGTGTCAATGGACTGACCAGATTTCCTTTCCCCTCCCCCCCCTCCCCTCCACTCCCCTTCCTTTCCCTTCTTTCTTTCATAATAGCTGTATCCTGGCTATAAAACTGATTTGTCCCCAAAGTAATTTTGATTTTACCCTATAGGTTTGCTCTAAATCCTTCACAGCAGGGAGTTTCAGGAGTGAGAGATGCAGAATAGTTGTTACTTATATGGTGCTTCTGGGTTCGGGAGAGCAGTTAAGTAAAAACCAGTATCACAGATATCTGGGTTCCATGATCGGATGCAGGCAATTTCTGTGACATCTCTGTTTCCAGTGAACCGCTGGGCTGGGTTGGCTATTAAGAAGCTATCTTAAAAATAGCTCTGAGTGTGTTTTTCAAAACTTACCTTAGACCACTTTTGTATTTTTCCAGTTTCATTTAGCAAGTTCACCTCTTCCCTTTCTCTCCTTGGCTTTTCTTACCATTGTTCCTAAATTGCTACACCAGGAACACAAACACTGGCCCATGGGCTGAGTCAAAGTAATACGACACATAAGTTCACAGGACACTTTGCCAGCCGAACAGTATTCATTCTTTTTAGAGTCACAGACTTTACTTTCACTTAAAAGGCAGGTTTTCATAGTTTTCTCAACAAAAACTGACTCTGAGTGGGTGAACTTTCAACTCCCTGTTCTTTGTTAGTTGATGCCTCTACCTATGAATTAAGTTCTATGAGAAAAACCTTGAGTTTGAAGAACACTTTACAATTTACAAAATATTTCCTCCTTCGCTGCTTCATCTAGTCCTCAGGACAACTTGCCAAAGTTAATAGTTACCACTGCCACTTAATGATTAAGAAAATGGCATAAAAAGATGGAAGGCGCTTGCTCAGAGTTCTACTGTTAGAAATGATAGCTCTGGGGCCAGAACCAAGTTTTACTGATCCCAAGATCCCTTCCAAACCCCAGCTATTTTTTCCCCTTGGGATAGTCAGGTCTGCTCTAACATTTATTTTTTAATCTTTTATCCTTCGTTTATTTTTATATTTGACATATAACATATTAGTTTCAGGTGTACAACATAATGATTTAAAATCTGTATACACTGAAAAATAATCACAGAAAGTCTAGTGATCATCCACCATAATGGATAGTTTCAGAACTTTTCTTTTTATTCTCTTGTGATGAGGCCATTTAAGATTTATCCACTTAGCAACTTTCAAATATGCAACGTGGTCTTATTAACTATAGTTACTATGCTGTACATTACACACCCCATGACTTATTTATTTTGTAAGTTGTACTTTTTGACTCCCTTCACCTCTTTTGCCCAAACTCCATCCTTCCTCCCCTCTGACAACTGCCAATCTGTTCTCTGAATCTATGAGTTTGGTTTCCATTGTTGCTGAGGTTGATTTCTTTTTACATTCTGTATATGAGTGAGTATATATGGTATTTGTTTTTCTCCCACTCTATTTTACTTAGCTCAATGCCTTCATGGTGTACCTATGTTGTTGCAAATGGCAAGAATTCTTTTGTGGGGGGGGGCTGAGTAGTATTGCAGACACGTGTGTGTGTGTGTGTGTGTGTGTGTGTGTGTGTGTGTGTGTACCACATTTCTTTATCCATCCTGAACACTTAGGTTGTTTCTATATCTTGGCTATTTTTAAACTAATGTTTTGATTTTCTTCAGATAAATACCCAGAAGTTGGATTGCTGGATCACATATTTTAATTGTTTCAGGACCTTCCATATAGTTTTCCATAATGGTTGCACCAATTCACATTCCCACCAACTGTGCACAAGGGTTCCCTTTACTCTATATCCTCACCAATGCTTCTTACTTTTGTTTTGTTTTGGTTTTGATAACAACCATTCTAACAGGTGTGAGGTGATAATGTGTCTGTTGGCCATCTGTATGTCTTCTTTGGAAAAATGCCTATTCACATGCTCTGGCCATTTTTAAATCAGTATTCTTTTTTTTTTTTTTTTGCTATTGCATTGTAGATCTTTATGTACTTTGAATATTAACCCCTGCTTGGATATATAATTTGTAAATACATTCTCACATTCAGTAGGTGGCTTTTTAATTTTATTGGTGATTTCCTTTGCTATACAGAACCTTATTACAGTTTGATCTCATTTGTTTACTTTTGTTTTGGAGTCAGATCTAAGAAATCATCACCAAGACCAAGGTCAAATAGCTTACTGCCCAGTTGAAAAACTGGGGTTTTATGGTTTCGGGGCTTACATTCAAATTTTTAATCCATTCTGAGTTAAATTTTGCATGTGGTATAAAATAGTACTCTAGTCTCTTCTTTTGCAAGTGGTTCAGTGATGTTCCCAACACCATTTACTGAAGAGACTGCCCTTCTCATATTGTGCATTTTTGCCTTCCTTGTTGTAAATTAATTGACTGTATAATTGTGGATTTATTTCTGGCTTTCTGATCTGTTCCACCAGTTTTTATGTTTTCTTTCTATGCCAATACAATACTGTTTTAATTGTGGTATCTTTGTAATATAGTTTGAAATCAGGGAGCAGGATGCCTCCAGTTTTGTTCTTCTTTCTCATGACTGCTTTCACTACTCAAGGAGTTTTGTGGTTCCATACAAATTTTTGGTTATCTTTTTCTATTTCTGTAAAAATGCCATTGGAATTTTGATAGGGATTGCATTATATCTATAGATTGCTTTAGGTAGTATGGACATATTAACAATATTAATTCTTTCAATCCACAAGCATAGAATATCTTCCCATTTATTTGTGTCTTCTTTAATTTTGTTCATTAAGCTTTTACCGCTTTTGATATACAGGCTTTTTACTTCCTTGGTTAAATTTATTCCTAAGTATTTTATACTTTTTGATGCAAGATAATGAGTAAGTACCCTTGGGCCCTCATTTTATTTTCTCACCCTCAGCTAGGCTTTACGGGTTAACATTTCCCGGCATTCTGATCCCAGTTTTATTCTCTTCTAACCCTAAGCATCCCTCCTTTGGACATATCCCCCACATTTAGGAGGTAAGCCCTAGGAGCACTAATTCTTTAGGCCTCTCATGGCATGGCAGATCAGGAGCTTGCACCTTAGACCAAAGCTTCCGGGCACACAAATATACCTCCTTGCAAAGACGTGTGTTTCAGTCTGCTATCCGTACGGTGACAGATGGGAGTGGTAATGTGTCAAGGACGGTCTCTCCAATCATTTCCCATAGTATTCAGGAACACAAGCCACTTTGGCCTCCAGATCCATTTGCTCAGTGGGTCCTCTGATAGTTGCCACAATCACGGGGGTGTTGGATGTAAACAAACCAGGGAGCCAGATATGTGTAAAACCTTCCCTCTTGAGAGATAATGTGGCTGGAGCATGGTAGAGAGAGGACATGAAGATGGCACCTTCTGAAGAAAACTGAATGAAATAAAAAGATGGTAGCTCAGGCATTAGTGAGGAAGAGGTAGAGGATAAGGATGGCATTTGTCAGTGCCTCTGTCCCTGGTGAGAATGTCAAAAGGCACGTGCCCCTCCAATGGATGCTTTAAGATTAGCAAATGAAATTCCTTCACATATAGTCGGGATGCTTTTCAAACTGCTACTTCTGAGCGAGGCCCTGGGGTGAGCAAGTATGTGCCTGAGGCTTTTAAGAGGTGTTTCTCAGTTCACTACAGCCTTTGGGTCTCCTGGATGCATGCCTTGGGAGTCTTCAAAGCAGATGTTTTGGGGGCTCACCTCTCAAGTATTGGTCTTAAGAGTCAGAGTGCCTGATATAAGCTACAAAGCCTTCACTGCTCAAGGAGAAGCTCTGGATTTGTGAGTTCCCTCCCACCTGCAAATGGCTGAGCTGGGGGTAGGTTTATGGTGAGACTGGATCTCAGCCTCTCCTCTCCTCCTGAGTCAGAAAAGGACTTTTCCCATCTGATGTAAAAGAGATGTTCAGCTGGTTTTCAGAGAGAATTTTTCCACATGTAGTTGCAGATTCAGAGTGTCTGTTGGAGGAGGTGAGTTTAGGATCTTCCCACAACACCATCTGGACACCTCTTAACACTTTTTTTTTTTTTTCTAAATTTATTTCTGAGAGAGAGACAGAGACAGCATGAACAGGGGAGGGTCAGAGAGGGAGGGAGATACAGAATCTGAAGCAGGCTCCAGGTTCTCAGTTGGCTGTTAGCACAGAGCCCGATGTGAAGCTCAAACCCACAAACTGTGAGATCATGACCTGAGCTGAAGTTGGACGCTTAACCAACTGAGCCACCCAGGTGCCCCTCTTAACACTTATTTTAAAAGCATAAATTTGTTTTAAGGTAATGGCTGTGCTAGGGGCCAATTTGAGTATGACCCAAATCTCACATTTGTTTATTCCTGACTTCATTCACAAGCAACGCTAAGTGAGCACAGAAAACTGCATCCTGGTGAAACTTGCGTAGAAAGAACACAGATCACACATGTCTAAGACAGATGGGCCCTCATTTACTGTGCCTGTGATGAGCCACTCCACCCATATCTGGTGGCACCACTTGCCCTGTGATTTCAGGCAGTCTTCCTTCCATCATTTAACAATAACTCACAAGCTGCAGCCTGCCCTTCCAATGACCCCCTTCCACAAGCCAACTGCTTATCTTTTTCAAGGAGAAGTAGCATATTTATTGTATTATTTATGTATTTCTTAACCATTTAACACACATAAAACTTAGCTGTCATTTTATTAGATGCCTGTCTTAAAAAAAATGTGTTACTGACCAAGTCTTTGAGGCTTGTGCCCCTACTTCTGTATTTCCCACAAGCTCTGTATAGTGAGTTTTAGGAATACAAGGTTTGTGTTATAATGAAGCTGACTGTATATCACTGTGGAGAAAAAGAAATCTAGATCAAAAATAAAGTTCCAAAGTCCTTTCCCTACTTGGGCACAAGCAAAGAGTTGGGCCTTGGACAAAGAATCAAACACAAACAAAAAGAAAAGCATATTATGTCCATGTCTTTGCTCTACCAGTAATCTTGTTCTATCTCATAGAGATAGAGATCTTGTCTCTATTTCATTTAAGGCCTTAACACAGACCCTAAACTTCCTCAAACTTAATTACTATCCTCTGATTAAGCCCCCAGGGAAGAAAACTCCACAGTTTCCCTAGGTAATACATTTTATTTTCTTAAACTTCTCTCCTGGTAATTTTGTAAGACCTGCTTAAATTGTTTCAAGTATTGAAAAGCCACTTTTATCTGCATGTTCCCAGGAAATGGAGAAAAATCTATATATTCCAATAAGCATAAAAATGAATTATGTACATACCCACATGGGTTTATTCATTCCACTCAGACCACAGATGTTTACTGAGCAGCTCGGGATGCAGGACACTGGGCCAGAGCAGGAGAACAGCAAGGAGCTGAATAGAAATGGTTCCTGACAGCAGCCTACTTATACACAGTGAAGAGGGCAGGTGCTAAATAAAATATCACAGAGATTAATGTACCAGTGTAAACTGATGGATAATGAAGGGCGTGTTGAAAAATGACAACAAAAACAAGTGATATTGTTTGGTGGCTTACAGGAAGGCTTCTCTGAGAAATTAACATTGAAAATGAGACTTCTGTGATGGACAGAGTCACAAAGTAAAGAAAAGGGACCAGCATTCTTGGTTGGAAGTGTCTTTAGTCACATATGCGAAGAAGGAAGGGCAGTCTGGTATGCCTGGAGCCTGCTGAGCAAGGGGATGAGAATGGCACATGAGAGAGGTACAAAGAGCAATGCATGGGGTATAGGGTACCATGATGGTTGTATTAAGGATGTATGATTGCATCCTAAGTAAAACAGTAACTCATTCAATCAAGTGAGCAATAGGATCTGGTAAAGATATTGCAATTATCACCCGACTACTGTGTGGAGAAAGAAATGGAGTAAGAGTCTAACTAACAGAATGAGAAAATATTTAAATAAAGAATGGTAAATGCTACTGGCTTCTAGTTTAAACTGCATTTGCTAGTCAAGTGATTTTGGACAAGCCACTTAAAACTTAACTGTTTTAAGCTAGTTTTCTTTGTATACTAGAGAGAGTAAAATTGTCCAAGCCAGGGGTGCCTGGGTGGCTCAGTAGGTTGAGCATGTGACTTCGGCTCAGGTCATGATCTCATGGTTCGAGGGTTCAAGCCCCGCATCGGGCTCTGTGCTGACAGCTAGCTCAGAGCCTGGAGCCTCTTTCGGATTCTGTGCTCCCTCTCTCTCTGACCCTCCCCTGTTCACGCTGTCTCTGTCTCTCTCAGAAATAAATAAAGCATTAAAAAAAAATTGTCCAAGCCAATTTCATAAGATCACTGGAAGGAATGAGCAAAATAATGTATAGGAAAGCACTAAAAAACCGTGAAACTCTCATATAAAAATGAGATATGACTAACTGGAATTATATAACTTTTTCATCTAATGTAGTTTAGTTACTTTTGATAAATTCCACAAAAAATTAGTTTTTAATACTCACTACATATTAAATAAATATTGTAGTTATAGATTTCTTTGAAGATGCTCAAAATGTGTTTGAGTAGGTCAAACTTTAATACATTTTAATGTAAGAACTGAAAGATTAATCACAGACATCATCTAGAATGCAGATAATGCTGTGTTTAGACATCCCTTAAAACACATTATTTTTTAATCCTGCTACCTAGTATGATTTTAAACAGATGGCTTTATCTGTAGGGTGCCAAAACTTCAGGGGTTAATACTAAGATACTAATACTGGGTTTCAAATATAGAAAGCAATAAATACTTCTATCTTAGGTCTAATTATATTTGGTGATTCTAGCTATCTTTATATGCTATTAACAAAGTTAGTTACAGAGGATTCAAAGAATTTGGAAAATAAAGAGTTTTCTTTACTTGCTATGAAAATTCTAGCACGATCATACATGGTTATGTGTCATGTGAAATACCTACTCTAAAAAGAGAGGTGTCTCCTACATATGCTCCAAGTACTCTTTATAAGTTCTGCTTAGTGAGTCACATGGGGCATCAATTCATCCAGACTTTTCTACAACAACTTGATGTTAAAAGAGATACATGATATACAGAAAGGTATTAATATATGTGGACATTTCAAAAGGTTTCCTAAAATATGTCCAAGTTATAATATTCTTGTTAAATATTTTATGATCAAAGAATCATGGGAAAAATACTATTACTCTCAAATAATAGTAAGCACCTGGGTGGCTTAGTTGGTTCAGCGTCTGACTTTGGCTCAGGTCATGCTCTAGCAGGGCCTTTATTGGACTCCGTGCTGACAGCTCAGAGCCTGGAGCCTGCTTCAGATTCTCTGTCTCCCTCTCTCTCTGCCCTTCCTCTGCTTCTCTCTCTCAAAAATAAATAAACATTAAAAAAGAATTTAATAAAAGGATCTAAAATAAGAAATGAAAAGAGGTCATTAGAGAAGGTCATAAGGATTATGATATTCTTGAGTATTGGTGAAAAAATATATACACTCATTCAACAAATGCAAAATCTGGCAAACAAGTCACATAGTACACAATGGAGATTTTAAACTACACTATTAGAAAAGATAAGTACATGTGATTCAGTGATACAAACATAAAGTGTGGTATTAAGACTCAATAATCAATTCAGAACTTCAAGATGTGCTTAGATTTGCTTATTAATTGGTATCCAGACAGTCACAGATACTGCCATGTGTTCACCAATTAACATCTAATGTATACTGAAATATTTTAAGACGAGACAGAGACCCCGAATAACTATTCTAATTCTCAGGTTGCCTATTGAGAATCTAAAATGGGCCAAGTGATTTTTATCTTCAGAAGTCCATAAACCAAACACACATCAGCAACGAAATTAAAATGTTACATTTACATGAAAACTCTTTTTTATTGGAAAAACTGTATTAACCAATTTCTAGCAAGCCAATGTAAAATGGGGTCTAAATTAAGCTACAGTTATTACATCTAATTGCAGTCTCATTTTTGCTTTCTACACAAATTGCAATATATTTTCCCCATAAGACTCTCTGAATTCGATATCCCCATTAGTTATGAAAGATTCAGTTATCCCAGAAGTAGAGAAACAGATAAGGAACCTAAGAATTGATTTTTTTTAAAACCCACACTGTTGGCTGAAACAGAAGAATCAGAATCAGATTCTGAGATGCTGGAAAGAAGCAGCCCAGGATATATCCCCAGTGCTGATAACATCGCCCAAGAGAGACAAAGCTTTTATTCTAAGCAAAAAAAAAAAAAAAAAAAGATACAGAGCTTGGTTTAAAAAAAAGTGAGAAGAGGGAGGAAGAAACGGTGAGAGAAATGAAGAAGGTGGAGGGGGAGAAGGGGAAGAAACTTCAAGGGTAAAGAAGACAGATGGGCACTTCAGAGGATCTTAAAAATGTCCTCAACGCTAGACGGGAGCTCTAAAAGAAAAGTGCCACAGGTGAGTCGCTCCATAAGATTAATTTTTCGTAGGCAAAATTTATGTATATGAATATGGTTTTTTAACTTAGCAAGAGAATATGGATGTGAACTTTATGGGAGGAGTATTTCCAGGGTAGCTTATACAGAGAAGCATGATAAAATGAAGGCTTGGCACCTCAATATTGATATGGATTATAAAGGCATGTTGGAACAAATTATAAGAAATTGTGGTATCCTCTTCAAAGAGAGAAAATGAAGTTATCCTTTGCTTATAGTCAATGATCCGTATTATTTATCAATCGGAGCTACAAGTGAAGAATCAAACAGCAATACTGCATCCACAATATCAAGTAATACAGTTTTGATTTTATTATCATACAGCTGAAAAAATTTGGACAGAAAGCTGTATGTTGCTCCATTTCCCACATTTTTTGTCACCTTAAGTGTTCTGATTTTCACCATCATGATTCCAGTGGGTGGAGTAAGCTTGAGGCTGGAAGTCTGGGTTATTATCTTTTTGGTTCTTCTATTAACTGGCTATGCAACTTTGGGAAATACAATTACCCTCTTTGGACCCCCTTCTGAAATGTTATGGTACCTTTCAACTCCCATATGTCATATACCCATGAAATTAGTCATAATTATGGTGGTGGGGTTTAGGACACCTTACTTCAAAATATGACCCCCTGCCATATTGAATATCTTAAGCTAAAGGAGATTGAGAAACTGTCAGAAGCAGAAAGGTCACTCTGACCTTCCCTCTTCCCTGCAACAGGTCATTAAGCCCCCATATGAGAGGTGCCCTTCCTATAGTAATGAAGAAGTAAGGCATTCTTATCACCAGAGACAGGGAATTGGGGCCCAAGATATCTGTACAATCAAACTTTGGAAAACTAACTCTTATCTTCCTAGTTACTTCTTCACCCTTCTACCTCTTGCCCCAATCCACCTGTCTTGTCAATTCTTCACAAATTGATTGTTTCTTTGTCTATAAGGTGTAAAAGCTTCCTGCTTTGGGTCTTCATTCTCTTGTGAAGGCCCCCATGTATATGCAAAAAATTTTTTTTAAATATAAGTTTTTCTCTTATAGTCTGTCTCCTATCAGTTTAATTCTTAGACCTAGTCAGAGACCTAAAGAGGGTAGAGAATGTTTCCTCCCCTAATACAGCAAGAGAAACATAATTACTAATGATATGAAGAGTGTAAGGAGATGAAACCTAATTATGTCTCTAAGTGGGGAGGGTGTAGTAGGAATGTGGGAGATTAGTCAGAGTATGGCTTTCGTCTGATTATGATAAAGGCGACTGGAATCCCTAGACAGATAATTAGATGGGTGAAGCTGTCGACTGAAGAGGCTATGGGCATGGTTTTTTGGCTAGTGTAAAATAGGCAAGGTGATGTTAAAAAGACAACATTGGGCATCATGCAACTGGGAAGAGAGGTGGTAAAATGCAGACCCCAGAGGCAGTGGATTTAATTTCATTCCCAAATAACTACAGGTCTCAGTAGATCTTGAGGAGAAGGACAGAATCTAAATGATGTTTGAGCAAGATAGTTCTTCCTCAGGGTAGACTCCAGAAGTGACGGACTACTGTAACAGGGAGAAGCAGAGACTGTTTCTTTTTTATTGCTGTCATTCATTAGCAATGGTTCTTTGAGATGGAAAAAGCCTTTCCACAGGGTTTTCTGCCTCACTGAGTTTCTGACTTCAACATGCTTCTCAGAAAGCCATTTCCTCCCAAGCCTGTGGGTATCTGATCATTATGGGGGCTGACCAAGGCGAGCAAAACATTGAGTAATAAACCAAATGAGTTAGTAAGCTTGTTATCCGTGGTCAGCTGCCTAATTCAGACACATTGTTTCCTTTACCCCAAACATTTCCTTGAATTTGTTGGGTCAAAAGGTTCAATTCTCAACTTTACTTAGAAAACAGCTTCATTTACCTGACCACTGGGTCCTTTTATAAGAAGTCAATGGTTCCTTCTTTTCCCCTGGTCACAAATCTTTCTCTGTTGTCGTGCTAATTGATCACAATTAACAGTGGCTATTAATTATTCTATCCCTTTGGGAGTTCTCAGAAGTCATCTTTTTTAAGTGCCATCCTTACCTGATTGAAATTATAAGTATTCTTTTCTGCTTTGTGGATACAGTATATTTCATACAAGGAATGGGGAGGATTTCAGTTCTTTGAGGATTTTTACTTCCAGTTCTCTGCCTTGAACAAATCTTTGGACTTTAGGGTGGTCCTAGATTTATGTCCCTGTCCACTACCACTCTGTTTCTTTTCTGTCTATCCCACAATGTCCAGTAGGCAAATGAGTGGCAATCCAAATCACTGTATTTCTCTCCTTGCTCCTTATTATAGAGGGTCCAAGATCTTGTATTCTCTATTCTAACTCCTGTTTTGAAGTTCAATTACATTTACTATACAAGTTAACACTTAATCCACTTTTCTCCACCTTAATGCCTCTTCATTGGCCATCTAATTTATCCCATACATTGGTGCTCCGAATATTCAACTTATTTTTTTCAAATTATATAATGTCATATCTCCTGCTAAGCAGTTCATATGTAGTAGTTCTCTCTTATCTCTTCAAGGAGCATGCTTTTCTTTAGGCAGGTATTAAGCCTTGCACTTGGTAATGAAAGCCCATAGAATCTTAGCATATCACTGAACACATCCCAGAAGTGTTCAATATACTCTTGTTTAGTTAAACTGAATCCTCTGGACCTCAATTACTTCTTTCCCTTAGTTGGCAGCCAGCTCTAAGTTTGCAAAAACTTTATCAGTGACAACTTTCAGTCTTTAATCACTCTGAAGATAATGTGATATTTTCTTTTGTTTAGAAACCCCACAGACACAGTTTACCCTGTTTGTCATTTTCTATTCCTCACACGGCCCATCTTTTATCTTCTCCCAACGGCCCAGATAATGAAATCCTAAACTTCATACTCTAATCCCTTACCTGCTTAGTCACTTTCTTCTTAACTGGTAAGTCAAAAATTTCTTTTCTTAGAGGATTTGCAATGACTTACTATAAAAGCATTTATAATTCCATTATTTGGGGATAGCACATTTTACTGTTCTTATTGTTCATCCTACTAGATTTTACAGAATTGTAGGAGGAGAAAAACCTATTCAGATAAAGAATCCTTTTTTTCTCTATGATTGGAATCCTTATATTCCTGTCCTTCTTCAGTGAATGGGTGTAATTATGTGTATGGGAAATTAGAGTATTTGCTATGATAATTATTCACTCTTCTAAAATAGGAGAATAATTATAATGTCACCAACAGACTGTTCAAGGTACTACTGAAGCTTTCATTTTAAATCTGCCGAGAAATGGCTTACGGGTCCGTCCCTTCAGTAATTAATATTAATTTCTCACAAATACCTTTTATTCACTTGAAAATACACTAGAATACCTTCCTATTTCCCATTTCATTGTGGAAATGTCTCTTCAATATTTTCTTAAACAAAGCCCTGAGAATGTCTGGAGTGGTTTTTACATTGCCAGCTTCCATTATTTTATACTAGACTATACCAGAAGACTGAAATGTTATAACAACATGATTTTTAGAAGTCTGCCTTATCCTTGTTAGCAAATGCAAACTTTCACATTCTATCATTCCATTAAAAGGTCAACTATAATATTTAAAAGATCAGTGTGGAACTAATCACAAGTTTTGGTTCACTGCTTTAGCATTTCATTTCACACAGTTACCAACTTAGAAGAAATTGAAAATATTACATACTGAATAATTAGTGTGTTATTTTGGGAGATAAGGTTAAAAGAAATATCATTTTTCATGGGGAAATCATTAAAAATTTATAAATGAGTTGAGCAAATATAGTTAATCTATAGAGAAGGAAGATGTACATTCGTAAAAGGCAATCTGAGTACCTCTTTTAAAAGTACACTGATCTCTTGATAAAGGGGGAGATTACAGTAGATAATTTCAGTTTCTAAGTGGTGGGAGGTAATCACACAAGGAAGCAAACAGAAAACATAGCCCCCTATGACACAAATAATAGTTGTGAAAAACCAGTGTAGACTATGGATGCCACAAACAATGTCCGTGATGTGGTTGGGTCTCAAAAAGCTCACACAAAATTCATTATTATAGATATTTTGTGGGCAATTTAAGTGAACAACAGCAATGTGTTCTCAGGTGCCCTTTTAGTAATCTGGTTTCCCTCCAGCTTCACACCCCGGGCTGCATGTTCAGACCTCTCTCACAGATAATATCGTCCCTTGGACAGCAGAGTCAGACTTGAATGAGTACTACCGAACTGTCCAGCTAGGGTTTCCTGTGGACGCATTAACATCTTTTGCTTTCTGGAGGTTTTGCAACTCAAGGGAAATAGAAGTCTTTAGACTTGAAAGGCACTTTAGTTTATTAAGTCCAACTGAGGGCCTGAAGGTACTAATCACTGAACAACCCAGTCTATCCTTTGTCTTTGTCACTGTGCATAGAACACTGAAACTTCTTTGTGAAGCCTGCCTTCCCAGATAGTGGAGAGAAGATCAGATTTTCAAGACCTAGTTGGAATTTTGCATCTGAACCAGTAGGAATTAGAGGTAAAACTTTCATTTACATTTATAAACTAATTTCCTTTGTAATATAAACTTTTATATATATGCTCAAAATTAAACCCCTACAAGAATATGGAAAAGCAACCAGCAAGATCATAAAACATTTTAGTCATTATATTAGTATATTTAAAATACCTCCTAGAAAATTTCGTCTTTTTTCTGAAATTAACATTACTGAAAGCTAAGTTTTCTTATGAGGACTTGAATGCAATAAAATGTAATTCCTCAGAGCACCTGGGTGGTTCCATTCCTTAAGCGTCTGACTTCAGCTCAGGTCATGAGCTCGAGGTTCATGAGTTCAAGCTCTCTGCTGTCAGTGCAGAGTCCGCTTTGGATCCTCCTTCCCCCCTCTCTCTGCCCCTTCCTGCCTATGTGGATGCTCTTTCTCTCTCTCTCTCAAAAGTAAATAAACATTTAAAAGTTATTTTCTTCATTTTTACTGGTATAGGATATTGGTACATTGCTCTATAAGTGTATGTTTTTATACAGACTAGAAATACCAGAATTTTTGAACAAAGGAACAGATTCAACATGTACAAAGAGAATGGTTCCAATTAGTGAGATTTAACAGCCATTAATTAGCATGGTCAAGCAAAACACATGTGCCGTTATACAGGCTTACCATTCATTGCATCCAAATACCTATAGCCTCAGCTATCACCTTTTAGGATGGGAGGAATCACACAGAGTCCACAAATTACAAAGGGTTTAGTATACTGAATGCTATTTTATAAGCAACTATTGAATGCATTACTATAGCACAGAGAGTCTGTGGCTTGATTTTATTTTACTTTTTTTTTTTTTTTATGTAAAAAGCATTCATCTACTCAACAACACTGCAGCCATTGGCATTGAATTCAAACTGTGGCTGGTATCAGCATCCTCACTGATGTGAAAACAAGGAAACATGTACCTACATTTAAAGAGCACCTGCCTAGTTCCAGAGAAACTACAAAGGAGACTCCAGAAAAAAAATCAAGTGAATGAAAAGTAAAAAGAAAAAAGAAAGGAATGCTCTTAGTATCACAAATAGGAATGATATTGATACTGAATCTTGACTGGTTGTAAGCACTTTCCACATAACTTAATATCCACTGGATTTTCACAATACTAGATAGGAGGCACTACTTCCAAGGCAATTTTTTTTTTTTTGAAGCTAAGGCCACAGGAAATAAATAGCAAAAGTCAGAGTTTGTGCTCAGAACATCTGATTCCAGGGTCATGGCACTTGACTGCCTCTGCTTAAAAGTACCAAGGTACTTCTTTCTTGGTCTAGTAAACTTTCAACTCAACCGGTGAACCAACTGTTGTTAAGTTTTACCCTTTACCTTTACCCTCATCATGTTAGACATTTTGGGATGTAAGAGGATTTGAGACAACCTTTTAAAGAGAGAGATTGTCTTTGCCAGTAAGAATATTATAACATGGTAGGAACAAAATGATCACCTAGAGGTTACCTGGCGAAGCATGACTATCTAGAGCAAAGACTGGTAAAATTTTTCCATCAGGGACCAGATGAAAAATATTAAAGACTTCATGGACCCTATATTCTCTGTTGCAACTATTCAGTTCTGCCCTTGTAGACTTAGACAATATGGTAACAGATGGCTGTGGCTATATTCCAGTAAAACTATTTATAAAGACAGGTAGGGTATGGAGCACCTCAGATAGAATTGGTGGACCCTTAATCAAGATGATCAGTTGACATATCATGAAAATAAATCAATGCTAACTGTTCATTTTCCAGTAGGCTGTATTTCTTTTATCCAAAATTCACAAAGTCCCCCAAAATTCACAAAATTGGGGAATGGTCTTATTGTTGAGAAACATACATAATTTGATATACCTTCCCCCAAATTTAATGAAAATGTAGCCACTGTTGACAATCAGAAGTTTTTTCCAGAAAGGATGACCTTTCAACAGTTCTAGAAATCATGTAGTATTTGTGCTTGTCAGTGGGCTATGAATACATTTCTTATCGATCTCTGTGTGATTATATCTCAGTACAAAGGCCCTAGTTTTGTGTTTTACATAGTTACATTTTACCTTGTGGAGCTGAGCCATTAGCCAGTGTCTCTTCTTATTCTCAATTAGGAATAGATACCTTCCTCCCCCCACTCTCTTGGAGAGAGAATAGAGTCTACATTCATTGCCCCCAGTGCCATTTAGTGTAAAAAAATTATTCAAATTATGTTAATTCAGCAATTTATAAGGGACCTACTCCATGTCAAATGAATCAACATTAGATACTTCTGAATATTAGTCATAACATACGTATAGATGAATTAGTCATATAGGTAAACACGTTATTTTTTATCTCAAGAGCCTATGAGATTTAACAGGGGCTGACATCTTTAAATGCTTTTCTATCATATATTCTCAGATGCTGAAATAAAATTTCAAGTCTAACCACTCATTAAAATCAACTCAGTGCACAGTAAGACCCTTTAGTTTGCCCATGACAGGCTGTAGCAGAAAAACTCTTTCTCCATCTCTCTACCAAATGTTTTATATTTACCATGTGCTAAATAAATTACTCTCCTCCACAGCCACTAATTAAGTCTTCATGACATCTGAACTGTCCTAAGGAGAAAAAGACTTAAATTTGTCATCTATAACTTGTGCGGCCCTTGGGTCGTGGCTCTTTTACTGATAATTTAACTCTACAAATTGGGTTCTAGTTCACATTTTAAAGACTTCAAGACTTCACAAATCCTTTTGTTTGTTACTCGTGGATTGCTGTTAAACTAAATGCTTTTAATTCTGGGAATAATAGTTTCTCACAAAAATAAACCCAGGCCTTGACAAACAACTCCGCACCATATTGCAGCATTCCTAAGAATGAACAGCATGAAAAACTACTACCTCCAAGAATTAAAAAAAGATAACACTGACTCCAGTGCTTATGCAACTTTTACAGTCTCTTAGAGTTCAATCATTTCACTGTAACAAAACTTTATAAATTAGACAGCTGTTGGATGGTGAGCTTTCTGAGAATAACAATCAATACATCTTTGTCCTTTAGTACTGGTTCGAATCACTGGAACCATACTGCTCATGTTCATTTTTACATCATCGCTGGTGACAAAGTTATGAAAGAGCAGTTGCTGGATAAAATGGGGGTAAGAATGTAAGCAACGACTTTGGGTTTTGTGAGACAACTGTCTTGTGACAGTTTTATATGGCTTTACTATTTTTTTTTTCACATTAGGTGTTGTAATTTTAGACCCCAAATGCAAAGCATGATTCTATATGGGACTTTTATTTTACGTTCTCTAAGCTGTGAGTTCCTGGCTTTTGCAAACACTTGACTTCCAAATATTTGTTCAATCACATGATTCCCTCCTTTAATACAAGCTCCAGTGAGAATCCATAATGGACGAGAAGCATGGCAGCCAGCAGCACATACAACATGTTCTCTGTGCAACTCTGTCCCTCCAATACTAAACCCCCAAAGCATATAACTCTATTTTCCATCCGTAAGCATTTAGTGGTCTGAGTGAAAGCTGAAGCAAATTAGGAGGAATAACACCAAATACTTCCAAATACAATAAATATGAAAACAAGCCCTTCAGATGCACACACCTTCAATAAGGTATGCCATTGTTTTCCCTTTGTCTATTAGCCAAACAATGAACTCAAGGAACTGTGACTTTAAACCATTTGAACCTTGCATGTGTTTATCCATGACAAACGGCAACAAAGGCGTTTACAATTTTTATTAGCAGCACTTGATATTTCCTGCCAACAGAGATGGTTTTGCATTGCAATGAGGCATTCAATGATCCAACTCCAAGGTTTTTCAGCAGATGCTTTCTATTTCTTGCTCCAAGATAGCACTCCTATGCCTCAGCTCAAAATTGCCACCAAGTGGACGGACAAACACTGCTCTGTCTGTACAGCAAATGGCTGCTTCCCAGTATAGGAGAACTGAGCAAATCACAACCACTAGCAATTACCAAATACCTACTATGCACAAGGTGTTCTTCTAGATACTGCAGATGAAATACACTCTGATTATGAGGGAGACGGCCAAAGCCCTATTTATTATGGTGCCAGAGTTTTCTAGACTACAAAGTATAAATTTATTTATCTCTTTATAATCTCTAAAGGGAAACAGTAGCCTATTAATGCTACAGTGACTGAGAACAAGGGCAACACTCAGCTTGGGGAAAGCTTTCTTATTGCCAGTAACTATCTAATTATATGAACAAGAAGCTCCTGAACACATAAAACTGGAGTCATTTTTAAACCACGGATAGTATTCAAGAGACCAATAAATTGAAGGTTAGGTGCCCCCCCACCCCCGCTTTTACACTCCTTCATGGAGATGGTGTGCTAGAAATGAGCGTGGTGGTTATTACTCACTGTAGTACTGTAACCGGGACTAAGCACTTATACAGATGAAAAACATCTGCATGTCTTGCTCCTAAGCCACCTTTCTTCCTAGTGGTTTACTCTGACCTTTCATACTGTAGAGCTTAGTGTATATTAAACCCCAGAGGGAGAGAAGCTATAAACATATTTGATAAAACAGTTTATTTAATGAAATATCAAATTTATTCACATGTGTGATTCTAAGCCCTATTTAGGCTAATCCTCAGCTTCTAGCATTATTTATTTTGCCCTATAAAACCTATCTTCTCTCTTGGAAGCATGGGCACCAAAGGGAGGAACAGTAACTTTTAATGGGCACAGTTAGAACTGGAAATTTTTATCTGAAAACCATAAAGCTTTTAAAAATGAATTTGCAAATGTAATTGAGCTTCTAATAGCTGCTACTGATAGTAATTAAAGAAATCTCATTTCCCTAAATTAAACATAATGAAATGTTTTTCAAGATCAAATAAAACTAGAAAATGCCATCAGGGTGATAGAATTTGCCTCTAAAAGTGGTATTTTGGAATTTGCAGGGAAGCTTCAGCTGCCAGCAAGAGCCAAAGGCTTATAGGGTGATGGGTAATGTGGAAGTCATTTTCACTGTTTTATATCAACTTTTATTGACTGATAACCGATCTGAAGGCAGTATATTGCAGGGTTTTACATCGCAGTGAGCGTGCAAATGTAACAGACATCCTTTAAAGTTCTTCTGTTAGGGCCTTCAGGAGTTGGTTATTTAATTGAATGTCAGCTTGTCCTCAGTTCAACTTGTGCATTTCATACTTTTAATGTCTAATTTTTACATTACATTACTTTTGCCTTTTCTTTTTTAAATTTTTTAATGCTTATTTATTTTTGAGAGAAAGAGAGAGACAGACAGACAGAGAATGTGCGTGCGTGCGTGCGTGTGTGTGTTTGTTTGAGCCAGGGAAGGTCAGAGAGAGAGAGAGGGAGACACAGAATCCAAAGCTGGTTCCAGGCTCTGAGCTGTCAGCACAGAGTCCAACACGGAGCTCGAACACATGAACTGTGAGATCATGACCTGAGCTGAAGTCAGACGCCCAACTGACTGAGCCACCTAAGTACCCCAACCTTTGCCTTTCTTTAAAGTAAAAATGGCATTTGGGGGCCATAGTGACCATTTCACCCTGGCTTTTGTTAACACACAACAAAGTGCTTTAACAGCTCAGAACTGATCACTGCCTGCCACCCCATTTCTTCATAGTCTAAAAAAAAAAAATCCTGAAAAACAAACAAACAAACAAAATATCTGTGTTTACTTCTCTCTTTCTCTTTATTTTAGCAGTTTAATAGTCTGGTGATCAAGACATTTTTCCTTCTGTTGGATTAAAATATTGTGTGCCTTAATTCCTTTTCTTATTATTTAGATTTCTACAAAGCTAATAAACAATTAGTCTCATAACCTTTCATAAAAATGTTTTGTTCCAGGAGAAAATAATTAGGTCAACCTTTACCCTTTGATTAAAAGATGCCCTACCTCTCATACAAGTACTATGTTTTATCTTCACATTTACATATGGTATAAAGTTTTTGACCACTTTTGCCACATTCCTCTGTTGCTTTTACATTCCCTTTAAAAATGGTTATCGGGGCGCTTGGGTGGCTTAGTCGGTTAAGCGTCCGACTTTCGCTTAGGTCATGATCTCGTGGTTCGTGGGTTCGAGCCCCGCGTCGGGCTCTGTGCTGACTGCCAGCTCAGAGCCTGGAGCCTGTTTCAGTCTGTGACTCCCTCTCTCTCTGACCCTCCCCTGCTCATGCTGTCTCTCTCTCTCCTAGAAATAAATAAAACATTAAAAAAAAATAAAAATAAAAAAGGTTATCAAAATCAGATACAAAACTGTAGCAAGAGTTAGATTACTGTCAAACATAGGCAGAGAGCCGCTGACAGGTCTTACAAAAGGCCAGGGCTCCATGCTACACAGCAAGTACTTCTCCTATCTCGCCACACCATCAACCCTTGTCTTCTGAGAAACTTCAGTTTGCTTGCTGAAGTATACGTAATATGTAGTCAACAAATGCCTGTCTTTGAGTAATTATTCTTATTTAACTTTTAGTCTATAATGACCCCCCCCCCAATTTTTCTCGTCCACCATTAGTTCTTTGATTATCTTGCCCATTAAAATGGTGTTTTGTTTCCATAGCCCTAACAGAGTTCACACACTGCTTGCATGAATTAATTCAATGACTATTAATTCTTTATTTTGTGTCAGGCACTTAAAAGGTATTGCCAGTTCAATTCAGACTAAGACAAGATTGCCATCCTAAAGATGTTTAAAATCTAATCAGTGATATTCCTTTCAAGTAAGACTTATTTTAAATCATTTTACTTTCTACATCTGTTCTCTAAAGTATAAATTAACTGTCCTATGTTAACATTCCTTTCAAACTGAGAGATGAGCATTTGGTAACATTCTATTTGTTGGCTTGGTCACTCATTCACAGGTCCCATTTGTGAAAATTTAGTGAGCTTTATCAATATGCAGAGGGGTTTTTTGTATGTACATTATACTTCAATAAAAAGTTTAAAGAAGAGAAAATCTAGGTGATTTAGATACAGGAGCATGAGGCATGACGGAAGAAATTGATAATCATGACTTTATTCAAATTAACTTATTCTCAGGGTGCATGGGTGGTTCAGTCAACTAAGTGTCTGACTCTTGATTTTGGCTTGGGTTATGATCTTATGGTTGGTGGGATCAAGCTCCATATCTGCTTCAGATTCTCTCTCTCCCTCACTCTCTGCCCCTACCCTACTCTTTCCTCTCTCTCAAAATAACA
This sequence comes from Proteles cristata cristata, assembly GCA_017311185.1. NCBI lineage: Eukaryota > Metazoa > Chordata > Mammalia > Carnivora > Hyaenidae > Proteles > Proteles cristata. The sequence continues at coordinate 782,253 of JAESUZ010000367.1, read as the reverse complement.
TTTTGTTAAAAAACACTTATTTTCTTTAAAGACACTGATAAGAGAATGAAAAGACAAGTCATACTGGGAGAAAATTCTTGCAAAACACATACTTGATAAAGAACTGGTATCCAAAATATTCAAAGACCTCTTGAGACTCAACAGTAAGTAAACAAGCAAGCTGATTAAAATGATCTGAACATACATCTCACCAAAGAAGGTATACAGATGGCAAAAAAAAAGCATATACAAGGATCTGAACATTATATGTCATTAGAGAACTTGAAATTAAAAGGGCAGTGAGATACCACTACACACTTCAGAATGACTAAAATCTGAAACAATGACAGCACCAAATGCTGTTGAGGATGTAGCACAAGAGGAATTCTCATTCACTGATGGCAAAAATGTAAAATAGTACAGCCAGTTTGTAAGACAAGCTTTTGTCTTGGGGGGGCGCCTGGGTGGCTTAGTCGGTTAAGCGTCTGACTTTCGCTTAGGTCATGATCTTGCGGTTCGTGGGTTTGGGCCCCGTGTGGGGCTCTGTGCTGACTGCCAGGTCAGAGCCTGGAGCCTGTTTCAGTCCGTGACTCCCTCTCTCTCTGACCCTCCCCTGCTCACGCTGTTTCTCTCTCTCTCTCCTAGAAATAAATAAAAACATTAAAAAAAAAAAGCTAAACATGGACTTCCTAAAAATATCTATCGACTCCAATTCTGGGTATTTATCCAAATGAGTTGAAACCTTACATACACACAAAACCTGCACATGAATACACATTATAGCTTTATCCATAATTGCAAAAACATGGAAGCAACCAAAACATCCTTCCACAGATGAATGGATAAATCGATTGTGGTATATCTATACAACAGAATAGTTTTTGGAGACAAAAAGAAATGAACTATCAAGTCATGAAAAGGCATAGGGAAACATTAAATGCTTATTACCAAGTAGAAAAAGAACACTGAAAATGCTACAAACTATATTATTCCAACTATATGACACTCTGTAAAAGAATGGTGGAGGCTAGGGGTTCAGAATTGAGGAGATGAATAAATAGGTGTCACAGAGGGGACTTAACTACTCTAAATGATTCTATAATGGGGGATATGTGATATTATGCATTTGTCAAAACCCACAGATTTGAACCTGAATGTAACTATGGCCTTTTAGTCAGTAATAATGTAGCAATATTGGTTTACCAATTATTACAATTTTACATTGTTGTAACAAGTATACCACACTAATGCTAAATGTTAATAATAGGGGGGGACAGGAGTTGGAGAAGGTAATATGGGAACTCTGTACCTTTCGCTCAACTTCTCTGTAAATCTAGAACTGCTCTATTTAAAAAGGCACAAAACAAACTGGTTTGATAGCTTCAAACTATTAAAAGGGCTTCACTCAAATCTAATCAGATTACTCCAGGGCTCAGAGACCCTGACTATCTCCTTACTACCATTGGGATAACTTGACTCTTTACAGTGCAGAGTTTTTGGTAATCCAGCCCACTCAATCCAGCCCCATTTCCGGCCACTTCCTTAGGTGTGGTCTCCTCCTTTGTTGTGTTTTCCTAGAGTACTTCCTCTCTCAGCAAATTGCCATCCCTCAGTGTATTTCATCAACTCCTACTCATTTTTCTGAGGCCTACTTTAAATTGCTCCCCACCTTGAAGTCTTGTTTACTACTCTTGAGTAAAATTAGTGCCTCTTTCTCCTGTCTTCCAATCATATGCTGTCCTATTAATACTGTTACTATTCATGTCTCTGCCTAAGTTTCTGGATATGAACAACTTGAGGGCAAGGATTATGTCTGAATTATTTTTTCACTGTCTGGTGGAGAGTCATTGTTCAATAGGATTTTACTGAACAACCCATCAATAAATGATACAGAGAAGCTCTTTAAGTTACTACTAACAGTAACAATTGCAACTCATGTGAGATGAACATATAAATGTTAATGGAGTAAAGTAATTTCTCTGAAGGTCTGAAATAATATGGACTAGGCGAATGCCATTCTGATTATATAATTTACCATTGCAATGACACTTAAAGGTCACAGTCGAATCACTTGTTCATTAGACACACGCTGTCTCAAAGACCAAATGTCTCAAGTAAGACACTGATATGTGCTAGACCACAATCCAATTCATTGTTGAATTCTCTGATGAGCACCACAAGGGTAGAGAGTCAATGTGTCATAGATTAGAGGGAGATGTATATGCTTTATATGATAGACATATAGAAGTCAGAGACAAGTATTCTGTTTAGAAAATTAAAGATTTTGACTTAGAGTCTTGACCAGGTGAAAAGCCAATTCTGTTCAGTGGTGTGAGTTCAAGATGAAATGTGATTGTAGAAGTATCAGGAGCTATTCCCACCATTTAAACATGCATGTTACCATAAGAATCTATACCTGGGCTACATTACTTTCTTCTTAAAAAAAGAAATGACAGGGGCGCCTGGGTGGCTTAGTCGGTTAAGCGTCCGACTTTCGCTTAGGTCATGATCTCACGTTCGTGGGTTCGAGCCCGGCGTCGGGCTCTGTGCTGACTGCCAGCTCAGAGCCTAGAGCCTGCTTCAGTCTGTGACTCCCTCTCTCTGACCCTCCCCTGCTCACGCTGTCTCTCTCTCTCTCCCCTAGAAATTAAAAAAAAAAAAAAAAGAAAGAAATGGCAATTCCATCTACTCTAAAATCTGAGTCATTATCTCTATGTGAGCAATTCCCCAGTCTGTGTGCCCTTTAAGGCAGGGTCAGGATAACTTCCATTTGCCGTCCCTAACTCATTCTGTACCATTTTCCACACTGATCTCTGTCCTTGGACCGTACCCTAACTGGCCCTCATTCATGGGTTTTGTTTCCTCTGCCTTCCTCTCAGGGCTGGCCCAGAAGTAGTCCCAGGAGGAGATCAGAGGGGGGTGTAGGAATGTGTACTTATTTACCTAACTCAATTAGTTCTCAATGCTGTGTGTTAGAGCACATCAAAATCACAAAGAAGAAGGCTTATTAGCAGGCAGATTATTGTGACCACTCCTAGAATTTCTCATTCTGTAATGCTGGGGTGAAGCCTAAGAACATTTGCATTTCTAACAAAGACTCAGGTAGGCTGATGCTGCTGATCAGAGTACCACTTTGAGAACCACTTGCACATCTCCCTTCCTGAAAGATACTTCTGAGTAACTAGTATCTTTCCACCAAGTCACTGCTCCTCTCAAAGTGACCCTCTCTATAGGACTGCAATGGTTGATTTCATGTTATCAACTTGGCAAGGCCATAGTACCCAGATGTTTGGTCACACGTTATTCTTGATTTTGCTGTGAAAATATGGATGAAATTAACATTGAAATCAATAGACATTGAGTAAAGCTGATCACCTGATATAATGTGAGTTGGCCTCATCCAATCAAGTAAAAGCCTTAATAGAAAAACAATGACCTCTCCAGAAGGAGGAGGTTTGTACCAGTGAACTACCTGTGGATTTGAACTGCAACTGTCCTGTGGGTCCCCAGCCTGGTGTCCTACCCCAGAGATTTTGGACTTGATAAGCTTCCACAATCATGTGAGTCAATTTCTGAAAGTAATTTTCTCAACAGATATATAGATAGATAGATTAAAAAATAAGAACACACACACACACACACACACACACACACACACACACACGAATGCAAGCACACACACATCCTGTTAGCTTTGGCTCTTTGAAGTACCCTGACTAAAGAAGGACTTTGTCCCTCCAGGGAACATGTTTCCTACATGTCTCTTCAGATAGGAGGATATCATTTGACTGTTTTGAAGCCTACGGTATCTGCACCGTCTGTTATGGTGTCTCTACTTCCACACTTTTGTAAACAGTCCCTATGTAATAAACTCTTCTTGAATTATCCTATTTCAAATGTGTCTTCTATTTCCTGTAGGTATCCCAGCTGGTATAATGCATCTTAAATTCAACTTACCTTCTTTCTTTCTAAGCCTGCTGTTCCCGCTGTGCTCCCTCTTGTGATTAACAGCTTCCTCCCAAGCACCCACACTTATAAGCTCAGCATCAGTTTTTGACTTCTTATAAATGGTGGTTCAATTTTCTAGGTTCTCTATAATTCTGGAAGCCTCTTACTAGAGCATGTCTTTTTTTTTTTTTTTTTTTGTCTTTGTATCTCCAGAGCCTAACATAGCATGTACAAGATATAGGCAGCCCCAAATTAGGTGGTAAAGAAATTAAAAAGTTTAAATTTATATGGATTACATATGCTTTCATATACACTGTTTCCAAATCCCAACAAGAAAAGATCTCCCAATGAGCAAGACTGACTACTAACATGAGTGGTGTTTGTTCTTCTCCAACAATGATAATTCTGTCTACCTATTCTCCATTCCCATTTCTGGAACTCTGCTTCATGATTCTATTATCTGTGATCCAGATCATTGTATGAGCCTTCTAACCTGTTTTCTTGCCTCCAATCTCTTGTTCCTTTAATTTTGTTGTATCTTAAGTCTCTGACCATGACTTTCTCTGTATTTCATGACATTTTACTACCCAACTAAAATAATCCACATTTCTTAGTTTTCATATGTGAGAGTGTTAAGAAGCTGGTCTCAAGCTAACTTCTCAAATCAATCTTTCTTTCTGTATGGAATATCTAGTCCAAGTGCCATTCACTTATACTTTAAACACATTCCGAATATCTCCAACTCTGTCATACTAACGCCTTTGCTTAAAGCCATTTGCTACTCATTTTCATATGCATCTATCTAACCAAGCTCCTGTCCTGTTTCTGCCATTGTGCCAACCTACAATGACTTCTCACTGACTCAAATACTTTCAGCACTTATTGCCTACACCTCACATCTATAATCTATAGACACATGTATCATTTCTCAAAATAGACTGTAGGTAACCAAATGGCCTACAAATGGTGCTCCACTTTCTGTACCCACCCAGCCTAAATCATAGTCATTGCCATAGCACAATAATGGTACTCAGTACATCCTTCAATGTGTATACCTGTGGCCTATGAAAAGGTATGCCTCTAAGGAACCAGTATTTCCTCCTACTTCAGGGCATTAACAATACATACAGGAAACTGTTCCCATTGGCATGGGGTTTACAAGTTTCAAAAGGGGAAGGAGACTCTATATTTAGCTAATTTTATTGAGTGTTTGTTGTGAAAATAGCACTCCATTATATGCTTTGATTCATGGTTTCCACACTTCTATTTGTTTTGTTTTGGGTTTTTTTGGTGTGTGTGTGGTCTTTTATTTTTGATTCTCTTTTTGGCAAGAAGTGTGTGTGTGTGTGTGTGTGCGCGTGTGTGTGTGTGTGTTATTTTATTTAAGATGTACTCCTACGTAATGTAACTCAGAAGATTTGAATGCAGCACAGGAATCTCCATATTAATATGCACCTTAGGTATTTAAAATGCTAAAATGCTAGTGTTTTTGTTTGTTTGTTCTTTTTATTTGACTCCCACTTTGAGAAACACTGAAATAGTGTATAAAAGAAGAAACAAAGACCTCATGTTATTGATGGAGCTCTGTAAATAACACTATTAAATATGTCCTATTAATTGAAATGCTTATTCAATTAATTTTAATCTTTTCATTTAAAAATTCATGTAATCCAATAAATTAGAGTATTTTTCAACGAAGAAAATGATTCTTCATTTGCCTCACAAATCACACCATATAACTGAAGCTATACTAGCTAATGTTTTATCTCATAAAGCACTAAGTGGTAGTAATATGGCTGTTGTATGGTATAAAATATTTTATGCAATTCAACTAAAGGGTGACTGTGCTTCTAAATGAAAGAAGGTATGGGTAGCCAGAGAGAGAACTATTGCTCTAGACATATAAAGCTAAGCAGAAATCAGACAATTGTCCTTTAGGAAATTTAAAATATTCCATCCCTGCTTCCTGTTTGCTCTTGGTTAGGGAGGCTTTCATTGAAACCTATTTGAGGCAAGTGCTGAGTATATTTGCTATCACTGTGTTCCTTGATCTCAGTATATTGGATGCAGCTGTAGAAACAGGTAATGTGGGCAAATACAAAAAACAAACTGCTGCCTGCAGACAATTTTTTTCTGGGCTGTTAAGGGAAATCCAAGATGATTACAAATTTTCCTCCATTTATATTTAAGACATGAATAGTGACACACACTTCAATCTTCCAAATATCAGTTTCACCTTTTGAACTCACTTTGAATTATGAGTTAAGAAAATCCATTGTGCTACATTCATTCATTTGCTCATTCAAAAATATCACAGAGATTTTATACCAGGCATATAAAAAAAGGTACCACCTCCTCTGACAGTAGCACCCAGGTGTCCTGTTCACATCCCGGAAGAACGGAGTCATCATCTCCACAACCACCAATTTACATAACCTATTACATCATTTCTATACTTGCTCTGATGCTGCTATTCTACATACTTAAGTTTTTGTGGTCTCAATTCCATTTTATATTCAAGCAACAAAACTGCCTTCTCAAATATAATTTAGATCACTGGCCATTGATTCAATAATACAAAATGGTGTCTCAGGAATTATCAATCTTTCAATTAATCAGTCAATAACTAAAGTTACTGAGAACCTCCTGCTGTTCTAGACCCTTGGGGTAGAGGTAAATGTGAGAGGGAATAAAGAACAAATTTAACACATGACTTTGGCTCTTAAAGACTGTGGTGGGCTGCATAATGGCACTGGAAAGATGTCCACACCCTAAACCCTGCAACCAGTGAATGTAACAAAAAGGATTTGGCAGATGTAATTAATGTTATAGATTTTAAAATATGGAGATTATTTTGGATTATAAAGATGGGCCCAATCTAATCCCATGAGAATTTTGCAGAGCCTTTCTCTGTCTGGGGGAAGAAATAAGTGGCAGTGGGAAGTCAGAGATAGTCCAGGGAAGTGAAGGATTCGGTGCACCATTACTAGCTCTGAGACATAGGGGCCCATGTACTCCGATTGGAAAGAGGCCTCTGGAAGTGAAGAATGGCCCCTGGTTGAGGCAAAATGAGGCCTTCAGTCCTACAACTGCAAGGAACCAGATTCAGCCAACAACCTGAATGAATGTGGAAATAGATTCTTCTCAGAACCTTCCACCAAGAGTCGAGCTGACCAACACCTTGATTTGTGACTTGTGAGACCAAGAGCAGAGACAGGAATCAAGCCAACCCAGATTCCTAATCTATAGAACCTATAGAAAAGATGATGTATGTGTTGCTTTAAGCTGCTTAATGTATGTAATTTGTTATGGAAGCAATATAGAACTAATACAAAGACCCTATAAATGATCTAGATGAGGGTAGTACTACTTTATAAAGCAACACATTCCATAACCAAATAGAAGAGGCAGAGTCTGGTGGGAACCACAGGTATAGACCAACAAGTTTTGAAAGGATTCAGATGAGAGAAAAGAGTTTGTTTGTTTTAATTTTTTAAATTTTTATTTTTTTGAGAGAGAGAGAGAGAAAATGGGAGGGGCAGAGAGACGGAGAGAGAATCCCAAGCAGGCTCCACACTCAATGTGGAGCCTGATGGAGGGCTTCAACTCATGAACCATGAGATCATGACCTGAGCTGAAAATCAGGAGTTGGATGCTCAATGGACTGAGCCACCCAGGTGCCCAGGATGAAAGAAAGGTTAACGAGGCTTGTAGGAGTCACAGAAGATTTTGTAAAGGAAACAATTTGAATTGGTCGAATAAAGAAACTATTAGATAAAGAAGAAGCAATCACTTCAAAAAAGTCAAACAATTGGCAGGAGCAGAAACAAGTAAATCGAATGCCTACGAGAAGGTAGCTCAAAAGTGGCAAATCTTGTTGGTTATTATGGGGAGTAAGGCTTACTTATTAAACAGCAGCTTGACAATTGTTCTTACGAGTCACACTAGGTCAAAGTTGGGATGAGGAGCAAAGGGAAGAGAGGCTGTACGCGTACACGATGGGGGGGCCTCTTTCCCCATCCCTTTTTTATTCACATTCTTTCCACATGGACAGGTTTTACATATTGAATTTCTGGGTAAGGCTGCATTTGAACAAAGATTACATGGCAGCATCAGCTTACCAAGGCTGCTGTAACAAAGGACCACAAAAAAGGTGACTTAGAAGAACAAAAATGTATTCTCATAAATTCTAGAGGCCATAAGTCCAAAATCAAGGTGTTAGCAGGGCTATGCTCACTCTGAAAGCACTAAGCAAGGGTCTGTTGCAGGTCTCTTCCCCAGCATATGACTGTATAACTGAAATCTTCATGTGGCCTTCTTCCTGTGTGCATGTATGGGTCAAAATTTCCTTTTTTAAATGTTTACTTATTTATTTTGAGAGATAGGGAGGAAGGAGGGGAGGGGCACAGAAAGAGGAAGAGAGAGAATCCCAAGCAGGCTCCACATTGAGTGGGAGGCTCAATCTCACAACTGTGACATCATGACCGAAGCCAAAATCAATAATTGGACATTTAATCAACTAAGCCACCCAGGTGTTCCTTTCCTTAGTTTTTTCTTGTTGTCATTGTTTTGTTTTTATGTTATCTTTTGAGAGAGAGAGAGAGAGAGAGAGAGAAAGTGAATGGGGATGGGGATGGGGATGGGGATGGGGAGAGAGAGTGAAGGAGACACAGAATCTGAAACGGGCTCCAGGCTCTGAGCTGTTGGCACAGAGACCAACATAGGGCTCAAAGTTGGGAATGCGAAATCATGATTTAAACCAAACTCGGATGCTTAACTAACTGAGCCACTCAGGAGTCCCCTTTCCTTTTTTAACTAAGGACCCCATCTTTGGAGTCAGGGCTGACTCTACTGCATTAGGACATCTTAACTAATTACATCTTCAAGGACTATTTTCCAGTAATGTCATGTTCTGAGTTATTGGGGGTTAGGACTTCAACATATGAATTTGGGGGAAGACAGAATTCATCCATTGCCATGGCTAAAGCAAAGTTTGAGAACTACATGGATCAAAGTTCAATTCTGACTAGGGTTGAAAGCCCTTCAGCCAATAACTTACCTTCCAATGTGTCCAGGCACACAATTTACTCATTCTTCTCCCTACTTACTACCTCTTTCCTCTCTAAAAACTTCTTATACCCAGATCCGACGTTCAGTCCCAGATTTTTATCTTTTAAGAAAAATTCGTAAGATAATCTATTTCTAGGGAGATTATTCTGCTTTATGTATTATATTAGCAATAAGCTGTCTTACTTGTTAATAAACTGCTCACCACCACTGCACTGGCATTCTCTTTGAGGCTGGAGTCAATACGCATGACTCAGACAGATCTTCTTGCACCTATAACCCTGTTCTACACACTCACTAAAATTAGTCCACCTAAAAATATATTCAAACACTACATGCCTAAGAATAGTGAATTCAAAGCTTAATCTAAACTTTATTCTGTAGAAATACACCTCTAGCCAATATTTAATTCAAGCATACAGGTCCCCTGCCAATGGGTCAACCACTGGGACTGGCAAATACTGCATGGTACCCATGTAACTCTGTGGCTGATGTTCTGAGACTCAAGCCTTCCAGTCAAAGCTGGAAAAGCACCATCTAGTGTTTCAATGTTAACATTATGTGTCGGCACATAATGAGCAAAGGACAGTGGTGGTCACTTGGTAGTCAGCATACATTGCAGGTAAAAATTAAATCTTAGAAGCTCTCCAGTAAGACTCACGTTTTGAAAATTAGCCACATCCCAGAAAGCTCAGGCTTGTCCTAAGAAGTTTCTGCTTTATATTTTTTTATGCCAGTAGGTAATGAGATTCCTGAAACCTTGGCATATGCAGAGACATCTTCGCCTATAAGCACTCAGGATCTACAGCCAAGGTAAAAAGTATGGACTGTTCTTAATTTCCTGAAAAACTCTTCTTTTAAATGTTTATTTACTCATTTCTGAGAGTCATGGTGGGTGGGCCAGAGAGAGGGGGAAACAGAATCCCTAGCAGGCTCCATGCTATCTGTTCAAAGCCTGACACAAGGCTTGAACTCACAAACGTCAAATCATGACGAGCAGAAACCAAGAATTAGACACATAACCAATTGAGCCACCAAGGTTCCCCATAAAAACCTCTTGAAATACAGGTTTAAACTCAAGAGGCTTTACAGGATTTTTTCCCTCCCAAAGTGACAACTTGGATCAGATCTGCACTTGCTCTTTCTTTTTCTTATTTTGTGCCCTCTTGCAGAGATTATAGAGCCTATAATTATGCATTCACCACTTTCAAAAGCCCATGGTTTCCCCAACCATACTGCTAACCTCCTAGAAAGGATGTTCTACAGAAGTAGGCAAAAGGCCAAGAAAAAACATTTTTAAAGTTTTATATAATTTTTATCAGCCAAGGAGTGGTGTTCGCAGAGACATATTTTCTTTTTGTAAGAAGTCATTTAATTACTGCATTTAAAATTCACAGAAAGCACTGTGCTGAAGATTAAAGATCTACATGGAAAAACATTGGTGAATTTAAAAAGTACCATACCCACATTTACAAGAGTTATAGCATCTTAAGTTGAAAAGGGATTGCTCTATGGAAAGCAGAAGTATAAATACAATACTTTAAGCAACAGCATCTTATTTATTTTGGAAAAAGAAGTGCGGCGTTTATTTATCCCTGTAAATATAGTGTTACTATGAGAGAAAAAAATCAACGTGATCTATAGAAGCCCTAAATTCTTTCCTGAACATCCTTGGGATGCTGACTCTGCTGGACCTCCACACCTGATGTCACATTTTTACTCTTAAGGAAACAATGAATTCACTTCCTTGATGCAATACTTTTTTTTTTAATTCAGGAAATATTCCACTCAAGTCTTTACATCTTCACAACATACAGTCTTTTAAGAAGACAAGCCAGAAAATTGAGAGCTTTCCAAGCCACTTGCGACTCCTCTTAAATTACTTTACGCAGTTAAGATAACTGTGTTTGTAAACCAAGTGCTTTTCAGGAGTAGGATCCCCACACAGCCATTTGTTATTGTTTTCCAGGGAAGAAAATGCATTATTGTGAAGGTTCAGTGACATAAAGGTGGCACCAGAGAACTAGGGTAATGCTTTCGCTTCCATAAAAGGAGACATATGAAAGAAAACAGCCCAAGGAAACTCAGGTATGTTGCTCCATTCAACAGAGGAGAAACATGGTCTAAAATGCTCTACCTTTATACATTTAAAAAAGATGGAAAATTAAGTTTTAAGGAACTTAAAAGTAAAAAAGAAAGCACTACAAACAGCTGTTTCGAAACCTCAGGGGAAATTAGAGAACCATCACTCCAGGTGACAAAAGCCCAGCATTTGGGCTGTTTGGCGTCTGCCTGTGGGATTGGCCCTGAAGGCCCATTTGCACTAGTGTTCTCAGATCACAGTTGTTCCTCATGCTTCAACTTGATTGTCTCCATGGGTGGAGGCACATGGGCACTGAGCCTGAGCCCTCATTTGTCAGCGGCTGCAAACGGCCTGATGCTACTGGAATCTAAGCCTTCTGAAGTTCCTGAGTTACAACAGACAGCTAAAAGAAAAGCTTTCCCCATGAGAAAGTGGGGACAAATGTGTAAGTTGCCAAAAGCTCTCAGACATCCTGGAAACCCTTTTTATTACATTTCCTTATGGCTGAAAGTTGTTGATCAACACTAAATCAAGCCAGCTTTATATTTTTGCTGGGGTAAAACCTCAGAATAAAAACAGCTTGGCAATGCAACTTCAAAATGCACAAGCTTCTGCACAAGGAATTCTGTAATCCAGAGGGGCTGAAATTATGTGTTCTTGAAAAGGTATAATGAGGAATAGTGTTTAATTTTGCTGCTGTTGTTATTTGTTCAAAGTTTCCATTTTCCCATTGACCTCTCATTTTAACGGAAATTTCATTTTGAGTTCTCAGGTACCTTAACACCTTAAGTTTTAGTTTCTCTGGCAAGCATTAATTGCATTAGATGAATTCCAATTCAAAGAATCATGTTACTTAGAGGCAGCCTTGTAAACTGGATAAGAACCTTTTCCTGTGTACTGAGACTGAATAATTTATCTGTTTTATAAGTCTGGATTCTCAAAACCCAGGCATCTTAAATATGGGCATATCTCAACTGAACAAAACAAGTGCCAACTCAACACCCACTTTAAGCATAGTAATGCCTAGGAAAACATACAATATAAAGCAAGTTAGGCACAGCAAACAATGGGAGGTACAATTCTAAGCCCATGAACAAGAACTCCATTTCAAACGCTTCAAAGTGTACGGATCCATTCTACGGGAATGCAAAGCACCGAAAAGCTCCTCATGGAGGCAGGTAAATATTCTTTCATGACGGATAAATTAATCCCTTTCAACAATATGTGGTGGCTCATCCACAAAAACAACCATGGTGCCAAACGGTGTAAAAAGTTCTAACCTGCTGCTGTGTTTCCATTTTCAAATACAGCTCACACCCACAAGAGGAGGGAGGAAAGGAGAAGGTTGGAGAAGTGGGCTCTGGAGGAAAAGCTGAGTATGAATCTGGGTTCTGCCTCTTTCCAGCTGACACTTGGTGACGTTGTTTACCCCTGGGACCCTATTTGCATCATTTTTCTTGTCTTTGCCGAATTCAATAAAATAATAATGAACTAAACATATCTAACGTTTGATTATGCATTCTTACTGTTATACCTTATAATACAAATGTATGAAGTACAGGCTGGAGGTTTTGATGACTCTTCGGGCATGACTCTGCTCCCCACCTTGTCTATTATGATTCCTACTGTGAATCAAGTAGCCATTCTTGGCAGTTCTCCAACATGGCTTACAAACACCCACCCTATTTAAATGACACTCAGGTATGGTTTGCCCAGATTCCTAAACCCCTTCCCTAAAGTCTCCAAAGAGCCCCTTCTTTCCAAGGATCTGCCCAAATTAAAACTTAGAGCATGTGGGCTGCCATATCAGGGAAGTCCTGAAAATTGGAAAGGATATAACTCATTTCAGAAGACAGTTGTTGGAAAACACCTTAATGTAAATCAATAAGCTGTGTTTGGATGTCTGAACCATTTCCTCCTTGGAGGCATCATCTGTCTGTACCAACACACCTAGATTTGTGGTGTTAATAGGTACAAAGAAAGACTAGATAATACTAAGTGTTGGCAACTACATAGAACGGTTCTTAAGCCGAATGGTTCTCAAAGGACAATGGCTGTGACCCTCCTCCTTCAGGGGACATTGGCCATATCTGGAAACACTTTTGGTTTTCACACTGAGGGAAGGGTGCTACTGACATCTAGGAGCGAGAGGCCAGGAGTGCTGCTAAACATCCAACAGTCCACAGACAACCCTCACAGAGAATCACCGGGCCCAAAATGTCAATAGTACTGAGAGTGATAAACTGATCTGAAGTTGCAGTACTCTCAGGCACTGCTGGTGGGACTGCAAACTGCACAACCCCCTGGAAAATGATTTGGCATTCTATGATAATGTTTGAGATGCTCATAGCCTATGGCCAAGCAATTCTGTAAAAAAGACCTTCAGGAAACTTCCAAGAGTCACATTGAATATTGTTTGTAGAAGAAGCCCAAATTTCTATCAGTAGTAGAAGAGGTAAACTGTGGTATACCCATGCAATGTAAAACTATAGAGCAGTGCAAAGCAGTGGATTGAAGCTGCATGCCTTGATAGAAAGAGAAAGCAAAATGACTCTCTGAGCAAAAGGGAACTGCAGCAAAGAGAGCTGTGGAGACAGAGCTAGTGGGGAGTCCATGGTGGACCACAGAGACATGTTGGATTCTGGGGGATCTAAACTTAGTCTGTGAAACAAAAATGTCCTCTGGTGTCACCAAGATCTACGGATCATGCCTTCAAGATCTTTGGTCATCTCTGACCATCCCTAACCATTCCTGTCCCTCAGTCACCCTCTGATTATTAATCAGCCCTTTATGTATGTTGGGGCCCATGAGGCAGAGCCTTGGAAGGGAAAAGTCTTTTGTTCTCATGAAAGGAAGATTTTCCATTAACAAAATTACTAAAACTGAGTCATAATTTTTTCAGCTCAATTTGTGACAAAAATTTATAATATTTTTTGTTAATTCTATCAGCATTATTAGTCAACAAATGTTCCAGTGTCTACTGCATGAGGGATGTGGTGTTTGATGCCGTACAAACAGTGGGGATCAAAGAGATGTCACCTCTGCTCTCCAGGAATGCCAGGACAACTGAGGAATGTGCTCTGGAAATATCTAAGAGGGTACTGTGGTGGAAGTAAGGGGGTGGGGTGCCTCAAGGTGCTTGACAGGGTAGGTCTGTCCAAGGACGCAATATCGACAGAGAGAAGAACATGGAAAAGTGTCAGCTATGCAAAGAACTGAGAAAGGAACATTCCATGGAGAAGGAACTCTGAAAATTTTAGAGAAAAATAACATAATTTTAAGGTAACATGCAGTTTAATGTAGTGTAGTTATTTTGCCTGGTTCATACTTTAGAGAGATGTAATTGTACTAACATAGGATTTGGCATCTTGTTTAACATTTTTTTTCATATACCCACCCACACAATCTTCATGAAAATATATGTTCCACAGATCTTCTGCACTTTGGCTATATGACCTTTTACTTAATCACTGCCTTGGTTTTCAGGTGTTTATGTTATTTACAATTTTTTCCTTCTGAGTAGCACTGAAATGAAGGTCTTTCTTTATATAATTTTCACTCTTTTGTTTTATTATCCTAAGCCAGTTTCCCCTATCTTACATTTAAACACAATACCCATATGAGGATAATGGAGAGTGTTTCATTCCTGATTCATCTTAATTACTTTTATAATTTAAAATCCTTAAGTTTAGAGAATAGCTCACATTATCTGAGCCATAAAATGTCCTTCATTTTGGCATAGTATCTAACGGTCTTCAAAATTCATCACACATAAACTGATGAACTTAACTAGAGCTACCAGAAGACGTTAAAATTGGAAATCTGGTTTTAGGAGGCTGACATTTCTCTAACTTGTGAGTTAACATATGTTTTTGCTTTATGTAGCCTGGCAGTCAACCAGTGACTCTAACAGGTTATGAGGTAATATCTTACTGAGTTTTGATTTGCATTTCCCTAATGATTAATGGTGTTGAGAAACTTCCTGTACCTGCTGGCCATCTGTATGTCTTCTTTGGAAAAATGTCCAGTTGAATCTTTTACCATTTTTTAATTGATTTTTTGGGGGGTTGAGTCATATAAGTTTTTAAAATATATTTTGGATATTCACCCCTTATCAGATATGTCATTTGCAATATTCTGTAAGCTTTCTTTTCGTTTCATTGATGGCTTCCTTTGATGTGCAGGTTTTATTTTGATATAGTCTCAGTGTGTGTGTGTGTGTGTGTGTGTGTGTGTGTGTGTGTGTGTGTGTGTGTGTGTTTTATTTTGTTGTCTTAGCTTTTTGGTATCAAATGAAAAAATATCTTCACTAAGACCTATGACAAGAAGCTTAACCTATGTTTTTTTCTTCTAGGAGTTTTATGGTCTTACATTCAACTCAATAATCTATTTTGAGTTAGAGTTCTGTATGTGGTATAAGACAGTGGTCCAGTTTTATTCTTGGCTGTCCAATTTTCCCAACACCAGTTATCAGAGAGACTGTCCTTTCCACACTGTATACTTTTGGGCCCTCTGTCATGAATATGCTGACCAAATATGCATGGGTTTACATCTAGTCTCTCTATTTCATTCTATTAATTCATGTATCTGCTTTTATACCTATATCATACTTCTTAAATTACTATAGCTTTGTAATATAGTTGGAAATCAGAGAACCCAATGCCTCTAGCTTTGCTCTTCTTTTTCAAGATTTATTTGGCTATTCAGGGTCTTTTGTGGTTTCAAACAAATCTTAGAATCATTTGTTGCATTACTTTAAAAAATGCGATTGGAATTTTGATGGGTATTGCCCTGAATCTGTATATTGTTTTAGGTGCTATGGAGGTTTTAACAATATAACTCTTCCAATCCATGAGCAAGGATTATTTTTCCATTTATTTCTGTATTCACCTTATTTCACTACAATAGTTTTCAATACATGTCTCTCACCTTCTTGGTTAAATTTATTCCTAGGCATTTTAATTTTTAATGAAATTATAAAAGAGATTATTTTCTGAACTTCTACGTTAATTGGTTATTAGTATATAAAAACACAACAGAGTTTTGTGTGCTGATTTTTTTAACCTTAAACTACTCACTTCATTTATTCTAACAGGTTTTTGATGAAGTTTTCAGAGTTTTCTCTATATAATATCAAGTCATCTTTAAATAATGACAGTTTTATTTCTTTCTTTCCAACTTGAATAGCTTTTATTAATTTTTCTTGCCTAATTACTTTTGTTAGGTCTAATACTGTTTAATAACAGTAGGGAGAATGGGCATCCTTGTCTTGTTCCTGATTGTAGAGGAAACACTTTCATTTTTTCACCAGTGAGTATGATGTTAGCTGTGTTAGCAATGTCACATTGTTGTCAGATATGGTCTTTATTAAGTTGAGGTATGTTTCCTTTGTAATTGCTTTATTGAGAGTTTTTATCTCAATATTGGCAAATATGGTGAATTTTGTCAAATGCTTCTTCTGTATCTATAGAGCTGATAATATGATCTTTATCTTTCATTTTATTAGGATGGTATGTCACACTGACTGATTTGCTGTTGTTGAACCATCCTTGCATCCCTAGAATAAATCCCACTTGATCATGGTGTATAAGCTTCTTAACAGATTGTCAAATTTGGTTTACTAATATTCTGTGGCAGATTTTTGCATCTATGTGCTTCAGGAATATTGGCCTGTAGTTTTCTCTTGTCGTGGCATCCTTGTCTAGTTTTGCTATTAGGGTAATGCTGATCCCCTAAAATGAGTTTGGAAGCAATCCCTCCTCCTCTGTTTCTTGGAAAAGTTTAAGAAAGATTGGTATTAATTATTCTGTGTGTGTTTGATAGAATTTACCAGTGAAGGTATCTGGTTTTGAGCTTTTATTCAATGAGAGGTTTTTGATTTGATACGGTCTTCTTACTATACATCAATCTGTTCAGATTTTCTATTTCATCATGAAACAGTCTTGGCAGGTTGCATGTTTCTAGAAATTTACCTGTTTCTTCTAAGTTGGCCAATTGGTGTATAATTTTTCACAGTAGTCTCTTACAACTCTTTGGTATTGTAATTTCTGTGGTATAAGTTACAACTTTTCTTTCATTTCTGATTTTATTTATTTGAGTCCTCTTTCTTCTTGATAAGTCTAGGTAAAGGTTTGTTAATTTTGTCTGTTTAGAGAACCAGCTTTTAGTTTCATTGGACTGTCTATAGTTTTTTAATCTCTGTTTTACATATATTTGCTATAATTTTTGATATTTCTCTTCTTCTACCAACTGGGTTTCATTATTTCTAGTTCCTTGAATGATCAAGGTAAGTTGTTCACTTGTCTATTCTAGTTTCGTGAGGTAGGCATTTATATACATAAATATCTTATATTTACCTGTGTACCTCTTAATAACTGTAATTAGTTATATTTACTATGTTGCCTTTAATCTTCATACTAGCTTTATAATTAATAAATCCACTAACTCTATAATTTAATGTTCCAATGAAATTTATTCTTTCATATGTGTTCTTATTAGTAATAGGTACCCTTTCTTTTCAGCATAAAGAAGTCCCTTTAACAATTCTTGTATAGCCAGTTTAATGGTGATAAACTCTTTTAACTTTTGCTTCTCTGGAAATCTCTTTATCTTTCACTCAATTCTGAATGATAACTTTGCCATGCTGAGTATTCCTGGTTGGGAGCTTTTGTTGTTTTTTTTATTCATTTTTTTTTTTTTTTAGCACTTTGAATATATTGTGCCATACCCTTCTGGCCTACAATGTTTCTGCTGAAAATTTTACTATAGTCTTATTGGGAGGGAAAGGGGGGTCCCTTGTACATGTTCTCTTGCTGCATTTATGATTCTCCTTATCTTTAACTTTTAACATTTTAATTATAATGCGTCTTAGTGTGCGTCTTTTTGAGTTCATATTATTTGGAATTCTCTGGGATTCTTGAACCTGGATATATGTTTCCTTCTCCAGGTTAGAAAATTTTTCAGCTGTTATTTCTTCATATAAGATGTCTGCTCCTTTCTCCTTCTCTTCTCCTTCTGGAGGCCCTAGAATGTGAATGTTAGTCAATTTGATGTCCTGTAAGTCTCAAACTACTCGCTTTTTTCTTTTTCATTTTTGTCATTCTGATTGGAATAATTCCACTGCTTTGTCTTTAAGTTAACTGATTCTTTCTTCCACTTCATCTAGTCTGTTGAATGCCTCTAGCTTATTTTTGAATTCAATCATTGTGTTCTTCAGTTCTGGAACTTGTGTTTAGTAGTTGCCTATATTTTCCATCTCCTTTTGTTTAACTTCCCATTGTGTTCATGCATTCTCCCAGTTTGGTGAGCATCTTTATGATAATTACTTTGAACTCTTTATCAGGTAATTTATTTATCTCTATTTCATTAAGATTTTCCCCCTCTAAGGTTTTATCTTATTCTTTAATCTGGAATGGATTTCTCTATTCTTCATTTTGCTTGATTTCTATACAGTATATTTCTATGTTGATTTTTACAAAATAGATAAAACCACCTCTCCTAGTCTTGAAAGAGTGGCACTGTATAGAAAGAAAACTTTTTTGTTCAACCCTGTACCAGATCTTAATTGTCTTTCAAATCTTTGTGCCTTTCCAAGCAGCCTATTATATTTTTAATAGCTCCCAGTAGTTGAGGATGTGCCAAGATCAATCACTGTACTGAAAGGGAGGATCTCAGCACCTAGATTCAGGCTGACTGGAAGCCAGACTCTCAGACATCAGCTTTTAAAAAGTATGTAAATATACACAGTCCCATGGGACCACAAAGTGTCAAACCTGCTGGCCACTAGAACCAGACAATCTGGAGGTGTCTTCTGTGTGGCAGTTGTAAAAATAGGGGCTCTAGACAAGTGTATAAGCTCTTTTCTCAGAGATACCTGCAAGCTGGAGCAAGCCAGAGACAGAATGCGAAGGTAACACCCACATCTTATATTCCTTGAAAGCAACTCCACTGTGCACTAATGTGTGTTCAGGATGAATCTTTGTGCATAGTCCAAAGTTCCAGGACAAGCAGAGAGGCCTCCTTCTCAAAAAGACTGGGGGAGGGTTTGTGGAATATGTCTCAGTCTGCTATCTGTGCAGTGTCCTGGGAGTGGTAGCCTTCCAAGTACTGTCTGTCCAATGGTCACAGTTCCATGGGACCCAGGAATGCAAGCCCCCTGCCTCAGCCAGCAAAGCCACATGATAAAGGGGTATCCTCTGGAAGCAGCTTCAATAACCTAAATACCAGATATAAAAACAAGGACAGCAGACAAGTGTAAAGCTCATCCTAGCAGACTAACAGCAGGAGATGAGCACAAAGATAGCGCCCACCTTCTGATATCTCTGGAAAAAAATTACAGCCATCCCTTAGATGCATGTTTAATTAGGAACATCATCTCAGGCTGCAGCCATGATGATTAGCTAATAGGCCTCCTTCATAGAAAGACAAAGCTCCTGGGTACTATGCTCCTTGCTGTGCCCTGGGATGATAGCTGTTAAGAACTCTTTATTGGTTACAGTCCTCACTGGCCAGCAGAACCAGGTGAAGTAGATGTGCCCCTGGCCATCACCACAAAAATCAGAGTGCCAGACAGGGATATGAGCTCCTTTCTGGGTGACTCTAATTGTTACAGTGCCATGAGACCAGGATCCCAAGCTCCTTTGGTCTCCAGAGTCAGTCTGTCAAGTGGCACCGTCTAGGCACAGCCACAAAAAGAAAGGTACCAAATGCATGTAAAAGTTCCTACCTGGGAGATACTCGTGCTCTTGAGCGTGACAAAGGGAAAGCATGAAAGTGGAACTTGCCAGTCTCCATATCCAGAGACTATTCCAGAAGGATTAGACACCAGCTCCTTAAGCCAATGCTTTAATACAAGTGTGTGAGACTCCTTCACTTAAAATTTGGACATGACTGGGGACATCTGAGTGGCTCAGTCAGTTAAGCATCAGACTTTGGCTCAGGTCATGATCTCACAGCTTTTGAGTTCTAACCCCACGTTGAGCTCTGTGCTGACAACTGGGAGCCTAGAGCCTGCTTCAGATTCTGTCTCTCATTCTGTCTGCCCTTCCCCCTGCTTGCATGTGCGCACTCTCTCTCTCTCAAATATAAATAAATATTTAAAAAACTGCTATATCTTGAGGGTCTCAGAACAGAAGCACCATTGGTTTTCAAAGTTAAATGTTTGGGAGATTGTTTCCCAGGTGCGCATCTTAGAAGTTTGGGTGCCTGATGTGAATCCTTCTCCACTCAGTGTGATGATCTGGATTTTGAGTTACATCCCGGTTGTGGGTCACCATTCTGGGATGAAGTTTATGGGGAGATTGTGCCCTAGGTTCTCCTACCCACTTTTATATAGTTTTCTTCTTGACTGATGTGTAGCTGTCATACAGCCTACCTTTAGTGTTTGTTTTTTTAAAGGAAATTGTTCTTTATGTATCTGTAGTCTCAGAGTGTTCAAGGGAAGAGAGGAGTCTGAGATCTTTTTAAGTTGCCATCTCATCAAAATTCCATTTTCTATTAAAGACATTTTTTCTTATTTATGTGAGAACCGTGTGTCTCCCCATTACACACCCCTGCTCCCCACCACTTATCCAGTTAACACTCCTTCCCAAGGTAAGTATATACATAGTATCTGATTCAATAAGTGAACTTCAGTGCCATGATATAATAATGACTGCAGTACTAAGAAGATATTAATAGCTATTTTTAAATGTGTGTTTATTATTTGGAAGGTACTATTTTAAGTACTTCATATGACAACTCATTTAATCTTCATGATGGCCCTAGAGCCAAGTTAAGTTATTGTTCCCACCTACAATTAGAAAATTTAGATCTGGAGAGTTAGGGTAATATATTCAAGGTCACAAAGCTGGAGTCAAGATTCAAAGTCAGACAACATGATCCTACAGCACATGCACCTAACTTCTATTCTATGAAGCCACATTCCTTAACTTAAAATTTTGTGAACTGCAACTGGGGCACCTGGGTGGCTCAGTCAGTTAAGTGTCTGACTTTGGCTCAGGTCATGATATTGCGGCTTGTGAATTCAAGCCCCATGTCATGCTCTGTGCTGACAGCTCAGAGCCTGGAGCCTGTTTCAGATTCTGTGTCTCCCTCTCT
Source organism: Proteles cristata cristata (assembly GCA_017311185.1). Lineage (NCBI taxonomy): Eukaryota > Metazoa > Chordata > Mammalia > Carnivora > Hyaenidae > Proteles > Proteles cristata. The sequence continues at coordinate 761,078 of JAESUZ010000367.1, read as the reverse complement.
CTCTACCCCTCCCCTGGCTCATGCTCTGTTGTTTCTCTCTCTCAAAAATAAATAAACATTAAAAAATGTGAACTTCAACTGATAAACATGATAAACATGCCCACAGATCTTGATCTGATTCTACCTTATATAGAATAGTACCATACTACTATTTGAAAAGACCCCAACCACCTTTTCCCTAATGGATTAATTCTTTTTTTTTTTTAACATTTATTTATTTTTGAGACAGAGAGAGAGAGCACGAGCTGCAGAGGGGCAGAGAGGGAGACACACACACAGAATCTGAAACAGGCTCCAGGCTCTGAGCTGTCAGCACAGAGCCCGATGCGGGGCTCGAACGCAAGGACTGTGAGATCATGACCTGAGCCGAAGTGGGACTCTTAACCAACTGAGCCACCTAGGCGCCCCACCCTAATGGATTATTTCTTGTACATTCCTGATAGACATGTCTGTATCGTTTATAAGGTCTCTTTCATTATAGAGACTCCCAACACCAAAAGCATTACCTGGGCAGTGGCCCACTAAAAGAGATCTATTGCACTGTGTAGTCATCAGAGTGGGTCCTACCCAGGACCTGGCTCCTTTTCTCTATTTCCCCTGCTGGACATTCTGGAGAGCTCCCTTCCTCTTTTGCATCAGTAGAAAGTCACTTAAGTCAGTATGCTGTGAAGTCCTCCACTCCTAGGAGGAACATCGAGACAAGAAACTACAATGGGGGGTGGTGGGGTCTGGGCAGGAAAGCCTTCTACTTTTCAACTCCAGGAAGAGAAAACTAAAATATACAGTTTTATTATCCATGTTCAGAATTAACTGAAAGCAATTTTCTTGCATTTTTGTAAGGTCACATTTGTTTTTTATGTTAACGGTAAAGTTGTCAGAGCAAAGAGGCTGAGACCACCCCTCAAATAAAATTAGGATTATTCAGTGTGTGGTCTGTGAATTTACCCAGCCCCAGCGCCTCCTCTTTGCACCATGGACAGGGTTCTCATCTTCTAAACAGCCCAGCAGATGGAAAGAATGCACCTCTCTCCCAGTAGCCCTGAAACTAAAGGGCCATGCTAGTCGTTCTCCTCTCCATTCTCCATAAATTGTCTTGTAGAGCTGCAGAACACAGCCCAGGACCCAGCATCATGGCATCCCAGCATAATAAGGGTGATGATGTAAGTAAAGTCTGCCAGCATTTGTCAGTAGCAGTAGATGCTTACAAGAAACATCTTAAAGTTGTGACAAAGACTTCTCAACATCTCTCACTGATCTTGTCTAATTACCTCCACCTTGAAATGCCTAAGTTTACTGAAGTAAACCAGAGAGCAGCATATCAAATGTTCTCACCGCTGTCGTGTCTCTAGAATTCCACCACCACCCTAATCCTGGAACCTCCAGTGAGTTGTGCTACACTAAATCTCACTCCCACTAATCAAGATGGAAATCTTTTCTTTCCCAATTAGGTCCAATTGCACAAATGAAGCAGCACATCTGTTTGCCTTTCAAGGAGGCTTGCCCAGGGGACTGTGGAGCCTTACTGACATAGCAACTAGATGGTTTGTCATCTATCTCTTCCTCTTACGGAGCGTTTCTGCCATCTTTTATCAGAAGCAGTGATACACAGCTTCCTTTTTGTGACAGTATTAACCCAGGACTGCTGCTGTAAGCATCCAGACTCTGCTCGCCGCCTGCAGGGACTTCTGATGAGAGTTTATCAGGACTGCTGAGCCTGACACTTTTATATTAAAGTGGCTCCCACTCACAGTTATTAGTGTGTGTGTGTGGCAAGCCCATACCTGCACACACATCGGACTAGCTTACCAAAGAATGCTACATAGAGCGGTGGAAATCTGTCTGTTTCCAGTTAGAAAACAGGATCACTTCTGTGCAGTTGCAAACCTAATCTGATATGAAATGGACCTGGCAGAGTTTAGAAGTAATGGCAAATACCGAGATGTGGCTGCCAAAGTAAGGTATTAAAAGAGTTACCAGCATAAGGTATCACTGTGCAACTCAGAGTTGTTTATAAAGCAATAAACAAACCAATAGATGCAGAAGATGCACTATATTCCCCAACCACAGTAAAAGGAACCTGCAATAACCAGACACTGACTTTTAAAAGTTTTCCCTGGATAACTTCTTTTTAAATAATTTTAATATGGGCATAATACTATATTCTACATAAGTCACAGAGATTTATGCAAAAGCAATCTCTTTAAAATGGCTAGAAAGATAGGCTTTTCCAAGGGGGAAACACTGACAAAATGTATAATCTCATTGCCTTTGGGGGCATCTTGTAAAAATGGAAGGCAAGGAGTTGGCAACTTGGACTCTGGGGTCAGACAGAGTTCAAAGCCAGCTCTGCAATGCCCTAGTTGTGCGAATTGTACTCTGGACTAGTACAATGGAGGTATTAACAACAATAGCTTCCTCCGTGGGATGTTGTAAAGAGCTTGTGGAGAGCCTGTGAAGAATAAGTGTTCCACAAATATTAGCCCCTGTCACCATTATCCAGAGCATATTGTGGTTTCTGTCACTGTGGGTTCTCAAAGGACTCGGAAGGGGCTGTAACAAGGAAGGAAGTCCACCTAGAGCTTCTGGTATCACCCTTACCTTGATGACTTCTGCATTCAGCACTGTGTTCATATTATTCTGATGGGTGGGGGAAATGGAGAAGGAATCGTGCATGCTTTACTCGAATGAGAAATTCTATCCATGTCCTGGCAACAATGGGAATGCGCACAGCCTCTGTGTGGAACCTCCTGACAAGACTCCGTTCAGGGCAATGGTGCAGAGGTGAATAATCTGAAGCCATCTGCATTCTTCTTTTCTTTTTTTTTAAATTTTTAATGTTTTATTTATTTCTGAGAGAGACAGAGACAGCGTGAGCAGGGGAGGGTCAGAGAGAGAGAAAGACACAGAATCTGTAGCAGGCTCCAGGCTCTGAGCTAGCTGTCAGCACAGAGCCTGACGCGGGGCTCGAACCCACGAACTGTGAGATCATGACCTGAGCCAAAGTCAGATGCTTAACCAACTGAGCCACTCAGGTGCCCCTGCATTCTTCTTTTCTAAGTTTCCTTTCCATACTGTCTCTGTTGAGATCCCACTTTGGTTTTGCCTATGCTTTGGGTCTGAAGCACTTCTCAACTTAGGAATAACCTTTCTCCAGTTGTCTTCAAACCATAACCATCTCCTTAGCACTGCCATGTTCATTCCTGCACTCTTCACAATAGCTGAGATATGCAAACAGCCTCAATGTCCATCTACTGATAAACAGGTAAAGAAAATGTGGCATATGCATGCAATGTAGTATTATTCAGACTTAGAAGAGAAAGAACTACACTGTGAATCAACTTTGAGGACATGATGCTAAGTGAAGTAAGCCAGTTGCAGAAAGACAAATACTGTGTGATTCCATTTAGATGAGGTATCTAAAAACAGTCAAATTCATAGACTCAAAGAGTGGCTCCAGGTGGAGGGTGGGTAATGGGGAGGGACTCATCAACAGGCATTCAATTTTGGTTAAGACAAATAAGTTCTAGGGATCTGATGTACAACATTGTGTCAACAGTACTGTATTTTCATTTCAAATATTGTTAAGAAGGTAGATCCCTTGTTAGGTATTCTTAGCAAAACAAAATAAACACATACACAAAACCATCTCTTAATTTGGTTTGGTCATTCAGACAGCAAACGTCTTAACTCTAATAAACCAAACTAGGATACAGAGTCACATGGGTCCTGATAGATCATCATTATTTCCAGCATGGCAATAATTTAATTTTGAGACTCTGAAGCAACATGGAATAATCCAAGCAATTTTCACACTGGAATTTTAGACATTGGAGCAGGTGGGTAGAGAGAAAAGGGAGAATTTTGGGGCCAGATGCTTTTGAGGGCATCTCTCAGATTATAATATATAAGCTCCAACCTAATTTTCATACTGTGACATCAATTCCATGAGAGAAGAGACAGTTGCTTTTGTGGAATGGTAACAAAATGTAGGCTACTACATGTTTAATTAAAGATACAGCCATTTTAATCCAACAGAGATGTGATCTCAACTGAGTCAAAATATGGGCTTTGAAGAATATAGTAGATTTATTTTTAATTTTTGTTTGTGTTTTTTGTCTGTTTTTGCTGATGTTGTTTTAATAGAGAAAAGCATTAGGACCTATCTACTCATTACTGGGCTGAACACATCCTCATGTTATCAGCCTTTGGTGCCGTTATCTGAGGTAGTCTCCCTCCCACCACAAAGGCCACATCTGGTTCCATCAAGCTCAGAGTACCATACCACATGCATCCCATCTGGAACTTACTGAGAAAAGGAAGAATTCAATGTGGATTTTAAATGAATGTGGCTCCCTCTTCTGGTAGAAAGAAAGAATCCATAAAATCCTTTGAAAAGGAGAGCAGGGGATTAACCTCTCTCCCAGCTCCAGAAATACTTGTCAACACAATACCCCAAACAAAGGGACAGACTCTCCATGGTTCTTATATTCTGATACAGATGCTAATGTGGTGATGAGATCCACAGTGAAATACATTGACAAGAGAAGGAAAAAATGGGAGTCGTTCTCTAGAATAGATAAAAATGAGACACTAACAGAATTCTCCAAGGGCTATGTTTAAAGACAGCCTTTGAGGTTAAAAAGTAAATAAGTGTTTTCTTTAAATATTAAGAAGTTGCCTTATGCTCCCTTGGACTCTTAAAAAGAAGCCATCCCTATAAAGTTACACATGGATGGAGGGACTAAAGGACAAACTACATACCGCGACCAAGTATATATGTTAATATGCCAAATGACATCTTGATTTTGTATCAGGTTAAACCTGTAACAATAAAATTATCTTCCATAACATATCTACAAGTAAGTCTTGTGAAGGAACATTTTGAGAAAGAGCATTTTGCATGTGAGAAATAAAAACTTGAGCCCCAACTATAGAATTCTTTATGCTTTATGCAAAAATGTAGACAACTGTACAGTGGTACCACATACCTATGCTTACATGAATTTCAACAGCAACACCAATTGTGTAACGACGCACAGATGTGCCACTTACTAAATAAATCCTGAAAGGCTGAGCACTCTAGGGGCCTAAGAAATGGTTAAACACAAAACAAAACAAAAGAAGAATCCTACCACTCCAAATAGAAGAGGCTATTTAGACCTCCACATTTTGTCTCTTAACACTTCATTGATGACCAGATTATATTCACTCCTGCATGATCCCAATGTTTCTGGATCACAAACCCTGCCACTTGCTGGAGGCTACAGCCCAAATTTATCATGTCTTCATGAATGAGTTTCAGGGCTGGATGCAATGCACTGTGCTCCCATGCAGAAGGTTCAAGTTCAGGAAGGCAGAGGGCTGGATTCTCATGCCAGGGCATCCAGGAAAAACCCAAGTGCTATTTCCTTTGGTTTCTGAGTAGACTTCCCTCACAACCTCAATGAAGATTAGGTAATCTCTTCAGATGTGGCAATGATAGGAGGCTGGGGATAAGATATTACCTAGACAGCTTGAATAGATGTCATATTTTCTGTTCTTTTTATAAAGAGGTGTACTGCAACTCTGGGGGGAGCTGGAAGAAAGGAAATGGATATGGAAACATCAAGTATCATTCATAGCCACAGATAATAGATTTCTCAGAAATCTGGAACCAGGAAAAGGGACAAAGAGAATGGAGAGAAGGCAGGAAAATATGCACTTTATTTTTCACAGATAAAATAAATATGTGTAATTAACATTGGTATAACAGCATTAACTAAATTAAAAAGCGTATTTCAACTTCATCAGTGTTTCTACTAATATTCTTTTCCTTTTCCAGGATCCCAGGGTGCATTTATTGTCACATCCTTTCAGTTTGTAGAAGTTATTCTGTCTTTCCTTGACTTTTATAACCTTGATAGCCATAAAGAGCACTGATCAATTATTATGTAGCTATATCTCCGTTTGAGTTTCTCTGGTGCTTTCTCATTAATGGATCAAGTTTATGCATTTTGGAGCAAATATAACACACACACACACACACACACACACACACACACACACACACTGTGTCCTTCCTAGTGAATCATATCATGCAGTTAATAATGCCACTATGTCTTAATGTGACATTTATTTGTCTTGATCACTTGGTTGAGGTCTTATCTGCCAGGTTTCTCTACTGTAAAGTCCTATCTTCTCTTTGTATTTGATATATATCTTGGGTGACATTTGAGATATTCCGAATTCTATTTTTCCTCAAGATTCTGCCTACTAATTCTCAGCCTCCATCAATAGGAACTCATGGAAATTCATTTCGTTCTACAGGTCAAACTAGAATCCTGAGGTTATCACATTATTCTGTCACTCAGATTGCTCTAGCTTGGGCTGTTAAGACTTCCTTCAGGTTGAATCCTGTGTTCTTTTTGAGAAATACCCAGCTATTTGGGGGTGTTTCCTTACTTTCTGACACAACAAATATTTCAAGATCATCTTGCATTTTACTGCTCCTGCTCTGGAATCAATCACTTCTTTAGAGTCTCAGTTCATTTTACTGGAGATTAAGTGTTTTAAAACCAAGGTCTGGGCTCAAGTTATACTCACTGTGAATAGAATGCCAATGATCCAAGCCCTTTCAATGGACAGAGCAAGGAAATATGTGGATTTATAATAATCTATTCACACACATATCTACATTTCTGTACCTGTAACCTGCGTATATGTGTGCAAGTGAAGTATACACTGTGTGTGTTACACACATACACAACCATAAGCTTTTACTGATACCTCCAACCCCAAATATCACATGCTTCATTTTAGCTCTATCCAATTCTTTTTTGATAACTTCTTTCTCTAAGAAAAAAAAACCCTAGTTTTAATCATTGGCAACTATCTACAATATAAGTACTTGCTTAATTCTAGTATACGAAATTGTTTCAGAAATATCTTCCCTACTAGATGACACCACTTATGTACAATTCTCTCTTTCACCTTACAGTAAGTATCCAAGCAAAATACTGTTTTTCACCTTTACTTAGCTTGGTTCTTCACTCACCTCCTTCCCTTTATGTGTTCATAATTTAGAATACAGTTAATATGTTACTATCTCACTGAGGGTTCCTCACACATTCTCATTGGTTTTAATCATTTGCTTATTTGAGGAGTATGTGGAGAGTATGGCGAACATCCCTGTAGATTCTAGAAGTCAGAGCAGTCCAAAGATTCAGTGTCAGTCTTTCCTCATCCTCACTGAGTTGCTCCCATTCCTGACTTTTCCCACCCCTTTTCCAACCAATATCTATAGGTAACCAATCACTTTATTCTCTGGTTTACTCTTCATGAATTTCTTTTACACCAATGAACAGATATATGTGTATTTCCTTATATGCCCTTCACTCTTACATGAAGAATACTACACTATAGATATTCCCTTGTGTTCTAGTTTTTCATTTAACAATGTACTCTGGAAATCATACTAGATCAATTCATAGAGATTTTCCTTGTTTGCTTTTTTTCACACTTACCTAGTATTCCATTGCATAGATACCTATAGTGTTTTCAATCAATCTCTTATGTATAGGCATCTAGGGTGTTTCCAGTATTTTGCAATCAAAAAGTGCTAAAGTGAATAACCTTGTGCATGTGTGCTTTTACATGGCTGCAGATGTATCATGAGGATGGACTCTTAGAAGTAGACTTGCTAGGTCTAAAGGCAAGTGCATGTGCAATTTCGTTAGATAGTACCAAATTTCCCTACAGAGGGACGGCACCAATTTGCCTTCATGCCAGCAGTGTATGATGGTGTTCTGCCCCACAGCCTCAACAACAGAATGTATTGTGATATTGTCTAGTTTTTACCATTCTATAGGTGACAAATGATAGTTCAGTGTCACTTTATTTTCTCTTTTTCTAATTTTGTCTGAGTTTGAACACATTTTTCATTTGTCTGGGGCTCATTTTTATATCTTTTGTGAATTATATGTACCTGTTTCTTTTCCACTTTTTTCTCTATTGGATTTTTGATAGGCTGAGCCTGGATTTTAAGGATTTGTAATATGCTAAGTATGTCAGCCCTTTGTTGTGATATACATTATACATTGCTAATATTTGGCTCTAGCTTCTCAGCTGCCTTTCAACTTTGTTTATAGTGTCTGTGGTCATGGAAAAATGTTTAATTTTTATGTGAAATGCATCAGCCTTTTATTGCATCTGGAGTTTGAGTCATAGTTAGAAAGCCCTTCCCTAAACCAAAATTAAAGAGAAATTCATCTGTTTTCTGCAAGTATTTATAGTTTCATCTGTTACATTTGCAACCCGAATCCATTTAGAATCATTGTTTTTCACAATTTAAGTACACAGAATTTTTTTGGTGCTGATGTAAAGCTTCATATCCATTTATTCTCACAACATTCTGAAAATTGCCTTGATTTTCCTATTTTGACTTAGATCAAAGCTAACTCCAGCAGTAAGTAACTCAGAGTCACCAGGTGGATCTGTCAGACTGAAGTTTTATGCAACCCACATTTTCCTCTTTTCCTTATCTTGTCTCTTCTGCTCAGTGTCTGCATCTGTCTGTCTGTCCCTCTCTCACCTCACAGATGGGAAGCCAGAACTCAAATGATGAGCCTAATTGGGTTAGCAGCAACAACGGAATGATTTCCTGACAGCCCGTTCTTTATTGGAGGGTGCACCCTAAGCTCCATATACCAGCCCTCATTGTGAAGTACGAATGCCAGCGACCATGGTAAATCCATTAATAGGACTTGCTTCCCATTATTAGCACCATCTGAGTCTGTTAAAAATCTTAACTAGGAGTTTAATTTCTCTACAGAGGGCTTTAAATTAATTAGGGCCTTACATGGTAACAAAGAGCCTGATACATTCATAAATCAGTCTGGGGTAGGAGGACTATGCAGGGAGGACATCTATTCAATGGAGACCTCAAATCCAGCATCCCTGTTGGGCTCCCAACAAAGGGGTGCAGGTGTGGAATAGGCCACTGTGACAAGGAAGTCTCAATAATTATTTTGCATCACTTAAACCACAGCAGGTAATATGGCAAATCAAAGTCCCAGGCGCTCAGCAAATGAAACCCACGTTACCATGAAAAGCCGCATCATATCACTTTAACCTCTATAAATGAATTGCCATAACACTGTGATTTATTTTACACCAAGTCCAAGAATTAAAAGGACATTGATCAAAATGATCTCCTTCTCCCCCCCACCTTCTTTTGTTAGGAATAGAAAGTAACAGATGGAACCACTTTTTTTTTTTTTTTTTTTTTTAAATGCAGGGAACATCATTTCAAGAACCTTTGAAATTGCTAGATCCTTTTACTAAGTACACTGGCCTTAAGGTTTGTACTCATAATCTGTTTTTTTGGACAGAATGTTACTCTTACTCCTTGCATCACAGACTTGTAAAAATACCTAACATTGACTCCCAACCTTAAACATTGCCCAGTGATAGCAGTTATGTTTCTTTTGTATCATTTGATTCAAAAACACTCTATGAACAAAAGTAACCAAAGGTCCACTTTTAAATGTTTTTGCATTCTATTTGTCACAATAATGTCTACCACTACATGAAAACCACGAGTTTGTGGGAAATGACTTTTTTTTCAATCATGGATTCATTTTTGAATAATTTTGTGTTTCACCTGTAACAAAAACATCTACAAATAATATGAAAGACATGAGTGTATGTATTTTTTAAAGACTGTATTTTTTTTTTAGTTTTTACAGGGGGAGGGGCAGAGAGAAGAGAAGAAAAAGAATCCCAGTAAGGCTACACACAGAGCACAATGTGGGGCTTGAACTCACGAACCGTGTGATCATGACCTGAGTCAAAATCAAGAGTTGGACACTTAACTGACTGAGCCACCCAGATACCCCAAAAGACTGGGTTTTTTTATAGTCTACAAAACCATTTACATGTGGATTTACAACAGTAAATTGTAGCTCTCTCCAACAATTCTCCGTGCACTCATGTCTTTGTAATCCTTTGTCCCTGCTATTCCATCTTCACTCCCTTTCCCAACCACAGGGATCTGAAGCCCACATAGTGGATAAAAAAAATTTAAGTCTATATAAGGGGCATTTAATAATTAACTCTTTTTTGAGCTGAAAACTTGATTATATCAAACTCATCCCTCTTCCCCAAAGGTGGCAAGGAATCCAATAATTTAGAATATGAAACCAAAAAGTCTCTGTATAAATATAACATCAAAAAAGTTATTGTGGGTTTAAGCTAGATAATCTAGGTTGCAGTTCATTTGAAGGTTGCAAATCATGGAGTGAATAGGAAGAATTTCAGTGAGTGACACAGGATATTTTTTCCCCTATACATATGATTCAAAAATCCTACCCAAAATATGTGTTTTCCATCTAGCCATGGTCGCAGCATTTGGTTAGGGAAACAGTGATGTAGGTCAGAGTTCATTGCCATGGTGAAAGGAGGGAGGGGAGAGAGAGAGAGAGAGAGAGAGAGAGAGAGTCCAAGCCTCTACTCAGCCTCATTTTACCTGCTTCCACCATACAGATGTTCTCAGAATGCAAACAAGCACTGTGCCAGCCAAAGTTTATTAACAAAATAAACAAACAACCCCTTCCTCTGGTCCTATAGTGCCCTTCAGCTATCACCTCATGTTTTCGCTACTACAAGTTTCTATAAGATTGTGAAAGAGTGATCTCTATGTGAGGTCCCAACTTCTATTCTGGGCATTTTCTAGTCTAGATTCCCATATTTGTGAGCCTATGATGAGGCACCTAATAAAACCTACAGAGCTGGTGTTAAGGAAGGCCATACAGGGAATCAGACCTTGCACTCTTGCCAGAAGGTAACTGATTCCCCCTGTTCCTCATGATGTAAGTGGAGATCACCTGGGAGGCCTGGACTTTCACTCACACCCAGTGCTAAGGAGACACCTCCCCTCCTCAGCCCACTCTCTGCTGGGACACTGTCAGAGAAGGCCTGGGAAGAAGAGAGCATTGTACACCATGACTCAGTGTTCTGGAGGCCACATTCCCCTCATGTCAGTGGAGGCCATGTGAGACAATAACAAGGCACTTACCCCTCTGCATGTGGGGACATATCACTGAAGATCTATTAGGGAGTTGGAACTCCAATCCCTGCTCGGCAGTAATGAGAAAGGCCCCCTTGGGTATCAATGTAGGCTGCTGGGGAACTCAGACTTCTGCCTTAACCTGACAGTAGTGAGGTAGAACCTCCCCCTTCTCCTGCAGGGCAGTGTCAATAGAAGCCAGGTAAAACAGAAGGTTTAAATAAAGTCCAGAATCTTACAACATGTGATACCCAAAAGGTCCAGGTTGCACTGAAAAAAAAAATCACTCATCATACCAAAACTCCAAGATCTCAAACAAAATGAAAAAAAAATAATGAACAGATGCTAATTCCAAGAAGACAGAGCTGTTAAAATTATCGAAGATTTTAAATTGGCCATGATAAATAGGTTTCGACATGATGAGCATGTGATGAACATATCTGAAACAAATGAAAACTAAAAGGTCTGACCAAAGATATTAAAGAAATAAATGGGAATTTCAGTACTGAAAACCTCTAAAGACAAAATAAAAACATGGGTTCAACAGCAGAATGGGGTATAGAGGGAAGCAAGGGTGAACCTGAAGGAAGAGTTAAAAAAAAAAATACACACTCTGAACAACACAGAGAGAAATTAGACTGAAAGAAAATATTGAACAGAGCCTTATGACCTGATGACCTGTGGGACTCTAACAGAGGACTTACCCTCATGTCCTCAGAATTCTAGAGAGAGGAAGTAGGAGTGTAGGGCTGAAAAAGCACTCAAAGAAAAAAAATGGTGAAAATTTCACAAATTTGAAGGAAGCATACACTTAACAGATTTAAGAAACTGAATAAATCCCAACAGTTCAACCCAAAGAAATTCTATACCGAGATATGTCACAGTAAAACTTCTGAAATTAAGTCTAAGGGTAGCTCTTGAAAGCCTTGAGAAAGAAATGATACCATTCTTAGAAGATAAAACAGAGTTTCAGCAGATTTCTCATCAGAAATCTTGGAGACCAGAAGAAAAGAACACATTTTTCAAGTGCATAAAGAAAAAAAAGTGCCCATCCAGAGGGCTCCAGCCAGTTAAAATATCCCTTGGAATGAAAGACAAATTAAGATATCCTCAGATGAAGGAAAACTGAAGAGGATCTATTGCAATATATCTACCCTAAAAGAATATCTTTAAGAAGTTATCTAAACAGAAAAGAAACAAATTAAAAGAAAAGGAATCTTGGAACATCAGTAAGCATGAACATGATAAAAAAAAATATGAATAAATACAATAGACTTTCCTTCTCCTAGTGAATTTTCTAAAATATGTTGCAAAGTTAAGTAAAAATTAAAATTCTGGGTTTTATATGTATGGGATGAATTGCTGGATTCTACTCCTGAAGCCAATACTACACTGCAGATTAACTAACTTGAAGTTAAATAATTAAATTTTTAAAAAATAAAACTCTTTGTTATATGGTACTAGATATATGCAAAGGAAATATTTATAATATTTATATTTAAATGGGGAGAATAAACGAACATAACGCACTTGACTTGATCTGGTGAGGAACATAGTGTACTTGACTTGTACTAGTAAAATGATTGTACCAGCAGACTGATAAGCCATAAATATATATATGTATATATATATATATAATATGTAATACTTAAAGCACCACTAGAAAAGCTGTACCGACACTTAATTAAAAATATTATAAGTAAATCAAAATAAAATTCCAAAAAATGTTTAAGTGACCTGCAGGAAGGCAGGAAAAATAAAGTACAGAAATGAAAATAAACAGAGAATAAAAAAGTACACAGACAGACTTAAGTCTTAGCATATCAAAAATTCCTTTGAAAGAAAGTGATCTTAACGGGCCATTTAATATAAAGATATCCATAGATTTAAAACTATGACTGAACTATATGCCATCTACACTAAAAATAATACGGAATGTTCAATAATATAATGATATAGTCAAGTTAAATGTAAAAGAAAGCAAAAATATATATTATGCAAATATCCATCAGAAGATAACCAGAATGGCTGTATTAATATCAGATAAAGTAGACTTCAAAGTACACTAAATGAGTGGAAACAAGATAGATATATCATGTGATTATAAAAGTGACAATTCACCCAGAAGGCATGGCAGTCCTAAATGTCCATGCACCAAACAAGAGGGCTAGGAAATGTGTGAAACGAAAACTAACAGAACTAATAATATACAAATTCACAATTATAGTTGAAGTCTAACACTTTTCTCAACAACTGATAGACCAAGTATACAGAATATCAACAAAGATAGAGAGGAACTCAACACCACCATCAATCAAGAAGACCTAATTAGCATTTATAAAACATCCCACACAACACCACCGCAACATACACAAATACTTTCTAGTCTCCATGGAGAATTAGCCAAGACAGACCACATCCTGAGCCATAAAACAAACTTCAGCTGGTGCTGGAGACACTGGACATCCATAGGCAAAAGAGAAACCAACAGAAACAAAACAAAACTTCAAAGTAAGTCTCTTTCCCTATTTAAAAATTAACTCAAAATGGACCCAAATTTAAAGGTAAATATAAAAATGACAAAACTTTTAGAAAACAGGAGAATACCATCGAGACCTAAAGCAAAGCAAATAGTTTTTATTTATTTGTTTGTTTGTTTATATTTTTTGTGGGGGAGAGCGCAAGTTGGGGAGGGGCAGAGAGTGGGGTACAGAGGATCTGAAGCAGGCTCTACATGAACAGACTGACAGCAATGAGCTTAATGTGGGGTTTGAATTCACGAACCATGAGATCACGACCTGAGCTGAAGTCGGGCGTTCAATTGACTAAGTCACCCAGGTGCCCTGTGAAGCAAATAGTTCTTAGACTTGATGCCTAAAGCACAATCCATAAAAAGAAAAATGGAAACACTAGAATTAATCCAAATTCAAAACTTTCATTTTATGAAATATCCATCTTAACCGGATATAAAGATAAGCCAGAGTTTCAGAGAAAATATTTGCAAACCACAAATCCAGCAAAGGACTGCAATATAATAACAGTCTTTGAGTCTTTGATAGAATATGCAAAGGACTCTCCAAGACTCAACAGTAAAAATATTCAACAACCCAATGAGAAAATGTGTGCGCTGTGTCTGGGTGGCTCAGTTCGTTAAGTGTCCAACTTTGGCTCAGGTCATGATCTTGTGATCTGTGGGTTCGAGCTCTGTGTCAGCACAGAGCTGTCAGCACAGAGCCTGAAACGTGCTTCAGATTCTGTGTCTGCCTCTCTCTGCCCCTCCCACACTCCCACTTTGCCTCTCTCTCTTTCAAAAATAAATAAACATTTAAAGAAATGTGCAATAAAACATGAAGAGACATTTCCAAGATTATTTACAGAAAGCAAGTAAAAACATGAAAGGTATTCAACATCATTAGTCATCAGAGAAACGCCCAAACCCAAACACAGTATCACCACACACATACGAGAATGGCTAAGATACAAATGACTGATAACACCAAGGATGTGTAGACACCGGACCACTTACACAATGCTGTTGGGAATGTTAAGTAGTACAGCTCCTCTAGAAAACAGTAGGGTATTTTGGTAAAAAAAAAAAAAAGAAAAAAAGAAAAAGAAAAACAAAAAAAAACTAGTCCTGGAACCCAGCATATTTCCATTCCTAAGTATCTATCTCAGAGAAATGAAAAATGACACAAAAACATGTACATGAGTGTTTACAGTAGCTTTATTAACAATAGTCCCAAACTGGAAACAATCCAGATGTCCTTCACAAAGTGAATGATTAAACAAATATGGCACAAGGACTATTTGGCAAGGTACTGCCAATGGAAGAAACTGAATACAGGATCCACACTGGACTGTCCTTGCATTATATCTTACAACTTCATATGAATGTGTATGAATTCATTCATATGAATGAATCTTTCTCTCAAAAGAAAAAAAAAAGTTTAATTTAAAAAAAAAGCTAAAGAAATTATCTTTTTATGAAGACAGTTTCACTTTTTTTCAAACAACTTAAAAATCACTGTTTTAGTGTTCAGCAATCAGTTGTATTAAATTTGTAAGGGAAAGTAAATACATAAAAGCTAACCAGTTACTTGTAGTCTCTGATCACATGGTATTTCATTTTATCTTTGGATTATAAAAAGCAAATGTCTAATTCCAAATTATATCTAAAAAGAGAGTTTCCATAAAATACTAATGTATTTTAGTAGACAAGTAAGTTTCCTACTTACAAAGTGGACTCGTGGTCAGGTTACAGTGGATAAGGGTAACCTGATACAAAACTCACTTATTTTAAATTTAGTACATATTTACACAATTATATACACACACATACAGAATATTTTTATTAGTACATACTGAGGTTAAAAATAATGACTCTATTTCTAAGGCTTAAAAAAAAACAAACCTCCTGAGAGCTAAAAATGACACTAGTTTTCTCTGACAAGGGTTCTCAAGTGGCTATTCTGTACCTGAAATTAACCAGGCAGTCAGTTGATCATTTAGGGCTATGTGCCTCAGTTTATACATCATCAAGCAACAAAGTGCTTTTCAGAAACATAATATTGCAGTTCTAATAAAATATTTTATCCAATAGTTGAGTAAACATCATCTTCCTCCACAGAGTCTTTGAGATGCATCTTATTCCACATGTAAGGTAAGGACATTATTTTGTCTTCCTGTTTGAACCACTATTAGCCAGCAGAAAAAGCATTTGAATAAAAATTCTCCATAGATACTCAAGGAGATACTTTCATTGTCCGAGCCAAGAATAATGGTGAAAGCAATGGTGAGAATTAACCAACGTGGAAACCCAAGATAACTACCCTTGAAAGGGGACTTTATCACAGCACCTGTCATGATCTCCTGGGACTATCATGAAGATCAGAAAGTTGGAAAGTGAATTTTAATGATAATTAGCAAAGAATTTTTGACAAATTTTCTAAAGCAATTCAATACCGAAAGTATGCATGTTTAACAAATGGAGCTAAAAAAATAATGAAATAAATCAAACTTAGAATACATAAAGCCTCAAATTAACATTGCTTCCACCATGAAAATGAAAACAAGTCTGACAGAGTCAAGATGATAAATTTCAAAATCTCATTAGAGAACTAAGGATATGAAGAAACATGAATGGACTGAAACTCAGGAACTAATGAATCCCCATTCCAAGGACTAAAGAGATCCATGGTGGCTTTCATCCTAAGACAATGGATGGATGAAGAGTCTGTCACTGATGGGAGTTAAACTAGAGAAAATGTTTAGAAGTGTTTTAAGTTCGAGTGAGCTGGTATGTTTGTTTGGAATCCCTAAGAGTCACAGCTACAAAAAGAATCTGACAGGGGAACACTTTTGCACTGTTGATGGGAATGCAAACTGGTGCATTCTGAAGAACAGAATGGAGTCTCTTCAAAAAATTAAAAATAGAGCTACCCTATAACCCAGCAATTGCACTACTAGGTATTTCACCAAAGGATACAAAAATGCTGATTTGAAGGGGCACATGCACTCCAATGTTTACAGCAGCACTATTGACAACAGCCAAATTATGGAAGAGTCCAATCATCCACTGACCGACAAAGGGATAAAGATGTGTGTATGTGTATATGTGTATGTATATACACATGTATATATATACACATGTATATACATATACACACACATATACGTGCATACACACACATACACATATACACATACACACACACACAGGAATGATATATTACTCAGTGATAAAAAGAATGAAATCTTGCCATTTGCAACAACATGGATGGAACTAAAATGTATTCTGCTAAGCAAAATAATTCAGACAAATATTATATTATCTCACTCATATGTGGAATTTAAGAAACAAAACAGATGAACATAGGGGAAGGGAGGGGAAAATAATATAAAAACAGAGAGGGAGGCAAACCATAAGAGACTCTTAAATACATACAGAGAACAAACTCAGGGCTGCTAGAGGGGTGTTGGGTGGGGGATGGGCTAATGCGTGCTGGGCATTAAGGAGGGCATTTGTCGGGAAAAGCACTGGATGTTATATATAAGTGATGAATCACTAAACTGTAGTCCTGAAACCACAATTACACTCACTATGTGTTAACTAACTTGAATTTAAACAAAATTTTAAAAATAATAACAAAATGGAGTATGGCTTTAAAAAAAAAGAAGAATCTGTACGGTCTGCCAATTTTTGTCCTCTCTTCACTGAATCTTCACCTGGAAGCATTGAGTCAGAGAGAGAGAACTGAGAGAGAATTCCCCTAAAATGTGTATCAAGGACCACTAAGGCCAAGGGCAGGGCAAAGAAAACCCTGACGTACACTTGGCTTGCAGTAAATACTCGTCATGGACTGACAGCTGATGAAGTGTCATGGAGATCTGAGAAAGAACTACCCCGAGGGACATCTAGAGAGAGAGTTCCTAAAGCTGTGGATAAACAGGAGAACTGAGGCGCACAGGCACGCCAGCTCTCCACTGAATATGCTACTACAACCCCTATTGCCAGAGGCAGGGCAACGGAGTCGAGAGTCAGGCTTAAGACAAAAGAAAGCTCAGAGTGCGACTAGAAGGCAAAAAGTACTACTCCCTAGTGGTTCAAAACGTTATCAGGTGGGCTGTAAACAAATACATATGATGTCAATCAGGTTTCCAAATATTGACGGTTGGGATAAAGCAAAGGAAATAACCAGGGCCTCTATAATGCTCAGTGTCCAAACCCTACTGAAGGAAAGTTACTAATTCTGGACTTAAAAAAAAATCACTCAGGGTTCCAATTCCAGGAAAGAGAGCATGCATGCTCAAGCCCATCTCTTACCCTGAAGGCAAATCTAAATCCTGGACAGATGCAGAGAACTGTCATCTGAGGTCTCTGAAAAGTAAATGACAGCAGGTATACTGGAGAAGGAGAACAGAATGAGAAGTTCTATCAGATCAGTGGTGATTTTACAACGTTTTCCTCTCGGATATTACCTGGCCTGGAATCAAAAATGACCTGAAACTTAGAAGTGCCCACCAGGTAGGGACTAAGTTCCAAAACCAGCTCTTTTTGGCCTCGGGTGCAGGAAAGGGGGTCCATATAGATTAGACAGAGTGGGGCTATCTGATATTTCCTTGTTTTCTAGTTTCCCTTGTCTCCTCCCACAGCCCCAGGCAATTCTGCACTGATGGTGCAGCAGACAGATGACACTGAGATAGCAGGGTAGGTGTCAGAACTCTGAGGGAGGGGGGTCTTCTTTCTTCCTCGGGAACTTCAATGACAAGAATGAAAGGCAAATTTCTACAGCTTTTTTTTTTCTTTTTTCTTTTTCTTTTTTTTTTTTTTTTTTGGTCTTTTGACTGCTTAGCTCCAAATATAGATATAACTGTGGGAAGTGTGCAGAAGCAAAGGAAAACTAAAGCCTCAGCTTTCGGGATGAGGGATCAGAAAAGAGAATCCAGGCGGGTGAAATAATGTCAGAGAAATCACAGAGACAAAGATGAAATGAGAAATCCCTTAAAGGTGCCTATGCTTGCTTCTGAACTGTGTGTTTATATTTTAGTAACATACATATGAACTCCTATGCTTGCTTCTTTTTTTTTTTTTAAATATTTTCATTTATTTCTAGGAGAGAGAGAGAGAGAGACAGTGTGAGCAGGGGAGGGTCAGAGAGAGAGAGAGTCACAGCCTCTGAAACAGGCTCCAGGCTCTGAGCTGGCAGTCAGCACAGAGCCCGACGCGGGGCTCGAACCCACGAACCGCAAGATCATGACCTAAGTGAAAGTCGGACGCTTAACCAACTAGCCACCCAGGCACCCCTACTTGCTTCTGAGATGCGTGTTTATATTTTAGTAATATACTTAATGATCAATGTAAAATGAGACTGACCCCTGGGCAGTGCACACATGGAATGACACTAAATAGTGCTGTGAATACTATGAAAGGTGAACTGACATTTCAACCACAACCTCCAGAAGGCATATCAGGACTTGAGACTTGAACCTATTCTGGAAAATGATCAAAGAAAATAAATAAAAACATCAATATTCTCCTTCATATTCAAGCAGGACCAAGAGTCTCTTGATATAATATTAAGATGTCCAGGATACAGTCCCAAATTACTCAGCATATGAAGAAATGGGAAAACTGCAACTCATGAGAAAAAAGACAATCAATAGACACCCACCCCTGGTTGATACAGATGTTGGAAGTTTTTTTAAGGCACTAAAAAAGAAAATATACCATTCTTTATTTTTTACATGTTTATTTATTTATCTTTAGTAAGAGAGAGCAAGTGAAGGGGAGTAGCAGAGAGAGGGAGAGGGAGAGAATCCCAAGGAGGCTCCATGCTGTCAGCATAGAGCCCAAAGCGGGGCTCAGACTCACAGACAGTGAGATCATGTAACCTGAACTGAAATCAAGTCGGATACTTAACTAACTGAGCCACTCAGATGATCCTTTTATTCTTTTAAATAAAAGGGCAAATCCTTGAAAAGGGGTGAGGCGATGGAAACAGAATATCTTACCAAAGAATTAGAAGATACAAAAAATAAAGAATACGTTGAAACTGTAAAATAGAAAAAATAGGAAGAAAATTGAAAACTAAGAAACGGGAAAACCAAAATAAAACATCCACTGGATAAGTCAATAGCAGAATGGAGACAGCCAAACAATCTATGAATGCAAAAATACATCAATTGAAATTATCCAATATGTCAAGAGATAATAAAAATGAATATAAACTCTGAGATCAGTGTGATGGTAACAAAATTGCAGTAATTCATATAATCAGTGTTTTAGAAGGATAGAGAAAAAATGGGGTGGAAAAAATGGTCAAATAGATAAATTTACTAATTAAAGAGGGTCAATGAACCCCAAACAGGATAAATTCAAAGAATTCTATGCTCCAAAACATAGTTACACTGTGGGAAGCCAAAGACGGAACAAAGCAAATACACAAACAAAACAACCAGAGACCAAAATTAAGGAGAAACAAATCTAATTACTACAGATCTCTCATCAGAAATCTGGGTAGCCAGAAGGAAGTGGAACATCATTTCTAAAGTTCTGAAAGAATGACCAAATTTAGAATAAAAAATTTTTCATAAGTTTCATTTCATTAACACCAACATCCAGAAAATAATTAGGGTTAAATTTAATAATAATGTGTTCAAGAGCTCTGCACTGACAACTGTAAAATACTACAGATAGGTAGTATTTGAAAAAGATAGAGAAATAGATATATGGAACAGAAGAGGAAATCCAAATATTGAGTTGCACATATAGAGGAAACAGTTTCCAAAAGCAGCATCGAAGACTCTCAATAAAGGAAGCAAGGTCATTTCAAAAAATGATACAAAATGTGTCAATATCTGTATTTTTAAGAATAATGAACCCCAAGCCTTACTTCACACCTTGGACAAAAATTAAGTACCACTGAATGATAGATATAAACATAAATCCAAACATTTATAGCTTCTAGAAGGGGGGGGGGGAAGTATTTCAGTCAATGTAGGGTATGGAAAGATTATTTGATTACAGAAAGCACTAACTCTGAAAGACTAAATAAATAAGTAAACAAACAAAAAACCACAGTGTCATCTTTGTTAAAATGCTTCTGCTCATCTGGGGTGCCTGGGTGGCTAAGTTGGTTAAGCATCTGACTTTGGCTCAGGTCATGATCTCATGGTTCATGAGTTTGAGTCCTGTTTCGGGCTCTGTGCTGACAGCTTGGAGCCTGGATCCTGCTTTGGATTCTATGACTCCCTCTCTCTCTGTCCCTCCCCTGCTTGAGCTCTGTATTTCTCTCTCTCAAAAACAAATAAACATTAAATTTTTTTAATTTAAAAATGCTTGTGCTCATCAAAGGACACCACTTTTTTTTTTTTTTTGAAATGAGTAGACAAACCAAAGAATGGGAAAAAATTTTCAACAGTTATTTTGACAACAGATTTGTATCTAAAATATATAAGAAACTCATGAAACTCAATAAGAAAATTAATCACTTCACTCAAATAACTACAATTTACCAGAGATATAAAGGGACAATAGGGGGATGAAAAGTGCTCAGGATCTTCCACCATCAAGGAAATGCAAAGTAAATCACAATGAGATACCACCATATATCAATTACAATGTCTAAAATTAGGGGAGCCTGTATGGTTCAGTTGGTTAAGCATCCGCTTTGGTTCAGGTCATGATCTCGTGCTTTATGAGTTCAAGCCCTGCACTGGGCTTGCTGCTGTTGGCTTGGAGCCTGCTTTGGATCCTTTGTATCCCTCTCTCTGTGCCCCTCTCCTGCCTGTGCTCTCACGCTCTCTCTCTCTCTCTCTCTCTCTCTCTCTCTCTCTCTCTCTCTCTCTCTCTCAAAAATAAATAAACAAACAAACCTTAAGGAGAAAAGAGAAGAAAAGAAAATCAAAAAGAGCAACAATTTCAAATACTGCCCAACGTGTCAATTGACCAAAATTCTCATATTTTCCTGGTGGAAATATAAAATGAAACAGCTCTTTGGGAAAATACAATGGCCATTTCTTATAAAATAAACATACAGTTAACATAAGATCCAGCAATTCCACCCCTAGGTACTTGTCCAAGAGAAATAAAAATACCCTATAAACATTAATTATGAATGTTCAAAGTTGCTTAATTTATAACAGCCAAAAACTAGAAACTACCCAAAAGTTTATCTACAGGAGAATAGATAGAATATGTGTATCTACACAGAGACTTACTACTCAGTAATGTAAGGGAATGAACTATTAATACATACAATGACATGAATAAATCTCAAAAACATTATACTCTGAAAAACTTAGACACAAAAAAGTACGTACTCTGAATTTCATTCATATGAAGTCACAAATCCAGCAAAACTAATTTAACCAATTCAAAGCAATCCCTACCAAAATCTCAGCTGGCATTTTCCCCCCATAGATATTAATAAGCTGATCTTGAAATTCATACTGAAATGCAAAGGGCCTAGAAGAGTCAAAACAATCTTGAAAAAGAATGAAGTTGTCAGATGTACACTTCTAATTTCAAAATTTACTCAGTGGTACTCCAGTAATCAAGGCCACATTCAACCTATATAAGGTTAGACCTATAGACTCAAAGTCCAAAAACAAACCTTTACATTCATATCAACTGATTTCCACCAATGGTGTCAAGACAATTCAAGCGGCGGCGGGGAATAGGCTTTTCAACAAATGGTGCTAAGATAACTAAAAGCCGCGTATAAAATCATGTTGGACTCCTATGTCAAACAACACACAATAAGTAACTCAACAGGGCCCACAGACCTAAAAGTAAGAGCTAAGATTATAAAACCCTTAGAGAATAATCTTTGTGACCTTGATTAGGCAAAGCCTTCTTGCATGGGACACCAAAATTGACAAAAGAAACAATCGATAAATTAAAGTTCTTTAAAACTAAAAAGTTTTGTGTTTCAAAGAGAAGTTAAAATAAAACCTACAGGCTGGGAGAAAGTATTTGCAAAATCATGTATGTGATAATGGGCTGAAATGACCAGAAAAATAATTGTACATGAGTTTCATAGCTGCCTTGTTTATAACAGACTGAATTGAGGAGAGAGAAAAAAAAAAAGTTACCTGTCAAAAGAAAACTTGGATAATTGGTGTATACTCATACAATGAAACATTTTTTGGCTTCACCAAACAAACAAGTAAAACCTGAGACACACAACACATGGGTGAATCTCCAATGTTGAAGGAATTAAGACCCAAAAGAATACATACTCCATAACATTTATGTAAAATTTTAAAATAGGCAAAAATAATGCATGAATTATATGAAGTACACCAAAGGAGTGTGTGAATAACTGAAAAGGGTTAAAAGGGAACTTTCTGGGGTAATAAAAATATTCTATGACTCAACCGGGGTGTTGGTATCACAAGTGAATGTATCTGTCTAAACTTATCACATTGTACAATTAACATACGTACATTCACTGCTAATAAATTTTACTTCAATTGTAAAAGTGTAAGAAGCAGGGATGGTGCCTTACTTCATGGGGTCCTCTACTGCTCTACCCCCCTTTCAAACACAAAATACAGAAGCAGAGAAGGTCATTTCAGCCCCATAAGGCGCTATGAGTCACCCCTTTTCATGCATAAATACGTCGTCTCCTAAAACTTCTGCCTTTGAAAAAAGGAACAAATCTTGAATAGTTGCCAAGTTTCCTGATAGATATTCTATCTCCAGTATGTGACCTGGAATAAAAGGAAGGTGGACATTTCACCTGAGGTTACCAAGAGATTTCCTGGAGTGGGAAGTAAAAACAGTCTGTTCAGCTTGAAAGAATCCTATGGAAATCAGAGAATGTCTGGACAGATCCAATTTATCAAACACAGTTAAAGGTTGAACTTGGCTATATAATCTACAGCATTAGTCTGAGGACTTCTCTGAAAATTCACAGAATTTTACATCTTTTTATCATGTCTGTTACAATAAAGAAAAAGGTGTTTATTACCTCAGTTTATGTAACCTTTCGCTCAACAGAAGCAAACACTTTTTATTATCTCTATTCTCTATCTTTCACCTTCACAGTTTGAGGCCAGTGTCATGGAGAAACATCCCTTCACTAGGCCCACATCATAAATATACATTTTCTAATACTTTCTCTTGGCAATCTACTATTTTCTTCCAATTTCTCCTGCCTTACTTCTTTTATGATGTTGTTATAGTTTTTTTTATTATTAAATTTCAACATCTGTATGCAAATTCACTTAAGATTGTTAATGATTAAATATTTTTAAAATGCAGAAAACATTTCAGAAATAGGAGACCTGTCTTTATACAGATTTAACAGATTTCTTGAAACATTTTATATTCCTTCATTAAGAAATTAAATAAATGGATAAAACTGAAGCATATTCATTATTCTAAATTTGGTGTGGTTCCCACACATATTAGAGTTTTTCTACTTATATATCATTAGTTAGTGTTGTTTCTGGGATTTATCCATATTGATACATGCAGATCCAGTTTCCTTTAACTTCTGCATATATGATTTTTACTGTTTGAAGAAATCAGTTGACTCATCTATTCTAGGAGTCTTTTTGTGTATCTGTTACAGTTTCTCAAGGATTGAAACAGAGAAGTGCTTGTCAGAGGCTATGTTTCACATTCCACTTGACTAGGGAACACAGAATGTATCTCCTAACTGTTTCATACCAGCTACACTCCTGTCTACCATATAGACCAGTCTGAACTTTTATATACCCTTACCTACTGGCATTTTCAGACTTCTAAAAATTGTTTCCAAATAGATGGGCATCATGTGTTATCCCAGTGATGTTTTAATATGTAGTCTATATTTTCTTGAAGAAACTTTGAATGTTTATGGTCATGGCACTTTCCTATTGGCTTGCCTTGAAAATCTCTTAAAATCAGCCATCAGCTCACTCTTCCACTTTGTTAATGAGGTCTTTTTTTTTTTTTCTTTTTCTTAGGCTAAAGGCTTTTACTCTTCATGCATACAGATTTTTCAGTCTTTTACTATGTCTTGCACATACTGTCTTCTTTTATTTTTTAATACATCCTCCCTTATTTCAATATCATAAAGATATTTCCTTATATTTACTTCTAAAAGTCTTAAAATTCTCCTTTAAGTTTTTAATTTTCTGATTCATCCAAGATACACTTTTGTGCATGGGGCTTGGTAGCAATGAAATTATATAATTTATCAAATAAATTGTCACCATGGTAATTTTGAATTGTCCATTCTTTTCTCATTGAATTGTAATTCAACTCCCATTACATATTGATATATATATTCATTTAAGTATGTAAGTATAATATAAGTATACTTCAAGGATTTCCATTTTGCTCTCCTGGTATATTTGAATATCTTTGCCCAACAACCCCTTGGTTTGATTGCTCTAGCTTTATAATGAATCTTCACGTACGGTAGGACACAACACCTCCATGACCTGTCTTTACAATTGTATCTTGTTTACTTAAACCTACATTTTGTCACACCTACTTTCTGTATTCAATGCTTCTATTTCTGTATTCTGTGCAAACCCTTTTGGAATTCTGAGTGAAATTACAGGAAATGTATACTGGGGTAAGTTGTTATCTTTATATTACGGAGTCTTTCCTTCCAAGAATGAGTGACATATCTCTCCACTAATGTTGGTGTCTTTTTGTACTCTTTAAAAATTTTTCTGTAAATATTTCATACATTTCTTTTTATATGTATTCATATATGGGTTTTAAGAATGATTTTAAGTATTACCTTTGAAAACTCTAAGAGTTGATAATTGAGGTGTTAGATTTCTATTGACTTCTGTATATTCATTTTGTATTCAACAATCTTCTTAAAGTTTAAGAGGACCTTAGATTTCCTATTTAGATGAACATTACTTGAAAATAATACAAAATCTGCTTTTTCCTCCCATCCTTATATAATTTAATATCATTTATTTATCTTGGGGAAGTTAGGACCAGATGTACAATGAAAATAAGCAGTGACAGGAGGCATCCTTGTCTGGCTATAGATTTTAACAGGAATACTTTTTAACTTCTCAGGATTAAGTAGGTTTACTGAAGATTTTCAGTGGAAAACCTTTATCAGTTTAAGGAAATACACTTTTATTCTTGGCTGACTACATAGTTTTGAAGAATATTATAAACTGTGATTGAATTTTATCAAATGTTTTACTCTGTATCTATTGAAGTCTTATTTTCTCTAATCTATTACCATTTTCAACTACATTAATCACTTTTCTAATGTTAAGCAATCATTTCAGTCCTAGAAAAAACACCACTTTAAAAAACAAGCTTCATAAAAGTAAGTTGGCACCTAGCACTTATCTTGGTTTTAATACCCTTGTCCATTAAAAGGAAACCATGTTCCTTAGGAAAATGGCTGATTCTGACACTGTGGCAGGAAATATGAAGGATGAGACCAAGCATCTTGCAATGGCAGATATTAAGAAAGTGCTAAGGAAACAGGAAGGAACAAATGAAGTGGGGGTGGGAGGAAGAGGGAAGGAGGAAAGGTATCCCATGTTCATAAATTGAAAGAATTAATATCATTAAAATGAGAGTATTTCCAAAAACCACTTATACTTCAGAGCAATCCCTATAAAGATTCCAGTGACATTTCTTTTTACAGTTGAAAAAACAGTCATAAAATTTATATGGAACCAAAAAAAGACCCAAATAGCCAAAGCAAACCTGAAAATGAAGAACAAAGTGGGAGGCATCAAGCTATATTATAAGACCATAGTAATTAAAAAAGTATGATATTGGCATACAGACAGACATACAGAGCAATAAAAAAGAGCTGAGAACCCAGAATAAACCTAAGCATATGTGGTCAACTAATTATATAAAAGTGTGGAGAAACAGGTTCTACTTACATAAACGGATTAGAAAAAAGCTCAGGGTAGAAAACCAGCACCACAGGGCAAAAATGCCCAAGATTAGCCAGCGAGATAGTTAAGGGGATCATGAGTAACTTGTTATATCACTTGTATGAAATTACTTTCCATCTTGATCATAAACTCCAGTTGCACCCTCAGGCCCTCTGCTTCTTACACACACAAGTTAATGATTACTGTTTGATTGTTTTCTCCACATTCACATGTGTAAGATCTTGTTTTCTTCATGTACACCACGTGGGTAATATCCTGTAAGCTCAAAAAAATGAGACGAAACCCCTGTTCAGGGCTCTTGTCTCCTCTTGGACATCGGCCCCACTCATATTCAATTCTGCATCCACTCTCTTGCTGGACAAGAGAGAAGTCCAGACTCAAAGTCTGCAACAAAAAGAGCCAAAAATACTCTGGAAAAAAGACAGTTTCTTCAATAATGGTGCTGGGAACCAAATATGGTGCTGGTGCATGGATATTCACATGCATAAGAATGAAACTAGACCCTGATCTTCCATACTCACAAAAATTAACATGAAATGGATTAAGGACTTAAACATAAGACCTGAAACCATAATACTCCCAAAAGAACACATAAGAACAAAGCTCCTTGATATGGCTCTTGACAACTTTTGCACATGACACCTAAAGCTCAAACAACAAAATAGAAAAATTAGCAAGTGAGACTATAATAAACTAAAAATTTTCTGCATACCAAAAGAAACAATTCACAAAATGAAAAGGCAATATGTAATGATTAAAAATATTTGCAAACCATATATGCGATAAGGGGTTAATATCCAAAATATACAGGGAACTCGTATAACTCAATAGCAATAGTAGTAATAGTAGTAGTAGTAGTAGTAGTAGTAGTAGTAAATTTAAAGAATAGGAAAAGGACCTGAATAGGTATTTTGTCAAAGTAAATAATAAAAATGGTCAACAGGTACATGACAAGATGGTCAACATCAATCATTAGGAATATGCACACGAAAATAGTGAGATCCCACCTCATGCCTGTTGGAATAGTTAGCATCAAAAAGACAAGAGACCCCAATGCTGGTGAAGGATGTAGAGGAAAGGTAACTCTCAGGCACTGTAGGTAGGAATATAAACTGGTGTGGCCACTATGAAAAACAGCATGGGGTTTCCTCAGAAAATTAAAAATACAACTATCATATGATCCAGAAATTCTACTTCTGAGAATATGTACAAAGGAAGTGAAATCACTGTGTCAAATAGGTATTTGTACTTTCATGTTCATAGCAGCAATTTTTATAGTAGTGAAGACAGAGAAACAACCTAAGTGCCCATCATTTATTGGATGAATTGATAAACTATGGTATGTGTGTGTAAAATATGGATATATAATATATAGGTATAATTCTATACAGATATAATTAGATATGTAGAAATATACATATACATATATAGGAGTGAGAATATAGTTATAGAATAAGTATCATATTCCATAACAGATATAATTTTATATAATTATAAGATATATCCATACAGAATATATATGGCATATATAGAGAGAATATAGAAAATATTCTCTATATTCTATATAGATATATTGCATAGAGATAGAACATATATTTATATAGAATTATATCTATCTGTATATAGAATTATGTCTATATCTATATATATGTATATATCCATGTATATAGATATATATAGAGAGAATGGAATACTATTAATTCATTAAAAAACAAGGGAATTCTACCACTTATGGCAGTATGGATGGACCTTGAGAATTGGGCTAATTGAAGTTTAGTCCAACAAAGAAAGATAAATACTATAAAGATCTCACTTATATGTGGAATTGAAATTTTAAAAAGAACTCTATGAATTAAAGATCAGATTTGTGATTATGGGTGCAAGGGTGAAATTGGATGGAAGTGATCCAAAGGTACAAACTTCCAGTTATAAGATAAATAAGTGCTAGAGAAATCATGTATAACAGAAGGACTGTAGTTACCACTGCTGTATGATATATAAAAGTCATTAAGGGTAGATTCTAAGAGTTCTCATCACAAAGAAAATTATATTCATAATATCTGTCTGTGATGATGGGCTAAGTGAGTTGGGATATGTCTCTCATTTTCTTTTTTTCAGCACCAATTTGTATAAAACAGCACCTCTTTTACTAAAGGTTTGGTTGAACTGGGTAAAATCATCAAAGCCTAGCAAATTTTTAGGGGGCAGATTTTTAAAAAAACTTTTAACACAAAACAAATTTTAAACATTCATAAAGGTAAAAAGTAAAGTATAATAAATGCCCAACCTCTTTTTTAGTGTTTATTTCTTTATTTAAAAACAATTTTTATAATGTTTTATTTATTTCTGAGAGAGAGAGAAAGAGGGAGACACAGAATCTGAAGCAGGCTCCAGGCTCTGAGCTGTCTATCAGCACAGAGCCTGACGTGGGGCTTGAACCCACGAACCATGAGATTGTGACCTGAGCCGAAGTCGGATGCTTAACTGACTGAGCCAGCCAGGTGCCGCAGTGTATTTATTTATTTTTGAGAGAGAGCCTAAGCAGGAGAGGGGCAGAGAGAATGAGGGCAACACAGAATCAGAAGTAGTCTCCAGGCTCTGAGATGTCAGCACAGAGCCTGATACAGGGCTCGAACTCATGAGCTGTGAGAATATGACCTGAGATGAGGTGGGATGCTCAACTGACTTAGCCACCCAGGAGCGCCAGTTTTCTTTCCTCTAAATCACCTAATTCCTCTGTCCAATATTATTTTGAGATAAACCTAGACATCACAGAAACCTGGACAAAGCTAAGAATATTACTGGTAAATATTCCTGCATGTGTCTCTAGACAATAAGGACTCTTTTCAAAACACACAATCATAATAGCAAGAGTGTACCTAAACACCAGTAACTCCTGAAATCAAATATCCAATGTTTGCATGGCCCAACTGCCTTATTAAGCATAAATTGATAAATTAGTAATGTTGACAATTTTATGATACTTCTTCATTTTGTAATTCAATGGTCCCTATTTCATTATTTCTTTCTTCTTTATTTAGGTGTTTTTTAAAATTCTTTATTACTACTCAACTAGATGATTAATCAATTTTAAATTTATTTTTTGCCAATTTATTTTGTACATTTAATTTAAAGCTATACACTTCACTTTAGGTATTAATTTGATTACATCTAAAAAGTAGTGCTTTCAGGGGCGCCTGGGTGGCTTAGTCGGTTAAGCGTCCAACTTTCGCTTAGGTCATGATCTCGCGGTTCGTGGGTTGGAGCCCCGCGTCGGGCTCTGTGCTGACTGCCAGCTCAGAGCCTGGAGCCTGTTTCAGAGTCTGTGTCTCCCTCTCTCTCTGACCCTCCCCTGCTCACACTGTCTCTCTCTCTCTCCTAGAAATAAATTAAAAAAAAAATTTTTTTAATTGTTTAAAAAGTAGTGCTTTCACTGTCACTGAGTTTAAATATTTTTAAGGTTCCTTATAATCTATTTTAAAAAATGAATCACTTAAAGTATTACATTTTCATTTTCAGAATTACTCTAATTTTTTGTCTGTTAATGATTTCTAATACTACTGACCAAAAAGGGATCATGAAAACTAGGACATTGATGTATTTGTATAATAAGTATTTTATATTTTATATTTCATGAAAACAAGGACCTCATTCTATTCTCTGCTGATATTATGTTGAATAAATAAATGAACAAAATAATAATGTAGTATCTATTTCCAAACGTTAGCACATGTAAGGAAATATGTCCTAAAGTTTAGCACCTACTTCTCAATTCTCCATAAATTAAAAGCCAAGTAGATAGATAAGATTTTCTATCTTGGCTTTTGTAAGGAAATTAAAGAGTTCTGCTCTTTCTCCATATATTTATTGTGGATATATTTCAGCCAGTGATAAACACTGTGAATGATGTGTTCTCCCAGATGTTCTTCTTTGGATGATAATTTAGAAGTCAACAATAATGACTACTTCCTACATCAGCCTATTAACACAATGAGATAAGTCCAAACTTTTCATACTGTTAGAAACACAATTTTTCAAAAATCAGTTGATCTTCTCTATACTAATAGTGATCAGAAAGAGAAATTTTAAAAAATCATTTATAAGTGCACCAAAAAGAATAAAATACTTAAGAATCAATTTAACGAAGTAGGTAAAAGATTTGTTTGTTGAAAACTTTAAGACATTCATGAAAGAAACTGAAGGTGGCACAAATAAATGAAAAGATACTCAGCAGCACTCTCCACAATAGCTAAAACCTGGAAAGAGCCTAAGTGTCCATCAACAGATGAATGGATCAAGAAGATGTGGTTTATCTATACCATGGAATACTACATGGCAATGAGAAACAATGAAATCTGGCCATGTGTAGCAACATGGACGGACCTTGAGGGCGTTATGCTGAGCGAAATAAGTCAGGCAGAGAAGGACAAATATCATATGTGTGCACGTATAGAGGATTAGGAGGAACTTAACAGAGGACCAAGGGGGAGAAGAAGGGCGGAAATGGTGGGGGAAAGGGAGAGAGGCAAACCATGAGAGACTCTTGAATGCTGACAAAAACTGAGGACTGGTGGATGTGGGGAGGAGGAGGGATGGGCATGGAGGAGGACACTTGTGGGGATGAGCACTGGGTGTTATGTGGAAACTAATTTGACAATAAACTATTTGTAAAAAATAAAAAAAATAAAAAATAAATAAATAAATAAATAAATATTTTTGAAGGAAAAAAAAAAAAAAAGAAAGAAAAGATACTCTGTGCTCACTGACTCAAAGAGTATTATTAAAATATCTATACTACCCAAGCAATCCATAGATTGAATGCAATCACTATTAAAATCCCAATGGTATTTTTCATAGAAACAGGAAAGACAATTTCAAAATTTTTATGGAATTACAAATGACCCAGAATAGCCAAAGCAATCTTGAGAAAGAAGAATCATATTACAAAGCTATAATAATCAAAACAGTATGGTATTGGCATAAAAACAGACATCGATAGAACAGAATAGAGAGTCCAGAAATAAATGCATGAATATTTGGTCGATTAGTTTACAACAAAGGAATAAAAAATATACAATGGGAGAAAAGACAGACTCTTCAATAAATGGTTCTAGAAAAACTGGACAGTCACAGGCAAAAGAATAAAACTGGACCACTATCTTAGACCACACATAAAAATCAACTTCAGGGGCACCTGTGTGCCTAGTCAGTTAAGTGTCCGATTTCGGCTCAGGTCATGATCTCATGGTTCGTGGGTTCGAGCCCCGCATCAAACTCTGTGCTGACAGCTAGCTCAGAGCCTGGAGTCTGTCTTCGGATTCTGTATCTCCCTCTCTCTCTGACCCTCCCCTGTTCACGCTGTCTCTCTCTGACTCAAAAATAAATCAAAAACATTAAAAAAAAATCAACTTCAAGTGGCTTAAAGACTTGAATGAAATACCTGAAATCATAAGAATTCCAGAAGAAAGAATGGGGGAGAGCTCCATAACATTTTTGGCAATGATTTTTTTGGATTGAACACCAAAAAGCAAAGGCAGCAAAAGCAAAAATAAACAAACAGAACTATATAAAACTTCAAAGCTTCCACAAAACAAAGGAAACCACCTACAAAATGAAGAAGCAAGTACAAAATAGGGGAAAATTCTTGCAAATTATATATCTGATAATAGGTTAATATCCAAAATATATATAGAAATCATACAACTCAATAACAATCTAATTCTAAAATAGGCAGAGAATCTGAATAGGTATTTTTCCAAAGAAGGTATAAAGATAGCCAACAGGCACGTTAAAAGGTGCTCAATAACACCGGTCATTTAGGAAATACAAATCAAAACCACACTGAGATATAACCTCACAATAACACAATGGTACTAGAATGACTATCGCACACAAGGCCAAAAAAACATAACAAAACAACACAAAAAAACAACCAACAACAAATTGTCACCAAAGATGTTGAGAAAAGAAAACCCTTGTTCATTATTGGTAGGAATATAAATTGGTGCAGCTACTATGGAAGACAGTATGGAGGTTCTCAAAAAAATTAAAAAAATAAGTACCATATGATCCAGTAATTCCACTTCTGGGTATTTATCAAAGGAATTAAAATCATTCTTGAGATATCAGTACTCCCATTTCACTGCATCATTATTTCCAAAAGTCAAGACATGCAAACAACCTAAGTGTCCAACAACAGATGAATGGACAAAGAACTCGCCATAAAAAGAAATTTTGCTATATGCATTTGCAACAATATGGTTAGACCTTGAGAGTGTTATGCTAAGTGAAGTAAGTCAGAGAAAGACAAATTCCATATGATCTTATTTGTGAAATCTTAAAAAACAAAAACAAATCATACATACAGAGAACAGATTAGTGGATGCCAGAGTTGTGGGTGTGGGGGTATGAAGTGAATAAAGGTGGTAAAAAGATACAAGTTTCCAGTTACAAAAAAAGTAGGTCCTAAGAATATAATATATAGCTTGGTAACTATAGTTAATACTGCTGTATTTTTAAATTTGAAAGTTGTTAAGAAAGTAAATCTTAGATTCTCATCAAAACAATTAAGTATGGTGATAGATGTTACCTAGACTTTTTTTGGGGGGGGAGGGGGAGTGCGTGTATGCATGTAGGGGAAAGAAGGAGAGAGAGAATCGTAAGTAGGTTCCTTGCTCAGCACCCTACACAGGCCTCGATCTCACCATGATGAAATCATGACTTGAGCCAAAAACAAGACTTTGACATTTAACCAACTAGTCACTCAGGTGCCCATAGACTTATTATGGTAATCATTTCACTATATCTATATGCCTATATCAAATCATGTGTTGTGCATCTGAAGCTAATGGAATATGTTAATTGTATCCCAATTTAAAAAAAAAAAAAGGAAAAAGAAACACTTAATGCACCTTGGTCCCATACTAACCCCCTTCTTTGATTATTACCACTTAGAAAATAAGATGGATGGCCTACTGGATGAGTGTGAACAACACACTTCTAATTCTATCAAAAACAAGACCCGACCCCAAGAAAACTAGTAATGAGAACTGGTATTTTAGGGACCATAGCTCCATGTCCATCCAGGCAGTGTCTAAGGACCTAGATGTAGGATAAAAGGGAATCTAAAAACAGAGTAAATGGAGTTCCTTTGTGTCCTTAGAGCCTTCAGATGAGAAACCAAGAACTGATAATTTTCTTTTACCCAAGTAGAAGTTACTCAATGAGACGAAAAGAAACCATAGTGTATCGATGATTTGGCATAATTACCCCAAGCATTTTAAAAATTATGTTTAGTAGAATAATAGCATTCTGTCAAAATAATAGCTCTGATAAAAAACAAAGATAAACGGTGGTAGAAGTGATAGCCTTCCAAAACATTCTAAACATTAATTTAAGAAAACAGCAAATACTTAAGCCATTGTTCATGTCATTTTTGAAACAGTATCTCTGTGATACTTTGTTGTGTTGTAAATACAAATAAAAGTGTTCTCTACATTTAAAAAAAATCTAAATACATATTCTTTAACTCCTAAACTCTTATTGCCATTCATAAATAAAATTGTCTTTGCAAGTTTGGGGAAAAAGTATGGCCAGAAGAAATCTGGCCTACAAAATATTAAGTAAACTATCAATTTCTAGTAAATAAAACAATTCAGAATAGTGTAATTCTGAATGAGTCCAGTAGCTCATGTAGACTGACAGAGGTAGGTGGAATATGATGAAGACGACAACAAAGGTTAGATCATCTAATAAATGATGTTGGGAAATTAATATCAATTTGGGAAAATTTTCTTTTGATCTCTGCCTCACACCAATTTAATTCCACATAGAAGCTGCAAAGACTTATGGGGAAAACTATATATACTTTCTAAAAGATAATGATAATGAATATCTTTATACTTTGGACTGAAATGGGCCTTTCCGCATACAATAAAACTTAAGATGACATTAAACTCTTAAGGACAGAATAGATTTTGTACATAAACTGAGACGGGTTTGGTGTAGAACACTGTACTTCCATACACGGACAGTGTCTCTGTGCCTGAGATAAGCTGAAACAGAATCTCCTAGAATGAAGAGACAACAACTTGCAACAACACCTTAGAGCAGTTTGTGAAAAATAATGAAAAGTTAAGTATGAAAACCATAGTATTTGAAAGAGTTAAGAGAAATGGAAACAAATATGACATATCTAATTGCTGGAAGAAAGCTCCCCCAAATAAATACTTGAGTTAAAAGAACAAAAGAAAGAGCAGTCAGAATTGATAACACCTGGTAATGTACATAGGCAACTACTGGCAAGCTCATGATCTCCGTACTGTCACATATGTATCAACTAGCCATTAAAAAGCAATCTCTTAGGGAACCTGGGTGGCTCAGTTGATTGAGCTTCCGACTTTGGCTCGGGTCATGATCTCATGGTTCGTGGGTTCGAGCCCTGCGTTGGGCTCTCTGCTGATGGCTCGGAGCCTGGAGTCTGCTTTGGATTCTGTGTCTCTCTCTCTTGCATTTGCCCTGTTCTCTCTGTCTTTCTTTCTCTCAAAAATAAACATTAAAAAAATGTCTTTAAAAAGGCAATCTCTCTACATGCAGTGTGGTACTCTGAATTGAATCCTAGATCAGAAAATGGAAATTATTGGAAAAACTGATGAAATTCTAATAAAATCTGAAGTTTTGTTAATAGCAACATACCAACAATAATTTCTTACTTTTGATAGTGATGCCATAGTCATGTAAAACATGAAAATTGTAGCTCTGGATCAAGGAGATGTAGATGTGAAACTTTCTTGTAAGTCTAAAATTATTCAAAAGTAGTAAGTGAGCTAAAATAATACAATAAATTTCTCAAAAATGTTGTCTTGAGTACTATCTTAAAATTTCTAAGTAAAGAAATGTATTGCATAAAGTCAAATTTTAAAAGGGCATGCTTTGCATTAAAGATTTTGATTAAAACAGGTCCATTGATGATTTTAAAAATAAATACCTGACTCAATTATATGTGTTTTTTCAAAATACTTCCTAAACTTTTTTCCATACCATTTTTCCTTTCACGTGGATAAAAATACAGAATACTGTAAATAAGGTGATATGGTTGTGATGAACGGCCTTCTGCTTCTGCGGTAGACATGACAAAGCTTCTGGGCTTGTAACAGCAAGAATTAAATTTAGAGGATGAATAGAACTGCCTGACTTTAGGAGCTGTCAGATGCTGAAAGAATCAGGACTTGAGAAATAAATGAATCCTACGAGCAGAAAAACTGAAGCATGTAATTAAGTACGAAACCACAGGTAAGGAAAGAGGAGAAAAACCTTGAGTAAAAGGGAAAAGAAACAAAATAAAGAACATTAATGAAAGTCAGGGCTTATGGTGTCTCTACGAATTGAGATGAGATAAATTATAGAAGGGGGGGAACCAGTAATATGAACCGTAGTAAATCACATCAGGTCACTGTAGCACACATAGCCTTCCAATGGCTCCTATCACTCTAGAGCATCAGCCAGAGTTCCCTGGGGACCCTGATGACTTACCCTTCCTTCTGTCCCCAAACACGGCCCTGATGTTATCTTCTTCTGTTCACTCTCTCTCTCACTCCCCTCCAGGTAGTCTATCTCTCTGTTCTTCCTCAGGCACCGCAGGCCTTTGCACCTGCTCATCTTCCAGCCCAGAATGATCCTCCCCCAGAGAGTACCATCATTCACTCCTTGCCTCCTTCAGGTTTTGCTCAAATACTAACTTTTCAGTGATTTACTACTATGAAACTCTACTTAAAATAGTGACTTCCTAGAACTCCCAATCTCTCCTACCCCTGATTTCATTTTCTCATACATGCTTCCACCATATATCACTCTAAATACATTCAATGTCTGTCTCCACAACCCCTAGAATGTAAGCTCTCAGATTTTCGCCTGTTTTTTCTTTCACTGAATTTTCCCCAGTGCCTAGAACGGTGCTGGCCGCATAATAGGTACTCAATAAATATTTGTTAAATCAGTCAACACATATGTGTGATTTTTCTTACCATAATTAAAATATGAGAATGAAATACTAGAAACATTTCCAAAGTTGTTTTTTGAGCAATGAGAGTAATCTCTTTGCCTCCCTGCGTGTTCTGGGTATTTTCTACAACGAACAATTACTTGTACAATATTTTGAAAGGGGCTTTTATCTTGTTAAAGACTAGTGAGTTATCTGGCTGAGATTATTTCAACTGAGGTTCATTCATTGGTAGTCAGAAAGATACATTCTTTACAGGCATGTTCTTATGAGCTTAAATAACATTTAGCTATTACCAGGAAAAGCTCCCCATCATAAAAACTTTACATAAACAAATGTTCAGTAACGTGATCCACTAAGCTAATGGAATCATACAATTCCAACCTTCTCATTCTAAAGATGAAAAAACAGAGAGCAAGAGATGTCGTCGCTTCTTCCCATCCAGTTAGGACATAGCTGACGACACATACGACAGGAGCCAGCCCCAAACAAAAGACTGAGACACTGCAGAATGGCCTAGCCCATACACATTTCCCAATGCAGTCAAAGTTCAGACTGGACACTTCCCGTTCACTATTTGACTAAACCTTCATCTTCTCCAACTTATTTCCATTTCATTGCACAAAGATGCTTTCGAACAGTTGTTTCTTATCATTTGAACATTCAAGACTCTGCATTAAGATCAAACAGTGTGACCACACTTAAGTATTCTAGTGTGCTCAAAAGCCACCACGCCATTCCAAACTGCACTCCACATTCAGCTTCTTGCTCCAGACCTCTGCTTTCCCTGGCAGAAGGAGAGGCCAGTATATTCTAGAAATTTCTTATTCTTTTCCCTGGATGGATTGTCAATCAGCACTCATGAAATCCAACAGAAGCAGCTTGCAAGGTATGGAAATGTGCCGCTTCTCTGTTTTAAAAAAGAGAATTATTTTTTAAAGAGCACTGAAAAAACTGCATCTGTGCCATTGTTTTTTCGTAAGTGAGGAAAAAAAAATTCTGGTCTTCTGGTTTTTGCCTAGCGGTAGCAACAGCAGGTAATCCACACCTATGCACACCCTGGGTCCCCAGACAGTCGTCTCTGATACTAGAGTGGCACACAGGCGGATACTTTGGCAAAGAGAGTCTGTAAAATGAAGTTGCGATAGACCAAAACAACCGTATTGATTTTTCAGTACAATTCAAAACACAAGAAAACATCGGCTCTCTGAACAGCACATGATGGAAAAGACAGGGAGAAATCCACTGTTAATGGCGCAGAGAAGGAAAAGGATGGACGGTGGTCACATTAGCAAACCTAGTGTTCTTTTAGGATGTTTGTTTCTAAGTTCAAAGAACTGAGAGGCTTGAATTATGTTGAACTGCTGTTATCTGAAAACCCAAGACGACCCATTTGGCAACACTGAGCTCACAGCTGGAAGCCTGGGTCTTCCGGAAATAAAGCCATATAACCCTCTGAATGTTGGAACATCCTCTTCAAAGTCCAAACACATTTCTTTTTTCTCAGTTAATATGGCCTCCCTCCTTCCGCACCCCCGCCCTGCCTCTGTCATTCTCTGTAAATGGCATGACTGTCCAAACTGCATTATGAACACATTATTTACCAATACATCATTAAGTCTGCCGCAAGAAAATATTTTCCTTAGATAGCCTTAATGACACAAAATGCCTTTCAAGCCAGAGACCTCTGGCAGAGAGGTTCAGAATCAGAAGAAAGCAGGCAGCACTTACCATGGCCCCCTCACTTCTTCTTTGGGCAACTTCTCGCTGGAGTCGGGCCACGGCCAACTTCTCCCTGGAGAAACAAAAGCACATGGTTAGTTGACTATTCTTCCCAGGGTAAAGGGACACTGGCATGGCTTTGAAACATTCTTTTGAGATCTCCAGAGGAACTCCTTCCTCGGTTTAGCTCACTTCCTCAACTAAACTTTCTATAAATATTTGAAGTCATTCGTGCATTGTTTTCATTGAGTGTCATGAGAGAGATTTTTTTTGTCTTGGACTTTATGAAAGCCAAATAAACGTGGACTGCTGCATAAAAGCTCTCCTTTAAGTTCATTAACATATGTAATTTTTAACTAAATTTTCCATGGCTGAAATATTTCAGTTGTCTTCTCTGTATCAACTTTGCTTGTACACAGTTATTTTTATTTATTTTATAGCTTGATGCAGATCGTGATTTTTATTTATTTATTTTTTAAGTGTTTGCTTATTTTTGAGAGAGGGACAGAGTGGGAGTGGGGTTGGGAGAGGGGCAGAGAGAGAGAGAGAGAGAGAGAGAGAGAGAGACAGAATCCAAAGCAGGCCCTAGGCTCTGATTTGGCAGTACAGAGCCCAACATGGGGCTTGAACTCACTAACCTTGAGATCATGACCTGGGCTGAAGTCAGACACTTAACTGACTGAGCCACCCAGGCACCCGATTGTGAACTTTAAAAGGCAAACAGACATAAGTTCATACCATTCATGAAATAAGAATAGAAAATCATTTACAGACTTGCTACAGCAAGGTATCATGCTGAGTATTTTACCAGATCTCATATGAGCCTGACAACAATCCAATGAGAGGCTTTATTATCCTGACTTATATATTTGGGAACTGAGGCTCAGACAGGCTAAGTAACATACCAAGCTCCTAGCTGGTATTTATCAGTATTAGGGTAAAACTTTAGTTGCCTTTTTATTTTTTTCAATTTCACAAACCCTAAATAAAAATTTTGTTTATCATTGTTCAGGGCCTAGAAAACTTGTAAAATTTAGTAACACTGATTTTAGCATTTAAAAAATTTTTTAATGTTTATTTATTTTTGAGAGAGAGAGAGAGAGAGAGAGAGAGAGAGAGACAGTGTGAGCAAGGGAGGGGCAAAAAGAGAGGGAGACACAGAATGGGAAGCAGGCTCCAGTCTCTGAGCAGTCAGCAGAGTCTGATGCGGGGCTTGAACTCATGAATCATGAGATTATGACCCAAGCCGAAGCCAGATACTTAACCGACTGAACCACTCAGGTGCCCCTAGTGTTGTTTATTTTACAATGAGGTCTATCTTGTACCTGATTTCACTTACAAAAAATTTAATACTTAACTAAATTTTAACTATTCTTTGTAAAATGATAAATACCTACATTTTAGATAGGTTTTCAATTCTTCATCTTCAAAAAAAAAAAAATCCAACAGTTTACAGACAAAGTAGGGGCAAGTGAACCCTCTATTTATCTTCCAAGGGTCAAGTTATCTTCCAATCTTAATTTTAGTAAGGATTTTCCCTGTAATCCTGCTGCTATCAAGATGTGAAACCACTTGTGTGATATTTCATCCCTCAACCTTCCCCCTACACAGGATCACAGGACCGGCAATTTGCAAACAGCATAAACAGTGAAGGAACAAATGGATTCCCAGCTGAGTGACAGGATGTCTCTCGTCCTAACTGCTTGGGTCTTTGAAATGCCTATGCCTGTCAAAAAGGCATGTGCTTTGCTTTGGTTACAGTTGAGTAAATTTTTTAGTAGGAATAGCTCTATTTGAATCAGTGCCTAAAGAGACAGATTAGGAGACTCATGAAGGGAAAGAGTCCTGCCCTGTGTGGGGCAGGTCTCAGCACAGACCTCGTGAGAGAGGGCAACAAAGGCAAGAGGAAGAAGCCCAGAAGAGATGAAATCATACCCGTCTCTTGGCGAGGCAAGGCAGGTGTTCTCTGACCCAAGCCCTAATGAACAGGTGAAAAGAGCAAAGAACT
Source organism: Proteles cristata cristata (assembly GCA_017311185.1). Classification (NCBI taxonomy): domain Eukaryota; kingdom Metazoa; phylum Chordata; class Mammalia; order Carnivora; family Hyaenidae; genus Proteles; species Proteles cristata. The sequence goes on along the minus strand of JAESUZ010000367.1, from coordinate 720,914 downwards.
AAAGGAAAAATATGAGTAACTTCTGGTTTCATATGAAAAATAAACACAAGGTAAATATAAAGACAAAAAAACTGGAGAAGAACATACCCTATACTCGATGACTGAGCAATTCTACTCTGAGGTATAAACCCAGCAGAAATGCATATTTATGTTCAGTAAAAGACATGTACCAGGATGTTCATAAATGATTTGTTATCACCTTCAGTTCAAAATGCACATCCCATTAACAACAGAATGGATAAACTGCAATAATTATATATTGGGATACCAGGAAGTACTGAGAAGGCCAACCACAATACCATAGGGAACACCACAAGCATATGAAAGAAACAAAAACAAAGAGTATATAGTTTATGATTCCACTTATATGAAGTCCAAAGACAGGCAAAACTCCTACATGGTTCAATAAGGCCAGAGAAATAAGGGGCGCCTGGGTGGCTCAGTTGGTTAAGCATCTAACTTCAGCTCAGGTCATGATCTTACAGTTTGTGAGTTCAAGCCCCATGTTGGGCTCTGTGCTGACAGTTCGGGGCCTGAAGCCTGCTTTGGATTCTGTGTCTCCCTCTCTCTCTGTCCCTTCCCCGCTCATGCTCTGTGTTTCTCTCTCTCAAAAATACATAAACATTTAAAAACTTACAAAAAAAGAAAAAGAAAAGATGTGCATATCAAAAAAAGAAAAAGTAAAAAACTGTTTCTAGTCACAGATGACAGTTTTCTAAGTAGAAAATACTAAGGAATTTTCAAACAACTAAACAACTGAAAAATAAATTTGGCAAAGTCACAGGGAATAACCCAATACACAAAAGTCAATTGTGTTTTTACATACTAGCATCAAACAACTGGAACATTTACTTTAAAAAAATTTACTTCTGGGGCACATGGATGGCTCAGTCACGTGAGTATCTGACTCTTGGTTTCAGCTCAGATCAGGTTCTCATGATTTGTGAGATTGAGCCCCATGTCAGGCTATGTGCTGACAGTGCAGAGCCTGCTTTGGATTCTCTCTCTCTCCCTCTCTGTCTGCCTTTCCCCTGCTCATGCTCTCTAGCTCTCAAAATGAATGAATATTTTTTTAAAAAATATTTGTAATAGTATCAAAACAAAATACTTAGGGAATAAATCTACAAAAGATTTGTCAGACTATAAAAAAACTACCTGCTCAGAATAATTAAAGGAGACTATACACACACACACGCTCTGCAGATCCAGATCTCTTGAAAGGGTCTTGAGAACACTCAGCATACAGGACCATACTTCAAGAACTTAATCTAGAAGATACAGAATTAGAACTGGAAGAATGGTCTAGAAAATTTCCTGGAAATCTTTTCCAATCCTTATTCACGATTGCTAAATCTTCAGTGAATGATTTAATATATCTAACAGCATGTTAATTTTCTACAAGAGTAGTTTAGCATAAAGGAGATATTCCTAGAAATAGAGCGAGAGTCTAAGTTAGCACAATCATCCTACTAAACGACAAGAGTTCTCACACAGTGTAAAGGTTAGGAACATCACTATTTCATTCTTAAAAGAGTTTCCTTTTATAACACTATTAGAAACTATCACATAGTATAGGTACATGTCAAATCTTATAAAATTCCATTTGAAAGAAAGTGTAATGGCTTTAGCCATTATATAGTTTTTAAGAAGGAAAATACTAATAAACCATGAATTTTATACTCTGGCCATACAGTATATTTTTAGTCATTTAATAAACAATGAGTGAATCAATGTGAAAGGATCATCTTCAAAGAGGCAGCATGTTAGCCATTCAATCTGATGAAACACCAAAATATGTAGAAACTGCAAACATCAGCCAAGGTTTGACCTACCACGACATGAGCAGAGATGTGCCTGATTTCCAACAGCCACATGGAAATGCATGATGCAAACATGGAGATTCTCAATGTAGTCTGGGTCACAGAAAAGACCATCCCCAACCCGAGCCTTGAAAACTAGTCCTCTTTATTTGCAAGTTATAAAATTGCTTAGGTCTAGTTACTTGGGAGCTTCCCTGATTCAAAGGGAATCAGTTAGGTAGTGAGTGAGCAGAATTTTCAGGAACAGCAAATACAGCTGCCTCTTTAAGACCATGCTCTGTAACTGGTTTAAATCATTTATTCAGGAAATGCAATAAACATGTCACGGAGCATGGACATCTCTAAGGCTTGCAAGTAACAGCCACGGGTTTTCTATGATGTAGGGAGACAAGACCAGTGCCATCTAAGTCCCACTGTAGCAAAGCACCACCATTTTGACCTATTTAATATAGTAAGCTTCTGAATCCTATATCCTTTGAAAAGAGAGATTCAAGGCCACAAAACAAACAAAGAATACTTTTCTTAAGGTTCAGAACTTTCTATCTCCCAAATCTTTCATATCTTTGGTATTCCATGTAGTGGCAGGATTTTTGTTTTTAGTAGGGATTGTAGTTTATTTTCATATGAAGGAGTTGTTATTCTTTATACAATTTAAGGAAGTGACAGAGTCATTGATGGGTGAAAGCATATGTGGTGAAATTCTCAGCATTTCTATAGGTTCACATTTCCGGGCTCAAATTATCAACTTGGTCAAAGTATTAAAAATAAATGGGTCTGCCTTTTGTACAGCCATCTCATTTACCCTTGGGTTCAGCAGTTCCTTGGCAAACTGTTATCTTCAAACCCCCAGGTCCCAATATTTGTGTGAAACCAAATGGGACCAGCATCTTTTTCATGCAAATTCAGCGTTCCTAAAAACAGCTTTGTTTAAAAAATAAAGAAAGAATCCTTGACTTGCATGCTACCCAAGGCAAATTAAACACAGTCACATACACATGCACTCTTGCTCCTATTTGAGGACCTTAACTCATCTGCTGGCAACAGACAACTGTGCTTTTGCAATCCATTGCTGTTTTGTTTGGGGTCTGTAGCAAAGCCAGTAGCTCATTATGAAGGGGGTATTGACTTTATGATTGCAAAGCAAATGCCCAGGGATATTTTTATTGAGAGCTATGGATCCTTCTTTACAGAATAGGGATAAAAGAAGGATATAAAGAAGATACAAACAATGAAACAAAAGAGACCACGAGCACTTCTCTTTCAGATAAATGCAAAGAGAATTCTTCCCTCCAAGAAAGGTGAAACGGAACCACTTTTCTCATTCAATTTTTCGCCCAAAAGGTGAATTAGCAGCAGGTTTCTGAAGTCCGTCGGCATAGCCCCAGATAAGTTTAACTGAAGATAATAAACAGAACAACAAAATTATTTATATGAACCGTGATTTTCACAATACTGTGGATCCAGATGCAATCAAGGTCCATGGGAAGACTGTCCTCCGTGAAGACAATGGGAGAGTGGCGTTTGTAAACTCCAGAAAAGACCTGTAAGGTCTGGAAGGCTGGAAAACAATCAGCAGTTTGCACAGAATATGTTCGGTTTGTGATGTGTGGAGACGGCAAACTTAAGGGCACTTCAGAAACATCTGTTGCGTTAGTGTCGAGGGCAGGACTGGAGACAAATCCATGTTCTATTACGACTCTACAGACATCCGGGAACCCACCCCGAATGGGCGAAGATGAAAACACTGAGAGGCCACCGCACTCCATTAGGCAGATGGGAACCCCCTGAGAATGCTCTGATCCCGGGCGGCAGCGCACACAGTGTTAAGTGTGAAGAATCACGTCTACTCCTGGTCAGTCTTACTGCTCGCAACTCCTCCCTACAAATAGTGCATGTGAAAGATACAGATCTAAAGGCACATCAAGGAAGGTGTATTAGATACTCTGCGTTTTGATGAAACTGCGATAATTGGTGTCATCTCTACCTGACTTTCCAAGAAAAATAAATAACAAGGAATAAAGAAAATTAGATGTTATAATAAACTGTAACAAAAACAAATATAAAGAATAAAGGAGAGGCACGCTTATATATATACATTTAAAAAGAAAATATTCTTTGGCCTCTTACAAACACAAAGATATTGTGGTATGAAAGACTCCTGTAATACCTCCCAAAATATGCTAACTTCATCTTAGTTCTGGTTCTTAGGTTAAGTTCCTACATTCCATAGTATTTCAAATTATTTAATATATTTTTTAAAGTTTATTTATTTTGCAAAAGAGAGAGAGAGACAGAGATAGTGCACGTGTGTGGAGATGAGAGGACAAAGGGCGCAGAGAGAGAGTGAATCCCAAGCAGGCTGTGCTGTCGGCGCGGAGGCTGATGAGGAGTGAGGTCATGACCTGAGCCGAAATCAATCACTGATTGAAGTCCGAAGTCGGACACTTCAGTGACTGAGCCACCCAGGTGCCCCTCAAATTATTTAAATACACGAATAGTTATGTATGATATGAAAGACACATCAGTCTCTTAATTTATTCAGAATATTCTGCTAAGTGACCATATAATCCAATGGCAATGACAATTCTGATTAATTCAGTGAACAATGTGAATTGGCTCTCTGTCTGACACAGTTGTAGACCCTGGGAAATACCGTCCACATTCAGAGAGCTCAGGGTCTAACAGAGAGCACATGTAACAAGCACACCTAAGCACACCAGTGTCACAAGGATGTAATAAACACAACAGAAGGACAATGCATTCAAAGCCAGATTTTAACATTAAAGTGAGGTGATAATTTTATCAGAAGACTGAAATGGAACCCCCTTGGGGCACCTGGGTGGCTCAGTCGGTTAAGCATCCGACTTCGGCTCAGGTCATGATCATACGGTTCAGGGGTTTGAGACCCACATCGAGCTTTGTGCTGACAGCTCAGAGTCTGGAACCTGCTTCAGATTCTTTATCTCCCTGTCTCTCTCTGACCCTCCCCTGCACATGCTCTTCTCTCTCTCTTTCTCTCTATCTCTATCTCTCTCTCAGAAATAAATAAAAACATTAAAAAAGAAAAAGAAACTGAACCTCCTTTACATGGGAAGGTACATTCTACTATGTCTACGATAAAGTTATTTTTTAAAGTTCATACTTTTCAGCGACAAGTCATATAAGGAAAGCAGGTTTTCCCCTACAAATATTTTAACTATGAAGAATCTCTGTAACATGTTTTGACTGTTATTCCCTAAATTCCTCAAGGCATTTTAATGCAATGGTATTAAACTTTACCGCCCCTTTGGGTCATGGTTTTATCCAGGCCACTTCTTTCAGAGACATGTGGCTGACTTATTTTTCCTCTTCTGTTTCAATACACTGTACTGCCACGTCCCAATTTAAAAAGGTAACAGTTGGGGCGCCTGGGTGGCTTAGTCGGTTAAGCATCCGACTTTCACTTAGGTCATGATCTCGTGGTTCGTGGGTTCGAGCCCCGCGTCGGGCTCTGTGCTGACTGCCAGCTCAGAGCCTGGAGCCTGTTTCAGAGTCTGCATCTCCCTCTCTCTCTGACCTTCCCCGGTTCACGCTGTCTCTCTCTCTCTCCTAGAAATAAATAAAACATTAAAAAAAATTTAAAAAAAAAATAAAAAGGTAACAGTAAGAGCTAACATTTAGTGAATAATTACTGTGTAAAGCACTAACCTCGGTATTTGCATGAAACTTTTAACATCAAACAACGCCATGATAGGTATAATTAACACACCTCTGTGATATATAGCCATGATTCGCAAAATTTTTGGATTCAGGATCACTTTACACTTTTGAAAACAATTACTGAGCACTCCAAAGAGCTTTTGTTTCTGTGGGTTAGATCTATCAGCATTTACCCTATTCCAAATTAGACTGAGACTCGGAAAATATATAATAATTTATTTGAAAGAACAATAATCCCATCACAGATTAATTTAAACAACACATAATTACAAATATCATAAAACAAAACTTAGTAAGAATAGCAGTACTGTTTTATACATTTGCAAATCTCTTTAAGATCTGGCTAATAAAAATTAAGTCTGAATTTTCCTATCTCCTTCTACATTCAGAATGCTGCAATAGCACACGATGTGTAGCCTCTGGCAAACTAGTATATGCCCACAACAGAAGGACCATGAACAAGGCAAATGACATGTGAGTATTCTTACAAAATTCGTTTTGACTTCTGGGTCCCCAAAAAGGTCACTGGGCCCTTGTAGTCCTGTGGCCCACACTTTGAGCACAATTGATATATCTTCCATGAGGAAACTGAGGCTCAAACAGACTGAGAAATATGTGCATCATGCCATTGCTCTTAAATTTAAATGCCATCAATCGTGTTTTCCCAAACTTGCCAAATCGCAATGAATACATATTCAGTCAAAAATCTCCCTTGTTAGAACGTGTGCCTCTGTGTCCGCTGTCACCTGTGACACTGTCTCTGCTGCTAGGCAAGTAGTCACAAATAATGCAAGAAAATATTGAGGTCTTCAAGGATGAAACACATTTCTAACCATTTTAATGACAATCAATGTGAAAACCACTGATAGAACTTTTCTGGAATGCACTGAATTCCAAGTACTCTGAACCTCCATTTCTGGCAGAGTCGAATAAAAATGCTAATCAAACCCCCAATATAAACCTGTGCCCAGGCATATATTTTGTTTCAAGTAACATCCCTCCCTCACGCCTGGCACTTTTACCTACAAAGATACCACCAAATGCCTAAAAGGAATTAGATAGATGATTACTGTCATTTATACCTTGGGGCAGAAAGTCACACTTAACATCTTCGGGAAAGGTTTCAATTAATCATCAGCCTTCCCCATTTCCAAGCAAGCCCTAAGAATGAGAACATGGTAGTGACCTAGTAGGTCTCTAAGGAGAGCAAGTCAGTTCCCCCAGGAGCCCTGGAACCATTCTCTGTACACAGAAGCGTCCTGGGGAGTCACCCGCATCAGACGCATGACAATGCCGAGTGCCAGGTGCGCCTGTCGAGCAGGCAGATGGGGAGACCGGTGGCAGCCGTTTCTGCATAAGAGATAAATTAATTAGCCTTTCCAAAGCAGATCATTTAATTACCCATCCACTCAGATATTCAAGGCGAGAAAAACTTCAAGAAACTTCTAGAGATACAACACAGAGGAAACAAACTTCTTTATGCAAGTTTTCCAATACATAATGTCCATGTTGGCCCCAACGCTTTGAAGCACAAACACTTATACCGTCATTACCTACTTTAAGGGATTTTGTTAGCATCCACAACATATAACAGTAAGTTGAGTGCATGTCCTAAATTAGTGACCTTCGTATGATTTCAGGCAGCAATTACGAAGAGGAAGCAGGACAGAGCATGGCCAACAGGCACACCCCACTGACTCCAAGAGAAAGCAGCTCAATTATGTTATGCTGTGCTGATTGAAGAATTCCATCTCTCTCCCCCCAAAAATAAACACAGATGCTTTTTAAAGATTTTGGTATATTGAAATACAGAGATCATTAGTAAAAACAAACCCTACTTTTAGCTACCTGCCTTTCTGAGGTTCCTTCATTCACATGGTCCTCGTTATAGACCTTTCTGGAGCTTCTGCAATATTTTTTTTTCTAAATTTCTAGTATTTTAAATGTTGCACCACATAAGTTTTCTTGAAACTGTTCTCCCCTGAATCCTCTACCATTTGCAAAAATGAGGTCTCAAACTGAACATGCATTTTCATTTACAGATTCATGGGTTCATCCAGAGAGTCACTCCTACTGCCTATAGTAGTCACCCGCTTACCGGTTTCTCTCCCCTACCATGCTCTGAGACCCAGAGGACTGGGACTTTATGGTCTTCCCGTGTCCAAGGCACATATATACCCCTCCATGAATCAAGGATTGTGCTTCAGAGCAAAGATGGTCTCACTGACTTAAGACAAGATCACAGGCAGCCTCCACTCACATAAAGATATCAGAGGTTGGTCCTATGCGCAGAGCTTAATGAAGTGTCCCAATAAAACTGTGCAAGCTACCTGCAATGCCTACCACAACCATCACATATGAAGCATTCTACACATTTTAGATGTACCAAATAATACTATTAATAAATAAATATACCAATGAAGGAATGAACTTATATTTCTGGGTTTTCTCTTTTTTTTTTTACTTGGAACTGTGATACTTCACTAGAATAACACACATTAATTGTTATCAAATGTTAATTACAACATTTCTGATACACAGGGGCTCTATTGATGTATTTAATGCAATACTGAGTTAAAGAAACTCCATTATCTTCTCTCCTCGTTGGGGCACAGTGAAATTCCAAAGCTCCTTTAACTAATGTGTTTCTGAAATAGCTATTAGAGCAAAAAAACTACTCCTCTACCAAGTTTTAAATAGGAGTTTCTAGTCTTAACTTTTGCAGTAACTTCTTTCTTGAGCAGGAAGTCAGTTCAGGGACTTCAAAAGTGGTTTCCTCGAGATACAGTTTTTATGAATCGTTGAAGACCCACTTGATCCCTTAAACTTAATTTCCGTTTCTGAGAAACTTAGATTTCAGACTGAGGATTCCTTATATTTCCATGTTTTTAAAGAAACTTGTAATTCCCCATGTTTGCATGCACTTCCCCCATATTCCTTCCATTAATATTAAAATTCCACTAATAAGACATGATTCTTGCTGTGTATTATATCTGGCAATTAAGAAAAACTTGGTAAAACAACAGAATTGTATTAATAATGGTTGATTTTCTTCCATCAATTCTGGTAACATTCAAAAGTGATGAACTGTATGTAGTTTTCTATATAAAAGGAATCCTAAAGAAAAGAAAACTTGTACTAACCATCTCCTAGGACATTCGATAGTGTCAGTATATGCAGTAGTCCTTAGAAAACAATTAATTTTGTTTCTTCGACTTTCAATTATCAGCAGTCCTGAAATCACATGCTGTCTCCATTTTCATTAAGGTCCCAAGATATTAGCTGTGACTTGATTTAAGGCATCTGTATAGATTCAGAAGAATAAGTATATTGGTTCCTAAGAGGTACAAAGGTAATGCAGGAAGCCCTGGAGGACTATGATACAGCCAAGTTTATATCTAAAACCTCCTTCCTTCATTTTTGGGGTGAGTTACACACACAAGGTGAGTGCTTTTCAACAAAAGGGGGGCTCTTATGATAGACTGGTAATGACATCAACTCATTCCACCAATATTGTGTTTCCTCCTATGTTGGAGGCACTTTGGTAGGCTCTATGGAAGATATAATGATGAGGAGGCTTAATCACTGCTGTCAAAGAGCATTCTGTGTCTATACACAGTGTTACAGGCTGAATTGTGTCCCCTAAAACTCCACTATAGAAGTCCTAACTCCCAGTAACTCAGAATGTAATCTTATTTGGAGGTAGGCAAATTAGCATAAAGTCATTAGAGAGGGCCCTAATCCAATGCAACTGGGGTCCCTCAAGGGGCAGATTTGCAGACAGACACACAGGAAGAACGCTATGTGTGATGGAGACAGAGAATGGGATGATGTGTCTATAAGTGAAGGGATGCCAACGATTGTGAGCAAGCCACCAGAATCTCAGAGAGAGGACTGGACAGATTCTTCCCCCCAGGCCTCAGGAGGAAGCAACCCTGTGACATCTTGATCTTAGACTTCCAGCCCCGACTGTGAGATGATCCATTTATATTGTTTAAGCTTCCCCATCTATGGTACTTTGTTAAGGTAGCCCTAGCAAAAAATAAAATAAAATCTATCAACCATATATGTTTGAACAAAATACATCTCTCTCTATACAAACATACACAGAATTCGGTAGAATGTAATGGGTGCTCCAAGTGAAGAGCGATATTATATTCAGCAGGACCCTTTACTTCTGATCAGAAAGAGAAACAAAAGTCTTTATACAGGAAGTGGTAGTCACATTTCACACAAGTTAAAAGCCATAATAAATCACAAGCCAAACATAGGAATTTATTACTATAAAACTATAAAACTATTGACCGCAAAGCTGTTTTGTTTTAAGCTAAGGAACTCACTTCTTTTACATGCCATTTCTCAAGTGAGTTCAAGACAACTATATGAAGGGTTTATTTATTTATTTATTTATTTTTAGTTTATTTATTTATTTTGAAACAGAGTATGCAAGCAGAGGGGGAGGAAGTGAGAGGAGGGAAAAGGATTCAAAGCCATGAACCATGAGATCAAAACCTGAGCTGAAGTTGGACGCTTAAACTACTGAGCCACCCAGGTGGCCTATATGAAAGAATTAAATGACACACTTCATACCCGAACTTCCACAGGTATGCATTCTCTTAACCAGAAAAGAGTTTTAGTAATATCATCTTCCTCTTCTTTTTACTCCCTCTACTGTGATATCCAGTGTAAGATAAGGTGCTATCCCTCCTCCAGTACAAGAATACTGGCTTGGTTGGTTTTCTAGACCAGGGATGGTTTGCAAATACACTAACTCACTCTCTGGCTGCCGCCCTCATTTCACGAATATGTACTAGTCACTTGCAGGTGACTGACATTTAGGTGACCTTTGGTCCTGGAACTGGTCTGTCTAGAGAAACCATAACCAGGCCCTCATTAGTTTAGGTCTCTACCCAACCCAACCATTATCAAGCTTTAGGAGAACTATAAATTGCCTGACTTTTCTAAACCATCCAACTTAATAATCTTCCCCAAAGCATTTTTTTTTGATGCTCTGATCATTTGCCAAGTCATTTTTATGAGCCCATAATCTAGCAGAACCAAGCTCACCTACTTTCCTTTCGGAATTCTTTTCCCTGTTGAGCTCTGTAACCTGATTGGATTCTTCTTGTCTAATCTTTTCATATAGATGGTATGAATTTGATTTCTCCTGACTGCAAGTAACAGAGACAAACTCCAGAAAGAATAAGAAAGATGAGGCATTTTATTGAGCAGATTATCATATTTCAGGAGCAACTGAACTGCCAAACGCTACGAAGGGCAAGAATGAGGGTACCTCCAGGGGCCTCTGCAGCAGGAAGTCCTACCCCTTCTCACTAGATGCTCCCATGACTCCCTGGCTCAGCTCTGGGGACTCTGGGGACTTCTGATTTCCATTTCCCATCACTTTCACATTTTAAACTCCCCAGAATAAAATCCTGATTGGCATAGCTTGCACGGGGCACTCATTCTGGACTGGGGTCAGAGTCATATAGCTCTATCTTAGACATGCTCTGCTATGGTCTGAAGACTGTTCTCCAAGAGGTAAACAAGTCTTAGTGTCTGCCATATGGATTTGTTATCTGGACTTCATATATGTGTTGTCCTTTCTTCGGAAAGTGCTTTCTATCTATTCCCTAATTAAACCTTACTTGGACCTGCAGCAAAAACAAACAATCAGATACCTTGTATTTTTTAATGTAGTAAGTTTTACGTTCATTCCATCTGGGCTAACTCCATTTGAGATTTTCTGTTAAAACACCTAGTTGGAATTCACCCTGTATGTTGCTTCCTTCATATTATCTTGGCCCCATCCACTATCGCTGCGACTTAAAAATTCATACTGAGCTCACTCCTCATTTGTTTCTTCTAGAATACAGAACTAGCCTTTAGTCTATATATTGCTTTCTGCATATTGTCCTATAGTCTCCATTGTCAGCATGATTGAATTTATAGTGAGCACACTCTTAGAAATGTTATCAACTGTCAATCATATACATGTTTTGTGACCATGTATAATATCAGAACCAGAGAGTACACTCTTCTGAGACACAAGCAAATCAGGAAAAACCTTCCTACTCTAATTTATATCCTTCATACCATTACCAGCAAGACTGTTTAAATTACCAACAACAAGATTTTAAAAGACTCGGGCAGTTTGAAGGGATGTCAATTTAGAAAATCTACAGGATAAAAGAGAAACTCCTGGGGCACCTGGGTGGCTCAGTCAGTTAAGTATCCAAGTTCAGCTTAGGTTAAGAATCCCGCAGTTCATGGGTTTGAGCCCTGTGTCAGGCTCTGTGCTGATAGCTCAGAGCCTGGAGCCTGCTTTGGATTCTGTCTCTCCTTCTTTCTCCTTTCCTCTCTCTCTCCCTCCATCCCTCCCTCCTTCCCTTCCTCCCTCCCTCTCTCTCCCTCTCTCTCTCTCTCCCCCTCTGTCCCTCCCTCACTTGCACTCTGTCTCTCTTTGTCTCTCAACAATAAATAAACCTTAAAAATTTTTAAAAACCCTCTTATCTCCCCATATTCTTTGTAAACAAATAATCTAATTGTGGCCAGATATGTATAATAATTATTATCTGATCTGACCAGTAGCTAAAAATCAACAAAAAAGTAAAAAATGGGAAACTTTAGAGTAAAAAGGGAAGAGCAGAGATAAGAAAACAAAGCCTAATGTCTAAGAGATGAAAAATGAATGGCGACCAATCTGTGAAATAATTTAATATAAGTTACACCAGGTAAGACTGTAACAGGGAGGGAGAATTGTCTCAGGTACAAGACCATCTAGAATACTCTCAACAGTGATAAAAGTCTTTTAGAAAACAGGAAAGCAACTGGTATGCAAGCAAAAGCAGATATTTTTGAAGAATAATAATAGCATAACTACTGGGCAGAAAAATTCTGTCAAAATTGGTTATTATAAACTTTCTGATTTTTGCAAATACACCTAAGCATTTATAATTACCATCTGTTCTGCTGATATAGTAAGAGAAGTATTTTTGAATGAAGGCATCTTTTGATTCTTAAGAGAGGAGAAGAGCAAGTGGTAAGTGGTTCAGGGACAAGAAAAATCCACTTTCAGAAGGATGGCAGACACCCACTCTCCCTGAAGGCAGATGATGGTGAAAGTGGTGAGCACTATTCTTTGAACACATTTTGGTTACTTTTAAGCTAAAGGAGAATATGAATAATAATGTCAATAATACTTTCATAGTGATTATAATCCAAGCACTTTCCAGATAGTTATTAACTCATTTAATCTTCACCCTAACCACAAGGGAGCCACTATTATCTCCATTTTACATATAATGAAAACAGGCACAGAAAGATTAGGTATCTTCCCCACGATCTCAAAGCTCTTTAGTGACGATGTCAGGGTGTGGATACAGGAACACTCTTGCCTTCAAGGTCCCCTTCTTAACCATAATGCTATGCTGTCCATGTGACTCTAGCTGGACTTAGAATTTTCACGTCGCGTGTAGTCGTTCAGAAATATGGACTCTAAAGAAAAAAATCTTCATGAAATTTCCCAAGAAGCTCTCTGAAACTTTATCTTAATTCCCCTTGGGACACAGGGAACTGAAGCAGCAGAACAGAGTTGTGGTTAACAGAACAGACTCCGGAGTCATGCTACATGGGTTCGGAATCCCTTCTCTCCCACTTGCCCCTTCAATGACCAAGGGAAATTTACATATCCTGTTACAGTGTATCATTATTTACAATTAGCACTGCCTCTTTTCTGCAGGAGGATCTGGCTTCCCTACCCCACTGATATCAGCTTTGGCCAATGAAATGTGTGTGGAAAAAACGTGTAATTTCAGGGCAGGAACTGGGCAAGAGCCAGGACGAGGCGTGTCGTGTTTTCTCTCATGATCAGTAGTGTTCAACAAAGAGGATGGCTTGGGCCCTGGAGTGAGGTTGCCTCAGAGCAGAGGAACAGGTCCATCTCAGACATGTAGAAGGGTAAGAAATATGCCGTCGTTCTTGTCACTCACTAGGCTTCTGGGGCTGTTTGTTACTAAGACCCAACGGCCTCTCTTCACTCATACATTCTCTGTGCCTCAATGTGCTGGGTGTTTCCAGGGCTGTTGTGGGGATTAAAGGAGTTATTTTGATCAAGTATGTAGAACAGTGGCACGGTAAGTTTTACTCCTTATACTTATTTTTATCTATAAATGGAGGGAGAGAAAGAAGTATTAGGGAGCCAGATACTCACCTGAAAAGAATACAAGCAGCGAAAAGACTGCCAAAGGAAACACCCCCAATACTAATCAAATCAAATGCCTTTCTGTTTCTCAAATTCTTTCAATTCAGTTCTCACATCATACTGGTTGCCCTTTAGGCTTTTTGCAAACTTCTCTCCCATGCTTCCATAACAACCTGGGAATATCACTGACTTGTTGACAATTCAGGGCTTTAATATTGCTGACCCAGGCTCCAGATACTCTGCCTTCTACAAAATTCAGTTACTTTGGCCATAAAGATATTCCTCCTCCATTTCCCTCAGTGATCTTTATGGAAACAGAGCTGAACACAAGTTTTCCCATCTGTGGAACACAATTTTAGTGAGATAATAATAGATGTTAGCTCTTTTTCTAAGGGTGAAGGATTAGATAATTTGACAAGTTTCTTTGTTTCATGAGTTTGGCTTTCATTTGCTAATGTGCAAATTTTTATAGTAAGACTCTTGCCAATTAACATTCCACACAACTTGCTTTCAGAGGACACCTCAGCTGACCACTCCAGATACTGTAATAAGCAGATACTGAGACCTCTTATGCCCAAGAGGAAGATTCTGTGAGGCTCCTTCTAATCCATTCTAGAAATCAGACCACTAAAGTGGGAGGCCAAAAAAGATCTTTGATATCATTACCTTCATTTTAAAGATGGGAAAATGGAGACTCAAAGAGTGTGAATATCTTGCTGAGAAATATAAGTCAGTCGAAGAGCAAAACCAAGATACAACAGAGTCATTAACTATAGGAGCTAAGCCAGTGCTATTTCCAGGGCTGACTATGTTTCAGAGAAAACCACTGGGGCACATGAGTGTATCTGGATACAATGAAAATATGTTAAAAATTCAATCGACAAATCCATTCACTCCATGTAACTAAACATTTTAACCGGATTTTCACCTGACCTATTCACAAAAGCCAAAGAGGTTACTGAGAAAGATACAGAAAGAGTGCCCCATTTTACTAAGGCCATATGTAGGACTGAGTCAATATCAGGGCTTAACTAACCTGAGATATAAAACAGATCGAGTTAATTCATTACATCCAAATGATTTATTTGGCAGTTACTTACTATATAAACAACTTAACTGCTATTTTCCCCCAAAATAATAATCATTAGAATGGCTTTCCTATCCAACAAAAAAATGTGATAGAGGCAATAGCAAGATCAATGTTCAGAAAATAAATACTGAAGGGGCGCCTGGGTGGCTTAGTCGGTTAAGCGTCTGACTTTCACTTAGGTCATGATCTCGCGGTTCGTGGGTTCGAGCCCCGCGTCGGGCTCTGTGCTGACTGCCAGCTCAGAGCCTGGAGCCTGTTTCAGTCTGTGACTCCCTCTCTCTCTGACCCTACCCTGCTCACGCTGTCTCTCTCTCTCCCCTAGAAATAAATAAAAATATTAAAAAATAAATAAATAAATAAATAAATACTGAAGGCAGCTATAGCTGCTTTTGGCTGTTACTGGAGGCAAATAAAACCCAAAGTTATTTCTAGCACTCATCACTTTAATGATTTCTAAATTTTTTACTCTAAAAGAAATGTACTGGAGATTAATAAATTTTACGTGAAAACAAATGGAAGGTGTAAATTGCTTAGGGGTTCCCTCTGTTTATTTTCATTCTAGCCATTTTTCCCAAACCCAGAAGAAAGATATTCCCTAAAGCTCTGCATGGCTTCTGGCAAAATCATCTCCCATATAACTAAGTAAAGAAAGGATGTATTTTTAGTGGATAATGATAAAACTGAGATTTACAGCAAAAAACGTTATTGATCACAAAAGATTTGCTTTTTTCTTTTCCCATTTTTCCTCCACTCCCTGGCTAAGTTCTCATGGCTAAAAGACAAAAGAGAAAACAAAACAAAGAGAAAGGGATTTTATAGGCACCCAAATACAAGAACGTTACAATAGTTGAAAGTAACAATAAAAACATTGTCATAGATGGGAATTCCATTAAAGCAGGACAATACATCTGCCTTGGAGAAACGCTCAATCCCTTAAAAATATTTACTGATAGACAAAGTCCAGAGCTGAAGCACATTTGTGGGATCAAAGGCAAAATAACCAGCAATGTCCTCGTTAGCTCAAAAGGAAAGCAAACCAAACAAGAGACTCTTGCAAATGGAGAATGTCTTGAATACAATACAATAAGACTGTTGTATGTGACACCTTGATAAATTAAAGAAACAGAAACACTGTCACAAAAAGAAAAGGAAGAAAGGAAGGAAATTCACAAACAGCGCCCACAAAAGATGGATAAGAAAGTTTTAAGAGAATACGTGCATTGATTAAAGGCAAGCAAGGAAAACAAGATAGCTGCTCTATCTAGCTAACCCCCCACTGCAGATGTCTATTGTATTGTTTCCTTTGGCACTGACTACAAGAGAGCTTCAGCCTATGTCTCATAATGCTATTATTTATAAAATAGAAGAAAAACATCCTGATAAGAATATACCTCAATAGGAAAAAAGTCTCCTATATAATCTGAGGGTACAGATGAAAAAGAATGCTTTTTCAAAGTAATAACAATTACAAAGCAACCAGTGACCAAGATAAGCACTTGCAGAAGGGAGCCACACGGAATCTATTCAACCAACCAGCTTTTCTGTTATGTGAATCCAAGAATGGATCACTGCCACTCACTGGGAAAACCTGTGGTGCTGTAAAAATCAGCACCATCAGTGTATGTTTGGAGGGAGGAAAATGTCAAAGAAAAGAAGCAAGCTTCGCAAGAAGCAGAGGAAAGGCTGATAATCCAACTCCTTGTAATTTTTCATTCAACATTATATTCATTGACCTATTGCATTTAAGTCAGTATGGAAGGCCCACGGTTTTGAAAAGTACAAACATACACGGTGGCTCCTGTTCTCCAAAAGTGACAACCTGCAAAGTAAGTACTTTAGGTCCATGATCTTAGCAATGCCTCTTTCTTGAACATATAAATAGAATGTTCAACTGTGGAGGTGAAGTTCTTTTCACACTCTGGCCAGTGTCCGTCATACAAATATTATTTGCTGATACAGCACATTATGCTGAAATAAAAAAATCAAAATAGAGTGAATTACAAGTCCAAGTTTACAAACTATTGCATATGGGTGTTCCCTGTTTTGTGACCTTACACATATACAATATGTATGTATGTATAACTACATTTAAATATCAGTAACTTTATATGCTAAGTGCCATCTAATCAATTATTTCAAAGACTATTTTGATAATTTGCTAGAGGTGGGAAAGAATAAAAAAATACATAATTATTTGGCCAGTACTTACTGAGCCATTCGTATGTGACACGTACTGCTCTATATGAGTCTACACGTATTATCTTACTGAATCCTCACAAATCTCTCCTTTTCACCCATAAGCAATCAGACCTTCTGAATGAATCTCCTGTACTTTAAGCCACTGCACTATACTCCTAGCCACCTACATACACAGCAGATTTCTGTAGTCCCTAATTCGTTGTTGGCTACAAATGGAATTTTATCCTGCTTCTGAAACAGGATCAAACCAAGGGTGATTCTGGCACTGATCCCCAGCAAGGTCTGCAGCAGGGTAGGCCCCACAGCACAGTTAGGGCTTTCGAGCAGACCCACACCCCTGTAAGGACACAAGTCTAAACATCTAAACCAAACTGACTCCAAGACAGGCTTTAAGTTTCCCCTCTAAACTAGAAGGCCTGAGTTTCAGCTTTCCCGAAACTATCAGGCAGTTACACATTGCCCAAGGCAGGAGAAACCACCCTTGCAACACCCAATCAGGAAAGGCCAGAGACCACCCTCCACATTACTAAGGGAGAGGCCTGGAGATAGAAACTATAGATAGGACTCTGTTATCTAATGTTAAAGTTAACCCGTTAGTCATCGAACAAGACCCTAGGCTCGCTCTGTGATTGGTTGAATTTAAAGGTACTCTAAATGTTGTAATTGGATCCTGCTAAAAGTAATGAATACTCTAGACAATGTGTATGGTCAAACCCGCTGTCAATAATGTTGAATAATTATGACTGGATCACTGTTCCCATGTCACAACTTCTGTAACTCCCCTGTCACAAACCCCATTAAAAACCCTTCTCTGCCCTTGTTCAGGGCTCTCAGTACAGATCCACTGCATTGGTGAGGTCTGAGAGCCTGAGCTCGAGACCGTAAAAAAGCCCTTTGCCTCTGCATGCGTGACTCAGTCTCCCCGGTGGTCTCTGGTCGTTGAGGATACTGAGATCTGGGTATAACACCCCAACTTATGGCAGACACTCAGGGGCTCTCCTCATGAGGGTTCAACATAGGAAATTCAGGCATGCAAGTGACAGGAGCACATTCGCACAGGGAACAGGTTAAAGTCCAGATTTCCAAGTCCAGAATGTCAAGAAAGGCAGGGTCTTGTGAGGGGATTTCAAAGCTGGAGGTCAGCTGAGGGTGTAAGGTTCAAGGACAGAACTCCAATGTCGCAAGGTATGATGGCAAATAGCTAAGACTCTGATGAAGTGAAGAATGTGGTAGAATTTCAAGACATTCACACAGAAAGAGACAAATCTGCATAGGAATGATTTGAACACACGCCTAGGTGCTTTTAAGTTTACTTCTCAAGAAAATCATAGTCTTTAAATGAAAAGTATCAATCGACTATTGTTCTGTTCAAACTATGGCATTATTAGTTTTCTGGACTCTGATAGGTCTGTTTTGAAAAATGGCAGGTCTAGATATCTATAGCACTGATATTGCATGAGGAATGGGCTGGCTTTAGGAACATTAATTCTGGCCCTGACCATTGTGTATTCTTTAACACATTGCTCATATCTGGAGACATCTGTTAGGAACAAAATCTAAGCTTGTACTTTTGGTGACTTATCTTCCACTTTGACACTCAGCACTTGGCTATGAGCTAAACTTTATGGATTCATTCAAATTTCAGACAGAGAGGCAACAGAAGGCTTGAGATCAAATTTTACTTTTAAAATGTCTAAAGTTTTAAAGATTGGCTTTGCTTTTTAGAAGAATTGAATATATTAAGGGAAGAACTATGGGATAAATATATCTAAAGTATGCAATTTATTATTAAGGAAAAATTTATATGAATATAGACATTTAGCTAGGGAGATGGACCATGTCTGACTCAGTAGAGAGCTCAGTGCACATAAGGCTTTAGTAGATGCTTCTTGCACTGAAATTACTTATCATCTGAGTTCCAGATACATTATCTTCAAACTTGAGTAATAACATATTCATTCTTCATTATTCAGATTACCCATTTGCAAATTTGCCTACTCAGTAAAGTTTATTTGCAACCCCAAAATCAATACTTAAGGAATTTCACAATCACTTGCAGAAATGAACTGTCCAGGGGTGCCTGGATGGCTTAGTCGGTTAAGTGTCCGACTTTCGCTTAGGTCATGATCTCGCAGTTCATGGGTTCGAGCCCCGCGTCGGGCTCTGTGCTGACTGCCAGCTCAGAGCCTGGAGCCTGTTTCAGAGTCTGTGACTCCTCTCTCTCTGACCCTCCCCTGCTCACGCTGTCTCTCTCTCCTAGAAATAAATAAAAACATTAAAAAATATATTAAAAAAAAAAAGAACTGTCCAACAAAAAATCATAGTCACTGACCTGAATATTCCCAGGTAAGGATAAACAGGGACACTGTAGCTTTCATGACTACAAACAAGTGTCTTTTTCATTATTTATTTGGTGTCATATTTTTACACTTTTATGGTTTTTGTTGCTGATTTTGCTTTTTGAAATGGCCCCCAAATGATGAAATGCTATTTATTGCTTCTAAGCACAGACAGACTGATGTGTCTTACAGGTAAAAATCATACATTAGATTAGTTTAATTCAGGTATGAATTACAGTGCCATTGATCACGCGTCTGATGTTAATAAATAAATAATATATATTAAATAAGGGTCCTTAAATGGAAACACACAAAGAACCCGCATGAAGTTAGGTACTGAGCAGATGATTAAAATGTTATCCTGTGACAGAGGCTCACAGGAACCTGTGTATTTAACATTCCTAGGAGCAGTGCTTCAACATTCATGAATTCAGTGATTGTGGAAACTTTCTATAACATAGCTGCTGCAAATGATGAGAGCAAACTACTTACTCCACCAATTTGTTTTGTTTTGTTTTGTTAGTTAGTTAATTAGTTTGTTTGTTTGTTTTAGGTCTGGGAAAATGTAGGCTAATGACCTGGTGAAGTGCCCAGCACAGATAGGCACTTAAAGAATTATTACCTACTTAAAGCAAAACCACTGTCATCTTAGGTGCCTCCAAACAAAATGACTAAAAATATCAAACTCACATTCACTATATTTCATTGAAGAGGATATAAAAAAGGAAACTGTATTTAAACATATCACTAAAGTCAAAATACTAGAAGAGGGAAATAGGAAGATATTTATAGAAAGTCAAAAGGCATCTGAGGTCTTGGTCAGGATAATGTTATCAGAAAGTATAGTATCATTTCTGCTAATTAAAAAATCATGGTCTCTTATGCATAAATCCTCCAAACTAATCCAATTAAAGTGGCAATTCAAATGTGAGCCTATCAATGACAAGTCTATTGCGTCTATAGGTTTCAATTATTAAGTTGTTGTGATAATAACCAATACAGGGTTTGAGCATAAAGCACATGTAAGAGCAGAACTTGTCAGCAAGAAATACTCTGATTAGATGAAACCGCAGAACTTACTTTAGAAAATGTTAGTGTATCACTTATAAAAACAAAAAAAATGCTTCACCTTAATCAAGGTGCATTAATGAATCAATTAATCAATTGGCAAATCATAATATTCTGAAACAGAGATAGTTGTGTGTGTGTGTGTGTAAGAGTGTAACCAAGAAACTCTTTCTTAGTAGAGATAAGACCATTTTAATTAAGATTTCACTAATTTGGAATCAAGAGTTAACCAAGTATTTTAACAAAATTACCTGAATAAAAGAATTCTAAAATTACCGTAAAGAAGACTGAACTTGTAAGGCATGGTATTAAGAATTAAAAAAAAAAAAAGGGGGTGCCTGGGTGGCTTAGCCGGTTAAGCGTCCAACTTTCGCTTAGGTCATGATCTCGCGGTTCGAGGGTTCAAGCCCCGCGTCGGGCTCTGTGCTGACTGCCAGCTCAGAGCCTGGAGCCTATTGCAGAGTCTGTGTCTCCCTCTCTCTCTGACCCTCCCCTGCTCACGCTGTCTCTCTCTCTCTCCCTCTCTCCTAGAAATAAAAATATTTTTTAAAAAAAGAATTAAAAAAAAACTTGTCAAGATTATGAAAGCGTCTATTTGCATATAACTTATTTATTCAACCAATATGCATAATTCCCCCATAAATTTACTGAGTTATGCTCTGGGCCAGCCATCAGAGATTCCCCAGAGAAAAGGGCAGACACAGAACAGTATTTCAGAAGCTCAGAAGCGAGGAGGTGAGACAGACTTGTCAACAAATGCACTGCAAGGTGATAAATACAATTGAAGATTTAAGTGCAAAGCAAGAAAAACACTACCACGCTGAGGCTGGTACTTTGACAAGAACCTTTTAAACGGGTGCCTCATGTTCACATTAAAGTAAGGCTTCTTCAGAGGCCACTTTACTGAGCCAGCTCTAGTGAATAGAAATACCAGAAAAGTAACACAGCTGCAATTCCATAGGGTTGAGAGGGAGACCTCACTGACTCCGATCAGTTTGGACCTCTCTCCTCTTACTCTTGGCGTCACTTTGGCAACCAAAAGCACAGCTAAGTAATTAAATTACTAAGCCAGAGGCTAAAAGCTTTGGATCCTGCCCATGGTGCTGCTGGCTGGCAGAGACCATGGAAGGAGAGGATCTTCAACTCTTTCCAGTGAAAACTTGTCATGTACTCTCCCCTGTGAGAAAGAGTTAGATTTCCATCACCTTGAAGGTAGCTGGCTTAGTCAACAGATGGGTAGCTTAATCACTTTAGTCCCCCTGTGAAAAATGACACTTGAATTTTCTGAGCACCTACTTTATCCCTTTCTCACCTCCCTCTGTTTTTAATACAATATATATGTGGTTTTACGTCCTTTCCCCAGCTTAGGATGTGAACAGTTTATGTGTCTGAGGCTGCTGAAGAGGAAGAGGATTGGTTGAAAGAACTCAGTTCCCCACAAGTAGGTGCCTGCCCACCAAATGTCAAAAGCCTAGAGCCAAGGAGGCCTTGCTGTGGAACATGAGGCACCTTTCTACCCACCCGGACTGACTGGGCTGTATTTAAAGTGACCTACAAAGTCCATTCCTCATCAGGCTTCCTTCCTGGAAGGAAGGTAAGAGCTCCCACTCCAGGCACTAGGGAGATGCCAGTGGGAACCAGAAAGAAGGCAAAGGCTTAGAGACCTGTAAGATTTCTGGACTTAAGGCACATGAGAAATGAACTTGAACATGACATCAACATGAACATGACACCAAAGAATGAGCAGAAAAAGGAGACAAAGAAGTTCAATAATTTAAATGTAAATTGCATGAACTGCATTGATATAAGTTTTTTAAAAAATAATTCACTCAAGATAAATTTAAAACAAAGCTATTTATGTATTTTTATAATTTATAACTTTTATTACATATAACTTAATATATCTTTTATGTGTATATCTGTACATTTACGTATTTTATGTATAGGTTATATATTTGTGAATATTTATTTACATCTATGACATTCCATATAGTTATGTATATATATCACACCAAATTTAGTGTTTATGTACATATAACACCATGTATATAGAACACTATATTTGTGTATATATAACACTAATACTCAACTGTGTATTATACACACACATATGTATACAAATGTATGACTGCTATTTACCCAAATACACTTCCTATTCTTCTAGACATATTCCCTGCATCCTTTGCAGTTATGATTCCAGTCAATGAACTGTGAGCACAGTGATCTGTGTTACCTGTAAGTCTGACCCATAACGTTTTACATATGGTTCCATGCAGTATCCAATTTTGGCACACGACAATGGAGGAGACCCTACAGAAATCTTGGAAGCCGTAGTTTGAACACAGTAGACCGTCCATCAACCTGGTTCCTTGAGCAACTGCATGGAGGAAGCTTTCCCCACTAAATCTGAATAGTTCTATTATATAAACAGAAAACAGATTTATTAGCTAAACCACTAGAGGTTGGAATTTTTTTTTAATCACAGTAAAACTTACCCTTTCAATTCCAGAGAGTTGTGAGTACCTCACATTTTTGGTCAACAATGAGGCATGTTTCCAATACATCCTTCCTATCTCCCTTCTATTCCTGTGCTTATCTGTCTTTCTCTCTTTGCATAGAGATGTGCTCATATGAGCCAGCAGAGAGAAGGACAGTTATTTGAGCAGACTGCTATCAATATCATTTTGAGGGGCAGATGCCGAAACATGCATGTGACATCTGTGAGAGAAACTGACCAGCTTAACTTTTCCAAATGTATGCAGACTACAGGGCCATTATTCCAAATCCAAAGGCAAACACCACAGCCCCCAGAGAAACACAAATAAAATAGTGAGTGTAACAAAGAGCACACAGACATCAAAAACAAAAACCTAAATTGTTCTCAGCATCCTATCCCAAGGTTGTGATTGTGACTGTACATTTTCTCGGGGCTGAGGACAGGAATGTAGAAGCATGTCTGCAGGTTCTAGCATCTTATGGGTACATGGAAACACGATTTTAGTGTAGGACTCAGGGAGGTTGAATTCAATGCATCATTTCACAGAAAGCAGCACATTGGGCGGAAAAAAACTAGAACACAGGAAGCAATCTGGAGATCACAGTTCTGGTAAGGTAGCTAAAGAAATCAGGTTCGTTTCTCTAACATTCAGTACTTACACTTGTCTACACTTTCTTTAAATGCCTTCCAGTAAAGACTCCTAAATCTTACTAGGCTGGGCAAATGAGTACCCTTGAAGGCAAAACATTCTTTCTTATTTCCAAATAAATCAGCGCTGTGGTCACTTCTCCTCTATGTCTTTCTTCCCTATACGAGATTCCATGAGACATGTTTGATGACCAGTAAAGCTAAGAGAGCATTTCAGATGTCAGGGACTGTGCTCTGGCTTCTAGTTCTTCCCCCACCCAAATGTATGTTTCCAGATAAATCACAACCTCTGTGTTCTCACCTTCCTCATGGTAAAAGCAAGAGGAATGGATAAAAGAGACTCTGTAAATCCTCTTTCAGCTCTATCAGTCTAATGTGTTAGCATGTAATTTATCTTCTATTCCAGGCTAATAACCACCCCAATTCCTTTATTAGGTCCTTATGTTAGATGTAAAATCCATAACGTAAAACCTAGTTTTAAAATGCCATTTTATAGTCAATCAGGCTGGATTCCCATAACTATGATTTTTTCATACCTGACAATCAAATCAGCCAAATACACTTATCAAAATCCATTTAATACATCATGTGCAGGCATCTTCCAAAGTATGTTCCCTTGTTATATTTACCAGAAAGATTTTTTTAAATGATCAGCTGCCTCAAAATTAATTAATGATATAGTTCACACTACAAAGTTACAAGCCAAATTCCATCATAACTAATGCATTTTCAGTGTAGCTCAAATTGCAAAGGATAGTGAAACTCCAGCTGATGGCCCATTTCTTTAGAGCAATATGTGAACGAACAAATATACAGAAGTATAGTCCTTAATGCATATTTTGAATATATTCTGTGAAATACTGTGTGACGAAATGCTAGAAAATTAAGGACATCTATTGAAACTTCACTTCTTCCTATATACTCTTAACCTTTTCTACTATATAATCAGACTATAGGAAATCAGAGTATTTACTTGTACCTGCTAGACTCCAATTTTTTCTACCCATAGAAATTCTCAAGTCAAAGAATTATTGTATAGCCCATTAGTTGATTTCCTTCAAACACCACTGCTTTTCATTTTTGCCCTGTTCACGCACTGCATTCCAAAGTGTTTTGAAGGAAATCAAAATGAGGTAAATAAAACTGAAACGCTGCTTCACCAACAATTT
Organism: Proteles cristata cristata; assembly: GCA_017311185.1. Taxonomy (NCBI): domain Eukaryota; kingdom Metazoa; phylum Chordata; class Mammalia; order Carnivora; family Hyaenidae; genus Proteles; species Proteles cristata. The sequence goes on along the minus strand of JAESUZ010000367.1, from coordinate 696,182 downwards.
TTTTTTTAATGAAAATCAGGTGTAATTGAAAGAAAATGATTATACGCCTTGCTGGAACTTGTTCTATTTTTTAGAACAAATGTTCACACTCACCTAATGGATGTTTCCATCTGCTTCTCTCATTTTGGTTTCCATTAGCTTTAAATTGTAATACATTGATAAGTTACCAAAATCTTACTACCTAAAATTTTTTAACTCTGGCCTAATATTTTTTCAAATCACACTCTACCAAAAATGAGTTCTGTTTTTTGCCATTCAGATTTCAACAATTAATCTTTAAGTTGACAGAAAAAGAGATCTTATCAACATTTGGGGAAAATCAGATTTCATCATCATCCAAAAGTGCTAATTCTAGACCTCTGTATTCTATAATCAAGAACTTAGCCCTGCAGAGAGAGTATCTATTCTTTTGGAGCCTAAAGTCCACATTTAATGTGTAGGTATATTTTGAAAAGATAGGAACTAGTAAAATAATAAGACACAAACATTAAACAGAAACCCAGTAGATAATACATTCCAATTGGACATCAAGTCATATGTATTTGTGGCTCAGGCCAGTACAAAAGTGACATGGTAAAAACAGACGTGACAAACCTTGACCTTACCAAACCCTGGTAAAAAGCAAAAGCTTCAGTACAGCGTCCATACACTTTGTCCTCCCCATGCCTCACCTCTGACGTCCCCAAAGTAGCTGCATAACTGATTTATTTTCCATCCAGATGGTTGGCGTCCTGTAGACAGACTTAAAATGCTAACTGTGTCTTGGGCATGCTTATTCAGTGAGTCTTGAAAGCCATTATTCACTAATTTCATGTGGAAATGAAATTTCAGCTTCCCATTGTGTAGAAATAACTTGGCCACTTATACTACATACAAAAAGTGCTTCTCACCAGGCAGGAGTGGATGGCTGGAATGCAAAAGCTTTCCTGGCTCAGGCCCAAGCTGGCATATGGTGGCCCCACCAACCACCTCCATATAGAATACTAGGTGAATGCTTTAAGCAAGCCCCGATAATGTGATTTACAAAGCCCACACTGGACAGTTGCTGTTTGCCTCTCTTTTCATTCAGGATGGAAGATTAATCTTTTCTCAAATAAAAGCATTTGATGACATTTTGTGCCCTCGCATCCATCCTCCCCATGTTACTGGCTACTATAATTTTGGTGTATCTAGAAATAATCATGAGTTTCTAAGCTTTCTTATTTTATCATTGTCTTATTCTTGATTGTAATTCTCAAGATAGGCGTCACCCTCTGTTTCAAGTCTGGAACTAGAAGGCAAAGAAAGCTGGCTTTCAGAGAGCAGGTCAGAGGTTTTAGTAAAGCCTGTGTGCTTTGCTTTTGTGCAACATTACCACACTGTACTTATAAACAACTATTGACATTTTTTTTGGAACTTCATTCCAGAAATTGTTTGCTTTCACGTGTCAAAGAACTCTCTTCCCTTCTGTCTTTGGGATTTTACCAGAATCGACAATGCCACTCACCAGTAATAGATAAAAATTCACATATAGATATACATTAATATTTCACACTGTGACTGAGGAGCTCAAAGCATTTTAAAAACACTGCCAAAATCATTGGTGACTTCCATCCCTGAAATCTGACTTTCAGATCTTCCCGAGAAGATTTATGTACATCGTGTTTGCAAAATACAATGTGTATTTATAAACACAGGCATTTATCTAATACTCAGCAACAGATGTAACAAGTCATATCCTGGGACTGGCAAAAGTTCCCAGAGAAATGAGATCGGCTTGCCTACGGCGGTCCTTTCTCTCTCCTTTTGAGGTATAAATGACTTTCCCTCATCTCCTACTTTTATCTACCCTACCACATAGCTCTCTGTTTCTTCCCCTGTATCCTCAGAAGGCTAATGACCCTTCTTCTCTCAGATACCCCAGGAATGTGTTTGTGTCCACTGGCCTTCCCCAGGCTTGTCTGCTATACAACTGAATTTCAGGATGAGATGAGCGATATAGATTATGAGAATATTTAGGACAATAAAAATAAACATGACCAAGACAAAAGAGCTCAATCTCTATTCTGAATTACTCACCCAATTTCTAAAAGTAGCCAATGCTGTCAGAGTTGACTTGGAAGATACCCTGTTTTCTTTTATTTTTCTTTTCTCAACAATAAAAACAGCTGACAGTGCACTCAGAAAAATCTACTCTGACTTGTTCCTGGAATCACAGCCCACTAAAAGAAAGGGAGATGGCCTTCCATAGGAAGGGAGGAAGGGAGGAAGGGAGGAAGGAGGGAGGGAGGGAGGGAGGAAGGAAGGAAGGAAGGAAGGAAGGAAGGAAGGAAGGAAGGAAGGAAGGAAGGAAGGAAACAAGTAAATGTGATTTAAAAACAAGGATCTGGCTCCAGCACGGAGGTGACATCCAGAGACAAACAGTGGACATTCCAGAACTTCTAGGAGGGGCTTCAAAGGAGCAACCTGGTTGGAATGAGGAGGCATGGTATCTGTCGTAAAGCTTTATTTGCAAAAACAACTCACATTTATAATTGGACTGTGGGTTTACTAAGGGTGGCCAGTGTGGGTGGCCAATGCAGATGCTACCATTAACCATTTTTTTGAAAAACCCTGGAAAGAATATAGCTACTGTATGCACTAGCATTCAGACTCTTAGAAGTCAACTTTCATCTCTCAGCATTAAAATAAATGTAAATAATGGGGGAAAATTCTGAGACTCTATAATGGCACTCAAAAAAATGCACAATTCTAAACTGAGAGACAAACAAACATGAAAGCAAACAAGAATGTCGATTCTTTTACTGTACCTTGTAGGCCATTACTGGGAAGGTTTTTATTAGTAGAAGGCCTATATGATGGAGTACTTTTTATAAAAGATCAGAGCATCACTGTTACAAATATTAAATGACTACAAAACTAGAGTAATATGATATTCTTTAGTGTATAGTTTGTGTCGCAAAATGAACTGGAGGACGATGTCATAATAATGTTTCTTTTAGATTTTAAGTGTATGTTGTTTCTGGCTGACCTTATTATAAAGAAAGTCAAAAGCAATCCCTTTTAGGGTCCTTTGAGAAATCACTCTTCATTCCCATCTTAAAAAAAAAAAAAGGTCAGAAGCAATAAAGCCTGGATTCCTCTACAATTTAAGTGCAGCCCCATTTTTTAAATCACAAAAAAGAGTTTCAATTGATAGAGAGAGGCTCAACAAAGTTGTACCTGGAGAAAACCTTTTCTGCAAGTCTGGTTTGAACAGAAAGGCAGCTCTAGTTAAATGTGGGACATGTGACGAGATTCTCACAACAAAGCAAGTCCACTTCTAACAGACACTAGACTGAAGCATTACATAGCATGTCTTGGAATGAAATGGAATAACTAGGTTCCTGAAAAAACTACTTGCCATGGTAGCTACCACAGAGCAGTGAAGGTAGCAAGAAAAAAAATGCTGTGACTGCATTTTCTTTTGATTCAGCCCAGCAGCTATGGAAACTATCTTTTAAAGACCAATTGGTGCTCCCCCCTGCAAACCATATGAAATAAAACTATGTCTTAGCCTCACGGATTCCATGGTTGGAAGCTTCATTTTTCAACACGTTCAATGCAAGCTTCAGCTCAGATATTTGCAAGCTGAGGCTATCATATTTGATTGATACTGTGGATTTAAATTAGAAAACCCATAAAGGTGTTTCTGGATAAAGCTGCAAGGAGTCATAATGCTCAAACGAGAAGTAAACATTTGCTAAATCTACTTGAGGTGCTCCTTCCTATGCCTCTCTCTCTTCTTCTTCTGGGAGGTAAGAACACATGTAAATCCCCATTGCTTGCCCAAGTCTTTTCTTACCAGTGGCTGTACATACACCATAGGTGATGAGTGGCAATTCAGGGTCAAGAGTTTCCTCCTATTTAAGATTTTTTCTTTTGTGGCTCCCTCAGTAAGAAAATGGTAGGCAAGCTAAAAAATAAAGCAGGTCTATGGGCTGGCATTTTTGCCTACATTAATTTTAATCATAATCTATTTGAAATGGAACTGTCTTCAGAAATCTATTTCTAAACTGATTCACAATAATTTCTTAAAGTTAACCATTTTATATCCTTAATTATATTATTTTTTCTTTTGAAACATGGTTTGATAAAGATGGATATTCTGTGTGCTCATTTTCCCACCCTAAACACCACCTTAATTCATCTTCCTTGTGTCTTCCTCTCCTCAGTCAAATCCCCTCAGAATCTTTTTTTTTCTGCATACAACCTTCTCTCACCAAAAAACACATTTCTAGAATTTTCAAAATTGTAATTTAGTAACTGTTACCTTCCAACATGCATGACTTTCTCTGACTAAATTCGTCAGTGTCATCTTTCTCTTTAACCTCCAAACAGCCTTACAAAAAGTATCACAGCCTATTTATAGAATCTTACTTCGTGCACAGTTAGCATGACACTTAAAACACTGAAGGCTGTGGGGAAAAAAAGACATTAAAGGCTGTGTATGATTAAAGATAATCTTGAAGAACAATGAAGCTAGAGGAATTGCACTACATTAAGAACTATTGTGAAATTAGAGCATTGGGACTCTATGCTTAAAGCATATACGCTCAAATGCTTAAAGTATTTGATCCATTGAGCAAAACAGAGTCAGAAACATACTCACAAATATATAGTCACTTGACATATGACAAAGATGACAAAGCAATGTTTGAGAAAAGAACAATCTTTTCACTACATGATTTTGGGTCAGTTGAGGGGGGAATGACTTTTTATCCTTTATTCATGTCATAAACCAAAATCAATTCCTAAGGGACTACAAATATAGAACTAAAAGACAACACAACACAGCTTCCATGAAAACAAAACAAAACCAAAAACATAAGAACATGAATCTTCATGATTTGGGAATAGGCAAAGATTTCTTAAAGATGACACAGCAGGTACTAAGCATCAAGAGGGAAAACTCACACATCAGCTTTGTGAATAGAAGGGATACCTCTTCTTTAAGAAACACATTCAAGGAAACAAAAAGGTAACCCATTGAGTGGGTATAAAATGTGTGTATATATATATATATATAATATTAAATTATGTTAAATACACAAAATATATTTATGTATATATTTAATAAAATTTATGTATATATTTAATAAAATATATTAAGTTAAATATATATATATTTGCAATACCTAAATCTAATTAAGGATTTGAATCCATATCATATGAAGAACTACTAAAAGTCAACAAGAAAAAAGAGATATAACCCAATAGAAAAACATGAAAATGAACTTGAACAGACCGTATCATAAATGAGGATAACTAAATGGTAAGTAAACAAATGAAAAGGGGTTCATCTTCATTAGTCATCAGGGAAATGCAAATAAAATCACAGTGCAATACTGCTACTACCCACCACACTGGCTAAGATTAAAAAAAGGGGCGGGTGTTAAGTGTCCGTCAGCAAAGACGTGAAGAATACAGAACTCTCATATGCTGGTGGTGGGAGTGTAAACTGGCACAATCATTTTGGTGAACTGGCAGCATCAATTACAGTTGGATACATATGCTCGGGAGTCAACAATTCCATTCTCAAGAATATAATCATTAGAAATATGAAACCACGTCCGCCAAATACATGTGCAAGAGTGTTCACAGTACTTTATAATCTTCAGGAAAACCTCGACCCAGGAAGCGCCAAGGTGCCCATCAACACTCACCTATATAATTAAATTGCAGTGTCTTCAATTAGCAGAACACTGCATACTAACTGGAATGATCAATTCCCAACTACTTGCAACAATAAAGACAAATATCATAAATGTAACATTGAGTGAAAGAAGAGAAAACAAAAAGTAGATGCTGAGAAAACAAAAAGTAGACTCCATTTGTGTGAAGTTCAAATGTGGGAAAACGAATATATGCTTATAGAAATCCGGTGAGTATTGACTCATGACTGATATGGAGAGGTAGTTTCTTGGGGTATGTTCCTTGACTAGTTACATAGGTGTTTCCACTTCGTTAAAAACCAGTGTGGTAATACTTTTGATGTGTATGTGGGTGTCGGTCAAAAAGTTTTCAGGGGCTCCTGGGTGGCTCAGTCAGTTAAGCATCAGACTACAGCTCAGGTCATGATCTCACAGTTTGTGAGTTCTAGCCCTGCGTCGGACTCTGTGCTGACAGTTCGGAGCTTGGAGCCTGCTTTAGATGCTGTGTCTCCCTCTCTCTCTGCTCCTCCCCTGCTCACATTCTGTCCCTCTCTCAAAAATAAATAAACATTAAAAAAAAATTTAAGTTTTCAAAAAACTAAAGGCACCATAGCCATTTTCAACAAATATATAATTTTAAAGTCAGAGCACAGAAAGAAAAACATGAGAATATTCAAGCAGCACTACACAATTAGTATCAATCAGCACATATTCAGCAAGTTCCTGTATTCCTGGCCAGTATTTTAGGAATGATGAAAAAAATTACAAACATAGCAGGGGCAAATGTCAGGCTTTCCACAAGTTTATGACTCAAGGAAAATAAGAACAAAGATTTAATTTTATTAAAGAAACAACATAGAAAATAACAGCAGACACTACTTGATTATAATCCTGGGGCCCACAGCTATCAGACGTTCTGCTGGATATGCTTGCTGTAGAGACTGGCAAAGAAAGAGGGTTGGGATTGAAATGACCAAGAAAGAAAGGCCTCATGGAAAAGGTGGTCAAAGTGTAAAATACTGACAAGGGCAGTGATGAATTAAGTTTAGAAGAGAAATGGGAATCATTCTAGGGAAGGAGAACCCAGAACTAGATGAAAAGGAGCCAGTGGGGAAGAAAGTAATACCAAACTGTATTCTGGTAGAAAAAAATAGAAGAATCATTGTCCGCCGTCCGATGGAATGATGACATGAAAAAAGCTTGTTAAAAATATATATTTGTTCATTCAACTACATTTATTGTAGTGTTCTGGAAACTTTTCACATTGTGGGTCACAATATACCAGTGAGGAGTTCCTCAATCTAGCACTCCTTTTGACAACATCAAATGATTTTGGAATTTAACCATGTCCTACATTCATTGCTTCCCACCTGCTCTAGATCACAAATGTTGAGATCTTGAAAATACAATCACTAACATCCCACATATTATTTAATGTAATGTCAGTATGTATTTTTATTGTGTTCCATTTGGAATCACCTATCTTGCATAACCCTGCCTCAAGAAGGGTCAGATATTTGGCATTTTGGGGCAGGATTTCAAGGTGTCTTCTCTTAAACTATCTTGATAATTGTCGTGTTTCTACATCAATTTCACTCTACAAATCTAGCTTCAGGGAGCTAATGGCTATTTGATCATAGAGCCATTAATGATGTGGATATTAAAACTCTGACAAATGTAAAAAATAATTTTTTACATGGAGCAATTTTACTCTGTATCAGTTTCCTACCCCCTCATGATTTTGTAGCATTCAATTAAAATCACATAAAAATTTCCCAACCTCTTCAAATTTTACAGCATTAAATTAAGATCCCTTAAGCAGCCTCCACCTATGCAGCCGCCCCTATCACTAAAATTAAAAGGAAAACTCACTAGGAACCCAAGGTCTTATATAGTAAAAGCATTCCAATCAGCTACACAAAGCATTTATTGTGGGACAACGTGCATGAGTAAAGGCCCACTTAAATATATGATTATATGTTTTCTTTATAGAAGCTCACACTGTGAGTAGAGAAGAACTTCAATTCATTCTGAAACCTAGAGACCTGGAAGTAGGCAGGCACGGACTATTTCAAGTGTACATTTACTTCCTTTTCTACATAAATCTGTCTTTCCCCATATCCTACGGTTTCGTAATTTCCCCCCCTCACATCCTATTTTCTGCGGAGGTGACTTAAAGTCATGTCTTTCTCCTGTGACTTGTTCCAGAATTACTCTAAAACACTCTCAAAGATGTTGCTATATTAGGAAAAATGAATGGAAACTCTTAAAGTCCTTTCAGGGACTCTGCGGTTTCTCTGCCAACCATGTGTTGATTGCTTCCTAATTGGCCCATCCCGTTACTGATGAAGTGTTCAAAGCAGTTTAGGAATTTAGCCCCCAAAGCTGCATGGATAGTCTAGATAAACTATCATCTTACTGCCTAGTTGGAAAACATATTCGATGCTAAAAGGGAAGTGGTAATGAACTTGTCAGTGTGCAGTTGCTTTCATATTAGGCAGTCCCACAACTTCTTCTAATGTCATTAAGCCATTTTCAGAAAATGGAGGAACCCTTACGCTGCACTAAGAGGGTGAGTTGATCTGCATGGCTTTTCTGGGAGACGAACTAGTCCTAAATCTAAACCCAATCAGGCAGGGGCTACACATGTTCCACCTTCTGCCCTTTCTCCTCAGGCTTCTTTTTTGTTCTCTTCCTTAAACAAAACCACACAGGGCTACGCCAAACCAAAGGCAACCCACTGTTTCTAGATGGAGATCCTCCGACTCCCCTCCCATGGCCTTCCTGCACAGCGTGGTCCATGGGACAGTGAAGCATGAGACAATTTCAGAGGAAGAACTCTGGAGGGATGGGGAAAAGGCAGGAGTGGAGCCAAGGAGTGGTTTCCAGCCCAAAGTCTGACACCAAGTTGCAACAAGTCACTGGGCAACACATTTGAACTTTTTACGCTTTACTTTCTATTCTATAAAATTTGGGGGCAAGACTAGATAACACTGAACTGGACTTCAGCTGCAAAATTCTGTTTTATATTTAGTTGAATCGTTTATACATTTGCAATGGCATCTTTTACTAAGATTGACTCAGCACAGGGCACATATCAAACCCTTGCCTCTTCCTGTTTATTTATCTACCAGATCAACAGACTCAACCCCGGTCCTTGGGAAAACCTATTTATTTCCTAAACTCCAATTTATACCTTCTCAGTTACAAGAGAAATAATCTCTTCACTGTTGAGTTTTAGATTTGGCAGTACCCTAGGATGTTTCTCAGTATCTTACCTTCTTATGTTTTTCCTCCCTTAGATTATGTCAAGGAAGATGATTCTACATTCATTTGTCCTGAATTATGGATGTTCCTTTAGTCACCCTCTTCCGCCCAGGTGGCAATGTGCATCACATCCCTGATGCCTTCATATCCCCATTTAGGTAGTAGTGGTTGACAAAATAACACACCCCTCTCCCCAGAAAAGATGTCTACATTCCAATCATCAAATTTATGGATTTGCTAACTTAAGTGGAATAAAGAACTTTGCAAGTGTGATTGAGTTAAGCATTTTGAGACAAGGAGAGTACCATGGATTATCTAGGTGGGCATTACATGTCCTTTTATTCATTTTTTAAGTTTATTTATTTGAGAGAGAAAAAAAGAGAGGGGGGAAGGGCAGAGAGACAGAGACAGAGAAAGAGAGTAGAGACAAATGAGAACAGAGGAGAGAGACAGAGAGACAGAGACAGAGACAGAGTCCTAAGCAGGCTCCACACTGCAACCACAGAGCCCAATTCAGGGCCTGATCTCACGAACTATGAAATCATGACCTAAGCTGAAATCAAGAGTTGGATTCTCAACGGAATGAGCCACATAGGCTCCCCACATATCCTTTTAAGAAGGATGTAAAAAAGGGGCACCTAGATGGCTCAGTTGGTTGAGTGTCTGACCTCAGCTCAGGTCATGATTTCATGGTTCGTGAGTTCGAGCTTCATGCGGGGCTGTGTGCTGACATCTCAGAGCCTGGAGCCTACTTTGGATTCTGTGTCTCCCTCTCTCTCTCTCTCCCCTCCCCTGATCTTGCTCTGTCTCTCTGTCTCTCAAAAATAAACAAACATTAAAACATTTTTTTTAAAGGATGTGAAAGAGAAGAGCCAAAGTCACAAAAGAAAGTGTGACTTTTCTCAATGGAAGTGAGATCAGAGTGATCTCACTGCTGGAAGGAGCCATAATCCAAGGAATGTGAGCAGCCTGTAGAAGATAGAAGGGCAAAGAGTGGATTTTCCCTTCAAAACTCTAAAAGGAACACAGCCTGGCCAACAACTTGATTTTGGGATTTCTGACATGCAAAATTATAGGATATTACATGTGAACTGTTTTAGGCCACTAAGTTTGTAATAAGTTGCTCAAGTAGCCAATAGGAAAGTATTGTAGAAGTTATTAATTTATCCCTGAATCCCCCAAAAAGAGATAAACCACATCTCCCATCACATCCTGTACCTCTACCAGTTCTAGCCCTGGCTCAGATGTAAAAATTAATATATCTAAAGACTTTATATCCACAACTCTGGTGTAGAAAACATTGATGCAGATATTCATGTGGAATATAGAGAAGTGAAGAAGGAACATTATCACCAACTTGCAAATATAGCTGTCAGACAAAGGTACCAAAAGAACAGATGACTGGCTTCATGAGTTTGTTCCCAAGGGATGCCTCTATAAATGCTGTGTCCCAGGCCAACCACAGTCCTAGCCCCAGTAGCTCTTTCCCCATTCCACACATCTGAGGCCACAATGGTAGTCAATGTTTCTGAAGTGGGGAAATAACTTCTGGGTAACCCCAGCCTGGCCAAGCAAGGATCCTCCATGGGTTTCTAGAGGGGGCCATGTCCCATGGTCCCTGCCTAGGCTGGATTCTGACCTCAGTCAGTGAGGCCACATGGAGGGCCAGAACTCCGTGGCATGCAAGCAGAGGTCCCAGTGGGGATAACTCAATCCATCTCCTGCCTTGCTATGGAGCTGAACTCCATGTGGCCATCAGCAAGCCCTTACTGAGCACTAGCTCTGCATGCTCTACAGTGCTCCTTGTAGGTCCCACCTCTGAGCACATTTCTGACTCCTCTGGCTCTAGCTTAGATGTCCCCTGGCTGACACCACCTCTCTCTGTCAAAAAAACTCTGCTAGGCCAGATAATGACCCCCACCCATTAGGATGTCCCCAGCTTCGTCCCTGAAACCTGTGCAAAGCCCACATGGTTAAAGGGAATGTTGAAGATAAGATTAAATGATGGTTTTTGAGATGGAGAGGTGATCCTGGGTCATCCAAGTGACTCCAAGTTTGTCTTATTATAAAATAAGAGGAAGGCAGGAGAGTCAGTGTCAAAGGAGGAGGTGGGACTATGGAGGCAGAGGCCAAAGTGCTCTAATGGCTGGAAGGGGACCAGGAGCCAAGGAATGCAGGTGGCCTCTGGAAACTGGGAAAGACAAGCAAATGGATTCTCCTCAAGAGCCTCCAAAAGGTACGCAGCCCTGCAACACCTTGATTTGAAAAGTGGAAAGTCCACTGCAGACCACTGACTTCCAGAACTATATGACAATACACATGTGCTGTTGTCAGCCACTGCATTTCTGGCAGTGTGTTACAGCAGCCACAGAACACAAATACCCTCTCTTAGGCACCATCATCCCCAGCCTGACCTGATCTGAACACACTCCTTCCCTTGTTCTCTTGGTCTTTCAATTAAAGGATGGCACAGACACAGTCTCTGTGTTTATGAAGCCGACTATCTGACCCCAAATCAACTACGGTCAATGCTACAAGAGCTATAGAGGAGGCAGGTGATGTCTGCTATGGACCTGATGTTTATGCCCCCCAAAATTTCTAATACTGAAGCCCTAATCCCCCATGTGAAGGTAACTTTAGGTGGGGCCTTTGAGAAATAACAGTAAGTCAAGAAGGTGAACCCCTCATGAATATGATTAGCACCCTTACAAAAGGCACGATGAGAAGGCAGCCAGGAAGACATCCTTCTGCAGACACCAAATTGTTTGTCCTCATCTTGACTTTGGATCTCTAGCTTCTAGAACAATGACAAATAAGTGTCTGTCATTCAAGCCACCAAACTTGTAGTATTTGTTATAACAGTACAAGCTAAGACAAGGCACATGGGGGGGGGGGGCGGGGAGGGCCCTAACCTAGACTAAGGAGGAAGGAAGTTTAAACTAAGACCTGAAGATGAGGGTTAGACAGAGAAGAGAGATAGGCAGACAGCAGTGTGCTTTCACAAGCTGAGCAAAGAGGATGGGTGCCAAGGGAAGCCAGAGGAGAAGGCAGGGCCCAGTCAGGCCCAATGCTTAGGCCACAGCAAAGAGAGATTTTGTTTGCTTTAATTCAACTAAGCAGGGAGGTTTTAACCAGAGGAATGACAGGGGATCTGCAAGCATCAGTTTCCTGAGAGGACATCAGAGAATAGAGTCTAGAACACAAGAGAAAACACTGGCTTGAAACCCTTGAGGCTTTGATGAAATGTGCAAATATTTCCTACGAGGGACTATTAATCCGCAGCTATGTGATCAACCCTTAACAGGAACGACTCCTCTCCTGCCAAGCTCACCAGTGAGCACTGCTTTAAGGAAGTAGGACGGGGAGAGAAACACACCACGGAGAAAGGAGGAAGCATGCAGCCAAGAGGGGCCCTGGGAGGCCAAGCCCCTGCAGGACCAGGGGTGGGCCAGCTGGCGAGCAGCCCGGGCCCCAAGGGAGCGGGACGGTTAGAACAGGACCACCCACCTCAACCACTTCAACAGGACACCCCAGGCTGGAAGCTTGCATGGCCGGGACTTCTGTCTCACTTGGCTCTGGCCGCGGGAGTGGGCATGACGCTTTCCTTGGCTGAATTCTCAGCCTCACAGTCAAGATGGACTGGGCACAAACCACACTTCAGGGGTGCTAAGAAACTGCACTGAATGATCCTCCTGAAACCTCGAGGGCGAGTGGAGAATGAGGTCGTCTGCTCCTGAGGCAGGCTCTGCCCTCCTGGCTGTTTTGCTGCCTGCTAATTTCTCAGTGGAAAAGACCCCACACTGGAAACAAATCCTCTCAGATTTATTTTTATTAAAGTTGAAAACAAATATCTGCTGCTACTCAGAATTAGAGAAACCCAACAGAAGACAGACAAATGTATTTTGACCCAGGCCCTAAAACTGCTATTGAGCTCCCAAAGACAGGTCAGGCATTCTATGAATGTGCTGGTCCTTATTTGGTGACATGGCTCTTACCTCAGCAGGCACAGAGAACTTAAGGAGGACAACAGTGACCACAATATCCAGTACATGATAGATGTCCCAAGCACAGAAAAACACAGAAGGCACAATACCCAACTTCTAAAGCAGAGGTTTGCTACCCACTAGGAATTTAGATGTGAAGTTTATAAAATGCAAATAAACTCATGGGTATAAAGAAACATGAACTCTTAACATTTATTTTTAAAAGCTTATTCCTTTTAATAGCAATGAAGACCAAACATGACAGCAAAGCAGAGCTTCTGCTCTGTGAATAATCCACCGCATTTTGTTTATTTGAGTGGTTCTCTGAAATGGAGGTCTTAGATCCCCAAACTATGAGGAAGTCTCCTCATGTTTGGCCTTGGCCATAACCCATTAAACTATTATTTTAATTTTTGTAGGAAAAAGAAATATTTCATAGACCTTCAGTTCCAGAATTAGAAGTGCATAGCGTAAGGGGAAGTCAGCTGCGGTGAGTTAATAATGTCCCTCCGATACCTGAAGCATCATCCTTCACAACATGACGACAGTCTTATCCCCACATCTGCTGATTAAACAAACAAGAGAACAGAAGCTTGGTTTTTAGGCTCAAGAGATGTTTATTAGTAATGAGGACAGAGCTCCTGGAAGGAAAGATTCCTGAGAAAACTTATAAAAGCACTTTTCCAGAGGCCTTTAAAGAGAAGAAAGAAATGCGTACGTTCAGGTCAGTTTTGAGGGAACGGTGCCTAGAAGCAATTGAAGAGACGGGAGATTCTTTGATGAGTTTGCATTCTCAGCACACGGCTCTCTTTCTTACTGCAGCCAAACATATACACAAAAGTCTAACCTTCCAACAACGTCACAACTCAGAGATACCTCATCACTGGCTGAAGCTGGGTCCCTCTCTGCACCAACAGACACCATCAGATCAGCCCACAAGAGGTCTGTGAGCAAAGTGCTGCCATGGAATGGTCACTTTTAAACCTCAAGGTTACATTTCTTCTACCCTGACTTTGATTCAGGCAAAGGAAGGTGTGCTAACCTTCCCCAGCATCCTTGGGGGAGTGAGCTCAGCCATCTCCTTTATGGACCAGAGGTATATGAGGCCAGAGTCAGGCCTCCCAGGAGTACCACCAAATGAAGAAAAGTGTCTTGTCATAATGCCAACCAAAAAAACAGCCCAGAAGGTTTGTAGAGTCCTAGTGCATGATGCCTCCAAATTTAAATTTCGGATTGACTTGCTGCCGGTAGAGTACATTCCAGTGTCCAGAACAATCTTCCGAAGCAGCCATTTATAAAAGCAAGCCACACTTCTTTATTACCCTTCTTAAACAGGTAGCAGTCCTTGGGGTGGGTCCACAGATGACAACTTTGTTGACATGTGAGATGAAGACTTCGCCAGCAGCATTGTGGACAGAGGGACCCATTCACATCCCTAGCCCTCTGACAGCATAACTGATTCTGTGTGTCAGGGTATAGATGCCAACGCATGTAAAGCTCCCTCACTCTGAAGTGAGCATCCATAATGTCATTCCTGGTGCAACAATTAAGCAAGCAACCCCCAACTTTATCCACTCATTTACGATGACACAAATACACTGATAATGCTCAGTGCATTTCAAAGGCTAATCTGCGTTCAGCTCTGTGGCCTGAGAAAGCAGATTCCTTAAGAAATACAGGAAAGGAGGAAAAAGAACAAAGATGTCTTGGGTGTCTAATATATGCCCGGCACTCTGCTGGACCTTTACATAGTTTCCTGCTTTTAGCATTGGCGGCAAGCCTAAAAAGTGGCTAAAGCAAGTATATTCTTTTACCTTCCATGGAATAGACAGTATATCCCACAAACAGAGAAAATGAGAGCTGTAGAATAGAGAAGTGAAAGGCTAAAGCTCACAAAGTAGAAAGCTGTGAAATTGGAAAACATACTGTGATCTCATGTCCTATCTAGCACCCTAAGTTTCTTTTTAATACTCTGCATTCATTAGAATCACTTGCCACTCATACCCCTACGCCTGTCAGACCCCACCCCTTTCATCACACTGACCCCTCAAATGGAAGCAGTATGGAGATGTGATGTTCCAGGTGCACAAGCCCTGGGTTGGAACTCTATTTCTGTGTTTTCAAGCCTTGAGCCACTGGGAAGTCATAGAAGTTCCTAGTCTCAGTTTCTTGATCTATAAAATGGGGATACAGGGCAAATCCATGTGCATTACACTAAGAAAAAAAGGTGAAATACACGCAAAAGTGGTTTAAAATTATAAATTCAGATGTGACTTGGTATTATCACAAATCCCTCCCAGATATATTTACCACACAAACCTCATAGTGACAGAAAATGCTTGACTTGAGCACATTCTTTAGAAGAGCAACCAGGTTATCTGACTTCCATTAATTCATAGAGTGGCAGAGAGATAGATAGTAATCTATCATATTCATGGCCCCACCACAAAAGTCTGAGAAAGATATCCTTACAACTTTTAGATGATGAGGAGAACTCGGATAGTTGGTGTCTAAAAATGGCCCACCAATAACTCATACTTCTAGGTATTCGTGCCCTGGCTTAGGCCTGTCCCTCATTGAAAATAGCTTGGTCTTATGAATCACTATAACCTATAGAACATGGTAGAAGTAATATTCTGCCACCTCCAGGACTTAGCCTTAAGGAGGTCAAAAAGCTTCTGTTTTTGCCTTGAGTCACTATAAATGAAGTCCTTCTAGAGAGCTGAGATGGAAAAATCACTGGAACCACATGGAGGTCTAGAAGTTTCTATTTTTGACCCGAGTCACCATATAAGAAGTTTTGCTACAGAGATGAGATGGAAAATCACAGGGAATGAGACGGGATCTAGCCACATCTGCAACCCAGCTGAGCCTAGCCTTCTAGTCATCCCCAAACAAAGCACCCGACATGTGAGTGAGCCATTGCTCCAGCCTCGAGGTGACTGCAGCCCTGCCAACAACATGAAGAATAGAAGAAAGATCCAGCTAAGCCCAATCAACTTTCAGACCTGTATGAGGGAATACAATAGTAATTGTTTTAATTTTTTTAATGTTTTATTTATTTTTGAAAGAGAGATAGAGACAGTGTGAGCAGGAGAGGGTCAGAAAAAGAGGGAGACATAGAATCTGAAGATAGGCTCTAGGCTTTGAGCTAGCTGTCAGCACAGAGCCCAAAACGGGGTTTGAACCCACGAACCACGAGATCATGACCTGAGCCAGAGTCGGATGCTTAACTGACTGAGCCACACAGATGCCCCAATAGTAACTGTTTTAAACCCGAAGTTTGGGGATTACTTATTATGGAGCAATAGATGAAAGTAACAATGAGGAAAATAGAGAGAGCTATCACTGTTCGAACATTCACTATATGCTTCACCCCCTACATACGTCATCTACATAAATATTCACTACCATAGTGTATGAAGGGCATTACGACACCAATTTACACAGGACACTGGGTGAAGTTGAATTCTCCAAGGCCAGGTAGAGATGGATTTGAAATCCAGTTGTGAAAGCTGAGCCCATTTTCTCAATAACTGTGTTAATATTTTTTACTAAGCATATCACATAATTGCTGGTATCAAAGAGTTAGAAGATTGGGTTAAATTTTTAAAAAAGGTTGTTAATTATTAGACATCTATTTCAAATAATATAAATGGAAGCCATGCGTTACAATGAAAATAGCTTTCAACTAGGAGTCTGGAAACTTGAAATCACTAGCTGTAGGAAACTGAACAAGTAATTCGATTACCAAAAAAAGTTTCCTTTTATAAAGAGGAAAATAATAAAATATTTTCTTAGATTTTTGTGGGTGCTGTGGGTTCAAAATGAAATACTGAATATGAGGGACTTAGGCAAAGAAAAAAAAAAAGATTTTCTACAAGTGTGAAGAATTGTTGCTGGATTAACCTGAGCTGTCAAGCACTTCACAGCTATCCCAGAAGTTCTCAGTTCCAACTATTTATACTTTCATGCCTCCTTCACAGATGAATGTTCAAATAAATACTGTTCTGTTTCCAAAGCTCTGAGACACATCTTTTTTTTTTTCAAATGGGAAATGAACTCAAAGACAACTATTTAATACATTACCTATTAACATTTCTGGAGGCAACACTAAAAAGCAGAAATCTTTGGGCTTCTAGTGAATGGCTATATTCCCCCCTCCTTTGATCCATTGGTTTATGTGAGTTCTGTCCCTCAGGGAAAACTGAGGTATAAGCAATGGCTTTAGAGAGTGTGTGTCCAGGATACTCATGGTACTAACATAGTGTGAAGGGAGATCTCTTAGTGGTCCTGTATACCACAAATTAGGTACAAAATATAGCATGGCTATGTTGACTTGGAAGAAGTGAATATTTGAAGTTATACATTCTGTCAAATGAAATGAGATCTAAAAACCCTCATAAAAACAGGTCCTTTGCCCCTTGGGTGGTCGGTGGCACCTAAGGGCATTAAAAGGCTTCTGAAATATCCATTTAGCAGGTTTTTAAAGTTTATTTATTTATTTTGAGTGAAAGAGAGAGAAGGTGAGTATGGGAGGGGCACAGAGAGAAAGAGGTAGACAAAGAGAATCCCAAGCAGGCTCTGTGCTGGGCTGTCAGCACAGAGCCAGATGTAGGGCTCAAATTTGCAAACCTTAGCATCATGACTTGAGCCAAAATCAAGAGTCAAATGTTTGAGCCAAACAGGTACCCAGCAACTTTTGTTTGGGAAAGCAGATATTGTCATTGGTAGTCACCCATTTTTTTTTTTTTTTTACTGGAAGAAAAATCTAATACCAGAATAAGATAATAAAGAGTTCTATTAATGAACAACTTACGTACCATCTCTTAAGTAAAAGAAGATAGTGGTAAGGAACATGATTTTTTTATTAAAGATTTAAAATTATATTCTTTCATAGGGCACCTGGGTGGCTTAGTCGGTTAAGCATCTGACTTTGGCTCAGATCACGATCTTGCAGTTTGTGGGTTCAGCCCTGCGTTGGACTCTGTACTGACTGCCTGGAGTCTACTTCAGATTTTGTGTCACCCACTCTTTCTCTGCCCCTTCCCGGCTTGCATTCTGTCTCTTTCAAAAATTAAAAAAAATTTTAATTAAAAAAAAGATAAATAAAAATAAAATTATATTCTTCCCAAAACCCCAAAGCATATACACTTCTATTATATGAAAAAACTAAATATAGTGGTTTCTAATTTGAAAGTAGAAGGAACAATGGTTACATTAAGACTATCTAAAACATGCAGTCTAATGCCCTATGAAGAACTTTGAAACAAACTAACGATTAAGTTAGAAATACAATCTGATCTATTTCGTTTTAGATGTGTGACTTAGTTTCTGGGAAATGGTACTCATCTGTATATTAATATACTATGTATGATATGTGTGTATATTTATACTTATGTGATATTATCTCTTGATCACTGAACAAAACGGAAACTTACACATTTTTCTTAAACTTAATTTTATAAAAAGAGAAAGAGTGATAAGTGAGGCAATTAAATCCTTCATTAAAATTAAGAACCCCATTAGGAAAAGTTGTGCTGACAAAACAATTATTGTAGAGTAATTATGGTTGATTTAGCATGTCTTTTTTCCAAATTTCTTAAAAGGCTGTGATAACTGCTTTATTATTATAAACATTCATAATACATTGTTCACGTTGGCTTTTATTTTTGTCAAGTAACATGTATGACACTCTGAAAAATACTCTTGAATTTACAGGTCAAAAGGTAAGGTCAATGTTTTTTTTAACCTTTATTAAAATTTTTAAGAAAGGTTTATTTATTTCTTTTGAGAGAGAGAGGGAGGGAGAGAGAGAGAGAGAGTGACTGCAAGCGTGGAAGGGGCAGAGAGAGAGGGAGCGACAGAGAATCCCAAACAGACTCCACCACGTTGCCAGCACAGAGCTGACAGGGGGCTGGACCCCATGAACCATGAGATCATGACCTGAGTGGAAATCAAGAGTTGGATGCCTAACCTACTGAGCCACCCAGGTGCCCCTGCAAGGTCAACATTCTTAAAAGCATATTCAACTGCGGCTTTAAAAAAGAAAAAGAAAAAGAAAAAGAAAAAGAAAAGAAAAGAAAAGAAAAGAAAAGAAAAGAAAAGAAAAGAAAAGAAAAGAAAAGAAAAGAAAAGAAAAGAAGGAAGGAAGAAAATCCTGAGTGTATGGTAACATCTAACTAGAAAATAAATATGGCCACAGAAACCATTAAAGATAGATCATTTTGCATTCATTATCATTATACAATTAATGAAAGAAACAACAACAACAAAAACAACATAGGGGCGCCTGGGTGGCTCAGTCGGTTAAGCATCTGACTTCAGCTGGGGTCAATGATCTCATGGTTCATGGGTTCGAGCCCCGTGTTATAGGCTCTGTGCTGACAGCCAGCTCAGAGCCTGGAGCCTGCTTCAGATTCTGTTCTCCCTCTGTCTCTGACCCTCTCCTGATCACACTGTCTCTCTCTCTCTCAGAAATTAAAAAAAAAAAAAATTAAAAGAAAAAGAAAAAAAACATTTAAAAATTCTATGGTTTAAAAAATAAAAAAATCCCTGTCTAAATTTGGCACACAAGGGACCAGGGACAACTGTGGCCGGACAGGTGACTCTTTCTACGCTGTGCCCTCCACCCCCATTTCCTTATTTGCCACACCTTACATCTTAGGTTCACATGGCAATAGCAGGCCATTTTATACCAACTAACCAAACAATAACAAAATCTGGACACATCATAACAGTCCCTTTACAGCCAACAGTCTGTAATACACTTACGGAGAATATTTAATCACTACTCATGAAAGGAAAGAGTTTTGTTTTTGTTTTTGTTTTTTGTTTTTGTTTTTTGTTTTTTGGTTTTTTTGCAGTTGCACAGTGAATGTAGCCAATGAAGACAGCCAAATAAAGAATTCAGGGACCAACATGACCTTCTTTAGCCTGAAATAGTCACCATGCTCTGTGACACTGGTGCATCTACACAGTGTAAGTTAATTTAACAGTAAGACACCAATGGGCAGAGATCCCTCAAGTAAGAAGCATAGAGAAACCCCATTCAGGGTTTTCAAGGCCATGAGAAGTGCCAATAAGCAATATAACTGGAGAATCAAAAGGATTCAGATACTTGACGGAGTTCCAAACAATAAAAGAGAAAAATATTCAGAAATGTTCAGATTAATAATGGCAAGTACTCTGAATCATTTGCAAGCTTCCAAAAACATGAACAGGGTTATAATAGGTGTGGGAATGGAAAGGAGTAAATGCAGAGAATAAATGAGTTATTAAGCAGTTAAATGCATTTATATTCATAAATATGTAAGAAAACTGGGAAGCTTATCATAACTAATTATTCTGATGAACAATTCTAGAGAAAAAGCAGTGAAGCTTCTCATTTTCTACCACTGCATTATACTACTGCCTATTTTGGAAAGGAGTGTTAAGGACATTTCTCAAAGGCAGAAAATAATCTCAGAAAAGGAAAAATCATTATTTTGTGTACTCTTATGTGAACAGCCAAAAGCCAGAAGCATATCTCCTGTGCATAGATTAAGTAGAATGTGAAGACTGAACAGACCAGTAGGCTAATAATCCTCAGAGACCAAACAGACAAATGATGGAATTCAACACCGTGCAGTGAAATCTTTGCATCCCTAGGGATGAATAAACTCAGGAGAGATGACAACAGAATCTGCATGACTTCCGTATGGTGTCCACAGTCATTTCTGATAAAGCTGCCCGTGATGAAGAAAAACAATAATAAGTAGCCTTGAGCCGAACAAGGAACCAGATTCCCAACAGCAGGGTGCAGGGTCTCTTCCCTGAGCCACAGACAACCGCTTGGTACACAGAGGCCACTTCCAATGCAGGGAGATGTAATGACTGCATGGAGTCATCTACGGCAGTATTACACCTGATACAGGGCTTAAAATAGCAGGGCTATGCTTTAGTCATATTTTCTCCAGGAAACATTTAGACTATAGTGCATCTCTCCAAAAAAGATGCAGGTCTACACAGTTTAGAGTACATGCAGGTGTGTGTCTCATCAAGTTGAAAGTATGTCTGGAGTACTTCACTGCTCTGGAGTGTTAAGCAAAAGGTACAGAAACTCAGAAATCCGTCGAGAGTTCTCCACATGAGATTCCTAAGGCAAAAGCATCTTCAGGTTTCTGGTTCTCACACCCTGGCAACTTTTTTCTTCTGGTCATTCAAAAAAGAGGATGAATTCTCGCACTCCAGTAATTCAGGAAATCTACCTTCCTTCCCATTCTCATGTCATCCTCTAACCCAGTCCTCTGTCTTGCTAGATACAGTCAGTCTCCTAATAGCCCCATGCTTTCCTGTCAGATCCCAATTTGCACCATTTTTAGGCCTATTCTATAACTTTTCACCCATATAGCCCATGATTCAAAAATCATCAATGGCCTCCAAGAGCATTTCCCAAAGTAAGATCCACAGACATCTGCCCTCATGAGATGCTCTATTATAAATGAATTCAGTGATTAAGAATATTCAGGGAAGGGGCGCCTGGGTGGCTTAGTCGGTTAAGCGACTGACTTCATCTCAGGTCATGATCTCATGGTTCATGAGTTTGAGCCCTGTGTCGGGTTCTGTGCTGACAGTTAGCTCAGAGCCTGGAGTCTGCTTCAGATTCTGTATTCCCCTCTCTCTCTACACTCCCCTGCTCATACTGTCTCTCTCTCTCTTTCAGAAATAAATAAAAACAAAAAAAATTTTTTTAAAGAATATTCAGGGAAAAAAGGGTGCCTGAGTGGCTCATCGGTTAAACAACTGACTCTTAATTTCAGCTCAGGTCTTGAATTCAGTGTCATGAGTTCCAGCCCCACATTGGGCCCCATGCTGGCTGTGGAACCTACTTAAAACAAAACACACACACACACACACACACACACACACACACACACACACGAAAATTGGGGCAATGCTTAGAGCTTAGTAATGCAGATTAGCATATTAAAGTCTCTAAGAAGTTATAGGAGAGAAAACCTTTTAAACCTCTTCTCAGCTTTTCCTACTTCAACCACAGGGTTGTGTTTTGACTTACACCCCTACATCCAGCAGAACAACTATCTCTGGAAGATGGGCTTTGGGAAATGTTAGTCCGGGGGACAAAGTTGAAATTGCTTATCATGGACCCCTATTAATGGGTTCTTGTTGCCGTCCCCACCTGCAGCTCCCACTTGCCTTCCAGGGCTGCTTAGATGCCCGCATGAGTCTGAGTGCAAGCCACCTACTAACTGGCTCGCTCTGCTCCCTCTTTCCTCATATCCAAGCCCACTGGTGTCACCTCACATTCTCTTTTCCCCCAGGAGGCCTCTGTCTGAGAAGTCTCAACCATACTTGCCCTCACTCATTACTTCATCTTCCAACTCCTGTTACACTGATTTCCTCGTTCTATTTCACCAGCTCCACACCGGGGGTTTTTGGTTCCTTTTAGGTTATGTCACACTCCACTTAGATAGTATTCTCCTTGCAGGCATGTGTATCTTTTTTTAATGTTTATTTATTTATTTTGAAAGACAGATGGAGAGAGAGAGACCAGGTACACTCATGCATGGGGAAGGGGCAGAGAGAGAGAGAGAGAGAGAGAGAGAGAGAGAGAGAGAATCCCAAGCAGACTCTGCAACACAAGCACTGAACCGAATGTGGGGCTCAAACCCAGGAACTGTGAGATCATGAGCTGAGCCAAACCAAGAGTTGGACACTTGACTGACTATGCCACCCGGGCACCCTACGCAGGGCATTTGTATCTTATAACTAATTTTATGATTGACTTATAACTAATTGCATTTGATGATGATTTACTACGAATTCATAAAACCTCAGACAAGGTCTTGTGTGGTGCAAATGTTCAATAAATATCTTTTTTAAAATGTTTATGTTTTTGAGAGAGAGAAAGAGCAAGAGAAAGATGCAGAATGTGAGTGGGGGAGGGGCAGAGAGAGAGAGACACACACACAGAATCCTTGGCAGGCTCCAGACTGTGAGCTGTCAGCACAGAGCCCAATGTGAGGCTTGAACAAATGGACGGCGAAATCATGACCTGAGTCAAGTTGGACGCTTAACTGACTGAGCCACCCAGGTGCCCCACAATAAATATCTTTTAATGAAAATAAAGTGGAGTTCTCCAAATATTTCAGTACAGAAAGAGGAAGAAGGAAACCAAGTCAAGACAGAACGAAACTCTCAGAGTAACTGAAATTAAGCAGAGTGGGTGAGGGAAATCCACAAAGCTGCATCAGAATTCCAAAGTTTCAACAAAATCATCACCAGTGCTGAAAGGTCTCAGGAGAACGAGCTCATGTGCCCCAAGCCCTACAAGGGACTGTCCAATAGAAAAGATACGTTCCCTAATCTGGTCTTGGGGAGACATGATGACTTTCCGGGTGGGAAGAAAACATCCCAAATCAGACATTTTTCTACTTCCTAACACAGTAAATTCCTAAGTTTCATTCCTTCTTTTCCTCCTGCTCTCTGCTCAACACATTTATTCAACACTTACTAGGCATGGAGCCCTGAGCAACAAAGAAAGCTGGAAATGTCTCACGGAAAATCAGAACAAACTAGGAGGTACAGAAGAACAAAGGCTCGGACCTTCTGAAAGTCTTAGGGAAGTGGTACAGTTTAGAACAGTGTGTAAGACAACAAGGATGGGATAGCCTGAAATACCACCTAAAAGCAGTCAAAAGCAGGCAGTGGGCAGAACCATTTCATTTTAAAGCTGCATGTTTCTTTTGTTTATTTGTTCTTTCGAGAAGTAATAACTTTTTATCGCTAACTGTCCTGTATTAGGATGATGGGCCCCGGTCGTGGTCACTCTATGTCCAACATGTTATCTGACACGTGGTGGAAACGGAGTAACAGTCAGATGAGTCACTTACTGGACAAAGAAAATGAAATGAAAAGGCAGGAAACAAGTCGTCTGGCTATGCATAGAAATGCTGCATTTGACTGGAATTTTTGGTGCTTCAGGTCCTTTAAACCAGAATACAGTGGATGGTGAGTTGTAAAGAACATCTATGCCTTCTCTAGTTAAACAAGTTTCTCTTGAAAATACCATTCTGAGAGATTCAAATTCAGATGCACAACAAAATGTTTAGATAGTCTGCATGATTACCTTTTAATGTTACAGTAATTTGGGCAAATTTATGATTCCTGAGATAAAAGCATCACTTCAGAAATTTGAGAAGTCATTTTATATAATTTTCATAGAAAAAAAGAAGAGTGACAGCTGAGTTTGGACACTTGTCACCTGCGAGGGAAGATGGGGAGAATGGTATTCTAATACTGGAATATTAACACATTTAGGTAATTTTTTAAAAATGCACAAAACAAGAAGTGATTATAAGTAAAGGCAAAAGAGGAACAGTCTGGGAGAAGTCAAAATGACCCACATCATGGGAAATGTGTGTTGTGTACTTACTGTTTGCCGATGGTGCCACTAAGATGAACTAATTGTCATTTTACAATGCTGCCCTTACCAGTCAGCACATGCATACATATGAGTATGAACCTTGGTACGAATTAGAGAACATTTTGGTAGCCGAAATCCCATGCCAATAACAAAAATCATAAAATTATTGATGATAATGTGGCCTTTAGATTAAGGAAAAGCCTTCCAAGAGAAGGAAGATATTTCCCTGAAGGCATTTGCAATGAAAGTGAAAATGAACAAAGAATGGAAAAAGGGAAGGAGATAAACTCCTTGCTGGCTGGTTAACAAAGCCCAGTCTTTTCTCTTTCATTTCTATCATGTTATCAACAGAGTGTGGAGGATCAAGAGACTGCTGAACCCAAATAGGACCCTAGGTAATGTAGTTATTAAATAAATCACATTCAACATTTCCAAACAGTTAATTCAAAGCACTAGCAAAAACCACCTGAGGTAGGCCTATCTGGAAAGGATAACTCTCCCCTTTGCAACCCATAATATTTTGTTAATAACACCACTCTGGCACTTAAGTTTCTTACAATATAATATCTTTATAATGGAGAAAATAACATCTGTGTCACAGACAGCAAGGCTGCTTCCTTTAATAAAGAATGTCTGACACTCATCAGGGCTTAATAAGTGACAGGTGTCTTTATTTTGATGATGCTCCTTATTATTATACTGTTATCATTATTATTATTTATCATACCAACCCCCTTGTCTCTTGGAACTTGAAAGCAGAAAAGGAGACTGTGGTTTTCATCTTTGCATTCCATGTAACCCAGCACATCATTGTTCCCAGTCATTTGATGATTTAATGTTGACTGAAACTTTCTAGGTTTACCATATGGACTAAATTATTTGAGCCTAAAAGAGAAAATAAGTTGTCACTGGTCATCATACTTGTAAAAGGCCCATGCTCCTTCTGAAAGTAGCTGCAATTGCTTTAAACTATAACTTCCCAATAACGGCTGTTCTCTGCGGCATTCTGGAAGTCAGGTCAGAAATGAGCTGAATGTGAAGAATACGGTCCGACTAGGTCCCAGCTGATACGAAAACAACATTATAAGGCCTTAGCAGATAGCACATGGCTAACCTTCTGTGCATTAGGGACAGTTGTAAGTCCTTGATACAGAAATACCTGCAGGAACCCCACAGGACAAAACCATCAGATATTCGAAAGGAAGATGCCTATTGGCTAAGCATGAAATATACAGTTCTGCAGGAGGAAAAAAACAAACAAACAAACCCACACCTAGGGGGCTTGGAGCACAGATCCTACTCTCTAAAAGTGTTCCTCAGCAAATATCCATTGAATGAATGGATGAATGAATGAATGAATGAATGATAGGGCCCTACAGTAGAGAGAATGGGGAAGACTGACAACTTGGAACCAGGCTGGCATTAACCATCATCACCACGGTGCCCAAATCTCTGCTTCATTCACATCTCTCACATTAAACAGGAACATCTGAAGTTCATCTCCACTGCACCTCCCTCTTGACTTCATTCATTTGGAAACCTCAGGGATCCTGAAGCTGCTGAAGTCTGTCAGCGGAGGACCAACTAGTCCATCTATTTTCCCAAACATACGTGTATTTATTATGTGTTTTTCACTGACATTCAAGTTCTAAATTAAACTCTAAACGAAGATGTTATAATTTCTAAGAATGAAAATAATATGTGGCAATGCCAAATACGGAGTAATGGGCTTTGGTAAACACATTCCCCAGCAAAAAAACCTAAGGAGAAAAAAATACACCCACAAAACCTACCCATCTAAAGTTCCCACAAAGCCACATGGTACTGAACAGTAAAAAAGCTTCTTTGGGCATCTCCATTTTTTTCCTAGTAACAGACCTTGCCCTGTGATTACCTCCTTGGCTTATCTGTTAATCTAGCTGTACCCACAGCTTGCCTCTGGCCATAATAAGCTCTCAATGATATACTACCTTGCTTGCAAAGCTTTGAAGAAAACATTTCAAAATGATAAGCAAGAGTATTATCATGATGTCTGAAATGCCAACCGAATTTTATAACTACCAGCCAGCAGCCTAGAAATCATTTTTGGAGAAAAGTCATGAACGATATTCACAGCCCAGAAGTGAGAAGAGGCTTCCCTCCATGCTTAAGGAGATGAGAAAATGAACACAGCTACGCGAAGGCTTCACGTACATTCTCCCTGTGCATGATAAAAAGCAACGCGGCCATCTATCCACCTGGGATATCCCTAATTTTCAAAATGATGGGTAAAAATGATCAAAACCTTAGTTGTCTACATATGGCTCAGACAACGCCTATAAACTCTTTTTGTCCTCCAAGTACAGAAAATTGCTTCTAGAGTAAATATATACTGGAAACTTGCGGATATCGCGGATATCACAAGAATGCCTTGTAGCTAAAGAAAGTAACATCACTGCCTACTCATTTTGCTTAATTTGCTGGTCTCTCAGCAACTTTGTGCTTACACTTTCATCCCCTTTTAGATCCTAGGAAAAGGCAACAGTCCAGAACCCCAGAAAGTCGCCATCTCCAGCAGCCAGCAGCTCACTGAGCCACCAGGGTCCCTGAATGGACTTTCTTCCCAGGATGCCTTCCTGGGAATGTGCATGTTCCCTGCATTCCACTTATCTTCCCTAAGTTACATTCCAGTAACTAAGCTTCATAAGCTTCTTCTGAATTGTTTATTCTGTGTTTTAAGGCTCCATCAGCTGTTGCGATGATTTGCAAGATTCCTTTTCTTTTTCGTGAAGCAGGATTGGTGAGTATTAGTGGGCCTTTAGGTGGAATCACCGCTATTTAAAATTCCTGCTGCCGAGATAAAAGGAGATAAAGCCTGTGAAAGCCTTTTGTAAACTGTAAAGTCCTGCTCGTATGTAGTGTGCTGTTATAATATTAACCATAATAGCAATAACCACAATCCAGCTTTAAAATGATAATAGGCATTTGGGTCTTGTCTTTGCTCCATTCCCAGCCCAGGGCCTCCAGTGGTGGCCAACAAGGGGTAGACTCTCTAAGAAAGTTTAGTTTCGATGGTTAAATGAATGACTCCAAAACATCACATGCTTTTCCAAATTAATGTCCGCAGGCAAAAGAGAGCTAGGCCTGACAATTTAGATAATGAAAATACTTGACAAAAATCCTGTGGTGCTGAAGAGAAACTTTGCAAAGTTCTTCCAAAGATCATTCCTTCAGTAATGAAATCTGGCCCTTTGCAATCAATATGGGGGTGGGGGGAGGTACAGGTTGGGACAGGTATTTCCATTAGTCCTGAAAATTTGTATTAGTTCAGGATGGCTTACAGGAGGAGGGTGCCATCCCAGAATAAGCCTAGGGTAATGAGTAGGAAAGGGTTAAAAGGAAAAAGCAAACCAAGAGAACACAAAAGCAGCAAAGGCAATCCCAGCAATGGGCTTATTTTCAGGCTGTGTCTTTCCTGGGGGTGGAAATGACTGAATTCTCTGTGGGAACAGGCAGGTAGAGGAGGAAGAAGTATGGCTAACAAATGGATTATTTTTAGAAAATGCTTTTAGGAGCATTCGTGCTAATAGCTCTGGTCATTAAAGGGTTGATTATTTTAAGTACCTATATGTAGGAAAGGGTGTGGGGAAGAGGTGGAGGATGAAAATAGAAAAGGAAGATGGTAGTGTTCAGGAACTGGGCCTCATTTATCCTACTCAACAGAAGCCTTGAGAATAAGAAGGGAAACTCTGGGCAGCAGCTGGTTACTCAGGAAAGCAAATGCTGGCACGGAATTTAACCCTAAAAGATGAGGATATCCTAACACCTCTTTTTTCTAAGGGGCGGGGTGGGGCCTAGAGGAGGGAAGGAAGATGGCCTACTACCTGGGCGGTCTGCGGGGCTCCAGCGGTAGGGAGGGTCTCTGCACCAGCGGCTGCTAAGCTCCAGAAAATATCGTATTTCTGCCCATCAATCAGTGTTAAGCTGCTTTGGGGGCTGAGCTTTCGGCACTGGTAGTTGCCAGTAGCAACAGGGCACACACTCCTTGCTCCTAGCGAGCTGGGCCGGCAGCAGCAAGGGAGGGGCGGTAAGGGCCAGGGGCTGTGAGCTCTGTAGACAGGGTCCCGGATCTGCTGGTGATGGGGGAGGGGCGGGTGCCAGGTGGGGGCGAGAGCGCCCTGCAGGCACCCAGGTAGCGGACCAGGCCACTGGCCGGTGTGGGTGGGAAGTTTTGGGGTTTCTGGTGGCAGAGCAAGGTCCTTGCCAACGTCAGCAGCCTCCCGTCCCAGCCTGGAAGTGTCTCGCTCTGCTGGCATCGGGTCAAGAGTCAAGGCCCAGGGGCAGAAGATGCGCTGGTGCTGCGCGCGTGGGTGGGTCGGGGTTCTAAAGATCCGCCCCTCACTCACCACCCCTCCACCCTTCAGGAGTCTCTGGAGAATGCCGACGTGGAATTATGTCTGCACGTGTGAGTGTTTTCGTTCGCACTTCCAGCACAAAAGCGAGGCCCCACAGGTGGAAAGGAGGGTGTGAGTGTGTGTGTGTGTGTGTGTGTGTGTGTGTGTGTGTGTGTGTGTGTGTGTGTGTGTGGTGCTCGGACTGCATGTGAACCCTGAGAGAGCTAAGGCATACGCACGCGGCTCCCACCCACCGTCCCGCCTCGGGTGTCAGGGTCGTCCGGGCTCAGTACTTGGGGAAGAGAGCCATGACCGCGCGCGCGCCACCTCCCCAAACTTCTCCCCCTGCCGTTGGGATCCGGTAAGGTGGGAACCGAGAGGGAGGTGGAGGGCAGAGGTAGACCCAGGAGCCCGCAGAGGAGGCACGGATGCATGGAGCCCTGAGGCACCAATGGGATGGACGGAGCTGAAAGGCCAGTGGACAGACCCGGGCTTCGGGCGTGGGGTGGTGGGGGGCGCGCCTGCGAGGGGCAAGGGCAGGCGTCTCCTTACCTGGCCTGTGCTGGAGCATTTTGCAGCGGGGCGGGGGCGGGGTGGGTGCCACCCTCCCTGGGGGCCGACCCTGCAGTGCTGTCACTTCGGGGAGCAGCCAGGCGTTGGCCGCAGAGCCCGGAGTTGACAAACTTGCCAGGTCCGGAGTGCGCAGAGGTGGCCTGGGCCACGCACGCCACACAACCCACGGCAGCCGGGACACCGAGCGCTCCCAGCAGCTCTTCCGCTTTGTTGTGTTCCACTGGTCTCCCTGCGCCTGCCTCTGGGTGTCTTCGCGCCCTGCCAGCAATGGGACGTTTCACCAGCGTCCCGGGAGGCCCCTCGGGTCTGTGTGCCACTTTCCTCCCGGAGGCGCGTTAAAGAGCCGCCCTGGAGCGCCTGGCGGGGCTGCGCAGTGTGCGCTCCTACCGGGCGGCTCCGGCCCACAGATTCCCGCCCCCCACCTTCTCCCCCTCCCCGCCCCTCCGCGGCACCCCCTTCAGAAGCTGCTTAGGATCGGGCTGTCAAATCCAGCCCATCTGCTGCAATCATAATCAGTCTCGACCGAACGGTTCTGACAAATCTCCGCCTGGAGCCGGAGTTGGGGAAGCCGGTGGGCGAGGGGAGGAGAGGGGAGGAGATGCTCTCCGGGGCGAGGGGGCGATAGGGGCTGGGCTCTGGAAGAGAGGGGCCTAGAGGCTTCCATTGTCTGCCCCCGAACAGAAGAACTGAAATGGGAAATGGGGATCCCCAAAGCGAAATACTGTTTTTGTTTCCCAGTTCCTAGTAAGAAAAATCAATGCACCCTGGCAGGCCCTGGCATACCCCACCCCCATCCCAAACCACTGCCTGCTGTGTCTGGGTGGAACAAATTTCTGCTAATGAACTACACAAACAGGTCCTGTAATCTCATCATCAAGCTGACCATAGCCAGGCACAGATACCCAAAGTATTGTAATTGGCAGGTAAGAGCTGGCACTAACGGCCATTTGTCTGGAGTCAGAAGTTGACTCCCAAGTACATGTGGAAATAAAGCTTATGGAGGGAGAATCCGCCTGTAAGTGGCAAAGAAGCACAGCCCTTCGAGTCCTGTTGGCATTTTGGGAGATAAAAGGAACATTTGACTGGGACAAGAAAATTCTGAACTCGGTTTAGCCCCAGCTAGAGCTTCAAGAATTTTCATAATTTTTCCCATTTTCTCCCGAAAATGCTTTTTAAAGAAATTCTATTTTAACAGAAAATGATGACTTCAAAAAATGATTTTTTTTCCAAAATGGTTTCTTCTGCAGATGAAATAAGGTGCTCTGTTCAATAATGTACTTTGAAGTACTTAAATATGCCACTTCAGTATAACCACACATAGTTCTACTGGTTATACCAAGTAGTATATACAAGAAAAGTATATACAAGAAAAGAAGGCAAAGTTTTTAAAACCCAATAAAAATTAACAGTAGTCCTAATATACATAAACAACTATTAAAGCAGCAAGAATAGAACCAGTGGGGTTCTGTCTTGTTTTGTATATTCTTCTCAAATGCTAGAAAATATTCAGTTACCCGGAAGGACAGTAGTTATTGGGGGAAATAATTTTTTGGATACACACATCACCAGTTGAAAAGGTGAAGGGGGGGGATTTTAACCCATTTATTCACCTAGGTATAAGAGCCATGCAAAAATAACTGTACTGTGAAAATTTAACAGAGTTTGAAATTAGTGCTCAAAGCATCCTTTTCCTTTATGCTGTCATTGAGAAATGTGGGCATGCCACGTTACGTGCCCACTTATCAAGGCAGATACTGTGTCTTCTACTTATTTCATAGCCCAGTGGTGCTTAAAATAGCAATGTGCAACTGTGGGCTGGCGGTTGGAAATTCTGATTTACAGGTCAGGATTAAAATCATTTACATCATTGTGGTCTGCGTGATACGGGAGGGAAAATGAGGGTCAAATGTTACTTTTCCTAGCATGCAAATAATCTGAAGTCCAGTGCAACTTCTGATCAGATGTTAAGACATTTTTATCAGTATTTAAAAGTCTGAAGTTTTTCACTGTCAATTTGTTTAATGTGTTTATTAATATTAAAACTTTTATTTAAAAGATTCATCAACTTGGTGCCAAGAAGTAAAGATTTCAGAAGAAGTTCTCTCCCCCAGAATGAACTAGATGAACCAGCATGCTCGTGACTAATTTACGGAGCAGTGCACAGGAGACTGCTGTTGCCCAGGGGAGAAAAGGCTAAGCTGAGAGTCAGACCCCAGGCTGCAGACACCATCATGGGTGGGTTCTACTATGTTCTTTTCTCAAGTTGGTGGTTTCGATGGCATCAGGGCCAAGAGATAGGTGTAACTGGTGTCCCCGACCTCCAATTCACCAAGTCCTTGGCTCAAACTTCAAAATATATCCTATCTAGTCCTTTCAATTACTTATATGAATGGGAAGAAATCACACAAATATTTTTGACTTCATGTAAACTACATTCTGGAGGGGGAAGAAAGACATTCAGAAAGAATACATAAGGAAATTATATTCTCTGTTAGAAGGTAATCGGTGCTATGGAGACAAAGCAAGGAAGGCTGAGCAGTATCCAGGTTTAAACAGAGGACTCAGTGAAGATCTCACTGGGAACTTAAGTGTGAGTGCATGATTAAAGGAGGTGAGGGAGCAAGGAAGCCATGCAGGTGTCACAGAGGAGGCCCTCAGAGAGGACTGTACCCAGTGAAGTCTAGGAACTGCAGTGGGGCAGTAGGGATGGAACAGGATGAGGAGGGAGGGATTATGGAGGTTTAGTCTGAAAGGACAGATCACTGTATGAGACCTAATGGGCCAGTTGAAGAACTGGCTTTTACCCTAAGGGATAGGGAAGGACAGAGACACAGAGGGTTTTGAGGAAAGAAGCTTCATGATCTGACTTTTGTTTAATGGACCATTCTGACTATTATATCATAAATTACAGGTAGAAAAGGAGGGAGGACATGGGAAAAATCTATAGTTAGGCTACTCTAACAATCAACATGAGAGAGGATGGACAGGACCACGGCAAGACAGATCATGAGAATTGGTGGCAATTTAGGACTATTTTGAATTTAGAGCCAATAATATCTGCTCAGGACAGGGGATTGGAAAAAAACAAAAGAAACAAAGAATAACTCCAAGTGTTTGGCCTTAGCAACCAAAAAAGTTAGAGTTGCTATTGATTGAAATGGGGAATATTAGGGGAGGATCAAATTTTGGTAGAATTAGGGGTTCAGTTTTGGATTTGTTAAGATTGAGATACTTATGAAATTAAACTTTAAATGTAATTAAAGCTCTTAGAATAGTTCCTAGATTTTGGTAAGGGCCATATGTTTGCAGCGGTGGACCTTGTGTTAGTGAAGTTTGTATTGCTTGTTACTGTTGTTACTGACGCTTACCAACCAAAGGGAGATATTGAATAAGTAGCTGAATAAACAATTCAAGGGGTGTGTTCAGGGCACAAGTCTCAAATGGAGATGTGAATTTATAAGCTATGTAACATATATATAGTTAAATCCATCACATCAATTAGGTCATTAAGGCTGTTAGTATAGTTAGAAAAGAGAAGACATTTGAGAATGGAATCCTAACTCATTGCAACTTTAAAAAGCTGACAAGATAAAGAGCAACCAGCAGAAGAGACCACCATGAGTGGCAGCTAGTAGGGGAGAAAGTAAACCAGGAAAATGGGCTCCTCCAGAAACCTAGTAAAGAAGATATTTCAGTAAAGAGGGAGTCATCTGTGGGTCATTCTCTCCCAATATGATTGGCTTTGCAGAGAACCCAAAGGAAGGAGCACCTGGGTGGTTCAACTGACTCTTGATTTAGGCTCACGTTAATGATCTCACGGTTTGTGAGTTCAAGCCCTGCATCTCATTCTGTGCTGATAGACTGGAGCATGCTTGGGATTCTTTCTCTCCCTCTCTCTCTGCCCTTCCCTGGCTTGCACTCTTTGTCCCTTTCAAAAGTAAATAAATAAACATAGGAAGGAAGGAAGGAAGGAAGGAAGGAAGGAAGGAAGGAAGGAAGGAAGGAAGGAAGGAAGAAAACCCAAAGGAAAATAGAGGAATGCTATGAGAGTACTCGTCAAGGTTACTGGATAACTTGGCTACTGTCTGTTTACAATACTACACCCAAGGTGTCCTAGCACCTAGGCAATGATCAGGTGCATGAAAAGTATTCTGTGTATGCTTAATTAAGTAATGAATCAACTGAAGGACTAAATGCTTTATGCTACAAATTATTTATCAAATTATGGCCCAGGAATGATTTTGTAGAGGTCTTCTGTTCTCTACATCAAGAAATATTGACGTAGGACAAGGATTCTAAGAAGGAGCAGACTGGGAAACACAATATGATTTATTAAGCTGTATCAGTGGACAAAGATGTCTATTCCACAAGTCTAATATCAAATATTTTCTCCAACCATGTTTGATCAAAGTTTAATAACTCACATACATACGGAAGTGAAAAAATACACTTCTGTAAGTAACCTTAAAACTTAAGACAATAACCCACTTAAAATGAGCAAAAGATTCAAATATATACATTAGCAAAAAAAAAAGTCCTAAAGATGTCAAATATTTACATGAAAAGTTGCTCATCATCATTAGTCACTGGAGAAAAGCAAATTAAAGTCACAAAGGAAAAGAGATATGCACCCCTAGATTCAGTGCAGCATTATTTACAACACTAAGATATGGAAGCAAGCCAAGTGCCCAAGTTGTCAACTATTAAGGGTCAACTCTATCTATAAAAGGTAACAACACACATGAATTTCTTCATGGCATTATGCCAAGTGAAAGAGTATCATACATTGTGACTGGCTTTTGCTGGATTTTATTTGATTCTAAAAAACTCTAGAGACAAAAAGCAGATTCGTTCTTGCCTGAGGCTAGGATGGAGATGGGATTAGACTACAGAGATGTACAAGGCAAGTATTTGGTATGTGAGAAATATTCTGTATCAGGATTGTGGTGATGTTTACAAAACTGTTCGTCAAGCTCATCAAGTTATATACTTAAAAACTGGTGATTTTTATTGTATATAAATTAAAGCTTAATAAAAAGATTTTTTAAAATTTTATTTTTAAGTTATCTCTACACCCAGTGTGGGGCCAAACTTGAAACCTGGAGATCAAGAGTTACATGCTATACTGACTGAGCCAGCCACGTGCCTCCTTTAAAAAAAAAAAAATTAAAGAATAAAGAATTTAAAGTGAGTGTAGATTTTTTGTTTGTTTTTGTTATCTTTTTGTTTTGTTTTTGGTAGGGGAGTTTTAGTGCATTTCCATTAGAGGAGAAGAAGCAAGCTTACCTCAGAAATATCACCAGTTCATAATCCCCAGTGAAATAACTGACTCAAATAAGGATCATCAATAGAGGCTGAAAGATGCTAAAATATAGGAAACTGAATATTCCTATTCTAACAAAATTCACTCCCTAATCTTGCTAATTGCTAAGGGAAGAAGTGGTGTTATACAAGGGAGGGCTCACCTGACACGTTCCTCCTTGGATGATGCCATATGAGAATGTAAAACATTGCTTCCAAACCTTTTATTGCAAAGAAGCATGTTCAACCTGAATCTAAGCAAGTCTTTTGACATAATATCCAGCTTACAAGAAATATGCAATCTACAGAATTAGATAAATGACACTATAAGGAAACAATGAGGCATATGCAGCGTAAAAGATGCTCTTGAACTCTTCAAAAAGCCAGTATCGATGGAAAGAACAGAGCAGGAAGACTAATATAGATTAAGCAAGACAGGGCATAACTAAGAGAAAGTAACAGGACTGGTCTTTTTCCAAAATAAACAGTTATAAAAGACATTGTGGGAACAACTAGAGAAATATAAGTTGGGCTGGTATTAGATAACGGAATTTTTAATAATTTTGTTAAGGGTAAATATGATATTATAGTTAAAAAAGAAGTGGTCTTCATTTTGAAAAGACACAGGCTAACGTATTTAGGGTTGAAGTATCATGGTGTTTACTCCTCACTTTGGAAAAAAATATACATGAAACAAAATGTTAAAATGTGTTAAAATATGAGGATATGAGTGTTTTATTCTCCTGGACTTTTAATTTTTCTATATATTTGAATTTTTTCTTAATAAAAAATGAAAAACTACAAACTTCTAACAATTATAGATAGATCAATAATTAACGTAAATGGGTGAGTAATTAAGTATAAGGAAATTAGAAAAAAATCGAGTTTAGTATCTTAAAGTGACTGTATATCAAAACTTTGGAAGTGGAAAGAACTAAAGCAGTACATAGTGAGAAATATTTTAGTGCATATTCTAGAAATGAAAAAAAATGGTAAGCGATTGTGCATAGCATCTAACCCAAAAGGATAGGAAAAAAATAACAATAAGAACACAGAATAGAAGAAATAAAGGTAAAATCGAAGTCTAATAAAACAGAACACAAAGTATTAGTACAAGATCAATAGAACAATATTTGCTTAGACCAATGAAAACCAGAGACAACATAAATCTATAAGCTTAGGAGTAAAAACGGCTACACAAGTAGGAATATAACAGAGATTTAAAATAATAGAACTACTTCACGATGGGCAACCTTAAGGCAATAAATCTGAAAATTTTTAAATAGAAAATTTACTAAAACTCACTTAAGAATCAAAAGAATCCAGGGGCGCCTGGGTGGCTTAGTCGGTTAGGCATCCGACTTTCGCTTAGGTCATGATCTCGCGGTTCATGGGTTCGAGCCCCGCGTCGGGCTCTGTGCTGACTGCCAGCTCAGAGCCTGGAGCCTGTTTCAGAGTCTGTGTCTCTCTCTCTCTGACCCTCCCCTGCTCACACTGTCTCTCTCTCTCTCTCTCTCCCCCCTAGAAATAAAATAAAACATTAAAAAAAAAAAAGAATCAAAAGAATCTTGAACAATTTCATTGATCAACTCAGTAGTTGAAATAAAACCAAAGTCCTTGGGTATAACCATTGGCCAAGATTTTCTTAAACCTCTTTACCAAGATATAATTCACGTACCATAAAATTCACCCAGTTAAATTGCACAATTCATTGATTTTTGGCACATGCAAATTGTGCGACCATCATCACTTCAGTTTGGAAGATGTGCAACACCCCATTAAGAAACACAGACTACCTAGGAGCCGTCACTCCTTGCTCTCCAGTCAGAGATAACCAAAAATCTACTTTCTTTCTCCACCAAATTTTCCCATTCTGGATTTTTCATATAAGGGCAATCATACAATACATATCCTTTTGTATTTGGCTTCTTTCACTGAATATAATATTGTCAAGATTTGTCCATGTTATACCATTTATCTGTACTCCATTCCTTCTCTTCTTATTGCCAAATAATAATCCATTATATTCATATACCACACTGTACTTATCCATTCACCAGTTAATGGATGTTTTGGTTGTTTTTTGGTTGTTTCTACTCTGTTTCTATTGTAAGTAATGCTGCTGAAAACCTTCATACGCTAACTCTTGTGTGGACATGTTCTCATTTCTCCTGTGTATATATCAAGGCATACAATGTGTGTGTCCTGTAATTACCATGTTTAACATTTCAAGCAACTGCTAACCTGTTCCAGAGCATCTATCCCATGTTTGAGTCCCATCAGCTGTGTATGAGCATTCCAATTTCTCCATATTTTCTCCAACATTTATTATTATTTATTATTGATTAGAGCCATCCTAGTGGGTATTGAGTGGCGGCCTTCTTTGTGATTTTGATTTGCATTTTCCTAATGGCTGATATCGTTCTGTATCTTATCAGCTTACTGATCATTTTCTTATCATCTCTAGATAAATGTCTTTTCAATTCCTATGCTCATTTTTAAATTGGATTATTGGGGGGGGGCAGGTTCGTTGTTATTGTTGTTAAATTTAGGCCCAGCTTTTATTAATGCAATTTTTACAAAACTTGGAAACAATACAAAATCTCCAATATCCTTAACAGAAAGAGTTATAGGAAGTAGAAAAAACAGGGAGGAGGAGAAAAAGAAAGAAGGGCAGGGAAGGGAGAGAAGAGGAAGAGAGACTTATATGAGTCATCCAGAATAACCTTGATACTAAAAGTAAACATAGATCATACAGAGAAAAAATTAGCAAATGTCTCAAAAATCCTAAATAAAACAGAATCTATCAATATAAAAAATAATAGCAATAATGGTAGTAATAGTATAATATGACCAAATAAGGTTTATCCTGTAGTGAAAAGTGATTTGGTCCTAGAAAACCCTATTAATTTCCTAATATACATGTATTTTAGAAGATTAAAAAGATCATTTCAATAATTGTTGAAAATTTTAATAGCATTCAACATTTACTCATGATTTAAAAACAAAAAAATCTTTCACAAGCTAGAAATAGATGAGAACTTTCTTGTGTTGATAATAGGTGCCTATCAAAAATTCTGTAGCATGCATGATACTAAATAGTGAAATTTAAGCATATTTCCTTTAAGTTTTTGTTCTAGACAATGATGCCCTGTCACCACTTCGGTTCAACATTTTCAAGGGCTTAGGTTAGAGCAATGACATAAAGAAACAGAAGGTATAAGGATGAGAAAGTAGGAGCACCTGAGTGGCTCAGCTGGTTGAACATTTGACTTTTGGTTTTGGCTCAGGTCATGATCCCAGAGTAATGAGATCGAGCACCATGTCAGGCTCTGTGCTAAGCATGGAGCCTGCTTAAGTTTCTCTCCTTCTCTTACTCTGCCTCTCCCCTGCTTGCTCTCTTTCTCCCTCTGTCAAATTAAAAAAAGAATAAAAAAGAATGAGAAAGTAATGAACAAAACTATCATTATTTATAGTCAATGCTATCTCCATAGAAAACTGAAGAGAAACTACAGGCAAATCATCAGGTACACGAAAATAGTAGCATGCTTAGTAGATAAAAGAACAACATATGAAAACAATATCTCTAGGAAAGGTTCCAAATTATGAAAAATGTAAGTAACATTTTTAGAAGATCTCATTTAAAATAGTAAAATAAAGTATATAGGAATGAATATCCAGATGTTAAAAATCTTCATAGTGAGTATTTTGTGGAAGGGCATAAAAGCAGAACTAAGCAACTAGGAAAACAGGGAATGGTAGACTGAAAGACACAATCTCCTAACTTAATCTTTAAATGTGAAATATTATCAATAAAAATCCCCACAGCTTTATACACTGAACTTTACTGGTTGATCTTGAAATTCTTATGGAAAAGAAGGTGGCCAAAAATCACCAACTAATCTTTTGGAAGAGTGACTGCACCAACATCCAAAAAACGTCAGTTCCCTCCTTTGTAGGTGAAGGAGTGAGTGAGATAAATGGATGAATGTAAACAAAGAGAGACTAGAAATAGACCCACATACATGGAATCAAGGTATAGGACAAATGACTCTATTAATTAGAGGGAAAAGGATTGGCAATTGAAACAATGGTATCAGGTCTACTTTCTATCTAAATAAAAAAGACAAAATTAGAACCCTATCTCAGACCATTCACAAAAGAATAAACTCAGATTAAAAACTAAATGTGTGAAAGTGAAGACCAAAGTTGGAAGATTGACACTACCCAATTCTAAGACTTATTATAAAGCAATAGTAATCAAGACAGTGTGGTATTTGTGAAAGAACAGACAGATACATAGATGGACATAATGGACCAGAAAGAGACCTCCATACAGCCAATTTATTTTTGACCAGAGCAAAGGCAATACAATGGGGCAAAGATAGTTTCTTTGGCAAATGCTGTCAGAACGACAGAACATTTACATGAAATCAATCCATCAATCAATTTGTCTAGAAACAGACTCTACACCCTTCACAAGAATTAACTGAAATGAATACAGGGCTAAATTTAAAATATGAAACTATTAAACTCTTAGATGATAACCTAGGGGAAAACCTAGAGAAGCTTCAGTACAGTGATACTTTATACAACACCAAAGACATAATTTATCAAAGAAATAATGAAAAAGCTGGACTTAATTACAATTAAAAACTTCTCTGTGAAAGATAATATCAAGAAAATGAGAAGACAAGCCACAGATTTGGAGAAAATATTTGCGAAATATACATCCAATAAAGGACTTACCTAAAATATACAAACAACCATTAAAACTCAGCAAGAAGAGAGGCGCCTGGGTGGCTCAGTCAGTTAAGCGTCTGACTTCGGTTTAGATCATGATCTCATGGTTCGTGGGTTCGAGCCCTGCGTTGGGCTCTGTGCTGACAGCTAGCTCAGAGCCTGCAGCCTGCTTCTAATTCTGTGTCTCCCTCTCTCTCTAATCCTCCCCTGCTCGCTCACTCTCACTCTCTCTCTCTCTCTCAAAAATAAATAAAACATTTTAAAAAATTAAAAAAAACCCTCAACAATAAGAAAACAATGTCATTAAAAAATGGCCAAAGACCTTAAAAGATACTTCACCAAACAAGATACACAGATGGCAAATAAGCATATGAAAAGATGCTCCACATCATGTCATCAAGGGAATGTGAATTCAAACAATAATAAGATACCACTATATACCTGTTAAAACGTCCAAAATCTGGTGACAGCATCCCGTAGGGGCAAGGATGTACAGCAACAGGAACTCTCAACAAGTTGTTGGTGGGAATATAAAATAGTAGAGCCAATATGGAAAATAGTTGGATAGTCTCTTACAAAACCAAACATAATCTTACCACAGGATTCAGCACTTGTGTTCTTTGGTATTTACCCAAAAGAGGTGAAAACTTAGGTCCACATAAAAACCTACACATGGATGCTTACAGCATCTTTATTCATAACTGCCAAAATGTGGAAGCAACCAAGATATCCCTTAGCAGATGAATGGATAAATAAACCATAGTATGTCCAGACAATGGAATAGTACTCAGCACTGAAAAAGAAGAATGAACTATCAAGCCATGAATAGCATGGAGGTACCTTAAATGTATATTACCAAGTAGAAGAGCCCAATGTGAGAAGGCTATATGCTGTATAATTCCAACCATATGACATTCTGGAAAAGCCAAAAGAGTGTAAACAATAAAAATAAAGTCAGTGGCTCCGAGGAGCAAGGTAAGAGGAAAGAGATGGAAAGGCAGAGAGATGAAAGGGAGGAATCTGATGGGAGTGAAAATACCCTGCATGAAATTATAATGATGGATATGCCATTACCATTTGCTGGAACCCACAGAATGAATACCACAAAGAGTGAACTGAAGGTAAACTATGGCCTTGGGGTGATTATGACATGTCACTATAGGTTCACTGCTGGTAAAAATGTACCATTCTGGGATTAATGTTGATAATGGGGGAGATTGTGGATGCATGGGTACAGAGGGAATATGGGAAATCTCCATACACCCCCCTCCCCTCAGTTTCACTGGAAACCTAAATCTGCTATTTAAAAAAATAAAGCCTAAAAAATAAAAATGAAAATAAGAAACAACCTCTTAAACTTTTTGAAGAATGCTCTAGGTTTGAAGAATGACTTTTTACTTCAGGCTGGGAAGTAAAATGAAATAGATTGAATCTCTGTGGGAAAAAAAATAATACCATGAAGAGAAAGAAAAATCAAGGTACAGTTTAGAAGAACCTTTTTGAAACATATATATCCTAATAAGCATCACTATCCCAAATTTATAAAGAAGTACCAATGAGTAGCAAACTTGGCTTATAAAGGGAAAGTATATGAATAGGCAGTTCATATAAGAATATAACAAAATGGCAAAAAAATATACTGAAGTCCTAAATCTCATTACTAGGGAACTACAACTTAAAACAACAATAAGATACGAGGCCATGCTATCATAATAGCAAAATCATCATCATCATCATCATCATCATCATCATCATCATCATCGTCATCATCATCACCATGGTTACAGCATGTGTTGGTGAGAATATGTGGATAAAAGGAACTCTTCTACACTGCAGATTGGAACAGGTGGGGACTTAGGTTGGTGAAGTTCAAGTTACTCATAATTTAAGATGCAGCAGCTCTTTATCTATATACTTGCTCAAGGGAAAATCTCACACATATATACACACAGACTAGAAACATACAAAAATTCATTATGTATTAAGTCTTAAAGTAACCTATAACAACTCACTGTTAGCAATACAATAAAACCATACTAAGACTAAAATTAAAAAATGGAAAAGCTCTCCCTCCTGTGCTTCAAAAATTAACTTTTAAGCAACTCTCAAAGGAGAGAGAGAATTTAAACTGAACTTCCCACTTCTCTAAAAAATAATGATAAAACCACTGGATGCACTTAAAGCATTGATCAAAAAAAATTGACAGCACCATTAACAATAAAAATTTAAAGATATAAATAAACTAAATTCTCAGTTCAAAAGGCCTAAAAGGGAAACTTAATCAATGAAAATACAGGAAAGGAGACAAGGGTAAGGGCAAAATGTACTGAAGTAGAAAACAGAAAAACAATAAACGTAATTAAGAAATAGAAATCCAGGGGCGCCTGGGTGGCTTAGTGGGTTAAGTGTCCGACTTTCGCTCAGGTCATGATCTTGCGGTTCGTGGGTTCGAGCCCCGTGTCGGGCTCTTTGTTGACTGCCGGCTCAGAGCCTGGAGCCTATTTCAGTCTGTGACTCCCTCTCTCTCTGACCCTCCCCTGCTCATACTGTCTCTCTCTCTCTCCTAGAAATAAATAAAACATAAAAAAAAAATTAAAAAAAAAAAAAAAGAACTAGAAATCCAGCTTGTTTCTTTTAAACAGATCACTACATAACTTAATCCAAAACTGTGAAGGCGAAAAGAAAGCACAAATATGAAAGGTAAGAAATAACAATAGGAAATAATCACTGAAATAGAAAGAAAAATTAAGAGGCTACTATACAGATCTCATGTCTTTGCAACTAAATTTGAAAATACAGACAAAATGGAGTTAAGTGTTTGGAAAAAGACATGTGCCAAAATTGATTCTTCACAGATCTAGAACACACAATCCTAAAATTTGTATGGAACCAGAAAAGACCCCAAATATCCAAAGCAATCTTGAAAGAGAAAACCAAAGCAGGAGGCATCACAATCCCAGACTTTAAGCTGGTTCTATTCACGATAGAAAATTTAATCAGACCAACTTTTTTTTTAAGAAGAAATAGAGAAAATAATTAATCCTCAAGATTAGACCACTCCAATGTTCTATATTTTTTTCCAGAACATGAAAAATGAAGGAAAACTGTCTATTTTTATAAGGCGAGTATATCATTAATGATTACTATAGACTGAATGCTTTTATTCACAACAAATTCCTATGCAGAGAGCTTACCTCCTGATATAATGGTATTAGGAGGTGGGGCCTTTGGGAGGTGATCAGGATCAGATGAGGCTGTGAGGGTGAGCCGTCATTAATGGGATTACTGCTCTCATGAGAATGTCTCATAAGAGCCTACTTCCCTCCTCAGCTCTCCGCTGCACAAGAATGCCAGGAGAATGAGGACACAGAAGCCAGGGGTCTGCAACCCGGAAGGGGACCCTCACCAGAAGTCCACCACACTGGCTTGCTGACTGCAGACATTCAGCCCCCTTAACTCCGAGAAATGAATTTCTCCGAGTTTATGAGTTTATGGCATTTTGTTGTAGCAGCCAAAAATAAGAAAACAATTTAATCTGATCAAAGACTGTTAAAATGTATGGTAGACCAATGTCACTATATATCCATGCAAAAATGCAAAATAAATACAAGCAAAATAATGCAGCGCTACATTAAGAAATATACGATGACCAAAAGCCACTTGCATCTGGCTCAATATTAATACACCACATCACTAAACCGAATGAGAATAACTGAGTGAGTCTCTGCACAGATATTTTAAAAGCCTTGACAAAATTTAATTCCTTCTATGATAAAAACTCAAAAATATAGGGGCACCTGGGTGGCTCAGTGGGTTAAGCATCCAACTTTGGCTCAGGTCGCGATCTCAGAGTTCGTGGGTTCGAGTCCCATGTAAGGCTCTGTGCTTACAGCTCAGAGCCTGAAGTCTGCTTCAATTCTGTGTCTGCCCCTCTCTGCCCCTCTCCCACTCACACTTGGTCTCTCTCTCTCAAAAATAAACAAATATTAAAAAAGTTTAAAAACTTGAAAATACAGAAATCAAAGTAGATGTTCTTCACATAACACACACGCACGCACACACATACACGCCCTCAGTGTTAATACCAGTATTAACAGTTAATACCAGTATATCTCACTTAATAGAGAAATACTTGAGGCATTTCTAATAAATTCACGAACAAGGCAAGGCTGCCCACGATTGCTACTGGTCAACATTATAGTGGCATCAGTGCAGTCATGCAACATAAATCAAAAGGAAGCTAAGAATTAGAAAAGAATAAACACAAACTATATTTTCAGATGACATGATAGTATGCCTGAAAAAATAATGCCAATCAATGATAAAATTAATTCAAACAATAAAAATTCAGGTTCAATAAAATTAATACACATAAATCAATCACCATCTTATATACTATTGGAAGATATACTGTTAAGGGGGTATACTGTTCTAGAAGCCTCATTTACATTACCAACCAAGACAATAAAATATTGAGGGAAAATCATAAGAAGAAAAGCATAAAACCTGCATGAGGAAAGCTTTAAAATGCCTCAAATCATGAATGTAGACTTGAAAAAATAGAAGGCCTTCACCCTGCTATGATACAGTGACTCAGTATTATAAAAGTGCCACTTCTTTCTAAGTGACCTTATAAAATTAACATCATTCTGACAAAAATACCAATGATAGTTTTTTGGAGCTGGACAAGTTACTACTAAAATTCTTACAAAAAAGTCTTGGAAAAATAGCCACTAAGAAAAGCTGGAATAAGAAACATAGCTTACCACGGAGCAAACAAACTATAAATCTCCTGTAATAAAAACAGTCAGGCCCAGGTGCATGGATAGACAAACAGGGTAGGAACATGACAATGTCCAGGACGAGACCTGGAAACGGGTGGAAAAACGTGATCCAATAAAAACAGCATTTCAGATCACTGGGACAACAATGGGTTTTTAAATGAAGAACGCTGAACAAATGATTGGCTATTTGATCAAAACGAGCACTGAATTCACATGTAAACCATATGGAGCATAAACTCCAAACAGATTCAGAATTTTAATATAAAAAAATATGAGGCCATATAAGAAAAACAGAAACAGGTAACTTCTCTATAACCTGAGCGAAAGAAGTGGTTACTTAACAGTGACTCAAAAGGCAGATATAGGAAAAGGTCAATAAATTTGCCTAAAACTTTTTTGACAGCATGTTCTATTTGTTTTGTATGGCTGCTATAACAAATGGTCACGAAGTACAGTGGCTTAAAACTATGCTAATTTACTGCCTTATAATTTACATTAGAATTCCAACTGGTCTCAGTGGTTTCCAATCAAGGTGTGGGGAGGGCTATACTGCTTTCCAGAGACTGGAGAAAAGACTGTTTCCTTATTTTTTCTAGCTTCTTAGATGTTGTCCACATTCCTCGGTTCCTGGCGCTTTCCT
This sequence comes from Proteles cristata cristata, assembly GCA_017311185.1. Taxonomy (NCBI): domain Eukaryota; kingdom Metazoa; phylum Chordata; class Mammalia; order Carnivora; family Hyaenidae; genus Proteles; species Proteles cristata. The sequence goes on along the minus strand of JAESUZ010000367.1, from coordinate 651,418 downwards.
CCATCTTCTCAATGGCGAGGCTGTATAATTTTTTCTTCCAGCCATATCTCCCCTCACAATAGCCAAGAATGATTCTTAGATTTGAAGGGCCCACCTGAATACACCTTCCATCTGAGGGTGCTTAATTAATTTTAACTGCAAATTACCTGCTGTTGCCATGTAAAGTCATCTATTTACAGGTTCTGGGAATTAGGAAGTGAACATCTTTGGGGGCCATTATTCTGTCTACCACACATAGCAACATACACATGCACATGCATATGCGTGCGTGCACACAAACACACGCACACACACACACATACACACACACACAATCAAAAGACTTCTAATGTGCCAGAAGAAAATGTTTGTTCTAAATCATAAATGAAGACTAATATCCCTAATATACAAATACAGAGAACTCTAAAAGAGGGGGAACATCTTAACAAAAAATTAGCATAAGTCATGGGAGATTCACAAGATGATGTGAAAGTGGTCTATGAGCATATGAGGTGGTCAAGTTCACTCACAACTAGAGAAAAGCAAATGAAAACCACACTGAGCTACAGCTTCTCATCTATTTGATGGTAGAAAATGCAGACATTCAGAAATTCCTTCTGTTGGGGAGACTGAACAGAACACATTCTCATATATTGCTAGTGAAAATATAAATTGGTACAAACTTCCTGAAGGAAAATTTGTCAACATCCAACAGAATTTGATTTGCATTTACCATTTGAGTGAGCATTCTCAGGTTTTGGAGCTTCCCCTGAAAGTGCACTTCTGATGATACAAAAATGTGTAAGCAATCTGGTTATTCATTGCTGCACCGTTCATAATTTTAGGATGTTGCTGAAAATGTCTCCTACTTATTCTTCCATTGATTCCTCTTTCTCCTTATTTGATGGCTCGTCTTACCTTTCAGGGTGGATTACAAACTATTTTGTCATCTTTTAAGGGCAGTTTCTACACTATACAGTAGCCCTGAATAAATGTGTCCTGGTTTTTAAAATTTTAGGGTTGGACAATCATTGTTCTATAAGAAATGTTATTTTGAAATAAAGCTCTCATATAACTAACACTATATGGCTTGTTAATTTTGGATTTATCCAAGATTAGTATCTATTATACTAATTTCTTTGGTTTTTGTTTGGTTTGTTTTGGTTTGGTTTTATTTTAAGGAAAGAGAGAGAGAGTGTGAATGGGGGAGAGGAACAGAGGGAGAGATAGAGAGAATCTTAAGCAGGCTCCATGCTCAGCACAGAGCCTAACACAAATCTCGATCTTAGGACCCTGGGATCTGACCTGAGCTGAAATCAAGAGTCAGACACTCAACCAACTGAGCCATGCAGGTGCTAAGTTTCTGTTTTATCACAGCCGGTCTTAATCAGGTCATTTTGGTTTCTTCAATAATAATTCTGTGGCCCGGGCTGAATTGAGCCCAGCTACTCAAAGCAAGATTCTACTGCACTTCCCACACTCATTTACTGACAAGTGAGCAGACCCTTGTTATAGGATAGCATTATCATCGTTAATAAAATATATAAATGGAATGTACTTAAGGAGTGCCTGAGGCTTAGTAACAATACAGATAAATACATACCCATGTTCTATCAGTCATTCCACTTTTAAACTTAAAAATGAATGGCCTTTCATTGGTAAAGGTATTCATTCAACCATCATTTATTAAGTAGCCATTATATCAGATACTGTGTCAGATTTTTAATATCAAGTGTATGGTTTTTAAGCCCAAAAAAAATGAAAAAGTGCAGAATTTCTATTTTTAACAGTTAAGTTTCTGTATTTTTTGTTTGTATTCAGATCCTGTCTTTATACTGTCTCCCAAAATCCCCACCTATATTACTTTTATTAGCATGAACATACATATATATATACACACACACACACACACACACACACACACACACACATACACACATTGGTATGTTTACATATGTATATAATATGTGTATGTCTCTATAATCCCATGCATGACTTTCATCAGAATACCTCTCTTTTTATTGGGAACCTATTAGCAAAGTAGCAACATAGCAACAAAGAAGGATGAGAACTCCCATCATTCACACACCTGCTTATTTTGCTTATTTTCATCTGCTTATGCACACCAAATCAGGGCTCAGAGCGTCATCCACACATGTCTAAAATGACAATGTAAGTGGGATAGTGGAATATATTTAAATTCAATTTGCAGGTAGGAAATTCATTATCCCCTCCTCTACTCTAGCTGAGGGATAACTCCTATGGTTTTCCAACAATCTACAGAATGTAATCCTATGAAAATAATATAAACATATTTTTGAGAGGAACTCTAACAGAAAATTAATAGTGTGGTATCTTCCTCACTAGATGCTAAAATAATTTTACAAGGATCTTACCAATACTCTCAGTTTTTACTTGATGAGTGATGGGTTTAGATCTTTTAATGTTTCTCATCACAGAATCACAGAAAGAATATGTTTATGGAAAGGAACCTAATAAATACCATTCCTGCCTGCATTATAGATAGGGAAATTGGGCTTGCTTTGTATTTAGGACCACACAAAGGACTCAAACAGAGAACTACAAATTGGTTGCAAGGTGTCCCCACCCACTTCCCAGACTGCTAGCCCCTAGACTGATGGGGCCTCAGGTACCTGCGGGGATCGGCACAGCAGCTCTAAACATGACAGAGAAGCACATGGAAACACAAAGTCAAATTTGGAACAAACCTCAAACTTTCTTGATGTATTCAGAAGTTGGTATGGACAGGATTGTAAAACAACACAAGGAAGTTTAAAAATTCACTCTAGATCAGCAATTGGCACCCATGGGTAAAATCGTATGTATTTTCCTAAAGTTTTATTGGGACACCGTCACACCCACTCATTTATGTGCTGCCTGTGGCTGCTTTTGAGCTCCAGCTACAGAACTGGGTGACAGGAACCATAAGGATACAGCCAGTAAAGCCAAAAATAATTTACCTTCTCGCCCTTAACAAAAAAGGTTTGTGGACCCCTGCCCTAGATAATATTGCCCTCTTACAAGCCACTATAAACATGAATAAATACATTGTAAAAAAAACTGGTAACGATTATAATTTTGAGCTACACTTTGAAATAACTACAGTAATTAAGTACATGTTATAAATTCTAATGAGCCCTCAAGTTTCTGGTACAAGTTGTTCTACAGCATATACATTCCAATGGAATGTTAGTGACATTCCATTTTTAATAATAAGAATAGGAGGCATTTTAGCTAATTAACTTTTAAAAATTAAACCTAAATTAACTTTTTATAGTCAGTAATAACTACAGCTGAGATTACTTCCAGATAATTAAATTATAATGTTCCTAATGAATGGATATCCACTATAACTTTCTCTGCAAAGATAATTATAGTTGCTTATGTAGTTTCATTTTGTCCTCCCTGCATACAGGATTATTGTACATTCCCAAAATGTAAACATGGATTTTTATTTTTATCTATTTATTTTTTAAAGTTCATGTATTTACTTTTGAGAGAGAGAGAGTGAACAAGCATGAGTGAGGTAGGGGCAGAGAGAGAGGAAGAAAGAGGATGCCAGGCAGGCTCTGAACTGTCAGCACAGAGCCCAACATGGGAATCGACCTCACAAACTGTGAGATCATGACCCAAGCCAAAATTAAGAATTGGACACTTAACCAACTGAACCCCCTAGGCATAGGAATTTTTAAAAATCTATTTTTTTTTTTTTTGGAATTAAGAATACAACATTTACCAGATTTTTAAAATACCCTGTAAATTTTTTAAGTTGCAAAATTACTGCTTGGGCAATAATCATAAACTCAAAGAAATATTATGAACAGGTCCCAGGGTTTCCTATGAATGAAAAAGAATTTTGAGATGTATTCTGGCAATGTATGGGGCATAAAATAAAGGGAAAGACTAAAGCTAAAACTGCACATAAGGGATTGAAATAAAGTAGTAAGTTATTAATATTTAGCAAATACATTTGGCACCAGAGAGAATTTGTGCTTCCTTTCTACTATTTTGGCCTGTATGTGGAGTCAGGATAGGCGAGGTTATACTATGGTAACAGACAATCCCCAGATATCTCTGGCTTCAAATGAAAGTTTATTGCTTCTTCCCATTACATGTTGGCAAAGATCTGTACACAATCCTTCCTTGGCTCTAGTTCTGTAACAGACCATCGTGCTGAGCCCTGATGGCTGCCATGCCCAACAAAGGAGCACATTGGAGGGGTGCACATCCATAATTAAATGCTTCAACTTGGGATGTTACTTTTGCTAGCAACTCATTGGCCAGAATGAGTCACATGACCCCTCCAACCACAAGGGAACAGGAGATGCAATTCTGCAATGTGCCTGTAAGGGACAGAGCTGGAAATATTTAATAACAACTCATTGAAAGTTTAATGATTAAGGACTCCAGCCTTGAGCCAAACGAGTTAATTGTCTGTGCTTCACATTCCTCATCTGTAAAACGACATGAACACTAAACCTCAAAGAATTGGGAAGATTAAATGAGTTAAATGCTTGTAAAGTGCTCTGAAGAGTACTGGAGTAAAGTGTTCTCATTGCTTTATCTCAAGCTTTGCACTTGCCGCACTGCTCTTCAGAGCCAACAACAGAGGAGAGCGGTCCTAGAAATGCTGACTTGGGCCCAGCAGGAGTGCCTAGGAGAAGAATTCTAGAGAAAAAAATACATGATCAAATGAAAGAAATCAAAATGCTGGGTCTTCCTTCAACATACATTGTTCCAGGAGGTAGGAGAGAAGCCGTTAGTGACGTAAGGGTTTTAGTTAGCAGAAGCGGCAGAAACACGGGGATAAAGACACCAGAAACTAATAGTAGGTCTTAAGGGGCATGAATGCCAGAAGGTGAATACAGCATGTGAACATGTATGGACACGGTTTGTAGAGGATCCTGGATAGGGCTACTCTACACTGTACATATTTAAGGAATATAGTATATGAATGGAATCCCTCCTAATGTGTGCTTTACAAAACTTCCACCAGGCTAAAACTGAGAGTAAAATAAAAGACTCCTGTTAGCAAGGGCAAAGGCAATAATAAAGAGGAGGCATGGGAATGAAGAAGTGAACCAAGAATTAGTGTCCAGGAAATACAGTCCGAGGTTCCCCAGCCACACAGAAACACAGGAAGCAGTGGATTAATGGCAATGTCCATTCCTATCAGAACTCCTGTTGCCTCAGCAACAGTGTTGGCAAGTGTGTTTTCTCTGAATCCCTGACCTATGACAATTCACCCCTGACAACCCACGGTGACCATGCGTCTGTATGTATGCAAACAATCCCAGACTGTTAGGCAGCAGGTTGAGAGATGAACACACATGATTTCCTCTTCCACTAGCTTACTGGTTAACAAGAGAGTTGGAGGAGTTATTAATCCACCTGTAACATAAATCAGAATGAACTAAATTCTATACGGCAGTCACATGTCAATGTTGTGGGAGCACAGAAAATGGAACCGCTCATTTTCGGTATGGAATCAGAGAATGCTTTTTGGAGGAAATGGCTTTGTAACTGAGATCTTTTTTAATGTTTGTTTATTTTTGCAAGAGACAGAGACAGAGCGCAAGCAGGAGAGGGGCAGAGAGAGACACACACACACAGAATCAGAATCTCAAACAGGGTCCAGGCTCTGAGCTGTCAGGACAGAGCCTGATGCAGGGCTGGAACCCACCGACCATAAGATAATGACCTAAGCTGAGGTTGAAAGCTTAACCAAATGAGCGACCTAGGTGCCCCCAGAAACTGAGATTCTTAAAAGAAGAAGGATAAAGGGGCACCTGGGTAGCTTTGTTGGCTAAGCAACCGACTTCAGCTCAGGTTATGATCTCATGATCTGTGGGTTCAAGCCCCATGTCAGGCTCCATGCTGACAGCTCAGATCCTGGAGCCTGCTTCAGATTCTGTGTCTCCCTCTCCCTCTGCCCCTCTCCCCACCTCTCTCTCTCTCTCTCAAAAATAAACATTTAAAAAAAGAAGAGGGATAAAAAGTTGGAGGATGTAATGAATACCAAAATAATGAAATATAATGAGTAACCACTAAAGTATGGACCGTTTGGACCATTTGGAGTGGGTAGAGGGGAAATAAGTTTAAAAAAGAAAAAGGAGCTTTTTTCCCCCCTGTATATTTCCTACAGAATCACAAATTCAAAAGATCATAGAACTGAAGAGGAATTTCAACTCAAATTCCTGCTTTACAGATCAAAGTCCAGTGACCAAGTGACTTACCTGTTACGGAACGGCAGACTCAAGGCTAGAATTCCTATCATAATACCGAAAATGTGTGTTACTTTAAAAGATAAAGGATTCAAGAAAATAAAAATGATTCTGAAGCTACCCTTGCAGTTTTCCTGTGAGCATTCTGCATCAGAAGCAAAGTGACTGATGTCCATAAGGTTATAAATGGTATGAGGAGAGTGAAATTGAATTATTCATTAAACCCTAACATGTCTAATGGGGGGTCATCCCTGGAATCTTGGGTGTGTTTAAGCCAAAAAAGAAGAAGCTATATTCCTCAAAGTAGGGATTAAATTTATGGAACTTATTATCCAACAAGAGGTGGAGAGGTTAGAAATACAAATAGATTTTAAGTGGCTTATATAAATTAATGACAGGCTCGTCACAGTTAATAAGAAAAAAATGCTATGTCTGGGTCATGTTATAAATGTTTGAAGTTAGTATCAAGTTTAGCTTGCCAACTTTGCCAAAGACAGAGACGGCACTGGGCCATGATGCTCCTTAACAATTTTTGCTTCCATTTGTGAAAGCCTCCAAATGGTGCATTTCGAATGCCATGAGAAATTGCCAGGTTTGTGAGGAGAAGACGGATATTCAAGAAACCAATCTGTAACAATATATGAAGCAAGTCAACTATATCTTAAGTGTTTTGTTCCCCAACAAGTATAAAGGGTATTTTTACACTCCAACTTTGTATGAGGAATCAGGTCTTAGAAATTTCATGAGAAAGTTTTCCTAAGGATTTATCCACACTTTCTTCCCTGGTTTGCTCAGATGAGAAGCAGGAAGCCTTCTAGACATTTTGAACCTCTGACCTTTTTTTGTGGTTTACCCATTAAGGCATGCAAACCTCCATGTAGCAATTCAAAAATCTCTTCTCACTGCATTAGAGCATGGCCAAGGGATAGTATATTATCCCTATATCTAGAACACTTCCCTTTCCAGCTCATTATAAAGGTCTTTAAATGTGTGTTCCTTAGGAAAACAAAGATCCCACTGGCTCATAAACATAGGAACCCAGTATCATATATACCTATCTGGTTTTCAAAATGATTTTCCCAAGCTTCCCCTAAATGACCCTTCCCAAATGTTTCCAGTTGACGAGTGAATAAGCTTTTGCCTTTCACCCCATCTCAGCTCACACCTTCTCCTTGATAACATCAGGATATCCACATCTGACAATGGTCTGGGCTAATTCATTTACTCCAGTGTCTAGCAGCCATTTGACAGGAAAAATAACCTACACGGTATTTATTGCAAAATCTTCACCATTGTGACAAAGATGAATGCGAACTTCACACCATCATTTTTCAACTGTTATCCAAACTTGAAAATGGCTTTCAAATGTTAACATTAAAATTATGAGGGGGAAGATAATGGCTCTACTTTAAAACTGCCTGGAAATGGAACTTCTGTAGCTTAGCTCTGAGCCAGAAAAATAAACTTGCCTACTAACATAGCAAATGGGCCAGAAATAAATCTGTCAGATATGGCGGGGGGTGGGGGGTGGGGGGGGTGGGAGCACACAAAGAAGGGGCAGTGGAATTGAATTTCCAAAATAAATGATCTGAAACTTTTAACATAGTATATCTTCAAAAAACACAGTCTTCTTTTGTGAAATGTACGTATCAGTTGAAACTGGAAAAAATCTAGATACGAACCATGAGAAACAACTACAACACTCCACTTTAATCTGTCTTCAGCTGAAAATCCGGTAGTTTCATTCACTTTGATGAACTCTATATAAATATTTTCTCATGAGCTTTATTTCTCCATTCTAGCATTATCCTCCCCGATAATCCTTGACTTTGGGAATTTAACTGTTATATTAATAATTGTTCACTTTGGTGATGATCTGAAACTCACTCCCTTCTCCCTTCTGAAGGCCAGAGTAATTGGCCAATAAAAGTTCCACCAAGGTCAGGAATGGCCTAATTCACTTGTAATTATTAATTGTGCTCTGACCTCGTAACCATAAATAAAGCCCTGGCATTGGGAAAAAGAAGATGTGAAACAGGACATGGCAATTTAAAAAATAAGAGAATAAAGGCACAGTGGAGGAAAAGAGAATGGCGTTTCTAAATTTAAAACACTCTTTGCCCTTTCTTGAAATAATGATTTATATTCTTTGAGTCCACAAGAGAGTAAGTGGATATGCATGATGCAACACTGGAATTTTAGGTATTTTGCCTAAAGGTCATTAACAATTAGTACAACTTGGGGGGAGGGGATCATAAAGTTAGAATAACAACTCTCTCTCAAAGGATGACTGAAACTAGACTTGTAATCTGGTCATAATAAAATATATTAAGTTTATATTAGAGCCTCGCCTGTTAACAGGAAAATGGACAAACCGGAATAAATCCAGTAGGTGGCCATGATTAATTGGGGTCTGAAAAGTAAGTTGTGGGAGGAGCAATGGAAGAACCTATATCGTTTTCTTTTGGAAAAATGAGCACTGAGGCCAAACATGTGAAATGGTCTTCAAATATTTAGAAAGGGATGGTACATAGAAGAGGAAATAGTCCTTACAACTAGAACTACTGATGGCAACATTAGGGCTGGAGAGTGAGAGTCAGATAACTGGTCATCTGGCATGAAAGGGTGGCTGGCCTCTTCCTGTCCAGCATAGCAAAATCCACTGTACACATCAGAAAGATGGGCCCTCAGCTTGAGCTTTTACACTTGCAATGGTACAAAGGTCACTACCTCATGCATACCCTCCTCTACATTAAAGGGTAGGAGCATTGGACAATACCTTTCTAGTATTGAGTTGGCAACTCTCAGGTTCTAACTTCTACAACTGCTTAACTAGTTCTGTCCTCATGAATAGCTCAGGATGTGACTAATCCCTTCACCACAAGACAACGCACTGGAGTTCTCAAACAATTATAGTTCTATCCTTTGGTTTTCTATTTGTCAAACTGAATAAGTCTAATTTTTTCATCATGATTAATTTATTCTGCACATCATACCAATCTAGTCACTGGCCTTCTTGACTTTTGATGGTTTATGTCCTCAAATGACATATGAAATAAATATTCTTGATACAGTGTCACCAGCAACAATGCCACATAGGACTTTAATTACCCTGTTCAAGGGAATCAGTTACCATGTGTTAGCTGAACTCTTAGTATGCTCAACCTAAGCTAGTTACCATTTAATATATAGCAGCAGGCCACGTGTTGACAATATCTGTACAGTTAAAATTATATCTGTACATGGGAATAGTTCTAGAGGTTTTGTAAGATGTGAGTCATTATGTGTACATTTGTAGTATTGCCCCAAGTTAAGGGAAGTTTAGAAAAAAAGTGGAGACCCAGGTAGGCTGCAGAACCCATGGGAGGTGTTATAGATCAGGAAGACCTAGACTGTAATTTGAAGGAAGAGTACAAAGTGTCTGAAATGGAGACACAAACAGCAAGGGAGAGAGTATGTGTGTAGGAATAACCATTAATAAAGGTGGTCAGGGTGGTAGGAACATGTGTGGCTAGATATAACAAAATTTCGAAAGTACTTTCTTTCTTGCATTCTATTTCTGGGTATTTATCTGAAGGAAATGAAAATACAAATTTGAAAAGATATGTTTACCTCTACGTTCACTAAAGCATTAGTTAAAATAGCCAAGATATAGAACAACCTAGGGGTTTAGTGATGGAGGAATGGATAAATAAGATATATATTCATAAGTATTGGCTATGGAATATTACTCAGCAATTAAAAAGGATGAGGCCCTGTCATCTGTGACAAAATTGGGGGGGAAGGGGGCTAAAGGATATTATGCTAAATGAAATAACTCAGACAGGAAAAAACATCTATCATATGATGATTCTGCATATTGCGGAATCTAAAAAAAAGAACAAAACAAAACAGAAACACACTCACAATTAAAGAGAACATACTGGGGTTGCTAGAGGGATGAAGGTAGAAGGAATAGGTCAAATAGGTGGAAGGGAGCAAGGGGTATACACTTCTAGTTATAAAATGAGTCATGGGGATGTAATGTTCAGTGCAGGTAATATAGTCAATAATATTGTAATAATTTTGTATGGTGACATGATTAAGTCTACTTATCTTGTGATCACTTCATAATGTATAATAGTAACAAATCACTATGTTATACACCTGAAACTACTAATAATGTTGTATGTCAATTATAACTCAATAAAAATAGTAATTAAATAAACAGGCTTGACTTTGCTAAAAAAAAAAAAAAAAGTTCCAGAACTCTGATTTCCACAGGTATCTAATCTGGCAAACTAATCGTTGGTGAGACAGTATGAAGAACTAACAGAGTGGCAAGTAAAGATTTCAGCAGTAATTTTCTGGAGACCCAATTTCCTTTATTTCAAGCATGGGAATTCAAGGCAGTCCAGGGGGAGAAGTATTCTTGGATAGATGCACTTTTGGTACATTTTAAATTGCATCATCTTCGTGACAAATGGTCCCAAAGGCCAATGCCCTGAATTTTGTATCTGATCCAAAGAATTTTTCTTCTAGAGTGGCCTTCTGTAACTGGTCCCATTTATGTCTTCATTTTCAAAGCAAAGATACAGGAAAAAATCAATTAGACAAGAACAATGAATAAATCCAGGTAAATACACGTTCTGGCTTTCAGTTAACCAGAGAGTCGGTGGATCTCCAAGGAATACTGAAGACACATCTTAAGATAATTCAATTTCCCTTAATGGGGACCATAACCCCAGAGTTGCTTTTTTTTTTTTTTCATTTTAATATTGTACAATTGACTTCTCTTATACCATGCTGTGCTCATAGCCTCTGTGGAAACTTAAACATTATTCAACAAGACAATTGACTGAAAAACCTTTTGAAAGTGGTCACAGACTGTGACCCTGCTCTGGTGCCCTGGGTCTGCCAGCATGCTGTTTTATTACCTTTGGAAGGTTCCATGCCAAAACACAGCCCAAGGATTAGAGCTTAAAGAAAATGAGGTCCATAAAAATAATGTTCTGCCTTCTTTCAAGAAGGGGGGCCGCCTGGGTGGCTCAGTTCGTTAAGCGCCTGACTTCAGCTCAGGTCATGATCTCACGGTTCGTGGGTTGGAGCCCCGCATCAGGCTCTGTGCTGACAGCTAGCTCAGAGCCTGGAGCCTGTTTGAGATTCTGTGTCTCCCTCTCTCTCTGACCCTCCCCTGCTCATGCTGTCTCTCTCTCTCAAAAATAAAAAAAAAAATATTGAGAGAAAAAAAGGAGGGAAACCGTCACTTTCCACTCAGTAATCCCGTGTATCTCCCAAAGTTGCCTCTCAACCCTTCAGGGGTCCTACAGGGTAATTGGTAAGAATTACAGATTCTTTTCTGTAAGTCTTTCTGTAGTTTCATTCAACAACCCTCAGAAAGGACTGTTGAAAACACTTTGTCACCCCTTTCTTATACCAGTGGAAAACCAAGTCCCCAAATGCCTAAATGGCTGTCCCAGGTCCACAGCAAGTGGCAGCGTCCGCACCTGAACTTTATACTGCAAGCCATGAACCAGGGACGATCTGTTACAAACATAGTAACAGTACGGCACAGTCCGCAAACAATCAGAACAGACACCCTGAGGATACTGCTGAGCCACCCGATGCCAGTCCTAATTCGTCTAAAGTGGAGAGCAGTGATGTTTTAGCAGAGAGAGAGAGAGCCCCTTGTTTGTAACTGCATTCTCTAAAGCACTTAGCTAATAAAACAGCAATTTCCTTGTAGTTGTTGGTTGTTCTCTTTACTCACCTTTATTTTCCTCCATTGCTTTCCATGCCACTAGTCCCTTGAAACCTCACTCTCTGTTCAGTAGTCTATGTCACTGCTATTAGGTTCAAGTCCACTCTGACTTCAAAGTGGATGTCTGACTCCATGAAATTCTTACAACCCTTTCTGCAAATACCCCATTTCCAGCCTTTTAGATCAAGCCCTCATTTGTAATTGACTTGGGGGCGCCTGAGTGGCTCAGTCAGTTAAGTGTCTGACTTTGGCTCAGATTCTGATCTCACAACTCGTGGGTTTGAGCTCGACTTTGGGCTCTGTGCTGACAGCTCAGAGCCTGGAGCCTGCTTCCGATTCTGTGTCTCCCTCTTTCTCTGCCCCTCCCCCAGCCTCTCCCCCACTCGCACACTGTCTCTCTCTCTCTCTCTCTCTCTCTCTCTCTCTCTCTCTCTCACACACACACACACACACACACACACACACACACACACACAAAATAAATAAGCATTAAAAATTTTAAAAATAAAACTAACTTGATGTGTCTAACATTTTTCTGCAACTCACTTTACATAAGGTGGAAAAGAAGTAAACGTTTGTGATTTCAGGTATTGATTTTTATCATGGATTTTTTTAAACCATCATAATCTTCAAGTCTTTTCTTTCAAAATTACAAGATACTCTTTCATTGCTTCTATTGATAAGATTATTTGCAGTTCAAGATACAATTGGTGGACAAAGGGAGCAAAAACTGGGGGCAAAAAATGCCAATTTAGATCCATACCCAGGATGTGCACCCATCATACAGACATGACACACCTTAAAACTTCTCATTGTACAACTGTGTTTCAAGGAAATCATGAAGTAAAAGTCTAGTGAAGCAAGCACCCTTCCTGATATCTATCACTAATAACACATGCACTTCTTTATCATGTGTCCCCATTTTTAACTTTCTAAGAGTAACTGTCTTTACATTGTGTGCCCCCATTAGTATCTGTATACCATAGAGGAAGATTACTTGTTACTAGACTTCTTGACAGTTTTCTTGCATGGACTACAAATGAGATGAGCTCATCCCTATGAACACATAAGCCCTTAGTAATTTATCTTCTTGAATCATCATTAATCCCTTCCATGGCCATAAAAGTGGTTTGAGGGTCTAAAATGTACTAAATCACTATGTTACAGAGTTGACTAAAATACTTCAAATCGTCTCTGTGGGTCTGAGGTAAACAAAGTTTTATGTTTGAAGTTTTAGTTCTTAATATAAGCTCTATGAGACCCAGGCAAAATCAGAAGATCTGCTTCTATAGGTCAGAGACCCTAGGGGTACAACTGGCCCTAAGGAGAAAATCAGAAAATAAGCATGACTGGGAACTACCTGGCTAGACCCAGTATAGTGGCTATTGGAGATGGGGATAGAGCCAGTGATACATGTCTGGAGTATTCTTACTGAAGGGTTATCCCCCTTAATTGGACTTAATTTGTGGAGATCTCCCTCACTAGTAAAACTGGGCTCATGGAGTAAAGCAGGATTGAGAGCTGGAATGACTTTTCTCTCTCAGGCAGATGGCTACAGCTAGTGAAAACCTATGATTAACTCCACAGAGAGGACACGTACCATACTTCCTGAGTGAGTACTCACAGTAATTAGCAACACCAAATCATCAAGGCCCCCGGGTTCCATAAAGCAATCTCCTGAGGGTTCCTGGGCGATGAAACCAGCCAGAGGTTGCCAACCCTGGCCAACACTACAACAATGTTCTCATCTTAGAAGTTCTCTCTGCCCTGAGATCCCCAGAGTATGCCTTTACCAACTACTTTATAATTTCAACCTATTCCTGATTCTTTGATTCGAGGGCATACTTCTATCCTCAGCCCTTTGTTGGATTATGTATGAGGTCTAATTTGTAATTCAAAAGTATTCGGTATGCCATATAGTTAAAACCTGAGGAAAAAAAATTACAGTTTGCATTTCCTCTTTTCAGAGAGGCCAGAGAGCTCTCCCCAGAGTTGGAGGGTAGAGGTAAGGTTCTAGAAATCTCTGCTTGCTGCCAGACCTTTAAATGCAAAGGCTTACAAAGAATGAAGGCGGTTGGTGGGGATGGGGTTTGGGGAGATAAGCAGAAAAAGGCAAAAGAACTTTCAACTCCATAGTTATTCATGTAGAGATACGTAGTTATATCCTAATAATCAATTCCTTTAAAAAATCACAAGTAGGCTTAAGCACTAAAAAGTTAGTTATTTTTGCCATTTTAACTAAAATTAAAAAGAAAGCCATGGTAATTACCCATTTTGTTCCTCCTTCCACAAAAAAAAAAAGCCACTTCATCATTTCTTACTGTGGGTGTACTTCAGCCTCAACACAGGCATTTATATCAAGTGGGTCATTTATATTGTTGCCTGCTGGAGTTTTCCTTCTTTCAACTTAGTAGGGAATATTTGGTAGCTTTATTACCCCAAATAAATCTACAAAAAGCCTTTTGCTTGCGGCTTTTTATTTTAACTTCAGATAAATAAATCACATTAGGTTCCGTCATATTAAAATAAGCATGGACCTAAAGATAATAAACCTATTTTAAGCCAAATGTTTTCAGATTAGATAGAGGTAAATTTCTCTAGATGACCCCCAAATCCTACTGATGTTGAAATATTTGGGGGGACTTCGAGAGTGTTTTTTGAAGGACATAAACCAGTTTAAGTTAGAGGAGAATTAATTTCAAATCACCTGTGGACCCACATGTAAAACAAAATTCAACACCAGCTTGTCATGACAGCAATAAATCCATCTTGAAAGTGGGGATACTTCCCCAGTCATCTTGGAGGGCAATTTTATCGCTTTTTAGATTCCCCTAATGCCTTCATCTACTCTGTGTTTATCAACTATAAAAATCTATAGACCAGAATTTCTCATCATCTTATATACAGTTATACTCAGAAGCCTTAAGGGCAGTTCAAACTACATCTATTCAGTAACTGATTGTCCCTCTACTCTTCAGAGTTGCTCCTCTTCAGGAGTCGGATTAAACAGCCCCTCCTCAGGGAACCCTCTGGACTTCTGAAGGACAGTCTCCTAAAACCTGTTTTACAGACCCCTCCACCGAGGCCCATCGAATGACTTTGGTAAATAAAAGTGAGTTTTCTTTCAAACAAGATTTGGAATGAAGAGGAAATAAAACCCATAAGGTTGTAAATACCCTATTTTAACTATTTATTAGTTTAGGACCTAAATGGACTTGTCTGCTGGATTAGCACAGTCCTTTAAATTAAAAGACATGCAGTTTGATTTTAAAAGGTTGGGTAGCCAGAGAGAGATCCAGCAGAAAAAAGAGAACTACAAGCCAATATCCGTGCTGAATACGGATGCAAAAATCCTCAACAAGATCCTTGCAAATTGAATTCAACAGCACATAAAAAGAATAATCTACCATGATCAAGTGGGATTCATTCCTGGGATACAGAGCTGGTTCAATATTCGCAAATCAATCAATGTGATACATCACATTAACAAAAGAAAAGATAAAAACCACATGATCCTGTCGATAGATGCAGAAAAAGCATTTGACAAAATACAGCATCCTTCTTAATAAAGACCCTCGAGAAAGTCGGGATAGAAGGAACTTACTTAAACATCATAAAAGCCATCTATGAGAAGCCCTCAGCTAACATCATCATCAGTGGGGAAAAACTGAGAGCTTTCCTCCTGAGATCAAGAACACGACAGGGATGCCCACTCTCACCACTGCTGTTTAACATAGTGCTGGAAGTCCCAGCATCAGCCATCAGACAACAAAAGGAAATCAAAGGCATCAGAATTGGCAAAGAGGAAGTCAAACTTTCACTCTTCGCAGATGACATGATACTCTACATAGAAAACCCGACAGACTCCACCAGAAGCCTACTAGAACTGATCCAAGAATTCAGCCAAGTTGCAGGGTAGAAAATCAATGTACAGAAATCGGTTGCATTTTTATACACCAACAATGAAGCAACAGAAAGAGAAATCAAGAAACTGATCCCATTCACAATTGCACAAAAAACCATAAAATACCTCGGAATAAACCTAACCAAGGATACAAGAGATTTGTATGATGAAAACTGTAGAAAACTTATGAAGGAAATTGAAGAAGACACAAAGAAATGGAAAAACATTCCATGCTCATGGATCAGAAGAATAAATATAGTTAAAATGTCATTACTACCCAAAGCAATCTACACATTCAATGCAATCCCAATCAAAATTGCACCAGCATACTTCTCAAAGCTAGAACAAACTATCCTAAAATTTGTATGGAACTACAAAAGACCCCAAATAGCCAAAGTAATATTGAAGAAGAAAACCAAAATGGGAGGCATCACCATCCCAGACTTTAGCTTCTACTACAAAGCTGTCATCATCAAGACAGTATGGTATCGGCACAAAAACAGACACATAGACCAATGGAACAGAATTGAGAACTCAGAAGTGGACCCAAAAGTATACAGCCAACTAATCTTTGACAAAGCAGGAAGGAATATCCAATGGAAAAAAGACAGCCTTTTTAACAGATGGTGTTGGGAGAACTGGACAGCAACATGCAGAAGAATGAAACTAGATCATTTTCTCACACCATGCACAAAATAAACTCAAAATGGATAAAGGACCTGAATGTGAGACAGGAAACCATCAAAACCCTAGAGGAGAAAGCAGGAAACAACTTCCTTGACCTCCACCACAGCAATTTCTTACTTGACACATCCCCAAAGGCAAGGGAATTAAGAGCAAAAATGAACTATTGGGACTTCAACAAGATTAAAAGATTCTGCATGGCAAAGGAAACAATCAATGAAACTAATAGGCAACTGATGGAATGGGAAAAGATAGTTGCAAATGGCATAGCAGATAAAGGGCTAGTTTCCAAAATCTATAAGGAATTCACCAAACTCCACACCCGAAAAACAAATAATCCAGTGAAATAATGGGCAGAAGACATGAACAGAAACTTCTCCAAAGGGGACATCCAGATGGCCAACAGACACATGAAACGATGCTCAGCATCCCTCCTCATCAGGGAAATACAAATCAAAACCACATTGAGATACCACCTCACGCCAGTCAGAGTGACTAAAATGAGCAAATCAGAGGACTCTAGATGCTGGCGAGGATATGGAGAAGTGGGCATCCTCCTACACTGTTGGTGGGAATGTAAACTTGTGCAGCCCCTCTGGAAAACAGTGCGGAGATTCCTCAAAAAATTAACAATAAAACTCCCCTATGACCCAGCAATAACACTGCTAGCAATTTACCCTGCTTGGAATACAGGAGTGCTGATGCATAGGGGCACATGTACCCCAATGTTCATAGCAGCACTCTCAACAATAGCCAAAACATGGAAAGAGTCTAAGTGTCCATCAACGGATGAATGGATCAAGAAGATGTGGCTTATCTATACAGTGGAATACTACATGGCAATGAGAAAGAATGAAATCTGGCCATGTGTAGCAATATGGATGGACCTTAAGGGTGTTAGGCTGAGTGAAATAAGTCAGGCAGAGAAGGATTGATACCATATGTTTGCACATATAGGAGGATTAGGAGGAACTTAACGGAGGACTGTGGGGGAGAAGGGGAAAAATAGTGGGGGAGAGGGAGGGAGGCAAACCATGAGAGACTCTTGAATGCCAAGAACAAACTGAGGGCAAATGGGGTGGGGAGAAGGGAAGCAGAGTGATGGGCATGGAGGAGGGCACTTGTTGGGATGAGCACTGGGTGTTATATGGAAACCAACTTGACAATAAACTATTTAAGGAAAAAAATAAAAATAAAAATAAAAAGGTTGGGGGGGGGAATTCTGTATATAACATTAATGTAGAGTTTCACTGTGGCATTTTTGATATCTTCTCACCCCAGAAGACCTGGGTTCAAATATTAGGCAACTCCCTAAGTAGTTAACCACGCAGATCACATACAAGTCTCCTAAATAAACCATAATACCAAAGCCAAATACGAACCTAAGTGATCTTCCTGTTTAGTAAATTCAGATCAGTTTCTGGGCTTAGTTCTATTAGTCCCTTCCGCTACTGAACAAGAGACACCTTAGAGACAAGAACGCCACTTCACCTGGGTCTTTAGAGCTGTGAGAAGATGCCCAAGTGCTTCCTTGTTCCTCTAAAGCAGCACCATCAGGCTAGAGTAAGCATCCTTTGGGATATGGCTCAGCCCATCAGGTCCCCTCCCCCCATCAGCACATCATCTGGGGGTGACAGAACTGTTGAAGTATGTGGCTATACCCAGTTTCCAGAGCTCGGATTTATTCTCCCTTATGCTGGGCAGAGGGTGTGCCTTAGAGGCAATACACTTATCTTGGCAGGGGTTGGAGACTGTCTGCAGCTCTAAAACAACCCCTGGTGGGTAATTGAGAAATGACATTGATGGGTTTCCAGGGTGGCCCTTGTGCTTCCACCTGCCCTAGAATACAGCTATGATTTAGAAATCCAGACCAGGGGTGGAGAGGAGAGGAAGATAATGTAAAGCGTGCTAATCCTGGTCTCTTTTGACCCCGGCAGAGAGAGACAGGGGTGCAGAGCTGGGGGACCCCGTGCCCTTATCAAGTTGGCATAGCATGAGGTTTGCTTTCAGAGCTTTTATTGCTATTAGAGAGCACTGAGTGCTCTCTGTTTGCTACACATTTTATCCCCCAGAGATAGACTCTTTTTTCTCCTGCAGGGATTTAGAAAACAAATCACAGTTCTTATTTTATTTGGTGTCCACCATTAAGAATTCATGCAGAGCAGTTTTACTTGTTGCCAATTAAGATCTCCCAGTGGAAGGCTATGATTATAGCAAAGGCAACCTTTTTAATACTCGGCATCTCCTTCGTCTACATAAATTAACCCCATGAGGGTAGAGATGGGCTAGTTCTTAAGATGCCTGGATAATTTGACTCTAAAATCCAAGATACATAGAAGGTAAATCTCCAAGAGCTCTGGGCTTGATTTTCCTCAGGGCCTATGTGCTGCTGCTTCTTCCATTTTACAACTATAAGAAAATTTCTAGATAACGCATGAAGACGATATTTTCTTTTCCCAGGAACAAAACCTGAGTATGCAGCCTCTCTGTAAGCAACCTTAATATCACTCACATTTTACAGAAATTGAGAGTAGAGCTGAAATGAACTACAGGCATTCATGCCAATTATCTCCACCCCAACATGTGTAAAGACATTGAAATTAGGGAGACCATGAATGAGTATTTGGGTTTTTATTTTTAATGGTTTTATTTATTTCTGAGTGAGAGACAGTGAGAGACAGTGAGAGAAAGAGGGAGACACAGAATCTGAAACAGGCTTCAGGCTCTGAGCTGTCAGCACAGAGCCCGACGCGGTGCTCGAATCCACGAACCGTGAGATCATGACCCGAGCCGAAGTCAGACATTTGACTGAGCCACCCAGGTGCCCCATGTGAATGAGTATTTGAACTGTGGATCATTTCATTTGATGTACAACATTTTGAATCATGAGAATGAAATACTTTTAGTCCATTGTTTTTTCTTGTCTCTTCACTTAGAATAATAATCACAGATAAGTGAGAAAGCAACAGTAAAAGTCTATTTTAAAGAATTTTGCAAACACAAAAGATCTCGAATAGCCAAAGCAATCTTGAAAAAGAACAAAGCTGGAGGTACCACAATCTCAGCTCCAAAGATACACTACAAAGTTGTAGTACCCAAAACAACATGGTTCTGGCACAAAAAGAGACACACAGATCAATAGACCAGGATAGAGAGCCCAGAAGTAAATGCGTGTCTACATGGTGAATTAATCTTTGATGAAGGAGGCAAGAATATACAAACTCTTCAATAAATGGTGCTGGAAAAACTAGACCCATATTTGCACAAGAATGAAACTAGACCACTTTCCTACACTGTGCATGAAAATAAACTCAAAATGGTTTAAGGACCTAAACCTGAGACCTGAAACCATAAAACTCTATTAAGAAAACATAGGCAGTAATCTCTTGGACACCAACCTTTGCAACATTTTTATGATTCTGCCTCTGCATGCAAGGGAAACAAGAGCAAAATTAAACTACTAACCTTACACCACAATAAAAAGCTGTGGTATAGCAAAGGAAACCACCCACAA
The DNA here is from genome assembly GCA_017311185.1 of Proteles cristata cristata. Lineage (NCBI taxonomy): Eukaryota > Metazoa > Chordata > Mammalia > Carnivora > Hyaenidae > Proteles > Proteles cristata. The sequence continues at coordinate 631,352 of JAESUZ010000367.1, read as the reverse complement.
AACAAAACAAAACAAAACAAAAAGCCACCTATTGAATAAGAGAAGATATTTGCAAATCGCATATCTGATAATGGGTTAATATTCAAAATATATTTTTAAAAATGTATATAACTTAACACCAAAACACCACAAATAATTCGATGAAGCATGGGCAGAGTACCTAACAAGACATTTTTCCAAAGAAGAAATACAAATGGTCAATAGACACATGAGAAGATGTTCAACATCACTAATTATGAGGGAAATGCAAGTCAAACCGACAGTGAGATGTCACCTCAAACCTGTCAGAATGGCTAAAATCAGAAAGAACTAACACATTTTGGTGTGAAGTTAGAGCAAAGCGAACGTTCATGAACAGTTGGTAGGAATATAAATTGGTACAAATACTGTAGAAAACAGTATAGAGTTTCCCCAAAATACATATATGGAAATACCATATGATCCAGTCGTTCTACTACTGGATATTTACCCAAAGAAAACAAAAACACTAACCAGGAAAGATATATGCACCTCCATGTTTACTGCAGCATTATTTACAAAAGCCAAGACGTGGAAGCACCCTAAGTGTCCACTGGTAAATAATATATGATTTTTACACACAGACACACAGACACACACACACACACACACACGACTATTACTCAGCCACACAAAAAAAAGTAAAATCTTGCCATTTGTACCAATATGGATAGACTCAGAGAATGCTATGCTAATTTAAAAGTCATACAAAAGCAAATACCATATGATTTCACTTATGTGTAGAATCTAAGAAAAAATGAAACAAACAAAATAGAAACAGACTCATACAGAAAACAAAATGGTAGTTGTCAGATGGGATGAAAGATGGGTGGAAAAATTTAAAGGTAAAGTGATAAAGAAGTACAAACTTCAGGGCATGTGGGTGGCTTAGTCGGTTAAGCGTCCGACTTTCGCTTAGGTCACGATCTCGCGGTTCGTGGGTTCGAGCCCCGCGTAAGGCTCTGTGCTGACTGCCAGCTCAGAGCCTGGAGCCTGTTTCCGAATCTGTGACTCCCTCTCTCTCTGACCCTCCCCTGCTCGCGCTGTCTCTCTCTCTCTCTTTCCTAGAAATAAATAAAAAAGAAGTACAAACTTCATTTATAAAATAAATAAGTCAAGGAGATACCAGGTACAGCATAGGGATTATAGTCAATAACATTGTGATAGTGTAGTATGTGGAAAATGGTAACTATACTTATGGTGGTGAGCATTATGTAATGTATAGATGTGCTGATCGCTATGTTGTATACCTGAGACTAGCAACATTGTATGTCAACTATACTTCAATAATTTGTTTTCAAATTTGGGTACACTAAAATTATAATTTTATTATTGGATGGGACAGATCTTGGTGACTTTTATATCAATCAGAGATCTATACATTGTTTTCAGTTAGATATCTTATTTCCCTTGATGATGTAGGAAACCATCATATTTCACATTTTTTCCTTGAGGAAGCAGGAGTTAAATGCTTTACTAGGGCCAACATAGCCTATGATCAATAGTTGTTCAGATTCTTAGATTTTGGTATAGAAGCTTGGGCTGCCCTTCAGGAAAATGATGATGAACTAGGAATTGTCTTTTTCCTATATTTACCTTCTCCCCTCTTACTAATAAACTGTATTCCTCACACTATAAGCTAACCTTTCATTCCAGTTCCCATCCCATTAGCACTAAATTATGCCAAAAGGGAGGAAATTATAACACCATATTTTTGCGTATTTGGCTATTGAACTGGATAGATCACTATTTCCCAAAATATGTTCCTTGGTATTTTAATCCGAATAAATGCTGCATGAAAAATAGGATTTTTTTAAAGAAGATAAAGTTCTACTTCATATCCTATTTTTGAAACTAATAGCACATGTTAGCCATTTAAATGGCTCGGAGAAATTCTAGAATTCAAACCATTTTAAAACTTGTTCTTACCTAATTTATTTAAAATTTGGACACAAAGGAACTCATTTATAAAAATATGAACATTTACCCAGGATATTCATTTTTCTTGGAATGGGCTTAAGGAAATGTTCATAGATCATTTAGATCACTGGTCCTCGACAGGAAGGAAAGAAGATTCTGACCTCTAGAACACACGTAGAAAATGTCTGCAGACATTTTTAGCTGTCACAATATGGGGGAGGGGAGGGGAGTAGAAGTTCCGGCCTGTGGTGGTCAGAAGCAAAGGATGATGTTAAACAAACTATAATGCACAAGACAACCTTATTTTTACCCCCGCCCCCCTCAGGAGAAAGAATGATCTGGCCCCAAATGTCTATAGTGCCTTGACTGAGAAGCCCTAGCATAGATGCAGCTTGTTCAAATGGGACTCTGATCTGGGATCTGTAAGCTAGCAGGTGGCACTTTGCATTCACCAGATCTTGCCATTTAATGTTGGCCATGCAGACCTTATTCTTCATGTACAGACTACTGATAACACCGTCTCCAAGTCGGGTGATGAAAATCTGAAGTGAACACTTTGATATCATCTGGTGAAGATATTAGCAAGCTGTTAGGTATTTCTGTTATTTTTCTGATTTCTACGTACGTTCCTGAGAGCTTTCTATAATATATGTATTAAATGCTACAGAATGATCCAGCGGTATAATCAGAGAAAAATAAGATTAAACATGTATCTGTAAATGTTGCCTAAATGTATTATTGTAACCATCATGTATTTCAGATAGTCTCAGTATTCAGTAATCTTAAAAACTAGCTTTACTGATAGCTTCGTTTTACAGAAAAAAAAAAAAAAACATTCATTCCAGAGGGGATACCCCGTGGCTACTTTGGGAAGTCCAGGCCAAGTGTCCAAGGCTCCAAACGCTCCAGGCCTCTTTCCATTTCTATAATTCTGCTGCTTCCATTTTCCACACTTAATTTTACACGTGATGTGAAAGGGTTATTAACACCATAAATATTCATGAATTCAATTTGTATCGTCCAACTGTTTGTGTTTGTTCTCAACTTTTAATTTGAAGCTGCGAGTGGATCAAGATTTCTATCAAATGTTACAAGAAAGACATTCTCAGTAGTCATTTTCTTACAATCTCCTGTCAGTCAGATACATTTAGCCAAATCAGAAATGGTAGCAGATGATACATTAAGTGTAAAAGTGCCTTCTTCTTCTATTCTTAACCTTCCACATTAAGACAAATGAACATAGAGAAATTTAACATCCCACTTCAACATCTACTAGTCAACTAGTTGTCACTGGGGATGTTGATTTTCCTTCATCAAGCAGGGAGGTACAGAGCAAACAAGTCAACCCAGACCTGTGCTCAAATTTTACACTAGATTTTAGATTCTGACTCTACCTACTCAGATGAATTCACACAAGTTTTCTGTTAGTGTCAAAAAAAGTCTTCTCTGAGCTAAATGACAGCTCATCACTAGACAGCTATATTTAAACTTCAAATTTCTTTGCAATTTGAAAACCAAAGACAGATTATAGGTCTATTTCAGTATAATACTAAACAGGGCCCCAAAATAACTAGTTATCTTGAGAGTATGAGTATGACAATACATTTGTGTCACAGCAGGCATTTACTCTATAAGAAACAACTACAATCTATTAAAGACTAGTAGCCCCTTCCATCAAAATAAGCAAAGAGTTAATTTTTATATTCCATCTTGTATCAAATCTTCAGTGGATCTCATTCTTTTATCATTAAGCAAGTAGCAATAGTATACCATGTGTTTCTCATGTTTTTGATCAATACTCAAACAATGTAGCCATCAATTAACGCTGACTACAATTATTGTTAAAACATCTATCTATTCAAGATTTGTCAAAATTGTATGTAGGTTGAAATATAAATGGAAGGCCATCAATTAGTATCAGCAGCAATGATAACGGCCCACTTCATGAAAATTACAGCAGTTACAAATCAGAAGCATAATAAAAATCAGAAAAAAGTTTACACTGACTTACAAGGATATTTAAGAGTGTGCTTGAGACATGACGTGCTATTCTTATGATCTGCACGTCACTGACTGTACCCTAATTCAATAAAGTACTTTTTAATGTTTTATTTATTTTTGAGAGAGAGAGAGAGAGAGTGCAAGCAGGAGAGGGTCAGAGAGAGAGGGAGCCACAAAATCCGAACACAGGCTCTAGGCTCTGAGCTAGCTATTGGCACAGAGCCCAATGGAGGGCTCGAACCCACGAACAGTGAGATCATGACCTGAGCTGAAGTAGGATGCTTAACCGACTGAGCCACCCAGTCGCCCCTCAAGAAAGTATTTTAAAATTTTTATCACAACCAGAAAGAATTTCCCATCTTGTTCACTTTCACTGGCATATTCTTCACCCAAAAAACAATTTGGCTACAGTTGCAGATATGATATTGTAATAACCATGAGAAAGCCTACCACTTTAAGTCAATCAGATCTGTTTATAAAATATAATCAAGTATAATCTCATGATTCAATAAATAGTATATAAATCTGCTATTATCAGTTTTCATTTTCTTTTCAATACTACCCATTTCCATCTTCCCTCAGGTAGTTATTCTGACTATTCAAATGTCACTGCCCTTTATTGTTATTCAAATGAAGCTTTTTTTTTTTTATTAAATCCTCTGCCACTATATATAAGGCTTTGCTTCTTCAGCAGCAATAATTCTATTTCTGACGGAAAAATAGAAGTGACTGCACACAAAATTCTGAGCTGTTCCTTTATGTTAGGGTAAGTCTATGCCTGAAATTGGATTTTCATTTAATCATATGCAAGAAGACCAAAAGGTTTTTATTAGCTATCTTATCAAAGCAAGAAAACATCCATTTCCATGCAGGTTTTTTGGTTCAGAATCCATGAAACCATAACTTCTCCCCATTGATGTATGTAAGACACAGTTATTGGCCAAATTAAACTCTAATTTGTTTTCATCAAGTGGTATTCATCATTTTTTGTGTATCTTTTTCTTTAAAAAATTCTTTTCTTTTAAGATATCCTTATAAATAGTTGGAAGAAACTGTTACAATTCATTTAAATAACCTTTTACACCTTGGAAGAGAACTACAGGAAATATAATATAAAAGATACATAACTGTAAATACATTGTTGCACGTTTTATTGATACAATACACTGGTTAACAAAAGAAAACTTTATCCATTTCAGGTTATAGCTCTAAAAAACATATCTACCAAATATCACTTAGTTATAGAGCAGCAAGCAGACTTAAAAATCAAAGACTTTTGGTGTGCCCTACCAGAAGTTTTTCCATGCACAGAAATAGATGATCTATTACTATAAGCACAGATCTGTTCTTAAGCAGGGAAACTAATACAAAGCACAGAACAAATGAAATTATGAGGCACTTTGCCTAATAACTACAGTCGCTCAGAGAAGACCAATTTCAAGGTTATTAGGATTTGTTACAAGATGCATGAAGAAGGGCAACACAGCCAGTACAAAGACCAACGGCGATACACTTGGATGAGGTTGGACAAGAAAGCCACTGGGTTAGCAAATATTTACCCGCCATCTCTGTACACAGAGAGACCACTCTTCCCTCCACGCTGCCAAGAGATAAGAAATAAAGGACTTCAGGGGCTTACTGACCCTGGGGGGAGAAAGCTAATTGCCTTAAACAATTCTGGCACAGTGTGAGGCATCATGTGACTAAGCACTAGCATTTTTATTCCAGATAACAGGAGCCATAGGAATTTAGGAAAAGGAATGGCAGGTTCCATAAGGGCAGCTGTGCAGAGCATGACCACACAGAAAACAACATCATAACCATTTTGATCAGTCACAATTCCCAAGAAGCCCAAGGAACAAGTAACTTGAGAATATGCCTTTTAGGATATTAACCTCTTTTTCTCCAATTTACCTGTACCAATGTTCTTCCGTAACTTTTTTTTTTTTTTACCAAGAATCAGAACCCACCAAAAATTAGACATGTGAAGCCTATAGAAAAGCATTCCTAAAATATCCTCCTTTAATATAAAAAGAAGCAGACATTTTAAGCAGCTGTATTCAACTTTTTAATTACAGGAAAACTTACTCTTTAAGCAAGCAAGGGTGACAAAATATGGGTTCTAGTTTCCAAAGTGTAAGTTTGCTGTGTGGCCTTGGATGAATTAATTTCTTGACCTTGACAAAGTGTCATGATTTGAGCAGGTCCTTGACTCAAGCACAACTTTTGACACTGTTGCTTTACTTTCTTTAAAGGAATAAAATTCTCTAAGGAGTTGCTGGTGATTTTTGCTTCCAAAGGTGCTTTTGACAGTTTACCAACTCCCTGCTTCTGTGATCCACACCAATGCTATCAGGGCTGCTATAAGTTAGATGGATTTCACTCACCTCCATAGACTTCTGTGTTGTTCCTCAAGCTGAGTTAGGAGATGCTCAATGTATTTATTGGAGTCCATGTATTCCTGCACATGTAGACACACAAAGACAAATAGAACCTTATTATAATTTTCACCAGATTTTGGATTATCTTTCTCTTTATAGGAAAGGTTTTTGACAAGATAATCCCTGGTCCCTCTCAGTTCTAGGAGTCAATGCATCAATGACTTGGATTCAGAGTTCCTTGGAGAAAATTATTTTCTCCATAAATTCAGATCATTCTATAAACAGAATTTGAGTTCTACAAAGTCAGCATACAAGCCCTTTTATTCACAGAAGAAAGCTACATGTCACAGTAATCTACACTGTGGTCCACATATTCTACCATATAAAAATAAATAAGCCAGTGGCGCTGCTGGCCTTAGAAGAGTAAGGATAAAGTAGACAATACAGGTCCTGATTACAATGGTCTTACGATAATTACTTCCTAGTAAAATCAGTACTTTAAAAAAGTTTTAGTGTTTATTTTTTAATGTTTACTTATTTGAGAGAGAGACAGAGAGAGAGAGATGGGGGAGGGCAGAGAGGGAGACCGAGAATCTGAAGCAGGCTCCAGGCTCTGAGCTGTCAGCCCAGAGCCCAACACGGGGCTCAAACTCACAAATGGTGAGATCATGACCGGAGGTGAAGTCAGATGCTTAACTGACTGTGCCACCCAGGCACCCTTAAATATTTATTTATTTTGAGAAGGGCAGGGGGAAAAGAGAGTGTATGTGCATGAGTGGAGGAAGGGCAGAGAAAATCCCAAGTAGGCTCCTCACTGTTCAGTACAGAGCCCAGTGCGGGGCTTGATCTCACAAACTGTGAGATCATGACGTGAGCCAAAATCAAGAGACAGATGCTTAACCAGCTGAGCCATCCAACCAGTTGCCCCTGAAAACACCACTTTTGAACTCTATAGAATGCTTTATATATTCACTGAGCATATTGTTTGCACCTATGAAACATGTCCATTTCCCTTTATCTCCTTCTATAAAAACGGTCTAATAGTTTGGGGTTTTTTTTCCCTTTTTTGGTCTCTTAGAAAAGAATATAGTTTCGGGGCGCCTGGGTGGCTTAGTCGGTTAAGCGTCCGACTTTGGCTCAGGTCATGATCTCGCGGTTCGTGGGTTCGAGCCCCGCGTCGGGCTCTGTGCTGACTGCCAGCCAGAGCCTGGAGCCTGTTTCAGTCTGTGACTCCCTCTCTCTCTGACCTTCCCCTGCTCACGCTGTCTCTCTCTCTCCTAGAAATAAATAAAACATTAAAAAAAAATAAAAAAAAAAAAAGAAAAGAATATAGTTTCTAAGAAGATATGAAAGCAAGGTATACATTGATTAAATGTGTAGATTTTTGTCAATCAACCTGTTTTCAAGAAACATTTCTAAGAAATAAGGAATTCCCTTATGAGATTTATAGAAGTTAAAAGGTTCTTAAAAATGTTTTGATTAGTGATTTCTGAGTATGAGGTTCATAGGCAATAGTTTCATTTGCCAACTATCAACCAAAATACAGTGTGTAAAAGTTTTGATGATTGATTTCACCCTGAAACTGATATTTCTTTTACTTTCTCTTCGAACACTAGCCTGCAACCCCCTAGTATCTCTTTATAGTATCTCTGCCTTCCATGGAAGAGTGTGCAGTCATTTCTATGTTAAGAAACCCATGAAAGTTACTGTTTTGTTTCTTATGGATTTGAGATTAAAAACTGAGAACCTTGATTAATACTGATTCTTTCTGAAATAGATTTGTTTTGATTAAGTGCTATATGTAATCTATTGCTCCTCTAAGAATATGCATTATAATGAGGGATGGTAGAAAGCACATAGTAAGAGTTCACCTGATATTATGGAAGAAGCCCTTTCCTGAGTTTCTGGGCCTAGATCTGCTCATGTAGCGTTTTTACATTCCTACATTATTTCAGGTAGTCTGGACAGCACAGCGCTTCTTTACCTAGCTAAAACTGCTAATTCTCTAACAGTATGACTTTATTTCAGATAATTAGCTAAACAATATTCTTTTTCAGGTTAATTATTTAAACAAGACCAGTAAGCATATCAAAACCAAAGCAGAAATCATTACTGCAATAGTGAAAAAAAGTTGTAACAATTTGTAGTTATGGTATTACGTATCCTGATCAAGATTTAAAGATTGAGAACACTCAGTTATGAAAGACATTAATTTTCAAATACATCCATCAAACAAATTTTAAACAGGTTCCAGTGAGAAACAAATACATAAATCTCAAAGCCACTCATCCATTCTTTAATTCAATTGTGTTTTTCAAAATCTGTGATACTCCAAATGCTATTCTAAGTTTGGTTCATAGAGTAGTAACCAAGAGCAAGAAAGTCCCTGCTCTCAAAGAGCTTACACTCTATAGAGGGAGGCAGTGAACACATGGACATCTGACAGGTGATATGCTATGAAGGAAACCCACCAGTGATGGGAAAATTTAAATGGGGAAGGGCACCTGCCTTGTACAGAGTGGTCGCAAGGAGACCCAAGCAAATGATATTTGAGCTAAGACCTTGAAGAGAAGAAGGAGACAGGCATACAGAGAAAAGAGAGGAGTGGAAGGAAACAATATATGCAAAGATCCCCATTATGTGGTGCTTATGGAACAGAAAGGAAGCCAGTGGGGCCTGAAGCAGAGTGATTGTGGTGTGGAGTCTAAAATATAGGTAGCAACCTAACCAGGGCCAAATTATCAGCAAGCAAGCTCTGGAAAACGGTTTGAACTGAAACTAATGGATTTGTTATTTTGTTCACTCTTCTTAGCTCAAGCCATAGAATGAAGATGAAAGATGTGGAAATTACAGACAGGATCTTTCAATCAAGATTTAGCTTCAAATCCTGGTTTTGGTACTTAGGTAGTGATGTTCCCCAGGTCACATTATTTAATCTCCCTAAGGCTTATTTCCATCATCTTCAGAGAGAGAACTCATAGTCAATTTACAGAGGTGTTCTAAGAATTTAATAGTTTAAGTAAGCATATACTATAGTGTTTGCCAAGAGGTAAGCATAGACTTTTTTTTTTATAATAGCACTTACCCCTTCTGAAATGCAAATCATGTCACAATGATTTGAAGGTAATATCCATTTTCTCTCATCTTACCCAGTATCAAATTTTTTAAGTATATGCTTCTTTATAGTTGATGAATATTAGAATAGGATATTAGAGATGAATATTAATAATACAGATTTTCAACCATTAAATTTAAGGGCCACTGAACTGGAATTTACAAGCTGTTCAAGTAACAATATGGACTGTTTCTATTTAAAATAGCTTCACCTGGGATGAGTGGGTGGCTCAGTCAGTTGAGCATCCAACTCTCGATTTTGGTTCAGATCATGATTTCAGGGTCATGGGATCTAGCCCACGCTCAGCACAGAGCCCACTTAAAATTGATTCACTCTCATTCTCTCTCTCTCCCTTTCTCTCTCTCTCCCTCTCTCTCTCCTTCTCTTTCTCTCTCTCTCTCCCCCCGTCTCTCCCTCTCTCTCCCCCTCTCCCTTCTCTCTCCCCCTCTATCTCCTCCTCCCCCTTTTCTCTTTCTCTAAAATAAAGTAGCTTCACTCACATACAGATGGCCAACAGACACATGAAAAAATGCTCAACATCACTAATCATCAGAGAAATGCAACTACAAATTACAATGCAATATCACCTCACACCTGTCAGAATGGCTAAAATTAAAAACACAAGAAACAACTGTTGGCAAGGGTGTGGAGAATAAAAAAGCCCTCCTGCACTGTTGGTGGGAATGCAAACTGTGCACCACGATGGAAAAGAGTATGGAGGTTCCTCAAAAAATTCAAAATAGAACTACCATAGGATCCAGTAATTCCACTACTGGGTATTTCCTCAAAGGAAACAAAAACACCAATTTGAAAAGATACACACACCCCTATGATTATTGCAGTATTATTTACAATAGCCAAGATATGGAAGCAGCCTGTGTCCATGGATAGATGAATGGATGAAGATATACACAGGCACCCACTAGAATATTACTCAGCCATAAAAAATTAAAAAAGAAAATTTGCTATTTGCAACAACATGGATGGATCTAAAGGGTACAATGCTCAGTAAAATAAGTCAGACAAAGACAAATACCATATGATTTCATTCAAATGTGGAATTTAAGGAATGAAACAGATAAGCAAAGAAAAAGAGAGACAAACCAGAAGACTCTTAGGTACAGAGAAAAAGCTGATGCTTACCAGAGAGGAGGTGGGTGGGAGGGTGGGTGAAATAGGTGAGAGGGTTTAAAATAGTGCACTGATCATAAGATCATGATGATACCCAGGTGTTATAAGGAAGTGAATCACTAGATTGCACACCTGAAAGTAATATACCACTGTATGCTAATGAAACTGAAATTAAAATTTAAACATGTAGATTTAAAAAAAAACATACATAAAAATAATATAAAGATTCCCACTCTCTAACTCCTCCATGATAGTGAGATGACTTAGGTGGGAGCCCTCCACAGCCTCTGGGTAGGATACCCCTGGGTCCAGCCAGGAGACCATCACCTGCGTGAATACTAGAGTGTGCTATTGCTAACGTGAAATGAAGAAGTGAAATCTAGCTCAGCAGATAGAAGTTAGCACCAGGAAAAATCAGCTCATGCAAAGACTTCCTGACCTATTATTTTTGTCTTAACTAAAACTTACACAAAACTTCATTGGGTCAGGCATTGGGCTAAGTACTTTTGTAGTATTTTCTCATTTAATCTCAATATCCCCAAAGGGTAGATACTATTATTATCCCCATTTTGAAAATGACATAACAGAGTTTCCAGGGTCATATAGCAAAGAAGTGGCAGAGCCAGGATTGGAATCCTGGTATGAATCCAGTCCAGAACCACTCTGTGTATGTTCTCCTAAACCCACCCTGGTGGGCCAACTTATCCCCACTGTCTTTGTATATGCTATTCTTTTGCTTAGAACACTTCACCAAAATAACATTAGTAGTAACATAATAAAACTTACTATTAAACTTAAGCAAATAAATAAAGTAGCTTCACCCATTTTTCCATTAAACTAGATACTGAGATCACTATGAAGTCCTAACCCATGTGATAATGGGAAACTAGAATTATGATTTTTCCCTCCTTTTGAGCTTTATTTTTCTCCACAGAACTCTCCCCTCTAACATCCAATATATTTTGCTTGAGTACTTTTTGGTATTGTCTATACATTCATCTCTCACGCACTCATCTCTCATCTCTTCTCAAATACACACACAGCTAACTGAATACACACACACACACACACACACACACACACACACAGCTAACTGAAATAAACTGACAAAAAAATAAGACGCTTGTATGTACTTCTCTGTTAATATCTTCCCTAACCAAGACAACTTAGGCAGCATTCTCATACATTCATCATTTCTGTTCCCTGAATTGGAGAAATTAGTTAACTAAGAAGAAATCCCTATCCCTTTATAAGAATAAAAAAGGATTCCAATGGGAACCACTTTTATCCATCTATTTGGATATTAACTACAAGGAAACAATGGATGGTGAGGGCAGACTGGTTTACAGTGAGCTACAGTCATATCAAGTGCAATGTAGCTGCTATACCTCGAGCAAGAGCTTGAGTATAAAGCACATACTGGATGTTACTAAACAGGGTCTTCACTATTCCAAAGTATGTAAGGCACAGGCAGAAAGAAAAGGCATGACAAGATCTCAACTCACTAAAGCAGCTCCCCAAATTGCCTGAAAGACACTGGATATTTGGAAGAGCTTAGAGAAAAAATTTCTATAAATGAAGACGGACAGAAAGTAGAATGGATACTGGTCATGCCTCCATCTGGGTATGGATGGATCATTCCAGAATAAGTACACTGAAAACATACAACATAAAACCAGTGACAAAGCACGTCACTCTCAGGTATGGGACAGCGTGTTACTCTGAAAATTATTAAGAAAAGCATTTTAGAAAGAACCTTAACATGCTCAGTAGTATCCAGAAAGAGATGGACTCTCTGAAACATGTGCAGAAAGCTTTATTTTTTTTTAAATGTTTTTATTTATTTCTAGGAGAGAGAGAGACAGCGTGAACAGGGGAGGGTCAGAGAGAGGGAGTCACAGACTGAAACAGGCTCCAGGCTCTGAGCTGGCAGTCAGCACAGAGCCCGACGCGGGGCTCGAACCCACGAGCCGTGAGATCATGACCCAAGCGAAAGTCGGACGCTTAACCGACTAAGCCACCCAGGCGCCCCTGCAGAAAGCTTTAAGGGGAGAAAAATGGTACAGAGATGAAAAGGCAGCCAATTTAATTTTTTTAAAAACGGGTAAGCTGAAATAATAAAATTAAATAGAAAGGGAGCTGGGTGAGCTAAGAATTTCAAGGAAATATAAAGCACCATAGCAAAATTGAAACCTGTTGATCCCTACACTGTGATTTTTATTACAGAGTAACTCTCCCTCACCATGGAATAATGATGCCTTAGTTAGGAGTGGGCAATGGATGTTGGTGTATTGGTTTTATACCTAAAAATGTAAATATAAAATTAAACAAAAGTCCCAGAAGAAAGATATAGAGTATATATTATATATCTTTGTTGTGGACAGAGGAGGGGAACAAGAAAGAGGAAAGCAAGATCACAGAAAAGTCTCTTTGTACATAGGAACAAATTCTTGTTCTTTACTTGATAATCAGAAAAACTTAAGTACAAGGGTATATTTTGTCTATATGGGTAACAACTGGGGAAAGAATTTGACAATAGATCATGAAACATCCATATACCTTTGATCCAGAAACTCCATGTCTAGAAATCACTCTGGGTAAATAATCAAATTAAAACAAATGATGTTCAGATATTATTTATCACATCATGGAAAAACTTGATGTGATAAATCGAAAAAAACTTATCTTCCAAAACTGTGGGAATGATTAAGAAAAATCGTTAAGAATGATTAAGAAAAAAACACACTTTGGTCATTTGAAGAATTATATAATTTTTTAAATTTGTACAGAATTTCTTAAATTTGTAAAGACTGAGCCACCCAGTCAGTTAAGCGTCCAACTTCAGCTCAGGTCATGATCTCATGGTTCGTGGGCTCAAGCTCCACATCAAGCTCTGTGCTGACAGCTAGCTCAGAGCCTGGAGCCTGTTTCAGATTCTATATCTCCCTCTCTCTCTGACCCTTCCCTGTTCATGCTCGCTCGCTCTCTCTCTCTCTCAGAAAATAAATAAAAAATTAAAAAATAAACATTTAAAAATTTGTAAAGAGTATATAATAAAATGGAAAACAGTATATTAGGGAAGAGACATATGATTTTAAAAAGTACAATACTGTTTTAAACACAATTTTGAAAACACAGTAGATTAAAAGAGAATAAAACACAGTATATGGTACAGCCCCTCTGGAAAACAGTGTGGAGGCTCCTCAGGAAACTAACAATAGAACTCCCCTATGACCCAGCAATAGTACTGCTAGGAATTTGCCCCAGGGATACAGAAATGCTGAGGCATAGGAGCACATGTACCCCAATGTTCAGAGCAGCACTCTCCACAATAGCTAAAACATGGAACAAGCCTAAGTGTCCATCAATGGACGAATGGATCAAGAAGATGTGGTTTATCTATACCATGGAATACTACATGGCAATGAGAAACAAGGAAATCTGGCCATGTGTAGCAACATGGATGGACCTTGAGGGTGTTATGCTGAGCGAAATAAGTCAGGCAGAAAAGGACAAATATCATATGTTTGCATCTATAGGAGGATTAGGAGGAACTTGACGGAGGAACAAGGGGGAGAAGAAAGGAGGAAATGGTGGGGGAAAGGGAGAGAGGCAAACCATGAGAGACTCTTGAATGCTGACAAAAACTGAGGACTGATGGATGTGGGGGGGAGGGGGGATGGGCATGGAGGAGGGCACTTGTGGGGATGAGCACTGGGTGTTATGTGGAAACCAATTTGAAAATAAACTATTTGTAAAAAAAAAAATTTAAAAAAAACACAGTATATGATAGTACTATGCTTTAAATTTCTTCTGTATACTTCTCTTTCTAGTTTACTATATATTCACTATACAAATTTAAAAAGTGACTTTTTAAAGAAAAATAAAGTTCCAGAAAATAACATCCACAAAGATTCTATTATAATTAAATTTTAGGAAGCGAGATCTAAAATATCACAATGCAATAGTTTATGTTCTACTAAAGCTAAGCTGGTGTTTGAAATGATAGTCCTTTTTTTATTATTTGCCCTTGTCAGTGCTCTGCTAAAAGCATTTCACCCAAGTTACAATTAGAGAGGAATACTAAGTTACACCATGACATATTTGTATAATATCCTTATAAGTTTTACAAAGGTACAGCACTAAAAAGACAGCTGCTTCTTGGCTAAAACTTATGCAAATTAGAATCATTTTGGAGATGTATTTCAGGAAATTTGCCTTTCATTTCTTTAATGCACATGTTTCAAGGCAATTAGTATGAAACATTTAAAGCGATTAGAGGTTTATAGATATACCTAACATTGCATATCTGTGTAGCATAAGCCCATTTAATGTGAACCTCCTACTGTCTGATCTAGGTCAGTTCTGAGCAAGACCCATTATAAATGAATTCTAATGATGGGACGAGCTGATGTATCATTAGTTTTTAAGTGGGGTTTAAAATCTAATACTAAAATTGAGCATGCAGAGGTCCCAAATCTGTCCACATAATCTTGATGTTATAATCAGTGGCATTTATGGCAGAGCTTGTAAAACTGTGTCAGCACTCTGGTCGGGTTCCCAGTTCACCTTTGGGCAAAGAAACACACACCAGGAGGCCAGCTGTTCAAATCAACGCAACTCATATTAAATACAGGGATTTCCATAATTAGAAAATGACTACCCACTGTAATAAATGATGACGCCCTCAAAAATTATGTGTCACCTTAATGAAAAGTTGCACCTGCACGGTGATTGTAAAAAGCTCACACATACCAACTTTGGGAATTACATAGCATTAGACAGAAAGTGGCCTCATATTTGGCATCTGTGCCAACATAAATTCTTCCAAGTTTTAAATGCTAAACACAAATCAGTTCAGAAATATCAGCTCAGCACAAACTGATCTCACTGCCATTATCTCCCATGAGCCATCTCAAATTCCCCCTCATTCACTCATCAAAGAACGCAACCTTGCTTCCCCTTGCACTGCAGACTCTCCTGTGGAATTGTTCTGTTAGAGCCACGCATGACCTCCACAGGTGGAATTGCAGGCTCCTTATAAGGAGTTCCTATAGCACGTGACGTTTTCAACCATACCCTATCCCTTCTCGGTGTTCTGTGAAAGGGTTTCTGGTCCATGGAGGAGGGCACTTGTGGGGATGAGCACTGGGCGTTATATGGAAACCAACTTGACAATAAACTATTAAAAACCAATTAAATAAATAAATACTGGAAAACCAAAAAAGAAAAGAAAAGAAAAGAAAAGAAGAGGGAAGGGAAGGGAAGGGAAGGGAAGGGAAGGGAAGGGAAGGGAAGGGAAGGGAAGGGAAGGGAAGGAATGAAAGGGAAGGGAAGGATTCTACTGAATTAAATCTTTGTCTTTTTCCTTCCTTCTTCCACCCCTTTAAGTATCAAGAGTAGGGTTCTACCCAAAGCCGTTTTTCACTCTATACTAGAAAGCTCAGTAGACTACCTGGGATTCCACAGTCACCAAACATCCAGAGATTCCCAAATCTTTACCTCCATGCTAGGTCACTCTCTCGAGGTCTAATCCTCTGTATCCGGCTATTTACCAAAACAGGTTCCTTTGGATGTGCACCACTCTTCAGAGCACGTTTTACTTCATTTTTGTATCTGCCAATAATACATGGCAGAGAACTTGAAGTATTCCAAGTACTTGATGGTGTGTTAAACAAATGAAAGCATCTATTTATTTGGTCAGTTTCATAAAAAGAGAATCTGAAATTTTAAAACCCTCACTCTGGACTTCCAGAACTGCTTTTTTTTTTTTTTTTTTAATTGAAAAGGTTATAACAGTCTTAAGGGCATTCAGCAGTATTTCCAAAATTACTGTATACTCACTTTTTTCTGTTAGTACAAGTCAGAAATGGCATCTCAAAGATAACCTATTGACAATTTTGCAAGAAATCAGTGTGTTTTTCTGATCTCCTAACTCCGAGGTAGGTCTAGGGACATTAGTTATCTATGCCATGTGAGTCATAATGGGTTCCTAAAGATCAATACATTCCAAAAGTCATAACCAAAGTTTACAATCAAATGGAGAGATATTTGATAGGATGATGAATAGAAAACCCTACATCTTATAGCCTCGGTCATATATGAACATTTCATTATTATCCATTAACAGTAACAGCATAGAAATATATAGAAACCAAAGCCATTGAAAAGTTTTATGGCCTGCTAGTTTGGTATTGAGGTAATGTAATCAATGCAAATCAATTATTAGTACAGCATAGCAGTACAATACATCTCAATTTGGAACTACCAACTTGTCCCCTGGTATACACATTCCTTTATTTCTTTTAAAGACAGCCTCCACTCCTCTCCAGTTTCAGCTGGACACATGGCTTCTGAGCTAGAGATTCCATTTACATGAAAGTTGATGTGAACATGTAAGTGAATTCAAGCCAAAATGACATGAGCAAAAATGGTGGATGCAATATCCAAAGATTCTCCAACCCAAAGACAAGGTGCTTGTTAATTATACATTCATCCCCCAGCTGGGAATGCTAAAAATCTTGGGCCCAGAGACAGAAGGTTCATGTTCATGATGGCAAGGCCAACTGATCTTAAAGAAGCTGTCCACCCACCCTAATCTTTCCCTTTGGCCTCTTACATGAAAAAGAACGAAGTTTCTAGTTTATTTAAAACACTTTATTTTGGGTCTCTATGTTACAACAGCTTGGCCTATGCTATAAGCAGCAGTGTAAATATTAGTCAATAATTTTCAAATTAACATAGCAAATACACCAAGTACTCAGCAGCCAATTTTACATCTCTGTATTGATTGATTGGTTACGAGTTTGGAGTCAGAGCTTTCTAAAGCACTTTGAGCACTTTGGCATCCTTCTCTTCTGATCCTCCCAACAGCTTTGAGTCATGCTCACCATTTCAAAGTAGAAAACAGAGGCTCCAGATTGTGGTTAAATGATTTGCCTGGGGTCCAACAGTGACAGACTTAAAACAATAAGTCAGTGTCACACTCAGTCCACTGTACCAGGCCAAAGTGAAACAGAGCATGCCCTTCCCATAGCCAGCTGCTCTCAAGGTAGATTTCATGTTAGTAAGATGGAAAATTGTACATTTAGGGACATGTGGCAATACGTAGTGCTAGAAAACAAGGTCAGAAATGAAGCTCCAAACGCATGCTAATTATATAATCTGCCTAAGTTTGGCTTTGGTTTTGCTTTGATTTGCCTGACCAGCTTGAACAAGGCCAATGGAAGACATTGGGTTGTCATCTCATATTCAGCACTGTGTTCTCATAAATGGAATGAATCCAAACACATACATTTTAATTTTTATCAAAATTGACAAAGATCTGTTACTGAAAACTATGCATTCTTTGAGGAAAAACATAAGAATTATACTTGGTTTTAGGTGGGCAAAAAGATGTGATCATTGTATTTCTAAGCTATGTAAGCTATTTCATTATATATGGTTCTTAGTGGCAGTTTGGGAAATAAGTAAATATTGGTTAGATGAAGGAATTCACTTAGATGGTAAAGAGAACTTATTGGCTGCACTCCCACATGCTGAGGGTGAAGTGAGAAATAATTCTCTCCCTCTTATAGTTCTGCAAGTCTGTAACACATTATTTGTCAACATGGCAGTCAGTGGTACACACACACACTTAAGTTACATAGCACTCTTCATTTCAACCTTGATTATTTCTTTGATGAAAAGACACTGATACAACTTTGTATCAGTGGAAAGCCTCAGTTAGGTCACTATTTTGGGTAGAAGAATTCAGCCACAGAAAGTTTAAGGACTACTCCAAATCCGGTAACACATCAAAACACAGAATTGACTGATGAATCCATGGTATCAATATATTGAACTTTTCACCTGTTTCCTTCCACTCAAGTATAGGATCACAGAATGCCACTCCACTCAGCACAGTATAACAGAGTCCCCTGAGTCCACTATTCAGTGCCCTTCAAAATCTGGACAGTTATGTTCTAATTCGATCTCCTATTACTCCTCCAAAGTTGTCCTGGGACACTGAAAAAGCCAGACTCGTTGCATTTACTAAAAAGGCCAAGATGTAAACTCTTGGTAATTTCAACACCTAGTACAGGACTTGGAAATATGTGCCCAGAGGTAAGTTGGCCCCAATGTCACCCCTCCCCCCAGTTAGAGCCTTAGGGCATTTTAAGAGACTCCATACACTTGAACTGAGTGGAAGCATCACCTGGGTGATCGTAACACAACTGTGCAATCGGTCATCGTTCTCCTTTGTTCACTTGAGTTATCTGAATCACCCAGGCTGATTAAACTAGGTTGCTCGGTCCAACACCAAAGTTTCTGTTTCGTGGGTTTGGGATGGGATTGGAGAATCAGCATCCCTAACAAGCTCCCAGATGATTCTCATGCTACTGGTCTGGAGACCACTCTTTAGAATTATTGCCTTACTGTTACAGGCGTTAGTTTACTGCTTAGCTCTATTACTATTCACTGTCCTCTCAAAACAAAAAAATTAGTGAAATCAGTGTAAACAATGCCGAATTTAGTAAGTCAACAAATATTTCTGAGTGTCAATTTATGTTCAGGCATTCTTCCAGGTCAGGGAATCCAGCCATAAACAATACAGACAAAAGTCTCCATCTTAATGAAATTTACATTTTTGTGGAGAAAACAGGCAAATAATTCAATTAAGTTTTATAAGGAAAGATTAAAGAGAGCAGAGGGAAAAGAGGAGTTGAGGTAGACGGCTCAGGTGAATATAGACTGACGGAGAAGGAGACAACATCGAGCAAAGGCCTCAAGGAAATGAGGAAATTAACACAGACCACCATCTTGGGAGATTCATCATAGGCTGAGAAAAGAGCAAATACAAAGACTCTGAGGCAGAAGTGTGCTGGCAAGTTCCAGGAACATTACAGACATGGGATACAGAGAAGAAACAGATCGTAAGGGTCTCACAGTCCTGGTAAGAACTTTACTTTTGCTCTCATGAAGTAAGGAACGATCTCAGGGGGATTTGATTTGAGGAGTGAAACCATCTCACTGCAGTTTGAAAATGATCCCCCTGCTACTGTTCAAGGCAAAAATGGGAGTGTATGTGTACAACAACAATGACAGAAGCAAGGGGACCAGCTGGAGGCTACTGGCAGGAGAAGATAGTCAGTTGGCCTAGCACACAGCAAGGAGGATCATCAATTGTTGCATTCAAAATGTAGTTTTGAAGATCAAGGTGACAGAAGGTACTACTAGGTTAAATGTAAGAATAAGGAAAAAGTAGATAATCAAAGATAATATTTGGGTTTTGGCCTAAGTAACTGAATAATGTTCCATCTCCTGACACAAGACTATGGAAAGAGCATGTTTGGGCAAGGGTACTGAATAACTTGTCCTCCTTTGGGCAATTAAGTTTGAGAAGTCTACTGCATATGGGAGAGGGAATTTTGATGAGGACATTTGTCTTCAGACAAGGGGTCTGGGAGCCTGAAATGTGGGATTCCAAAGTGTGTATGAACAGTATTTGGAACCATGGGACTGAAGTGAGATCACCTGATGAAGGAACAACACTGAAGAAAAAGTGATCCAGCAATGGAAGTTTGGGAGGAGGAGAACCAAGCCAATAAATTAAGGAGAAGCCAGTAAGAGAGGACCAAGAAACCAGTACTTCAGGAAGAATGGAGTAGCAAATACAATCAGTGATAAAGTAAGGGAGGCCCCCAAATTAATCAATGTGAGGGCTGTTCATGTCTTGGCAAAAGCACTTTTAGTGGAGTAGGTTTTCCAAAGTCCTCCAGGGGAAACTGAAGAGAAAGATTGTGCCAGGGGTAGAAAGAACATATGAGCAAAGTTTTCTAGAAAATATTAGGTGATTATTAGGGTTCAGTGTTCTTGAGAGACTACAGAGGTGCTGGGGAAAATGGCAGATCCCAGGACTCACCCTGAGATACAGATATTGTAAGTATGTGAGTTAAATGGGACCCAGAGATCTAATTCTAAGAACTCGGGAGAAAGATGCTTCCAGTTCTCCCTGAGGCACCCTTGGAGAATGGTCTCCTAAATAGTGATCTTGGTCATTTCTGAGGAGCTCATAAAACAAAACCAACCCATCACCAACATCAACCAACAGATCAAACCTTCCCTGAACCACTGACATCACCTATTCTACAGAGGCAAATGGGGGCCTTAAGTGCGTTGACACTCCTGTCAAGTGTCTTAAGACTGAACATAAAGATGTTTTAGAAAAAGAACAGGAGGAGACACCTGGGTGGCTCTGTCAGTTAAGCATTGGACTCTGAGTTTAGGCTCAGGTCATGATCTCATGGGTTCGTGGAATTGAACTCTGTATAGGGCTCTGTGCTGGCAGCGAGGAGCCTCCTTAAGATTCTCCCTCTCTCTCTCTGCCCCTCCTCCACTCGTGCTGTCTCTGTCTCTAAATAAATTAATTTAAAAAATTTTTTCAGGGAAAAAGAAAAGAAACAGGTGGCCGTACTCATGTCATGTCAGAGCCAGGAAGTCTTGTAGGAAAATTTGGGCTGCCTATCCAAGGAAGATGCCCTTTGCCACACAAGAGAGCTATAATAATATTTTTTAAAGTTTTCATATTCATCTTTAGTAGGAGGCTTCCCTCAGGAGATGGGGTATTTCCTAGTGGGTGAGGGGATTACTCATTTATGCATTAACACACAAACCTGTTTGTGGTTTATTTTCTGAGCCTGAAATATTCAAGGATTTGAGTATGCTGCCTGTTAAACTGCATTTCTCACTTGTGGGCACGTAAATCACACTGGAGAAAAGAACATTCTTCCTGGAGCAAGGTATTTCAAAGACTTCCCTTTCAATGCCTCTGGGAGGGAATGGGTGGTACTCAGAGGTAGCTGCTATTTATGTCTATTTCTCACTGTAAAAAATAAGAAAATAAAAGTAATGGAATGGATCTTAAATTTTCCTCACTGTCATGTGGCTGCAGGCTGATGTTTTAATTATTTAAACATCCAGACTTGTCTCAGTGAAGAGAAACACTTACATTTTCTTGTTGCATTTTCCAAAACAAAAAGCAAGACATATGAATTGCCATACTGACCACCATGTCTTCCTCTTACCCCTGAACCTGTTCTCCATATTAACATCAAATATTATATATTGGGATGCCACAGGTGTCCCTCTGCCACAGGAAATAAAGGCTGGAAGCTCTGAAGAGATATGCTGTCTTCTCTCAGCTACCTTCTCAGATGTCGTATTTTGCAAGGTACATGTGCACACGTGCGCACACATGGTGTGCACACATGGAATAACGCTGTAGTGTCAATGCAAACTGAACAAAAATACTAAAAGCTAAGCATTATGCAGTCAGCTTTTATTATGACTGACAAGAGCTACAAAATCACAGTCAAAGACATTCCCAGGAAAAGCTAGTATGAAGAGCCGAACCAGAAAACCTTTAAGTTCACCCCAAACTTTGAAAGCGGAAGTGGGCTCCCTTGGACAGCAGCCTATGTGACTGATGTGAACATAATACCTGTGGCCATCCCCCTCCCTACACATACTAAACATCAAGTACAAGGGAAGTTCTAACTGAGCTTAAAAGAGAGATGTCCTCTACTGAGGGTTAATTTCATCCTGAAGAGTCAGGGCCAGGAGCCTGGGGTAGTAGCCCTTGGGTTCTGTTTGAGCATGAGGGTCTAAGAAAGACAAACCACAGCCTGAAGTCACTGGAGCTTCTGCAGCAGACACTGTGAACCTGTTCAGTAGAACCCTCCCCATCAGGCCTGGCAGTGTGGATGAGCCCCAATGTAACATGGAGGGGAGTAGGCCGTTTCTTCAGCTGTGGCAACCCCAGTGCTGAAAAGACAGCACTTGAACTTCCCCCAGAAGCCTTCAGTAAGAGGCCAATTCCACAGAAACAAACTTAGCTCCTTGAGGACCAGTTAAGTGATATTTCAATATGGTTTCCTATGCCAACATCAATAATTGTACCACAGGCATGGCGGCGGGGGAGCAAAACACATTTGGCTGCCACTCTTCCTATCTTTAAATATGACCAGGAAAATGCCATGTGGGGACTAATAGGTACTGGGAGGAAGGGTGAGGCCCCTCTTTTGGCAGTGGGCCCCGGTCTCCTATGACTAGAGATTGCATCTGTTGACGGACTACTATTTTCATGGGGCAGCCCCTCTTTCTACTTTGCAGTCTTAGCTCTGCCAAAGCAGAAAGTGGAGAAGTTGACCAATGGGAAAATACACACCCCTCTGAGACTACAAAACAATTTTCTCCTTTGACTTTGCCTTGGGAGACCCTGAGCCTACAGCTTCCTTGCATGTCTGAAATAGCTTCCAGGGGAATCTTAGGAATCAGCTGCCAATCATACAAGGAAGATTTTAACATGGTTTTGAAAGATGGAGAAAAAGTACTTATGAAGCTCAAGATACTTCAATAAAAAAACTCAGTAGCAAACTTTTTCATTTTTTCTCAGACACTGGATTAAGTACCATCTGTTTCCTGGTACCTTCCACTCTCAACTTGGTACCTTATTTTACGTGGAAAAAAAACTGACATTATCTTCCCCAGTGCCCCAAATGTGGTATAAGATGATTACCACTCTTCTGATTAAAAAGTGTTTTTATTAGCGCTAACCCAAAGGGCTGATACAGCTTGAAGGAAATTGCACTGTTCTCTTGTTTGAAAGGTAATTAAAAAGCCATTTTGCCCTGACAGTAGAAACTCTCTGATTCAGGAGAAAAGAAGTTTCTTCTCTCTTGAAGGGCAAGACAAATCAAGTATGCGTTAGGATGTGGGGACACAAGTCTATAATGCTCCCACTTGGAAAATCGAAAGAGAAATATTGTAACACAGAGCAACTTTTAACATAGAGCAAAACCTCAGGCTCAGAGCCTCTATTTCTGTGCCAGTTCATCCCTGGAAGAGAAGCAGGGTGGTAACCTGTTGTGCCCTCCTGACTGGCATCATTAGCATCACCTGCAAATGTATTTAAAAACGTAATGTTTATTTATTCATTTTGAGAGAAAGAGCACGAGTGATGAAGAGGCAGAGAGAGAGGGAGAGAGAGAATCCCAAGCAGGCTCCGTGCTGCTAGAGCAGAGCCTGACACGGGGCTTGCTTGAACCCAGGAGCCATGAGATCATGACCTGAGCCAAAATCAAGAGTCAGAGGCTCAAATGACTGAGCCGTCCAGGGGCCCTCTAGCAATATGTTTCTGCAGGTCCCCTGAGGATTCTGATCCCACTCAACTTTGCAAAGTGCTGCTTAATCAACAGTTAATAAATTAATTACCCATCATTATTGCATTCACCACCCACATGTCCCTCCCCCCTCAAATTTAAGATGAACTAATCATCCGAGTCTATAATTCATTTCTTGAGCTGCATGGCAAAGCAACTCAAAGTTTATTTTTAATGTATCTCATTTTTGAGGGCAGAGGGCTGGAGAATCATTAAGTGACTTACTTCATTGCATCTGGTGAAAAATGTAAGTTTAATTAAAATAACGTAAAACCAGCAATAGCCACACTGCCGTGAAGCCCACATTTCTACCAATATGGAGGTGCATGAGATCAGGACTCTTGATAAATAAAATAGAAGCAGGTGCATCTGTGCTGTTATTTACAATTTTTTCCAAGTATTTCCTCTAAAACTGCTAAAGTCATTAACTGAAAGGACTGTACAATATTTGGGATCTGAAGAGTCAGGGAAGGGCCTTATACCAGAGCAATCGTCCAACATAGGAACTCCATACATGTGTGGGGTAGCAATGCAGACAGTTCACTTACCAGTGGATAATAATTTAACTATCCCAATCTTTATTTTTGATGAAAATCAGCCACACTTAGGCAAGGCAGATGTGCTAAATCAATTTAGGAAGGCAATTTACTGTGATGAGGTTGTTACTGAGTCAAAAAGAACATCGGGGAATTTATGCAAATATTTTGGGGAATTTGTTCTGAGTATGCAAATGCCACATAATTAGTTATCACGCTTTTCATGCAAAATTAAATTTGCTATAATAACAAATCACACTCAAGAATAAGGCTAGTTAACATGAAAAGGCCCCTCATTTTTATGACTGAAAGGGTGCAAATTGAGGGTAAACTGCAGGTGAGTCTAATTCCAGCCTCCAGTATTGTTGTTCATTTTAGTCAAACAAACTACTGCAAGAAGAGGCAGCAAGATTTTGAGGGTGCTGGACAGCACTTGTATGCGTGTGGGAATTACAAGAAGTAGAAGCAATGGAGGTTAGCCAGATAGAGTGTCTTCTGCCTTTTAGCCTGTAATTATTTCTGAAGGACTCGGTGCTATGGTTTAGTTCACCAGAAAAACAAAGTCAAATTTCTCTCTTGGACAACCTCTAAATTCTCACTACTGCTCGCTTCCTGCCTGCTCCAGGCCGACAGGCTGGAGAGAAGTTGGACTACAAGCAGATGGGCTCTCTGTGATTCATTCTGTCGGCATCCTCACTGGCAGGTGGTCTCTGGACCTGCTCTTGTTGGCAAAGCTCTGTGTCTGTTACCCTTACTGAAAAATATGGGAATTGGGCTCTAACTGCCTCCTGGCCACTTCAGCTGAAGTGCACCCCTGCTTGTCGAGGGCTGAGAAGTTTCTTCGGATGTGAAACTTTCAATGCTAACACTGGGAAAGTCTTGCGAAAATTGGGACAAGGTGGACTCTCCTCCATGACCACCTTTTCCTCTTTTACTATCAGGTTTTCTAGAAATGATGTGGGAATGGGCTCAGCCCTGAAGTTCAGGGCTGTGGACCAGCACTAACTCCAGGACACCCCTTTTTGTGCTCATCCACCATCCACTGAAGAAGTGGATGTTTGCTCCAGGATGCCTCATTGCTCACCCAGATCCTGCTTCATCCTAAGTGGGTTGCTCTGGGACCAAGAGGTCACCATCTTCCTGTGGTTCACTCTCAGAGTGCTTCTCCCCCAGATCAGAACCCCAAAGATAGATTTGTCCATATCACAGCCATGCTCCCACCTTGGCTACTAAGCTTATATCAATTTCTGTTCTGTGTCCTTCACTGGGAGGTGTCCTTCAACTCTACTGGACTCAGTTATACTCTTGGTTTACCTCTAGTTCACACGGGTTCATTATCAATATTCCTGTTTTAGTTTCTTAAACAGACTTTGTTATCTCTTACAAAAGTGATTGATGTACTTTTGGAATGTTACGCTCTCTTTTCTCAAAGGATCACAAGCACGGGGCATACTATTGTTGCTTTAGAATCTAGACTACTCAAATGTTCTGCCACATTAGCATAGAGTATATAATGACAAAAACAGATTCTACTACCGTGTTGTTTGGCAAAAACAGGAACCCAAAGCTGTACTGAAGTTAGGATAACTCCATTGTCTGAAAGCTGCATTTATCCATTAGATAGACAGATAAGATGACAAAAAAAAGGTAGGGACATTTTGTAAAACGGGGGAAGTGAAAGATAACACAATGTCTGTCTGACTTCCTGCACTCGGATACATCTAGTTTCCTGTTAAAACACCTGAATTCTCTGGTTTCAAGAGCTCAATTACCGACTTCTTGCCACATCCCTAGCTTCACAATGAAATATCCCTGGCAACCTTCAGTGTGTTTGACCCCTTCCTCCTCTATCCCTCTTAGACTGAAAAACCAAACCCAGGTTTATAACTAGATTGAGTCCCGATTTTACAGCAATAGCTGTTGAATTCACTCCAGTTTGACAGTACTGCCTTCTCAACTCTAATTATAACTATGCCTTGTTGTTGCCCAATATTCAACCTGACTTGCTAAATCTTAAAATACTGAATGTTTATGCATTTACTTTACAGGAAAGTTATGTTTTTGTAAAAATTATGTGTGTCTAATTTTTAAACATTTTATAGCTACTTTATCTCCCAATAAATCATTTGTAAAGTGAGTATCATCCCTTAATTTATCAGTTTTGTGAAGTCCATTTTATATACACTAGGTTTGCTTCACAGAAAGTCAACAGATTTGATTAGACAGAGTCTGTCTAATCCGTAAAGACACAAGTAGTTAAAACAAATGTTTAAGTACCGACTGTGCAAATGATGTCCTGCTTAATTCATCAGCTTTGGCCTCTGAGAACAGGACAAAAGCGCACATACAGGAAAGTTATATGTAGTAAATTATACAGACCTATTTTATAATGAAAGGCTATCATTCTAACCATGATTGAAATCCAGAGGTACAAGAGAAGCTTATTTAAAATTGGACTTGTGGGAAAATAATTGATAAAAAATCACATTTTAGGAAACTAATTTGACAATAAACTATTTGTAAAACAAACAAACAAACAAACAAAAACAAAACCTACATGGCAATGAGAAACAGTGAAATCTGGCCATGTGCAGCAACATGGATGGACCTTGAGGGTGTTATGCTGAGCGAAATAAGTCAGGCAGAGAAAGACAAATATCATATGTGTGCACGTATAGGAGGATTAGGAGGAGCTTAAGAGAGGACCAAGGGGGAGAAGAAGGGCAGAAATGGTGGGGGAAAGGGGGAGAGGCAAACCATGAGAGACTCTTGAATGCAGACAAAAACTGAGGACTGGCGGATGTGGGGGGGAGGAGGGGATGGGCATGGAGGAGGACACTTGTGGGGATGAGCACTGGGTGTTATGTGGAAACTAATTTGACAGTAAACTATTTGTAAAAAAAAAAAAAAATCACATTTTACCTAAAGCTTTATTTTCAACATAACACCATCAAGTTCAATTACCTTTTACAATGTACCAATAAAACAAGTACTTCTATCCCCATTTTACTGATAAGAAACCTGCACGCATAAGGTTCAAATAATAATATTTGAGTGAGTACTTGAAAACAAAATGTGTGATCATCAAAAATGAAAGAAAAAAATTACCTTTGTTTCTAGAAGTTTCCTAGCCCATAGAGAATATTCTTCAAGAAATTGCATTTCAAAATCCGTCCTGGGGTCAGACCCTACGACATGTAGAAGACTACAAGCCCTCTAGGTCTCAGTTCCCTTTTTCATAAAGCGAGGAGACACAGCCAGGTCAGCAGGTTGAGGGAACATCAGAATCACATGGAGGGTTCCTCTTAACAGATTGTTGGACCCATCCCTGGAGCTTCTGATTCAATACAACTGAAGCAAGACTTGACAATGGGCATATCTAACAAGTTCCCGTGTTGTGGAGATGCTACTGGTCTAGGGACACCCTTTGAGAACTGCTGACTATATTACCTCAAAGACCTCTAAGATTTTGAGTGTGGAAGGAAAGGTTTAATTAATATTCTTACATCTAGACCAGTTGCAAATAAGCATTCATTTATCCGTCCGTCCGTCCGTCCATCCATCCATCCATCCATCCATCCATCCATCCATCCTTTCATCTACTAATTCAACAAATTGTTTTGAACATTTATTATAAGTGCATTTTCAAACAGATCCCAGTTTGGGTAAAAGTGGAGAAAATGATTTAATAAAGACAATAATTTATATCCTTTATGGGTATTTGACAATTCTCTTTGTTTCATTCCGGTGATCATGTAAAACCAGAAAAAATGAATTAAATCAAAAAGAGCATGTAAAAATGATTAAGATAGGATCTACCACAAAAGATGAACTCGGCAAACATTAGCTGCATGGATTGTTGGCATGCAGATAATCCATGTATCACAGTCGCTTTCTTTTCTCACATTATTGTTAGAGCAGCTAGCATCTCCTTTTTTTAGCATTTTGGGGATTTCCTTCCTATTCTTTACTGGAGAAGTTTAAATAAGCAAAGTCCAAGGTTAAGAAACCAAAGACTATGACCATGATGAGGAAGGGAGACGCTGGGTTATGAGAAGCAGGAGAATCACCTAGAAACAACATAACTGATTCCTAACATGAGTTACCCAATTAAAAACAAAAGCCCTGCCTTGCACATAATGTACCAACATTCATTAGGTCCAGCAGTGCCTAAAGGCACACACTTCCTGTGCTCCACCTCTCTCTCTGGCCCACGTAGCTGGGGTAGGAGCAGGGAGGGGGTGGGCGGCATTGGCAGCAAAATACATAAAATAAATAAAACTGGCAGAACCAGCACAGTTGTCTGCGAAACAGGACAGAGAAGTAAATTAAACCTAATCACATCCCAGGCCGAATCACATTTTTAAAGGGCTGGAGTTCTGCAGACACATGTTTAGATAATAATAATATAATAACATTCCTGATGCTTTTTTTGATAAGACCTGAGCCGTCAGGTGCTCTTAGCTCCTTACTGTGAGAAGTATTGGTCCCACCTACAGCCTGGTACCAACCATTTGAAATTATGCCCAAAGAAACTCCCAGAGACTACCCCCAGGAGTGACCGAAAGCCACCCACACTGTGTGTGATAGATATTGAGTTCTAGATGGAAATCTTAGTTTCCAGGTCTGTCTTCTAAAAATACCAGTCCTCATATATGTCCTTGAATGTCTTCTGGGTTCCTGAGCTACAACCAAAGTTTGAAATTAAAACTTTAAAAAGGCTGGGCTGCATTAAATTGAGCTTACCTCTCCCTCTATGAACCCGAGGGGGAGAGGCGTACACGAGACCCTCCATGACAACAGCTCCCTTTCTGGCTCAGGGAACAATAACTACCCTCCTGGGACAGCACAGAAGGCCTGAATGGCATTTCCGTGTCTCTGAACTTCCTTGTGGCAGTAAAACGGACTCACTGAGAAATCCCTTTAACAATATTTATTGGAATTGCATAAAAAATATTTTAAAGGATTTCTAACAAATAGGAGAGTCTGTTTCACAACTGGCTGTGTCAGATGGAGCTGCAGGAAGACTTCTGGAAACTTTCAGCAGTGCTGGGGCTTCCTAGCTGTGCAGCCTGGAGATGCACTTTCTGGGCTAAGGTGCAAAAAGAAACTCCTGGAATTTCTTAAAGATTTCACATGGGCTTTGCAAAGAAGCCCTGATTTTAGCCACACAGAAAGAATATGTGACACTGACATACATGAGCATCCACTGCTAACAGGTAAGAAAAAAAATACTTATTTTATTTTTATTTTATCTTCTGAGAGAGGGGGCGTGCAAGTGGGGGGTGGGCAGAGAGAGAGAGAGAGAGAGAGGATCTGAAGCCAGCTCTGTGGTGACATCAGCGAGCCAGATGCAGGGCTCGAACTCATCAACCATGAGATCATGACCTGAGCTGAAGTCCGACACTCAACCCGAGCCACCCAGGTGCCCCCAAAATACATATTGTAAAGTACACGCTGTATGCCGCTCATTTTCAGCATTCATGTATTTATTCACTCAACAAACTCTGCTAAGCACCTGCTTTTTGCAGTGCTAAGAGCTGCTGATGATAATGGTGACAAAGATAAGACAGGCTCCCCATTAATCACCGCCATCCATAATCCTTACAACCACCTGGGAGGGATGAGGCACCATTATCTTCATAAATAAGGAACAAAAGCTTGCACCTGGTAATCCACTTCTCCAACTACACTCAGCATGTGAGGGAGAGCCCAATACTATCATGAGGACTCTGTACCTCCAGAGTATGTGCTCTAACGCTTAGGGAAGGATGGGTCCAAATACTGTAGGAAAACTGGACTGCCACAGCCTGTAAGGACTGAATTTATAGGATCTCCTGAGTATCTACATAAGGCTAACAAGAAGGTACTTTTCTACCAGAAGCTGGCTTTCTTTCATAGCACAAGCCCTTTGAGATGATGTTTCCTGATGGATTTTCATGTGCTATACCTCATTTTTATTATTTCAACCCTAGCCTCCCCTATGCAATGGCACCTCAGGTTTCTACAGCACCACTCTGCACTGGTTAGAGGGACAGTGCATTGCTCGAGGTTCTTGGTGGGAGCATGCAGTGGACATTTGGGATTCAGGAGGGCAGGAAGCCCCCTTCGTTACGAGAACCACACCACCCCCTCCCCTGTGGCCCTGGATTCTTGCTCCCAAGGTAGAACCTATGACCTGAGTGAAAAATGGGCAGCAATCACATTCCTCTGGAGATACTGATGGGTTCAAGGACATGCAATGAATCCAAACAGAGCCAGAGCAGTCTCGCTCAAACTAAGGTGTGAAGAGCATCTTCCCTTTGCTGGCCTTGGGGTTACCAGCCTCGGCATTTGTTATAGGGATCATCACCACCTGTGCCCCTCACACGGTGCCGCTGGCTACCCATCCCTTTTCAACAGGCCTGAAGTGTACACTTTTACTAGACCTCATCAACAAAATGCTGCTGATAGCATGAGCTACAAAAAAGGTGAGACCATCCAATAAACATCACCATGGATGAAGTCACAATGCCACCTGTCAGGAATTATGATTAATAAATGAATACAAGTATGCAGCTCTTTTGTACACTCATTAAGCAGGGTGGGCGGCTTCAGAGATGAATGGCTCAGCATTTCTGGCAGAGGAACGGCAGCTACTTGAGATAGCCCTGAATGAAGAACAAGAAAACTCCCCACCAGGCTGGTGAGATGGGGTCAGTGAGGACAAAGGGTCCTAAAACAACAGCTAACAGCTCTACCTTCCCTTACAGATACTTTGCAGATTCTCATGTGAGATCCTTTAAGGAAACCTGAAATTCTGGACATGAGTGATATTAATCTGAAGATTCATACCTCCCACGCCCCTCTATGTACAGACTTCTGTCCCATGTTGATGACCTGGGAGATCTGTGACATCACCCACACAGCAGGATTCAATGATGACTCATCCTCTTTTCCTCCCCCGCACCCCGCCTAAGGTCACCAGCATCATTGCTGCTCAAATGGAGTGCACAGACCTGAAGCTTCAGCATCTCCTGGGTGCCGGTTAGAAATGCAAAGTCTCAGGGGTGCCTGGGTGGCTCAGTCAGTTAAGCGTCTGATCTCAAGGTACCATGAGTTCGAGCCCCATGTCAGGTTCTGTGCTGACAGCTCAGAGCCTGGAGTCTGCTTCAGATTCAGTGTCTCCCTCTGTCTCTACCCCTCCCCTGTTTGTGGTCTCTGTCTCTGTCTCTCTCTCTCAAGAATATATAAAGAAAGACAAGAAAGAAAGAAAGAAAGAAAGAAAGAAAGAAAGAAAGAAAGAAAGAAAGAAAGAAAGAAAGAAAGAGAGAGAGAAGAAAGGAAGGAAGGAAGGAAGGAAGGAAGGAAGGAAGGAAGAGAAGGAAGAAGGAAGGAAGGAAGGAAGGAAGGAAGGAAGTAAGGAAGAAAGAAAGAAAGAAAGAAAGAAAGAAAGAAGGAAGAAAGGAAAGAAAGAAAAAGAAAGAAAGAAAGAAAGAAAGAAAGAAAGAAAGAAAGAAAGAAAGAAAGAAAGAAAAGAAAAGAAATGCAGAGCTCCAGGTCCTGCCTCAGCCCTGGGGGCTCAGAATCTGATTCTAACAAACTCCCAGCTGCTTCTCCTGGACTACAGGCCACATTCTGAATAGCAAGGGTTTGGATTTCAGTGTTTCTTAATCATACTTGATCATAACGTTCCCCTGGGGATCTTCTTACAAATACCTATTTCTGGGCACAACCCCAAACCTCTCAAATTAGAATCTCCAGAAAAGAGACTCAGGCATTTACCAGGCAGCCAAGGTGATTATTAGGGGCAGGAAAATGGGAAACCCCAGGAATCAAATTTTCAGTCCCAGGCCGTGCCCTCAGCCGCTTACCCTTACGCTGCCTCAAATCTGTTTCGTAGCAGATGGAAACGCACTACTGCTCCCAACTGGGCTATGTTTTTCCCTTTTTTCCCTCCAGAAAGCTTGCTACCAAATGCTCCATCTTGAGCACCTACAACTGTTTTTTTACCTTTTCTTTATATTGTTACATGAGAAAGGACCTCAGAAATATTAAAATCCCAATTCTACGCAAAGAAGTGAAGATAGCTTAATAGTCATGGCCCAATGGCATTACTATTTAGTGGTTTTAGTGTACCCAAGACGAAATGAAGATTCTTGCCCTAATTGTTCTGAAGGTTGTAGAACCAAATGTATTGCTTGGACTAAATAAATATCATTGTTGTTGTTTTTTTTATTTTTATTTTTTTTTCAGGACTCACAAAATGCAGCAGTGTCAGTAATGGGGAAAAAAATGGGTAGAGATAATAACTCTCTCCCTCTAGGATCTAGGAAAACAGCATTGGTTCAAGTTTTCTATATTGCTTTAAAACTTGTAAATATATTTAATATAGTTGCTAAAATTCTCTAGGCCTTTGAAAAATCCTTAAATATTTTTCCTTCCTTAGTTTTGGATTCTTCATAAGACGATAGGATATTCGTACCTGACGGGTCCCTCCAGCGATAAATCTAATAAGGAACATGTATACCAGTGCTTCC
Organism: Proteles cristata cristata; assembly: GCA_017311185.1. Classification (NCBI taxonomy): domain Eukaryota; kingdom Metazoa; phylum Chordata; class Mammalia; order Carnivora; family Hyaenidae; genus Proteles; species Proteles cristata. Next base: position 598,529 of record JAESUZ010000367.1, on the reverse strand, counting down.
CCCTTGATTGACCTTGAGCTCGAGGAGACAATTTTGATTTGGTGGTATATCTGGGAAAGAAGGCAGGGGGTCCTGGTAGCGAGTGGGTAAAAGCTAGCATTGCTGCTAAGCTTTCAGGACATTCCCCACAATGACAAAATTTCTAGTCTGAGATACCAATGGTGTCAATGCTGAAAAGTTCTGATGCAGACCAGACGCTGCCCACATCCTCAGAGCTCAAATATGAACATCAACCCACTCTCCACCTACTTCCATTCAGCCCATGGTTATCTAGTCAGTAGAACCAACATTTGAAACCATGTCCATCTACCTCCAATTCTGTACTCTCTCTATCCTATGTTGGTTTATCAGCTTTCCTGCAAATTTGAAGTCTTGTACTCAGTCCTCAAATTCATTGAACATTGAATCCTCTCATTCTGCCAGTTTTGGTTGGGAAGTAGTGAATGGAGGATTTGAGGAAGCGGACAGAGCCCAAGATGCAGAAGGTTGGGGAAGACTAGTATTTTTTAATCTATATTGTCTTCAGCAGAGCAACTGAGCTCTTATGAGAATCAAGATGTTTAAAACTTAATGTATTTTTAAGAGGAAAAATTGAGATTCAAGTGACAGAGGCAGAAGTAGAAGTTGAAAATGATTAACACTTTCTGACTTCTCTTACCACCAGATACAGATCCTAAAGTCTCCACGGCCTGGACAGCACTTGATATACTTTGACAGCCAAAGTGTTAAAAATTTAAGAGCACTAAATAATGAACACATAATAGAAACATAGGGAAAATTACCAAACACTGTGAACTCAGTTATGATGTGTTGGTAACAAGGAGTGAAAGCAACCCACCCATCTACAAATGGAGAAAAGTATGTATAAATTTTATTCGAAAGGTTGACTAGATGCATGCTTCATGTTTAATTTAAAATGAACTTGCATTTCAACCTTGGATGAGTAGTACTGAAATATCATTAAATACTGGAAAGTTTCATGGGAAGAAAAACTTACAGCAATCATATTAGATTTTTATTCCTCCAGGGTGTCCGTAACCATTGGGCAAATGATTAAATATACCCTTTCTGTGGAAATGCCCTGTAGTTACCATGAACCTCATATTATGAAGAAAAAGTAAAACAATAAAAAGGAATTTGTTTAAGGAAACATTTAGAGCTTCATTTAGCTATTTCCTTTACCCACATACATCAGCCATTAAACCTCCTCTATTATACTTTCGGAAGATGGAACTGGGTTTTCCACAAAGTTGTTGAAGAAGCCTGATGGGGCTATTTGAGAGGGGCTGTTCTAAGACAAAGGCTACACTCACAGAGTCATCAGGAGTGGTTCAGCCTCCCTGTCCCGCCTCGTTAGCTACTTCTACTTTGCAGCGCACAGGCCCCTGGTAGACAGAGTGTAAGCAGGGGTAGCAAAGTGGCCAGTGGGCAAGGGGGGAGTTCACTAGGGGCCACACCTAAGAAGAAGAGGGAGTTCCAGGCATGCTTCACAGTTTTCCAGTAGATGTAGCAAAAGAGAAAAAATAATAGAGATAGAAGTAGAGGAGCTTGAGGTGGAATTTACCTACCAAAGATACCATCAATTTTAATAAAGAAGAGTTAAGCCTTAAAAAGGAGAAAAAGAAGGGTGGCTGGGTGGCTCAGTTGGTTGAGTGTCCGACTTTGGCTCAAGTTATGATCTCATGGTTCATAAGTTCAAGACCCACATCAGGCTCTGTGCTCACAGCTCAGAGCCTGGATCTTGCTTGATGTTCTGTGTCTTCCTCTCTCTCTGTCCAGCCCTTGCTCTCTCTCTTTTTCTCAAAAATAAACATTAAAAAAATAAATTACAGAAAGAGTCCAACTGTCCCTCAACTGATGAATGGACAAATACGTGGTTTACATATACAACGGAATACTACTTGACAATGAGAAAGAATGAAATGTTACTAATTGCAACAACATGGATGGAACTGGAGCGTGTTATGCTAAGTGAAATAAGTCAGTCAGAGAAAGACAGATACCATATGTTTTCATTCATATGTGGAATTTAAGAACCTTAACAAATGGGGGGAAAATAGTTTTAAAGAGGGAGGCAAACCATAAGACACTCTTAAATACAGAGAACAAACTGTGGGTTGATGGTGTGGTGCAGGGAATAAGGGAAAATGGGTGATGGGTATTGAAGAGGGCACTTGTTGGGATGAGCACTGGGTGGTCTATGTAAGCGGTGAATCATGGGAATCTACTCCCAAAGCTAAGAGCATACTGTATACAATGCATGTTAGCTAACTTGACAATAAATAATATTTGAGAGAGAGAGAGAGAGAGAGAGAGAAATGAAATCAGATGAGGGAGATGGGCAAAGCGTTGGAGAGAAATGGAAGCAGAGGATGGGTTCAACAATGGGTGTAACATAAACTCACCCGAATTGTGAAATTCAGGTTAGATACAAGAGAAAATAGTTACACTAACAGATATCAAATGATTACTCTATTAATTAATTTAATCATCACAGCAAATTCTGGGATAGATTACATGCATTTTATAACTCCCAAATGCTCCAGAATTCTGAATACACTAAAGACAAAGGACTCTACTACGAGCTGAATTGTGTGCCCAAAATTCAAGTTTAAGCACTAACCCCCAGAATCTCAGAATCTGACTGTATTTGAAAATGTGGCCTTTAGGGGCACCCGGGTGGCTTAGTCGGTTAAGCGTCCGACTTTCGCTCAGGTCATGATCTCGCAGTTCGTGGGTTCGGGCCCCGCGTCGGGCTCTGTGCTGACTGCCAGCTCAGAGCCTGGAGCCTGTTTCGGATTCTGTGTCTCCCTCTCTCTCTGACCCTCCCCTGCTCATGCTGTCTCTCTCTCTCCTAGAAATAAATAATACATTTAAAAAAAAAAATGTGGCCTTTAAAGAGGTGACTACCATTCAATATCACTAGGGTGGGCTCTAATCCAATGTGACTGGTGTCCTTGTAAGTGTCCATTAGGACACAGAGAGGCACAGAAGAAAGACTATGTGGACATACCAGGAAAAGACAGTTATCTACAAGCCGAGGACAGAAGCATCAGTGACCTTGCCAACATAAATCTGACCTTGCCAACACTTTCATCATGGACCTCTAGTCTCCATAGCTGTGATAACATAAATCTTTTTTATTTTTAATTTATTTCTAGGAGAGAGAGAGAGAGAGAGACAGTGTGAGCAGGGGAGGGTCAGAGAGAGAGGGAGACACAGACTCTGAAATAGGTTCCAGGCTCTGAGCTGGCAGGCAGCACAGAGCCCGACGCGGGGCTTGAACCCACGAACCGCGAGATCATGACCTCAGCGAAAGCCGGACGCTTAACCGACTAAGCCACCCAGGCGCCCCTGTGATAACATAAATCTTTGTTGTTTAAGACACCCAGCCTGTGGTACTTAGCATCTTAGCAAATGAATAAGGACCTTCATACACTGTACTCCAAATGTGCAGAGGAGTCCTCACCACTGCTCTGCCCAGCTCCACCAAACCACCCGTGGAGTCTTACAGAATGAATTCTGGTCTTCTGATATGTGGGTTTGGGACAAGTCTGAGGAATCTATGTTATTTAAATGTTCTCCAATTACCGTCGAACAGTAAGCTTTAACCTGAGGGGCTAAGACGCCATGAAAATGACAGGTAATGTAATACTGGGCACTATTTTCCAGAATTCGAAGGGAATACACTGACAACTTGGAGTCTACTTGCCCCTCCTCTGCTTGTGCTTACTAGTGCACTTTCTCTCTCTCAAAATAAATCAACATTAAAAAAATAAAAGTACCGGTTTGTGGCATAAAACATTTGTTAAAAAGAAAAATAGTTTGCAAGTCTCTTAATTATAACTATTTTTGATGTATAACCAACTGCATCACACAATGTTTATGGCAGCTAAAAAATATTGAGCATACACTGTACAATAAATGTATATTAATTTATTTCATTCACACATAGATGCACGCACACACATACACACACACGAATGTGGCATATACTTATTATTACTATACTTATCTTACAGGTGAAGAAACTCCAGGTGAATGTGTGCATGTAAGTGAATGTGCGTGAGGGTGTGTGCACAGTTTTAGGTGAAATATAAAAGATCTCCTAATTGTCCTTGACTGATACTAAATTTTTTACACTGTAATTAATATTCTTGTGCTGCACAGATAAACTTTTATCAGTTCTGGGGCTGAATATAAATATTTATACTCTCTCCATTTCTTGCTGGCAGGGAGAGTAGTTTAAGACACCTTTGTGGAGAGGATGTAAGATGAATAGCAAACAACTGACGAATTTCTCCAGTTTTACATTAATGATTAAACAGCATCATCTGATGACTTACTCAGCAGCTCTCAGACAATAAAACACAACTAAATCTGTCAATTAGCATTTTCATCTTCTCTCCTGACAGAGCTTAATGGCATCTGCAAAATGCAATTTCCAACCCCGAGCTCTTTGACATTTTCTATTTCCTCCTGTGTTTCTCCCACCGCCCCTGTTATGACTGAGAGCAGCAGCGTGTTACACTCCATGGCGGCAAATGCATCACCTGTGGTTGAAAGGAAAGCGATTATTGTGTCCTTGTTACACCTTGGGGTTGACCTGGGTACCATTTTTCCACTTAAGTGCATAAACAGCCAACCCAGGACCCGTTTTAAGTGGCTGAACCTTAGCCTCAACAGCTGGACTGCAGGTTGATGCCACCTGAGGGTGTGGGAAGCCGCCAGACATGAGTGCCTGCCCTTCCAGTAGCTACGAACGCAGCACGCTGCACTCCCACATGCAAAGTGACAAACAATGACTGGGAAGATAACATATGGACTTCCCTTTCCTGCTCCCTTGGTTTGAGGACAGTGACCTGGAGTGGAGCCTGGGCTGTTTCTCAGATGATTCTCCAGCTGGTGGGAGTGGATGTTATTTACGCAACTGTCAGGAATTACATCTCTTTCTTCCCCAGGCAGCTATATTTAGCGCACATATGTGTTACATATGTGTCAAATCCTGTCTAACTCTGCCATTTCCGAACAGTCAAGAAAGGATATTCCAAGTGATAAAGAAGTGTGCCTCCAGGGAAACTTCAGAGCATCACCAGGGAGCTTTGAATCTAATGGGGACATCTTCATTATTTCTTGGCGCAAGAGTCAAGTGCCCTGACAAAAAATGCTCCATGTAACATTTCCCCTTGAATTATTTTTTAATGCACCTTCGCCTCTCTGTGCTAAAGGAATTGCCTTACTAACACCATCAAGCACCAAATGAAACATTCCATTCTAAATAAAAACCACAAACCCCTATTAACCAGAATTCAATAAACTGATGCACATAATTAACCAAATTCAGTTCTAGTACCCCATTTCTAGAAAAAAAGAATCAATGGTCAAGAGGATATTTCATGTTAGCCAAAGAAACAAATGGCATTGCTTTTCCTGGAGTCAGTTAGCTCAGTGGTCCCGTCTCCAGTGACTTCTACAGAAAAGAATTTTTAGAATATTGACCCTGAGGCAATAATTATACAGTCATCACAGAAAGATAAAATTATGGGAATGCCTGCACTGATGACTTGAACATTTTAGAAATATTTTCCATGCAACGAAACAAAAATTTGTAAAGGATGTTCATGATAAAGTAAATAGAAATGTATATTCATGAATATACCCCTTCGCCTCTAGTATTCCACAGTAAAAATTTTCAATGCTTCCTTTACTCTGCCATTTGTTTTGCTTTGAGGGAGGGACATAACCGTTCTCTCGCTTTAGAGATAGGTGACTTGAGGTGTGAGGTTACATGACATGCTCAGACTTAGACAGCACGTCGATACCCAATGCAGGCTAGACGTGTGAGCATCTCCTGAGTAAATCCATCACTACAGAAGAGGACCACCTGACACCATTTCTCTAAAAGGTTCCCTTCTGAGAGAAAATTCTGTTTAAAAAACAAGGGTGGGGGGGTTTCTACTACCCAACAATGAGACCTCACTCCGCTAGTTTTTTGGAATAATTAACTATGAGGCTAAAGTTTGCCATGGGTTCTCTGAACTGTCCTTTGGTGTTAACGAGTAGAATGAATACAAAGCCTCTGCAAATTAAATCTCCCCAGGGTTAGTTCAGAAAGTACAATTTCTATTGCTCTGACTGGCAGCTCCAAGAGTTTTACAGGCCACAGGCAGTTAATTCATTTTTGAGTTATTCTACACACACACACACACACACACACACACACACACACACACACACAAGGGATGAGAATAAGTAGATCCAGTTATTTTTTTTCTTTTTTGCATAAAACTGGATCCTGGAATTTGAAGAGGTCATTGATGAGTGCATGGCAAATTGGAAGAATGTAGGCTATATGTGCAGATATGGAGTTTGAAGCCTGCTCAGCCATTTAATACGTAACCAATGCTCTCTGCTTCCTCCCAGGACTAGAAAAGGCCATGACCTTGAGGAACTCAACAAATACAGAATGGAAGTGAAGTCATACAGAAACACTTAATGGCTACTCATTCCTATAACTACTATCCATCAAGGTCACACACCATCACCTTTTCAACATCACTGAGTTGGTAGTAGAGTCGGAGGGTTGGCAGTTGACCATCTTCCCACCTTCCTTCAAGACTTTCCATAATCATGTCTGACAATGTCCTGAGAGTCAATTAGACTGCATTGCTAAACACCATGGAATAAGATGGTCCTGTCAGAGAAAACTTCTCCAATCTTCCTTGCCTTGATTTTTAGACTACTTGTTGGTCACTTACATAGTGAAGAAAGGCATCCAATACCTCGAAGAACCAAAATTGAAACACATAGGGAAGGCTCTTGCAGCCTCCCAAGGGAGCTATGTGTGGTTGTGGATCTAGTACGAGGCAGTGATAAGCACTTTGGAAGGGACCCAATTTACTATGAGAAGGAGAGGCAGAGGAGGAAAGCCAGTTACCAATCCCTTCAGAGATGGTTTATTTCAGTGGAATGACAATGTTTTATTTCAGTGGTATGAGTGTGGATGCTGGAGTCCCCTCACTTGGGTTTGGAGCTTGGTACTGCAATTCCCTGGTTGTCTGACCTTAGGCAACTCCTTCAGCCACTTTGTGCCTCCATTTCCTCATCTGTAAAATGGGACCTACACTAATAATGATCCCTGCTTCATATGGAGTTTAAGAAGATCAAATGAATTAATTAACACTTGTAAAGCTGGCACTCTGTAAAGCTTAGCCACTCCTTCTAAGCACTGAATGGGCACAGCAATGCTCTTAATAGTGATTAAAATGACCGGTCGTGGAGCACATGTCAAGGAACAGATAGATATCAGCTCAGGCACTTTATGTTCAGAATCCTATTTTATTGAATCTTCCCAGAAAGTAGCTATTATTTCACCATTTCTTAAGTGACCACTTACAAGGGTTGAACAACTTCTCCAAGGTCACATAGGTGGTAAGTGGCAGTGTGGAGTTCAATCCTAGTACTGTCCAGCTCCCAAATCCATGTTCTTTCCATCACTCTACACTGTCTGTTACTGTTTCTCCATATTTGCACATAAAAAGAATTTCCTCCAACGGGGTGCACGTAGATTTGGCTTTGTTATCAAGCTGTTCCCCGTTCATGACTGTCCCCTTCAAGAGGGCTGCTGCCCGTCTTACAGAAGAAATAGCAGTGCATGCTAATTAAAGCATGGAGCACCAGATGCTTTGCCAGAAAGTAATTAGTAAAATTCCTGAATTAGGGTGCCCCTCACAGTGGTGCAGGGCAGAAAACAGTTTCTGATGTTAGATCTTTCATCCTGAGAAGAGGGATCAGCTCCTTTAACTCCTGGCTGAGCTGGGTCTCTGCTGTGAATCGAAGATGCATGGACATCCAAGCACAAATGCACAGACATCAAAGATGTATAGACATCCAAGCACAAATGAAGTAAACAAAGTAAAAGTTCATTTACTTGTAGTTGTTCACGACCGTCTTTACTAAAGGCAAACATTTGCTGAGTGCTAATTGCAAGGCCTGCATTGCGCTAGGCGTTTTACATTAGGTATCTTGCTCAATTTCTCTGTGGCCCAGTGATGTGAGCCTTATTGTCAGCTATGCTTGGCAGATTCCCAACTATAGGCACAGAGCCGGAAGGTAATCTGCCTACCTTGTTACTATCTATGGAAGGTCTCCATGGAGCTGGGATGCAAAAGTGGCAATTTGCTTTCTGATCTATAGTCACTGCATTATAGTTCCTTCCCTTCCTCACGCTGAACCAAAGCAGAAAAATGTTTAGTTCCAACAAACAAATTGCTATCCCTCACAACAGAAATATAACCCAGATCCTAGTTCTTAGAGTACTGGAAATTCTTCCTATTGGACCATTAACTAGTGCTCTAGTTGGGATGCACATACCTTTCGGCCTTCCTTTAGCTGAACAAACACATACAAGCAAATGCTGTGAATATTATAATTCACACAGGGAGACAGCTAAAAATCCGTCTGGTGTTTGGGGGCTGGGTACCACCAAAATAAAAGCTCCCTAATCCTGTGTGTATTTTACTTTTACTGTAAATCTCCTTCCTTTTAAATCTGTCACTCGCTCTATAAGAATGCATAGAATAAGAAACCATAAAAAAGTTAAATAAGAATTTTAGCCTAATGACATATTGATTGTGCATACATATCTTTATTTCTACATATTCTGTGCTGTCATAAAACTCCCACTAAAAGTGAAGTTTAAATAATTATTCACTTCTCACATTACTATTGTAATCAATTGCCTATTATGAAAATTATGGCCATCTTTAGGAATTACTTTGCTAAGTGAAGTAATTAGAACTGCTATTTTATTTTCTATTTCAGTTCCCCAAATTGATTTTTATGCTAATCTTTGTATGAAAAGTGGGATATAAATTTCTTAAAGCAAAATGAATGCCTAGTGAGGCTTCACGTCTGATATTTTATATTGTATTTTGGGGTTTTCAAGGCACGTTGTTCTTAAGAAGACATTCTGATTATTCTGTCAGCATTGAAGGAGGTAGAAATTTCTCCATCTTATGATCTTAAAAATCTGATATTCCAAGAATAAGCCTTCCACCAATATAAGGGTTGAAAAATCATACCTTCTGTCTACTAAAATAGCCATCATTTCTTAGAGCTTCAAGAGAAAAGCAGGGAAGAGATAGATACAATTTTCTAAATCTCTTGGATGTACCCGACATTCAATGCAATAAAACATATATTTTCACAATTCCTTACAGTTACCTGGCCGGGCAGTTATTATTATCATTCGGACAGATAAAGAAACAAATGCAGACAAGGAAGGCAATTGGTCCTCTACCAGATAGCTAACAAGTGGCTGAGCTGGGAATCAGACCCAGCTCTGCCAGTTCAAAGGCCACACTTTCTTCTCTTCTTTAACCCTGCCAAGTGCAAATGGCTTGAGTGATCACATCTCAACACAAGGATTGAACTTCATGATGATTTTACCCTTTGACCCAACTGTCTTGCTAATGTTTCAAATCGAAGAGAATGCCTACCCCTAATTGTCCACTAGAGTCAACTGTAGAGGAAATGCACGGAACCTACGGGTTGAACATGTGTTAGAAGCAAAGGTGTGAACCCTAATTATGGATATAAATGGAGTTGGTGAGCTGAAGTGAATGGAAAACCCGCTCAGTGAAACAACACAGTCGTTCTAATTCTAGAGCAGCTGATAATAAGCTGAGATGTTTGAATAAGTTCCCCCATCACCGTGGCCTTGAGATATCTCATTTGCAGAATGAAGGGGTATACTGTTCAGGTAATGACTTCTCCTTTGCTACCAGAAATAACTAAAACCGAGTCCACTTCTGAAAGTGACATGCAGGAGGGTCTGTGTCAGGCAGACGTGCTTTCCTAACGGCAGCTCACGGCTTCAGGGTCACAGCAGGCATTCATTAAATAATGTCACCCTGATTTGTCCCCAGGATCCTGGGTGTCTGTTAGTGACACACACATGACATTGTTATAATAAATACTAGACACCCAAAGTGTCAGATCCTTTAGGGGCTCCTGTCATAAATCAACAAATCCCTTGTGGCTACATTAGAAGTCGGGCCACTTAGCAGTTCTGCTTTCGCCCCTCTCCCCACGCCTTCCCCCCCATCCCAGTCCTGGTCCTACTCCCTACCTTCTTTATTTCATTATTATAAAGAATACAGGGCCCCTGGGTGGCTCAGTTGGTTAAGTGTCCGATTCTTGGTTTCGACTCAATTCATGATCACGTGGTTCTTGAGCTCAAGCCCTGCATCGGGCTCTGAGCTAATAGCATGGAGCCTATTTGAGATTCTCTCTCTATCCCTCTCTCTCTCTGCCCCTCCCCTGCTTGTGTTCACTCTTTCTCTTTCTCAAAATAAATAAACTTTAAAAAAAGGAATGCAGCTTTCTTTTTCTCTTTAATTTTTTTAAATGTTTTTTTATTTATTTCTGAGAGAGAGAGAGAGACAGTGTGAACTGGGGAGGGCCAGAGAGAGAGGGAGACACATAATAGGAAGCAGGCTCCAGGCTCTGAGTTAGCTGTCAGCACAGAGCCCGACGCAGGGCTCGAACCCAGGAAGCGCGAGATCATGACTTAAGCCAAAGTCGGACGCTCAATCGATTGAGCCACCCAGGTGCCCCAGGAATGCAACTTTCAAACAAACAATGTTTCCTTCCTACGTGACATGTTCAGTCCACACTTAGCATACCTGGGTTTTGAATTTAGCTCTGCCACTGCTTAACTGCACTCTTTGAACTTCATCCAAACCTCTCTGGCCTTGCGGTCCTCACTGGCTTGAGACTGCTCATGCCCTGGGTGCTCTAAATTTAGGGCAGCTTGGTTTAAGACGCAGGTTGATAAACTGGAGTTCTGCATTAACACCCTGCTAAAGTCTTTGTTATAGGAATAGGTTCAAACCAGTCTGATAGAGAATTTTCATGATTGTTTGGGGCTAACTTGTGTCCCACCAAAATCCATACCCACACCCAGTACTTCAGAAAAAAGCTGTGTTTTAATACAGGGCCATTAAAATGTGATTAAATTAAAATGGGGCTGTTAAGGTGGTCCCCAATCCAACACGTCCAGGACTCTTTAAGATGAGAAGATGAGGACACAGAGAGATCAGACGCAGGCACAGAGAGGTGACTACATGAACACACAGCAAGAAGGTGGCCATCTGAGAGCCAAGAAGAGAAGCTGCAGAAGAAACCACACCTGCCAACATCTTAATTTCAGACTTCTCCCAGCCTCCAGGACCATGAGTAAAATCTCCCACTGTTGATGCCACTCAGAGTGTGGTACATTATTATGGCAGCCCTAGCAAACTTATATCCTTATTATACTAATGATAAATCTACTGGGAAAAGATGGGACATTCTTTTTTTTTTAATTTTTTTAATGTTTTATTTATTTCTGAGAGACAGAGTAAGCAAGGGAGGATCAGAGAAAGAGGGAGATACAGAATCTGAAACAGGCTCCAGGCTCTGAGCTGTCAGCACAGAACCCGATGCGGGGCTCTAAACCACGAACCATGAGATCATGACCTGAGCCAAAGTCGGATGCTTAACCGACTGAGCCACCCAGACGTCCCAAAGATGGGCCATTCTTATGATAAATTTCATGCTTTAGCAAAGAGCATATAAGCCTAAACAAATTTACCTTCAAAGTTAGCAACTGATTCTTTAGACCATAAGCAAACACTATGATAGGTGCTATACTCTAATGTTTAAATGTGTTTTACTCCATCAAGTACATATATTTCAATCAAACTTTTTATTTTAATGTTTTATTTATTTCTAGGAGAGAGAGAGAGACAGCGTGAGCAGGGGAGGGTCAGAGAGAGAGGGAGTCACAGACCGAAACAGGCTCCAGGCTCTGAGCTGGCAGTCAGCAAAGAGCCCGACGTGGGGCTCGAATCCACGAACCACGAGATCATGACCTAAGTGAAAGTCAGACACTTAACCGACTAAGCCACCCAGGCACCCCTCAATCAAACTTTTAAGAAGTCTAGATTTAAACATTAGCAATAGTAAAAATTCTCAAAAATTTAAAGGGCATGACTGAAGGAAAAACTGATTGAATGGTTTCTTGAATTGTTTAAATCAAATTTCTAAATTTAATAATTTAGTGAGAAAAAATCATCAGTTTATCATTATGGACACTGTTTCTAATGGGGTGAAGGACTGAAGTTCTGCACAAAATGATAGCAACATGGTATTGTCTAGGGATACCAATAGATGTTTAAAGATGTGAGAATCCCATCAAAACATACCAGTTACTACTAATAATAATGAAATTCTGCTAGGAAAAAATGCACACCCATGGTCTGCCATTGCATTCCAGCTCACTAACAACTGAGCAAATTACATAAGCATCCACAGCCTAAGAAGACCTTGACCCATATATTAGCAACTGGATAATGCACCCTTTGTACAGTGTAGCTCTCAGTCTGAGATTAAATCCTATTGTACTGTCACTGATAGATTATGTTCCTTCTTACAGTATTCTTACAACAAAGATAGTAGGTATGAGGATCTATTTGATATGTAAGAGAATTGAGGCAATGATAAGAGATTTGCTAAAGCAAATGATCTATATTAAGTGTTTGGTGGTGTTGACAAGACTAGAAGCCAAGAAATCCCTGTTCTACTGTAGACAAGTACTCCTCCTTTCCAGAAGATGCTATGACACTCATGCATCAAAATACAAGGCTAAATTCCCTTTCCCTTTCTGTACAATCCAATTATTATTTGATGTTAAGAAAAAATCAAAGTTGCTAATATAATGAATTCTTGAGAATTTACCCATCTTGCTTCTCTCTCCTCCCTCAAGTCACTTTCACAACAGAGAGGAATGTTAAGTTGTATACATTTTTAAAAGTGAATCTGCAAAGGAAAGAATCTTCTAGAAAGAATGAGAAGTTTATGGAATGTCTTCTCTTTTGATCTTTAAAAAGAACACAAGGTTAAGTTGCGGGGAAAAAAAAAAGTTTTTTGAAACAGGTCCCCTGGGCTGTGAATCCATGCCTCTGCGCTATTTTTAATAAAGCATAAACAGTGGGTTGCTTTGGTCTTTGAAGGCTTGAACTTTGGAACAAGGAAGAATGAAGAATTCCATGACTTTTGACATTTAAGAATCGTTATGTATGTGAAGGGGAGCTAACTGAACAAGTGGGCTGGGCTGCTCGGATCAGAGATAGAGGGGATATACTTTAACCAAATATTGTTAATATGCTCAGTGGCAGCCATTAATGTCTCTCTGCAAAGACAGATAACCTTCTGTTTGATACCAATAAGAAGAAATAATTAAGAAAATCTAGAGCCAGAGCAACAAAGATAGGGTATCTTTTGACAAGGCGATTCTTCAGTTTATAATTAGCAATTGATAAAGTGCTATATGTGTTAACTTTGGGGAAGAACAGCTAGTTATTTAAAGTACTAATCTCATTTACTTCTTAAACTGCTTTTCACTGACATCTGCCCTATTTTGTCCCATCCCGTGAGGAGGCTATTTGTTTTATAGAAAACAAATTAATTTAAAAAGCATCTGTGTATACCAGCTACAGCTCTGGAAACTTTGGCACAGTCTTTGCTTTGAAAAGTTTGGTTTCAGGGGAGTGGCTGGCTGGCTCAGTTGGTAGAACTTGCAGCTCCAGATCTCAGGGCTGTGAGTTCAAGTCTCATGCACTGCATGTAGGAGACCTGCCTAGTTTAAAAAATCTATACATATAAAATTACATTTAAAGGTTTGGTTTCAGAAGCAAACACAGTGATCATCACTAGCAATCATCTGGTTATCTTAGCCTCCTAGAGTTAGAAAGCCAATCCCCAGCCCCATGTTCTGCACTCTTGTTCTTTACTGAACTTCCCAAAATACATATTCCTTGGTTAGCAAATCACTATGGGTTTTTTTTTAATTATACCAGCTGACACACACGTACACAAAAGGCCGGCTTTTCATGAAGCAAAGGACAAGCATTTGAGAATTACATCAGATAACAGAAATAGCAAGTTAATCACAATTATCTGGAGTTCACTAGCACTATTTTTAAGCTTGGTTGTAAATGCCCTTTTGTTTAAATCAAGGGTAATAAATTCTAGTTATCACTTTAGGAATGATAAACAGCTCTTATTCTCTTCTTCTTAAAGAATGTTCAAAGAACTTATTTCCCCTCAAAGTCCGTTTCTCTGACCAAACTACATTTTACCAAACAAATGAAAATACAACATAAAACAAATCATGGTATTTTAAAATTTGGGAGTTTCAGCCACCTTCTTCCTTCTCTCTCTACATTCTACAAATATTCATTAAGACTCTATTATATATTAAGTTGGGTACAAGAGAATGCAATTGTTTTGGGGCACCTGGATGGCTCAGTCAATTAAGCATCCAACTTTGGCTCAGGTCATGATCTCATGGTTTGTGGGTTCAAGCCCCACATTGGGCTCTGTGCTGACAGCTCAGAGCCTGAAGCCTGCTTCAGATTTTGTCTCCCTCTCTCTCTGCCCCTCCCCCATTCATGCTCTGTCTCTCTTTGTCTCTGAAAAATAAATAAACATTAAAAAAAAAAAAAGAATGCAATTGGTTTGACTTACAAAAATGGCTCCGGATACCCCTTAATGAAATGTGGGGAAAGAGAAAACAAGGAAGATCTAATACTCGCCCTCAAAGATCTTAATCTAATTGACAAAGCAAAGAAATAGGTCATTAAGGGTTCACAACAAGGGACCCTAATAAACATAAGTTGAGTGACATAAAAATGGCGCAGGTAATAAGAGTTCCAAGATGGTGACTGTCCCCACCATGGGAGTAGACAAGATTCCTTTGTGGAAGGATGGCAGTAAGCTGGATTCTACAAGCGTATTCTGAAAAAGGGAAGGCATTGTAGCATCCAAGTGTTTCACTTCTTATGCCTGACTGACCTATTTTGTCCTCTGTCTCAGCTCATATCTGCAAGTGGTGTCGTTGTTTCCAGACTTCCCAAATGGTTTTATTTAACTATCATTCTATGTCACTTGCTTCATCTGAACCATCCTAGAGGTGTTCACAGGTTTTCATAGGTCTTACTTTCCTTTTTCTTTTCTATTGTTAATTCCATGAATCACCATCCACTTCTGAATGAATTGCAAAGATCATCGGATCAAATTTACTCTTGTTATCTGTTACAACCATGCTCATTTATCCCATAAGATAAATACTTGTCACAGTCTATACATAGCTGTAAAAATGTCAAAATAGAACAACATAAGACGTGAGTGACTGGGCCTGCCCTAGCACCTATCTCAGACTTGCCATTCTGGAAGTGAGCAGTAGTTCTCATTTTTTTTTCCTGTGTCCACACACCTGAAGGCTACAGTTTACTCTTCTCACAAAGAGTAACTCCTTCAGGCAGCGCTGCTAAGCAGCAGGGGAATGGGTTTTCTTGCTTAGAGGAATAGAGCAGATGCTCCCATGGGAGAGAGGTATGTAATTCAAAACAGACTCTCAACTGATCTCGATGTTCTTCTTCTCCTCACCCTTGGGTATCCACCATTGAAAATCACTCTACTGGATATGATTTTTTTCTTAACATCAAGCTCAATGAGCGCCATGCTGTCTACCCTCGATAGTTTGTTACCAATCTGTCATCTGAAAAATTACCTAAATAACTTTTACACTATCTACAGTTCACAATACTGGCATTCAAATGACCTTTAAAAACTTACTGGCTGTTAAGGAGCACAGCAATGAACACACTTAATCATGTGAGATTATATTTTTTTTAATGTTTTATTTATTTCTAGGAGAGAGAGAGAGAGACAGCGTGAGCAGGGGAGGGTCAGAGAGAGAGGGAGTCACAGACTAAAACAGGCTCCAGGCTCTGAGCTGGCAGTCAGCACAGAGCCCGACGCGGGACTCGAACCCACGAACCGCGAGATCATGACCTAAACGAAAGTCGGACGCTTAACCGACTAAGCCACCCAGGCACCCCATGTGAGATTATATCTTTACCTGTGTGTCTCTCCACTCACATTCTGAACTTCTTGAAGTCAAGGACCTTTTGATTTTTCTCTGCATTTCTAGAACCTGAGATAGGGCCTGGAATTTTCCATCACTTAGAACCTCATCAAACCACCATTTCTGCCACTCATACATGGCCGCATATCAGCAATTTCATAAGATTCAGCTTAATTATTGTAAGCAATGACAGATGAAAGGAAGAACAAAAGATGAGTCAACACATTATTGGGGGCCTCAGAGAAAAGAAACAGGGAAGAGAAGAAAACCAACAGCCACTGAGATGCTGATGCAGTAGGTCTTGGGTTGGAGAGAGGAGCCTACACTTACAAGCAGTATCACAGATGCTCTTATGCACAACATGCATGGACCACATTGTGATAAATGCTGTTCTTTGGGACATAAAGTGTGTAGAATGTGCTTCTGGTCAATAGGAGGAGACCAGGGACAAGTCTGCCTCCCACTTCTCCTATCCATGATAATCAGCCTCATCCGACCCACAACTGGCTGTGCATGTCAGACTCAGAGAGCCTGGGACAGTCTGGATGGCTGTCCACATCAGACCTTCCGCCACTCTACTTTTTACAAAGATATTTTGTAGAAAGCTCCGAGAGGTACCTGGGTGGCTCAGTCTGTTGAGCGTCCAACTTCGGCTCAGGTCATGATCTCATGGTTTGTGAGCCTGAGCCCCACATTGGGCTTGATGCGGACAACTCAGAGCCTGAGCCTGCTTTGGATTCTGTGTCTCCCTCTCTCTCTCTCCCCCTCCCCCACTAGGGCTGTGTCTCTGTCTCTCTCAAAATTAAATACACATTAAAAAAATTTTTTTTAAGTCACCAATAGCTTTGTGACTTCTGCACAACAATGCCTACCCGTGCGTCCCCCCTCCCAGTTTGCACGTGCATGCTCCTGTGTCCCTGAGTTGTGCCTCTCTTAGGAAACAGTTTCTGCAAGATGCTCAGAGACAAAAGCACCCAGAGGTCACTGTGTTCTTTGTTCAGGTGGCCTCAAAGGCTGAGAACACTGGGGTTATTTGGACAGATTTCATTGTGTTGTGATTAATTAGGGCCTGTACTTGACAGGCTAGGAGACGGTCACCACAGTGATTCCCACAGGACAAGCACCATCTCCTCACGACGGAATAGGAGGAGATGGGTAAGAAGGTAATCTCGAAAACGAGATCAGGAAATGACCCTGCAAAGTGGGCTGCAGGCTCGCCGGATATAAACTCCCCTGATACCGTCTTCTGAGGAGTGGTAAAGGTGAAGGTTTATTCCACAAAATGCAGAGACACAAATGCTCCGCAGCCATACGTCTCGCAGATGTGGGTGTCTGATTGACGTGCACACTGTGCTAATGGCTGTGTTCGCTACAGTTTCAGTGGTGCTTTGAACCAGGTGCTACTCACAAGGAACAACACATTAAACTCATCATGTTATGTGGCCAGGCACACCATGCAGTATCGACGTGGAGTATCAACATACTAGTCATTAAGCATATCTGCTGGGTTTCTAGGTTTCATTGCTACCGTGAAGAATACCAAGAAAATATCGATATGTTTAATTTAGACAGGCACATGAAAAGAAGATGAATGTTATTAGAAGAAAATGAAAAATATGATATGCCTGTAAAAAAAGTCACATGTAAAAAAAAGAAGAACCTGTGTACTTGTGTTTAGAGCAGAGAAATATTTCAGAGAACAATCATGTAAGGAGGAAAAAAATAAGAAATTTGACCCTTTGAAAAACCGTCCTTCTGAAAACTGCAATGATACCATCATCAAAATCTGACTTTCATTCATTCTGTCAACCACACAGCTATCCATCCAACTATGTCCAAGTACTTCATAAACAATTAAAATGTGATCATATGCAAAAGACATAGAAGTCTCTATGCTCCTGGAGCTTAAATTCCAATGAGGGAGACAGACCCAAACACATAAGTTCATAATCTGAATTCATGTAGTCAGAAGCACTGGTATAAATGTCAAATAAGCTTTGGCGAGGGGGCACTTGATTTGTAGCTTTCACCATAGTTTAAGTACTCCTACCCAGGGCAATCTCAAACTACCAATGTGATGTCAACAGCAATGCAACGATGTGATATACAGTCAGGACTACAGCAGAGTAGTATAAGCCGTATAAACAGTATAACCAGCTCCAATTCACAGCTGGGCATGGAATGAAGAAGCAAATCATGGTAAGGGGCCTGATACAATGAGGAATGGTGGATCTTTTAGGTAAGTGGTTGGAATCATTCTTGGGCTAATGACATTTGAGCAGTGACCTGGATGAAGACGAAAGAAGCCATGAAATCATGAAGTAAAGAACTGAGGGGGGTGGGGCAGAAAACAGTAAGCACAAAGGCCCTGAAGGAAGAGATATCTTGTATGTCTGAGAAACAGAAAGGCCATTTTGCGAGGAGAGGTAGGCAGGGGCTGGATCATCTAGGGCTTTGTGGGAATGGGGATGAATTTGAATTCTTTATGTAAAAGATAGGAATTCAATAAAGAGTTCTGAGCAGTCAGTGATGTGACTTCACTTATTTTTTTAAAGAGCCAGTCTGGCTGCTGCGGAAAGAATAGGAAAGAGTACACTGCAATGCAAGCGCCCACTGCAAAGGTGAAAACACGATGGCCACGTAGGAGGTTATTTAGGTAAGAAATGAAAGTAGCTCAGAGTAGAGTGGTAGAGAGAGATGTTGGAAGAAATGCTCAGTTGGAATATAATTGAAGAGTAAATCCACCAGAAGTCACTGATGGATTGAATAGGAGAGAGTAAGTGATAAGTCAAAGGCAATCTCAAGAATTTCTTAAACTTAGCTACTGTGGTGAATGACAGTCTTAGCTACCAGGTGAATAACAGGCTGAGCCATCATGTGGTGCCATTAGGTGAGATGACAAATACTGAGGCAAGAGCAGGTGTAGAGCGAAAATCACAAGCTCAGTGTTGGTCATTTTAGGTGAGAGTTACTGACATCCAACTGGAGGTGTCAGGTAGGCAGCAGGATATACAAAACTCTTGCTTAGGAGACAGGTCAAGAAGGGAGATGCAAATTTGGAAGTCACCTGCTATAGATGATCTTAGTAATTATGTTATGGAAGTATTATCTGAGAACTACTCTTTTAGAACGACAAGGCTCAAACTTTAAGGGGCCCCTGGGGAAAAGGCAACCTGTTACAGGGAGATATGTGAACCATATCTCTGCTGTTTAAGCAATTCGTGTTCCTGAAGCTACAGTGATTAAGAGAGGCTCCATTTCCAGAATGACCCTGTTAGTATCCATACTAATACTTATTAATAAGCTAAGAAAAATATTTCTTACCTAATCACTAGAGAACTGTGTGTTTTGATGTTCAGAATGGAGCAGAGGTTTCCAGCTCTGGCTACACATTATAATTGCCATAGAGCTTTGAAAAATACTAATACCTGGATCCCACCCCAAAGAGATTCTAAGTTAGGTGAAGCATGGTGGTAGGAGGCACGGCTTTAGTTTTCAAGGAGTTAAATTGGACAATGGACAGGAAAATGTAGTGACAGAACCAAAAAACAGAAGTCCTCCACAAAGTGGAGAGTGCTTTTCAAAGTCATCGGGAGGAGAGAAGGACGTGGTCTCAGAGTGGGATAATGGCACTGATTTTGAAGGTGGTTCAGGATGTGGCACGTGTGTTGAGATAAAGGAGACCAAAAAGATGGCTGTAAATGACGAAAGTGAAGAAACCAAAGGAAGCAGGGGGTTGGGAAATCTTAGGGGAGTTTAGGGTGTGAGGTTTGACTTTTTTAGGCTTCACGTGTAAGTGGAATCATGCAATGTTTGTCTTTCTGTGTCTGGCTTATTTCACTTAGCATAATATATTCCAGTCAACCCATGTGTCACAAATGGCAGGATTTCCTCAAAATTTGCTGAGGAGCTACATCTCTAGTGTATACTCACACACACACACAATTTGTATTTGCCAAGTATGCCTCAATAGAGCTGAAAAAAAAATCCATTCCAAGTTTCAAACAAGTACCTACTAGAATATAACTATTTGATAAGCAGGGGTCCATTCTTAACATACAGCTTTATTTGGAGAAAACTGTTTAGAACTCATTCCAATATTTATTTATTTATTTATTTATTTATTTATAAATGTTTTATTTATTTCTGAGAGAGAGAGAGAGAGAGAGAGAGAAACAGCGTGGGCAGGGGAAGGTCAGAGAGAGAGGGAGATACAGAATCTGAAACAGGCTCCAGGCTCTGAGCTGGCAGTCAGCACAGAGCCCGACGCGGGGCTCGAACCCACGAACCGTGAGATCATGACCTGACCTGAGCCGAATTCGGACCAACTGAGCCACCCAGGTGCCCCAGAACTCATTCCAATATTTAAATCCCCCAACAATTTATTTTATTGATCTACCTCGTGTGACAAAACACAAAATCTGCATTTCATTTTTGGAAGGCAGGAGTAGTTCTCAGAAACTATGAAGAGTGTTAGAGCAATACTGTGTCAATAGCAGTCACCTTCCACCAACACTTCCAGATGCCCACCACTGCTACTGCAGACACCACTAACCTGCATGTGGTACTGTCATTTGTATTCTCTTGGTCATGAGAAAGAGAAGCCCAAAGATTGCTAAGGGCAAAAAAAACTTCTTTCTCTTCCTGCCTCCTGATTTACTCATATTGTAAAAAAAAAAAGAAAAGCAATACTGACAACAATTTCCTGATGATGGTTAATGAATGAAGTTCAATATCCCGCAAAGGTGATCTATCTTATCAAGACTGTGACTTCCTGCCCAAGAAATTACAAGAAATAAAAAGACATGTAACAAAGGAGAGCTAAAGTTCTGAAACTCTCCAAAGATGTGCAAGCAAATTAAAAAAATAAATAAGCAACTACAGAAATATTTCTTGTTAGAAGTTTTTCAGGACTGGTGACTTTTTCTTGTTCTGAGTAATATGAAATATGCTCTCCCCGAAATAGATCTCGAGCACATTTTTTTTCAAAAACAGTTTATTCTAAGCACACATGCTTCCCTACCTCTCATTCATGATTCTAAAAATGTCCTGTCAGCTCCTTGATTTCCACTGCTTTCTCTATATCCACCAAAAGGGAAAGGGGTGTATTTTAGTTTCTTGTATGAGGTAAATCCAAACCCTGTTATCACCGTGCTGTGGCCTTTGGTTTGGGGAAATGTCACTGTGTTTCCCTAGAATGAAGAGACCACGGCATAATGAAAGAATTTGCCACTGCAGGTACCACACTTAATGCTCCCGGCAGACCACGAGGAAAACAGCGTGTTAGAAGGGCAGCCCCATTGCCCCCTGCCTACTCTTCTTCTAGTATTTCTCCTGGCAGAAATGTCAGAGACCATAAAGGAGATGTTCAGACTAACCTGCTGTCCTTATATGTTAAGTATGTCTTGAATCGTTCCGATTCTCTCCAATGCCACCATACCATTTTGCCCTCAGCTCTTGCACGGTCTACAGAACTAGCCTCCTCACTGAATTCTGTGTTTCCAACTGACCTATCTCTTATCTTCTCAGCAACCAGAGTAAGCTTTTTCTTTTTTCATTTTGAAGTAAGTTTACACCCACAAGAAGTTGTGAAACTAGAACACAGAGTTCCTTGTGCCCTTCACTCAGCTTTCCCAATGATAACATTTCCGTAACCATAGCCAAAACCTTGAGGAAATGGATGCTGGTCAGGGCTGTCTCTAAATACAGAGTGATCCTTTAAAAATGCAAACCTCCTCATGCCAACTCTTCCTCCTTTGATAACCCTATGACTGGCTTCCCATCAACTCTAACAACACGGACTAAAATTCTTAAACTGGCCCTAAATAGTGTCATCATCAATCCGGTCTGACCAGGATAGACCCGCTTCTCACATGTAGTGCCAACAAACTATCCCATGTAGCATTTTCGTAAACTCAAAAGTATGGAAGCTTAGATTCCTGTGCCTAGTCTGCCTGTGGAGACATCCAGCTTCTGTCCTGCGCCACTCTGCTTCTGACTCCTGAGCCCAGTGACAAAGACCTTCTTTAAGCTCCTGGGGTAGGATGTGGGATGCACAATGTATCTTCCTGTCACAGGGCCCTTGCACATGTTCTCTCTGCCTAAAGCGGTTACCCTCCCCACCCCCCATTTGCTGGCTTAGCTCCTACTTGTCTCTGCTAAATCATCACTCCATCCCAAGACTAGGTCACATTTCTCTATTAAATGCCCTCACCATGCCCTGGGCCTCTCCTGTGAATTATTTAGCACAGCCATAATTTTATGTTTGTTTCTATAAATAGAGTAAGCTGTAAGAAGGCTGGGGGCCCATTTGCACAATATCCTATCTCCAGAACCAGCGGGAGCTTGCCACATGGGAGAGGACGATTTGGTAGCTGAGAACTGAATGAATAAGAGCTCAGTTCACAGCTTCAGGAGCAACAAAAGCAAAGTGGTTAATGGCTTTAGGAAAGAGCAAAAGCAAAAATCTCTTGCATCACCTTTGTAGGGTGCTATCCATGTGGCTCATTGAGTCATTTCAAAACGCAGCTTTGGGGTGAGACAGATCTAAGGTTAAAACGTGGTGCCCATTAACTGAGGAACTTTGTGCTAGCAATTTAACTTTTTTGAGCCTTAATTTTTTTTCATGTGTAGATAGAAGTAGTAGAAATAGCCATCCTAAAGTCATCTGCCGCCCTATAATGACAATTATAATTATAATAATGTCATAATTATATAATTATAACAATTATTAAGTACATAATAATTATTTTAAGTAATAATAGTCATCACACTTTTGTGAAGGTTGAAAGAAAAACTGTACAGTGCTTAATACTCAGGCATTCCTAAGTGAATGTGAATCCTACTATAAAGTTGTTTAAAGTGTATCATTCCCGTGTCTAAGACGATTTCCTTGTTTCATAGAAGACATGTAGGAGGACGTACTGATCCTCACTGGACACTGTCGCCCCATCATCGGCTCCCCTTTGGTCTCCTCAGCTCCAACAAGCAATGCTCTCCTTGCTCCAACCTGGGCCAAACCTGGCATCTCCTTTGACTCTTCACTGCTCTCTACCACATGCCACATCCATCAGGAACACTGCCCTGCTTTCTCCTTGAGATACATTCAGAATCCCGACCCTCTGCCTTCTACCTGCTGCTCCTCACCTCCACCCCCATCTACCCGGATGACTGCCTCAGCCTTCAAATAGGTCTCCCTGCCTCTGTCCTTGCCCTGCAGCGCAGCCAGAGTGACACTGCTAAAATGCAAGTGACATCAGATCCCTCTCCTGCCTAAATCCCTCAATGCTTCCCGGGACCCTGTGGAATGAAGCAGGACGTGCTTTGTGAAGCCTGCATCCTCTCCTGAATTCCCTCTGGTCATTCCTCCTTTCTGCGCTTTTCTCCAAGGAGGACCTTCCCCAAACACCCTACCTAAAGTCAGAACCTCAACACTCTATCCCCTCCCTGCCATCATTTCTTCCCAGCACTCATCACCTTCCATAGCTTCTGCTAGTCTATTTTCCTTACAATGTGCCTTCCCCTCTAGAAGGGCAAGTCCATGATGGCAGGCATTTTTGTCTGTTCTGTCGCTGCCATCTCCGTAACATCTAACACTGTGCCTGACCTGGATTTAGATGTTCGGTAAACAGATCCAGAATGAATACAGTGGTGAGTGAATGAATGAATGAACAATGAGGCACCACTGGTCCCAAGGCAAGCCCTGGCCCAGACATAATTGGCATAAGTTATGAGGCAGAGACTAAACCTCTAAGCCTCTGTCAAGCGTGTGTTGGGCGGAGGCCCAGGAAGAGGAGGAAAGTTAGGGAATACCTAACGTGAGCACGTGCCGACGGCTGGCCTGCTGGCAGCAGCCACAGCAACCTTAGCGTGGACACTGGTAACACCTTGGGAATGGCAATGCCCGCCTCACTGCTGTGGGGCTGCTGCGTGGCTGAGTACAGAAGGGTGAGGGTGGGTGCTCTCTATCCACAAAAAGGGAAGCAAGTGTTCACATTCAGAGAGTGGCCTGAACTGGTGGGCCCACCAGTGATATACGTGGATTGGCCAACTCAGGCAGCTGGCTCACACAGAAGACTCTGGACAGAAACCCTACTAGCATGGGGGCCAAAATGAGGTGGTTTTGATACTAGCCAAATTAATTTCCCTTTGACAATATGTATGGAATTTCCAGAAGAACATATGCTGAGAAATCGTCTCAATATTCATTGTCCAGATGTTGGCAAAACACAAGCCAAAAAAAGAAAGATTTAAAGTCGCCTGTCTATCTTGTGACTCCACAGCTTTTTGCCAAACAAACAAGCTTGTCTTGTTAGAAGCTCAAGAATGAGCCAAGGTTCTGGATGGACTGGCCTTAAAAGAAACTTTGGGCTGTATTCAAACAAACTTGGAATGAGAAAAGGACATTGAATTCTCAATTAGAATGCAGTTATTCACAAACTCCAGGGAAGTGAACTTTGACAAGAAAATTATCCAAGAGCTGTAGTATTGAGACCTTATAAAATCAACCTGCAAATATGAAGACTGAATTATCTACTACCATCACCAAAAGGTATGAAGCCCTGGCAGAAGGTACAAACTGGAATATTACTTATTATCTCAAGAAAGAAGACATTCCCACAGTCTTTAAGCTAAAAGGCTCCTTACATACATTCTGGTCCAGGTATCCCATACCAATCCCTTTCCTGGGCTTCTGAGTGCAATCTCTCCGAGCATTGGCCAGACTAGGTAACATCAGAGCATGTTCTATGACTGTTCTTACATCTCACTAACTTCTCAATTCTTCCTCATGTTCTGTATGCAATACTTAACCTCAGGCCCCTTACTTGTTCAGACTCCCTTCTCTACCCACACAACCTCGGGTCTCTTTGATTCTTGCCTGCACTCTCCCTTGATGTTATCACATCAGTTAGGGGTAAATAACAAAATCTCCAGCAATCTTGGCCTAGGGAGTTCTCAGCAGTTAGTCTGATACATCAACTAATAGGCTAAGTTCTATAAAAGATAATTCAACCACCACCTGGTTTATTAATGATAAAAGGAAGTTGATGGTCCAAGCCTTCTGATTCCTAATAGAAGGGTAAGCAAAATAAGTTTTGCTTCTGATTACCAACATTAGAAGGGTAAGCAAAATAAGTTAGTGTCTAGTTTTTTCTAGTTTGTGTGTAAAACCATATATAACTTCTAAAATACTGAGACATTATGGCTATCCAGGCAATGTGTCCTAAAATCTTAGAAAACAATGCTTAGTCAAAAAAGTATCAATGTATGTAAGGGATACAAGAAAACATTCTGAAGAGGCCACTTTAAATGACCTTCTAAAAGTATTAACCACATACATTCTAACTAGCCTCTATAGTAATACCATTATCTTAGAAGAAAGATAAAGCAATTCTGGGTGGTTAACATGGTGAACAATAAAATATTTACAGTTCTTAACATTTGTACTTAAAATAATTGCTTGAGGCTTTCACACAGAATCAAAATTAAACATTTAATAGCTCATTGACCTTTATGTTTACCACTCCTAAAACTGGATATGTGAAAACAGATATTTTATTCAAATGAAATCATAATATTTTGGTAGCTTAATTTTTTTTCTCTAGCTTAATTTGGTAATAGTGTGGCTCTTTACATGAGTGATTATGAGGCTATCTTAAACCATAGTCATTGCCCTAAAGAAAATGTTTATGGCCTGACTGGGATAATTATATTCTCCTATTAAATATCACTCCTCCAGGGCTAGTTATTGTTGAGTATAAATATGCCACTTTACATGCAAATAAAATGTACTGAGATTTGAATAAAAGGCTCTGAATATATCTCCTCACAAATCATCTTATTACGATTCATATTAACAGACAGAACTTCTTAAGACAGAATATGCTAATACCACATACAAGAGGCAATTCTTCAGTTGAACTTTTGTTTTCAAAATGTTTAGATATAGCTGGAAATATTTTCGCTTCTCATAGCTAAGGGAGACCGGGATTTGCATTCTGAGTTGTACTTTCGAGTCAAAAGATTTTACAGTATTGTGATTACTTACTACCAAAACTTGTTTTTTCTTCTGACCCCGATTTCTCTGCAATCCCTTTCTTACATATCTATACACCTTAAAATAGTCAGGGCACCTCAGAGTCCAGAGTTTCTAAGGTTTTTTAAAGTCAACCTAGCAAAGAGCTTCCACAAACACTGCAAAAGAGGATAGTCATTTCATGCCACATAGTTGCATTTCCTCTTTTTTAAAAAATCTGTATTCTTTGAATTAGAGCTTTGAGCAAAAACAGCACGGTAAAATCCATGGTTCTGTTTTTTGCAAGTGAAGAAGCAATGTTGTGTGTGTGTGTCTGTGTGTGTTTGTTTAGCTTTGAGATGGAGAAACAGAACATGAGAGGGGGAGGGGCAGAGAAAAAGAGAGACACAGAATCTGAAGTACGCTTCAGGCTCTGAGCTGTCAGCATAGAGGCCCATGAGGGGCTCGAACTCGGGAACCCCTGAGCCAAATACTTAACTGAGCCACCCAGACACCTCTAGAAGCAATGCTTTTGTATCTCAAATCCCATCTCAAAGCAGTGCCTTGTATTTTTATTAACCACCTTTCATGGTGCTATGGATCAACTATTTGGAAAAAAATTAGATGATGCATATTTTGTCCCTATCTCTGCAGAGTTAATAAAATGAGGTGAATACTGACTATTTAAGAAAGCAACAAAGCAAAGCATTTCACTACCATTTTTACTACTTTCCCTGCAGCTCTGCTGTCCTTGCCTGGAGCCATCAGAGGAATACGGGAGAACCCAGTACCATGAATGCTAAAGACTGAACTCTGATTTTCTGGCCAGTGCATTGAACTCCCAGAGTCAAAGGATCAGGTGGCTGAAAGGGAGTTAAAGGAAAAGGAGGTAAATGAGGACATCTCGGGGCCGTATCACGAAATCAAGACATTATTGCACATTTGGGAATGTAATTACTTATGTTGAAATTTAGAGAAAGCCCGGTTCCCCACAACCTAAAAAACTATTCATCCAGGAGTCAAAACTAAATATTTATACTTCTTAAGAAATCGTACAATTTTAAGATTGAAGTTAGAGTCTGACTATTATACTTTTTAAATTAGAGCTGAGGGATAACAGGAGATATCATCAAGCTAGTATTTGCATTGAATTGAAAGAGGTGGGGAGGCCTGTATGCTTTTTTTCTAGGCAGTCCAGAAAGCCCTGCTCATTGTCAACATTTCTTCTCATACAATTCAGAGACAACTGGTAGACAGCTGGAAAATGCCAAGGGGCTGAGATTCTTGATGAACCTGAAAAGCAAGACCTGTGTAAGTGGCATTATGGCATATATTTGTTAGACTGCAGTTTCCAGAAGGGCAAGGACTTGTCTGCCTTGCACGTTATTGCTTCATTCTTGCTGAGAACAATTCTTAGCCCCTAGTGAGTTCTCAAAACTGTTAGACAGAGAGATGAATAAATGAGTTCATGCTTTTCCATCTTTAGATATTGCACTCTTTCTTGCCCATTCTTCCAAAACTATAGTCACCCAATACTTATTCCTAATGCTTGGGCCACACACACAAACACATGCACACGCACACACACACATGCACACACACAGACTTATGTGAAAATACTTTTCACTAGCTTTTAAAATAAAATAAATTCTTAAATGTCCATAATTACTTAGATGTTCTGCCTCAAAGCAGAGAAATGAACTAAATCTATCCTAAAAATGAAAATAGTTTCCGTAATACAATATCAAACGAATTTAATTAACACTTAGTGGTAATGAGGCGTAGCTAAAATCACCCTCAGAATAATGAATTTAAGTAAGATTGTCATGGATCGAGAAGGCACAAAAGGGCCAGCATGGAGCTCTGTCTTGCTCCCTGATATGTGAGACAAAGAGGTTAGGTCTCTAGAAAAGTTTGTGCCTCAAAAATGATCTCTTTATCAATCTTCTTGTTTTTGTTTCTTGCTCTGACCTAATTCCAATCTGCAGAATGGAGTCGGTTATCTACCTAAAATGCAAATTGCATCATGTCACTAGCTCGCTCAAAATACATCAGTACTTCAGCAGCTCCTATCTTTTTAAGAGCAGCTGTTTTGGGTCATTCACTTTGTATAAAAGGCCTGATTTGAACTGTATCTCTCCTATAGTTCCAAGCCCATTTCCCTCCACCCCTTACCTTAAGTGATGATAAAACCAAAGTGGTAGTTGTTACCTTGCTGAACACATTGCATTAATTCACACCTCTGGACCTTTGCACATACCACTTCAGTTATGTAGAATACCATCTTCCCCCTTCTTCACATTGCTGACACTTTCTCCCTTTAGGACATGCCAAGTCTCCTCTAAAGGATGCTAGTTTATAGCGCCCTTTTGTGATAGTCCAGTATAAGCAGGAGTGTATCTGAGGATATGTGATGGTACATTGAAATTAACCAGTTACATGTCTGTTTCAGGGCCTACGTTCTAAGTATTCCCATCACACAAATTGTGTCAAAGTACCCATGCTTCCAGTGCCTATTTTGAAGTCAGAGTCATGGTACTGCACCAAACTGAGTATGTAACATTACCTTGTTCTTTTGCCCATCAATACTACATAAACTTTCAATGTTCTGTTGTGGCCTTGGAGTTTCCAGAAATCATCATCCTCTTTCTTAAATAAATTGATTAACTGGGCTACTAATACCCTTCGTAATTATAGGGCAGCAACGTTTTATAAATGGGCATTAAACAAAAGCTGTATCACTGACGCTGATCTATTAGTACATAACATTATATTGAAGACTCGCGTGGGAGATATACCCAAGCATGAGTTAACTTTGCATGCTAATACTTTGCTATTAAAAATAATTATTTGAATTGCAAGGAATGTTTGCATTAAAGCATCTCAGTTATATTCTGTAGTAACTAAACTTGCATATCTGGAGTGCTTCTATCATTTTTTTTCAATTTAAGAGCTCAAGCAAGTCTTATAAATTCAAAAAATAATTATAAAATCATTTCTCTGTGTCAATATAGTATGCCGACATATTCCCTAGGGAGTTTTTTTTTTTTTTAAATAGTTGTGATAAACCCAGAAAAAGAGTATAATAGAAATGGTAACATTCCTTTAACAATGGTGGTTCTGGCTGGCACTTCCTATGATCAATAAATATCGTGGCCCCCAGGCTCCAATTTTCAGACAATACACTGACTTAATCAGTATCATCCAAAGCACAAAACACACAATCTTTTTTGTCCTTTGTGCATTTTTCACATCTTAGAACGGTCCCCCTTCAATCTTCTCGAGTGCCACCTACCCACACATCCATCCCACTGTATATCACTGGTCTTTATAATTTCTTCTGAGTTTGGTTTTGTTATTGTGCTAAAATATTATGCATAATTATGTGAAGTTGCTATGGAGATTTTGTGTGATTTGTCATGAAGAAAATCTATTGTGTTTGAGATAATTCTACATACTAATGACTCAGGTATCCATCCCCCCCACCCCTTATAATCCCTCTGGGATTATAACCAACTGCATATATTTGAATACCATAAGCAAAAGTGATTTTATAAATAACACAACCAGAAAAGTTATTGAACTCACTGCTATGATGAAGTGCTTTAGTGCAGCCAGGCCAGTTTCTCATGACTTAGAGAAAAACTTCTATTACAGTACTTTTTTGAATACCGGCTGAATTCTTGCCCACATCCTTTTGGAAGAGATCCCAAAGAAGTTCTTTTACAATTACATCTCTTAGAATTCTATCACTAACTACCTGATATATATTTTGGCTGTATTATCACTTTGAAAGTGTAATTTTAAAAAATGTATTATGCTATTTGTGTGAAATTAAGGACTAATAAAGCAACCTTATTAAAAATCATTTCTTTGTCCTTTTTATATGCTGAAGACATTCTGGAGGAGGTAGCTAAGGGTAAAATCAAGTATTTGACATTAATCAAGGAACTTCAGACTAATGGCTGGAATCTGAATGACAGAAAGCAAACTGTATTCCACCCAAAACGGTCATGATTTTATCTTTCTTGCCTAACCTCCCCCACCACGAACCCTGGACAGAGGAAGCTCTGAAATATCATATCGATTATCATTAGACAACTCACATAAATCTCTCTTCTAGCCTCTAGATTGGCAAAGCCGATTTCAGGACCATGATTGATCTTTGGAGGGAGATATCCCTAAGTCACCTATAGGTGGAAGAGAATTTTGAAGAATCTAGCAGTTTGCCGTCGGGAGAGTGGCATCCGGAGGATAGAGACAGAAGTTAATAAAGTCAAATTTCAAATCAAAAGCAGATCAATTAGAGAAACAATTCCTAGGCAACACTTTGAAAACACAACCAACCAAGTTACCAGTTTCTCAAATAACCGGTTCTGAAAAGAGCGTATGATCTTCACTTGGGATAATTCAATCGATACCACAGGTACCTAGACAGAAACCCAGAATAGGAGCTGAGATAACAAGGAGATGAGAAGGAGAGGGAACAGAGAGGGAAGGATTGAGGTAGATGCTGTGGGACAGGTTAGGTCAGAGCCAATGCTTGTGTGGTCCTTTTAAAGGTAGAGCTGACACTGTTTCATATAAATCAGGGCTGGAGAGTAACCTGTAAATGACTGAGGCAGAGAGGAGAAAGAACAAAAAAGAATAAGGGGAAGGAAGAAGAAAAGATAGACATCATGAAACTGCCTATTCCCAGACTCTGATAACGGAGAGGTAAAAAGGAAACTGTATAAGCAGCCTTGGCAGAGAGGAAGTCTGCATGTCAAGGCTCCCAGAGGAATTTAGGTGCCCTGACAAAGGACTCCAGATCAGTCGGACTCCAGATATGTCAGGCACCAGATGTGTCTGGACAGTAAAGGGCTCTTTTCATAGCCGTGGTGGTAATGCAGTGAAGCGCCTTCTTCCTGTAGATTGGCAAAGCTGACTTCAGGATCACGGCTGATCTTTGGAGAGGAACATTCCATTCTCAGGATTACCCATGAGGATAATCCTGGTTACTATCTTTAAAGTACCAGAGCAGGTGACAGATCGTGGGGGATTGTTCTCTGTGTCCCAGCTGATTGGAAAAAAGAACTGTTTCTGGAAACAACTGAAGATCATTTGTGGAGGAAAAGAGGAGATAGCTTTTGTAAAAATGTGAACAGAAAATAAAACTAGTCTCAAAGAGCTGGGTAGAAGATCATGGCAAATCAAATTGGAGCTGGAAAGGTACTCAGCCTCAGAAGCTGGAGCTAATAAATGCTTTGAGGGTTTTCTCTTGGAAAGAAAAAATGACCAGCTCAGAGGGAGGACTCAGAACCCGATCACACATGGTAGACACAACATAGCAACGGTCAACCCCAATCAGCAGACGAGGGTCTGCTGTGGTCACTGGAAATTTCTTACGAGGCTTCAGGGGAAGACCAGCTCCTGTCATATCACTTACCAGGACTGTGGGCCTTTCCTGGGAGCAGGTAATGGAGATGAGAGGGAGAGCCTCGCCCACCGCACAACCAACAAACATACACCTCCTCTTAATTCGGGTAGAGCAATGAAAAAGCAGAGACACTGGCAGGGAGATCTCTGGTGGCTTTAAAACTAAGCAGAGAAAATGAAAGAATCGGAGACTGTAGGCAGTCATGTCCAGTTCAAGAATGTCTAGGAGAAGAAAGAGGATCATTTGGGGAGTAGATACCTGAATAATTAGAAAAAGTCAAAAATATTTGGTTGTCAAGAGTCCTTAAGCAGAGTGGCAAACAGAGATTCAGAATTTCCTCAGGATCCAAAGTCCTCTTTTTATAAAATTTTTACGAAACTTTAATAAGTTTAATAAGTTAAGCATTTTATCTCATTTCAGTGGCATAAAAACAGTAAGTATATTCAGAATGTATTAATAAACAACTTCTTATCGAATACTGCCATGTGGTCCAGGGTTTTCTTTGTACTTTGGTTCCTGATGGTCTTGTCAAAAGCTAAGAAAAAGAGAACAGAAGTAGACTAAATGGGTTATTCCTGCCATGAGTAAAGGCAAAAACGATGTATTTACACATGAAACAAACATTATGTAGCTGGAAGTGTGAAAATTGGAAAGACAAGTGGGTCATCATCCAGCACAAGGCTGTGCAAGGCAACCAAATGCAAAAGAACCTACTCCTCACAGACAATTCCACAGAAGACCACAGTCAAGGTAGAAGTCGAGCAGAAGCTTCAGCAATACAACACCGCCTGTCATTCAATTCATGTCATCTATTTAAATTTTAGTTAGTTCTGTAATTAAATGAAAAGAATGAGCAGTAGAATGTATGGAAGGAAAAACAAGGGATGAAGGAAGAAAGAAACAACTCTGTAAAAACAGTATCAAAAAGTCCAAGGTAAGCCACAGCTGACAAAACCTGGTGAAATCTACAGGGTGTCAGGTTACAACAGTGTTTAGAATTAGATGAGAACGGGCGCCTGGGTGGCTTAGTAGGTTAAGCTTAAGTCATGATCTCGCGGTTCGTGGGTTCGAGCCTCGCGTCGGGCTCTGTGCTGACTGCCAGCTCAGAGCCTGGAGCCTGTTTCAGAGTCTGTCACTCCCTCTCTCTCTGACCCTCCCCTGCTCACACTGTCTCTCTCTCTCTCTCCTAGAAATAAATAAAACATTAAAAAAAAATAAAAAAAATAAAAAAAGAATTCGATGAAAACAAGGATAGACCTGACTCACTGCTTGATGCAGATGACATCATGCTAATACAGAAGCTAGAGAGAAAGCAGAATCATTCAATTCCTGTATCGCTTCCCCCTTTGCCAACAAGGCAAATGGTCTCCAAGTTGAAAAGAAGAGGAAAATGTGAAGCCCAAGATAAGTGAAGAGATCCCAAAGGAGATCAGCAGGTTTCTCTGCATAAACCCAAGTCTCAGTAATAAATTGTACCCTGGGGTAATAAATGGACTTCACATGGGATGGGGGAGGCACTGTTGGCAATCTTTGGGGCGCCATGACGAGTCAGAGAGGGGCCCATATTCACAGCAGAAAAATGTGTTTATTTTTAAGAACATTTCAGAATGTTTTTTATTTGCAAAATCAAAGAAGTTGAATTTAGAAACTACAAATCAGTTTCTAGGCCAATGTCTCTTCTTCCCCCACCTCCCCCAAATCATTTCTAGAATGCAATGTTTTAAAAGAAGATGTGTGACAATTAGAAAATAAATCAGTGGTCACTTGGGAGTTACAGGGGCTGCCTAAGAAAAGCTCCCATCCATATCTTTTTAGAAAAAGACAACAAGACTGAGAGGAGAAGTGAATCTGGATTTCTGCTGAGTGTTTAACAAAATGATGCTTGATGACCAAGAAGGATACAGAAAGAGGAGCGAGATGATGGTTTTAGGGAAGTGAAGCCCGACAGGCACACGGCAGTGTGCACAGCCTGCCACGTGTGCTAAGGATGCAACCTAAGACCATGCGACGCGTGGGCTGAGAGTCAGAAATCTCAAACTGAGGGGGCGCCTGGGTGGCTTAGTCGGTTAAGCGTCCGACTTTCGCTTAGGTCATGATCTCGCGGTTCGTGGGTCCGAGCCCCCCATCGGGCTCTGTGCTGACTGCCAGCTCAGAGCCTGGAGCCTGTTTCAGTCTGTGTCTCCCTCTCTCTCTCTGACCCTCCCCTGCTTACGCTGTCTCTCTCTCTCCTAGAAATAAATAAAAAAAAATTAAAAAAATTTAAAAAAAAAGAAAGAAATCTCAAACTGAGTAACTCCGTCACCTCTGATGAGCACAAGCACCCACAAATCTGGTGTGCCACCTGTTTTTGTCAAGTCAAGTTTTATTGGAACACAGTCACTCATATTTGTTTACCTGTCGTCGTCTGTGGCTCGTTTCGTGCTTCGGTGGCAGAGGAGAATGGCTGAGTGGAGACCCATGTGAGCCACAAAACTAAGATATTTACTACAGAGCCCTTTACAGAAAAAGTTTGTTAACCCCCCTGACTCGTTACATAAGCTAGGATGGAGCATAACCTCTGATACTCATTTTCATCCTCTGCAGTATTAGGGAGTGATGGCACCAAATGCTTCAAAAGGTATCTAAACAAATAATGGATGGGTTGTAATGTGCCATATGCGTAAAAGGCATGTGTTATTAACATGACTCTGCCAGGTCAGAGTATGAGTTTTCCCCATTAAAGACTTGCCCATCTCTAGTATATCAGAGACTCTGCCAAAATACTAGATAGGCTTTTATTTTTATTTTTTATTTAAACTTTGTTTGAGAGAGAGAGAGGGAGGAACAGAAAGAGGGAGTCACAGAAACTGAAGCAGGCTCGAGGCCCAGAGCAAAGTGACTTCTCAAAGTCATACATCTGGCAGGTGGTGAAACTTAAATTCAAAACCTTGTCTTCCTTACTCCTATGGTCTAACAATCATATGCTGAGCAACCAATTTACATCAGCGAGCCTAAGTTCATCGAGGATAAATGTCGTCTTATTAGGATGATTAAAAATGAACTGCTTGAAGTGTCTGAAGGAACCTAGAAGTAGTTTCTATGAAAAATACGTTTTTGAAAACCTGCCTATTTTGAACTAACTTTAGACTTAGAAGAGAATGACAAAAATTGTACAGAATTCCCATAATAGTCCACATCCGGCTTCCCCTGCTACTAACATACTGGACAAATACAGCATGACAGTAAGAACCAGAAAACTAAAACGGGTACAGTACTGCTACCTAAAGATCCTACTTGAATTTCACCGGTTTTTCCACAAACACTCTTCTTTTGTACCCGGATTCCATCTGGGATTCCACTATGCACCTAGTTGCTACCTGTCCTAGACTCTCACTACTCTAGAGTTGCTAGAGTCTTCTAGTTAGTAACAGTTCTTCAGTCTTTCCCTATCTTTCATCCGTTTGACACTTTGGAAGAATACTGATCAGCCATTTTCTCTGATGCCTCTCAACTGAGTTCGTCTGATTCTTTTTTTCCTCATGACTGGACTGAGGCTGCCTGTTTTTGGAAACACTCCAGAGATAATACTGTGTTCTTAGTGCATCATACCAGGGAGCTCATGATGTCAATACGTCTTGTGATTTGTTTTAACAGACCACACTCTCAGTAAGCTAACATACATGCAGCCCAGTCATTAACACACACACATACACGCACATAAATACAAAATATAATGATAGCTCTCATTGTGTTAAGAAACTTTTGAAAACCATGAGCAAAAATATTAATATCAGTCCTACCTTTCTTTCAAATGGCTAAATTACTGGAATAGTGCTGGGTTGAGAGAGAGGCTATGAGCAACACAAGTTGACTTGCTCTGTCTCATTACATCCCTACTGGCTGGGGAAGCATGTTAACTGGACTCTGGTGTGTACATTTAGGCCCCAAAGATAAGACCAGCTTGGATCATACATCAAATACTCATTGAATTCCTGGCATGTGCTGGGTTAGCCCCGATCTGCTGTCCTACCTGTGAGTCAGGTTTATTGGATGATGGGCTCTAGGAGGAAGAATCTTCCAGAATCCCATTATTACACTTGGCCAAATAATATCAATATATACCTTGATTTCACCTTTGGATTCAAAGATCTAAGTTCTTTGAAGATAAGGGGAGTTTCTTTCATAACTTCCTTACCAGCACATAGCAACTTTAAAATTGCAACTGAACACCAAAAAAGCTCACTGTGAATATGCTAAAAATCTATCACTCTGCTCACACAGGCATAATTATGGAGGCTGTAAGAAGACTCGTTTGTTATTTATTGATCTGATTTCTATAAGTTGCCTGTACTTCAACATTTCTTTCTCTCATTTTCCTGCTAAATTTCATGCTAATACTGCATGAAAACTATAGCTTCATTCAATTTGAAATGTGTATACTCTACAATTCAGTCACTGTAAGAAAAAGCCCTTAATAATTAAAGTAGCAAAGGGGCATCCTGCTGGCTCTAAAATACTCTGGTAAGATGTTAGTCATCAATATTTCTCCAGAAAATGCCTTATTCAACAATATGTCCTTATTATTTCACTTATAGACAATTTTCTGATAGCATGCATTTAAAACACATAATAAAAGAATGGGGAAAAAGAAGATTAGTTCATATTAAAAACACCTATTTAAAAAAAAAAAAAAACTCCAAAAGTGGGAAAGCCAGCACACAAATCTTTTGAAAGTTTAGTTTTTGCTAAAAAACTAACCATCAATTTTGATGACCATTTTAAGTAACAATTACCGTTCTGAGAACCTTTCATTAGAAATTATTTATCAAGAGTAAAAGAAGGGCATCTGGGTGGCTCAGTCAATTAAGCATCTGACTTCAGCTCAGGTCATGATCTCATGGCTCGCGAGTTCGAGCCCTGTGTCAGGCTCTATGCTAATAGCTCAGGGCCTGGAGCCTGCTTTGGATTCTGTGTCTCCCTCTCTTTCTCTACCCCTTCCCCGTTCATACTCTGTTCCTCTCTGTCTCAAAAATAAATAAACATAAAAAAGATCTTTTTAAAGACTAAACGAATAAAGAAAATGAAGTCAGAAATGTGTTAGAGATTTAAAAAATAATATTGATGACTTAAATAAGTATTTTAATTAAATACTAGTGACAAATAAATACTTATTTTGATGGAACTTCCTTTTCCAGTACTCATTAACTTCAAATGACACTTTAAAATTTATAATGTTCCGGATATTAAAACAGTAAGGAAAGCATGTAAAACAACTTACTGATTTTTTAAGTCTCCTACAATCAAGACTTGAAGAGATTTGAAGGATCACATGGTGTATAAACTCGTATGATCTTTCTGGAGGACAATTTGACACCACATATATAGAAAAGTTTTAAAGTACACACACAACACTTCTCTCAGGATTCATCTCAAGGAAATGGTAACACAAATATAAGATAATGTAGGTGCATTTTGTTCACTATGGTTTTAGTTGTACTAAAACACAGAAAATGACATAAGTATCCCAAATAAAGTTTAAAACAAGGGGTCCTCAACTTTTATGCATTCCACCTTGAAATAACCTGAGCTTCCTTCCAATGCCAACGTCCTTCCTATTCTCCTTCTATGCTAAATGTGAACTCTCATTTATCTGTCCAAAAAAAGAAAAGCAGAACAAAACAATAGCAGGAACATCCACAACAAACCCCTCTGGGGTAGTGAGCCAGGTCACATGGCTGCTACCCTGCCCTGCTTGGTATCTCAGAGCCTGAGCAACTGTCAACCTTTACTGCAGCTGTTTTCTCCAGAGCAGGCAGAGGTGACCTTGAGGTGGAGGATGGACTCAGTGGACCAACTTCTGGATTCCCCTCTAGGGAGAAGAACTTTTATCTTAACTTTTATCTTACCAAAGGGGATGGTTTTCTAACTGAGATTTTATCTGAAAACATTCACTGTTGTGATGACCAACAGTATTATTATTATCACTTACTTTTTCAAAGTGTTTATTTTAATTCCACTTAATTAGTATTCAGTGTTATATTAAAAATGATTCAGGGGCACCTGGGTGGCTCAGTCAGTTAAGCGTCTAACTTCGGCTCAGGTCATGATCTCTGGGTTTCTGAGTTTGAGCCCTCCCCTCTCTCTCTTTCTCCCCCTCTCACACTGTATGTGTGTGTGTCTCTCTCTCAAAAATAAAGGTTTAAAAAAAATGCTTTTTAAAAGAATGATTCAACAACTCCATACATCACCCTGTGCTCATCAGAACAAGTGCCTCTCTTAATCCTTATTACCTAGTTTACTCATTCCTCAACATTAGCCCTCTGGTAACCACCTATTTGTTCTCTATAGCTAAGAGTCTATCCTTACTTTTTTTTTTTCTAATTGAGTACAAACAAGAAAAACAAAGTGCTAATTTTAGACACAGAGATTGAAGATTTCATTAATCTAGAACAGGGCTGCAATCTCTCCTTCAAAATCCTTTGTACTAGATGCATTTTGTAGGATGCCTGGCTGGCTCAGTCAGTTAAATGTCTGACTCTTGATTTTTGCTGAGGTAATGATCTTGCAGTTCATGAGTTTGAGCCCTACATCAGGATCTGTGCTAACAGCATGGAGCCTGCTTTGGATTCCCTGTTTCCCTTTCTCTCTGTCCCTTCCCTTCTCTCTCTCTCTCTCTCTCTCAAAAGTAAAGAAATATTAAATACACTTAGATGCTTTTGCAAATCAGACTATTTTATATTTATCATATAGTTAATAGAGAAATATATTCTACATTATGTATCACTCCCAGGAAGGACTTGGGGCTGCAACTCACAGTCAAATACATTAATATTTCTTATGTGAAACATATAAATGTCTGCACTAAATGAATTACAAAAAAACCATAAACTGCCTCACATCAATTTATATCAGGTTTTTCTGTCAACTGAGTCAGGCCATATCTTTTTATTTTTTTTAATTTCTTTTAATGTTTATTTAGTTTTGAGAGACAGAGAGAGAGACAGAGCATAAGCAGGGGAGGGACAGAGAGAGGGAGACACAGAATCAGAAGCAGGCTTCTGGCTATAAGCTGTCAGCACAGAGCCCAACGCGGGCTCCAAACCCACGGACAGCGAGATCATGACCTGAGCCTAAGTCGGACACTTAACTGACTAAGCCATCCAGGCGCCCTGAGTCAGGCTAAATCTTAAAAGAAAAAAAAAGAAGAAGAAGAAGAAGAGAAAACTTTTGTTTCTAGAGCCTCCTGGCTGTTGGGATTGTGGCGGGGGACTGTGTGGAGACGAAGCAGGGAGTATGCAAGAATCTGGAAGCGGAGGCTTCAGCCCAGTCAGACGCCCACTGGACTGATGCTGGCAAATGCATGTTCAGTTAGAAAGGCAAAGACTCACACAGAAAGTTCTGTATCAAAGATAGAAACAGCTCATCAAAGATGACAAACAGGATGTGACGACACACTTCTTTCAGTAGTCAGTAACGATTCTGATGTCATTCTTTAAAATATGGTTTAAGGGGCACTTGGGTGGCTCAGTCGGTGGGTGTCTAACTCCAGCTCAGGTCATGATCTCACGGTTCGTTGGTTCGAGCCCCGTGTCAGGCTCTGTGCTGACAGCTGAGAGCCTGGAGCCTGTTTCAGATTCTGTGTCTCCTTCTCTCTCTGACCCTCTCCTGCTCACACTGCTTCTTTCTCTCTCTCTCAGAAATAAATAAAACATTAAATAAAATAAATAAAATAAGGTTTAAAAAAGGACTTTATATGCTTTACTATCTAAACAATTCTGTAACCATGTGGTGAAGTGAAAATATGTGCATGTTGTCTTGTTAAGCAGGGAAAGCTGACAAGAAGTAAGTATGTTCCCCATTATTAGATAAATAGATGATTGATAGGTAGGTAGATAGGACTCGTACTCATGAGTACACATGGATTAAAATAAATCTATTTGAAAGGAAAAATATCAAAATGTTAGTAATAGTCTTTATTTCAGGGTAGTATAAATTCAGCTACTTTTTAATTTTTGCTTTAAGTGTTTCTGTATTGTTAAGAAAAATTTTTATTTATTTTTATTTTTTTTAATAAGTGTTTCTTTTTTTTTTTTTAAATGTTTTATTTATTTCTAGGAGAGAGAGAGACAGCGTGAGCAGGGGAGGGTCAGAGAGAGAGGGAGTCACAGACTGAAACAGGCTCCAGGCTCCGAGCTGGCAGTCATCACAGAGCCCGACGCGGGGCTCGAACCCACGAACCGCGAGATCATGACCCAAGCGAAAGTCGGACGCTTAACCGACTAAGCCACCCAGGCGCCCCTAAGAAAAATTTTTAGAATGAAAAATTATTCTTAGAGAAGGAAGCAGCTCTTTACCTTTGGTGACAAATGTGATTATTTGCAGTTTATATAGAATTTAGATCCTCAGCGCTCAAGTAATTCACCTAAAGTCACAGTGTTCAT
The DNA here is from genome assembly GCA_017311185.1 of Proteles cristata cristata. Taxonomy (NCBI): domain Eukaryota; kingdom Metazoa; phylum Chordata; class Mammalia; order Carnivora; family Hyaenidae; genus Proteles; species Proteles cristata. The sequence continues at coordinate 558,699 of JAESUZ010000367.1, read as the reverse complement.
TTGTAGCAAAATTGCATTTGGACTCGAATCCTTTAACTTCAAGCCCTATGTCCTCTCCATTTTTCCAAGACTACATTCCAACATGAGGCATGAGTTCTGGTGTCTGCCTTGGAAACACTAATGACTGAATCGAGGAGATGGTACATACAGATAGAAAACAATGATCAAATATCACAAGATTCTAACTACTTAAGTGACTTCTGCAAATCCCTTTGGAATCAGTGTGTGGTGAAGGGATATATACAAATCTCAAATTAAAAAGTATAACATTAGATACCACACCTATCATAAGTCTCAATGAATTCAGAATAGGAGAAGATACATAAGTATGAGAAAACACTTCATGGATAAAAGATGGATTTGCTTTGAAGAGGCTAAGATCCAAGAGGTTATATTCACAAGGACATATCCAAACAACATGGACAATAACTGACAGCAAAGATAAGGTTCCTTCCTATGTGGGATGCCTGGGTGGCGCAAGAGTCCCGCATCCATCTCTTTCTTTTTTTATATAGTTTATTTTTGAGACAGAGCATGAGCAGGGGAAGTGTACAGAGACAGGGAGACACAGAATCGGAAACAGGCTCCAGGCTCTGAGCTGCCAGCACAGAAGCCGATGCGGGGCTCAAACCCACAAACCGCGAGATCATGACCTGAGCCGAAGTCAGACGCTTAACCCACTGAGCCACCCGAGCGCCCCTGGCATCCAACTCTTGATTTCCCTTTAAGTAATGATCTCATTCATGGTATGTGAGATTGAGCCCCATGTCTGGCTCTGTGCTGACAGAGTGGAACATACTTGGGATTTCTGCTCACTCTCTCACTTGCTCCTTCCTCACTTGCACACACAGGCTTGTCCACGATCCCTCTCTCAAAATAAACAGATAAACAAGCAAAGAAAAAGGATTCATAGGTACTCGGGTGGCTCAGTCTGTTAACTGTCTGCCTCTCCATTTCGGCTCAGGTCATGATTTCACAGTTCATGAGTTTGAGCCCTGTGTTGGGCTATGCACTGATAGTGAGGAGCCTGCATGGGTCTGTCTGTCTGTCGGTCTCTCTCTCTCTCTGTCTCTCTGTCCCTCAAAATAAATAAGTAAATTAAAAAAAAAAAAGATTCATGGGGCACCTGGGTGGCTCAGTCGGTTAAGTGTCTGACTTCAGTTCAGGTCATGATCCCACGGTTCCTGAGTTCGACCCCAGGGTAGGGCTCTGTGCTGACAGCTCAGAGCCTGGAGCCTGTTTCAGATCTTGTGTCTCCCTCTCTGTCTCTGCCCCTCCCCCACTCATGTTCCGTCTCTCTCGCAAAAATGAATAAACATTAAAAAGAAAAAAAGATTCGTATGAGTTGGGGAGGAGAGGGAACGGACTACACAGGTGGAGCGCGGCCAGGTCACAAAAGGCTTTGGGAGCTACGCAAAGAATGATTTAGATTTTATGCAGGAAGAAATGGGAGGCAAGGACAACTTTGCGAGAAAATGGAATGACAAGAGCCACGTAACTGGTGCGAGTCGTCCAGCAGCAGCATACAGGATGGGGCTGACGGGGGGAGGCTGCGGAGCAAGAGGTCAGATACACTGCTGTGGAAATGATGAAGGCCCATGCAAACTGACAAAGGATCAGGGCTGGAAGTCAAAGGCTGAGTCACAAAGATGCTCAGGGTCTGAAAGAATGCCTTTGCGAGCAGTGATCCCTTGACAGAGACAGAGGATTTTAGCTAAGTTCGCTATCTCCGAAGGGGGAACCAAGAATTAAGAAGCATGAAATGCTCCTGTTCGCTAACATTTTACTATGATTATTTAGCTTTGTTGATCTGAGTACGGAGCCCAGTTCAAACTTCCAATCTGCAACACAGTGTGATTCTGTCCTGAAGCTCAGGCCACATTCCACTCATTCCGGGCAGGGTCACAAATGCAGGGCTAGGCCCTAGGCCTACATTAAGGACACAAGTGATACCAATATAAAGAAAACAATTAACGGGGGGGGCGGAACACAAGCAAAAATCTCCCAAATACAAACCCTACATCAATAGCACCTTCTTTGCACAGTGGAATAGGACCTCATGTGGCTTGAAGAGCATTCAAGCGTTTTCTTCGGATTTATTTGTAAAAGAGAAAGAGATCTTAAATGTAGAGACTGGATGAAAATTTAGGCGGTCGTGTCTTCCCTGCGTCTGCTGGTATTTTATATTTTGTTTGAAGTGTTTTTTAAGAAGTGATTTATTATCTTCATCTAGTCTTCCCCACCAGGGACACCCCCACTGGGTCAGAGTGGCCGGTTTCCTTGGGATCCCAGTGCCTCTGAACCTTTAAATAGACAGTGCTTTGAATTTCATCTCAGGGATCAGGTCACATCCAAATCCACTTAACATTTCACTGGTATGGGTTTTGATGTCATCAGAGACCTTGATGAAATTACAATCCTATTAGTCACGATGGGGGAAGACAGGAGACCTTAGGTGGCTAATGTTCCATTCATAACAAGAAAGAGACATTTAGCATTTGTAAAGGGCATTGATTTCTGATAGTTCCCTAAAGAACAAGGTTCAAGTGAAGAAATATAACCAGAAAAGGCTTGGGAAAGAAAAGACAGAGAAGCCAAAGTTGCATTTATCCAAACAGCTTTAACTCCCTATACTTTTTACAACTTTGCTTGAACAAAAAGAATTGCGTGTTCATGTAAATGTGGGTATGAGGAAGGGCAGTGCAGGACAGGAAGGACATGCCTTGCTCCACAGAGACTCTGTTACTGGGAAATTACACTGAGCCCTTGATTGATGCCAAGGAGGTGCCTCTAAATATAAAGGGTAAATGGAGGTTACATGGAAAGGGCTTTTAATCTGGGTGATAAATTGCCAGATTCCATTATGCTTAATGAGTCTCATCAATGCATAGCTGGACTCAAGAAAATAATAAGACCCCTTTCAGAGCCTAGTATAAACAAATTAGAAGAATTAATAATAAAAATCCTATTAATGTGTGTGCTGTTTTAAGAAGTTAATGAACTCAATTTAAAAAGTTTGCCTAATGTATTTTTAGCATTTTTTAAAAAAAAATGCCTGGTCATCAAAATGGATTCATTCTTTAGTTTCTGTTATGCAAGTATGTCCTGCGTGAGACTTCAAGGATAACATTCCTTTTGGTTAACTCTTCTCCAGGGAGAGCCCTGCTTAGCAGTTCCGGGATATGACAGAGTGTCGCAGGCACTAACACGCTTAAGATGCTTACTGACCTGAAAGTAACAAATGAGATTCATTCCAGTGAATTTGCCCAGCCTCCTAATATGCTTCCTAACCAAAAGGATACTACAGGAACACAGAAATTATTAGTCACCAGGCTGGTAAATCTTTTGATTCTCAATACAGTCCCAGGTAGGATACAAGAAGCAGGATCTGAAAACATCTACACGGGGCTCAAAAAAGAAGGGATGGTCTCCCATCAGCTAGGACCCCTGAGCCGATGTAAGAGAAAATCTGCTGGTTTTGTATCAACAAATATTTGTACAATATATCATCAGTCATGGATTGGAAATCAGGCTCCCTCTTCTAGCCATCAGGATTCTTTGAAATCATCATTTAAGAAAGAACCTCAATACTCAAGCATATAATCAAAGCATGTGGGAGATGAGAAAAAAGGTAGCCTCTGTTTTATAGTTAAATCCCTAGGTGAGAAGACACAATCAGACATCTGTGGTTAGTTAGATTTCCATGAAAATGAATGCCATGTGCTCCTTAATGCAATGTGAAATAACAGAACCCATGGTTTTCGAATGGCACCAAGGGGCATGGAGATTGCTGGCAATGATGTCTGCCTCAGAAGTTAGGAACAGACCTGTTTTATCATATTACGAGATGATACACATTGCATCTGGCACACAGTAAGCACTCAATATTTCTTCAGATTTGATGGAAGAGTGACTTCTTTTATATACAATCTGCGATATAAAGTTTGTACCTCCTCTATTTTACTATAGAAATAATATATGTTCTCATGCACATCTGCTTCAACCTCTGAATCAATAATGAGTGAGACTCCATCTCTCCTCAAACATTTTCCCCTGCTGGGCTGCTAATGGGCTGCATCCACACCTATGAGTGCTAAGTCTTTAGTGAGCTTCCTCCTCCTGTCACTTGTTGCTGTCTCAATCCTGTTTGGGTGGGTTTTGTTGTTGTTGTTTTTGGGTTTTTTGCTTTTTTAAATTATTTTTTATTTTTTTATTATTATTTTCTTGAAGTTCACAAAGTCATTGAGTTTCATGGCTTCAACAAACGCCTCTATGCAACCTCGTCCTTCATGACTTATAAACACACCACTAACTAGATTTATAAGGGACAAAGAGTGGGATTAATCTAAAGTCTCAGTGTTTATGCAATATAGTGAAGTAAGAAATGAATGTACAAATGCAAGGTTAATGATTTTAAGGCCACACGAGTGAGCAGGCCCAGAAGAACCACAATCAGAGAGGAAAGAATGTTGTGTTGCCTCTGGTGAAGGAGATGAGATTTGAGTTCACTCTGAAGGATGAGTAAGATTCATGTATGGACAACTCTGGGAGGAAAGAGTATCAAGAAGGTCAACTATTATGAGCAAGGGTGATGAGGATGGGAAAGTATGTGGCTGGTTTGGGGTCAGTGAGGAGACTGTTATGTCCGCCACCAAGGTGTCATTATAGGAACAATGAGAGAGATGATGAGTTGGCAGGTGAACCCACCTTGGGATCCTTCAAATGCCAGATTAAGGAATGAGATATTATACCATAGGGAAAAAGGAACTATGTGGGATTTTAAGCACGGAAGAGACAATAAAAATGGTCTGCTCCCCCTATTTCCTTTGACTACAGAATACTTTCTCAGAATCTCATCACTGCATGTTTGTTCCAAAACCTTTGTTTCTTTTCCCCACGTCCAGGGCCTCAGCCATATCTGCCGGTAGCAACATCATTCTTCTTGGATTCAAAGGCTGATACCTTTGGAAGTATCTGATGTTGGTCTCCAACACGAGCTCAAAGTCTGATGACCAAAATCACCTTGGGGATGCTTTAAATAAGTATATATTCCTACCCTCTTCTACACCAACTGAATGGGGACAGATTTGGGGACCCAGACAACTACCTGCTATTCTTTTAATGTTTATTTATTCTTGAGAGAGAGAGAGAGAGAGAGAGAGCGCATGAACGAGCACCGGGGAAGGACAGAGAGTGACAGAATCTGAAGCAGGCTTCAGGCTCTGAGCCATCAGCACAGAGACTGATGCGGGGCTTGAACCCATGAACCATGAAGATCATGACCTGAGCCAAAGTCAGACACTTAGCCACCTGAGACACTCAGGCACCCTGATGACTACCTGTTATATACAATGAATAAAATCTTTAATCTTGCTACCTCACTTCCTTTCAACCACCCCACTTTCGTTAAAGCCCACTGCAATCACTGTAACTCAGGATTTCCTTTCTGTGGCCGTTTACTACCACAGGCACCTCCCGGGTTGCATGTTTCCCTCCAACATTAGCACCTTCTTTGAAGAACTCACTTGAGCTCTGGGAAGATGACATAACAGTTCAGATCAGTGGTGCCCATGTCTCACTGGTGGTGATTCTGCTGATGCAAACATTCCCCATTACGATGGGAAAGAAGTTGAAGAGGCCTTCTGGGGAGCTCAACTCAGGATGTGATGACTCATTCCCTCTATCTGGATATAGGCTGGTCTACCAGTCCTTGGTGGCAATCCCTCCCCTCTTAGGCAAGCCACACTCCAAGCAAATCCTCAATGAAGATACCTCCTCAGACAGCCCTCTTTATGGTTGCTTTCATAACCGGATTTCAAGGATGATGTAAGTTACAAAGACAGTAATGTTTTCACAAGTCTTTTCCTCACTCATCCCAACCTATCACACCCCCATGAGCATCTAAAGCATCTCTAAACCATGACTGGTTTCAGCTCAATGCTCCCATATGAGGCATTCATTCAACTGACTTAAGATTTGCTCTCTTTAAATATGTTACATTTCCCAGAACTCTTTTAAGATCTGTTATTTAAAATATAATATAGAGTTTACTCTTAAACAATGTGGGGGTTAGGGACATCAATTCCCTGCACAGCCAAAAATCTGTGTATAACTTTTGACTCTCTAAAATTTAACTACTGGGTGCCTGGGTGGCTCAGTCGGTTAAGCGTCCGACTTCAGGTCAAGTCATGATTTCACAGTTCGTGGGCTTGAGCCCTCTGTTGGGCTCTGTGCTGACAGCTAGCTCAGAGCCTGAAACCTGCCTTTGGATTCTGTGTCTCCCTCTCTCTCTGAGCCCCCCTGCTCGTGCTGTCTCTATCTATCTCTCAAAAATAAAACATTAAAAATTTTTTAAATAAATAGAATAAAATAAAACTTTACTAATAGCCTACTGTTGATCAGAATCCTTACTATTAACATAAAAAGTTGGTTAACATATTTTGTATATGTATTACATATTGTATTATATAATAAAGTAAGCTAGAGAAAAGAAAATATTCTTAACAGAATGATAAGGAAGAGAAAATATAATTAAAGTGCTATACCTAGATTAACTGAAAAAAATCCAGGTATAAGTGAACCCACGCAGGTCAAATCTACATTGTTCAACAGAAAATAGGAAGTTAAAAGAAAAGATTCTGGAATCAGATTCTCCTGGGTTCCAGTCATAATTCTTCCACCTACTTTGTGTGACTTTGATTATATTATATAAACATCTCAAATCTCAATTTCCTCATCTATATGATGAATATGATAAAAAAAAATTACTCAGAATAGAGGGTTGTTGAGATCATTTAATATACATATTTATCAAAAGGCCCAACACTTGGTGAATACTTTCTAATGTCAGATAGTATTAATATTCCATTGTGTTTTTAAGCTTATATATTAGTGTAGAGGCATTTGTCCAATCCTCAGTGTTGAAAGAAAATGGTGGAAAGAAGGTATAGGTGTAGGACACCAGGGGTAGGACAAAGGGATACCGTCAAGAGTCAAATGTTGTAAAGACAAGATGGCGGGAGAAGAGGGAGAGTCGATGCCAGACCTGGCTTATGTCACAATGTGAGGCAGGAGAGGCTCTGCCTTGGCAAATGACTTACGTGAGCCAGATGCGCTTTCTAAGAAAAACAAGATTTTATCTGAGAAAGAGGGGTACAGGCAGCCTGAGAGGACATATAAGACAAAGTAAAGATGCCTTTAGAGTCTCACAGGACCCTTTCTGGAATTCACAGAAAAATCTCTTCAATTCCTTAGAAGATAAATATTTTAATTTTCAAATAAATTATTTTAGAAGTCACAAAATATAGTAGTATATTTAGTCATACCAATGCAAACAATACTCTTATTGTCAAAGGATTAAGTTATATGGGAGGAGGAAGAATAGATGACTATAGGCATATGCATATCACATACAAATAGCCTTGAAAACACCAGGAGAAGGGGAGAGACACATAATATTTAAGTTCAAGGACGGGACAGAAACCCATTGTATGTGCCTGGTAGAGAAATAAACAAATAAGCTGCACATTATCAAATGCCTCCCCCTTTTTCAAACATAATATTCAGCCAGTAGAAAATGAAAGAGGTAAAAAGTGAAACATAACAGTAAATAGTAATTAAGCAAACTTTGTTTCCAGTCAACAAAACTCAAATTCATGAACACACATTTTCATTTTTTAGGGGAAAAAATAGTTAAGGAGACGGAGGGAGACAAACCACAAGAGACTCTTAAATACAGAGAACAAACTGAGGGCCAATGGGGGTGGGGGAGAGGGGAAGGGGAGTGATGGGCATGCGGGAGGGCACTAGTTGGGATGAGCACTGGGTGTTACATGGAAACCAATTTGACAATAAATTATATTTTTTTAAAAAAAGAAATTGTATGGGGCGCCTGGGTGGCTTAGTCGGTTGAGCGTCCGACTTTCGCTTGGGTCATGATATCGCGGTTCGTGGGTTCGAGCCCCGCGTCGGGCTCTGTGCTGACTGACAGCTCAGAGCCTGGAGCCTATTTCAGAGTCTGTCACTCCCTCTCTCTCTGACCCTCCCCTGCTCGCTCTGTCTCTCTCTCTCTCTCCTAGAAATAAAAATAAATAAATAAATAAATAAATAAAGTGGAAGCACTAATTATTAAAAAAAAAAAAAGAAATTGTATTTTTTTTAATTTTGTAAAATGTTTATTTATTTTTGAGACTGAGAGAGAGACAAAGTGCGGGGCAGAGAATGAGAAACACACACACACAAACACACACACACACACATACACACGCAGACTCCAGGCTCTGAGTTCTCAGCACAGAGCCTGACACTGGGCTCAAACCCATGATCCATGGGATCATGACCTGAGCCAAAACTGAACACTTAACCGACTGAGCCACCCAGGTGCCCCCAGAAATGTTTGGATTTCTACTGTCTGTAATTCTCTTTTTCTTCCTCCTTCTTCATAGTATCACTGACTCACACACAGTTTATTCGCCCACACACTTCATACACAGACCTCAGGGATTAGCAAATATGATTCCATCATTTGAAGCATAATGAAAGAGATGTGCTTATAGAGCAAAGTGCTCTGATCCTGGACCTGCCAAAATACTAGTATAAACAAATCACTACAACTCCCTTGGCCCTAGTTCCCTAGATGAAAGTGAGAATCCAGGTGGGACTCCCGAGGCAGGGCCGAGGCCGAGTGTCTCCAGAGTGTATACCCCATGTGGACCCAAATGGCTGGTCTCGCCCACCTCACAAGGTCTGGTCTATACAAGAGGCGGACAATGCTCTCCCACAACCATCCTCCACTTCTCCTCAGCAGTCACAAACCCAGGAGGGGGTTGTATGGGCTTGTCAACAGTAAGTGTATTTCCAGCAACTCAGCAGTGCTGGCTGAACTTCCTCCTCTTTTCTTTTGGGGACCTCAGTTTTCCCATTCCCACACCTCTCCATTATGAGCAGCGTATACGTGATCCTGATCACAGATGCGGAATAAAGGAGATTGGTTTGTGAGGTTAGGTTTGTTCCTTCTCTGTCTGTACCCTGTGAGGGATCAGAGAGAAGATTCCCTGGTGTCTATCACTGTTCATTCTCTTTCCCAAGAAAAGGGGATTTTCCTTCCTAGATTTTGACCTTCATGTCGCTTCTCCCGTCTGTTATCCTCCTCCTCCTAGCAATTCCTTCCCCCAGACAGTACTGAGTTGCCTTAGTGTGTAACCTGTCCCCAGGCTGATGAATTACCTGGATATTCTATTCAGTTGAGCATGCTGTTGCTAGGAAACATCAATGGAGTTTTGCCTTTGATTCTCTGAGTCCTCCAGGATGGTGGTTCACTCTTCTCCTGAGATTTAGGGAGGAGAAGTCTGCTTTGCTTGAATCCAGTGACACTTCCCCACCTGTTTCAGGAAGAAATTTCCTCCTCAACAAGACACTTCTCTTCCAGACTTGCACCTTCATCTCTAGTTGATCCTACAATTCTTTCACCAACCCATCTTTCTTAGACACCTTCTCCCCAGATAAATCCTCCTGTCACTTCTCCATACTTTCAAGTCTTTCTTAATAGAACACATTCTACTTGCCATCCACTGGTTGATTTTTTTTTTCCTTTTTTCTTCTTTAACATCCCCTCTCCTACCACCACCACCCAAGTCCATCCTATCTCCAGTCAACCTCAGGTCACACAGATGGCAAACCAATCACAGAATAAGCATGGGACCTGCTTTTCTCTATGCTGTTGGTCTTTAGCGAAAGGAGAAGCATCTCCAAAGCACATTACAGTAAGACTCACACAACTGGAGAAGTAATCAGCCTCAGGAAAACACTTATTAGACTCGGTGCCTCAGGCCAGATTTACGGTCTTTCCTCTGCTCATAAATACTCAGAGGACTCCTGAAATTCCATTTTGGATAGACCCCAACCTAAAGGACACTCCAGCAACTGGATTTCAAAGTCTTCCAGGTGGGACAATCCTAAATTCATAAATTCATAAATGCAGCCACTCCCCATCCCTATGCCCTTCTTACATTATTGCCACAGCCCTGCAGGAGGTGAAGAGAAGTAATGCTTCTCTGGCAATGGTTCAAATCCCCAAAAGGGATGGTTTTCAGGTAGAAAATTCTCCTGCTCCAAGTTCTGCTACCATATGAATTGGTAGATACTCATTCAGAAACATCCTGCTCTCATGATGTTATGCTCTCTTTGTCATTTCAGAGCTTACCCACCCTAATTTCTCACATTCCAAAAATTTTTTCTAGGGTATTAGTAATGTTGTAAAAGGACAAAATTAGGCCAGGAGTGGCCAAAACTATGAACTGAGCCAGCTGAAATGAATCTACTAGTGTATATTTAAATATCTGGAAAAATGGATTAATAACCTGAAAGCCAATATTTTTCAGAGTAGGCATGTAAATGAAAACAGAAAGGTAGAAAGGTAAATGCACCTAATGTCTAAATGACCAGCACAAGCAGGGAAAAGAATGCTTTAGAAGAATGCTTAATATGCATTAAGACCAAGTCAGGAACATTGGTAATAAATGAAATAATGCACAGGTACAATATGAATTAGTAGAAGACATGGGAGTTTTTATTTCAATATAAGTTTGGCACCCATTATCATAAACACCCAACAAACTTCTGATGAATCAATGAATGAATGAATGAATGAATTTATAAAGAGATAGGTATCAGAAATGGTGAATTGCTCTAATGCATTATAAAAGATATCTCAAATTCAGTATACTCAAACTTCACAAAAATGAATGATTTATAAGGCAATATAATTGGTATTACCAATTGGGAACAAATTCCAACAAATGGTAATTGACAACTAAAACTCAGCATGCTCACAACCCAACTAAAAGCATATATGATACGGTATTACTATTCACCACTCACACAAACCACGAGTGTAGGTATCATCCTCAACTCTTCCTCCTCCTCTGTTTTCTAGGACATTATTCTACCAAGTATTCTTACATCTACATTCTAAATATTCTTTTTTTTTTTTAATGTTTTATTTATTTCTAAGAGAGAGAGAGAGAGACAGCATGAGCAGGGGAGGGTCAGAGAGAGAGACGCAGGCTCCAGGCTCTGAGCCCAACACAGGGCTTGAACTCACAAACTGTGAGATCATGACCTGAGCTGAAGTCGGACGCTTAACCGACTGAGCCACCCAGGCGCCCCTAAATATTCTTTAACTATATCCCTTTTTCTCCATCTTCATGGCCACTGTTGTTATAGTTCTGTCTTAACTGAGCTTCACCAAGACCCTTGCAAACAAGCCCTGACCAGTCTGCCTATTTCATATCCCCTCCCACCCACCCTTCAAACAGCAGCCACGGTGGTCGTTCTAAAACTTAGACTTGATCAACACACCTTCTCACCTCAAACCTTCCAGTGGCTTCCCACTGTCTATAGGATCAAGTCCAGAGCATTTAGGCCTCACATATCTTTCCAATTTCACCTCTTGTCATTTCCTATCTTAACTACCCTGAGACTACAGACATGAAAGGCAGAAAGAAGAGCAACACTGTTAAGAGCTGGTCTACAGTAGCACTAGCAATTGCTGGGGATATCTGTCTGAAATAAAGGCCAGATTGTCACTGATACGTCCCAATCCTGTAGACAACTTGGAAGCTCTTTTGGACAAGCAGACACAACCACACGGGTCTATAGAGAGGCCTGAAATCCTATAGGTAAGTGCCTCGTCCTGCATTTCTGAGTCACCAGAGTCTGTTACTTTACACTGGACTGTCTCATTCACCTACAACTCTCCAACGGAAACTGCTATATCTCTATTATTGCTTATTTTAGCTTAATTCTGCCAAACTAATAATTAAAATAGAAAATCTGCCACAAAATCAAACATTACTATTAATTCCAAATTACTATGACTACAGCTAATACTATTAATAAGAGTAATTACTATTAATTCCAAAGCCAAATATAAATGATTCAAGATCAGCCGAAGTTTCAAAGGATTAAGTGTGTGTGTCAGTGAATTTTGAAAAGCACGCAGGCTTAAATAAATACAGTAGCAATGTTTCAGAAACCTCCTTAAAGTCTCAGTAAGTGCTGCAGCAAAGCCTTTGCCACCGAGTGCACTATTTAAAATTCACTAGTCAAGTAGAAGTAAATTAGTCCCATTACCGTTCTTTACCTGGATCAAAAACTGTGAGGAAAAGCAAGGGGAAAACCCTCAACCCAAGTATTGCACTTAAAGAACCCTGAGGTGGAGCAAAAGAAGTTAGCAAATGAGGTTACACAGCAACTTCAAAATCTACCCGGCTAGGCATCTAGTGTCCCCCTTATTTACTCAGAAACAATTCACAGACCACCTACTATGCGCAAAGCAGCGTGAGCTTTAGAGTTAAGGCAACATTCTTTTTTTTTTTTTTTTTTTACAAATAGTTTATTGTCAAATTAGTTTCCACATAACACCCAGTGCTCATCCCCACAAGTGCCCTCCTCCATGCCCACCCCTCCTCCCCCCCACATCCACCAGTCCTCAGTTTTTGTCAGCATTCAAGAGTCTCTCATGGTTTGCCTCTCCCCCTTTCCCCCACCATTTCCGCCCTTCTTCTCCCCCTTGGTCCTCTGTTAAGCTCCTCCTAATCCTCCTATACGTGCACACATATGATATTTGTCTTTCTCTGGAGTTAAGGCAACATTCTAAGCGTTGCAAGGAGATGAGTGATGTACAAAGGCAGCTGACCTGAGGGCAGATGGAGAGCAGGGCAGCTACGTGGGAGGTGAGAGCTGGCCCGGACCGGTGAGGGAGCCAGCAAAGGCAAAGCCCCAAACCAGCCTGGGTACCACAAGTCCAGTGCAAGCTCTGACCCAGGCAGGAAGCAGGACATCAGGCTTTGCCAGGAGTTGCTTTTACAACCCACCCTGAAAGTCAGCAGTCACAGAGAAACCGAGCTCAGACAAACCCAGGGTTTCTCAGGATATGTTGCAACATGTGCCCCAAGTTGGTGGTGTGACTGCAAGCAGCTCACAGAATTTGTTTGTATCTTAATAGCTATGTGTTTATTCCAGTGCCTATCGGAAAAATATATATAAATAAATAAAATTGTTTATAATAGCTTTATGATGAAACCAACCTCGTGATTTCATTAATATTTGTGCTTATAGTTATATAAAGGAAAATTAAACAGATAATATAAATAAAAAGCTATATGTGAATGATGGTGCAGGTCTTACAAATAGAGACCATAAAGATTATACCAAAATGACTGATGTTTGGAAAAAGGGGAACTTAACCCAAGAGGGAATGCATGTCAGTAGAATTGAAAACATCTAATGCTAGCATTTAAATGATATGCTCGGAGAGATTTTCTTCTGCTTTTTAGATAAATTACAGACAAACCAACCTAAATTCTCACGTAAACTCTCAAATTTTCACAGAATAACCAGTTTGGGGAGTCTGAATCCAACTTCGTAGCTCATATGCCAGATTTTGCATTCAATTGCATAAAGTCAGACTGGAAGGGGTGTCTTCCCTCCAGGGCATACTAATCACAGCTTGGGGTTGGGGCCCCAAGACTGGCAGGTGTAATTAACCTGCCCGACCTTCCTCCCCAGGCCAACTCATCCCAGCATTGGGAGAGGCCCACAGCCGGGTAAGGGTATCAGAGGAAAGCAGCACGTGCCACCTAGGAAATTAATTGAAAAGAACAAAACCTCCCTGCATTCTATCTCACCCCAATTCAGAACATCTTAATTGCAGAGAGCCTAAGCCCATTAAATGCCGCTCAACGGTTGTCAGAAGATTATCAAGTATTAAATTTAAACCCTATATAGTCTTCACGCCTCCTGATAAAAGTTTGTAAGGGTATTTTTTTTTCAGAAGCCCCGTCTAGAATGACTGTGCAGCGGTGATTTGTTAAGAAGCTTATCCTACCAATGGGGGTGTGAGTAATTTGTTTCTAATTATTTCAATAAATGAGCTATACAAGAAATCCAAATAACAAAGTAACTTATTCCACAGAAGGATAAATCCTGGTGCTCTCAATGTCTAGATAAGTAACCATGCTATTAAGAGCCGCCTCGTCAATAATTGTAGTTTTGCATAATGATAGAACTCTATTTACATAATATGCCAAAGGTGTCTAATGCAAAACAGGGTTTACATATAACCTTAGTTGAATGTGCAGCATGAATTCTTATTCCACCCTTGCATTGGTCAAAAAACATTATTTCACACTCCATCGCCTTAACAAATAAATTAATAAAGCTTACCGCCATTCCTGTAAATCCCGATATGTGTATCTCTCTCGATTCAAAATAATAACAACTTCTTAGTATTGCCCTGGCATGTCCTTTGAAACACTCACACAGAGAGAATTATTCTCTGGACTGCCCCACCCTGCATCTGACCTCCAGATGTATTTCACCAAACTGGATTCCGGCCAAAGCTGGGGAAGAAATCTCAGGGCCAGCGATGGCCTCATCCTTTCATGTCAAATCAAGGAGAAAAGTTACCAAGGTTCCCTCCTTCTCTTTTTTAAAAACCTACAAAATACCAAGTCTCATCTTTCCACAATAAAATTGTAGTAAAGCACCCCAGGCTCTTTATCTTCACGCAGCTGTCAGGGCAGGGACAGGGGCCTTCACATTTATTTGCCTTTACAACTCTCGTGTCTGGAACATGTGGATAGATGCTTACTACCTGGCCCATAGTAAGTGCTCAATAAATACGTATAAGACAGATAAACAAGCATTATTAGTACTGTATCCCAGCTCTGAAAAAATGATCCACTGTGATATCAGGACAGCTTGAAGGTCTGTAAAATGCATGAGGCCTGCATTTACCAGGCATCTCAAACCTGTCTCTGTGTAAGGTAGTTTGTAAGACATAAAAGAATAAAAACTGGGATTTACAGTCAGACCCAGGGAACTGGCTGAACACAACTGGCAGCAAACAGACACCTTATGCACTTATTTGGAGAGATGTCTCAATATTACAAGTGTCAAAAAACAAAGAACAGAAATATGGAAGAGAAAGAAGAAAGGAAATCTTTGCTTTGGGCTCCTTTGAATCTCATCTTGTGGCACTTAAAATCTAATTCCCACTTTTTTTTTTTTAATTTTTATTTATTTCTAGGAGAGACAGAGAGAGAGACAGCATGAGCAGGGGAGGGTCAGAGAGAGAGGGAGTCACAGACTGAAACAGGCTCCAGGCTCTGAGCTGGCAGGCAGCACAGAGCCCGACGCGGGGCTCGAACCCACGAACCGCGAAATCATGACCCAAGCGAAAGTCGGACGCTTAACCGACTAAGCCACCCAGGCGCCCCTAATTCCCACTTTTAAAAAGGAAAGAGACAGTGTATTTGTTCTTCCCCTATAAAGTCTTTACCTGTATGCTTATGCTTTTGTTTTGTTTATATTTATATAGATAGACAAAATTTACACAAGCACAGTAAAGGTCCGAATTCTTCACTCTGATTAATGATGTTATTAAACTGAGTGCTAAGGCTTGGGAGAGGATATTATTTCACCTTCAATTTTATGTATTTCTTCATTGTCAGAATTTCTAACAAGGAGAAAGTATCATTTCTGTAGTTAAACAAAACAATTACAAATTTAAAAAGAAAACTACAATTCAGTAACTACATTTTGTGGTATATATCGAGCGTTCTAGGAACTCAATAAAACGTTAATTGTCCAGAAAATGCAATTAAATGAAGACCTCAATCAACTGGTATTTTTTCCCCCGCATGATACTCTTGGGAAGAAGAAGCAAATCATATACTTCATACCGAGAATTTAGGGAGCAAAATTATTTGTCAAAAGAAAGCAGTTTGAAGGTACAGCTAACTACCAAACATTCAGTTCCTCTAATTTATCTCCCTCCATCTTAGTGTGCAATCATTAGTGCTGTTTAGACATTTGCTATTCTATGTGTGATCTCAGACAAGCAGCTTGTCAGAATCTCTAGCCCCACCTGGACCCTGTGAATTAGAAACTCTGGGGGCAGACTCCAGGGATCTGAATTTGAACAAGATCTCCAGCTCAGAGATATGTACGTGAATGTTGACAAGCACTAGTACAGAAGATGAACCCTGAGTTCCGGCATGATTCACATTCCACAAAGAAAGGTATATGTATTCCCATTCCACTGCCCTTTTAACAACAGAAAAGTAGGCAGTTTATATTTTCTGCAGGAACACTAAACAGTATTAGCTGGTATACAAAAGGAACTAGACACATAGTCATCCCTCTCCTATTATTCCACAAAATTGCTGGAAATGACATTAGAACTTAACACAATAAAAGATGGCGAAAATTTTCAGCTCCAAAACAACCCTATGAAAAGTATAGTTCTGCAATTACTTTTCTTAATCACTAAACAATACATTGTCGGGACAAACAAATACCAGATCTCAGAACGGGGATGACAAGGAATGGCACGTAACATGCTACCATTCTCCATTCCATACCAATGACAGACATTACCAATCAATTATGGCACTTTCTCCTTCCAGCCAAGATGTTGTATAAGAATCCTCAGTATCACAGGTAACCGTGGCCCATAAATCAGTATTAACATTTATGAGGAACTATTTGTCTATATTTAAAATTTGCTAGAAATGATAATAGCCTGATTAAGGAATGGTGACTGAAGGATCTATAATTTAAGGTCCCACTGTGTAAACAAACCAAATGTGAGAGATTCCAAAATGGCCAAAGATTATCCTCTATATCAAGAAACATACTTATCTTCATTCTCCATACCCTTTGATTATAGAAAATAAAGATTAGAAGTTAGAATCAACAATATTCTAGACCCAGAAAGACTCTTAGAGACCATCTAGCTCAGCGGCTTCTCTCACACAGGAGGAAATACTGATCTAGAGAAATCACACTGTCCAAGTCACACAGCTAATTATGGCAGAGCCCAGCTGGGAATCCGTTCTGTCTAACCAGGGCTTCTCCCACTGTATCAAAGGTCTCCCCAAACCACAAAAGCCACAGGTAGAATGAACTGGGCATGACATGCATATGGATTTGGAGACAGAGGACCATATCATCCCCTAGTCTAGGGATGAACCAAAGTCATGTAATGGTACGCCCATCCTCAGCCATCCCGTGGATTGGAGATAAGCTGCAAAATGGCAAGTTCCACCAGGGGGCGCTGCACAGCTACTTCTGGAAGCCTTGTAGGAAAGGGCACCAGTAAGGAATTTCACAGGTCAGTTTTGAGACTCTACTTGCACAACATCTGTTCTTAGGTCTCCCAAAGGTACTCAAACTAAAGACATCCAAAACAAATTCAAGGTGGGCACTCTGTACCCGTGCCAAAGCAACAACAAACCTAGACCCCCTCTTCTAGGTGGTTCTCTCTAAAAGAAACCGCTGTTTATACCCTTATGCCTGATGAAAGACTAGGGGTCGTCCCTGGTTCCTCCTTTTCTCCAAACCAAATCCAATCAACACCACCATCAATTTTATCCCTAGATTTTTGGGAATTAGCCACTTCTACCCTCCCCCCCATTATTTCGGTGTTTTTAAATGCTGTTATATCTTGCCTAGGGTTCCACGGTAACTCATTAGCTGGTCTTCTCTCACTTATTATGCATCCGACTTTCGCTTAGGTCATGATCTCGTGGTTCGTGGGTTCGAGCCCCGCGTCGGGCTCTGTGCTGACTGCCAGCTCGGAGCCTGGAGCCTGTTTCAGTCTGTGACTCCCTCTCTCTCTGACCCTCCCCTACTCACGCTGTTTCTCTCTCTCCTAGAAATAAATAAAAATATTTTTTAAAAAAACCATTCAATACTTTCTCATAGGTTTTAAGAGGACCCTCAAGGTCCTGACCCCTTCCATCTCTCTTGCCTTGCCCCTAGGTTTTCCCCCAACCCTCTGCACTCCAAAACACGGGTCTCTCAGTTTCCCGGCTCTTCATTACTTCTTAAACCACAGCATCTTTATGCATGCTACCTACTCTTTACTTTCCAACCTTCACACATCAGTTCCAGACTCACCTCTTCAAGGAAGCCTTTTCAGATTCCCCAGTGTAGGTCACTGCTCTACAATATACTCTCATGGGTAAGTATTTGTTTCCTTGGGAGGACTTGCATACGCTAAAAATTATACATTCATTAAGGCATTCTTAGATTAATATATGTCTCCTCACCCAACGACCTGTTCTCAATTGTCTGCAAACTCCAGGAAAACAGTCCATTCTGCTCATGGTTTCATCTTCAGTGTCTAATCAAAAACTGACACATGGTAGACATCCAGGCAAATACTGAATGAATGAATGAATGAATGAATGAATGAGTGAAGGCTTGATGTTTTAGCTTATACTACTGTTCATGAAGCAGCCAGTATAATGCTTATTTGCACCTTCCAGGCATGTATGAGATCCAGGAGTTCTAGGATTTCTGAGGAAAAAATAGCTCCTTGGCTGTCTCAATCATTCATAAAGCTTATCATCATATTTCTTCTGCAAAATGGCTTGTGCTTGAGAGCAGAGTCCATCCTACACTCCAAGCCAAGCCATTTCTCTGGGTCAGACATCACTGCCATGACATCTTATAACCTGTTATCTCAGACTGATTCTCCCATTCAGGTATCAGCCTCATAATTTGAGGCAGAGATGCCAGCCACGTTAGTCTCAGGTATGGAATAATGATGAACCTGGGAACTGTCAGCAAAAGAACATACCAGAGGGCAGATCCTAATGCGCTGGCATTCATGAGAGACTCACCATGGAAGGTTACCAGAGCACACAAGGTGTTCTTGCTCTATACCATAGTCTTGAAGCAGTTTCTAACATCCAAAGCAGACAAGTAATTAAACTGAATGATGCACATATTTCTGAAGTATGCCACAGCCAAGGGGACAAAAGTGTTTGCCAGAGAGTTGAAATAGTTAGAATGTATGTTTCTGTGCTTGCTCATACATTCATGTGGATCCAGGCTGTCTCTTTCCCAACCCCCCTTACCCTCGTGTTCACTTGCTTGAGTGCTCTCTCTCTCTCTCTCTCTCTCTCTCTCTATTTCATTTGCCATGGAACTCTAATGTGAAACAATAAACTCAATGTGTATCACACAAAACTACTTTCTTTTTACAAAGAACATCTAGTGACTTGTTCTGCAAAACAACAGAATCCTGAAACTGAAGTTAACCTTTGGTTAATTCAGTTAATGACCTGAGTCACAGTATGGCTTTCAGATCACCTAAATTATGCCTTGATTAGAACACTTCCCTTATTTGGAAAATACTGGAAGCATCTCAATCAAATCCTCAGCAAAGATGCCTTCAACCTTATCTCCAACAAATTCCCTCACTAAGAATGTGAGCTACTATTCATATGGTGACACTTGTTCATTAGTAAAAATATAAAAAGAAATTAGGTGTCCCGTGTGCAATTCCTGCCAACCTGGCCATTGCTGTCAATACCTACATCTGTACCCATACCTGTACACATACCTGTATCTTCTAGGAAAAGTCCATGTTTGGTACCCTTCAGGGCCCAAGACAGGAAAGACTGCTTCCAGTGGCTTCTACTTTACAACTGGAGACTAATTTAGTCCCTGAGAATGTTCTGGGTTCTAGTCAGTCATGATTAGTTCTTAACTTTCTGGCTTAAGTACCTATTATATGCATACCAAAGAGGACATAACGTTATATCCATATAGACTGACATGTTATATCCACATAGCCTGATACGTTGAGGAAAATGGGCCTATTTCCATACTAGTTCCTCCTTTTAATCCAGCTCCCCAGTTTTCCTCAAAGATCTTTGCCTTCCTGCTTATGATATATGCCCTTTCTAACTGTAATTTTCCCTTTTTCTAAAACTGCAACATTCCTTGTTTGTTTGTTTTTTTCTTGGCTCCCTTCTCATTTCCCAGCTAGGAATTCCACCTCCTCCTTGCCCTTCCCAAATGACTCGTTACTTCCTCTAGAGCATTAGTTCTACATCCTAGCTGCATGCTAGAGTCACGTGTAGATGTAAAAATATACACATGTATGCATGCACCTATGTCTAGGCCCCATGCCAGAGCAATTAGGTCGGAACTCTGAGGAATGAAACATGGTCACTGATCATTTTTTATGCCCTTCAGTGATCCCATTCATATACTCGGGCGAAAACCTCTACCGTATAATTTGTTTACCTAGTGTACCTTTTAACTTTCATTCACATATTCAGGAGTTACTTATGAATAATTTATTAATTTTTAATTATTTAACTAGGACTATATTGTTACTGTTTTTGATATTTTTCTTTATAGTTTCAGAATGTAGCACAATGGCTAATATATCTCAAGGACTCAGTAGCTACTTATGAAATGAATGAAAACTTCCTATCCTTAAGAAGCTTAAAAATTTTTTAAATATTATTTTATCTTTTATGTTCATTTATCAAAGTCCAGACATAGTTTCTTTGCTCTCAAACTTTAAAAATGTACCCCAAAAGTCCATTACACTCCAATAAGACCATTTAAATCTAGCTCGCTATAATCTTCCAAAAATATAGAGGCATCGTATATGCTACTAAATCTTAAGACTTATGTAAAATCACACTCTTGGGAAGCAACAGAGCCTAAAACTGCCTTTGTGCTTCTCAGAATTTGAATGTTTTGCAGAAAACATTCTCAGCAGAGAATGGAGTTGAGGGTCATCTCCAAATGGAAACCAAGTTACACAATCAGATTCATTTTGAGGCTGATCAGCCAAACTGAGTGATATTGACCAACCTGCTCCCACATTCAAGGCAATGAGTTCTTTTTGGAAACTGGACTTGTGGATGTTATATCAAATATGTGAATGAGTGGAATCGAGCTTTCTTAAGGAGGAATTACACATAAGCTTATTTTATTAGAGATTTAAGCCCTGAGTAATAAACTCAGTTTGACCCCATCAAAATCCTACCTCTAGCAGCATTTGTTGGTTCCACTGCTTCATTCCAAGTTGTTTGGAGTTTAGTTGAGCACCCGGAAGCGTTCAGTTATCAAAAATGTGCTTAAATATGCACATTATTTCACATCCATCTGCACCTGCCTAACAGTCATCACCAGAGGCCTTAGGAATATTCAGGGAACCACTGAACTGTGAGCAATAGTTAATAAATAATTCCTGCAGTTTTAATTACAAACAAAAACCAAGCATGTTTTGACTCTATAAAATGGATCTGGAGCATCCAGGGAGCTGCTGCCGTTTATAACCACACATAAATTATATTCATCTTTCGCATCGAGTTAGCACAGCATCATGGATAGACAGATAAAGCCAGCAGGATTCAATATCATAAAAATATTAGTTGCTACCACCTGTTTCAGGAATTCTCTGTAACCTAGACTCCAAAACAAATAGAAAGTAACAGACAATTTACTCATCTTTCCCATCATGGGGAGTTTTCTTTTTTAAAGTCATCTTCCTATCTATGAAGCTAAACAAAGGACTACTAAGAATGCTGGTGCTATAAATATTGAGAAGTGAAACTGCTGTGCGTCATCCAAAGATCATTAGGGGTAGGAAGAAATCAAGAGGTAAGCCAAATATCAGAGATTATCCTTTCTTCTGAGCTCTGACTGCCAAGAATCATGGTGAAAGATGATGTCTGAGATTCTTATCAGGGCTTTTGGTCTCCATTTGTTTATTCCTTCATTTATCATCTATTTGGGACCAGGCCTTATACTGGGTGCTTAGCACACAAAGGCAAGATAGAAAGTTCTCTGTATAATGGGTGATTCACATAAGCAATCACATAATTGGGTAAATGTGAGAATGGAGACATGCCTTCTTTATTCACACTTTCAAAAAATATTTGGGCTTGACTTTTAGAAGTCACACACTGTATGAGGCACTAGTGAACTAAATCCAGTGCTTGCCTTTGAATCATTCATGAAAGGTGTTCATAGAGCAAACACACAATTACGAAATAGTGAGATGGGCTAGGGTAGGCAAGGTGTGCAGGAACATCTGTCAAGATCCCCCAGTTCAGACACAGGGGCCAAGGGAATTCTGCGAAAATGGAGCATCCAAGACAAGAGCTAAGAATGGGCATGCATTAGTCCAGTGAAGGAGAGGTGAGTGTGGGGATGCGGGCGGCAGGGGGAGGGAGCTGCGGGTCAATGGACCTGGATGCCAGAAGAACATATACACTGTAATGATTTAAAGACTAAACTTGGGACTATAGTACTTAGCACAAAGAAGTTTTGTATGGCAAAAGGAACATGAGTCATTACAGCTCTTCAGTGTAAGATTTGTAAATGATTATCCAAACCTGGGAAGCAGCTCCAATAAATAAGAATTTGGGGGGAGGAACCTCATTAAACATATAACAAAATTAGATCATATAAGGGGAAAGGCAACTCAATTCATCAACAAAAGTCACCAGGAAGGCGTGAGGAGAAAGCAGACCAAAAAATTAGGAATCGTTAGCCTCAAAGGTGGCCCCAGGGAGATAGGATCAAAGCTTTAAATCATACGTGAAAATGCCTAACCCAGGGCCTGAGACAGAAACATTTAAAAGGCAGATTTATTTACCTGGTCTTGAGATAATAGAAGATACCATCCCCACTATTCTGCTTGAAATACTAAATGAGAGAAATGAATACTTGGCAGTATGCCTGTGGCTATGTGGGCTGCTATTGCTGTCACTGCTGTTGGTACTGTTACCATCAGCTATGAGAGACCAGTTAATAATTTATACAATGTATTAGTTAGCTAGGAAGGGCATTTGTTACTTCAGGAACAACTGTTCAGACTAACATATTAAAGCTTTTGAAAGGGGTGAGGAGGGCACCCAGGCCAGGGTGTCAGGAACATGCTCTGTCCTCCTGAGAGAGATGGATGAACTGGAAGAATTCTGTAACTAACCCAGTGTCGACCATAAGCTTTTATTCACAGAAACACCCTTCAACACTATGAGGAGGACCCTTCTGTTCATATATCTAGTAGCTGGGGCCACATATTACCTTGAAAATATCCAAGGCTTGTTTGGGTCAGAACAGATAAGATCAAGGAAACCCTTTGCATTGAATGGCATGGATTACCATTTGTCCTGGTGGTTAACATTCAGGCGAGGGACTGAGCATCTAGTCATTATGTAAGTTGCGTGTATAAATATTTCAAGGGGGATTCAGAGAATTATCAGATCATTGTGTAGTCGCTTCTGTTAGTTTCCAGGAAAAGAATCCTGTTTTCTTTTTTTTTTTTTATTGTATTTATTTCTAGGAGAGAGAGAGAGAGAGAGAGACAGCGTGAGCAGGGGAGTCAGAGAGAGGGAGTGACAGACTCTGAAACAGGCTCCAGGCTCTGAGCTGGCAGTCAGCACAGAGACCACGCGGGGCTCGAACCCACGAACCACGAGATCATGACCTAAGCGGGGCTCGAACCCACGAACCGCGAGATCATGACCTAAGTGAAAGTCGGACGCTTAACCAACTAAGCCACCCAGGCACCCCAAAAGAATCCTGTTTTCATCCACACCTCTTGTATTCTCCTTAAGACCCAACTGCCACATTTATAACAAAGATAAATGATTCTCTACTCAACACACCATTTTCCTAAGTCTACCCCCCTCCCCCACCATTTTCTTTCTCCTTCACCTTTCCCAGTCACTGGCTGTGAACATATCACGGAGGAATAACTGAATCACCAAGACATGCAAAATCCGACAGACAGGGCCAGCAAGGTTGGCAAGCTGAGGAAGGTCATAAATATCCAAGTTGGAGTTTAATCAAGGTACATAAAGTTCAGTGAACTTTGTCTATTGCAATAAAAGTTAGAAACAAACTTAGTAAGCATGAAGTGAAACCCCAGCTAAATGAACGTCATAAGGATTTTTTTCAGTTCTTCAAGGGCTTCCACTTACCTGGCCTCCGGCTCTCCTCGCTGAGCTAAACTGGGCTGGTTTTCACTGAGTAAGAAATGCTAATCCCAGGCTGATGTTTTCCTTTTCCAAAGCCCCACAGTGGAGCCCATACGCACCTCATTTCATATGCAGACACCCAATATGGGTTTCAGGATATTTATCCTTGGCTTCTCTGAGTTAAGATACACAGTGTATCAGTCTGCTAGAATGGCAGAAACAAAGTACTACAAACTTTACAACGGAAACAACAGAAGGTGCTTTCTCACAGCTGTGGAGGTCAGAAGTCAGAGATCAAGGTGTGGGCAGCACTGGCCCTCTCCCAGGGCTGTGGGGGAGACTGCGTCCCGGCCTTTCCCTCAGCTTCCAGTGCTTTGCTGACTTCTTTGGCATTCCTTGGCACTGCAGATGCACCATCCTGTCTCTGCCTTTATCTTCACATGGTGTTCTCCTTGTGTGTGTCTGCCCACATTCCTCTTTTTTTATAAGGACACCACTCATACTGGATTAGGGCTCATCCTAATGACCTCAAAACTAACAATAGAACTCCCCTATGACCCAGCAATATCACTGCTAGGAATTTACCCAAGGGATCCAGAAATGCTGAGGCACAGGAGCACATGTACCCCAATGTTCATAGCAGCACTCTCCACAATAGCTAAAACCTGGAAAGAGCCTAAGTGTCCATCAACAGATGAATGGATCAAGAAGATGTGGTTTATCTATACCATGGAATACTACATGGCAATGAGAAACAATGAAATCTGGCCATGTGTAGCAACATGGCTGGACCTTGAGGGTGTTATGCTGAGCGAAATAAGTCAGGCAGAGAAGGACAAATGTCATATGTTTGCACGTATAGGAGGATTAGGAGGAACTTAACAGAGGAACAAGGGGGAGAAGAAGGGCGGAAATGGTGGAGGAAAGGGAGAGAGGCAAACCATGAGAGACTCTTGAATGCTGACAAAAACTGAGGACTGATGGATGTGGGGGGAGGAGGGGATGGGCATGGAGGAGGACACTTGTGGGGATGAGCACTGAGTGTTATGTGGAAACTAATTTGACAATAAACTATTTGTACAAAAAAAAAAAAAAAAGAAAGAAAGAAAAAAGGAAATATAGCACCCATCTTACAACCAGAAGGGAAAAGCTAAGAAAATTGCAGAAACATGGATCCTAAAGTTCTAGCATAACTTTGAACCACTAAATTAATCAACATAGTTTAAAAAAAAAAAAACTGATTACTTGTGTAAGACCCTGTTTCCACACAAGGTCACATTCTAAAGTACTGAGTTACAGCTTCAGTCTAGTCATAGAAGAAAATAGAAGTTCTTTCAAATAGTATGAATTTTTAGAGAACACCATCTAATCCATAACATGGAGTAATATCTTTACCATTGTCATTATTCAGCTGAGTCTAACAATGGGAAAATCATAGGCTTATAGTTAAAAGGACTTAGATAGAAATTCCCCTCTGTCATATGCTCAAAGCTTCCTTACCACACGAGACAGAGAAAAAAAATCCCTAACATGCCAGAATTTGCAGAGGAAGCAGGGAAAGCAACTTCTATAAAGAAGTAATGACAAACCTTGCACGTTACAGATCACCAAAAACGGTTTACACCCAGCTGGGATAACCTGCCAGGTCAAAACACTCTTCCAATAAAACAAACATAAGACCGCAAAATCAAAAAAAAAAAAAAAAACTTCTTTCTTTATTTCCTTGTGAAAATGAAACCTCTTAAAAATAATTCAAGAAAAAAATCTCAACTCTCTTTGTTTACCTCTGAGGCTCCAAATACTCCCTTTTCCCCCATGATAAAGGTGTTTGTTTATGGCGGTTTACCCATCTCTATAGAGAGCAATCTGAAGTAATCCTTTCTGTTTGCCTTTTTATATTTGAGTTTTCCTGATCCTTTGATTAAAAACTCTTGGAATGGAAGAACAGTGTATTCAGTGATATCTGAAAACATTTTCCAAAGATAACCTATTTGTTGACTACCTTCTCTATGTAATTCAATGGGAATTTAGGGAAGTTGTGAAGGGTACCGCTGTCTGCAAGTGCACTGTCTACTGGGGTATTATTGTTGCCTCTATTGGGGAGAAGCCAGAAGTGAGCAGGGAAAGGAATGCCATGAGGCAGAGCCCCAAGTACTTGAAGGGAATGATAGAGACCTGAGCTGGAGGCAGTCACCATGACAAATAAACTACATATTAAAAATGTGGGGGTTCAGTACCCTGACCTTGTGGCTGCCAGACCAAGAGGCACAAGTGCTCTTCTTTTCCACCTCCGTCAGGTGTTCCCTAAACTCATTATAATGAATTTGCATGGCAGGTACAGCACCCCCCATGCAGAAAGGCTGCCTTGACCTGCCAGCTCTGATACAAAACTCAGAGAGGCAAAAAACTCCCCCTCCCGACCTGTGAGAGGAGTCCCCCAAATGATTGGAAGCAGCTTCCATTAGAGATCACCCTGCTCATCGTCATAGCTCCTCCGAGCCCAGAATCCAACCAATCCCAACAACCTAGGGGCTGGTTCAGCCCCTTGGAACCTCTCCCTCTATCTCACCTTGAGAGCGTACTTTTGCTTTAATAAACAACTTTGCCCTTGCTATTTCCTTCTATCTTTATTCTGAGCTTGGATCCCCACATAAATCTTCTCGTAGGGAAGCCAAGGACCCAGACCTCCATTTACACAACACAGACTCTCGTACCGGTAACACTCTGCCCTTATTATCAAACTCTGCTTACACTGATGCGTTTCTGGGGATTAAGTAATAAAGTGCTCTGGGGCTGCTGGGTAATAGCAGGCAGGTTGTCAACTGCACAAGAGTGCCCCAACATAACCATTGTGAATTTTTATATTTATCATGACAATTCTCTAGCAGAGTTTTGCAAAATCTTGTTCTACTACAAATGCGTACATCATTAAAAAAATTGTCATGTGTACAAAGGATGACTTTTAAAATTTGCATGAGGCAAACACTGCGCTAACTTTGTCCTTGGTGCTGGTGATGCTTCTATGTAACTCTTCCAGGAGATTCTCAGGCAAGAAGATTGGAGCCAAAGGCAAAGAGCTCCACGCCATTTCTAGCACCAGTCATTGTGACAACCTGAACTGGAGAGAATCTTCTGAAAGTCCTATATCAGGACCAGCCTCCCTCTTAGTGTCAGCTGTTGGGGGGGAATTTTAGTCAGGAGGGGCTAGCGTTGCTCACCAGAGAGCTCAAGTATGAACTTCTTTTTGGCAAATAGTCCACCTTCTGGTTCCCACATACCAGCAGAGACCTGATCCCTGGGGAACTGACGGCTATGTTTTCTTTACCTACATCACAGCTGTGCTTTCTGGGGAACAACTGATAGAAGGCAGCATCCGGTAGAAATCTGTCATACCCGTATGTGATAAAGACCTTGACTTGGTACATTTTAATACAGCAAAGAGAAATTTTTTTTTTTAATTCTTGTTTGTTTGCTCACGAGAGAAGGGGCTGTGAGGAGAAGGGCAGAGAGAGAGAAGCAGGCTATCCGATCTGCATGGAGCCCTACTCGAGGACCATGACCTGAGCCAAAATCAAGAATCAGACATTCAACCCACTGGGTCACTGAGGCACCCCAAAAGGGGACTTTTTTTAATCCTCTCAGTACAAAAGAGCAATCCGACCAATAAGGCCAACCGATGCAATCATGCTGAACCATATATTTAAAAGTTTAATGAGCACAAGAAGTAGAAGAAAAAGTGTATGTTTTAAACAAATGCATATCCTAGGTGCAGGGTATGAAGAAATCATCACAATAATGTGCAGGGGTGGATAGCAAACTTCTCCGATGTATCAACACCGACGTTCTTGGAGCAAAATGGGTGGGAATAATCGAGAGCAAGCCCCAGGGAAAAGCAGAATGGAGAGAGGGAAGCCACTCAAGTTTAACAACTGCCCCAGCAGGGGCAGGGCACCATGGGTAGATGGGACTGAACCACTTTTGAACACCTACTCACAGTCAGCCAATCAAAAGCCTCAGGAGGCACATAGTGAGAATGCATAACATGGAGTTGGGAGCTGGCATCACAGGTAATGGTGTCCAAAGTCACATAAACCAAGATTCCACTGCAGAGGCCACTTTTCAAAGCGGAATGAAGACAAAGAAAAATCTGAGAAGGGAGGAGCCAAGGAGAGATAAAGCACAGACAAAGACAATCAGAGGACTATTAACACAGAGACCACCTTCCAGTTCACTGAGCGTTCCTGAATTCCAGGGTCAATTCCTGCCAAGTGCATTTCCTTCCAGAGGGAGTCGCAGAGCCTGGCAGCAAAATGCCCTCACTCTTCATTCGAGCTAGCCCCAGTGAGTTTGTGCTCCTTATAATCACAGCTTTGTAACAAGAACTCCAGGAATGCAGGCACAGGAGGAGAAAGTCGAAGGGGCAGTGACGGACAGTTCAAGGGGAGATGACATCCGTGTAGGAGAAGGAGGGAACCACGTTATAGCTTCTGCAGCCAGAAAAGATCCAGGGTTTTTACTGCACAGATAAAGAATGACCCATTGGCCCTAAGATTAAAAGACCAGCTATCATTATGGAGCCGGAGTGGCGGGGGATTGGAGCAGTAGCAGTAGAGAGAGGAGAGCACTCTTAAGGTTCGGTACATATTCATAGGCCAGAATTCAAACTGGAGAAGCCTACTTCAGGATGTTTTTTTCAGCCTTTTATATGAGGTTTTAATGCCTCCCCAATGTTTCCACTGATGAGAAATCACCTTCAATCAGAACACTTTCTGCAGATTATTAAAAGGGACAGTGTGAAACCTTCACTAATATTTAAAAATACCTGTAGGAGAACTAACTTGATTCCTTCATCACATTTGCAAGTAACTGGCGTGGGCTCCATTTCTGACCACATAGTACAGTACAGATAGACTTTTGTGTATAAGAATTAATGAAAAAAAGCGGGGATTTAGAGATCTCAGTAGTTCTCCCAATTTAAATATGCTTAAGTAACTGTGAAAACCGGTCAGTTTACACATAAAGTCATGCCAATTTAAAACAGAAAAGTTCCATTGATATTGACCACATTCTTGGCTCCTATTAAATTGCTACATAAATATATAAAGCAGGTCTGTAATACTATATGTCTGCAAAAACATATTTTTGGCAAACAAAAGTCTTTCCATTTTTAATCTCAATCTTCCTTACTCAGTATTCTTAAATATTTCTAAATTACTTTTGGTTTTAAGTATCTTATCTGCCCTCTACTCCCCCACCCCTCCACCCCCACCTCACCATGCTCTTTCCATCTTGAATCTTCTCAACATTTTCTTTTGTGGAGTCATACATAAAATAGTTTGGTACTCATGCAGATGCAATTTCCGGTCTCTCAAAACCCAGCTTTCAATTGTCAGTGGAAGAGTAGCAGAAGTGTAATGGTATGGGGCAATGGTTAAGTGAGTTGAACTGTGGTCCCCCAAAAGATACACCCATATCCGAACCCCTGGAACCTGTGAATCTGATCTCCTTTGGAGAAAGAGTCCTTGGGGATATAGTTAGGTGAAGAATCTACTGATATGATCATTCCCCATTATCTGGCAGGCCATAAATGTAATGGCAGATGCCAGTATAAGAGATACTCAGAGGACAGACAGAGAAGAGAAGGGGGAAGGAGACCAAATGAGGAAGGAGGCAGAGACTGGGGGATAGCAACCATCAGCCAAAGAAGGACCAGAGCCACCAGAACTTCAAGAGGCAAGGAAGGCGCATCCCTGCAGCCTTCAGAGGGAGGGTCCCTTTGTTGATTTCGGGTGTCTGGCATCCAGAATCGCGAGACCAAAATTTCTGTCATTTTAGGCCAAATGTATGGTAATTCGTTACAGCAGCCCCAGGAAACCAATACAATGATTAAATGAGATCTCTTTATTTTTTATTTCCTTCTAATTAAACTTGTGAATCGTACAAAATGCTAATTTTTTGTGAATATAATCCCTAGGATTATTAAAAATAAGTATATTGGAATAAAACATTAATAAAATCAGAAGCCAAGATAAAGTTTATTTCTGAGTGCTGTTTATTTTTAAAAAATCACAAAATGGTTTTAAATGGCAATGGTATTTACATAGTTACGCACTTTCTGCCTTAATGTTGTCAGCTGCCACAATCGAATGAAATCTGTAACCCGTAAGACCCAACTCTCTCTAGTTTTAATATGCCACCAGCTATACTCTGCAAAGAGCTGAATGAAGCCAGTAAAAAGTACAACATTAATGAGGTCCGTGCTTTTGGTATCAGAATTAAGACACAGTTCAATCTCAGTCTACTGAATTCCTGGTATATGTCAGGCATTGTGCTGGGCAGAGAAAGAGGTCTTATCTCTCTATCAAAGTGCATTTACTCTACTATGGGGATAGGGATATAAATAAATTGGCTAATTTCTAAATTAATTAAATTCAGAATACAATTCCTGGGAGTCTTAGGACATATCTTAACTTCAGTACATTATCTAGTGATTCTGAGCCATTCTGTATTTTCAGACTAAACCTGAAACTCAAAATAACTGGTTTAAACATAATCCGTATTGACTGAATCCGTAAAACATATTCACAGATTAAAAAACCTAGTATCTTAAAATTGAACAAGCTTGGTAGAATACTGCATATATATTTAAAATACATAACTGATATTAGTTTTGGGTTGTTTGACCAATAACAATCTCGTTCATAGGGCTATGAACACATCCTATGGCAATAGAATTAGCAATTTAAATACAAAGTAGCTCCATTCAAATGTAGGAGATTTAAATGTCTAGGGAGAAGAACTGGCCATGTATATGGTAGCATATTCTGCAGTTGTTAAAATAATGTCCATAAGCATATTTTAAACACAGAAAATAATTATGAAATAAGGCTAAGTAACAGATTCAGAATACCTAGCTACATCCTGAGCTCAATCAGGTAAAAATATGCACAGTAATTATCTCGGGAATTTATATTATGTGTGGTCCTGGTAGTACCCAGTACAGTGCAGAACAGATTACTAAATGGTATTACATAATCAATGGCTGTTGAATGTCTAGTCATCATTTCCACAATGATGATTTTTTTTAAATAAATAAAATGATAGTTCTATCCTCATTTTAACTAATGGGACCATGCTCTCAAGGGAACCTAAAAAAAGATTGCTAATTTACAGATACATTCCCAAATTTATGCCACAAATAAGGCCAAAACACCAGAACTATCCATGCTATCATGTCCACTAATGCATGATATGTCACTATTAGAGCTGCCATCCATTGTCTCCCAGTAAAATGCAAGCAGCCCCAGGGGGATCTCTGATCTGGAAGGCGACAACCCTGGTCTGCTGCATGCCATGAAGTAGACTTCCAGCTTTGGTGATCCAAGCACATCTTAAACTGTGGTGAACTGTGAATTAATACTGACATCTGCTGACACAGCTGCCTAACGGGAGGGAAGGCAGTTAGTGTGGGTATATATGTGGGGCACTTGGAAAGATCACAGAAAACCAAAGGAATGTGGGATATGAGCTAAGTGCAGGTGTAGAGCAGGAATAAGTTCCAGACTTTTTGCAGGAGGAGATAGGCCAGAATGAAGAGAATTTGCAGGTGGGACTAAGATAGGCAGATAGAAGAACAGGAAAATTTTTATTAGTAAGTCACAATCAAAATTGGGGAAGGTAACTAAGTGGTAAAGGCATCAGCCAGACCAAGTGGGAGGTAACAGCAGGCATTTCTCAAAAGAAGAGATAGGACAGCTCTGAAGGTCTGAGTCAGCGTTGCTTTGGGAGTAGAGACTCACGGTAAGTGGTGTGTTCGCTCTACTCTGGTTTTCAAGTCGGGGTTCTACCTGGGCTCTTATGAAAACCTCTTCCTTGCCTTTTTCACCTTCACTGGCTTCCAGTGCCCATAGGGAAAAGTATATCCCAAACCGTTAAGCATTTCAAGGAAGGCTCTTCCCTACCTCTCAGAGCTCCTCTCTTCCTACAGCCTTCTCTTGGACCAAATGCACTAGTTTAATCTACTCATGGCTTCCAAACCTGCCTTCCATGACCTCTCAAGGCAGCTCAAGGAAGGAGACTGTGAAATCCCTTATGCCTTCCAGGGAGGGCCATACTGTCAGCCTCCATCACAACCCACACAGTTTCATCAGGGATGCTTTAAAGCTTTGTGCCTTTCAAATTAATAATCTGGGGCATTTTAGTTAGGATTCAATCCAGAGGGTTACTTCTGGTAGATGGATAGAGGAAAAGGAAGAAGCCCTGGGTGTTTAGAAGTGCTAAAGAAGACGAATTCAATTTGCAGTTTAGTTCAAGACTGACTGACTTTATGTATACTCAAGCCTTCTGGTGATACTTTATGTACACTCAAGCAGATCCATTCAGAAAGGTCTCATGAGAATTAAGGCCCTGAGTAACTAGTCATTCAGAGGTGGGGAGGAGATGAGAAAGAAGCTTGGATGGAAAGTGGGGGCTTGGATTATGATGCTGGCTTTGATAAATGATGCAAAACTTAGTTCCCTTTAGGTTGTAGAGCTATGGCTGATGCAAGATGAGAGCACAGCTGGAGGTCACCCAGGACAGTAAATTGACAGCAATGTGGAATATAAGCCACCACTCTTTGGTGGCAACACATCCTTCTCTACTCATCTGGCCACAGTTCTCTAAGAATTTCTAGTGAGTTGCGAAGGACTAAAGGATTATTTTAGTTGTGGAAGTAATTGGCCAGAGTTATGTTATATATGCCAATGGAGGAAGATCTCCAACCCCAGGATGGCACACTACTTATCTTCTAATAGTTTTGAAAATAAAATCATGGGGCACCTGGGTGGGTCAATCGGTTTAGCATTAGACTTCGGCTCAGGTCATGATCTCATGTTCATGAGTTCCAGCCCTGCCTCAGGCTCTGTGCTGACAGCTCGGAACCTGGAGCCTGCTTTGAATTCCATATCTCCCTTTCTCTCTGCCCCTCCCCTGCTTGCAGAGCTCACTCTTACTCGCTCTTGCTCTCTCTCTGTCTCTCTCTCTCTCTCTCTCTCTCATTCTCTCTCTCTCTTTCAGAAATAAATAAACGTAAAAAAATTTTTTAATCATATCACAAAAACCAACCAGTGATGTGATTCATCAAGTATGCTTCAGAGAGCTAAGAAAGTCCTAGGCTTTCACTAATAGAGTGGGTCTGTAAAAATTCATGTCTAAAACAAATAATGTAATGCTAAGTTCATTAAGGTTAAGCCGTTTGTTTTGTAAAGAAAATGAGTAATGGATAATTAAAATGCCATGCACCACTGATTATTAGCAACAATTGGTATTTTCACAGCATTCAAAAAATACAGAAATTGATTTAATTAAATTTACTTTAACCAGTACCTAATAAGAGTAAAGTAAATGGCTTGTGGCAGATACATACGGCCACATGGCATTATGAGTTATTTCTTGCATGCGTCACTAAAAGTATTTCGTCTAGCCGCCAATGTTTTATTGAGTTTGTAAAAATCCGAACGTCTAGCATTTAACACAGGCCTCTTGGTTCAAAACTACTATATTTCACATCCATGTGAACTGTATTAGATTTTCAGGAAAGTCCACATATTGACGTAACTCTAAGAACTCTAGGCTGACATTGTCTTTAACAGTGGGTGGTGCAAACTGGCGTCAGTGTGGCCCTTCCTGCCTCCCTCTTCGCGACACGCTGACCTCTCAAACGTCCCCACTGGGGGCACAGTCCCTGTGATCCTCCGAGGACTCTTCCACCTCACCTCCACCAGCCTCAAAGTTGCCTCCAAATAAAATGGAACAAAGAGGCTTCATGTCATTTCAGTTCATCTTCATGTCACCTTTCAGAGGGTAAGAAGATGAAAATGCTTAACGAATAGGTTCCATCACTGGGCTTCCATGGTGTGGGACTGGCAGGAGTGTGGATGGGGAAGACCCTCGCGCCACCCAGCACACCTGAGGTGGTGACTGTCCTGCACTGGGCGTCCCCGCAGGAGCCCGCTTGCTCTGCACACCCAGGTGGCCTGGGGTCTGCTTCATCTACCTCACCCCGAGTGCTCTGAATTGAACGAGTTAAGAGACTGGCTTTGGTTTTGTCAACATTCTGACCATGACTGGGAGAAAAATGGACATCTGGGCCCCTTGTCTACTGAACTGTTGAAGTAGAACTCTAAGTTCAGCAAGGCATAGTAAAAGCATGATAGCATGAAAAGCAATATTAGGAATTAAAGCTCTTTACAGATTTCATTAAAATTTTTTTTACTGTTTATTTATTTTAGTGGGGAGAGGGACAGAGAGAGAGAATCCCAAAAGGCTCCGCAATGTCATTACAGAGCCCAACATGGGGCTTAATCCCACAAACCCATGAGGTTATGACCTGAGCCAAAACTAAGAGTCAAAGACTTAACCAACAGAGCCACCCAGGTCCCCTCAGATTTTATTTTATAAGCAAAAAAACTAGATCACTCTATGCTTGTATTATGCCAAGGGACATTTATTGATTGTTCTTTCTTGCAAATGACTGTCCTTCTCTCTTGACTTTTGGGATATTTGCATATATCATGATGTTACTAGCAGATGACCTCCTTGCTTTTCTCTCTCCAGCCATTATTTTTCCTCCTGTGTTTTAAAACTGACTTTCAATTATTCCTTTTCTGTCAACTGTCCAGCAGTATTTAAGTACTCAGACCATGCAGAGGAGGAGGTCACCACCAATGCTCCGGCTTCCCACTTTTATCAGACTTAGCTTCAAACTCTCCAGCATGATCTATAAGACCAAATAGAAAGTGTCCTCTGCTGGGGTGCCTGGGTGGCTTAGTTGGTTAAGCGTCCGACTTTCGCTTAGGTCATGATCTCGCGGTTCATGGGTTCGAGCGCCATGTCGGGCTCTGTGCTGACTGCCAGTTCAGAGCCTGGAGCCTGTTTCAGAGTCTGTGTCTCCCTCTCTCTCTGACCCTCCCCTGCTCACGCTGTCACTCTCTCTCTCCTAGAAATAAATTTAAAAAAAAAAAAATTAAAAAAAAAAAAAAAAGTGTCCTCTGCCTACGTTTCTTGTTTCATTTACAAACAATACTCTTGTTTGTTATACTTCAGCTACACTTATCTCGATGTTTCTTAGTCATGTCAACTTTATTCCTACCTCAGGGTCTTTGCACTTGCTATATCCTTTTCTTAGATAACACTTCTCCCAGATCTTTGAAGGTCTGTCTCCTTATTGTATTAATATCCTTCCTGTCATATAGGGCTTAACTGTCCCCCCCCCACAAACCAACAACCAATTCCCCCTTGGTCCCAACTGATCTTATCACCTTCCTAGCATGCACTCTCTTAGGAGCTCTTATGCCACTGCTTGCTATCTCCCCTTTTAGAGGTACATCTCCATGGGAACAGAGGCTCATCTCTCTTCCTTAACATTACATCCCAGTACCTACAACAGAGCACAGCATAGTAGGTACACAATACATCTTTACTGAATTAATTAGTTAATGGCAGTTGTTCTTATAAGTTGTGTTCTTTTAGGTAAAATAGAAAACAGGCCATCCTTGGATAGTATCTAAACTTCAGGGGACTAATTTAAATATCTATAAAATCCCTAATTTGAAGATCCACAGCTTTTTAAAAGCACTCTCTAAAAAGCTCCAGCCTATTACCATTTCTTGTCATGTTGGGATTTTATTTAATCACACACGTCATCAATAAATCAACAGCAGCATCTCAAATTAGAAGCCTGATTGAACTGTTGAGGGAAGACGGGGTTTTAGGCAGTTTTACCTTAGTATTGATACAGGTATTCTCTTCTCTCCCAGGTGAATGAGGACAATTTCCCTTCACTTAGCTACATTGATTTGCCCTAAAAGAATGAATCGTTCCGATGAGTCCTGGGGAGTGGTTCTGGAAAAAGGCCACTTTTCCAGAAAAAGTGAGAGAAGAAAAGGAGAAGTGGGCTGCCAGGGGAAAGAGTGGTGTGGGGAGCTGGAATGGAGCATAAGCACCCTGGACTCCCGAGTCAGAAGGGCCAAGCTACGACACAGGAGGAAGGAGCCGGAGCCGGGAAGGCCCCGCCAAGAACCTCCCCATTCCACACTTTGCCCTGAGGCTGGGTCTGCCTCATGCCCTTTTGGTATAGCACCAATTTGTTCAACAACAACAAAAACCCTTAGTAAGATGGAAGGAAGAAAGGGAGAGACGGAGGGCAGGGGGAGAAAGAGAGAGGAGCTGAAAAACAGAAAAAAAGAGTTTAATGGGGGGAAAAGTTTAATGATTAATTAGGTGAATAGAAGATCAAAGTAGGGGATCTATTTGTGGCAGGAACGCAGACAGAGCTTTCTGCTGAGTAAACTCCATGCACACACATAGGCCTGGGCAGACACAGACCACACTGGCGCGTTCCCAGAGACGCTGGACGCTGACCCAAGCCACACTGTAGCTCCTTAACCTTCAAGCAAAGAAGCAAAGTCCATTTCAGGATCCACCTGGCCCTGCCTTCCAGGAGGATTTGCGCTGTTCTTATCAACCAGACTTGTTTCTCCGACTGGGGGCAGGGGAGTCTTCAGTCCTTAGCACCATTTTTAGTACGAACCCAACCTTTCTGACAACTCTCCTGAGTCCCCCACCCTGGTCTCAGATCCAAAATGAAGGACACTCAGAGACTATTCCCCCAATTAGGAAAATGAGGCATTTCTCGGCTCCAGGTTCATCATACTGGCCTCTAGCCACATCTGTTCTGCCGAGCAAGTGAACTCCTACGACAGCAAATGAAAACCAGAGGAGCCTGAGTTTTATGATAAGAAATGCTTATCTGCCAGGTATTAAAGACGAAATAAGGGCTCCAGGAATTTTGCCTTAACTTGTGAGGAAGGGGATGCTACTGTTCAGGTGCTGATCAGTGGAGATTTTCAAGTTTTCTTAGAAGTACGAGTGTTTGCTCACAGGATAACTATGCTGTTTTCCTTTAGGGCTCATCTGCACACCATGAAAACAGAGAAACCAGACTAATCCTGGTCCCAGCTCTTGGCTTCTTTTAAAACTTTGAGTGATTTGTAGTCCAAACCAGATTTGCCCAGTTTCCATTGAAGAAAAATCCCTTTACCACAGCATTTAAAACAATTTAGAAAGACTGGGGGTAAGACGGGCAAAGGGCAGGGCTGGGGGCTGCGACTGGATGGGTGGGTGAAATGGAGAGGGACAGACAATCACATTCCCTGCACCCCTCCACAGGATGAGGAGAAGGAGGCAGTCCGCTTAACAAGTGGGGCCCAGGGCTCCTTTAGAAGAGTCTGATACCAAGGGGATGCCTGTGTGGCTCAGTCAGTTAAGCATCTGACTCTCAGTTTCAGCTCAGGTCATTGTCTCATAGCTCATGGGTTCCAGTCCTACACTGGGCTCTGCATTGCCAGTAAGGAGCCTGCTTGGGATTCTCTCTCGGCCCCTACCATAGTTGTGCTCGCTCGCTCTCTCTCACTCTCTCTCTCTCGCTCTCTCTCTCTCTTGCTCTCTCTCAAAATAAATGAACTTGAGAAAAAAAGAAGATGAAGAAGAGTCCAATACGTGACTGAGTGCCTGTCCTGCTCCTGAGCTGGCTCCCCCGAAATACGCATCACACTGTGACTGTTCTGAGAAAGAAAGTGCACGAGTCCCGTCCTGGACAATGCAAAGCACAGAAAACACCACAACTGATAGGCCACAGTTTCTTCAACCTGAAATCATGTAACAACAAAAGTTTGCAGTTAGACAACAAATTTATAGACACACGCACACACACTGAACACACACACAAGTGAGCCTGATTTTATAGTGGTGTCTGAGCGGGGGGATTACAGGGTCTCAAGAGGAGTCAGCATTAGGAGAGGTGAGAACAGTCTCATAATTCATAGTTGCCCCGACTGGGGGGGATCTAGGCCAGAGGGCACCCAAAGGCAGATCACACCCATGTATCTGGGGTCACATACTTCACGAGCTAGTCTGCGGGTCCCATTTTCTAAGAGAAAAATCCAATGGCCTGGAAAACTTACATAGTTCGCCTAGGGGAGCACACAGCCCATAGACCTGGGTCTGGCCTTCTACCTGTAGTTTCCTCTCTTCTTCCCACTGCTGAGTGGGGGCAAAACACCTGGTGTGAGGTGTGACCACAGAAAGGGAGGTCAGGAAACCACTGGTCTCCATCTCCTGGAGGTGCGGGGCCCAGCCAGTGCTCATAGAACCACAGGCCCATGATTCCTACTCATACAGTAGACTTGCGGGTGGCCCGAAGTCTGCACTCTGTGTGTGTGCAGTGTGTGTACGTTTCTTAACTCAGTAAATGCTGTTCCACGGTAAACCTAAATGCTCTCTGAGGCACAATTCATATCTTCCTTCTGAGCCTGAAAGCTCCCCAAGGCCAAGGACTATGCTCTCCACTTCTCTGATTCACTCCCATCTTGCAAACGGATGGCAACTGACACACACTTGTTAATGCTTAAGGAGCAGACATCCCACTGGTGACAAAGTGGACACAGAGGCCTTGTCTAAGGCCTTCACCTTGGAGGGTAGATTGTACTATCTGTTCCTAATTCTGCTTTTTCTCCCATGCCTGCTGGTAGGAGAAGCTCAAAGCACCTCCCACTGCCAGTGACTTTGGGATTCACCATGGAACTGGCTTTGTCTGGAAAACTAGGGGCGGAAGTTATCGCCGGTTCCAAGCAGAGCCTTCCGGCTGCTCCTCTTGTGTTTGTACCTCCCCCAGGAGGTCAACACACCCCTGCAGAGCAGGGTGGGTGGCTGCTACTGGAGTCTGGGCTCTGGGACAAGGTAGGCAGAGCAGGCCCACCATCCAGGCTGGAGTCAGGCCTAGCCAAGCCTAGCAAGGGTCCTGCAGAGCCATCGCAGCCCCAAAGAATGACAAATAAATTATGTTTACTGTAGCCATGGCACTGTTCTGGGTTGTCACCACAGCGAAAACTAATATATCAAATCTCTCGGAAGTAAACCTTCCATAGAGCCAGGGTACTCTGGACTGTCCTCCACCAATATGGTCACACAAAACACAGAGGTCCTTTTTGGTAGATGGTGGCATCTATCAAAGAAGTCTGACCTTGCTCCTGAGTTATATAAGAAAGCAAACCCAGATCAGATGCATCTACACATATGTAAACATTTATTCAATAAACCTGGGTTAGCCAGCAGGCATGCAAATGGCCCTTAGAACCTTTTGGGGAAGTACAAGGAAGCCCCATTCTAGATCCTGTTTATGCCACTGTCACCACCTGTCATGAAAGGTTTTCTAGAGACAGACACCAAACATCCCACAGGCGGCTTGCTATTATCCCTTTAGTAGATATTGAACAATTTAACTAAGCAAAGACATAGGAAACAAGATTCAGGGCACCTAGGTGGCTCAGTCGGTTCGGTGTTTGACTCTTGATTTCAGCTCAGGTCATGATCTCACTGTTTTTGAGTTCGAGCACCATGCTTAGGATTCTCTCTCTTTTCTTCTCTCTCTGCCTCTCCTTCACGTGCTCTCTCTCTCTCAACATAAATAAATAAACTAAACATAAATAAATTAAAAAAATGGAAACGAGATTCAAGTGCCATCCCTAAAGGAGAAAGAGACAGGCCTTACTAGTCTTCAAACCTGTTTATGCTTCAGTGGTGAATCTTTCTCTCTCTAGAAAGACAGAGAGAGGTAAGCTTACAGAATACATATAACTAACACACATACAAATAACAAATCCATATAGATCAAATATTAATACCTTGAACTTCACCAATGTGATCATTTTTAACACTTGTCCAGCTAATCAGCAATTCACTAAATTCACAACTAAAAGCAAATTCTGACATTCACAAAACCTCAGATATTAATAGATGGGTAGATGCCTAAAATGCTTATAGAAGCTTCTCCTGGAGGATGATTGACCCCTCCCCACCCAGAATGAGAATTCTCAGGAAATCTGACTGTCCCCTACTTTGAAATTTAAACTAGCTGGCACATACATAAAATCACACTGGTCTAAAAGATTTTAAAGTAAATTGTGGACATCAAAACATGGAGCTTGCTCTCCCTGCTTCATCCTCCAAAGATACCCGGCCTTCAATGCCCAGGAAGGTACAATCTTCCCTGTTTGTGCCAGGTTGACCACTGAAACCAGCTCAGGGATTCACCCTTCAAGCCAAGATTTCAGCAAACAACATGAAATAAAGAAAAGAAATAGCAGGAGACAGCTTTCACAATCTAAGCCCGAATAGTCAGGATTCATGGCACTAAATCAAGCAGAGGAAACACCAGGCAAGGAGCCACATACTATAGACTTAGTGTCAGAGACCAGAATACATTGACATCATGCTACAGTCTGACTCAGACAGAATACTCCCTGTACCCCTCCTCCTGGGCAGCCAACAGAGGTCCTAGGGTACCTTGTCACACTGTAATGCCCTGCCATGCTGTTACAAACACGACATCTATGTCACAGTTACTACAAGTGCTCAAACGCATTTCCTACCTCATTGGTCTTATAGAAATCAAACATTCTCTGTCAGGGACTGAATACCTTCCTAGCCAGACAGTGCACTTGACATCACAGATCCATGTTCAGACAGTCACAGACTTTGTCACAGAGAAGCCGACAGAATGGGGTAGGGGTTCTTAATCTGGGGGCCATGGCTAGGGTCCACGGATGAGCTTCAGTTGTCTATGGATGCTCTGGAAAGCAAGGCTCCCTGTGTGAGTGCTAGTCTAGGAAAATCTCTACTGTTCATCAGTTTCATAAAGGAGCCCATGACTCAAGAATGATGAAGAAATGTGTATCTGTGAGGAAGCTTGTATGAGGGGACTTTATAATACATGCATTTACCAGAGCACCTGAGTGGCTCAGTTGCTTAAACAGCCAAATTCAGCTCAGGTCATGATCTAGCTCTTTGTGAGTTAGAGCCGTATGTCGGGCTCTGTGCTGACAGCACAGAGCCTGGAGCCTGCTTCAAGTTCTTTATCTCCCTCTCTCTCTCTGCCTCTTCCCTGCTCACTTTCTCTCTCTCTCTCTCTCTCTCTCTCTCTCTCTCTCTCTCTCAAATAAACAAAGAAAAAAATTTTAATACATGCATTTACTCTGACTTTGCTAGGGAAGATCAACCTATATGACTGACCACATAAAAGATGACTTTTAATCCAAATGTCTCCAAAAACCCTTAGACATAATAACAGGAATAAGGTAAGAGCTTATTTAGGAAATGTCCTCATAACAGAACTAATGACTAATAAAAGTGGTACTAGAGCTGCTATAATGAAGCCAGCGCCATCTTCTCCATTATAAAAGTCAATCACAGACCCAGTAAAGTGAGGACCCAAGGTTGCTTCGAAATGTGTCTATATCCACAGGGTAATATAATGACTCTCAGTCCTCATTTTACTCTCCATTTCCCTCTTCATGTCAACTCTGAAGTAGAATGGGCAGAATTTATAGCCATAATTTGACAATCTACTGTGCCTTGTTGGCTCCATTGGCCTAGAATATACATTAAAGTTAAGATAATCAACGTTCACGTAACAGGGATATTTCCCTTTGAACTGTTCAAGCCTGTTCAGCAAAGACTATGGCTAATGCCAATGAAATTCATGGACCAGGAAGTTATGTGATACTCACTGTGTCATTTCTATAATCCTGGCTACATCCCCATAACATTTCAGTTTGAGAAGCACAGATTTAACCTCTGTGGAGTTCAGTTTCCTCCATATATTAAATGGGAATTATAATACCTAAATCAAAAGGTTCTTGGGAAGATTAAAGGCTAAATCATATAATGTAATCAATCTGCCTGGTACTTAGCCGGTGCTCAGTAAGTATGAAGATCTACCTATGCCCCAGCCTTCCATCCAGACATGTGCAAAGTTGTGATCCCCAGCTTTGATATGCAGCAGCAATCTTGCGGGGAATTTGTTAGAAATGCAAATTCTCAGGCCCACTCCAGACTTGCCGAATCTGAAACTCCAGGGCTAGAGCCCAGGGACAGCATACTACCACATGATCTATATAGTTCTGACAGATGCTGAAGCAGATGCCGAGAAGCAATTTCAATCACGGGATGATACTGAAACTACCCTGGCTGCTTTTAAAAACTATTGATACTCAAATCTACCCCAGACTAAATCAGAATCCTAGGCACTGATCCTCATTAAAAGGTCCCCCAGGGGGTTAAGTGGTTTACTTCAAAGTACTAAGGGAAGTCCCATTCTCTCCCCTCCTGTAGTCCATGACATGACGGGTCCTGGAAATCCCATCAATAAAAAGTGCCCCGCTCCGAATAGGGAGCTGTCATACCTGTGAGACCTTGGAAAAGGTTCCTACACTTCTAGCCTCAGTTTCTTCACCTACAAAAGAGAGACAGTGACAATCCCTACTGCATATTACTGTTTTCAGATGTGAAAACTGAAATGCATAGCCTCTGTCACTTGCCGTGTCACACAGAGCAGGAGCAGGAAGAACAGGGTCAGCCTTGGCCACGTCCTCTCTGCTGCAACGTCATGTATATAAGTGAGGGAAGGAAAAATACCTGGGGACAGAGAGAAGGCTCTTGGCTTAAGCACTGAAAGGCGGGGCTGCCAGGTAATGGCTGGAGAATGTGCCACCTGGAAAGGTGAGGGCAAGGCTCCAGGGGAGGCATGTGGGGCAAGAAGAAGGATCATCAGAGGGAAGAAGAGTGACCAGTGTATGTGCCCAAGGATGGATAGGATGGATGCACCACTCATTCCGCTGCATTCAGTGGAGAGGCAGGCAGCCCTGGCTGGGACCCATGGAGGCTCACTTCAGAGTCAAATTGAGGAAGGGCTTGGGGACACAGGGATAATACAGGAAGGGGAGAATGTCTCTGTGCTCTAACTGAGGAAAGGGGAGTTGGGACCCAAGGACAATTTAGCCCCTTCTCCTAAAATCGGTTTCTTTTGCTTGGTAAGGGAAGCATAAGCCCAATGACTCATTAGTTCAGCAGTGTGGGAGCCCAGGAATGAAGTACAGTTGACCCTTGAACAGCATGGGTTTGAACTGAGTGGGTCCACTTATAGGTGGCTTTTAAAAAAAAAAAAGTATTGTCTCTTACGATTTTTTTTTAATGTTCATTTATTTTTGAAGGAGAGAGACAGAGTGCAAGCCAGGGACAGGCAGAGAGAGAAAGGGAGACACAGAATCCAAAGCAAGCTCCAGGCTCTGAGCTGTCAGCACAGAGCCGACGGGGGGCTCAAACTCATGAACCATGAGATCATGACCTGAGCCGAAGTCAGACGCTTAACCGACTGAGCCACCCAGGTGCCTCTCTCATGATTTTCTTACCATGTTCTTTTCTCTAGCTTATTTTATTGTAAAAATACGGGCCATACAAAACATAT
The DNA here is from genome assembly GCA_017311185.1 of Proteles cristata cristata. NCBI lineage: Eukaryota > Metazoa > Chordata > Mammalia > Carnivora > Hyaenidae > Proteles > Proteles cristata. Next base: position 515,547 of record JAESUZ010000367.1, on the reverse strand, counting down.
AACATGCAAAATGTGTTTTAATCGACTGTTGATGTTCTCTCAGTAAGGCTCTGGCCAAGAGGAGACTATTTGTAGTTAAGTTTTGAGGAGTCAAAAGTCATATACAGATTTGTGACTGTACAGGGAGTTTGGGACCCCTAACCCCTTCTTGTTAAAGGATCAACTGTTTAATTCCAGGGAAATTTGATTTTGGGTTTATATTTCCATTATTTTTATCCCCTTCTTCCCCTGCTTCCTATGTATGCACCCACTGCGGAATCACCATTTCTGCTAGAGGAGAATGGTTATTATCATCTGAGAAGGAGCTTCAAACTAAGCTTCACTACTCCTACCTCCAACTACTGTTCAGGCACACTATTGAGGGATCAAACAATGGGGAGAAGGCAGCTGGTTCTGGACTGTGACCCACCGTAGGTCATAATGGCCACCGTGTGCTGAGGAGACACTAGGCTACGCTCCCTTTTCTTCCTTGACACACTTCCCGATTCTGAACCCCACATTCCAATGCTGGCCATGGTACTACTCAGAAGGCCCTGCTCTCCCTTATTGTGCTTTCTTCTGGTGTAATGCCTCTTCCCACAGTTGGTCATGGTGACAAGGAATGACCAGGAATGGCATGGGAACTATTTCTACCCTTCAGCTAGAAAGGTGCCAAGGTCAATAAGAACAATCAAGAAACACTCAAGGCAGACTCCAGCTTTTCCTTCACTTATTACAAAATAGAAAGAAATCTAGAAAGATATTTCAACCCCAACACTCCGAGACTTTATTAGCATTTTTTTAAAAAATATCTTAGGGACCTTAAAGCCATTTACAGTAGAAATAGGCTTTTTATGGCATATATTATAAAAGCAAAACAATTGCAAAGTTGTAATCTCCAAATCATGAATCGCTTTATTTAAATAAATATTTGAGATTTCAAAATTCCAGCACAAATACTTTGGGTATTCACCACCTCAAAGCGCTTGCCTTCAGTGTGTGTTGGCAGTGTGGGGGAGAAAAAGGAGGTGGGAGGGAATGTGAAGAAAGCAAATAGGAGATGTTGTGAGTCCAGAGAGCCTGCAGGGACAGGTCTGCCTGAAGGGCACGTGCAGAGTTGACCAAGTTTAAGAGGAAGCAGAGGCCAGCATATGGGTGGGGATGTACTGTGGGAAGAGAAAGTGCAAGGATCAGAGGGAGCCCACGCTGCACACACAGATAGGCAGGGAGGGAGTGAAATTCAGACTGGAAGCCTAGAGAAGTATTCCGGAAGAGCTAGGAGAGGTTCACCTCCTAGCAAAGTTCTAAACAGCTTTTCTAGCTTCAGCAGTGAGGATCCAAAGGCATGGGCTGGTCTCCTACATCTAGCAAGAGTGTAACTCACAGAAGCTGTGAGCAGAAGTCGTTAAGACAGGCCAACCCTGTCTCTCAAATGTGCTCTGACTGGTCTGCGGAGAGTTTAAAAATAATGAGCCAATAAGATCAGGGTATTGGATCAGTGTCAATTTCCAGGTTGTGACTCACGCTAGATGGTAGCGTGCCAGATGTTACCATCAAGGGAAATAAGAGAAGTGTAGGGAGTTTCTCTAGATTATCTCTACACCAGCACGCAAATCTATAATGACCTCAAAACAAAAAGTTTAAAAAAAAATTTTTTTAACATTTACTCATTTATGAAAGAGAGAGATGAAGTGTGAGTGGGGGAGGGGCTACGAGAGAGGGAGACACAGAATTCGAAACAGCCTCCGGGCTCCGAGCTGTCAGCACAGAGCCTGACACAGGCCTCAAACCCACGGGAGGTGGGAGATCATGACCTGAGGCGAAGTTGGACGCTTAACCGACTGAGCCACCCAGGTGCCCCCAAGAAGTTTTTTTAAACGAGCTAAGCTTTAAAAATTAGAAGATTTTATATAAAAATCTTCATTTGTAGCTGCTCTTGAAGAGTTGTTAGATCTGGCAACACCAGACCCCCACCATGTTCCTGCAGTAATGTGTTATTCTTTCATAACAGAGGAAGCAGAGTGGCACTGGATGCCCCAAAATGGAAAGGAAAATCTACTGTCTACTATGCCCCATTCCGCACCCACTCTGCTTGACTTATCTATGTCATTGGTCCAGTCGCAATGGACACTAGATAGTTCCCACTCTTCTGTATAGAGAGATGGAGTGGGTTGTTCAGAAAGGCATAAGGGTTTGTACAATTTGTCTTGAGTTTAGCACTGCGTCAGGAAAGAGAACGCAAGGACACCTCACTGCCCTGGCTCCCTTGGGGCTGTGCACGTAATAGGTATCATTACGGTATTCTTCTAGAGTTGCAGAACCACTTACGATGGCTTCCAGGAAAAATCAATGTCGTATTAAATGTCATGCTATTGCAATTTCTGTCATAACTCAGGAGTCACATAAAACAGAGTGAGTTCTTAAAGCCACAAGAGCTCTGAAATTGTTTACAAAATAAGAATTAGGTAAGGCCTAACTTCCCCAAAACTGAGAGTACCAGGACGCATGGTTTAATTGGACTTCTTCCTATATGCACACGCTGCGATTCAAAGACGGGCTGTCATTCCAAACTGAGTCCGCCTTTTGGCTTTCCGAGGTTAAAGCATTTTCCACGTTAAAAACCTTTCCCCTTTGGTTTTCATGTGGCAAATTGTTCAAGTGCAATCATTTGCCCCAAAGGCAACGCAATGCTCCCATTATCACTAAGCAGCGAAGGGCAAAAGAGGCGGGAGGTAAGACACGGAGGATAGATTGAGGTCATTCCTTGCAGCATGAAAAAAAAAAAAAGAAAAAAAGAAGGGCAGTGATTCATATTTAGGCCCATCTTTGTGTTTATGAAACAGAGATCCTCAGTCTGCTCAACAGAAGGCCCCGCTCTCTACCTCCTTGCCCTCCCCACACTCAGACACCATAGTTCTTCCCGGCTCGGCCATTCTAATACTGATGCCATCAGAACTTCTGCTACAGGGGCGCCTGGGTGGCTCAGTTGGTTAAGCACCTGACTTCGGCTTGGGTCATGATCTCATGGTTTGTGGGTTCGAGCCCCGCGTCGGGCTCTGTGCTGACAGCTAGCTCAGAGCCTGGAGCCTGTTTCATATTCTGTGTCTCCCTTTCTCTCTGACCCTCCCCTGCTCTCTCTCTCTCCCCCTCAGAAATAAATTAAAAAAAAAAAAACAAACAAAGAACTTCAGCTACAAAAATCAGATTTCCTTTGTAAGGAGTCTATTAGGGCTGGAAATGGGGACAAAGCACGATATTTTTACATATTCTTTAACACACGAGTTAACTTATCAAGAGAGTTAAATTGCAGTTAAAATTCAGGGGCAGATGTGGGCCCTGGCTAAAGGTCTCTCAAGTGGCCTGGTGTGTCAGGGGACTCACTGATAGGTTTCTCTCATTCCTCTCCGGTGTTGAACTTTGACCCACAATATGCTCCCTTTCTGCTCAGCCATTCCCCAAATCGGCCAATATACAGAGTAAGCTGCTTCTGTCCACCACGTCCTCAGATTTATTCAGTTTGGTTACACGGGTTAATTTACTCCTGTAGTCCCCACTGACGCGGCCTCACTCCATACTGGCAAAAGCGAGCTATTAATGTTGCCACTTGCACTGGGTCCCAGCCAAAGAGGCTGTGTGTATCCGGGGTTCCTTGCAAAATGCCAGAAGTCTGCAAGTTGGCGGTGGCCAGCGGCTGCTGACACGACCACAGCCCGTGCATTTGCAAAATTAAATTAAAAACGTGAAGCGCTCCGTCTGCTAGACTGAAAGTAATGGCTACGACATGCAAACTGAGTCATTGTGGATGAAATACGGAACTGGCCTGCACTGTGTGGGGCATCAGCTGAACCCTGCCATAAGGCATCTGCTGGGGCCGTGGGTCCCCTCCACGTTTCCCTGTGCGGAACTGCCAGCTGGCAAAGCAGCTGCAGGCCAGCTTCCTGTGGGGCCAGCTGCCCAGCCCCCCCCTTCAGACAATACACTGAAAGGTCAGAGGGGCCTTGGCTCTTGCTTTGAACAAGTGTTGTCTGGTCACCAGGGGGCCCATTGACCACGGGGCAGCACAACATACAAATCATATGCAGCTTCCTTAATTAAGGTAAACTCTGACTCCCAAAATAGAGCTCTACCTCAGAATAAGATTTTTATTCCTTTTTCAAATATTTTGCCACAGCCACACATCCCTCCTCTGTATACAAAGATTTTCTTTTTGAGGCTTTTGGGGGGAAAAAAAAAGACGAAACTATTTTCTGTTTTTCCCCCATTTTTTTTAATTTTTATTTATCTCTAGGGGAGAGAGAGAGAGAGAGAGAGAGAGAGAGAGAGAGAGACAGCGTGAGCAGGGGAGGGTCAGAGAGAGAGGGAGACACAGACTCTGAAACAGGCTCCAGGCTCCGAGCTGGCAGTCAGCACAGAGCCCGTCGTGGGCTCGAACCCACGAACCGCGAGACCATGACCTAAGCAAAAGTCGGACGTCTAACCGACTAAGCCACCCAGGCGCCCCTGTTTTTCCCCCATTTTTGAAGTTATGCACTTATTCTGAATGGGTATATAGACCTAGATACAGGTATAGATAGCAATCGAATATGGTTTTGACTCCCGGAGACGAGTTCATCTGAGCAAAAGTAAAACATCATTGTGAGCAGCAGTGGTAAATCGAAACCATCCTGGTTGGATTGTGAGAATCAGTGAGTTATACTAATAGTCACTGTGAATGAAACATTTGTATTTTTCATGGAGTGTCAGTCCTCTCTGCTACTAAGAGATCTCAGATTTCTGTTTGGCCTGGAGAAATCTCCGGTCTCCCCCACGTCTTCATGGTGTGACAAGTTACTACGCAAAAAACAAATAACTGGACAGCACTGTCCTCTGTGCTGGGGCCACGTGGGACCCTGGGTCCAGCAGGAAACAGGACAGATGAGGCCCCTTCTTTCCCAGGATAAAATCAGGACACATTTTATTCCCATCCTCCTTTCCCAGCAAATCCACGTGTTCTGTTTTCTAAATTCCAAACAGGCTCTGTAAAGACACCTTTCAGATGTGTTTGTCAGAAATCACCGATCAGACCACAGAGAAAACTGTTTACTCTGGAACAGCTCTTTCACATTTGAGAAAGTCTCGGGGTTTGAGAATTTGGCACCTTTCAAAGGGGAAGGAAGCTGTCCTCTGCAGTGCCTTGATGAGACCAATCATGGCAAATGGGCACCATGGGCTTCTTGAGACTGGCTTGGCTGTGACTGAAAGATATGAGTTTCCTGCTACTGTTCAATTGGATTTGCAGGGGCAAAAGTCTAGTGGCCAACTGAGCACTGAAAAGACTCAGTTTTGGCATTAGCCAAACAAGTGTGTTTGGTACCACATTGAAACAGCCACGCTCCGCAGGATGTTTATTGGCTGTTTTTTGTTTTTTTGTTTTTTTCTGTTTTTATCACTCAATAGGATTTCAGCTTAGCCCGGACTAGCCATTCTATGCTTGTACGAGACACCTCTCAGGACCTGAGATCAAAGGGGTTTCTCCTGGAGAAAACTATTTCCAAAGCAATGTGCAACTTCTCAAGTTCAAGAATAACAGGCCTCCAAGGGCATCATCTTTTTATTTTACAAAATCCCGTTCTCTGCCAAACATTTGGGTTTGCATGCATCTAAGGGTGGGTCAGGGCTCAGAAGGAGAGTAAGAAATACAAGTTTCAAAGAACGGGCTGCCAGATCCTCTGCTTTAAAAATGTTGCTTCAAATGAAAAACACTTTTCTGCTTACTCTTTAATGTGAATAATGAACATATCTTTCTTTTTGCCCCAGAGAATGTATTTTAAAATACCAAAAAAAAAAAAAAAAAAGTATCGCTTTGTTTCATTTCTTTAAAGGACCACATTCTCTTCCATTCGACTCATCTGGTTTTTCCAATTATTGGCTCCCAATGGTTGGCACTTTGCTCAGATGAGCCCCCAAGGAGCCAGAAAGGCCAGATCTTCCAGTATCTCATGATCTGTGACAACCCCAAATGGCGATTTCCCATTAGCCCCTGACTCCTCACCCCCTCCCCCTCCCTGCTCCCTGGCAGAAGGCACACACCTCTCTCCCAGGAGGTGAGCTTGAGGCACTCCTAAGGATGTCACAGCATGGAATCAACCTCGGACTCTCTTTCTCAGGTTGATTCCGTGAGCACAGGAAGTCAGCCTGCCAACCAGCCAGCAAAGAGCCTGGCCAGCGGCAGGTGTCCCGCCAGCAGAGAGCTCACACCCATCTCCCTGTGGGAAACATGCTAATCCGAGGGGTAGGGATGGGAGCCCCGGGCTTTGTGACCTCTCATTTGAGAGGCCTCAGTGCACTTTTAACAAGATGGAGCTATTGTCCTCCGTGCAGTCAATGGGAGAATTCAGAGGACCACAGTGTAGATCAAAGGATGGCAAATAGGACCTGGGAGCAAAGGCTAAATCGTGCCGGTATTATTTTGCCTGGAGAAGAGAAGGCTGGAGATGCAATATGGGTGGAAGAGGCCAGCCTGGCAGCGGGCTATAATGTCATCAATGCGGACAGCTGTTTGGCACTTTCATCGAGAAGAAAAGGAGTAGGAGATAATGAATGTCAACTGCAATGGGAGAAATTTGTCTGAAATTTGTAACAACAAAAAGATTCAAACAATGAGGGATGTCATAAATGCGAACCTGTGATGGGGAAAATACACCGTTTACTTTAAAACGAAGACTTTTTGGTCAGGAGTTTCAAAGGCAAACTCTCCTGAATGTGAGGAGCAGACAGGAAGAAACTTTGAGGCTCGCTTCACTTAAAATCGGGCAAAATAGGACTTGGGCCTTCGCCGACTGCTCCTTACAGCTGACATTTTCTCAGAGGACGGTGTTGGAAGCTACTCTCGGGACTTCTCTGCCCTTGCTTTAGTGATTTATTTAGCTGAGGCAGACACCATCAGTGAGGCCAAGTGACCGACAAGTATGTTGGGTGATGGGCAGCCTGATTTCGGTTCTGTAGCATGTCACCTCCCACCTTGACAAGTATTGAGCCTCAGTTTCATGACCTGTCAAATGGGGGCAACAGCTCCATCCTACCTCACAGAAATGCTTGGAAGAGCAAATTAATAAAAGGAATGAAAACTTTACCAAGCCCAAGTGTGTGGTACATGGACTGCTCAGACCTCAGGGCTACTTCCAAACAGAAAAATGTGTGGCTCTTCTACTACTGTTTTATCTATTTCTTATTTTATTATTATTTACTTATTTAATTTTATTTTTTTAATATAATTTATTGTCATGTTAGCTGACATGAAGTGTATACAGCGTGCTCTAGGTTTCAGGGGTAGATTCTCATGGTTCATCGCTTACATGCAACACCCAGTGCTCATCCCACCAAGGGCCCTCCTCAGTGCCCATCATCCATTTCCCCTCTCCCCTGCCAGCTCCCTTCTAGTGCTGTTTTAAGTTACTCCCACACCAGCCTCCGTGTGAGAGGAACGAAGACTTGAAAGCGCAGAGAACTCCAGAGCACAGCGCAAGCTGGTATGTGGGCTGTGATTTCCTTCTGGATCCCTGAGTCTGCAGCCCAGCATCAAGGCACGACAGGTGGCACGCACCAGGGCAGGGCAGACACTCGGCGCTTTCATTACCGGGGCTGCGGTCTCCGCCGCCTTTGGGCATTTTGACTGGGAACATTTCACCACAAAATCCTCAAACACAAGAACTAGAGAACTCCCATTGCCCTTGGTACTTGTAGTAGGTAGGTTTTAAGTAAATAAAAAAATAGACAAAGTGTTCAACACAGTAATAAGGTGATGCATTTTTTTAGCCCTAATAGTTCAGGCTGGGGCGCCTGGGTGGCTTAGTCAGTTGAGCGTCCGACTTTCGCTTAGGTCATGATCTCGCGGTTCGTGGGTTCGAGCCCTGCGTCGGGCTCTGTGCTGACAGCCAGCTCAGAGCCTGGAGCCTGTTTCAGTCTGTGACTCCCTCTCTCTCTGACCCTCCCCTGCTCACACTGTCTCTCTCTCTCTCCTAGAAATAAATAAAACATTAAAAAAAAAAAAGAGTTCAGGCTGAGGACATTTTCGGTCACAATGAAAGAAAATAAAACTTGTCCACCTAGAATTCTATTTATAAAGGAAATATCCTTCCAGAATGGAGGTAAAATAAAGGGCCTTTTCAGCCAAAAGCTGGGAAATCTGGTCTCAGGAAGCCCCACACTGTAAAAGGGGTAAAGGAGGCTGTTTAGAGCACCCTCTGCCTCTTAAGGATGTGGTCAATTGGAACAGTAGGTTTCTGTCCATCATATATTTCCTATAATATGTCAGAGACAGAATCCTGAACTGGGGCTGTCCTTATGCAAGCCTGGAACGTTAGAGGTGAAAAGACGAACTGAGCATATTTCGTCAAAGCCCCTTATCTTCCAGATAGGAAACAGAGGGTCAGATAAATGGGGACAAACTAAGAATAACACAATCAGTGGAGGGGCAACCCTGGAATTAGCCCCCAGATTTTATCGTCAGCAAGTAATATGCGTTACCTCACTTGAAAGGCCACAAACTGATCCCCAGTGGGGTAAACGTGATCCACAGGCACATTTCACTTGGACCACAAAGTGGATTTAAAACATTAAAAGTAATTGCTTTAAAAAACGAGAAGACATTGCCAAGTAAGCTCAGGTACCTACCTACTTGAGCACAATCAGCTGGAGTTCCAGTGTTTTCTGCTCCTTTTAGATGGGATACATACTTTCTGGTTTGTCACAGTCACCCCTACTCTTTTTGTAAATTTATTTCTAAGAGACAGAGAGAGAGAGACAGCCTGAGAAGGGGAGGGTCAGAGAGAGAGGGAGACACAGAATCCGAAACAGGTTCCAGGCTCTGAGCTGGCTGTCAGTACAGAGCCCAACGCGGGGCTCGAACCCACAAACTGCGAGATCATAACCTGAGCCGAAGTCGGACACTCAACCAACTGAGCCACCCGGGCCCCCTAGTCATCCCCACTCTTCAATGACTCCCTGACAATAAGGCCATGGTGACTTTGAATGATTCATCACGTTCCCAGAGTGGCTCATCTCTGACACGCGTTTCATTTATTTATCTCATTTCCCGGGGCCACTTGAACATTTGATTTTGCAACCCCTTCCCTCCCATATGCTGCTTCTATTTCCCTAAGCAGTAACACCACTCATGATTCTTTTTTTATTGGGCAAACAAAAGCACGTTTACATGTATGCATGGCATACGCTTCACCTTATAGTGATTATGTAAATAGAACTCAAGACATATGTAAGTTCACACAAGCTAGTACAGGAAGTTGGTTTATTTGATCCACTTTTACATCAGACTTTAAGCCGTGCCTATGACTCATTTGTTATAGCAGAGTATTCCGAAGGAGAGATGTGAGCATTCTGCCATTTCCCTTAACTTCCGCAAAGGAAAATGTGGCCAACTCAGCATTTTCTACTGCACTCTCTCACAATTTCTCAGGAAGTTGGGGTGGGAGAGCCTAGTTTTACAACTGTATTAAAAAGATAAGATATGGCCACCTGGGTGGCTTTGTCGGTTAAGTGTCCAGCTTTAGCTCAGGTCGTGTTCTCACAGTTCTTGGGCTCGAGCCCTACATAGGGCTCTGTGCTGACAGCTGGGAGCCTGGAGCCTTCAGCCTGCTTCAGAGTCTGTGTCTCTGTCTCTCTCTGCCCCGCAACCCTTCTCATGTTCTGTCTCTGTTTCTCTCAAAAATAAATAGTAAACACAAAAAAAGATAAGATAGACACATCTGTCCCCACAAAGTCTGCTACATGAATTTCATAGTAATATTATTCATAATAGCCCCAAAGTAGAAGCAATCTAAATTTGCACCAAGTGATGAATGGATAAATAAGATGTTGTATCTCCATACAATGGAATATTATTTGGCAATTAAAAATCAAGTACTGATACATGCTACCACATGGATGAACCTTGAAAATATTACAGTGAGTGAAAGAACGCAGACACGAAAGATAACATATTATAATTCCACTTTTATGAAATGCCCAGAATAGCCAAAATCTATGGGGACACACAGGAGATCAGTGTTATCGACACTGGGGACACCAGAAGGGAATGAGGAGTGATCACTAGCACACATGAGGTTTCTTTTAATGATGAGACAATGTTCCAAAATTGGTAGCGGCGATGGCTGCACAACTCTGTGAATATCCTAAAAACTACTGAATAGCACACTTCTCATGGGTGGGTGTGAAAGTAAGTGAATTATATTTCAACAAAACTATTATTCAGAAAGAGATAAAGGAAAATAAGCCTTTTAAAGTTGGGGAAGGGAAGTAAATATTTTGGACAGAACTGCTCCAGACTAGGCAGGTTCCAGTGTGGCTTTATATGTCTGACTTTATTCAAGCTTTCCAGCAAGTGGTCAGGAGGCTTCATTCTGCCCATTTCGCAGATGAAGATATAGAGACCCATGGAGATTAAGCTGCCTCAGTCATCTGCTAAACTGAAATGTGAACCCATGTCGGCCATCTAAAATTTTCTCCTTCCCTAAAAGACAAGTGAAGGTACTAAAATGAGACTACTTGCATTGGCTATTTCTTATCACTGCCTGTGAATATTTAAATTTTTTAAATGTTTTATTTATTTCTGAGAGAGAGAGAGAGAGAGAGCATGAGCAGGGGAGGGTCAGAGAGAGAGGGAGATACAGAATGTGAAACAGGCTCCAGGCTCTGAGCTGGCTGTCAGGAGAGCTTGACACAGAGCTCGAACTCACTAACTGTAAGATCATGACCTGAGCTGAAGTCGGACGCTTAACTGAATGAGCCACCCAGGCGCCCCTGCCTGTGACTAATTATGAGCAGGACACCAGCTTTTCTTTGCTTAAAAATGAGCCTGAGATATTTCCATTGATTAAAGTCTTTCTAAAATCAAAAGAGGTGTTTTTCCCAAGGTGACCTTTATACCTTTCCAAATGCAAAGCCAGACCTGCTTAAACCATGACTCTGACTGATATCTGTTGGCATTTTCTCACTACCCAATATTCTCCTTGAACTCACCTCTGCTTGCTCCCTCATTTGGTATGAGAGCTAAAAACACTGCCTAATGTACGTCAGCCTCCAGTCCCTTCCCTGCACATACAAAGCGGCATCCAGGTAGCACTGCACATGTCCATGACCTCCTAATCCTATCGCTATGCACGTCTTGAACGTTAGCATCAAAGAGCACTCACAAATGAATTCATAGGGACAAAGTTCTCAACTAAGCATTCCAAATGCATGCAGCAGCAACCAACCCCGATCACTTTAGGAGCTTGTGTGAAAGCACAAATCATTTGGGAATGTGCTAAGGTGGGGTGAGAGGAGATAGATTCAAACAGAACTCACGTTCCTTGCCTTAAATGAGGATCAGCCCGAGCTGTGCAAGAATGGGCAGCCAGCAGAGAGCGTCTGGGATGCCAGTCATCTCTAAGCCACAGGCGCGGAGTCTGCATTTACTCAGATCACAACCCATTATCTTCCCAGCCAGGCTCCAAACCTTACCTCTACTGAAGCAGAAGCCAAGTGAACCAGCGAGTGACCCTCCTGGGTCATCGGGACCACTGCAGGCACTCGGGTTGGCTCCTTACCACCTCAGCTCTCTGATCTGACCGCCACAGTCAAGCCTTCCTTTCCTCTTTCTGAACATTCCCAGTATGCTTCCTCCTGCCTGTCAATGTTTAACTACCCTGTCAAGTTACATTACATCACCTGTACTAAATCCTACCCCAGTGATAGCTAAAGGGTGTGCCTACTCGATTCGATTCAACTATTCTTTATCAAGAGGCTTCCATTCATTCATTTCTTTCAACATGCACTTACGGCATTTGGCACTGGTGATACAGAAGTGAAAGATCCAATCCCCAGAGTCTACTTAGAAAGACAGACAAGACAGTGCAGCATGTGCTATGATGCTGAAGCACAGAGCACAAGAAGGTCTTCCATTACAGGCTGCCTGTTCAGAGATGCAGCGAATGGGACCATAGCGTCCCTAAAGATGGCGGCACTCGGGGAGACTTCTCTGATGGGTCAACCTAGATCTGGAAAGTCACGAGGATGAATGCCTGGCCTCGGTCCTCAAAGGGCTTAAACTCAACACAAGGAGATCTGTCATTCTACAAACTGGCAGTGACTTACATAAGTGCCACAGGAAGATGCACAATATCAAACGAAACAAGATAGCCATTTCCTTTTTTTTTTTTTAATGTTTTTTTATTTATTTCTAGGAGAGAGAGAGAGAGACGGTGTGAGCAGGAGAGGGTCAGAGAGAGAGAGTCACAGACTGAAACAGGCTCCAGGCTCAGAGCTGGCAGTCAGCACAGAGCCCGACGCGGGGCCTGAACCCACGAACTGCGAGATCATGACCTAAGCGAAAGTCGGACGCTTAACCGACTAAGCCACCCAGGCGCCCCCAAGATAGCCATTTCCTGTATTTTCTTGATGAGTGTGATCATCAGCCATTTCTAAGACCAAAGATTTGAACAAAAGTGACTCCAGAGAGTAAACTGACTCCAGCTGGCAGATCCCTTAGTGTTATAAATATGGGTGATTCCTCAGATCTCTGGCATAGCAGGTAAACCTAGCAGGTAAAGGAGATCGCCTAGGACCCATTTTCAAGACCAGGGAAACAAGAATTCAGGTAACAGTAACATTCTTCCCCAGTCAAATGAATTAATCTGGGATGAACTGGCTTGGCCATAGGTAAGCCAAGATCTGCTACATACCCTTCTAATGTATCCTTCTAATTTTCCAACACAAAATGTCTTGACATTTTACATAATATAAACAGACTTGCAGAGCTACTGAGTAATACTAAACTGTGGTCTTTAACTCCATCTGGGATCAGAAAGCCTCTAAAGCTACTCACTTTGGGAATTTTCAAAGTCTGAGTTTACCATCAAAGCACAGCTCTCAAATATGCCTCATACAGTCTCTTTTCTACCAAATCTTACTGCAACTTCATGCTCCAGAGAACAAACCTCCCCACAGATGTATGAACATTCAAAGGACCCCACCACTGGGGAGTCTAAGAGACTGCCATGGAAAGTACTGGAATATCTGAATCGCAAAATATGGCTCAGCAATCTCAGTATATCTAATTTGGGATATGTTCCAAGTTCAAGAGCGTCTCTGCATGGAAGCTATTCTATTAGTCAGTTTCTCAGGCAATTTTCCAGTTCCACACGTATACTTCTCCAAGAGTTTCAAAGGTGAACATTTACAGTCTATTGTTGCAATATTTTACTACAAGGTATTTAGGCTTTTGACAAATACTAACTGACATGGCCACCGTCCCAATGAAAACTGATGACCCGTATCTAATGCCTATGACTTGGTTGTGGCTGAAGACATTTTTTAGTGAGTTAGTGATTTTAAGCAGAACACTGCTCCAGACCTCTCTTTCATATTCTGGAAGAACAGTTTGATTTCAGTCTTTAATAAATCCACACTGCATGTTGAATCATCACAGAACTGAAGTTTTGCCACACTCATGCTTTTTTTTTTTAAATCAAGACTTTCTTAGAGCTTTTCTTCGCTTAATAACACACAACCCACTCGGCATTAGGAATATTATACATTATTAATGGAACGATTGTTACTACTAATTGCCAAATGCCCAGGGATTTCTGAATCCAATTAGAATGGATTTGTGTCATTTATCTTGCAATTGCACTAGAAGGATGAGGTACTATATGACCTTTGTTTGTTTTTATAGGCAATTTTAGAACATGTGAGGTAAATGTTTCAAATAATATTAATATCATAGATAGTAAGATAACTAAAAGTCCACAGAAAGTAACCAGCAACTGAGACTGATATTGCCAGACGTAAACCATGAATTCAACTTCCAAAAGACAGAATTTTGAAAATATATCTGGTTTATCTCTCATGTATGCAGCATTACAAAATCAAAGAAAGAGAAGATTTCAGATTTTTATATGTTTTTAATAAGTCATCTTAAAGAAGTTCCAAAATAAAGCTAATCACCCAAAATCCAATTTAATATTCATTGAGTTTAGAGAGTGGCACTGTGTACCCACCATGAGTGGCGATAAAGAACTTGAAGCCATAAAAAAATAAATAAATAAAAGAAAAAAAAAAAGAACTTGAAGCCATGGTCAATATTACATGATCCTAGGCAAGGCATTTCATCCCCATGACAAGGGTCTAAGCCTGCTTACCTCTTATGAGGAGTAATTAAGGAAAAGTGATTTGTTGTTTAAGGAGTATTGTGCCTTTTAAAAAAAAAATGTTTATTTACTTTGAGAAGGAGAGAGATAGAAAGCGAGCAGGGGAGGGCAGAGAGAAGGAGACAGAGAAGCCCAAGCAGGCTTCACGCTGTCAACACAGAGCCTGACAGGGGGCTTGAACTCTCAAACCATGAGATCATAAGTGAGAGATGCTGAATGCTTAACCAACTGGGCCACCCAGTGCCTTTTAAACCATCGCTTTGGGAGCATAGGATGTGTTCTAGGTCACAAGAGTCCTTCTAATGCCACTTTTAACTGTCACAGTGTGCCCCACACACACCTAGGCATTCCCTGAGAAGCACAGCTAAGAGTGTTAAAACCAGGGCATCCTGGGAAGAGCATGGGCTGGCCACTCCACAAGTTCTTTCTCAGGTCACGTTAGAACTTCATCTGGTTATACACTATGTTGTTTTGTATCTTGTCTGAGCCAACAAATTCTGATTCTCTAGAATTCAGTTGATTTTTCAAAATAAATATTTATAGCCAAGTCTAATAAATAACATGGATTTTCAAGTTGCTTGAACATTTTCACATAAAAAATGAAACCTATCAGGGCACTTGGGTGGCTTAGTTGGTTGAGTGTCTGACTTTAGTTTAGGTCATGATCTCACAGCTCATGAGCCCCACATCAGGCTCTGGGTTGACAGCTCAGAGACTGGAGCCTGGTTCAGATTCTGTTTCTCCCTCTCCCTCTGTCCCTCCCCCACTCATTCTCTCTCTCTCTCTCTCTCTCTCTCTCTCTTTCTCTCATTCTCTCTCTCAAAAAGAAATAAACATTAAAAATATTCATTAAAAAATGAAACATGTTTGTCAATTGCAGATTATTTTTTAGGGGCTCAGGAAATAAATACAAAAATAGGCTCAAAAAAATTCAGAAGGACTTCATGTTCTTGCTACTCAAAGTGTGGTCCACAGCATTAGAAAGATTCCCAGTACTGAAACTTACTAGAAATGTATAAACTTGACCCACCCCATACCTCCTGGGTCAGGATCTGCATTTCTGTAAAATCCCTGAATGGCTCTGAGGCAGAAACCAGTAGGAGAAGCCCTGTTTTAGAATTTGTTTAAGCCTGGAGTAAGAAGGAGCAAACTTTCATAAAAATATTTGATAGAGCTATAAAAATAAAAACATTCCTGCATCTCAAAGCATTTTGACCAAGAAAATGAAAGGCATTATTGTAATTTACATTTTCTGGGCCTTGTGAATTTCAACTTCATAGTCCAGGAGGCCATAAAATGTAGCTACACTTTAAATGAGGCCAATGATTCAAAGGTTTTGCTACAAGGAAACCTTTAGCATGTCAGGATCCACTTCAAAGGGTAAAGCAGAGATGTAAAAGGACCTCCCTCTGTGCACAGGTCTGTCCCACCAGGCTCTGCCCCTAGCATCTCCCTTGAGTAGGAAATCAAACCTGAGATGACTCCTGGATTTTAGGTTTACAACTGAAACAACAGTGGGCAGAAGAATGCATACAGATCAAGTTTCTGAGATATAAGTCAAGGGGTCTATTTTCAAATGGAGGGGGGGGGGTGAGGGATCTAAAAATCACCTGGGTAGAGACAAGGTTGGTATTTGGACATATTGGTCTCTAGCAAAGCAAGTTACAAAACAGTCTGCATATGACTCATCTTTATAAAATAATTTGGGAGCTGTCAGCAGAGGGACTGTGTCATATAATAAGGGGATAAGGGATTTTATAGAAGAGAGCATTTCAGGCCTACAGGGCAGTGGGAACTCATGTCCTGTGGCTAGAGGGAAAAGAGGGTAAAACAAACCAAAGCCAAAGTGATATCCAAAGAATAACTAAAAGTTAAAGTGAAATCTAAAGTGACAACAATAACCACAATGAATTCTAATAATATAAGGGCTAAAAAGCTTTCTGTCTTGAAACAGAAGATGACTATTATAACAGCCAATACAATAAGATTCTGAAACCCAAATTCTAAATTATTTCAAATAGGGAGCCAGAAAGAGACTGAGTACAAAATTTTTATTTGTGTGTATACAAGTGCATCATTTGTACATTATATGCAGAAAATGCATTCATTTTTTTATGCCTTTTGCGTGTAAATTTACAGAAAGTAATTGCGTATGTGGCCACAAAGAAAACTAAAATTCCTTGAAGCAAATGAGGAAAGAACAACAACAACTAAAAAACCCACAAAAATCTAAGTGCATGCATATTAAAACATAGTCTTCTGACTAATCCAAGAATCAAAAATGCAATAAATGTACAAAGTACATGTTATTTAATGTGAATATAACAATTAAGTACACTTCATATCAAAACTGGGATACAACAAAATGCAGAAGAAGATCTATAGCGTGAAATGTTTTTTATTTTAAAATGAAAGGCTAGGGACACCTGAGTGGATCAGTTGGTAAAGCGCCGGACACTTGATTTTGACTTAGGTCATGATCTCACGGTTCATGACATTGAGCCCTATATTGGGCTCTGCACTGACAGGCCTGCAACCTACTTAGGGTTCTCTCTCCTCCTGTCTCCCTTCCCCTCCCCAACTCGTGCTCCCTCTCTTCAAAAATAAACATTTTTTAATTAAAAAAATTTAAAAGGTTGAAAGTAAATGAATTAAATATTTAACTTAAGGAATTAAAGAAGCTAAGAAAACAAAATAAGCCTGAAGAGAAGAGCACAGGAAAAAAATAAAATAAGCTGTCTAGTAATCAATGTATACATTAATTAATTCAACAAACATTCAGTGAACAGTGACGAGGAGTTTTTTTATTATCATTTTGCTACTCTTCTAGATTCAGGAACATGGCAGTGAATGGTTGCTGATAATTAATAGATGAACAAAAAAATCATGGTTAAATAATTGACGTAGATATTTCACACTCAATGAAAAAAAACAGCTCCCTATTTTTAATACAAAACATGGACAGAGGATGGAAAAATAGTTCATGTCACCCCATTGAGAAACCTGACAAATGCGAACTCAGCCAGGAGATCAAGGTCAATGTTATCTGTGATAGATCCTGTTAATAGTATATACCCTTGAAAAAAAACATAACCCCGTGTTATCATGAAAAAAAAAATGGCAAGTTTCAATCAAGGAGCATTCTACAAATTACCTGACCAATATTCCTAAAAATTGTCAAAGTTATCAGGGACAAAGGAAGATTGAGAAATTGCTGCAGTCCACAAGATCCTAAGAGGATACGACAACTAAAAGGAAATAATTCTAGATGGCATCTTGGAACAGGAAAAGACCATTAGGTAAAAGTAAGGAAATGTGTATAAAGCATGATCTTAATTAATAACAACGTGTGTTAATTGTGACCAATGTACCATACTAATTAACATAAGACGTTAATCACAGAGGAAACTAGATGTGAGGTCAACAGTAACCCTGTAGAATCTTCTCTCTTTTTCTGTAAATTGAAAATGGTTGTAACAAATGAAATCTATTTGAAAATCTAAAAATCAGCAGGTAATCTCAGGTAACTAACAGAACATAGGACAACATAAGAGGAGGGCCTAGGATGAGACGGTGGCCAGGAAAGGTCGGCAGCAAAGTTTTCCCTGAGGCTCGTGAGCTGAGACTTTCATAATGAGGTCAGGAGAACCGTATGAAAATCTCAGGAAAGAAAAAGGGAAAGCATCAAAACAGAAACTCAAGCAGGCAAAGGCTAAATTAAACTGAAAGCTGATTATTTGAAAAGACAAATAAAATAAGCAACCCTCTGGCAGCCTGATTGGGGGTGGGGGGGAGAGAAGCACATAGCACGGAGTAAGAAACCAAGTTTTCTAAGTCAGCATATCTTAATACAAAAGTCTGGTAAACTTGGCATTAAAAAAACTCTAATTTCATTTATAAAAATAAATGTGCTTTAAGTAGAATGTTAGAAAATTATATTTAGCCTTGTGATAAACTATGACTGAGAATAGAGTTTTATAGAAGGATGAATCAACATTTTAAAAATTTATGGATTAAGTTTGTTACCCCAAAATATTGGGGTAACAAATTACCCCAAAAATGTGATTATGGCACTAGATGATAAAAATCATTTATTACCATTTTCTAAGAATTCTTCTTGGGGCACCTGCGTGGCTCAGTTGGTTAACCATGCAACTTCAGCTCAGGTCATGATCTGATAGTTTGTGAGTTCGAGCCCCACGTTGGGCTCTGTGCCGACAGCTCAGAGCCTGGGGCCTGGTTCAGATTCTGTGTCTCCCTCTCTCTCTGCCTCCCCCCCCCTCCCACCTTGTACTCTGTCTCTCCGGGTCTCTCACAAATGAATATAACATTTAAAAAATTTTTAGAACTCTTGACTTTAAGTAAAATAAACATCAGAGGAAGCTTCCTAAGCATGAGAAAGCATTTACCAGAAACCGGTGCATTTATGTTAAAGTCATAAATAAGATAAGAATGTCCTCTATCATAATTTACTTCTCAACACTGTTTGAGATCAGATATAATAAGATGTGAAAGTGAAATAAATAATACAAATACTGGAAAAAAATCCAGGGTATAAAAACAAGTACTTGTGGAATGATGTATATCTAGAACATTCAAGAAATATAACAAAATCTTTTTAAAACCAAACTGTAGCAAGGCAACTGAAAATAAGATAAATATAAAAATACAGTAGTGATTATTTATGCTCTATATTAACAGGAAATAAAGGTAAAATAAAAAATCTCAAAACTTCTTGTATTTTGAGAGAGAATTTGTTTCACCAAGATGCCCAAGGACCGATGAGATACATATGAAATAAATTAGCACTACATTTGATAGAGCCTCAGAATTTGAAGTAATAATTCCCCAGGAGACAAACATCAACAGAACTTGTCAAGTTGGCCAATCCCACTCTCCATGTGTCCTATGTTTACATGAGTTGTTTCAAGTTGTCTCCAAATGTGTCATCTACTTCCAGCCTGGAATTAATTACTGTATGTTGATGCAACGTTTTAACCACTGCCTGCTCCCACTCTGGCCTCTTAGAGGCAGAAGAGGAGAAACACACGTCCAAGGTACACAGCTCGGAAGCCCTGAAGGCTCCCTCTTTGATGTGGCCTTCGTGTTTCACTGACTCATTCCTGAAGAAAACATGCTGAAGTTGCTGAAAGATCAGTTGAGATCCCTGAAGTATAAGCAATAACATGATGCTTTACAATCGCTGCATAAACACAGGGCACAGAGAAACAGGGTAACCTGTCTAGTGAGTGGTCTTTTGAGTAGCAGGTCCATAATTCGTATAGATATGAGGGGATATTTTATTTTATTTTTAGCAGTCATACCTAAACCTCCGAAGCAAACACTTCTCTTCATGATACTGATCTCAAACAGGTAGGAGGGGGACAGAGGTGATGTTTATAAAGATGAAAAGAGAGAGGGACACAATTTCCTTATGTCTTGTTTTAATGGTAAAGGAAAGATAAGCATTCCATGTGGATGAAGAGAAGAATCAGATGCATTTATGTGTAAAGAAATAAGTAAGAAATCACAACCCAAGACTCCAAAGTATGTTAATGATTCATAACTGTAAAATCATCCAGATGAGAAGAGGTCGTGTGAGGGCCTCTGTGAGGGGCGCCTGAGTGGCTCAGTCGGCTAAGCATCCAACTTCAGCTTAAGTCATGATCTCGTGGTTCCTGGGTTCAAGCCGTGCGTTGGGCTCTGTGTGGACAGCTCAGAGCCTGAAGCCTGCTTCAGATTCTGTGTCTCCCCTACTCACACTCTGTGTGCCTCTCTATCAAAAATAAATAAAAATAATTTTAAAAATAAAAAGAAATAAAAGAAATAAATGTGTTTCCCTCTGAATACATACACATTTACCACATATTGGATCCAATGAATACCCAAACCATGAAATCTATCATTACATCATTCTTTAGCCTTTGCTTCAGTATCTGCAAATTAGGCTGAAAAGTGAATTTTCTTTAAGCACCTAATGTTGTTCTTTGTCACAGCAAGAGCTCATTAAACTTTGATAAGGGAACACTGAAGTTTGCAGTGGAACTATAGTACTAATCTTAACCCATTATCTGTACCATGCAACAAAGTTAGCATCATTATAGTTTCATGAGATACAATAAAAATTGCTCATTAATCATTCATATTCTGTTTCCAGTACACAGGATTAAAAAAAAAAAAATACACGAGAGAAGCAGAAATGTTGTTGTCCTAAACATTTAGTGAGGTCAACAGAAGACTCAGCTGAGCTTAAAAACATTAGATTTCAGAGCTCCTAATAGCATTGATGGCTTGAGTGCTTTGAGAGCTCTACACCTCTTTTCCTACATGCTGTCAAATGTTCCCATTACCATGGTGCTCTTAAGCCACAGACAAATACGACATTAAGGTTATCTATCCTGTATATTGACTGAGTCAGATCCAAACCAAGTCTGTCTAGTAAAATGTTTAAGGCAAATCTCTAAACAATTAAACTGGCTCTCCTAAGTACATGGCCATGAAGGTGACGTATTATTTTCACTAATATCTAGTTCCCCACCAGACTCTAAGCTTCCCGGGCTTAGTAGTAGCAAATGGTATTATTCTGCTCACCACTGCAGTCTCAATCTGGAACAGCACCTGACACACAAAGACAAATGTTTATGTTGAATACATCAGAGACTAAGAGTCTCTCTATGCACTTACAAGATGGGGATGTTCTAATTTCCACAACCATTTCTACACTGCTGGACATTTAAGTTTCTTTGTACAGTATTTTAAACATTGTTGTGATTAATATCTTTATTCATGTGATTGCTTCATATTTTGGAGAATTAGTGGGTCAAAAAATCAGAACATTTTTATGGTTCTTGATATATAGTGCCAAGTTATTTATGGATGATTAATATCACAAGTAAAACATGGAAGAACAGGGGCACCTGGGTGGCTCAGACAGTTAAGCATCCAACTTCAGCTCAGGTCATGATCTCGTGGTTCATGAGTTCAAGCCTTGTGTTGGGCTCTCTGCTGACAGCTCAGAGCCTGGAGCCTGTTTCTGGGTCTCCCTCTCTCTTTGTCCCTCCTCTGCTTGCTCTTACTCTCTCTCCCTCTCAAAAATAAACATTAAAAAAAATTTTTTTTAAAACATGGAGGAAATTTTACTATGTGCCCATGAAGATCAGCTATTTAAACCTTTTAAAATAGATTTTACTTCCACTATTTTATTTAATAGATTTTACTACTATTTTATTTACTACCACTACTTTACTACTAGTACTAGTACTACTACTACTACAACTACTACCCTACTATTAAGAGAAATTGGAATGCTATCTAATATTTTTCTGTAGTCTGTCCTCAGTTTCACAAATTGAATATTTTTCTCTGCCTAAGTAGTTGTATTTTCTCTTTTGTGTATTTGCCAAGGAATTATCGGGTAATGGCTATACCTCTATGTACGGGAGCCTTTCTCAGATCCTTAAAGACCATAATTTATCTGCCAATTTCACTGCTTTTGCCTCAAATACTCTTTCTCGAGAACACAACAGAACCCTTGAAATCTCCAGTTGAGGTGAAATTTCTATTGGCCAGGAATCTTATTACTAAATGGACTTACCAGCTACATTTGGAGCCCCTCAGGGGTCATGACGGGTCCCTCATGATGGTCATCTAGATTATTTATATGTGTGTTGATAAACACTGCTAGATATTCTCACTCTGGAAGAATTAGTGAGTTATTTTATGGAGTCAGGCCAGTTTTATTAACTAGTAAGTACTAGCCTAAGTAAGTCATAGTCAGGGACCAACCTACACAAAGAAATCCTATATCTACAAAAGTTTCAGTGGTAATGGAATTGAAAGCTTTCACCAAATCCTGTTATCTATCTGGGTAGAAAAGTGCTCAACAAAACAGTGATAGCCCAGGAGGTAGAGAGCAGAATTAAGGCCAACAAAAACCTTTGAGTGAATGGCAGATTCAAGATAATAGCTGAGTGATTAAAAAACAAAAACAAAACAAAACAAAACAAAAAAAACCTTTCCCAGAAACCCAAATCCTAATAAAATCGCTTTGTATGTGCTTTGGGGCTACTGATCTATTTAACCGCTTTGTGTTCCTAGGGCTGGAGGAGATTTGGTTTTGGTCGTAGGCACAATTATGGATGTGTAGGCAATCAGGGCAACTGGTAATGTGGCTCAAGGTGGAATGTAGTTTGTATAGCCTAGCAGAAGTTGGTATTCTTGTATAAACATTTACCTATGACTTCCAAAACAAAGCAATCTGTCATTGTTCTAGATAGCATTGCTTAAACACTTGGGATGAAAGATTCCAAGAATACCTATAAAACTGTTTTAGATTTAAGATGTCAAAAATCCTCAAAGATAACCGAAGGTATGCAAGGTAAAGCTAAAAGCTTACCTCTTCCTTTGTTTCTATTTGGCTGGATAATGCTTGATAGAAAGAGAAAGAGCACTTATCTTAAAAACGCTCCTTTTCAAGAATCATTTATATGTACGGAACTAAATATCAACCACAGATAAATAGACAGCCACATTCTACAAATAAGTTAATTTGAAGAGGAGTTTCTTTTCATCTCCCACTGGAGATCATAGTTGAACAGGGGAAAGGAAGTTTAGTGGTTAAAAGTACAGATGGGAGACAATCTCAATTTAATCCCAGTTCTGCCTTTATTAACTGTTTTATTTGGTATGTGCCATTAAACTCCATATCCCTTCATTTCCTCATCTGCAAAGTGAGGTTGATGATGACAACACCTACCTCATAGTGTCCTTGCGAAGAGGAAGTGGGTTAAATATGTAAAAGCCCTCTAAAGTAATGCCTAGTATGTAGTACCATATATTTTCCAATAGAAGGTTATCTTAAGAGTAGAGTTTAAAGAACTGTGTTCTCTAGTACTCAACATTACTGCAGCACATAGTAGCTGATCAATAAACAACTGATGAATGAACAGTTGACTATAAAGAATTTTCTACTAGAATTTCCTTAAAGGGCAACATTTCCTTATCCCATCAAAGTGTGACAGTTCAGTAGCAGGACTGACAGACCATTTTCAGAAACAATTCCAGGGTGCAGAGTATGTGCACCCCTATAAACCAACAGAATAAATAATGAGAGGGCAATGAACACTATTAAATAAAAGACAAGTAAGAGTTTTAGTGGAAATCCAAATGACTTTTTATTAATGCAAGTACTATTCTCTTGGCATAGCCCCTGCCTGCCCTTCTATTCTTTACTGATAAAGCCATGACTATTACACCATCTGGGATAGGTCAGGACCAAGTGGAGAGTCTGAGCTCATCCCTAATTACTCCATTATTCAAGTGGGGGTTGGAGAGTGGGCGGGAAAGTTTCAGGGAAAGATTTCAAATGACACAGATTCACTAATAAAATGCTCAGGAGCTGATTTAGACCTATTTAATCTCCAAGGCATCTGAAACAACACAACATCTCTAATGACTTCTTATCCTGGAAAATCCCAGAGTGCTTTACATTTTTTTTTAAATCCATGTATTTAGCAGTCACATCACTCATTACTGAAATGTAGTTCTTGTGTCTAGAGTAAAAGAGAGAAATGTTTTTAATAGGTACCGCAAGATAATGAGATGACTAGACACACAGCCACATCACTGGAAATGGAGACAGACTGGCTTTACCAAGTTGGAACGGGGCCAGCCTCTTAGCCTTGCCAGAACTCACCATACTCTGGGTGTGGCATCACCAGCTTCCTCCTTGCACAGAAATGGGATAAGAGACTAGGTAAGTAAATGACTGAAGTAATGAGTGAATAATTAAATGAAGAAATACAATAAAGTTAAAGAAGGTGCTGGCCTACAGAGATTCTAGTAGAAAGAGGCACGGCCTCTCCCATTAATCAAATCTGCCAAAGAATGGATTCCATTTTAAATGTCAACATGGGGTGGGGCACCTGGGTGGCTCAGTTGGTTAAGCGACCAACTTCTGCTCAAGTTATGACCTCACAGTTCAAGGGTTCAAGCCCCACGTCCAGCTCTGTGCTGACAGCTCAGGGCCTGAAGCCTGCTTCAGTTTCTCTGTCTCCCTCTCTTTATCTCTCTGCCCCTCCCCTGCTCCCCTGTCTCTCTCTTCTTCAATATAAATAAACATTTAAAAAATTATTTTAAAGAGTCATTTGGGGAATTGAAAATATGACTAGTGCCTGGATCCACACCAGAAGATATGGTTTAGGGTTCCTTGGTGGCTCAGTCAGTTAAGCATCCAACTCCTGGTTTCAGCTCAGATTGCAATTTCACCGTTTCATGGGTTTCAGCCCCATGTAGGCTCCAGCTGACAGTGCAAAGACTGCTTGTGATTCTCTGTCTCCCTGTCTCTTTCTGTCCTTCCCCCACTCACACTGTCAATGACAGATGGATAGATGATAGATAGATAGATGATTGATGGATGGATAGATAGATAGATAGATAAGGTTTTATTCAGGAGCAGGCAGGGTCCAGGCACTGCTATTTTTTTAAATCTCCCCACATAAATTTTATGCAGTGAGATTTGAGAATAATCCATCCTGCTCATCTCTCTGAACCTAGTTTTGTCGCCCCTATAGCCACATCCTGAAAAAGCACCATGCTGCTCTTCCTAGAATTTTCATCTAGAAAATTAAATGCAATTTCCTTACCTTTCCCTAGCCTTTCTTCTCAGGTCCTGACATTCTCAAACTTACAGAAGCAGACAGTAGGGTAGTGGTATCCAATGCCTGGAAGTGGAGGTGGGGCATGGGAGTGGAGGTAGGGACAGAAATTGGGAGATGCTGATATGAAGTTTCAGTTATGCAGGATGAATAATTTCTGGAGCTGTAATGTACACTTGGTGACTACAGGTAATAATAATGCCTGGTATTACTTACACTTTGCTAAAAGAATAAATCTTGAGTGTTCTTATCACACATATGCATGCAAATAACTCTGGGAGGTAATTTTTTTCCATTTTATTTTACTTTCTTACAAATAGTTTATTATCAAGTTGGTTTCCATATAACACCCAGTGCTCTGGGACGCCTGGGTGGCTTAGTCAGTTAAGCGTCCGACTTTCGCTTAGGTCACGATCTCGTGGTTCGTGGGTTCAAGCCCCGCGTCGGGCTCTGTGCTGACTGCCAGCTCAGAGCCTGGAGCCTATTTCAGAGTCTGTCACTCCCTCTCTCTCTGACCCTCCCCTGCTCACGCTCTCTCTCTCTCTCCCAGAAATAAAAATATTTAAAAAAAAAAACCAGTGCTCAACCCCACAAGTGTCCTCCTCCATGCCCATCCCCCCTCCTGCCCACATCCATCAGTCCTCAGTTTTTGTCAGCATTCAAGAGTCTCTCATGGTTTGCCTCTCTCCCTTTCCCCCACCATTTCCCCCCTTCTTCTCCCCCATGGTCCTCAGTTAAGTTCCTCCTGATCCTCCTATACGTGCAAACATATGGTATTTGTCCTTCTCTGCCTGACTTATTTTGTAATTTTTTAATCAGCTTGATTCTGGTACTCATTCATAACATATTTGTATATCAAAATAGCATGCTATGTATCACAAATATATAAAATTTTTTTCAATTATGCCTCAAACCTGGAAAAAACAAAAGATCTGATAAAAAAAAATAAACAAAAACAAGTCATCATTTACCCACTCCTTAAGAATATCTTTTTAGGGGTGCCTGGGTGGCTTAGTCGGTTAAGCGTCCGACTTTCGCTTGGGTCATGATCTCGCGGTTTGTGGGTTTGGGCCCCGCGTCGGGCTCTGTGCTGACTGCCAGCTCAGAGCCTGGAGTCTGTTTCAGTCTGTGACACCCTCTCTCTCTGACCCTCCCCTGCTCACACTGTCTCTCTCTCTAGAAATAAATTTTTAAAAAAGCATTAAAAAAAAAAGAATATCTTTTTAGATAATAAACTTGGGACTTCTCTCCCAGCTTCACATCACTTACTGTCCTTTTGTGTGTTCGCTGGGGGCATTCTCTAGGGACACTGGAGAAGTTCCACATGTCATCAGGTGGGTGAGGACCAAAGTACAGATGATTCCTGTGGACAACCCAGCCAATGTCTGTTCTCACAAGAGCAGGTCTGCTTTTTGTGGCCAAGGATTTGGGCTCCGGGGTGAGGGTATGCACAGTTGAAATGTGCTCTTCCACTGAGAGGGTGCATGGCTTTGGTGAGTTATATCAAGTTATATCAACTCTCTAAGCCAGCCTTCTAACCCAAGACACTGACACTCCTACCTCATGCAGCCCTTCTGACAATTAAATAGGGAAAACTAAGAAAGGAGTTTACATGGTGCGTGTCACAGAGAAAGCTCTGAATAAATCATAGCCCGTATCATTTATATCTCTTACTTGTTGGACCTACATATAATATTCATCTGAAGAAGGGATTTACCTGCATTTTTAAACACTTGTGTGAAAGCACTGTTCTAGAATGTTGTAACTGTAGAGAGGCCAGCCTAGTTCTCCCTTGGGATCTATCGTGTAAGTTGAGTTGCTAATGGATCTAGTGTTATTTCTTTATTCTGCAATTCAGAGACCGAAGTCCACACCTTGCCTGTTCACTAGATCCTGTCAGTGGAAAAGAAAACACCAAACCAGGACTCGCATTTCGATGCGAGCCTCAGGTGTTGGTGGGCGCCAGCTTTTGGCAGCCTGGCATAAAAAGAAATGAATGCTCTTGCCAAAGTTGAGAATATGACTGCACTATGCCTATTACAAATATTTACCTTTTTAGCTGGAATACCAGGGAACACTAAGGTTTCTGTTTGAACAGTGCTTTGAGGCAGAACTCATTGAAACTACATGGAAAGTTTTGCATAAATAAACTCTTTTATGATTATACTTGTAACACACCATACAATCAGACTACAAAATAAAGCTTCGGGGGACAAAATAATCCCACTTATTTACATATAACTCTAGTTCCCAATACAGATTTGTAGATAACTTTGCATAAAGAATAATAGGAGATATTTTATTCCTGGAAAAGTAGGCCTATCAACTAGAGTTGAAAAAGCAGCATTTTCAGGGGTTATAGTCTAGGGGTTATAATCAATGCCTTTGGAGTCAAACAAAGACAAGTTTGAGAAAAATAAGACACTTAGAGCATCTAGAATATAAAATTAAAACTCTGACAATAATATCATCATTAATAATATTAGTCTCCAGGGATACGTGACATAATTTTACTAAACGAAGTAATTAGGTTGTATTTTATTCTATCACATTTTGTTTTATACTGCTGCTGTTAATTTGTAATTGTAGATCAACCCCAAAATATTCACAGACTTAAAACCTGGTTTCAGTAATTTCAATTTTCTCCGAGAAGTAAGCGGATCAACGCTGAGCTATGGAAATGAGGTTGAGGTGTCTGCATTTTCATGACCAGAAGGCATGATAACTGTCCTAAAATTGTTTGATCTTGTTACCATTTCTGCTGAATACCTTGAGTCACGCTAGAGTACAGAATGCCTTTTATTTAAAAGCTTCCAAAAGAGAGATTGCATCGACAGAAATTCAGAGCAAGCTGCTGAAAGGCTATATTAATCCCGATCCTAGGATATTACACTAAATATTTGACAGGAATCCAAATTTTCCTGTTGCCTTCCACTAAGAAGATAATCTTTCATAATTTCAACAGTGAAAGGGGAGGGCTTGATCTTTTGAAATGGAAAAGGTGAGTCTGATTGAATTTCCTTCTTTGGTTTCTTATTAAAGATGGGACCAGATTGGATCACATTCAATTAATGATTGTACTTGGATATACTGTTCTTTTCAGAAGCTTAAAATAAGGTTAACAAAGCTAGAGAAAGATGTAGAGGGTAGCGGTGCCAATTCAATACTTAAAGGGCTTGGCATATGTAGCAGCAAAGACCTATTTCAATGGCATACGATTCTGGAGTAGGTCACTGTTCTTGACCAATTCAAGGACTGAGCGAAAAGTTGTGTGATACTGAGCATCACCTATTGAGGAAAAATAAGCTTTCAAATCCCCCAAATAATAATCAAGACATACCTTTCTGATCTCTGCCCTTCTCCTGACTTCCCAGCAGATACACCATGATTCTTGTCATTGGCAATTCAGTGCATACCTGTCCTGAGCTCATGGCAGGCTGCCTCCCCAGTTCCCAGTCACCAAAGCTCAGTTTTAGACTATTTCCATAAGGCTTAAGGCAGGTCTGGTAACCATGAAGCATGTTTTATGAACCAATAATTACGATATGAGATCTGACAGAAATAAATTAACATAATTAGGCCAAACATTTTAAAACTCGAACTGTCCAGGAACACAGATTCAGTAATTATGATCTCTCGAAAACTCTCCCTTCTATAAGCTTTTATATATTTTTCTATATATATATTCTATAGAGTGATGATACAAGTGTTTCCAGGGCAAACTTATCAGCTCCTCTATTCTTCAGTGTTGACACAGTAGAAAACACATAATACGGGTTTAATTAGTACTTCTCTAAATAAAGCTGCTTTGTAGGGGTGGACGGAGGAGGTAGTACAAGTTTGAATCTAGAGTTTCACTCTAGCTCTGACCTTTGACATCTGTGTAAGGCAGAGTAAGTCCAAATTTTTGAATGGGCGTAATAAGACACAACACTGTGATAATATTATGTAACATTTGTGCAGTGCCTGGCATGTAGTAGGGCTTCATTCATACATAGTCCCTAGGTGAACAGAAACATTGACCTAAGGAGAGGTTTTAGAGTATGAGAGCAAATGGACCAGAGTGCCCACGAGCATGGAGTCTAGAACCAGACTCCCAATTACAAACCCAATTCTAAACTCCAGCTGTGAGATTTGGGGTTAACTGCTTAACGTTTTTGTGCCTCAGTTTCCTCACCTGTGAAATATGGTTATTAATGGCATCTACCTCCCCAGATTGTGAGGGTTAAATGAGTTAATACTTACAGAAGCAGGTGGCTTTGATATTACTAAAGATGAGCCCACCCAGGACGTACATATGAACTTGGTCAATTTTAAAGATCTTTTAAAATTCTGGATGTATAGTACTGTGAAGAAAATATATGTACTTTTGCCTAGAAAGTCCCACATATAAGAGAAGGTAACATTCATACTGAGACAGCTTCTACTGCCTACACACACAAGGAAACAGCAGAGTTATCTGAGTTTAACTTTTTCCTTCCTCTCTTACAACTCACACATCTGCTGCCTATGGTATCTGAGCCTATTCAATTTATTATATGCCATAACCAGCTAGGAGCTGAACTTGGAAGAGAAAGGTAAATCCAAGCCTGATATGTAGTTTGAAAGACTGTTTATTAGAATAATCAGTCTTCTGTAGAAATGATCTGAGAATGGAGAACTCTAAGTGACTTGTCCAAGATAGATACCCAAGGAGGAAAGGTCTGGACTCAGAGCCTGACATTGCACTGAACTTTTAAGGAACCTTCCAATCAAGTTCATCAATGTCAAATTTAAGGGCCTTGCAGTAGACGGGTTAGGTCAGTACAAGTTTCATTACTTAGCTAGTCAGAAGTCTTGACAGGGCTGGGACACAAAGCACTTGCCAAGAAAAACTAGGCACTACAAGAGACTCATTTTAGACCTCAAGACACGTGCAGATTGAGACTGAAGGGATGGAAAAGCATTTCTCATGCAAATGAAAATGAAAAGACAGCCAAACAGCCATACTTACTTCAGACAAAATAGATTGTAAAACAAACACTTGTAATAAGAAACAGAGAGGACACTGTATAATCATAAAAAGGAACAATCCCACTAGAAGATATAACAATTATAAATATTTATGCACCCAATATAGAACCTCCAAATACATAAAGCCATTAATAACAAACATAAAGTAATCAATAGTGATACAATAACAGTAGGGTCTTTGACACCCCACTTATCTATCAATGGATAGATCATCTAAACAGAAAATCAACAAAGAAACTGGCTCCGAATTAAACATTGGGCCAGACGGATCTAACAGATATGCTCAGAACATTCCATGCTAAAACAGTAGAATGCACATTTATTTCACACAGCAAGTCTCAACAAATTAAGAAAAGACTGAAGTCATACCATACATCTTTTCTGACCACAATGCTATGAAACTAGAAGTCAACCACAGGAAAAATCTGGAAGGAACACAAATGCATGCACATTAAATAAAAAGCTACTGCATAATGAATGGGTTGACCAAGTCACCAGAGAATAAACCAGAAATATATGGAGACAAATGAAAATGAACCACAACAGTCTAAAATCTTTGGGATGCAGCAAAATCTGTTTTAAGAGGGAAGTTTATAGTAATAAGGGCCTACCTCAAGAAGCGATAAAAATCTCAAATAAACATCCTAAACGTCTACCTAAAGGAGCCAGAAAAAGAACAAACAAAACCCCAAATCAGTAGAAGGAGAGAAATAATAAAGATTAGAGTAGATGTAAATGAAGTAGAAATTGGAATGAATGAATGAATGAGTAAACAAATGAGTGAATAAATAAAAAATTAATATAGAACAGATCTACGAAACTAGGAACTGATTCTTTGAAAAGATCAATAAAATTGATAAAATTTTAGTCAAACTCAAAAAAAGGGGGACTCAAAGTCAGAAATGAATGAGGCAAAATAACAACAATCAACACCACAGAAATACAAAAATTTTAAGGGAATATTATGAAAATTATATGTTGACAAACTGGACAACTTAGAAGAAATGGAAAAATTCCTAGAATCATATAACCTCAAACAAGTGAACCAGGGAAAAAGAGAAAATCTGAACACACAAATTACCAGCAATGAAACTGCTGAATCGGTAATCAAAATTCAATGAAATTGAATCAGTAATCAAAAACCTCTGAAGTGGGGCAGATGAGCCCTTGGGTGGCTCAGTCAGTTAAGTGTCTGACATCAGCTCAGATCCTGATCTTGCGGTCTGTGAGTTTGAGCCCTGCGTCAGGCTCTCTGCTGACAGCTCAGAGCCCAGAGCATGTTTCAGATCCTGTGTCTCCATCTCTCTCTGCCCTTCCCCTGCTCATGATGGCGCTCTCTCTCTCTCTCTCTCTCTCAAAAAGAAACATTTTTTAAAAATTTGCAAAAACTCCCAAGAAACAAAAATCCAGGACCAGAGAGCTTCACAGGTGAATTCTATTAAACATTTAAAGAAGAATTAATACCTATTCTTCTCAAACTATTTCAAAAAGTAGAAGAGGAAAGTAAGCTTTGAAATTCATTCTACAAGGCCATTATTACCCTGACACCAAAACCAGATAGGTACCAAAGACAGATAAAAGATATGAAAGACAGATAAAAAAAGAACTACAGGCTAGTATTTCTGATGGACATAGATGGAAAAATCCTCAACAAAATATTAGCAAACCAGATCCAAAAATACATGAAAAAAACTATCCACCACAATCAAGTGGGATTTATTCCTGGGATGCAAGGGTGGTTCTATATCTGCAAATCAATCAGTGTGATGCATCACAGCAACAAGAGAAAGGGTTAAAAATCATATGATCATTTCAACAAAAGCAGAAAAATCATTTGACAAAGGACAACATCCATCCATGATTAAAAACCCTGAGCAAAATAGGTTTAGAGGGGACATACCTCAAAAATAATAAAGATCACATATGAAAACCCCACAGCAAACATCTTACTAAATGATAAAAATTGAGAGCTTTCCTCTAAGATCAGGAAGAAGACAAAGATGTCCACTCTCACTGCTTTCATTCAACACAGGACTGAAGTCCTAACTGCATTAATCAGAAAAAAATGAAAAAAAGAAAATGCATCCAAATTGGAAAGGAAGAGGTAAAACTTTCACTATTTGCAAATAACATGATGCTTTATAAAATACCCTAAGGACTCCACCAAAAAACCACTAAAACTAATAAACGAACTCCATAAGGTTGTAGGATACAATATCAGTGCACAGAAATCATTTGCATTTCTTTTTTTTTTTTTTACGTTTATTTACTTTGAGAGAGAGAGAGAGAGCAGGTATGCAAATGGGAGAGAGACAGAGAGAGGGAGAGAGAGAATCCCAAGCAGAGTCTTCACTCATCATGGAGCCCAGTGCAGGGTTTGATCTCACCACTGTGATGGATATAAAAGAGTATACTTATGAGGAGCACCAGGCATTTATTATATGAAAGTGTTGAATCCCTATTATTACATACCTGAAGCTGATATAACACTGTAAGTTAACCATACAGGAATTACAAATTAAAAAAGTAAATTCAAAACAAATTTTAAACATATCTAAAAATTAAATAGAAAGACTAGGCTTTGTCCTTATAGTTGCACATTGGTGAATTTGAAATTTTCAAACTAATTTGGGGATTCGAAGGAAGGTAAGAGTAAGATCACCATCAAAATGAACAATAAACTAAGATAAATTAATTTCATGACACATTCTTAGCAGAATGTGCTAAGCACTGAAATTCTTAGTAGCACATTCCAGCTACTAATAACCACTCTGCACAGTTTTCATGCTACTGGCTTTGATGCCTTCTTCTGCATCAGGCTTTCTAACCAGAATTTCACAGGCTGTGCCAGTTACTTTAGGCATTTCCCATGCCAACTCATGGGAAATCAATGCCATACCCAAGATCTTTATTTATATATTTAAGAGACTTCTCTCCATCAATCTTGCTCTTTCGGTCTCTCTGTCCTAAAAATTCTACCAGGGATCATTATTTTTCTTATTCTCAAGTATGATTCAAATGCATTTCAAATCAGGGAAACACCAAGGCTGTGGCCATACCGCTTTCAGGATGGAACAAAGTGGAACAAGAAAGGTCTACTGCAGAAACAGAAGGAGGTTTCATGGGAAAATCTCAGCTGAGTGCCGAGATTATCTCGAGGCACATTACTCGAGAGCTCTCTGCGGGAACAGCAGGCAGTACCAAATGAAACCCGAGTCCCTGTTAGAGGCACCCACGCAAAGAAGGCTATCCGGTGTTCTGCGATGACAGACGGTACCTCACACCTGAGCTGTGTTCAGTGAGAGAAAAGGAGTCAGGATGTGCATCAAGGCTGGAAGGAAGAGGAGGTAGAGGGGAAATAAAACAAAGAGTTGCAGTCACTGGACGGAGTTAATGATTCTAGACAGAGCTATATAAATAGGAGAAGGTGGGGCGCCTGGGTGACTTAGTCGGTTGAGCGTCCGACTTTCGCTTAGGTCATGATCTCGCAGTTCGCAGGTTCGAGCCCAGTGTCGGGCTCTGTGTTGACTGCCAGCTCAGAGCCTGGAGTCTGTTTCAGTCTGTGACTCCCTCTCTCTCTGACCCTCCCCTGCTCACACTGTCTCTCTCTCTCTCTCTCTCTCTCTCTCCTAGAAATAAATAAATAAATAAATTTTAAAAATAAATAGGAGAAGGTGAGAGGCTATGCCCTCTCCTGGAAGGACTTCCCACACCCCTTTGTATCCGTCCAAATCTTCCCCATCTTTCTGTCATTGCTGAGACCCAGTGTCCCTGTAACAACTGCAAGCCACCAACAAACAGTGCCTCTTTGACACCTGATGTCCTTAAGGTCTGCGTCAGTGTTTCCCACCTGGGGGTGATTTGGCCTGCAATGGGGGACACTAAGGACATCTAGAGACCTTTTCCTTGTTACGAACTAGGAGAGTGGGCCGGCACGTCTGGGGTAGAGGACCCCGACGCTTGTAACATCTTCCAACATGCAGGTCAGCACCAGAGCCAAGAGCATCAGAAGTGCTGTGGCTAAGACCTCTGGTTTGCATCACTGTCCTCTGGTCCCAAACCCTCCCGGCCTTGAAAAGTAGTTCCATCTTCTGGGTGTCGGTCCTGACTCTCATTCCAGCTTATACGTATCTTTGGAGCATGGAGCGCACTCCGTACTTCATGCCGTCACCAAGCCCTCTGGCCCAGTGCCTGCATGCAGCAGGGAGGGTGTGTCAAGGGGGGAGAAGACAAAGAAAAACAAACGTGTTCATTTTCCTGAGTCGGAGCTGAAGGAAGTCGCCTCCTGGCAGCGTCATCGTCAAACCTTGCCGGGCACAGAATGCCGTGGGAGAAGCATCATCCCCATCGGAACCCCGAGCGAGGGGTGAGGTGCTTGGGCGATGGGGAGAGCCTGGGAAATGACTAAGAATGAAGAGGTGGGGGCCAGGCTGCAGCATCACATCCAATAATCCGTGAAAGAAAGCACTGAAAAGCGGGCAATTCAATGTTTAAATGATGCTTTTAGACACAATTTTGAAAAAAGTCCTAAGAGCTGCACAAACCAGGTAAAAATTGATATGTGCCTCACAGTGTCCCTGGGCCTCCGTTAGTCCTCTGCCAAGAGCTGAGTGCGGATACAGCTGGGCTTCCTGAGGCTTTTGCTGAGCAGAAATAACATGGAAAGCCTCTCTTTCTTTCCCCTTGCTCTCCCTCTCTTCCCCCCTCTCACCTCCAACTTCTCTCCCTCTCCTTCCCTACCCTCTCTCTCTCCCTGCTCTCTCCCTCTTTTCCTGTCTCCCTCTCTCTCCCCTGCCCCACCTTTTCTCTATCCTCTCCTCCATTCTAATCAGTCCAGAAACAGTACAATCACCTCCACCATAAAGCTTCCAAAGACCCATCCCGCTTCCACTGTGCTTGACTGTAGGTCTCACACTGCTTCAGATGGTGCCAGAGCTGTCGTCCCCCCAGGCTGTGGGCCAGCTCCCTGGTGCTGAGACCATGCATGATGCTTCAGCCCAACACCTACTGCGGTGCTAGGCACATCCTACATGCCTGATAAACAGAAACTGTTGAACTGTTGAACCAGAGAAGACGTGCGCCTCTCCGAGACAAAGACACACCTCGGTGAAAGGGCCAATTCCCAGCCAGCGCACCACAGAAGCTGGGCAGGCTCAGTTCAGGACATCTCAGACACTGCTCAAATGACAAAGTCTGTAAGCTTGAAGGCATTCCCATCTGGGAAAAAGCAGCAGCCGCAACGTTCCCATTCTAGAATGTCCCTACCATCAACTGCATGTAAATTTCTAAGTATTCATTTCCAATAAAGATAAAAGACATTTGATGCAGTCCCTAGATGTTAGTTTTTTCAAAGCAATGTGAATTGCATAGTTCCAAACACACATTTGCCAAGATGTAGCTTTCTTTCTCTCCCTGTTCTTCCTGATGGCGAAAACAAAAACAAAATCTTAAACTGGTCACCCCAGAGTTTTCTCAAGGTAATGTTCTCAGGGATTCAGGTTTAAAGATTTTAGCATTAAAATGTTCTCCCTTGTCTCTCCCTGCCTTGCCTGACTGGGATCAGTGTGAACCTCACAAGTTCCTAGAGGAGAGGGGGAACAGCGAGCCCTCCGCGTGGTCTTGCTCTCTCTCTGTTCAATGCCGGCCTTTGCTCTAAATGTGTCTGCCTCTTCTTGTCTGGCCTTTAGCAGAACAGTACTCCTCCAGTGATGGCCACAGGCTGATCCACAGGATCGCAGAACTCCAGTCAGATAGGTGGCAATGGCAAAGCACTGGGGATCAGCCCATCCCTTGCAGGAACCCTCCTATTTCATCTGCTTCTCCTCCATGGGATCGGCCCTTCTTACACGGGCCTTCTCTCCCCCTCCGGCTCAATGCTGGACTCTGCACACACAGACTCCCTGATGCATTCAAGCTGACTGAAGCCTCTGGGGCATGAACCACCCTGGGCCATTTCCACAGTGCTGCAACATCCCAGAGCATTTGCCCCAAGGAGGCTGCTGTCCCTGCTGGACCACACCCCCAGGACAGTCAACGTTCATCGCCAATCCGTAGGTTTCAAGCAGCCTCCAGCAGCGGGGCCCAGCATACCCATGAGTCACCTGCTTCTGCTTCAAACTCTGCTCCACAGAGCTGTTTTCTCTGTTGGAAGAGGGGACTACAGAAAACAATGAGTAGAGGAATCTATTGAGTCTATTTGCATTCTTCCGATGACCGTCTTTGTTATCTTGATAGCTGGCTTTTGAACCTAGAAATCAAGATTCTGGCAAGCTTATCCATTGATATGTTTCAGACAATTTCATACACCTTAGGGTGACAGGCTACCCTTAACTGGGAGATTATTCATCAGTGTACAAGAAAAACTTACCAAGTATACGATTTTGTGACATTCCAATTCATGTTAGATGAATGGCCAGCTTTTTTAAGTCTACTTCATTGCTCAAAATGTCCCCATTCTCATGATTGACCTGCTTGAGGTCTGCAAATAAAGCTAGCAGACATCCAGGATTCTGAGTTTGTCCCAGTCTTCAGATGGGGAAAGAGAAGCTCTGACGGAAACAAAGACTAATGTCCTGAAGTTTTGGTAACATGACCTAGAGGAGTACGCAGGGCACTGTAGGGCCCTTTAAGCAAAACAGAAGTGCTACATGAGGACATAAGGGGTCCAGAAACGTCACCAAATTGTAAATAACATTCATTTTTTAAATATTTTCTTTGAGAGGGAGAGCAAGCAAGCGTGAGCGGGGGAGGGGCAGAGAGAGGAAGACAGAATCCAAAGCAGACTCTAGGCCCTGAGCTGTCAGCACAGAGCCCAACGTGGGGCTCCAACTCAGTAACTTTTTAAGACAAAACAGCTAGAAGGATATTTTTTTCTGAGCTCCACATTTCCTAGTATTGCTTGAAAACACCTTCTTTATCTATTAGAGTTAAGTGGAGACTCATTGCCCTTCTCCTTCTTTCCTGTCAAGCAAGAGGCTGATGAATCTTACCCTCCTTATCCCAGTGGGGTGTTAAAAGAGTAAAGTGAGCAAACAGATATGAGACACCAAGGTAAAATCAGGAGATTATTAGAAGTCTCCTTGTGAGCGCTCTTTCTGAGGATTTGTAAGGGCTCTGTGTTTCCCTTTCTTGTACTCAGATCCTCACTTTTCATGACTCAGGCAGAAAAAGAGGCAGGGTTCTCCCCTCACTCACTTGGCAACACCTCTGAATCCAAGGGCTGACAGCTGGGCAGGAGGTGACCCCACTGCTCCTTTGAACGCATCTGTTCTCTGAATGATCCTTCCCCAGCTGTCTTCTACGACCTTCCCTCATTATGATTCCCCGCGGATCGTGTGAAGAATTGCCTTAACTAATTCCTTGCCTTTTAGCATTCCTTGCCTTATAACATCTTCAGCCAGAATAGATGCTATATGATGATGAGAAATAATCTCTTCAATCATTTTATTACTTTTATATGAAGACACCAAACATTTCTTGTGGCTGATTGATTCGTTTGGGAAACAAAATAATTAAAAGGCCATTCTCCTTATTCAAGAAAGCAAGTTGTAAAAGTATCAGATAATTTAACTTGCTCGCATTTCACAGCCTCGAAACGGACTCCCAAATCCAGGCCGGTCTCCATTGATGTGAGAGATCGGTTTTTGAAAAGAAGAAACTCATGGTAAGAATGTTTTAAAAGTTGAATCTGATGGACTTATTCACAAATAATTTTATTCAACACCAACTCTGAAAAGTATGCATTATGTAAAGAGGTGGTGGTGGGGAATATAAAGATATTAAGAATAACATGCAAAAGAACTAGTTTTAAATGAAAGCAGTTCTTTTGAATGATAGTTTTAAAACACTTTTCATATATATCTGACTTAATTCTCAAAAATCCATGTTCTGCTCACTATTACTGCCATTTTATAAATGAAAAAATGGAAGCTCACTTTGGCAGACCCTGAACTAAGATCCCAGTTCCTATAACTTCAAACTCCAAACCCTTCTCATTACACAACACTCGGCCTTTTGGTTTACAGTAAATAAGGGTCCCTCAGAGTAGTAAATGCAAAGTGCACTTTGGTTCTTCCAATGAGCAATCACTTCTCACTGGAGTGATCCAAGAAGGTTTAATAGGGTAGGTTGTCATTCTACTTGGTCCCAGAGGAAAGAGGATCTTGATAGTCCTGGGAAGTCCCTGGGAGAATGAGAAACAGATAGCTCTGGGAGAGGGGAGGAGGTGAACAGAAGCACAGAAGTAAAAGGAAGCTAAGTAATTTTAGGGAATAGAAATTAGAGCAGATTGCTATAATATGGAGCCCCTGGAGAAAACAACAAAGGAGCAGTAAATGAAAAGGAGAGGTTGCACAGACCTTATTACTGGGTTGAAGGATTTAGACATTATTTAATGACCAGTATGTGTGTATTTGTGGCAGGGTGGTGATGGTTTTGGATGAAGATGGCATGATTCAGCTTGTGTTTCAGAGAAATTAGAAAGATGGACCTGCAAAGAGAGAAACTGAGGACTGAACAATTGCCAGAGATAGAATAGGAAGAACTCCTATGGATTCAAGGATGAATTAATACAGTGATCATAGGACAGGGGAAGAAAAGGGCAGAGAAATAAGAAACATAATAATTAGAAAATCTAAAAGGCTTAATAATTTACAGAAGGTTGAAGGTGAGAGAATGGAAGTCCTATGGTTCAAGTTGGGCCACTGGAAGACTGATCGATGTCCTAAATATATATGACCTTAAAGAAGAGAGTCTTGCAAAAGCCTGAAGTTTTCTAAGGAAAAAGAAACATAAAATAATAAAAAAGTAAAAACAAGCACTTGTACACTTACTATGTGCCAGGCATCTCTAACTCATGCAATTCTCACAATTTTATGAGCTACACAGGATTATCACACTTGCTATCATGATGAAGACACTGAGGCAAAGAAAGTTAAAACAACCTGTGCCAAGATAAACCAACTGGCAAATGAGGGAGGCAGGGTGGAGGTGCGCCCAGGGAGCCTGGCTCTAGAATCTATGCTCTTGACCATCACGATCTGCTACCCTTCTAAGATAAGCTTGGTTCTGAACATGCTGGCTTCACAGTGTGCTGCGGATGAGGATTCCTGATAAGAAGGTCAAACTTAAGCTCAGAAAGGTAACTGGGAACTAAAGGTGTATATCAGGAAGGCATCTGTGTGGAGGTGACAGCTAGATTGGTGGAGGGGATGAGGACAACGAGGGGTGGGGGCGTGGAGAGGCAGCTGGAAGTGAAGGGGAAGGAGGTTCAGGGATGGAAGAGAAGAGTGAGAACACAAGCTGGAAAAGCAGATATTAAGTGGGTGAAAAAGAAGAGGAACCAAAGAAAGAGAACAGAAGAGTGTAGTCAATTGCAGAAGACCTTCAGGTGAATTTCAAGCATAATCCCAATAAGGTGAAATGTGGAAGATCATTCAGGCAAAGAGCTGACCAGGCAAGGGCTATTGGTAAAGCTGAGTGGGTGACTCTACACAGAGGGGTTGGGTAAAGTTCATGGTTTCATGGTGAGGAGCCAACATGGATCACACTCACACCTGCAGCTTGCAAGTCTACCTATCATCCACTCACTGCCCTCCCCCCAACCAATCCATCAGTGGTACAAAATCAGCTCACAAAGACCCAACAGAGGCTCAATGTTTAAGAGAAAACTCCAGGTACATCTTTTACTTGGCTACGTGAGAAGTCAGAGATACATGGAAAGGCCCCTGAATTCATTCTTTTAGTAAAGTGGTCTTCTTACGTAAATAATTAAACCAAAGTTAATCTGATTAACAACTTATTTTCAAAGTCTGTTTCTTTGTTTTAAATAGAGGAAAGGTCAGCCTCAAGGCAGTGCCACCTCACATCTTTATCTGTGGTCCTCATCTTGGTGCCCTGAAGACCAGCCTCCAGAGACACAGTCGGACATACAGTACTTCCAATGACCGTAGCCATACATATGGACCACTTGCCTTACTCAGCTTTCCGTTCACTGCTGACAGTACTCATCAGACCAAAACAAACATACCTATTAAACATATTATAAATTAGTGTACATGAAGCAATAGACAGAGTAACAGAATAAAGCAGACATGGTCTGGCAGAAGTTTGTCCTAAGCCCATATGCCTAGAATGTATACTTCTAATTTATTCTTCTCACAGTATTTTATATTAACTTCTGAAATGAAAGGAAGTATCATTCTCCTGTTGAATTTATCCTTTTCTTTGTCATAAGAACTTTTATATTTATTCTAGGGG
This sequence comes from Proteles cristata cristata, assembly GCA_017311185.1. NCBI lineage: Eukaryota > Metazoa > Chordata > Mammalia > Carnivora > Hyaenidae > Proteles > Proteles cristata. The sequence continues at coordinate 475,457 of JAESUZ010000367.1, read as the reverse complement.
GGAAAAAGGCATGAGTTGTTAAGTTTCCAGAAACTCTTTGCCACAAATCAAACCTTTGAACCATCCCGACATGGGGGGAAGGCTCATGCATTTCATCGACTTGGGAGCAAGAACACGCACAAATTTAGCTAATCCATTCTGTATGGAATCATGTCAAGTAATCCAGTTGTTTATTCTGAGCAGTCAAGAGGAAAGACTTGTTAAATCTAAAGTAAAAGAGGCGCATGTAAGTGCTTGACTTGGTTTTCTTCAAGATATCTCCAAAGGCTGCAAATTGAACTCTGCCTAAAAGTGCATGTTTGGGCAGCTTTTCCTTACAGCATTTCCCTTCCTTTAAAAAAGCCTATTGATAAAGGAAAAATCACATTTCTGAAGGAATTTTAGCCTTTTCGTCTACCTTTCTTCTTAATCTTTCTAGCCATCTTCCTTCTTTCCACAAAAGAACGTAGGTAGACAAGGCGCTATGTTTACATAAACATGCGTTAGATATACATGTGAACAAAGATACAGGCTGTTCCTAGTGGCCTTTTCCCCAGTGTGACAGGATGTGCTTTGACACTTGCATGCACGGTGTATATACCTCCATAAGAGCTCTTAAGCTACTGGGTGACAGTTCCTGCTGGCTAGAAGTACAAAACCAAGGATGGTTTCTGACCCACTCTGCATTGCCATTACCTACCACAAAATAGCTGCTCTTTTCGTTTCTGGTTGATCAGTGAATGAATACATGAAAGCATGTTCCCAAAACTGCTGTTAACTCTCATGCATATCAGAAACGAATTTCTGCCTCGGGCTTTTGTGCCTTTCTTTTATTTTATTTTATTTCAACTGTAGCTTGAAGATTCAGTGCTCTTATGCCTGAGGCAAAGGTGACTGAAAGTAATCTACTTTATACTCAGAATATTTAAAGGAATTTTATAACACATTAGAAAAAATGGAAAATTATCAAAATAGATGAATGGCATTTTACAGATCACAGTGAATATATGTTCTCCCAAAGACAGAAATACTAAACCCAGATACCTCTGAAATTTGAACTAGGTGGACTTTTCCCTCCCTTCCAACCTTGAGAATTCTCTCAACAAGGAAATAGTAGTTTGTCCTAAGGCCCAGTAGTTCCTTTTAATAATATGACTCTGTAACTTTCAGAATTCTCTGTCTGTAAAATCTATAGGCCAATCTGGAAGTGGATTTCATGTCAAGGTTGAGATCAGGGATTGTATTATTTTGACAGTACCACTTTTCTGTTATATGCCATATTTATTTGAACTACAAAAGGAGGTTAAAACATAATGAACATCATTATGCCTCATCCAAATCTCATAGAGTTTTATGGTATTTTTCTTTCAAAAGAAGCTATAAAACTTAGAGGCATAAGGACTCTTAGAAGCCAAATAGCACAATTTCCATCAATTGTCTGAAATGCTCTGACAACTCCCTGTCAAAGGCTATGTGTCTGGGCTTGAGCACCTCAAATCCAGAAACTCACCATCTTCCAGACAATCCTTGGATCTCTGCAAAGAAGACTTGTGACAAGGTATCAAAGATAAACCTTCCAGAAACATCCACTGATTTGTTAAACTTAGATTTCTGGGGCAATACAGGCTAAAGTTGAGCCCTTCCAAACAAATACTCATACAAATAACTTGTGAGGATTTAAAAGAAAACTTTTTTTTTTCAATCTGATTCTTCCCATTCATTCCTCAGCCCAACATTCAAAGTTCCATCCATCCCTCAAGTAATGTAATCTTGAGTCATTTAACTCTCATGGCCATTTTTATCTGAATACATTCCAAAATGTCCAATGAATTTCATTAGTATTTGGTACCCTTCACTGAATTACTTTCACTATAATTTGAAAAATCCAAAGTAGAGGAAGATGATGACCTTCTTTATTCCGTTAATGGAGGCTCTGGTTTACATACCACATTTTTAGGAGTCATTCACATTGAGATCACTGTTGACTGTTTAAATACATATTGTTACTAAGCCAATAGCCCTCTGATACTTTACTGTATATTTTATTCTAGAACCATGCCAAACTTTACATTTATTTCTATTAAATACCTTTTGTTGTCTTTTTTCTTACCCTCTAACATCTTTCTTTGGCTGAAACTTGAGAAATTTCAACAGTGTGCTATCCTCACATGGGATATATATAGCTTCAATTATCTTTATTCACATCACTGACCAAAAACACTGAACAGCCCCAGGACCATGAATAAAAGTGTGTAGTATGCCCCAAAAACCTTCTTCTGGTTGACATCAGTCTCCCTTTGAGGGTAATAATTCAACCGAGATCTAATCCACCACATAGTATTAGCATCCAGACCACATTTCTCCGCTTTTTCCACAAGGGAAATTGAGAAACATTGTGAAAGGTTTCCACATGCTAAAACTAAAAGAATGTTTTGCCAAAAAACAAGACAGAGAAAAATTTATTATTGTATTACTCACCCTGTGTGTACGGGGTTAAATATTCATATCAACCCAGAACCTGGAATGCGACCTTATTTGGAGATAGGGTCTTTGCACATGCAATCAAGTGAAGATGAGGTCATACTGGGCTCTATAGAATAACTGGTACTCTTATAAACAGACAGAGATTTGGACAGAGATACATACAGAGAGGGAAGATGGCCATGTGAACACAAGTACAGAGAATGGAATTATGCTGCCATGAGCCAAAAATTGCTTGCAACCACCAGAAGATAGAAGAGGCAAGGAAGGAATCTTCCCTAGAGTTTTCAGAGGGAAGGCAGCTGGGCTAACCTTGGATTTATATTCTAGCCTGTAGAATTCTGGGAGAATATATTTGCTTTTATCAAGCCACATAGTTTGTAGTAATTTGTTACAGCAGCTCCTGGAAACTAATACATTGTATATCATATGGAGAATGCTCATTTTCTCCCTTCTACCTGTCCAAATGCTATGGGCACATCAAATATGTCCCTGCCTCAGTCTACTTCAATTCAATATAGATAGATAGATAGATAGATAGATAGATAGATAGATAGATAATAAACAGATAGAGATATATTGATAGAAATATCTATAGTTGTATCTATCTATCTACCTATCTATCTATCTATATCTTTTCATTGTTCAGTCATTGAAATGAGGACTACACAACTTGGCAGCTAGTAATATACTCATTGTAATATTTTACAATTATTTTTGAGTGATACTCTCATACTTCCAATTAGCTTATTATCTTACTGAGGGTAGGATTCATGTTTTGTCTTTTTGTGTAGTTTACAGCATCAAAATTCCATTCTGCCCAGCGTTGCTACACACAACCACACACAACCACACAACCACACACACACACACACACACACACACACACACACACACACACCACTCTAACACTCCTTTCTTTTGACCATGAGAAAACAGGTCTGGAAAAACAAACAATTCAGTTATGATACAGTTGGAATAGTTCATGCTGATAAATAGCATTAGCAAGATGCTATAGACTTTTAAAGAATATGTTACCATAAGTTAATAGAGAGAAAATATGAAGAAAAGTCATATATTTTAAGGAATTTTCACTAATCTAAATGTTAAAGCTAATCTCTTCACTTGTTGGAGAGAATGTTCCCCTTTTTTTTTTTGTTAATGTTTATATATTTATTTAGAGAGAGACAAAGAAGGCATGAATGGGGGAGGGACAGAGAGAGAGAATTGCAAGCAGGCTCTGTGCTATCAGTGCAGAGCCAATTTGGGGCTCAATCTCATGAATCATTAGATCATGACGTGAGCCGAAACCAAGAACCAGATGTTCAAGTGACTGTGCCACACAGGCGCCCAAAGAATATTCATTATAGTATACATTTTTTCTTCTTCTTTCTTCTTTTCTTGGTCATTTGTATTCTCCTAGTCTTAGTTATTTTTTTAACCTAGGATACATGAACGCTCTGTCATAGAAGTGTCTGTAACATGAATATGCGTTCTGTAGTTTGCTTAATATGCAGGCTACTCACTAGGCAAGCAGGAAATCTTGTGATCTGTTAAGCCTACAAAGGGTACTTAAATGAGACCCAGCAGCCTTCCTCTACTCCAGTGTTAAGTTCATGGATCTCACTACGTCCTTTTTTCCATCAGCAGCAATTGTGAAATGCAAAGCGAGTTCATTGGGGACTAGCTTTCATCTCACCCTTCTCCACATTTCACATTGCAAGGAAACTGAAGACCCACATTTCAGTGAGCTGGGCCAGGACCTATTCGTGTGGTGATATCAGAAAACTTACACCCTAGTTTCAGTGTGTATCCTTCCCCGTAATCAATTTCATCAGTGAAAGCCAAGTCATTCTCTGCTGAAAAGTGAGCTGTGATATCTTGTCTGTCTTTTAATGGATCTTTTCCATGGAATGCCACACACAGTCATGTAACAATCATTCAAAGGCACAGCCTTTTTTTTCCCTGCCAAGGTAACACAGTCACTTCACTAACACACTGATTCTTTTAGCTAAACCTTCTTTCCAGAGCTGGGCAAAGAGGGTGACCATATTAGTACCTACCAGCCAGATGGCCTGTGCCTCTAATGATGACTGATGCCAGGCAATCCCACAATCTCAGAGGCCCCAGCCTGACAAAGGAATTATGACTTTTGACTCCTTTTGGGCTAAGGCACCTGTATGGCTCTGCCACTTGATAGTAGGCTAATAGTACTTCTGAGGACAAGTCTTCTTAACCCAAAGGAGTAATAGGAACCTCGAACATTCCTCTTCTAGAACAGAATTGTACATGATCTTCCTTCATACACAATTATACACACAGAGTGATGGGGCAGGGGGCACATGTGCACTGCAAAGAAAATTTAAGGAAGAAACTTAATACAAAAGAAAGGATTCCATTTAGCATTCTTTCAGACAGGTGATCTAGCAAAGGAGGCCTCTGAAACAGCTTCCCACCTCACTCCACAACATTAATATTTCAATTCTCTGAGATGGAGAAGTAAACAGCCAACTGGCCAAATAATAATAATAATGCTTGGCTCAAAAACAACTGCAACCACCTTTCCTTGAGGAGACTGTTTCCCATTTATGCAAGTTTAGGGCACACTGAAGGGCATCCCTGTTCCCAGGACAAGGGGCCATTTGAAGAACCAAAGTGTGAAATACAGCCTATCAAGAGAGCGTTGGTGAATGGAAAAACAACCAAAATTTCTGCAGGCAGTCTGTGAGAAGGGGAATATAGGGTTAGGGGAAGCCTTGATTAAAAGGCATATGTGTCCAAGAAGGAAATCCACTCATGGAGAATAATAACTCTGCTATAAATTTAGACTGATGGCTGCCACTAATGGAATGAGGAAACTCTCACTAGGAAAAGTCATTCACGACCATGCATCTAAGTAGCAGAGGTGGGGCGGGAGGGAGCTGGGGGCCAGCTGATATATCCTTGCCTAGATACGATTCCCCCAAATGGCCCGTATTAAACAATTTCTGAAATGTAAGAGGTGACATGACAGAAGGCTATTAGAGGAAGCAATGTGAAATCAATCTGTCAATTCATTCAGAGCAACACTGAAGCATCAGGAGTCAGAATGCAGAAAAATTAATCAAAGCAAGGCACAGTTTTACATGCTCTCATTGTGTATCCCATAGTCCCAGCACCAAGCCCTACCTTTAAAGGGGGAGAGGGGGGCACCTTTTCTCTGTGTTGTCATCCCCTGGTTTTGGAAGTTGCTGTATTTCAATTTGTACATATACATTTTAGTATAATATATTTATTTGTATCACTAGACAACTGAGCTCCTGGAGGGATCCTCTCCCCTTCACATTTTTCCTCCTGTTCCTAACATTGCTACGTAAATAAATTCAATGTTGAATAAGTAAATTTATACACAAAGCAGGAGGGACCTAAAATCTCCAAATAAAGCATCCAGTAATGAATCAAAAAATAGCTTCAATATCATAGAAAAACAACAGAATTGGAAGGGTTTTTTTTTTTTTAACTTTGGCACCTGTCTCTAAAGGGAAAACAGCAGTCAATTAAATAATATATGATGATTCTTCCTAGCCATCAGCAGTCATCAAACATGATAACTAGAAAATCCTAAAGGCAAAGATTACCAAAATGAATGTATCATCTACCTATTTCAAGATTTATAGAAGTACAGGATAAAAAACACTGTAATCCTCCATCTCTTTAAACCAATCAGCAATTTTAAACTGAACTGCAATAATCTCAGTAGAAGAAAATTTCACCTGATTTAAAGAAACATATTCCGTATAGCATTAATCAAATAGCTCCTCTTTTAATAAGATTTCCTAAGACACTGGTAACAGATGTTGACAAATCCTTATGAACAAAGATGTTTGCTGCTTTTTACAAGGAAGGAAGGAAGGAAGGAAATTCAGTCGGAAACTGACAAAAGACCTGTTCGATGGAATATAATTTAGCCAGTAAAACCATTATTAATTCAAATGTTATAATTGCACTGGAAAAAAATGGGTAAGACTGTGCTCATGAAAACAAGAAATGAGAGATTAAATACCGGGTATGATTTCTAATGAATGAATGGTTGGTTGGACAGAGAGACAGATGGGTGCTCACAAGGAAAGAAGGCCAAGACATCAGGTGAGTTTTCTTTCTCTGAACATTTATAGCTATGTTTGTAAGGAGCAATTTTTTTTTTTTACAAATAGTTTATTGTCAAATTAGTTTCCACATAACACCCAGTGCTCATCCCCACAAGTGTCCTCCTCCATGCCCATCCCCCCTTCCCCCCACATCCATCAGTCCTCAGTTTTTGTCAGCATTCAAGAGTCTCTCATGGTTTGCCTCTCTCCCTTTCCCCCACCATTTCCCCTCTTCTTCTCCCCCTTGTTCCTCAGTTACGTTCCTCCTAATCCTCCTATACGTGCACACATATGATATTTGTCCTTCTCTACCTGACTTATTTCGCTCAGCATAACACCCTCAAGGTCCATCCATGTTGCTACACATGGCAAGATTTCACTGTTTCTCATTGCCATGTAGTATTCTTATTTTCACAATCAGAAACATATTAATGACACAAGGCAAAAATAAAGTTGAAAATAAAATAGGGACACAGGACAGAGTCAGGTTTTGAGAATCATCTCCAGTCACTTTCAAACCCATTATTTATATGTTAGGATTGATCATCTTTTTCTAATTTACCTTAATATTTATCCGAAAACGGCAAATGTTTCTGTTCACTAAATTGCTTTTTTGTTCGTCTACAGTTGTAAATCAGTAAAAGGGACAGTATGTTCATTTGTGGTGACATGACCACAAACTAAGAAATTAGGCACCTATGAATAGACACTAAGAAATTAAGCTAATAGTATTCAAACTTCTCTTTTAAGCTGCACTAAAAAAATAATTTCTCTTTGGGGGTACAGGGTATGTACACTGAGTAATATAATTTAAACAAAATTAGCAACTCTTCCTGTTGTGATTACTATATATAAAGCACTTCTGACTTACTTCAAAATCAGTATTTGGTATAGAATATAGTTCAACAGGCTACTGAATATACTGATAAATATTATGTTTGTTGCCTGAATTAGGTCATCAGGGACAGGTCTTCAGAAGATAAAAAATATTTTGGAAACCTGTATCTGTGATCTAAGCACCTTTGACATGGGCCTATCATTAACACTCCTATCACACCATGTTGTATTTATTAAACATTCATTTGCATCAACATCTGGGTATCAGTGTGGTAGACTGAATCACATACTTGTAAATTCAAGCCCTTCTTTGCCCAAGAAAAGGGGTCTGTTCAGATCTCAGCTTCTGTAGAAAGTGAAGTACTTTTCACATGGCTGAGATTTTTCACACCTATTATACCTATGAAGCCAAGTTAAGTGTAAACATTTGTACATTCTACAAATGGTTCAACATTTCAAGACTGTCTGGATAAACAAGTTATGTGGACCTACATACTTTCAGAATGTTTTCCTTTTCCCTAACTTTTGTTTAACAGGTTCAAATATCTTACCTAGAATTATAAAGGCTTTTTTGTACAACCCAACATAGTCTTTCTATTCTGGTAACCAGTCAAAAATGAAAACAGTGGGATGTTACCTATCATATAGACAAAACATTGGGAAGAATAGTCACATATTTTTATCCGAAAGGCTTGAACTGAGCAAATACGTGGCATGGTACTTAGTTTTGATGTATTATTTTCAGCTTGCATGGAGACATTTTTTGAACAGTGCCGATTTCCTCAGATTGTAAATGCAATTAAGTCTCCACTTGGATCTGATAGAAATGCCAAATAGTAATTTTCAAAAGAGCCTTTCATGGGGACTTCAAAGAGAAAGGTGTAAATACATTTTCTCTGAGAAATATGACAAACAAGATATCTACATCCACTGAACTGCACTGGGTCAGGAGACTGACCACACGCAGAGCAATCCAAGGAGGTATTAAGGCCAGGAAAGCAATCCCAGATCCACAGATGGGCTGCATTCTCAAAGACGTAACGGTCATTATTGACAGCCAAGGCCTTTTGCAGATCAAGTTAATCCACCTCTACGTCTCAGTTTTCAAAAATTACTTCATGACAATTTGTGTCAGTTTTTGTTAAAATACTGGATGCAGCACAGCTCTCTGCTAGCCACAGAATTTTCACTGAGCCTGGATTTGGTTCAAGTAATACCAGAAAAAAAGGGAATTCTTTAAGGAGAGAGTCCAAAGAAAAAGGATCTGCAATTTCCTTGGTATGCTTATAATATCGTAAAGTCTTGAAAATCAAGATACATCATCTGAAGTCTAAGATGACACATGTCCACACCAAGAAAAATGAAATAAAATAAAGTGACATGTTAATATAGTTCATTTTTATTTTGCCCGTATCTAAAATCAAGGTCAATTGTTCAAAATGCCTATATGAATATCAAAATTATGGCTTCTTTCCCTCCTAGGCTTTATTATAACCAATTGGCTTTACTCATCTTCCTGGGACAAATTTTTCAATGTCTTCATTATTATTCAATGTCCACCATCCCATACTGTTACCACTGAAACCTATATATCACATCCATTGCTCAGGAAGTTCTATACCTAGTGGAATAATTATATCTAGAATGTTCTATATGATGATCTTTTTAAATTTGGTCCAAATTACAATCTGTTTCTGCTTTTTTTTTTCTTCTGTGGATTTTTCTGCTTGTACAAATTATGATCAGAAGCTAAAATGCCTTCATGTCCAAATGCTTTTCCACCAGTTCTACCACCACCCACCTCTGAAATAAAGAAAAGACAATATGAAATGAGAGCATAAAGTATTTTTGATGAGTAAGTCCTTGCACTTGAGAAACAAGTTAATTTTTTTCTTTATGGGAAAGCAGAACATAAACTTCTTTTTAATGTTTGAAGTCCTGACAATCAAAAAGCTGCCAAGATAGGATTCACAAACATTAAGTTTTACATCAGCCATGGTTAGATGTAAATAAATTCACCATAAGAATCAGTCAAGGCAATCATGATACTCTACAGAGAAAACCCGACAGACTCCACCAGAAGCCTACTAGAGCTGATTCATGAACTCAGCAAAGTTGCAGGATACAAAATCAACATACAGAAATTGATTGCATTTTTATACACCAACAATGAAGTAACAGAAAGAGAAATCAAGAAACTGATCCCATTCACAATGGCACAAAAACCATAAAATACCTAGGAATAAACCTAACCAAAGATATAAGAGATCTGTATGATAAAAACTACAGAAAACTTATGAAGGAAATGGAAGAAGAAACAAAGAAATGGAAAAACATTCCATGCTCATGGATTGGAAGAATAAATATAGTTAAAATGTCATTACTACCCAAAGCAATCTACACATTCAATGCAATCCCAATCAAAATTTCACCAGCATTCTTCTCAAAATGAGAACAAACTATCCTAAAATTTTTATGGAACCACAAAAGACCCCAAATAGCCAAAGTAATACTGAAGAAGGAAACCAAAACGGGAGGGATCACCATCCCAGACTTCAGCCTCTACTACAAAGCTGTCATCGTCAAGACAGTATGGCATTGGCACAAAAACAGACACATAGACCAATGGAATAGAACAGAGAACTCAGATTTGGACCCAAAAGTGTACAACTAACTAATCTTTGACAAAGCAGGAAAAGAGTGTCCAATGGAAAAAAGACAGCCTCTTTAACAGACGGTGCTGGGAGAACTGGACAGCAACATGCAGAAGAATGAAATTGGACTACTTTCTCACACCATACACAAAAATAAACTCAAAATGGATAAAGGACCTGAATGTGAGACAGGAAACCATCAAAACCCTAGAGGAGAAAGCAGGAAACAACCTTCTTGACCTCAACCGCAGCAACTTCTTACTTGACACATCCCCAAAGGCAAGGGAATTAAGAGCAAAAATGAACTTTTGGGACCTCAACAAGATTAAAAGCTTCTGCATGGCAAAGGGAACAATCCATAAAGCTAATAGACAACGGATAGAATGGGAAAAGATAGTTGCAAATGACATATCAGATAAAGGGCTAGTATCCAAAATCTATAAGGAACTCATCAAACTCCACACCCGAAAAACAAACAATCCTGTGAAGAAATGGGCAGAAGACATGAACAGACACTTCTCCAAAGAGGACATCCAGATGCCCAACAGATACATGAAACGATGCTCAGCATCCCTCCTCATCAGGGAAATAGAAATCAAAACCACACTGAGATACCACCTCATGCCAGTCAGAGTGACTAAAATGAGCAAATCTAGATGCTGGCAAGGATGTGGAGAAATGGGTATCCTCCTACACTGTTGGTGGGAATGTAAATGGGTGCAGCCACTCTGGAAAACAGTGTGGAGATTCCTCAAAAAATTAACACTTGAACTCCCCTATAACCCAGCAATAACACTGCTAGCAATTTACCCTGCTTGGAATACAGGACTGCTGAAGCACAGGGGCACATGGACCCCAGTGTTCATAGCAGCACTCTCAACAATAGCCAAAACATGGAAAGAGCCTAAGTGTCCATCCACGGATGAATGGATCAAGAAGATGTGGTTTATCGATACGATGGAATACTATATGGCAATGAGAAAGAATGAAATCTGGCCATGTGTAGCAACATGGATGGACCTTGAGGGTGTTATGCTGAGCGAAATAAGTCAGGCAGAGAAGGACAAATACCATATGTTTGCATGTATAGGAGGATTAGGAGGAACTTAACGGAGTATCATGGGGGAGAAGAAGGGGGGAAATGGTGGGGGAAAGGGAGGGAGGCAAACCATGAGAGACTCTTGAATGCTGACAAAAACTGAGGACTGATGGATGTGGGGGGGAGGGGGGATGGGCATGGAGGAGGGCACTCGTGGAGATGAGCACTGGGTGTTATATGGAAACCAACTTGACAATAAACTATTTAAAAAAAAGAATCAGTGAAAGCAAAAACACCTCATAACTTCCCCAATCACAGAAGCTGAGAGGAAGCTACAATTCATTACATCAAACAATATCCAAAAGAAAAAACGTTCAGGCTCTGTATTTCCTGAGTGATGGTGTACCATATCTTGTTGGATTCTCTGGACATTTATTGTTTGATGAGCAATGAAATTATCACCTTGTAATCTGAAGTGAGAACTCACAACAAACAAAATAAAGGACAGAATCTTTGGCAGAGACTAAGACTTTTCTATGAAATCTTCATTATTCCATGTGTGCTTCACTAACAGCACCCAATATTAAGGGGTAGCAATGTACCCAACTGTAGAGAACATTTCCTAGAATCCGTCGAGGACAGAAGGAACAACTGAAAAGTAAGCGAGAGCCATTACCCATGCACAGGACTTCCAGGAAAACTCCTTCAGGGTCTCTGGGTTGGCAGATACCTATTTGCTCTCCTCTATCCCTCTTCTTCCTGCCTAGACTCCCATCAGCCACAGTGTGACCTGGGGGGACACTGAAGTGACCTTGAAAATGCAAAAGAATGATGAAACAGAAGATAAAAGGAGTGTAAGTCTCTGACAACATCTGCAAATCACTACTATCAGTGGGGATGCCTCCTCCCAAACTCATGTCACACGGAAGAAAAGTAAATCCTTCTTGGTTAAGTTATGATAGTTTTGATCTCTTGCTTGTAGGTTTACATACCAATTCCTAACTGAGGTAATAGCTTTATTATATGCAAATTTGAAGAAGGCTGCTGACCCCAAATCAGTAATACATGAGTCTTTAGTTGTTCTTCCATAAGTGAGAATAGGTTGTATAAAACAAACACAACTGGTTTTTTTTTTTAATGGTTTCTTCTAGACAGTACATATTTCCTAGATATTCTAAACTAAAGTGAAATAACACTTCCCAGCCAAGGTAAGTGTTAGTTCTACACACATTCCTCTCAGCAGACTTATAAATGTGTTTGCTAAAGTACTCGGGACAGTTCATTAGTGTAACAAGATCTCTGTTTTTAAATTCCTGCACCGTTCAACCAATTCCTTTCATTCACTACTCCAAAGCCATGAACTCAATTTCCCAGAAGCAGCACAAGTAGCAAAGAGACCCCAGGTAAGAGTCGGTGCTTAGGACAAGAACGCATCATATTTCATACAAAAAAAGGAACTTGACTTCCCTAGAGACGTATGTGATGAGAAGAGATATTCCATCTGATAAAGTGGCTCCCGTGTGGCCTGCCTGGAGCCAGGGGAAACTGGATTAAATAGTTTCTGATGGCCTCATCCAGGATCAGATTTCAATGACCTTTATTAACTTCCATTAATCATGTAATCATCTTTCCATTTTGTAACTGAATTTATATCATTTTAAGACAATTGGCTTCTAGGGGCGCCTGGGTGGGCTCAGTTGGTTAAGCGTCCAACTTCAGCTCAGGTCATGATGTGTGGGTTCGAGCCCCGCATCGGGCTCTGTATTGACTGCCAGCTCAGATCCTGGAGCCTGCTTCAGATTCCTTGTCTCCCTCTCTCTCTGACCCTCCCCTGCTCACACTGCCTGCCTCTCTCTCTCTCCCTCTCTTTCTCTCTCTCTCAGAAATAAATACAAAACATTAAAAAAATTAAAAAAAAAAAAAAAAAGACAATGGCTTCTAGGGTCTATAGAGCCAGAGCTACAACATGACCTCAAAGATGCCTTCCTCCCCTTGGTTGAATATCAAACGCTGCCACCAAGAATTATTTTCCACTTGATATGAAGGGAAAGATGTCCACAGAAACACTTATGCCATGGCCAGGGCAGAAAGGCAAAGAGGCCCTAATCTTCATCCTTCAAAATAGGATGCTTCGTAAGTATTCTACAGGTGGCTCAAGGACAAGTGTAAAATGTTTAGGATGGAAAGAAAAATTTTTAAGTAATTACTCTTTATTTTTTTTTTACTTAATAAACTTTATTCTCCTCCCAAATCAAAAAACCTTAGAATGCTTTAACTTCTAGTTCACATGCTAATGCTATTCAGTCATTTTGAACTTCACATATTAAATATTATATTGGTTCATATAGTCTGTGATCGTGTAACATTTCCCCACATAATTTCCCTACACTTTATTTACTCACAACACTTTTGTATCTCAGACCTCTTTGTAATCAGACCTTTTTCTTAAAGTTTACTTAACAGTAAGTAATTACTCTTTAGATACCTTGAAGGAACAACATTTTATGGAAACTATTTCATTCAGGAAAAATAACACTTAACATCAAAAATAGTATGAGTTGCTAAGTGAGAGGAGGTATAAGGCAACTCAGTAAGTCCACTTAATAGCATTTATCTGTGTAAATGGAAAAAAAATACAAAATCCATTCATCAAGGGCCATTTTCCCCCTTCCTATTTTTTAATCTCTTTATTTAGAATGTGAGTAAATCTAAATTCTATTTCCATTTTTCATGCTGTATATAATAATTAGATACAGAAAGAAAATGGCATTCCTTGAAATTTATAACACTTCAGCTAAGAGTTAAGCAGGATTTTCTCTCATGTGTGTGAGTGCACATGCCCTTTTTTTCACCATTTCCTGTGTTCAGTTTTGATGTCAGGCCTCTGTCCCCTCACACTGCAGCCAATAAATCTGTTATGAGCTTGGCTGATATATGCAGCCATGTCTGATGGCTACGTTATAAATTCTGAGTTCCAGGAGTATCAACAAAAATTAGTTGAATTGAAGCTAAATAAACAGAGTTAAAGAGAAACTTTGTTGAGTTTAGAATGGACCTGCCCATCATCACTGGATGAGGTACTGATGGGTACTAGAGGCACATATCCTGGATTAGTAAAAATTTACTATTCCCAGAACAGAAGAAACATGTCTACTATCAATTATGTAGTATTAATCACAAGGAAAACAAGGTCTCTTCCTCACATGAAGGTTCCCATCTCTTCCTCGCCCCAGTTTTATTTTTTTAATGTTTTCTTTTTCCTAAGAAAGAGAGAGAGAGAGAGAGAAAGAGACGAGATGAGACCAGGGGAGGATCAGAGAGAGAGGGAGACACAGAATCTCAAACAGACTCCAGGCTCTGAGCTGTCAGCATAGAGCCCGACACGGAGCTTGAACCCGTGAACCATGAGCTCATGACCTGAGCTGAAGTCAGACGTTTACCAACTGAGCCACCTAGGTGCCCCTCTTCCTTGCCCTAGTTTTAAAGCCATCTCCAGGAGCACCTGGGTGGCTCAGCTGGTTAAGTGTTAAGCATCTGACTTCGGCTCAGGTCATGATCTCATGGTTGGTAGGTTTGAGCCTCGCGTCGGGCTCTGTGCTGACAGCTAGTTCAGAGCCTGGAGCCTGTTTCAGATTCTGTATCTCCCTCTTTCTCAGACCCTCCCCTACTCATGCTGCCCCCCTCTCTCTCTCTCTCTCAGAAATAAAAACTTTAAAAAAGCTTTTAAAGCCATCTCCTAAGTATAAAGGACAATTTAAAAACATGAGGAACATTATACATTAGGCATTTAGATGTTTCAGATGTGCAGAGCCAGGGAAATTCTGAAAAGCCACTATAGCCTGGCTGCTATGGGATCAAAGCAGATGAAGTATAGAATGGGAGGTGGGTCATTCCCGGTCCACACAGCACACGTACCTTCTAAATCTACAATGTGACACCAAGGCCTCAAGATTCTGAGTGTTGCCATTGTCAAATCTACCATGGGGAGAAAATAAACCCACAACAGTTTTTGTGGTATTGTTGCTATTTGCTCCTTCATAAAATCTGTGAAGAAATAACTCCTGGGTATAACGGGACCACAAGAGGAGAGATTGAGGAATGACAAGGAGACTGATAAAAAAAAAAAAATACCAGGATTTGAGAACAGGTACAAACTATTTAAATGGTCAATTCATCAGCGTTGTTACATTGAAATGGGGAAACTATCAGCGGGCCTAGAGAGAATTTAATCTACGCATAGATGTTGAATTAGAAGATCCTTAAAATGGCTTCCTCCAACCACCGTAAACTTTCCTGAGGAAGACAAAAGTCACTCTCCACCTTGTGAAATCCGCACATACATGTATTCCATCTTTGGGGTGTAACAGACTGCCCCAGCTTTGCTTGAACTTTCTGCCAACCTGTATTCTTTCCCCTCTAGTTCTAAAAGCTCATGAAAAGAAGAACTAACACAAAGCCCTCGTCAATAACAGGTGTAGCACCTGACATTAAGTTAAGGAAGGATTCTCTTACTATTTTTCCTCACAAAACCAGACTTCATGTACATTTGTACATTTCTCCCATACTGAGATGTAAGCCCAAGCAAAGCCCAAGGAGTTATGGACTAACAGTTTGTCTCTTTGGCTTATATGAATACATCATTTCTATTGGGTTCCTCTGGGGTCTATCATTGGAGGAGCTAGGGGCCCGTTAGACCAGGCCTCCTGCTCATCAAATCTGCAAACAGACTTCTGGTATTATCTCCAAGTGAAATTACCTATGAATGGAGAGTTACACTAAAGATTGAAGGAATAGCACATGGGTGGTTTAATTTAAGTTGTGCAATGGAAAACTTTTTAATATAGCATAGTTTTCCTTTTTGACACCTCTCAATTTTTTAATAGACAAGTGTCTTCAAAAATTTGAAATGGCCCAGACTCTGTTGATCTTCTAAAGGCCTACAGAGGTATACAAATACATAATAATGAATATCTAATATGTAGATTCAGGAATGTGAAGATTCGTTACATTATGAAGCACTTATAGATGAAATATTACTCACATGTGCATAAATCCATATAGAATGAAAGTAATTTTGCTTCAAATATCGAGTTCAGTATGTGTTTGATCATTCAATATGCTCATAAAGAACATAAAAGATGAGACTTACATGGGAAAGGGAAAAAGTATAAAACTCACATGAGTTCATTTTTCCCTGATCAATCAGGAGGTAGAAAAAATGTGCTATTTTTAACTACTGTTTAGTTGTTTCCATTTGAGACGATATTCGGTCCCTATGGATGGATAAATAAGAGCCTGCTAACTACATTTTCCTCTTTGTAGCCTTTCCAAACTAACAGGGAAATTAGCTCCCACGCATTTGCCATCTAATACAGTTTTGTTCCTAGTCATCCTTTTGGATATTAAGCAAAAGTTCCAAATTGCTCATTTACTGGGCTGACTCACATGTAGTGCTGAAAGAGATCCATAAATGAATTACGATATAGCCGGAGGTCTACTTACAGCTACCTGATTTTAGGATTAATGGCAGAATAAATCTTAAGAGGAAGACCAATATATTTTAATTTGATGCATATTACCTATTTTAGCAATATTTCCTCACACTGTTTTTGCTGTGAATATCTTATTACTAATAAGTATCAAAGGAAGTTCAGAAACATCCACCAATATATTTCATATTACAACTTCAAATTAAATTAAAATTTAATATACACTTTTTAGAATAGAATAATTGTAGCTCATTTACTAACATAACACTTAATATGAGCAGATGCATATGATTATAAAAGCATGAAAGTAAAGCCATTTAACTTTTAACTAGAATTGTCATATATAAACTATAAACTATAACAAAATAATTTTACTTCTTCCTTTAACCAATAGAAATAGCACCCAAATAAATTTATAATACCTATGAAATTTAATCTTGAGAAGACTTACATTGTTAAAAAAAAAAAAACCTGTCTTGTAGTTATTTTTCTACTTTCACCTTTATTTTTCTACTATCACCTTTACAAGATAGCTAATATTTAAAATCTCAAAAAAACTTCAAAATTAAGCCAAAATAAAGGATTTACAATATTTAAGCTAAATGAGCACATTATTTATAATTTTTAGAGAAGAAGTCTACTTCTTCTAATAGAGTAAAATAATACCTATTAAAAACTATTTTTATGAGTTTTTTTTTTTTTAAAGGGTACTTAGCAAGAGAATAAAAGACACAGGGCAGGGAATACAGTCCATGGTATTGTAAGAGTGCTGCATGGTGGCAGATGGTAGCTACACTTAGGGTGAGCACCACATAAGCATAGAGAGGTTGAACCATTCATTATGTTGTACACCTGAAGATAATGTAACATTGTATGCCAAACATAATAAAAAAAATTAAGAAATAAAAAAGAGGAACTTAAGTGACTCTTTCGATGATCCAAAGAAAACTAAAGGATGTTCTTCCTGGATAAGCAGCACAAAACACTAAATTTTATTGCAGCCAAATGGAAATGGGAGGGGGGCCAGTGAACGAAGAGCGGCAGGAGAAGGAGCCTAGTCTTTGGCACTCTTTATGCTGTGCACATTTGGAGGAAAAACCTCCAAATGGGAATGTTAGTTATCTTTGGAAGGTGAAAATATGGAAAACTCGTCCCATTTACCTCTATTTCCTTGTATTTTGATAAGGTGTCTAAATTGAATGGAAATGATCTTTTTTTCCTAGATGTTCTATTTCATTCTTTGTCAAGTCTCCTTGGTCTTTTTAATAGTTTTTGGGTTTTGCTTACATTTTCATGCCTCTCTATTTTAAACAGATTACATTACGAAGGATAAAGCCAGAGCTTGGACAATACAATACAAAGACTGAAAGAACCAGGAGGTTGATAGCGATCTCATCTGTCCAGGTCTCTCTTTGAACATTCAGAGACCCAGGCCCATCCAAGCCATTGCTTCTCCATCCCCTGGGACACCATCAACAAGTGTCCAGTTAAAGCTCGATCGTTTCCCATGTGGGCTCCAGCCAAGACTGAAGAACGAAGAGTGGAGAGAGATACACATCACTTCCACTCACATTGTTATGTGTGGAACCTACTTACATGGTCACTCCTGACTGCACTGTCAACTGAGAATGTAGCCAAGCGAGGTAGCCACAGACTCTCCCTTCCACTTCTATTCCTGTTAAATTGGTGACAATCAATCTTATGGATAACTGGCCATCTCAGCCACAACATGAAACATATAAAGATTTCATATTATGGGCCTCATGTATCCAGTGTCAAAGCCTCCCCAGGTCTGATTTTGCTGTCTGCTATTTCTTCTGATTTCCATGTATCACATCCTATCCCTTTGTGTTTTGTGATTTTTGGCTGGGAGCTCATGTTCGATGGAATCTTATCTATGGGAATGCTTGGAGGCCCAAGCTGAAGTTACATTCTTCCGGGGAAGGAATATATTTGCTTTTGCCTACCAATCCCAAATGATTTTTAACCAAATTATTACGTTCTGGTTAGTCCTCACAGGCAAGTGTCCTGTCAATCTCTTACGGGCAGTGGACTAACACCAGTCCTCGCCACTTGAAGACTGCAGCTTTTGGGAGACACTTGAGTGGGCCCTCCGCTTACCTGCCAGTCACATCGGACTATGAAGCCATTAGAATGGAAGCCAATGGATTGCCAGAGACCCTCAAATGTTGGGTGCCCACTTACTTCCCAAATTCTAATTATTACTTAATTTTTGTTCTCTCCGAATTCTTTGCTTTTGTACCAGCTTTGAAAGACATTTAAAATTATGGGTCTTTTCTTGTTTTACATTTTAATCAGTTAAATTTTAGTTTTCCTTTTGGAAAGATTATCTGGGGTTTCCAGTCTAACGTACCATCAGAGATACAAGTACCAAATATCATTTTGCATGACATACTTACATATGTACACACACACTTATCTATTTATATGCATATATTTTTTAATATAAATATACATTATATATATATGATTTATAAATAAATGACTTAGGGAGATCACTGAGAGAACATAAGAGCTGGAATCACAAGCCTAGAACTTCCCTCCTTAGTCTTATCTGTGTTGTCATTTCTTTGGGGAAATGAAAGAGCAATAGCTATCTATTAAGATTAAGAACATTGCAAATTCTCAAAACTACACTGCCAGTTGGAATTTGGACCAAGAACTCACAAGCTTAAAAACATCCATACGTCAATAGGTACAGAAGTGTTAAAAAGCAATGACTTACAAAGTCTTTTTCTTGATACCTTCCACAGCCTCTGCCCCTGCTGAGCTGGCCCTCCAGTTATTGGTTTCACCTGTGAACCGTTCACCGCCCTGCTGCTGACTTCATCGAATATCTTCTTTGTACTTCCATCTGCATTTTATGTGAACTCTGGTGCGATTAGTTGCTAATATCAACAGTGGTGCACAGCCTAGGAACATTTATTGCTCCCCTGCTTGGCTTAATGTTTCTGACTTGATACCAAAATATTATTAATAGTCACAGGGCACAATAAAAGAAAATTAAGTGTTTATTTTGTTTAGGATTTAGCCACTTTACCTACAGCCTTTTTCCATTACATTTGCACATAAATGTGCATACACTACATTTTTTAAATGCAAATCAGGTTTTAACTTTGCTAATCATATAGTTTCCTTTCTGGGAGTCTTCCAGGCTGGCTTCGGAGTTACTCCTGATGCATGTATATTGTAGCAAATGAAGAAATGGCCATGTGGTAGATGTTTGCCCTTTTGTGATTCATTAGTAGTTGTTTTTGCAGAGCGACTATACTTTAAAATCCAATGGTTCTCCACATATTCCTTTGCAATTCCAGGAGCGTATCTGTTAAATTCCAGCCTGGAGTCAATTGTTCAACTGCAGACCACTTTCTAATACATAGTTAGAAACAATTGCCTTGAAATATAGAATCAAAGACCTGAGAACTACTTCAAGTAAAATATACTGGAATGTTTCAGCATTAAAGGGTCCTCACTTTTCAGCATGAGAAAAAGCCCAAAGATTTGAGATATTTAAGTGGGCATCAAGGTCAACAGAAATGAGTTTACTCCACATTTTCTGCTTTCCCCACCACCTCCTACCTAGCGTTCTTCTAAAAGAATTGTTTGTTCTGCCTTGAAAAGATAAATTAATATTTTACATGGCAAGAACTCTTTTATTCCTTGGTGGGGTATTTCTAACTTGATTTATATGATGGTGTTTAAATGTTTAAAAGCTTTTGTAAGGCAGGGTTTCAATCGATTAAAGAATTCAGTTTCCCTTGAGGTCCCTGCATCAGGTATTATCTCGGAAGGGCTCACTTCTAAAGATTTACAATCCAATCTCCGGCTCCTGTTAACCATATATTTCGCCAAGCATCCCATTGGGCGAAATGTGGGAATTTCAGCACAGCACTGTCACATGGTATGACTGTAAACGGCGCTGTTGAGCCTGTGTTTGGGTCTGCTCTGGGTCATACCAGACTTGGGTCTGCTCACCTGGCAATTTGTATGAGACCTCTGGGACTTCTGGAAGTATCAAAACCTGGGTTCAACACAGGTAATTCTAAGCAGAAAGGCAGCAAATCAGTATCCTGGGAGGATCTGCATACAATGAATGTTAAATGTTCATTCAATGAATGTTAAATCCAAGGTAATTCTGAAAACTGAATAAACAGACTTTTTTTTTCTTCAATATTCCATTTCACCTTTACTACAAAGGCAAGCATGTTACGATGATGGAGATTTTTTTTTTTTTTGGTGAAGAAACACAGTCACAGAAATGTTGGGGGAAGGATTTAGGACATAGACTCAGGTCTACTGGATCCTGTTCCTTCTTCACCGTATTTCTCAGGCAGGAAACGCTGACTCCAAACCGGGCTGTCTTCCCTACAGACGTCCATGCACCTTCACTACCTTCCTCCATAGCATCTTCTCATCACCCTTCAGTGCATGGAGGCTCACCCTTGTCTCGTTGCCTTGGTTTTGAAATCCTATAAAAAAAAACAAACAAAAAAACAGCCACCTACCCCACCACCCCGGCCATCTCCTCCTCCAAAAGTGACCAAGATCAACATAACACAAAGTGTTTTTGAGGACTCTCTTTGGTAGGATGTTTGATTTCACTGTAGTTTTACTAGCAAACCCACTGTAAAATCATATGACTCCCTTCTAACTAATCATTTGTATTCCTGTTTTTTTTTTCTTAATTTTATGCCTGTTTTCAATAGGAAGTTTTTTCACTGCATTGACAGCCTCTCACTTTAAGTGCATCTTTTCCCTTCTTGTCAAAGGACTAGAAGAATCATAGTTACTAAAGTTCCC
The DNA here is from genome assembly GCA_017311185.1 of Proteles cristata cristata. NCBI lineage: Eukaryota > Metazoa > Chordata > Mammalia > Carnivora > Hyaenidae > Proteles > Proteles cristata. Next base: position 454,030 of record JAESUZ010000367.1, on the reverse strand, counting down.
CCAAAGCTTTGCATTCTCCCTAGTCAATGATACTCATCCTGAAAAGGACAAGATCGCAAAAATCCCTTTTGTGAAACACTCCTGTGTACTTGAGCACCCATAATGAACCCTCATCCCTAGTTATCTACTTATTTCAAATTTGGTCTGCCTTCTCAAGGAACCTAGGGTTAGCCATCAGCAGGTTCCAAAATGAGGGAAAGTGAAAAGCCGGGGCGGGGCGGGGGTGGGGGGGACCTGAGTGACTCAACTGGTTAAGTATCAGACTTTTGATTTCAGCTCAGGTCACAATCTCATGGTTCTTGAGTTTGAGCCCTGAGTCAGCTTCCACATTGACAGTGTGGACACTGCTTGCGATTTTCCCTCCTTCTCTCTTTCTCCTCTCTTTCTCTCTCTCCTTCTCTCAAATAAACTTTTTAAAAATTTGCTTTTATTAAAAAAAATCTAGGAAGGAGGGGAAAGGAACCAGACCAGGTGAGGTCAAGTTGTGGTCACTGCGGGGTAAATATTCAGAAAGGTGCCACCTTTGATGACCCCGGTGGTGTTTTACCTGGACCACTGATGTTTCACTTGTACAAACGACATAGCTTCCTCTACTGCTTTTCCATCATATTAAGGTCTGGGTAGGACCAGAGAATTCAGATTTCTAAGAAGTTCCAAAGGGGTGCTGATGATGCTACTCTGAGGACACACTTTGAAAACTACTGGTCTATAAGAGAATAAAGTTTCTAATTGTGCTCATTTTATTTTTTAAATATAATTGTCAGATTAGATTATATACAACATCCAGTGCTCATCTCAAGAAGTGCCCTCCTCCATGCCTGTCATCCACTTTTCCCTCCTCCTCACCCCCTCATCCACCCTCAGTTTGTTCTCTGTTTTTAAGAGTTTCTTGTGGTTTGCCTCTCTCCCTCTCAGATTGTAACGTTTTTTGTCCTTCCCTCCCACCACAGTCTTCTGTTAAGTTTCGCAAGATCCACATATGAGTGAAAACATATGCTATCTGTCTTTCTCTCTGACTTATTTCACTCAGCATAATACCTTCCAGTTCCATCCACATTGCTGCAAATGGCCAGATTTCATTCTTTCTCATTGCCAAGTAGTATTCCATTGTATACACCATAAATCACATTGTCTTTATCCATTCATCAGTTGGAATGGATACAGCCCCAATATGGCTATTGTGGAGAGTGCTGCTACACTCTCATTGGGGTACACATGCCCCTGTGCATCAGCACTCCTGTATCCCTTGGGTAAATTCCTAGTAGCGCTACTGCTGGGTTGTAGGGGAGTTCTATTTTTAATTTTTTGAGGAACCTCCACACTGTTTTCCAGAGCAGCTGCACATTTGAAAATACAGGCTCAGTTTATTCTCCCAGCCTTACTTTGTAGAACGTGTCCTGTGAAATCTACTTTTCTGCCATGCTAAAACAATCAATGCTCAGTCCCTGCCCGCTCTCAGAACTGTCCCTAACTGTGTATGGCTGCCACAAGAGCCCTTATATCCAAGTTTTCTTTCTCTACTGACAATCACTAGAAAATGATAAACTCAAATATGTATCTAGACCATAAAGGTAATAAAAATGCATAAAACCCGAGAAAGACCACATGAAAAGGGTTCTTTAAAGGAACAGCTTCCACCTAGCCCCTATTTATTATCTTCCTGAGGCTAATGCCAAATCTTCAGATTTTTTCAAGAGGCCGGAATTCCATATTTTTAAGCCAAATCTCCTGATTCTTGGATACAGACAATGGATTAAAAAACTTTTAAACCACGAAATTCCATGCTGTCGGGATTCAGCCCGAGGCCCATAAATTTCCAATATATAGTTGCAACTTGGTCTTCTTGAGACTGAGTCCAGTATCTGATGCTTGATGCAACTTCCCTGATATGCTCCCGCAACAACATACTGGCTGTGCACACATGCACGTACAGGCTAAGGTGTACTGTCCCTTCTGTGGACACTTTGCTAAAATCCGTATGAAAGTATTTCTTTTCTTTTTTAAATATGGGTGACATAGTGTGGGTGATGTACAATGCTACTGTATTAGTGTCAGGTGCACAACACAGCGACTTGATGACTCCGTACATTAAGCTACACTCACCACAATGGGACCAGTCACCAGGTAGTGCCACTATGGTTTTATTGACTATGTTCCCCATGCAGCACCTTTCATCCTGTGACTTACCCATTCTAAAAGTTGACACTTCTTAGTCCCCTTGACACATTTTGACTATCTCTCCAACAACTCACTGCCTTCACTACTGCCATTTTGTCCTCTGTATTTTTTATTCTGTTCCTATGTTTTATTTGCTTGTTTTATTAGATTGCATATACCAAAAGCATTTGTTTCAATTAAGCTATTTAAATTAGCATTATTCCCACTACAAAGTGAAAACCTCAGTGGCAAAAACTAGGTCTTATACTTCTTCTATTCTTCTTTCCAAATGTAGTGCGCCCAACAAATATTAATTGAAGGACAGAAGGAAGACCGACTAAGTGAACAAATGAAAGTAAACTCTCCCTTTATGACATGGCATCTAGTATTTTTCCCACATATCATAACTGCCCTTTGTTTGGACTCCTCAGTGACAGGCTATATTTCCCACAATGAAATGCCCATATTTCAGCCGTGCTTTCACCAGATGTACAGAAAATGTTCGTCCAAGTAATCTAATATAAACACTGGAAGTATTTGGATTGAGCAGCATTATCTTGGCCTGTCTTTCAAGGTGGAAATGATGGGTGTGATTCATGACAATGACTAAAAGCATCAGTATTCCCTTATCATAACTCCAGGTAATCTTTCACATGCATGCAATTAATCTCAGCATTTAGAAATAGGAAGGAAGGTTTATACATCAACCCAAGAGCCAGCTGTCTCCCACTGATTTAATCCCAAACAAAAAATAAACAACAACAAAACACAATTTTGTACTGTGTTTGACAGAGAGGAAGTCCAGCCAGAAATTCTTCTTTATCCTCCATCCATGCTTTTATTTTACTTCTAGAGTTGTCCAGACAACTGTGTGTGATTTGAAAGCTGTCATATACAAACCTAAAATGGAATTTAACCAGAGGGTTTCTTCAACCTTAATAGTCTTCCCAAAATGAGAAAATGGTATTGTCACTGGTGCCCATCAATACTAACTTTCAGTGTAAATAAAGCTCCTTGCAGATTGGAATGCAAAGTCAGGTTCCCTTTCGTCTTTTCCTAAGCATTAAAGATAATGGTGATTTTCTTTAATTATAAGATGTAACTTCATAATTTGTAAGGTTTGTTATTAAACAGGGTTCATCAATTCCAGTCAGGCTGCCCTCACACTGGAGAGGCTCAGGCTAGTGTAATGAAAGCTGCCTGTTCTGCAGACAGCATCCTTGAGTTTCCAGAGCCTTTATCAATGGCAGATAAGCCACCAAGCATCATGTGACAGCCCTACATACTGCCTTCTGTGCCTTGACATTTTAGTAGAGAAGCTAATCTGCACACTTTTAATTTATTCTTCATACATCTTTCCCCTAGAGTCAATGATATTAATCAGTATAAAAGAAAAAGAAATTAACAGGTAAAATTATATTTTAAAATGTTTAAATGGAGTGATCCATCTTTAGTTACCATTTTCCATTCATATTGAATATGCTTCATGCTCTCATATAACACATTGATTTTTCTATTATGAATTAATATTTTCTTTAGGAAAATACATCTGATTTCCCGTATCCTCCAACATAAAGTACCTAAATCAATAAGGTAGTTGCTGATGATGCTGTTATAATTACCTCTTCTCTTTCTGAACACTTTCCCATTATGAGCTAGATGTGAGATTGGAATTCACGCTGCAGTCCCCTATTTAAAGTCACCAAGGCTAACCACAACAAAATCTACCCAGCCTTGCTCTGTGCCACTGTTCCTTCCTTCACTTCCTGTTTTGTGGGTGAGCTTGAACACTTTTCCCCAAAGCATATTTTAATCATAATTTCTGTCTCACGGAGAAAACTTAAGGTTGGTTGAAACTAGCCTGGAGATCCATTAAACACTATTCCAAAGCTGTTGAGTAGTATAACCCTAATGTGACTTTCTTAGAGGAGAAAAATGAAGAAGAGAGCATTGCCCTCGATTCCAGGTATTCTGACTTAGTGGCCTGACCAGCTGGCTTCTCCTGTTCTAGGTTCAAGGTCAATGGACTCTGACCATTGCCTTTAACATGCAATTGGAGAGTTGTACCTTCTCCTTCTGATAAAATCTTGGCTGATTTATTACAGCTTGGACATTCTGCTCTAGAAAGACGAAACTGCTTTTGGTACTCTATAACTTTTACATATCTGCCACTTCATAACCAAGTTTTACTTTGACATTTTCATGGCAGTGCTTTCCATAAACACTCTCCTGTTATTCAGGTTCAAGCAGACTCATAGTATACCTTTAAGAGAGAAAGGAGACACAGACCTCTGCAAAAAGGATCAGATATTCACAGCCTGGCTTCAAACTCATTTTTTCTTTCCGGTCTAGCACAAAGAATAACCCCAGCTCCAATCATGCCAGCAATCACCCTGCACTTTATTCATACCAGTAGCTATGTTTGCACTACAACATATATTCCCAATGCATATTTCTGACATGCTGCCTTGTATTTTTTTTCCTGAAACTTTATTGGATAATGAATTCCATAAGGACAATAACCTTTACTTACTTGAAAATGTCCTTCAACGCATGTAAGCACAACCTTAGACTTTAAGTCAGTAACTCCGCCATTTTCTAGTACTGGCACCTTGAGCCTTTCTATCAATCTCTTAAAGGCTTGATGTCTTATCATTAAATGGAGATACCATGCCACTTTCCTCAACAGGCAGGACTGTGTCTGAAGATCAATAAATTATACTGTGCCAGAACACTTTGTAAACTGCCAAGGCCGTACAGATGCTTTAACAATTATACTAATAAATACTGCTGACACTTAAACCAGGATATATTTAAAATAAGACACACAGAACAGTGGTTTCACCACTATAAATATAAATATGAACAAATATACACATGGTTTCACTATAGCCAACTAAAATGTGTTTTTCAGTGTTGTACATTTTTTATTTTATTTATTTATTCATGTATTTAATTATTTATAGAAGAGTACAGGAGCGGGAGAGAGAGAGAGAGAGAATCTTAACCAGGCTCCATGTAGTATGGAGCCCAAAATGGGGCTCGATCCCACGACCCTTGGATCATGGCCTATGCTGAAATCAAGAGTTATACATTAAACCCACTGAGCCACCCAGGCACTCCTAAAAGGCATTTCAAGTTGTTGTCTTCGCTTATATTCTTGTGAAGAAGCTGGAGACTTAAACACAAAAGTGTAAGGATTAGGAAGCACTAGAAATGTGTAAAGTAGACTTGGCCTATGATTTTGTTAAGGCATGCTGAGTGCTGCAGCCAATGGGGAAACCCACGTCTTGTCTACAGTAGGAGCTGACACTGGGTTCAGTTCACTGTGCCCTGCAGAAAGGTGGACAAATATTTCAAGAGAAGGAGCAATCCATATTTTTATAAGTCAAATATCTAGAGTTTTAAATTGTTGGTTTTTAATTCACTTCTTAAAATACATGTAAAATGGTTAAGTAGAAATATATATCCATTAATGGAAATGCCCCATGGTTTACAAGAATTTGCAACCTCTAGTGCAAGGTTTACAACAACTGACTTTGTATGAATAATCAACAAGTATTAATGAGCCCTAGTGAGAACTAATTTTGAACAAAGTTTTTTTTTTTGAAATATCCAAACAAGTATAAAGTATGGTCTTTGCTATCAAAGCAGAGGAACTATTAATTATTAAATGCCTATGATCTATTAAGTTCCTTTGCATAGGTAATGAGTTCATATGAATGTAATCCTTAAGGAGATTACTACCATACTCATTTTACTGATGATATAACCAAGGGAGACTATGACATAAGTATTAAGTGATATAATAATAATTTTAACTCAGTTCTGACTATTGCTAAAAATCATGTTTCTCTGCCAGGGAAGGGAATGGAATCAAACACTGAAGATCTAAAGAATAACTGAAGTTTAAGATAGGTGCGGGGGGTTGGAGGGCGGGCACTATGATACAACTTCAAAGAAAAGAACACTGGTGAGGAATAAGTCACTCTGAAAGATGTGATGGAGGATGTGGGCCTTGGGTTAGTTAAGATTTAGATAAATTGAGAAGTAGAAGAAATAGTGTGAATGAAAGCTTATGTATGAGTGACTTACCAGGTTCTAATAAATCCTCTCTCAAAAAAAAAAAAAAAAAACCCACCAGAAACTAACAAAAAAACAAGGGAAAAAAACCACTTCCACCTCCAGTTAAGGAATATCTACTGATTTTGCTTGCCTCTGTGTTCCTTCATCTTTGGGTAATAGTACCTTCTTGCCGTCTTTCCTTTGGGAACCATCCAGTCCTTATGTCTTACAGCTTAACTAATGCAGTCACGAGAGCCCCCTGTACAAGAGCCATCTCACACTTTGTCCAGCCGAATCTGGAAGTGAAAGGGAGTTAACCCCACGGAGGCAATACAGGACTCCCCGGGCCCTTCAATCCCTTGGAAAGACAGTTCTGCTCTCCAGGAGGTACCAGATAGACTGAGTACCAGTTACCCAAAGCAGTGGCCAAATCAATATCCTCATCGTCTTCCCCTCCTCAGCATCACTCTTGCCTGTTCCTTTGTCTTGCTTCCTACAGTCACTTCGCAAATGAACTACCTGTTCCACATCCTTGACTTAGGGCTCTGCCTTGGGGGAAGCTCTAGGACAGTTCTTCATGCCGAGATCCCCAAACGGCCCTTTGTCCATCTTTCTAAAGGCAAGATTATTCAGCTTTTATTTTGCTACTGACCTATCCTCTACTTTAATAACTTCCTTGCTTCACATATATCAGCTGCTGCCCATTTCTGTTTCTTGCCACCAAAGAGCCCTAAATGATTCACAGCTTCATTTCAAGTGGACCCATACTACACCCTTGGATAATAGAGAGAAAGTTAGATATACCTACAAATATGCAAGCCTTGCTGAAGATCTGTGTGGCTGCTGTTGCTTTAGATGGCAAGAAACTCTGAAACATCAGACGACATTATTAAATGGCTCTTAAAAAGTAAACATTGCAGGTGAGCTTTATAGTTATCTGGCAGTGAGTGATTCCCGGTGTGTCTGCCAATGTCCACACCCGGCATGGTAAAGTGTTGAAATCCAAGGCTTCCTTGATAACTGCCAGGTCATTTAAAACTGAGATACCATATGGTTTTATACCTTTTCTATTAGTTCACCTATGATCTCTCTGAAATCATTACCTTTTGTTGTTTCTCACTCTTGTGGCAGAGTAATCCTTGGAGGAAAATATAAATTATCTCCTACTTCTCCAGGTGAGGAAATGGAGAAGAGATGCAAGATTCAAACTCACATCTCTTGGTTTTTCAAGTTACTCTTTATCCACTGAATCATTCAGCTTTCCATTGCCACTTCAATTAAATGGGTTAGATTCCTACAAAGGCCAAGTGTATCTATAATCCATCTATCTCCCCACCTACAAACCTATCTATAATCTCCCTTCCTTCCTTCTGTCCGTCCATCCATCTTTCCTTCCTTCCAATCATCTATTGTTCTATTTAATTACTAAGCGACTCCAAATACAAGTATAGCCCTGAAGAGTGGCCATTTTTCAAAAATCTGCATCTGAAATTGCAAAGGGAAAACCCACATTATTACAGTGCATCTGGTACTTGTTAATTCTTAATCTGTTGTATCTTTCACTGTCATTTGTCCAGATGCAAGAGTCTATCTCATAAGTTAATATTTTACATAAACTACACTAAAGAATTGTTGAAACCGAGTTGAAACTCCTTGGCCCCGAGCACTCTTTCTATACAGGAGCTGTCTATGTCTGGCTGACTAAATGCCAAGATCATAAAAATCCACTGACTAAGAAATTTGCAAATGAGTCCAAGATTCTCCCCAAGTACATGGGGGTATGTGTGTTTCATACCCTGTTGGGTTTATAAAAGAAAAAGAAAATGCCAAGAAAACTCCAGCATGTTGCTAAAACTTAATAAATTTTTGTGAACTTTGTTAATATACTACAAAGAAATAGGCCTTTTATCTCCTAAAATAGAGTCCAGGACAATGGATTTGCTTTTGAACAATGAGCTCAAAAATAGAACTTGCCGTTTGGAAAGTTTCTCGAGATTTTCTAGACTAGTGGTTTCTAAATGTAGCTCATCATTAGAATTGCCCATGGGGCTTTAATAAAGAAGATGATTCCAGGATCCCACCCTAAAACTACTGAAGCAGAATGCCTGGCAGGTGGGACCAGGCTTCCTGGTGATTCTGACATTCAGCCAGGTTTGAAAACCATGACTAGAGCCTAGAGTCTGAACATTAAATATTGCCTTAGCAGTTAAAATTTTAGTGCCTGTGATTATAATTTTATTATATTAATTTCCTTTGGATTTATATTTTGGAAGAAAACCCTGGATGGGAAATCATTTGGCCATTATTTTATCCAAAGTCTCTATTTTGAAAAGGCCCTTCGAAAAGTTTAAAGAGATGTTCAAGTGGTAGGTTTCTCTGCCAGTATCCTGATTCTTTACTGCTGTAGTGCTCTAGCTCTGTCAGAACTATACCTCTGAAGAATGAAGACAGGCCTGCAGGGAAGATGGGAAGTTATTTCTATCCTGGCTGAATCATCAGGGTTGAGTCAGAAAGCTGGAAAGGACCAGAAAAGACAATCTGGCTTAGTCTCTGTCTTGATGTGGTTGTGATTTGCTTCTAAGAATTTCAAGGCAGGGAGAGTTCACTGCTGGTGTTTCAATGTCCCAACACTGAGCACATCCTTCCTTAGGGCCACTTCGTGCTGGTACCAAGCCAGCATCCCTTGATCCCCAGTGCAGGGGTTTTTCTATCCCTCCCTAATTTAATCCCTAAAACCGAAGACCTACACTTAAAATAACATGAGATGGGGTGCCTGGTGTCTCAATTAGTTAAGTACCAACTCTGAAATTCAGTTATGGTCATGATCTCCTAGTTTGTAAGCTCCAGCCCTGCATCGGGCTCTGCTTGGGATTCTCTCTTTGCCCCTCCCCTGCTGGTGTGCTTGGGTGCACATTCTCTCTCTCCCTCCTCTCTCTCTCAAAATAAATAAATAAACTAAAAAAATAAAGTAACATGAAAGGATGGACTATAATATCGAGAGGAGCATGGGACAATAAAGAGAACAATAAATTGAGTCAAAAACCGGAGACAGAGGTCCCAAGGTGGCCACTAACAGAATGTGCAAATCAGGCCAGTCATCACTAATCTTCATCTTTAAAAAGAAGAAGTCAAGCCGGTTTGGGCTTGATGTTGTGTGTGTCTCTCATTCTATCATCCATTTATTTCCTTGTGGATGTCTTCAATTGCCTCAATGAAGTTTCAGGGAGCTGTGTGCTGGGTAAAAGTAGGGAATAAGAGGGGCGCTTGGGTGGCTTAGTCGGCTGAGTGTCCAACCTTCGCTTAGGTCATGATCTCGCGGTTTGTGGGTTCGGGCCCCGCGTCGGGCTCTGTGCTGACTGCCAGCTCAGAGCCTGGAGCCTGTTTCAGTCTGTGACTCCCTCTCTCTCTGACCCTCCCCTGCTCACGCTGTCCTCTCTCTCTCTCCTAGAAATAAAATATTAAAAAAAAAAAAAGTAGGGAATAAGACAAACATGTTCTCTGATGACAAATAGCTTAAGGTCATAAGGAAAACATATAAGTAATAAACAAACAATAACTATGTAATTGCATTAATATCATTTCTGTGGATGAAAAGAAAAGTGTTGAAGCAGCCCAAAGGAGCCACTGAGGCCGGACTCTTCCCTCCTCTGGACAGCACACCTGGCCCTCTAAATCACTGCAGTGTAGAAAGGCAGATGGCTGGCGTGTTCCAGGAATTCTGCAGTTGGACTGGTTTACCCATTAGCATGGAACTGATCAATCTTATTAGATTTTGGCAGCTTCTAGAAGACCATATTGGTGAGGAAGGGTCTGTGTTTGCTTGCCCAACTATATAAACACTTCCAAGAAAATCAATAATGTGTCCAAACTTTAGAGGCCAAACGGACTGGCTCCAGTGTCAGCATTATCACTGGCTAGGAATAAGTGACAAGGTCAAAGTCATAAATTTTGGCCCATTAGCATTTGCTTAAATAAAGTATCTCAAGTCCACAAAATAAACTGTTAACATTGGCTCTCCTCCCAAGCAAGAACTGAATCTAAAGGAACCAATAATATATGGATACCTTGGTCAAGTTTATCACGAGTAATGGAAAACATCTTTTGTGGTATCTCCTTTGAGGAATACTGAAGCGGAGGCTTTGCCTCGTATCAATAAGCTCTATTAACAGGCTGCTACTTTACACTAGGAAATTTGTTACATAAGTTTCCAGAATGCCTTCAGGTCAGTTGCCACAAATGATGTACCCAACAAATCCGTAAGGCAGATGGAATGATTTGTGATGTCACTTGCCTATCCGAAAGAAGAAAACTATGAGGGGAATGAATCACTTCTAAGTCATGTAGCGAATTGGAAAACATGCACACATGTATATGTGTGTGCACATGCATGCACCCATGTGTGTGCACATGCTCAGACCACAAAACTGAGTCTATACCAAAGGACTGCCATGTGGACACTGGCAGTCACAAAGCCATAAAAAGAACAGAGTACATGGAAGAGAATACATAACTAGACTACAAAGAGAACAGAGTACAGCTAGCCTTTGGATGTCCCCTAAGATTCCACTCTACTCTTTCTTAAGAAGCCGAGTTGCCAGTGAATCTACTGGAAATGCCAACATAGGTAAATATCACATGCCTTGTTTCCTTGTTTGTTTTTAAAGAAAAAAGATGTCAAGTAAAACACCCCAGTTACTGGTTTAATTTCACCTGAAAACTTTCACTATTATTATTGGTGTTAGCAGGCGCATCACTATCATTTTTAGTATTATTTTGAGATGGAAACTCAAACTCCAACAGTGTGAAGCTGGCCATGTGACACGGTGACAAACACTCTGTCCCCTGAGATACCATTCTTCATGCTTTTACTTGCTATTTAAAGTATGGGGCCCCTGGGTGGCTCAGTTGGTTAAGTGTCTAACTTCAGCTGAGGTCATGATTTCACAGTTCACAGGCTTGAGCCTCACATCGGGCTCTGTGCTGACAGCTCAGACCCTGGTTCCTGCGTCAGCTTCTGTGTCTCCGTCTCTCTCTTGCCCTTCCCTGCTCATGCTCTGTTTCTCTCTCTCTCTCTCAAAAATAAATGAACATTAAAAAAATTAAAGCATGAAAGCTCCTAAACATACGGTCTGAAACAAAACCAGAGACTATAGATGGGTTAGCATTCAACTACATACATGGGAATAACAGAATAACAGACTCTGGTACAGTCAGCTGAACTGACCTCATTAGGTTATCAGAAATTTTCATTCTATGACAGACTGAGTAGTGAACTTTTAAAAATATCTTTTCCTCACAGCAATCGTGCAAAAAGCCAACAGTATGATGTAGCTAACTAGAGTCCAGCATTATGAAGTGCTTCTTACTGTTTTTGTTCTGATAAAAACAATTAGTAACCTATTGCTGAGAATCACTGATGGACACCAGTTCATTCAATGGGGCAAAGTGTTTCCTGTGATGCAGTCTTCCCACGCTTTTGCACAAGGGCAGTCATTGGCTGAGGCTTTCTTTGGGGGAGACAAGCCCTTGAAGAAACAATAACTCCAGATTTTCTGAACTGCACCCTGGAAAACACAGCCCAGCCTGCTGGGGGAGGTTGGGGGGGGCGGGGGTGGCGGTAAAAGGCAGTGCCAGTCCTGCATCTTTGAAAGCATGGCTTAAAAATAGCCCATAGCACTTTCCTGTTTGGAGGACTCAGTAACAGCTGTTCATAGCCTGCATTTCTTTCATACTTCCCTCCCCACCACAAAGAAAATACAAAGTAGCACTGGCTATAGGAATGGACATTATTCAACAATAATGTGCTTTCAACAATAGCACAGGAAGAGTCACAGACACAATGGAGGGAAAATGGGGAAAACTTAGGAGGAGCAGAGAGAGTAGGGAAGAGATACTTTGAAACAATGAGAAATTTAAAATAAGCAGGAAGGCAAGAAAGAAAGGACAGGATTTGAAAGGTTGCTTCTGAGAGGTGATATGGTAGTGTGACAAAGAGCACTGTGGTGGGAATTCTAAAAATCAGAGTGTCTGTTAGCTCTGTAGCTAATTAGCCATGCTTTCTTGGGCACGCTCCTATGTATCTCCATGTCTCTTTCCTAAAATGGGCAGAGGGTGGAGGAAACAGAACCAGTCATCCTCCAAAAATCCCCTCTAATTCTGAAAATGGGGGATGGTATGCACATGGCCTATGGACAGCCAAGGAATTGGGAGAAACACTGGATTTACTTTCCAAAGATGCAACGTCTAGTCCCCTACAGAAGAGCATTAAGGAGTTCAAAGATGAGGCAAACTGAAGCATACCCAGCTTCCGGGCCACCTGTTTCCACCATCCCAGGAGGGCTGCTTAATGGACACTGAGAAAGCAGTCCTTACTCCCCATGTTATGGTGGCAACGCCCAGGGAGCCGCATGGCCCAGAACCCACATACACAAAATTCCTTCCCGTCTTCCATGGCTCCTTGAAGTTTCTATCCCAAGGTTCATGAAGCCAAGATGGCAGAGTGCATGGCCTTCGACTAGAGGACCTATGTCAGGTGCTGAGCAGATAGAGAATAACAGGTAAAGAACACAGGTACTGGAGTCAAACAGGCTTGCATTCTCAGTTCTGCTGAATACAGATCCACGACCTCTGCTAAATATCTTAACACTTCTCTGATTTTCAATTGTCATTTTCTTTTTAATTTCTACAAATGGGCTCAGAAATGCAGTTATCAAAGCGCATGCCACAGGGTAAGCTCTCAATATACATCGCTTGCTATTATTTGCTAACATGATTTTCGTGGAGTGCTTTGCTTACTTTGGAGAAATGTCCTTTGACTTTCTGAATTGCCCTGTCATCTTTGATGAAAACAAAACAAAGAACCTTCTAGTATGGGATGGCCAAGTAGCAGTGGATCACATATTGACTACAGCTTTACGAAGCCTGCAAACACGAGTCTGTAAGTTCCTAACGTGAACTACTTAGTAAGTAACTCTAAGCACTTAAAAGCAGGACTCCAATTCTGTAGATGGGGTTCCACTGGTCAACAAATGTAAAGTCTTACAGCCAGCAGAGATTTGCTGAGCGTTTCCCTTATGCTCACCCCTCCCATCAAGAGAAAAGACACAGGAAGTCTCCATTTGGGCAGTCTTACAAGATAGAGTATTTCTTCTAGCTCTCTTGCAGTTGGACCGTGCTGAGAAATCACCCAAAAATAAATGCAAGGTATAGGCCTATGTGCCTTTCTGAAGTTAAGACTGGCTTCAATGTTAGTTTTTATGTAGACATGGGGTTAGAACACCTGAAAAGGCCCCTAAGGGACAAATCATCTTAACTAAGAGAAGAACCCTCTGAGAAACTAGTTAATATGGATCTGAAACTGAAAAATGGGTGACATAATGGACCTTTCTTGGCAGAATCGGGAGAAGAGACAATCCTCCACCAGAAGGATTCATGAGAGTTTCTGTATAAAAGCCAGGCTCTGACAGAACTGCATTTCCTAGATTTTTCTTTTCTTTTTTTTTTTTTTTTACTTCTAACACACTGATACAGTCTTCTTACAGCAAAATAGAATCACAGAATTTTAAGATAGCAAGAAACTATACAGAATGTTTATTTGAAACCCTTTATTTTATTTGCCCAAGTAATTAATTACTTGTCTGTACTTTCAAGTGGATCCCAAATGACCTAAATCTCAGCCCAGTAAAATCACATGCAACATGTGGCTTAGTCATTATTTTTTATTTTTATTTTTTGATGGGCACGAAGTAAATCTGTCTAGATGTCTAAGCTCCTAAACACTGGAGCCTTCAATCTGAAATGGACATGGTGGCAGCTATATGCCTAAGGACCAGCCAAAGAAAACAGAACACCCAGAAACCCAGAGATTCAATCTGATGAAAATTGCGATCACTCTTGGCAAACCTATGGTTTCAGTTTCACATGGAACACTGGCCAGGCTCCAAAGGGAGATTTCTAGGGTGCAAGGTAAAGATGGTTGTGGAGGAGACTGGGAGAAAACAGGCCCAGGATGCTGGCAGAATAAGAGCCACAGGGTCTGAGAGACAGGGTGCCAGTCTGACAAAAGGTCAAGGACCTCCCTTTGGCAATTTTGTCCTTTTTGATGTAACAGTTTCCCTAATGTCCAAGTTAGGAGCATTCATGACAAAGCTCCCTCTGCCCAGTATCACGGATTGAAACCCTGGATCTGTGTATGACCCAGACATGGCAATGACCCTTACTACCACGTCCTGAGTGGAGTCTCTCTAGAATGTAGGTCCCCAGGAAGGCCAAGAGAGGGCCATGGAGAGTAGCTAAATGCAAGTTTCTCTAGCTCCCTCCCTAGAGAGCACCTATTTTCAGGTGATTCAGAAAGCAACATAAGGGAATCCTGTCAACACTCAGATTACTCAGGCCCACTCAGTGAGCAGTTAATATCTTCCCATGACAATAATAGTGTGTGAAGAACAGTGCAAGAGAATCATCAAGGTTATGACTGAATCTAGGAGTATCTCTAAGTAAATACATCCAGGTAAGAATGAGGAAGGAGGGCAATGGCCAAAGGCAAAAATGAAATCCTCCATCGAAAATTCAAAACGCAATCTCTATGACAGAGTGTGTTCTATACTGTCAGCATAATGAAGACAAGGTCTAGAGCCAAGAGACTAGGGTTTGCTCAGAAGGAATGTCAAGTGAGGACAGAGAGAAAAAGGCACCTTATGTATCCTCATTCAGCATTAGGCAAGTATTTTTAATACCACTGGACATAACCAGTGAGACCCAGGCAAACAGAATTGACAGAGCTGACTATGAAGTTTTTGGTGCCTGATTCCAAGAATATGTTCCTTTTTAGCCAAGTCTTCCTTGTGGACTCAACCTCTAGCTGTTTGCTTTGCATTCACTAAGTTTGTTATGTGTTGTATGATTTCTCTCAAGAGCTAGGAGATTTCCTGAAGAAGAGGCCTAATGTAGGCCTATTCACTTTTCCAAAAGACCCAGAAGAACCTTCAGGGGAAACACTACAATGGGAAAATGGGAAAAGAGTGCAATTTGATATTGACAGAGAACATGAGAAATTCTCAAACTCAGCTCACATTCACCTAAGGTTTTGTATCTATCTAGTTCAATATTCATTCAAAGATTTGTGGATTCATGAATTAATTTATTCAATAAATATTGGATGTCTGTAACACCAGACCCTGTTAAGGTACCAGAGAATTCGTAATAAAAAGCTGCTCTTGTGTAGTGTGCCACCCGGCCTGGGAGGTGGACAATATACACGCAGATGAGTGTATTTGTGAGTAATACAAGTAATAAGTGCAACCATAAGCAGAGATCCCTGTAAAGTGAGGCAGGGAGTTTTGGCACGAGGTGGAAGATTAGTGAACCTCATCTCGGAGGCGAGCAGAGTTTAAGGGGCCTCAAGATGACCAACAGATCCAAAGACAAATGGGCCGGATTAAGGTGGAAACAAGAGACAACGTAATTAGTTACCCCTGGAGCTCCCATTTTCCTGAAGGCTTTCAGTAAGACCTTCCCAGCCACTCCAGGCCAGGATGCTTGCTCTATTCTGTGACCCTATACCTATTCTGACTCTACATGATTTCTGCTCCACCAGCGTTGGGTACTAGATCTAATTTTTGTGTGTAGGGCCATGTCATCTCTGGAGAGACCCTGGGTTAAAATATAGCCTTCGGAGTCAGGAAAGAGGTGAATTCTAATTCCAGCCCACCACTCACTTGTAAACTAATTTCTCAACCTCTACTATAAATGGGATGATAGTGCTAGTTCCTACCTTACCATATAGTTGTAAAGAGGGTACGGCACACAAAGAGTGCTCAGTAATGGGAGTTGCTATTCGCAGATGTGTCAGTTCTTATGCAAAGGGGCTATGCCTTTGATTTTCAGTTATGTCTCAAGTACCTATAACACAGTATGTTCCCTTTCAGTGGTCTGTGAAAATGGCCTAACCTGCTACCCAAAGCACTGTCTTTGGAATCATCAAGGATAGTTTTCTTTACAGATTCTATTATTTACTAGTTATATTACCAAGAACAATGGTTCTTTAACTGCCCCAAGCCTGTTTTCTCATCTATTCAATAGGAATGATCATACCAACCTCACACGGGTGTTAGCTATAACGCACAAGATAATATATGGAAATTTGAAAGCATTTCCTGACCTAAACTTCTGGTTCTGTACCTCATAACTCTTGCTGATTTAAAGCAAAGTCCAGTTATGTGAATCCACAACATTTTAAAAAGGGAATTCACACACTGAGTACCTTTCTCACAAATCTTCCTGGACTGGAAGACCAGGGTATGGTCAGATCCATCTAGCTTGCCTCAAACCAAAGTCACAGAAGAGGGCCAATGTTTAAGGTATATGTGACTCAGCTCATGGTTATCGGAATCCCATGTATTTCTTTCCAAGGTGAGGGTCATTGACGGTCTCTGCACTGGTAAATATGACAAACTGCTTTGTATTTCTTTCATATTCTACATAAGTCATGTGATATCATAAATATCTCACCAAGTAGCAGTACAAAGCTGAGTGTAGCTAGGGAAGGTCACCACACCCTAAAAGACATGTCCAACAACTGTATGAAATTCTAAATAGTACTCTGACCTTGATGGGATTTATATTTTATTGATATGTTTCAATGTGTTGTGGATAGATATAAAGCAGTCAAAGAAAAAGTAGACACGAATGCCAGTACAGGTCCGTAGGGCAAGAAGAAACCAGAATGAGCATGGGGAAAGAAAAAATAGCTTGAAAGAAACAATTACAATTAGCCAATGACCAAATATCTCCATACTATTCTTGTTCAAGACTCTTACATTATCCTCATGACGACTTTGGTAAGCTTATAAAATCCAGTGACAGTATGAACATTACTGAAATATTTTGTAAACCCAATCTGTAGACATCATGAGAACAAGAAATTTCATCCATTTTGTTTACTGATGTTGATTTGCACAAGTTGGTACTCAATAAATAGTAATAAAAAAAATGAGTGAATGGATGAAAATCTTGTTCAGGGGTTTCCTGCTGGATTCCTGGTGTATTTTATATTGCCGTTACACTGCAGTTTGTGTTCATCATGTTCCTTTCACAAACTATAACTTTCCACTGATTATTTTCTATAGCTGACTTACCTATTCACTTATAGTACAGAAAAGAGTAATAGAGCAAATTGGGCAGTACTGTCAAAAGAAAAGTGAGTGTAATGAATAAATGATGAGATCAAGTTCAGGCAAAAAGACAGGGGGGATCCAGAGGGTCTAAGCCCAGCCAGCTCCCCATGCTCCATCACCTGAAGACCTCTCTGCTCACTTTCTGGGAAGTAATACAGCAGAGAAATAGAGGTCAAGTTGTTCTTCCATGGCCAAGAATTCATTCTATCAGGGAAGGATGAGTTTATGAGAATAGGCTGGTAGTTCTGTGGCTTATTCTATGTGACATACACTCTTTAGGTTGGCCTTTCTATTAAGACATGATGCCACCATAATGCATAATCCACCCCCTCTGACATGGGTGATAAGAGGGCCATATAGGGCCCCTTTCCATTCCTTTTTACCATTAGAGAGACCTCTGCAACTTGAGACTGATTCTTCATTGTACGTTAACTGTCCATCTTCAACAGAACAGACAGGCTTACCAACAAATTTGATTATAGAGCTTAATTCTTAACTTGCCCCAAAACTAGGTCTGATGGCTTTCCCTTACCCTCGCTTCTTGTATACTAAAATTCCTTAATTCTCTCTCTCATAAAAACCTTCTTCTCTGCATTCCCACTGCATTCCCCTCAGCACAACTTTGTCCTGATTTTCCCTAAACTAACAAATAATTTCTAACCAGACTTTATGACTCAAGTCATGTCCCCCTTCAATACATTTTCCAAACTTCCATCCCAGGTGTGATTCAAAAAGGCAATCCTGATTATATGCCCTTGCGTTGGAAAACTAAATTCCTTAGCACAGAATATAAAGCGTGTTCTGGCTCCCATCACCCTCTCCATCCTCATGTTCAAGTTCTCTTCTTATGACCTCCACCTCCCAGCTCGGCTCACTCTCTTGCCATTTCCAGAGACCCGAGTTTTCCCTCACTATCGTGCCTTTTCCTTTATAGTTCTTGGTCCAAAATGTCCTTCCTTCTGTCATCTGCCAGTCAATCTCAACTGTAAACCTACCCAAATTTTGATTCCATTCTAAACCTCCAGTAGGCTTCCCTAAATCCATTAGGCAGACCTCCACCCAAACCACCCTGTGTTTCCCCAGAACCTGCTCTTTCATTGATAGCAACTACAACACCAGATGAAAAATTACTTGCTTACTTACCTCTCCCTGAAGTTAAAGGCTATGTTTCATTGATAGGAACACACACACATAACACAGTCCTCAATACACAGTTAACACTCACTAAATGGCTTCTGACTCAATGAATAAATACATTCATCACTGTCTCTCAGATCTGCCCTTGCATTCTTCCAGCGAATAATTTAGCTGCTGATATCCCAGATGCCAGAAAACAGTCACTTGAGTACTTAAAAAAAAAAAAAAACCCAACTGGGGCGCCTGGGTGGCTTAGTTGGTTAAGGGTCCGTCTTTTGCTTAGGTCATGATCTCGCGGTTCGTGGGTTCGAGCCCCGCGTCGGGCTCTGTGCTGACTGCCAGCTCAGAGCCTGGAGCCTGTTTCGGTCTGTGACTCCCTCTCTCTCTGACCCTCCCCTGCTCATGCTGTCTCTCTCTCCCTCTCTCTCCTAGAAATAAATAAAAATATTTTTTTAAAAAAGTTCTAAAAACAAAAAACCCAACTGTACTGTAATGCCACTTAGGAGACTGAAGGGATAGAAAATACATCCTGCCATACTCAGGGAAACTGGTCAGTAAGAAGGAAAGAACAAATATCCATTTACTGGGTTTGAAAGGAAAAATTGAAAATACAAGCGTTGGCAGAGTTCTTCAATCAGATGCCTTATCTTCTAGCCATCAAGGACATGCAGACTGGAAACACTCCAACTCTTAGTGCAGTTGACAGGGGATTTGACCAAGCAAAGTGTGCACAGATTTACACACTCAGAATGAGCTGATGACCAGCTGTCACTTGCCAAGAACAATTATGGCTTAGACTCATCTGAGATTTGTCAAGTCCAGGGACAAGGCAGCTCTTTTAGTTATGCCCACTGCTATTTCATGAAAGCCTATTTCTGGGGCTATAGTTACCTGTGCATAGAAAGACTTCCCAACTACTGAATAATAGGATGATGCAGAAGGATTCAATCCAGAGGCATGGGCATGGAGATGGAAGATTGGGGGCTCAATGAGTTATACATAGGAATAAATGCACTAACTCATCTAGGTAGTATAAATAGTAGACCAAAGTAGAGTTACCAGCTAAACATTACATTTAAAATAAACAAAGAGTAAAGCATTTCCTTGCTGATTGCTCTGAGGCAAAATTTTATGCCTGCCTCCTATAAAACCATGATGTCTCAAGGTCTAAATTAAATAACCCACTTGCTTTGACAGATCATTTGTTTATTCAGAAGTTCATTAAAACCAGGAGTGTGTACAAAATCTCACAATATTCAAAGCTCCAGAATGTTTCTTAGACATGGGTTTTTTTTTAATATTTTTATTTATTTTTAGGAGAGAGAGAGAGAGACAGTGTGAGCAGGGGAGGGTCAGAGAGAGAGGGAGTCACAGACTGAAACAGGCTCCAGGCTCTGAGCTGGCAGTCAGCACAGAGCCCGACGCGGGGCTCGAACCCACGAACCGCGAGATCATGACCTAAGTGAAAGTCGGACGCTTAACCGACTAAGCCACCCAGGCGCCCCAGCTCCAGAATGTTTCTTAACCAGTATTTCAGTCAAATATATCTAACAAAATGCTTTTGGAAATGACATTAGCACACAAGGTTAATTCTGTGATATTATTTACAGACAAGCTGGCATTACTCACCTAACAAAGCCATGCTTGTCCAAGCCCTGATTAATTACAGCAGAAGGATGCCTCATTGAAGAAGGGGCCATCTTGCTCATCTGGAAAAGGGGCTGCCTTGTGGGTGACATGTGGGGCACCTCTTGAACCCAAACCTGACCTACTTGTTAATTTCTGACTGAAGATTACATACTTAATGAAAATTTCATTTTCACCTGCTTGGTGGCCAGCCACAGCCCAGTGTCTTCTCCCAAACCACCGTGCACCCTCCAGCCTATGCTCACCTCTCTTTCCTGGACTACTTAGACTACTTATACAATCTTGCTTTTGCATGTAACTTACACGTAATCGAGATAGTAGATACATCTGATGAAATTTAGAACAGTGCTAACTATGCACAGAGCAACTACCTCCAAAAATGCTTTCTGAGCTTTGTGGCTGTTTTGACAAAGCTTGTGGTTCTCAGGGTGTGGGGCCCAGCAGCAGTAGCAGCATCACCTGGGAACTTGTTGGAAATGGAAATTAATGGCCCCACCCAGACCTGCTGAATCAGAAACTGGGGTTGGGAGCAGGCACCTGTGTGTTAATGAGCCTTCTACACGATTTTGCTGTGGTCTCAAATTGGAGAATTACTGCATTAGGATTTACAAGTCTGCACCTACTTGGGAAAATCTGACCAGTTTACGAGAAGGGGAAAATATCAAGGTTCTTGTGATGAATCCAAACTAAGTTCAAAAACAAAAGAATTTCCAATTATCTTTGCAAAGAACTACTTCTTGCAGAAAGTAAACACAGTAAGGTCAGGCATCTGAAAAGCACACAAACAAACAAAGACCCAGGAAAATGTTTGTCTAATAAAGCAACACAGATTATATTTCTAATTATCAGGAGAATCGTTTAGCACTGAGTGTCAGGACAACCACAGCCTCCTGAATTAATTCTGATTCTGAGCTGAATGAATGTGCCAAGCTTATTCCCATGGAAACTGAGCACTATACACACTGATAGGGTTATAGAACATATAACTAAGCTCAGGCAATTGCCAATTTTAGAAGATTAGCATAGAAAATGTGATGCCACACATTTATTTTCCAAATATCAGATGTGCTTCATCTATATTCAAGGATAAGGGACTGTCAAAATTTGATTTAAGAGAAAAGAAAAAGCCCTACTAAAACACAGCCTATCATCTTTGAGTTCTGGCCAAAATGAGGCAGAAGTCCTGTTTTCTTAATACTGCTTTAATTACAAGGAGACTGTTTTGAACATTGGTATTAAACAGGTTGCTATGGCTTCCTGCCCAAGAATTTGGCATTCAAGTTGCAGTCACGGGTCTGAATAAGGTGCACACGAATAGAGTTTCTCACCCTAAACCCCTGCCACAGGGCATCCATCAGGAAGAATATTGGGAGGTAACAGAGCACTAACAGAGGCACAATCTCTCTTCCCTTTCCTGGGCACTCCCTCCTCGGTTCTTACTAATCACCTGGTCACATAGAACACTCTCCCTGAATAAAAAGGGGCTGCTTTGAACAGCAGCAGACCTGCTATGGCCATTTCTGAGCACAAAGAACCATGTGGAATGTTGTTTAGACTTCCAGAAGGTTTGTTTGTTCCTTGGGCAACTTTGGCGTTTCCAAATTTTATATATGACTGTGACTAACAGGGAAGAAAGCAAACAAGAAGTTCAAAGCAGAGCTAACTATGCTCAGATACAGGTTTTTGTCTCTGGCAAATAATAGAGAAGTAACCACAGGGGATTTTATCGTTATGTTCCTAGAGAGATACAAAGACCCTCAGGTAACACAAACCAGAACGTTCAAAATGAGCAAATACAATCCTCAGGGTTATGTTTATGCTTAATATCTATTCAGATATCTAAGACTCCTTCTGGCTTGAAAACTCTCCCTTCTCTGATCTTATAGTTTCTCATAGGGATGGAGCCTTTGAAATTTCATGCCAGGCTTTCGCAATTTAGGGTTTTGTCAAGAAAAAAAGTCCATAAGCAACATATGCCACAAATTTGAGGTTGTTTTTGTAAATGCTCAGCATTTGAGGGTTGTGCCTTTCATTCTGCAGAGCTAGTGGTAGTTTCATATTTTGAAAGGGAAGGGGAGAGAAACATAGTTTTGGTAAGCAAACTGTCTGGGTGGGGGCCCCAGACAAGTTCATGGGTTCCTTTCAGGAGACAGTAGTCCCCACCGTATCCATGGCAGATATGGTCCCAGACCCACTGTGGATGCCGGAAACACTGGATCGTCCTGAACCCTATATAGACCATGTTATTTCCTATACGTACACTCCTATAATAAAGCTTAATGTATAAATTAGAAGTGATTAACAATAGCTAATAATAAAATAGAACAATTAAAACAATATACTGCAATCAAAGTTATTTCAATGTGGTCTCTCACAATACCTCATTGTACTATGCTCATGCTTCTTGTGATGATATGAGATGAATAAATGCCTACATGATGAGATGAAGTAGGGGAACTGATGTAGGTGTTGTGATATAGCATCAGGCTGCTACTGACTTTCTGATGATATGTCAGGAGGAGGATAATGTGCTTCTAGAACGCAGCTGACCAAGAAATCCTAAACCACAGATAAGGCGGACTACTGTATCTCCATTTACATGTAATTAATTATAATACATGTGAGGGAAAGGTGAGACAGAGGTAAGAGATGGAATAAGTGGTAATGAGTATTTATTTGTAAGTAAAGGAACAAAAAGAAAATGATAAAAGCAGCAAAGACATTCTGTAAGAGAAAAAGGAAATGATTTCACCCTATGTCTTGCATTCAGTGGTGCTGACCTGAAGGTTTAGAGACGGTGAAGGAGTTTGTACTCTTTCTCCAAAAGGCTATCAACTCATATCCTAAAGCTTGACACAATAACCTCATAAAAATGATAGCTCATTATCTCAGCTTCAATAGATAAATATTTTTTATGGCTCCAAGAATAACCCAGTCTTCTCTGAAAGCTAACACTCACACCCAGGCCAGTGACCTTCTGATTCAAGGAACTTGCTGGCTGACAATATTATTTGAGCTTTAATACAGGTTTCCAATCCAAGATTGTTTTCTTCACATGGAAAGAAGTAGGCTCTGCAAGACTAACTTGGAAGTTATGGGCAATATTTCAGTTACTGGATTGGGGCTGACAGATGTCATTAGCTTTATCTTCTTGTTTGCAAACTTGGGGCAGATTGGCCCAAGTCACATAGGAACTTATATCAAAGAATTATTATCTATTTTTGGTTTAAATCCCAGTACCAAATCAGTAAAATGAATCAGACTTTAATTGGGAAGAAAAATTTTCTATTATCTGGATGTGATATACTTAATTCACAAAGCTTAAGTGCAAGTTTAAACTACTAGCACAAGAAAAGGAAAAATACTCAAGTCCTTTGTCTCAAACGTCTCTGGTTTCTAAAAACGTGCAAGCTAGATGGAATCCCTTAGACATTTTCAGAAAGTTACGTGATAAAAATCCATGCCAGGTGGACACATCTTGTCACCTTGTCTGAGACCAAAACCACAAAATCCAGCCAATGACCCAAGGCCAAGGAAAAGTGACATGCAAGCCATTTGTTAATCTGCAGTTCCCTTGATTTTCACAGGCAAAGAATGGATTTCAACTTGTTTCTGACGCAGCACTATTTTTTCGAAGAGTTTCTCTCGTCATTCACAAGGATTTAGGAGAACAAATAGTTTAAGTTAAGCATTTATAAGCTTGGACTTCATTACCTAGAAGAAGAGAAGTATTCAGTCTGAAAACTGCAGAGTCTAAGTCATCTTGCAGCAAAAAAAACCACAGAATCTTACGAAAAGGACACACACTGCTTTTAACAACTTGGAGGTCTGATTTTAGATGTGCAAAGCAATCCCAACCACAGATAATTCATTTACTTTTTGTTCTACTTATTTTTATTTGGGTATAATTAACATGCAGTTATATGACATTCAGGTATATATGAGAGGCGATTCAAGAATTCTATACACTACTCAGTGCTTTTCAAGGTAAGTGCACTCTTAATCCTCTTCACCTATTTCATCCATCCCCCACCCACCTCCCCTCTGCCAACCACCTAAGTGAAAAAAGTCAGAGAAAGACAAACCATATGCTTTTACTCATATGTGGAATTTAAGGAAAACAAATGACCAAAGAGAAAAAGAGAAACAAAAAACAGACTCTTAACTACAGAGATAATTCATTTTTCAAAGCAGACAGAGGAAAATTCTATTTAGTGTTAAGTCAACTAAAATCTAAATTTGGAAAGACTTAAACTTCAGTCCTTTAAAAAAAAATATTCATGTGGGGAACCTGGAGGGCTCAGCCAGCTGAGCATCTGACTTGGGCTCAGGTCATGATCCTGTTCATGACTTTGAGCCCCACATCAGGCTCGCTCCTGTAAGCATACAGCCTGCTTCAGACCTTCCATCCCCCCCTCTCTCTGCCTTTCCCTGCTTGTGCTTTCTCTCTCAAAAATAAATAAATATTAAAAAGAAAAATTAGGACCATTCAATAAGGTAGACACTGTCCTCCATATCTTCCACATGAGTGATGTCTTACCATTTACTCAACCCCTCTGAAATTCATGGAGGTGTGTGCTTTGGCAAGGCTTTTCCGTGTAATTTACAACTCAAGCATACTTATCAGACTGGGGACACTGCTCCACTGACATGTCTTTCTGCAGAGTTCTGGAACGCAAAAGAGTCCTGAGGTACAACTTGAGTGGGAGGTCTGCACACCAGACACGGCAATAATTTATCTCAAATATCAAAATGTCAAATGGAATAGCCGCACGTGAATGGGCCAATAATGCCCTTGGCAAAACAGAATCCGTAAATTGATTTTAAAGCTGACAGGGTTTCCATCGATAGATGAATAGACAAAGAAGATAGGCTATGGATCTACAGTGGAGTATTACTCAGTCATAAAAAAGAATGAAGTCTTGCCATTTACGACAACACAGATGGACCTAGAGGCTATTATGTTAACTGAAATGAGTCAGATAGACAAAGACACATATCATATGATTTCACGTATAGGTAGAATCTAAGGGAAAAAAAATCCAAATGAATAAACAAAAACCAGAAATGGATCCATAAATACAGAGAATAAACTGATGATTGCCAGAGGGAAGGGGGATGGAGAGATGAGCAAAATGGGTGAAGGGGAATGAGAGGTAGAGGCTCCCAGTTAGAGAATGAATAATTCATGAGGATGAAAGGTAGAGCCTAGGCAATGCAGTCAATGGTTTTTAATAAGGTCATATGGTGACAGATGGCAGTTACACTTGTTACGAGCAGAGCATAACAGACAGATTTGTCAATTCACTATGTGGTACAGCTGAACCTAACAGAACATTGTGTGTCAACTAAAATTTAAAAAGTAGAAAAAGAAAAGTTGATAGGGTGGCTCTGGCCAAAATGGGAAAGCCAAACATTAAACTGGGATTGCAAACTGATTTTTAAAAGGTCTATCTTGAAACATTTGAAATGAACTTAAGTAACTAACTAATTCTTAGGTAGTATAAATTATCCAATATTAAATTTCCCTCAGAACTGAACCTTAGGCTTCTTATGACAGTGATATATTTGTGACATAAATTTTTCTCCCTGTAAGACTTCTCTCTTCCATGCTCACTGATGCCTGCAGTTCCATCATTAGAAATTTCCACTTTTACCACTTACTTAAATGCAACACAGAGGCGAGGCCCATTAGGCTTGCTCAGCCACTGAAACCCATCTGCTGGGAACAGGCTGATAACCTGAAATCTTCTTTTTCTCCTTTCTTTGGTATCTCCCACCTTGTGCTAGACACTTGATATCATAGGGTTTCTGAGCTCTAAGGAACTTGACAGGTCACTGGGGTCCCAACCTGTTATCACAAAGAAAAGCCAGTGATGCTGAAGCTCAGAAGGAAAACAAGAATTCTCCAGAGTGAGCCCGTGAATGGCAAAATGGGGAGCAGAGTGTGGAGCCCACAGCCACGCAGAATTCATCCCCTAGCCATTTGCTGAGCCCCACTAGATGCTGGACACTGCATTATATGGGGGACACTGTGACGAGAACTACAAACATCTTTTCCTATAGAAGCTTGAGATCAAAGTGGGTTCCCAGACTCAAAACCCCCTACAATGAAAATACCCAACTAAGTGTAATTACAGAAGGGCCTCTTTGATTAACTCTTTTCAATTCAATCTAAGGAGCTTAATGATTAAGATATAAAGATTATTTCCTTAGAAGTTTCCACTTGAAAAAAAGTACTAGAATTTAGATTCCACCGACATGTTTCTGAGATTCCAGCAAATATAATTTAACTTTACTGATGAGTTTTCTTTTCATTTACAGAGCATGAAGAGAGAGCTCAAGCATTTTAGTTACATATTTAAAATTAAAGCTGTTTATTCATTTACTCTGTTTATGAGGTGTGTATACAAAGATTATGAACACAAAAGTACTGATTTGATTACTCCTGATACTCAGATCTAACTAGTTACTATTAACAACAGCTAAGTTATTAACTTTTCTAATGGATCAATTTGTACATTGTCATGGATGATAGGGAGTCTTATTCAAGTGTGAAACCTCAGTCCATTCAATTTTCCATGAATTCTCTCAGATAATTAGTTTCAAGAAATACCACCATGTAACACCTTATATTTTTCTAGCCCCCCTGGGAATATCTGAACCATGTGACGGGAACAAAAATCCACAAAATCCTATAAGGAAGTAGCATTAACATTCAATACTGGACAAGTAGTCTTTGCTCCATCAAGCCTCCCTACATTTTTTTTTCTAGGAGAGAGAGAGAGAGAGAGAGAGAGAGAGAGAGACAGCGTGAGCAGGGGAGGGTCAGAGAGAGAGGGAGTCACAGACTGAAACAGGCTCCAGGCTCTGAGCTGGCAGTCAGCACAGAGCCCGACGCGGGGCTCGAACCCACGAACCGCGAGATCATGACCTAAGCGAAAGTCGGACGCTTAACCGACTAAGCCACCCAGGCGCCCCAAGCCTCCCTACATTTTTATTCACACCATGTACTTGTCATAACTGAATGGCCACTGCTTTGGTGACTGGCTTTGGGTTTCCCCTCAAAACTCGATGGTGGCTCTGTCAGTCCATGTGCACATAGCTTCGTCTAGTTTACAGGCACCTTTTCCTGAATGTGCTGTATTTATAGAGTTTGGGAAACGAGCAGAAAACACAATGCTTTGTTTGTGATCTACCATTTCAGTACCTTTTTCAAAGCGTCCTCCAAAGGGACATTATGGGCCACTGCTCCGTTTCATTCTGGAACATTACATAAATGCCAGCTGCTTTCTGAGGGCTGAGTGAGCGAAGAAGAAATTGGATCCATTTATTGGAAAGGAGCTGTGGATGCTGTTGTTGGAGGATTTTTCTAGTCTCTCTTTCTCCTTTGGCCGAAGAGTCCTTGCCTGGCTGTAGAGAGTTACTCCAGTCTCAAAACTGACTCAGTTCTCTACCCTCATTCCTCTTTCCATCATATATGGAGGTTATATTGTTGACATTCATACACGGCCAAAATGGGGAAAGCCTCCTGAACTCAACTCCTCAAGTGCATGCTTCAAGCTTCTATGACTTCCATCTGTGCGGCTCCCCGCTGGGCCTTACTCGCCCCTTCAGAGCTCTGAAAGAAGCACTGCAGAAATTCAGAGGGGGAAAAGAGCTCAATTTTTAATACAGCTATATTTTTTAAAGATTTTAATAGGAGCACAGAGCCTTGGACATAAGGTGCTCAACGAAAATGTGATAAATGGAAGAACGGATGGTGAACTTCCAGGTGTGCCTGGGAAACGATAAAGTTCCCTGTGGAGGTGAGGCCTTGGCTGGAGGTGGTGCCTTTCCCTCGCTCTGCACAGTGGCAGGCTTCAGGAATGATCTTCCATCACGTACAAATGAGCAAGCCTGCTTCTTGGGCATCTGAGAGCTGAGAGCGGGCTGAGCACCTCGAGCTCTCAGGAGCGTGTCATCTTTGGTTATTTAATTAAGAGTGTGTCTGGATCACTCACAATACTCGCCAGGATAAAGCTTTACTTAGTGGCTACAGAGACACATAAAAGGAACAAAGCCAGTGCCGCCAGCAAGGACACTTGATTTTCTATTTATTAGAGTGACTGTTGTCATTCATGTTTTTCTTTTACCCAGCCATTCATGGGCCATCTCTCAAAGCTCCCCTCTGCTGGGCACCAGGGTAGAACTATGGGCCAGTTAAAACCCCTGCTCCATTTCCTAGTTCTTGCTTCATCCCATTTCTCCCTGGTACTGGGGTTTAAGTTTTCACTTTCTCAAATATATGTATGACATATATAGATATATTTGCTCTTGTACCACTTGATATTTCATAAGTGGAGAAGGAAATAGAGGCTCAGAAAAATGTAAAGGGTTGAGGAGGGCACACAACTAATCAGTCGCAGAGCTGGTCTTATTTTATAATGCTGCGAGCTGTGTGTCCTTTCTGTGAGCTAGTTTCATTTTCCTTTCTAAAGGATCCCTGCAGCAGCATGCTTATCAACAAGGGCAATAATCTTGAGCGGGATCCTCTCTGAGCAGAGGACTTTGAACACGACGTGTGTGACTGGAATGGCTGTGCCTTCAGTAACCACCACTGTATTGGCTTTTTTCTAATTTTCCCCTGGGATCCGGTAATCACATAGGAAAAAGGATAAACTCTCTTCCTGCTCCTGCAAGACTAAGACTCCTTTTAGTTAATTTCTCATTTAAAACAAGGTTTTGTGGCTGTTGTTATTTCCAGACAGTTTTCCATTAACCAAGAAGTACAGACTTGATCCTTAATTGAGTGTTATAAATAGTACAGAGTATAGAATAACCAAGAAACTGGCCGTGGGTCAGACTTGGTTCTGGTTCAGAAACTCGGTGTCCACCCTTGCTAGCTTATGTGATTCAGAGCAAGCTATTTAACCTTTTGGAGCCTCAGTTTCCAGATCTCTGAAAGAGGAATTATGCTACACACATCACAAGTTGCTGGAAGAATTATATGCATATCAGCTCCATGAGAGAAGGACAACTATTGTCTTGGGCACCACAGAATTCTGTGAAGAAACAAGGCACAATAAAGATTAGTTGAATGGAATGAAAGAATTAATCAAAATATGTATGATGGATCTGTGCAGTGCTCAGCACATCACCAGTGGCCAGTGATCTAAGTCTAAGTTAATTTTCCATCTTTCTTTTCTTCTTTCATCTATCTAGAAGATCGGGTTCCACGGTACATGTGAAAGTAAACATTAATGGATATCATCCGCAACAGTAGAAGAACTTTTGTACACTCACACACCAGAAGTCCTTCAGAGATGAGCGGAAGTGTCTGAAGATCTTGGAATCACTCTGGATTACGTGTAGGACATCAGCCACTCTTTATGATACAGCACACTGCTGATCATCCCTACCAGAGCTCAGAAGGAAGAAAGACACTGCCAGGGAGGAATCAAAGCCTGGGATTCCTGGCTATGACTTTCCTTTTTGTCCCCTGAGGAAAAACTCCCTCCATGCATGATGACAGGCACTCCGGGCTTTTCAAGGGCTCCTGGGGAAAGCATTTCAACCCAAAATATCATCTGTGATCTGGTTTCCATCACGGGGTATGGGGGGAAGGTCTGATGTTGGACATTTAGCTCCATGGGAAACTACCGCCGCAAATTGAATTTTGAAAATTCAATTCAATTTAAAATGCATTAAGGTCGATTTAAAAAAAAAAATTTCTGGTGAGTCCTTTGTTATGTGAGGAGTCTCTCTGGAAAGAGGAAAAGCAACCACCGATGCATCTTTTGTATAAACCTGGATTCACATAAATAGAACTTTCTTAAAATGAGGTCTGAGGGCCTCGGGGCCTGTATCTCTTCCAGGAAGTTTTTCAGAGAAGCTTTCCCCATTCTTCCACGGCTCAGCACGCTAGCAGAAGCCCTCATCACAGCACACAGGAAGGCCTCTACACACAAGGGAGGCCAGACTGTCATCTGAGTAAAAAGGTCCAGGGAAACTACTATAGAGAAGAGCCACTGTGAAAACTGTCACTGAAGCCATGGCACCGAGATGGCGTTCAGAAAGAAGCCAACCCCAACATCAGAGAAAGGGAACTCCAGAAAGCTCACTGATCAAAGCACAGAGAGATATGCTCCCCTCAACTCTGAAATGCGCTTAAGGTACACTTAGACGGTACAGGTATTAGTGGTGTGAGTTTGTTGGTAAGACGGACCTCGGTGCTTCCTGGTCACTTGATCTGGGATAAGCTGTTTAATTTTAAGCATCAGTTTCTTCACCTGTATAAGGGAGATGCTATAGAATCTCCCTGTAGAGTTGTTGTGAAAATTCAATGAGCTAATGCAAATAAAATATTTAAGTCCAGTGCCCAGGATATAATATATAATGTTAGTGGTTATTATTGTTATTGTTATCAATAGCGCTAATTCAGATGAAAATGGAAAAC
This sequence comes from Proteles cristata cristata, assembly GCA_017311185.1. Taxonomy (NCBI): domain Eukaryota; kingdom Metazoa; phylum Chordata; class Mammalia; order Carnivora; family Hyaenidae; genus Proteles; species Proteles cristata. The sequence goes on along the minus strand of JAESUZ010000367.1, from coordinate 423,412 downwards.
CATATGGAATGATTGAAGGTCATCTGATTACACACTAACACCATCATCCTCATTCCATAGTAAATGATCACACGCTGAGGGGAATGTGTACTGGCCACTCCTCTTTCCATCCCCTGAATTCAGGATCCTGAACCAATGGCCGGACTGTGGTTTCTTTCCATCCACAGAACTCAGCTGTCCTGTGCTTCCTTTCCTCAAAGTCCTTTCTCAACCAAACGACAATCAGATAAGCTTTTGGTCAGCCCTTTCAAGGGACATAAGGCGGCTTGGTTTAGTGCTTAAAAAGTAATTTTAATTCTAGAATTTCAGTACCACTCAGTGCTCACATCCAAGGTACCAACATACCCAAGCAGAGGCTTAGGCTCTAATTAGAAGCAGGCTGTAAATTTTATATGAGGACCCTGGTGTTTCTGCTCGGTTTAAGTTACACTGACTTCCAATCATGCATTTTATCTTCTGGCATGCATACATAGGTGCCCAATAAATGTTACCTTTGGTGATAATAAAACAAAAGCCTAAGTTTCAAAAGTGAAATAACCAAAAGACCATTGTCTGCATTCTTGGCAGCGGCCAGAGAACCAGTTTTTCCAAGTCAGCAGCCTCTGAGGAGGCTGGCCAGGGGCCAATTCCCAGGGTTGGCGCATTCCTGGGGCCTGGCAGGAGGCCACTGGGACCCTGTTTCCTCTCGCATTCTCTTTATGTAGTGGAAAATCTTTCCCGCTTCGAACCCTCTGAGTCTGTTTTGCCCCCTTCGAAGTAAAGAGAGACAGTCACATGGGAAATGATCTTCAGCCCCTTCCCCAAATCGAGTCTCCCGCTGCTCCGAGTTGGCACAGCTCGAAGCAACTGAAGGCCTAAGACAAACAAAAGAGAGCTCGGCTCCGCAGCCCAGTCTCCAGCCTGATTCTATCAGGGGCAGAGGGCCTGGGGCCAAGGACCCAGCGGTACCCTGCGCACAGGGAGTCATTGCACACTTGTTTAGAAGGCTATGGGCACTTCTGCAAGCCTCTGGAATAAAACTGCCTGTTATAAATAGATGTTGGCTGAGCTTCAAGGGTGACAGCAGTAGGCCAAAAGTTCCAGAAAAATATAATACTCCATATAAGAAGGTCTGGCGTACAGCTCATTAACAGGGGACTGACTACTGAGGCAGTTGGCCTAAGAAGAAAGGAATCCAAGGTCTAATCCGATACAACCTGTAGGTAACACCTGGGGAACAATTCTGGCTGATAACATCATGGATATGCCATTCAGTTTTTAAACATCATATATGAATATACGCAAATCAAACATTTAGAAAAATGTCCTTTCTGAATGTCTCCTTCCGTCTGCAGACAAAGAAAAGTGCCATCTGGAGTCACTACGTCAGCTGGCTCCACATATTTTGAGTGAGGAGGGGAAGGTAACATGCCAAACACTGTGCTCCATTTGACCCCCTTGCCTTGATTCTCCTAACAGCCCAAGCTCTTTCTTCTATGTTATGCAGCATCAATTTCCTCTGCGCCCTTTAAAATGAGTGCTCTGCACACAGTAGGCTCTTCAAATGTGCTTTTCCTGACTCTTCCCACATTGCTTATATTTTTGAGAGGCTGAAGTTCAGCAGCGAGGAGCGCCTCATGGCTATAATATAATACTTTTCATTGGCATAGAGTCCTACAGTCTCCAAGACAACTTTCTGGGTCTATTTCTTTGATGTTCATGGCCACCCCATGACTGAGGAGACAAAGAGTCAGAGAGTTTAAGAAACTTGCTGAAGGCCACACCTCTACTGAAGGGCTCACCTAAAGTTCAAATGTGCAGACTTGGAGTTCTAATGCAATGATCAATCCATTATATGACACTTGTACTCCAGCCATCCCACAGCGCTGCACTGGGCACTTTTATCAGGACCTCTTAAAGAGCAACGTGTCACTGGCCATGTGGAACTTGGGCTGTGAAGATGTCCCATCACATTGTTCTGGTTAAACCACGTTGTTACCAACTTCCAAGGAAATGGGCTAGAAGGCAACTCATAAGAAACTGTTTCTAATAACACAGAAATAGTAATCTCATCTTGCTTATGATAGTGTTTTCTTCCCATTCTAGACTAAATGTGGTATAGATTCTAACAGGATAAATGTGCTGACGGGGGTTCTGCTGGCACCTAAACATCCACTCTCCATCCTTCTCTACCCTTCTCTGTCCCCCGGGGTGCTATGTGGGCCCCTTCCCTCTGGTTTCCAAGTAGGTTCAGCAAAGGGGAGGTCCCAGAGGGCCCTGGAGAGTGGGAAGGGAGGTGGGAGTTTTCCTGCTTTGATCCCCACCCTGCTGGGCCAACACTGGTTAGCTGCATCCCTCCATCTACCAAGTGGCTACCTACTTGCTACCTACCTACTTGCTACCAAGTGGCTCTCTCCTTCTGGCCACGTGGTTGTATGGCCATGTCATTCCCTTGCCCTGTTATCCTGCTGAGTTCCCCACATCCTTCTCTACCTTTGTAAGAGGCCTTTTATTAAACTGTCCTCCAGAGGCATCTGAGTGGCTTAGTTGGTTAAGCATCTGACTCTTGATTTTGGCTCAGGTCATGATCTAGCAGTACATGGGAACACGCTCCACATCTTGCTCTGTGCTGAAAGCATGGAGCCTACTTGGGATTCTCTCTTCCTCTCTCTCTCTCCCCCTCACTCCCTCTCTAATTAAAAAAAAAGATAAACTAACTTAAAAAATAAATAAATAAACTATCTTGAGCATGCCATCTGTTTTCTCCCAGGACCTCAACTGATGCATAATAAAGGAAATAATATTGTTGATGCAGTCTTTGTAGGAAAAACTATGGAAAGTTCCTTAGGTCCTCCTAAGATCACATTAGAGCTGGCTCTCTTCTACCTTCTCTTCCTCTTTGCTAGACCTCACCAAACAGGAAGTAGGTCTGATTTTCTGCCTCAGGGGCCTACCAGCAGAGCTCCAAACTTGACCCAGGAGATCTCAGAGTAGCTACCTACTGCTGCCACCTAGCTAGGACTCCTCCACACAAAGGAGGTGGCAATGACACCACTACCCACATCCCAGTCACATCTGGCTGGTAACTTCAAACACTTTGTACTCAGCCTTGTGCTCGCTTACACCAGATAACAGCATAAGCAAGCAGCCTCCACGGCCTGACCATCCCCAGGTACAGCAGGCCTCTGACAATAGCTCCTCCTCCCAAAAAGGGCAACCTACTTATCTGCTGGCTCTGACAGATAGATCCCAGAGTTTATCAGATGATTTTATTTCCCTCAATGCCTCTATGTGCATGAGAGCAGTCAATGAATTAATTGTATTAGGAAACCTACCAGGCCGAAGACAATTGCTTATGACTAAGGACTAGAAAGGTGCTAAAAGACAGAAGGCAAGCAAACCTCAGAGGCATCTTCGGAAATGGACAATTATGATCCATTAAGCCTAGTTAAGGAACTGAAATTTATGAGGAGGAAACATCTGGAACTGCCTGGAATGCAAAGGAACCAAGAGGAACCACTGTTTGGGCTTGTAGAGAGCAGCCCAGACAAATGGAATTCTGTGTTAGGCGAGAATTGCAAAATTAGTACATGAAAGGGACAGCATTGAGGCAGTGCATCTGGTGTTAAGTGAAGCGTTTTAATACAATGACTCCTGGTTTTGCTCTTGAAATATTAATTGAAATGGGGATGAGTATGAGGGCTGTCACATGAATAGAGAACTGGCAGAAAGATCATAAATACTGGCTAAGCTGAGCCAAGGCAACAGAACATGGCGAGAGAACAGAAAGTAATGAAAATGCTGCCTAATTCCCAGCAATGAACCCTGTGGATGCTTACTAAATATTAATTGATAATAATGAACTATAGTAGAGGATGGTAAATTAGTGGGAGACAGACTGCTGGAATACAGCTAATATAATGTACAGTTGGTATAACACTGATAAATGAGAAGAAAGGAAATGAAAATGATTTAGCTGTGCAATGTACCAGGAAGTGTGGGTAAGAGGATGGGGGGGGGGGTGATGGCAAGAGGGACAAGAGGAACATTAAGACGATAATTCAGGATCACAACAGAGCTTTCTTAGGGTCTTGGCAATTCCTTAAGTATAAGCCAGGCACCTTTGAGTCATACTCTATTCTTTTAAGACACTATGGTTTATCTCAAATTTCTGCTTCACAGTCCTCAAGGACACCACAGATTAAATCTGGACCAGTTTCATGCAGGGAGATAAAGCTCTCCTCCTTGGGAAAGCCCTCTCTGATCAATACAGCCAGAAGAGCAAACTCTTCCCTAAATCGCACCACTCTTATTTGCACCACTGTATACCTCCTGGTATTACTATGATTTGTGTATATGTGACTAGATTTTGTAAAGCTTCATAAAATGAAAATCATCTTTGCATTTCTAAGTGAGTGCTAAGAAATAGAACTTCACAGTGCTGAGTGACCTTCGTAGGTGCTCAATTCCAGTGCTGATCAATCAGGAACCCTAGAGAGGAAAGCAGGCATCTATCAGGGAGAACACCCAGCTGCCTACTGGGTTGGAAGACCAGAATCTAAGGAGACTGATAAAAGCTCTACCTCTTGTTATAGACAAAGCACTAGAGAATCTGTCATGGGAACAATCTTAGGCTGCCAGAGAAGGATGCAGAAACCTCAGTTGCCATGGAAACCTGTATGATCTGATGATTCCCATTGTTCAAAGATGGTGAGACACCAGGAGAATGACAAGCAGATCTCTGAGCCCTAAGAAAGCACAGAACACTCCAAGCAAAAGTCTCTGCTCATTTGTACTTATTTCTTACAACACATTATCATTTTATCATCTATCAATAACAGATCATTTACAAAGGGCTTTCAAAATGTTTCCAGTTCCTATTTTGCTTACATGATCTTGGAGACCCCAGGTATGTACAGATCTATGTCTGCAGCAGGCAGACAGGACTCACTGCAGCAGCCAAGACCAGGTGATGGACCCAGGTACTTCTGAGATCCTGCTCTGTGACCTGGGCAAGGCAAGCCATCTGTGGACAGGTCTTATGGGCCAGGCTTACTAGACTAATGGCAGAGGAAGCTACCTAATCACTCTTGGGTCACAGATACCTTTCAGAATATGATCAGAGTTATGGATCCTCTCCCTATAAAAATGCACATATGCACATACATATAAAATTTAATACAATGTATTTCAGAGAATTCAAAATCCCTGAAGCCCTCTCATAACTTTGCCTTACCAAGCACCTTGGAACTCAAGAGGGTCCAGGTATGAGGTTAAAAATCTCTGATGTAAAACAAAAGTCCTTATACACACACTGGAATCATCCTTGATCAAACTGAAAAGGTTGTTATCCACTCTCCCCAACTTCTGACCCAGCGCTCAGTGCCTCCCTCCTCCTGGTAGTGCCTCCTTACTCCATACCCAGTATCTCCTGATAGTGTTAGTGAGTTCACAAATGGCCACTAACTGGTGAGTTCACTCATTCATTGAGTCATTGATTCATTTATCCATAGCACTGCATGTTTTTCATGTGTCAGACCTGAGGGACCCAAATGTGACTATGACAGGGCTCATGTCCTCTAGGGCCTTACAATTCAGCTCAGTCAGGCCTGATTTTGCTTCCCAGGGGATATCGGGCAATATATCGAGACAGTATTGGTTGTCACAGCTAGGGGAGGGTGCTATTGGTATCCAGTGGATAGAAGCCAGGGGTGCTGCTTAACATCCTACAATGCACAGAACACCCTCAACTTCACAACACAGAAATACAGGGTCCACAATGTCAAATAAACTGAGAAACCCTAATTTATGATAGACAAGCATGTGACCAAGTGTTAAACACAGTGATAAAGACCAGGGGTAAACATTATGGCAGTTCAGGAAAGGGCATTTTAACAAAAACTTTGGAATATAGGGTTATGGCAACAGACTGCATTACTTTCAAGACAAGAGGAAGGAAGAAGAGAAGAGAAGCCATTTGGGGGGAGCCATCACCATACTGAAGGGAGTCAGTCCTCTGAGTAATCCCAGACAAGGGGGGAATCAATTTCAAGTGGCGAGCAAAAAATGGTATTTTGGGGGGAATTCCCTCATTGGAAATGATGTTGGCACTCTACCCACCCCCATCAGACAGTGGCTCAGCCAAAAGAATGTGTAGCCATTTGATCGGCTCATCACTCAAGTTATAAAACCTGTTGCATTCTGGGTGACAACTATACTTTCGATGCATCTTGTAATTCATCATTCCTCCGTACTCTACTCCCAATCCAGTCAATATCTCCATCTTGTACGTGTATACTCCACCATGAATCCCCACATGGGTAAAAACACAAAGTTATAGATACAATATATTATATATAGATAACATATATGTGTATTATATATATGTGTATATGTGTATTATATATGTGTGTATGCACACGCACACACACACACACACACACACACACACAATCATAAACGTCAATCTCTATGGAAGCTGATTCCAAAATTTGGTAAGTCAGACCTAGACTGAGTTCCAGCATAGGCATTCTTTATTCTTTGTATTCTCCCTCCCAACCTCTAATCATTTGACAACTATTCCACTAAAATCAGATCTGGCCTCTCTCATCAGCAGACACAGGGCTGTACACCTCTAGCCCTGTTGAAGCTGGGGCTGTTTAAAATTGGAAGCACAATATAAGGAGCTCCCAGTCACCAGCATACAAGGTTTTCTGCTTCTCAGCTGCTACCTATGGAGGGACAGGATGACCTGGAGGCAGCCACAACAGAGTTGAAATCCCGTCTACCACATACCAGTTCTATAGCCTTGAGGAAGTTTCTTAACTTGTTCAGTTTCAGATTCTTTATTCATAACATAGGAAAAATTAAGGGTCATCTAAGTCCTGAATGACAACTTCTATCTAAAGCACTGAGCAGAGTGCCTGGTGCATATAAGCCTCAGTAAATTTCAGCTATTATCACTGAGGGCAGAGAGCCATCCTGGTCCCCACTCAATGCAGGGCTCACTGAACATGCTGAGCTCTCTGCTAAAATGGGTTGGATGGTAGGCCTTACCATAACATCCTTGTGCAAGGGCCATGCTAATTTTCCCTGTATCGTTCCAATTTTTAGTCTATGTGTTGCTGAAGCAAGCACAAAGATTTTTTTTTTTTTTTTATCTTTAAGTAATCTCTACACCCAATGTGAGGCTTGAACGCATAACCCCGAGTCACATGTTCTACCGACTGAACCAGCCAGGGACCCCACTAGACTTTACCAGTCCACACTGCTGACATACTCAATGTATGTGTATTCTATTTCTGCTCCTTTGTCTTGCCTTCCACTCAGATTATTTTCAGCAGCAGTATTGCTCATATCTCCAGCATCCCTCTAGGCACTGGTCTTGGTGGTTTCTGATCTTTTCCTGCTCATCTGGGGCCCATTTAAGACCCTTAGCAGCCAGGTATTTTGGGCTGTGCCTACCTGGACAAGCCTCCCTGTCTTTTCCCAACCAATGTGCACCAAATCTATCCATAGCCTCCAGGAGTCTGTGCTGCTGGAGGCAGCTGGGCAGGACATTCTTCCAGCATGTTCTTGACCTGCCATGATGGGCTCAGCTAGGCTGTTCGGCAGATTCGCTAGGTATTCATTTAAGCATTTGACACTTTTCTCACTCCACCATCACCTGCTGTCAAGGGGGAGTAGTCAAAGATTCAGCACAGCATTTTGGAAAGGCAGCTAACACAGGCCAGAGACAGTCTGTTCCCCACCCATTGCTTCTTCCCCAAAATGTGCCTTGGGTAGATCCTCAGAACCACACCTTCTCCCCCACACCCGGATCCAGAGCATGGTCTTGTTCCTCTAGGAACACCCAGGAGACAGCCAAGATAACAGCCCTGTTGGGGGGATAATGTAGCTGGGGAATAAAAACCTCCCTCTTATTTACTGACCTTCCTCCATTTGGTGCTCACTTGAGAAATTTCAAACTATCTTGATATCAGAGCCAGAGGTCAGGCTTCCTCGAGGGCAAGCTGATCTTAGCCCAGTGGTGAAAGGCATGAAGTAAACCACATTTCATACAGGCTTTCATTAGTAGAAGGGGGAAAGGATAGCTGGGATTTCAATGGCTGGAAAACTCTAGCAACCTAGTGGTTTGTGCTCTGTATAGCATTGCTTATGGTGAGAGGTAGCCTAACTATAGAACCAAGAGTCAAGAAAGCTACAGGCATTCCAGAAGCACTACAAAAATGCAGCTGTGGTTCTTATTCACAATCCACAGGCTACACTGAGCAGCACTAACAATGCCCCTCTTCTGCATTTAGAAAAAGTCTCAGTGAGTTTTGAGCTTTCCAAAATAGTTACCTTTGCTCAAATTCATGGACTTGGGAACATATACCTTTGTTTGACATCCTAAACCCATTCTTTTGCCTGCCTCAGCATATTGCGCATCCTGGGGGTAAAAGTAAGCCATTACTCAGAAAGTCAGCACCCAGGAAAAGTGAACTGGATCTTCAAGTTTGCTATTTCTCTACCATGTACAGATATCCTTTAGAATCCAGGATGTTGCCTTTGCAAATAAAGTTGTATTGGAATATAAGCCACATCCATTTATTCATGCACTGTCTGTGTCTGCCTCCCTGTTCCAAGAGCAGAGTTGAGTAGTTGCGGCTGCTCATCTGGCCTATAAAACCAAAAAGATTCACTACCTGGCTTTTCAAAGAGCTTGCTGAACCCTGCTTTACAATTACTCCCAGTCACTGAACAGGTCGAAAATAACTGAAGATAAAACAGTAAACATCTACATTTGTGTATTTGTCAGGGTTTGTCCCTCTGTAAATATAAGTATACATATACATGGAGATTTATTATAAGGGATGGGCTTGTAATTATAGAGGCTGAGAAGCCCCATGATATTCAGTCTACAAGCTGGTAACCCAGGACACCCAGTGCCGTAGCCCCAGTCTGAATCTGAAGTCCTGAGAACCAAGGGAGCCAATGGTGCCAGTCCCAGCCTGACTCCAAAGTCCTGAGAAGAAGGAGGGGCAGTTTACAGGGACAGAAGAAGATGGATGTCTCAGCTCATGCAAAGGGCAGGTCTGACCTTCACTGCCTTTGTATTCTACTTAGGTCTTCAGTCGATCAGATGATGTCCACCGACACTGGTGAGGGCAAACCTCTTTCCTGGATCTGCTGGTGCAAATGCTAAGCCCTTCTGGAAACACTCTCACAGACACACCCAGAAGTGATGTTTTGCAAGGGATCTAGGCATCCTTGAGCCTCATCAATTTGACTAGGAAAAAATAACTCAGTAATGAAATGAGTTGTTACGAGAGGGTATGGGACACTATCCTTGGGTTGCCCCTTTCTTCTCTGCTCACCTAACAAATTCTTCCCATTGTTTTAGTTGTAGTCCATGTGCTACCTAAGCAAACTCTCAAATGGCCTCAGTGCACATTCTAACTCCACCTCTTTCACAGTGTTCCTTACACATTCCTCCCTCAACTTGGTGCTTCTCACAGTCACTGCCACGCCGTTTACTTCCTCCATGTACTATCATTTTTTCTTCTTATATGCTTGGTTTTCAAAAATCAACTATTGCCTTGTATCAGTCAGGGGGTTCTGCAGGAAAATGATGACACACAAAAATTATCTAAGTGAGAAGATGCGGGGGAAAGACCTATGCAATAAAGTATGAGCAGACCCAAGGCTAACCAACATGAGATGGACTGAAAACATCCGAAAGTTGTTACTACCAAGAAGCCTGAAGGGACATGGTGAGAGGGAAGGTGCCAGAGCACAGAGAGAACTGTGGTTTTGTGGGAGAGGGTTTCTCAGCAGAAGCTGTGATCTTAGACAGAGTGGTCCAGTCACTGTGGTCCGGGACCAGTCAAGGACAGTACAGGAAAACAATGATCTTGACCTCCCTCTCCCTCTGACCTCCTATCTCCTGCTAGGTATCCGCATTGGCCAAACGCAACTAGATGGCAGAAGACATAGGAGCCCATTGACAAGGTCCGTGTGATACATCCTCCAGGGGCACACAGCCAGATAGAGGATGGAGTAGGTCTGGAGGGGACATGGTGACTATCCAGCATATCCCATAGCTACTAAAAAGTCTTAAATAAAAATGGGTTTTCCGTGATGCTCATTGGCTGACTTAATATGTGCCTGCGGAAGGCCAAATTACTCTAATGGTTTTAATACAAGCCATTGAGAAGCTAAAGGATGAATTGAAGGACTTCGTGTGGGGCCTTCATGCTCTTAGGAGTTTATCAAAACCACACTGCTTTCAGAGCTGAAGATCTAGTGTGGCCAATGTTTTCACTTCCTTCTGGTAGGGGAAAAAAGGAACAGGGTACCATGAAAGAATTTGCCATTCATAAAAGAAACTTACTGCCATCTGTGCTTGAAAGCAAAAAGTAATTTTTCCTCAAATTAAAAGAGAATTTTTGCTATTGATATATGAGCCGGTAAAACAGATAATTCACTCCCCAGCCTTCTCATCAGCTAAATACTATCACAGCCACAAGTTTCAATAGCTGTACAGGCGGCCTGGGAATGGTTCTTATAAGTAAAAAGGCACAGTGTGAAATGCTGACATTTTCTGATCAAAAAGCATCCTGGGGTGGGCTGAACAGCTTTAGGTCAAGAAGAGGGCTCGATTTCTGGGGTGATTTTTATTGTTATCGCAGAGAAGACTGTACTTGCCGTGAACACGCGGCTGCTCGGCACACTCCTACTGGTGAAGGCAAACTTTCAGTCACTTGTCTTTCTCTCAGGGTATGTACCCCCCACCTTGAAACATATTTTTCATTTCAGTTTCACTTACCTGTCACTTTCTTCTTAAAAAAGGGTGATTTATCAAGTAAAAAATCAACATCAAAGAGCACTTTAACATTGCCCGAGTGCGCACACACAGACACACACGAAACCACACACACTCAAACCCTCCCGTGTCCTGTCCTGAAAGCCAAATGATGACTAAAGGACCACCAAGGACCATCCCCACCCTTGAAGGCTTTTTCCAGTATCTGGACGGTGGGTTTCTTTATGCTGTGTTTCCTCCAGCCTACAAATTTAAAAGCTGTTGCAAGGGAGCTATAACTTCTACTCAACACTTCATGATTTGATTATGTAAAATAAAAAGTATAATGAAGTTAATAGCACCTTATTCTTGCAGTACATTATGAGGAATTTTTTTCCCTGCAAAATGTGAAAACGGAAATTACCTCTGGGCCTTCTAACTCTCAAAAATGTAGGTCATAATGGTTACTGTGGTGGAATTTCACGACTTAAGATTTAGTTTATTTCTCTTTCGTCTCTTCAGTTTTCCGAAGGGACATCTTCTCTTACTGGGATTTTATGCTATAAAATGCACAGAAGTGGAGTGATGGGCATGAGACCCCACATTGTCTGCTGATTGTGGGACCCCAAGAAGAATATTTAACCTCACTGAGTAATAACCTCTCCTGCCAAGGGAGGAGACTGGATAACCTGGCCCCAAGTTAGCATTCTAGGATTAAAAAAAATAATAACATAAAGTGAAATAAGGTAACCCTGCCTGGAGAAAGAAGTGTAGTATAGGATGCCAGGTGCTCCTCTTCCCTTATATTTTCCAGCAACCCTTATCTGGAATCATCACCCTCTACTTCTTTCCTTATTATTGGTGTGGTTTCAACATGGAGCCAAAGACGAGGACAATGTCTTGGGTTCAAGTCCTTTACTGCCAGTCAGTTTGATCTCATCCCTATCTATCTCTCTTCCTGATGGTTGCAATAGAATCTGCTCAGGGGACTTCCAATGGGTCTCACTCTCGAAGACCAAACCCAAAACAAGTATTCTTGCTGTCACTGCCTCAGTATCTTATGGGAGGAATAAAGAGAACACTCAAACAGAAGGCAAACTTATAGTCACACGGCCTAAACTGTATACTGTTGAGTAGCATTTAAGGGCTCTCAGGCCACACAGTCATTAGAAAGCACACTCTTTCAGGATTTTCCCAATTATCCACATGCGGACATGACACACAATCTGCCTCTAGGAAAGAAGGGAGATCTCTCACTAGTGTAAAAATTCTCCTAAGCATCATTTGAAGAGATTTAAGGGGATTACATTTCTCAGGTGGTGCCAAGCAACACGTTCTTATTTTTCCAGTGTGCTTTCATGCTGGAAATAAGAATTTGGAACCTCAGGCCCACAAAACCCAGGGTAGAACCATATGCCAAGGGGAAGCCAAGCTTGGCTTTGGGCTTTCAGCTGGCACTGGGACTATGACAGGCTTTGATTTATGCTCACAGTCAAGCCTGTCCCTGAACAAAATTTAAATGTGGACAACGATTTCATTAATGATGTTTCCTCTTTCTCTGATTTGCAGGTACTCAATCCCCTCATGATAATTCACGGCCTTGTCCCTCATCGCCCCAACCCAGCACTCTGTGCTCTGCATCCTTCTGTTTACCAATTCCCTCAACAAAATGTTGCTCAGCTGCTTGACATTTGGGAACAATCCAAGACCTTTTATTAATGAGGGCTACTATGAATTATTGAAAGACAATAGCTTAGCATGCTTGCTTGCATTTATAGCATCTTTGCATATTCTCTGGGACGGAAAGCTTTAGGGACTAATCAGCAAGGGTATTTTTGGGTGAAGAGAACCGTTCCCGTGCTGCTCATATCATAATATATGGGCATCTCTGTCCTCTGCTTAGGTATATGACAGACCCTGTAGGCAGGTTAATCGGTAAAATGTGTTTTGTTTGGCAAAAGAGAGGCTCAGAAATTATCTTTTTATCTTAAGTTCCCCCAGAAACTATCCCCAAGGGAATAGACAGAGAGAGAGAGAGAGAGAGAGACACATATATATAGACATATATATAGAGAGAGACATATATATAGACATATATATATATATATATATATATATAAACACACACACACAACACACACACACACACACACACACACACACACACAATTTTCATCACATTCTACCCAGAGGTAGAAAGACTTAAGAGATGAGAAGAGGACACAAGTATTTGGAGAAGAACCTAAAATACTACCAAATTTCTTAGCGTCTATAATGAATGTAGGCTGAGTGGTACACAGCCCACAGAGACACAGAAATTGACTCTAAGAATAAGAAAGGAAGTAGACACAAAAGTGTCATGTAATCCTTCTCCCATTCCCGGAAACTCGCATCTAGGAATAGTCAGTGACGTTAAGCCTCAACCATGATGGAGTGACTAGCTCCTCTACAGGCTGGCAGAGCAGGATCCATAGTAGCAGATTCAGAAAAGTGCTACTCATCAATCAAGTCAACAAATATTTGACTGGATACCTACTCGGACCCAGACTCCAGGCCAGGTGCTGGGAGCACACAAATGATTAAAGCACATCCTTCCACAACATACAAAAGAAGATGCTAAGCTAAATTTCTACTTCAGTAGATGATCAACAGACAAAGGAGTGACTCGTCTGATTTCTTACTCTGTTCATACGCATTAGGGAACAGGAGGGGACATACCACTGTGAAAGAGCAGCCAACCTTCCGAAATCAGGGACTTCGTCTCTATCCTTGGCTGAACCCGATTCTCATACACGAAGGCAAATACAACCAGGTTGTTAAGAATGACGCTTATCGGCATTAACAGAGTTGGAAAGAAAGCTCATAAACGATTGAACCATGGTACGCACCTAAGAAGATCCTAGAGAGAGACTCTTTGCTCTTCCATAGTCGAAGCTCTCTTGAATTCTTGTTCAACTTATCCCCCAGATTAAGATAAATGGGTGATGGAACAAGTATATATAGGCTTGGCATTTGGCATCAGCTTTACAGTAGTGTTTTTGTACAGGTTAAAGTCTACTTCAGCTGGAATTAATGTAATTATATATAATGTTGACAGATTATGACATTTGCCTATTAAGACACTATACAAACGTTCCAATTATTTGCTGGCTTTTGACTTTGTAAAAACTAAATGAAACAAAATCCCAGGGGATATGGCTAATGGGGTAACTGGAATAGAGGTTTCAAAAGCACAGGGTTCAGGAAATAACAGTCAAAGAATAATGCATTTTAAGCCAAAACATATAGAGCGGTAAATGAATATTTAGTACTTACCACAAGACTACTGTCTAGAGACAGTCTTTTTCCAAAGTCCCTTTTCTCAAGCTGTCTCTTTCCCTCCATGGGTGAAGTTATTTATTTTCCTTTGTGATTTATAAGAATTCCCCTTCTGTTTCCAGGGTCACTGCAAAAAGTGAGCATGTGTTTTACCATCCAAGGGAACAGTGTTTAGACCCTTGTTTTTAGCTTTCTAACCAGAAACAAGTGTTGAAGCCAAAATACCCAGACCCAAATCAGAAATGCGGAACTGGGCTCTCTCAACTCAACAGACCTCTCCGTGTTGCAAATGTCAGAGTCGTCTTTATGGAGGCCCCTGTGTTTTTACAGGTCTCGCTAATGGAGCTGGGGAATGGGTCTGCAGGTTGAATCAGCAGACTGTGGAATAAAGCAAACAATCCGTTTCATGCCACGTTTGCTCCACCCTCATCTTCCGTCTATCAGCCAGAAGCAATCTGTTACTGTGCATAGAGATGCCATCTGCAAATTCCATGAGATCAAACTGACAAAACCAGGCTCCATATCCCAGAGCTGCTGAGCTCAAGGCCCGAGGAGGAGAAACTGAAACCTGAACATTACTGTTAATACTTCATCATAAAACATTTCATTTAAACATACTGGGGGAACATTAGAAGATGCATTCTCTCTGGGACACGTGGATTCCAAATGGATGGCGGAGGACATGTTATGGTCAATGAATATTCCGAATGCCCACTGCAGTTTTACCATATCAGATATAGCTAATCCCGGTACTCCACTGTGGCTGCTAGTTCTAGAATAAGTCTGGTTAGTAAGAATAAACGGTATTTATCAAGCACTAGCTTCCAGTTTTCACGAAAATATAAATGGCATGAAGTAAAAGAAATAGGTTTTAGCCCAGGCTCTCCTACCCGCTAACCAAGGTATCTAGGACAAGTCATTTAGCCTCTCTGAAACCCACCTTTTTAAAATGAGATTTTTTTTCATGCTGGTGATCATATGATATGTGTAAAATGATTTAAAGGCAATAAACTACAATTTACATGTAAGTTATAATTATGCACAGATTACATACAAAATTAGTTAACCTTAAATACTAGCTTGAAATAGTTTGTCTTTGATGATTCAGAAGACACTTGGAGGTACAGAAATTGCTAATAATTCACACAAAACACATAGCTATTGTGCTGCTATTGTAGAAAAGCTGAACTTAATAAAATATCATACTAATCAGCTTTTGATAAAATTGAAAAGAAATATTTTCCACGGCTCTCTCAATTGCTCCAAATCTAACGAGGATGTACCAGACTTGACCTCACAGCCCACAGCACATGGTCTCCTTCTCCTTGTTTCCCCCACCGGGAGGAGGGCTTGGACAGCTGTGCCCCAGACATCATATGCCCAAATGATAGCCGGTTGTAGGAGAGTGATGGACTGCCTTCCCTGCGATAGGCTCTCTCCTTCCTCTACCACCTCTCACTTCAGGAAAACCAATTTCAATTCATTATTTGTCCACTCCGAAACTCTTAGGGGGGGCGCCTGGGTGGCTCAGTCAGTTAAGCCTCTGACTCCTGATTGTGATCTCATGGTTTCACAAGTTTGATCCCTGTATCAGGCTCTGCGGAGGCAGTGTGGAGCCTGCTTGGCATTCTCTCTCTCTCTGCCCCTTCCCTACTCATGCTGTCACTGTCTCTTTCAAAATAAATAAATAAAAGTTAAAAAAGAAACTCCTGGAAGTCCATTGTGAATTCAGGATATAAAAGCAAATTTCTCAACATCGTGTTCAAGGTCTACTTCGTGCCAACTAGTCTCTTACAGTCCCTGAACACACAGGGCACATTCCCCAGACCACGCTTTAGATCACACCCTTCATCTCCACTGGGTCTAATTTTCACCTTGCTCCGGTGCCTGGCACACAACCCATCTCCTTCACATGACTTTCCTGGTCACCCGACTTGGCAAAGACATCTTTCTCTCCCAAGTTCCATAGAGGTCTTTAGGGAGTTATGTTATTAATCACCATCATCACCTACCATAGTGCAAATATAGCAAGCTCTTACTATTTGCTATGTGGTAGCAGCTAGTAGTGAAAAATAAACTCTTGGTAGCATCTTCCAGAACAAAGTTAGTTGTGTACTATTACTGTAGGCAAAACTATTAGCCAAGTGAGATGTGTTCCGAGGGCTTGCGTTTTCTATGTTCAGCAGCTCCCGTCTACTCCCACCACTACCTCACCCCAGTGGTAGCTCAGCAGACTCTCTGTAATGATGGATCCAGCTACAGACACCACTCAGACCCTGAGATTTCTCCCTCCATCAAAAACATACCTTCCTAAGTCATTTTCTTGTGTCGTTTTTTTGTATGTTTCTTGCCATCCTAAGTCTTATTCCAAAGAGCCCTGGCATTTGATATATTATGATAGATAATCCTTTGGCATTTAACATGTATTTATTAAATGCTTAATGTAGGAAGGACCCAGTACTTAGGTGTTAGTGGCACAGCCATGTGTAAGGGAGACTAGTTCCTGCCTATGTGGAACTTCATGGAAGATACAGGAAATAAGCAAACAGCTCCAAACCATGATAGGTACCTGCTACAGAGGAAATAGCCATCAGTAGGTGGTACTACAGAGTGTCAAGCATGTGGAAGGGGAGCACCTTTTAGGCAGAATGGTAAAAATAGAAGCCAGCTATATAAAAATCCAGGTAAAGAGAATTTGAGAGAGAGGGACCAATCTTCTCACTGGGAAAAAGCTGGAAAGAGGATCTGTGTCCCCAGAATAGAGGATCAGTTTTTTAGCAATGAAGGAAGCTGGGAAGACAATGTGTGAAAAAAGTTCCAAGATGTAAGCAACAATTGTATCACACAGGGTCTTGTAATCAAGGTAAATTGTTTGTTCTAAACACAACAGTTAATCTTAAGGTTTAATTATTCCTTACTAGAGGATAACATTGAACAATTTAATCTATATAGGCTTCAATTGACTAATCTATAAAATGGCATTAGTAATATGACCTCTTTCATTGCAGTGTTGTTGTGATGATTAATGAGATGATTCATTTAAAGAGTTTTACCAGTACCTAGCACATAGTAGGTAAGATTTAAATATTAGACATATTGATTATCTCTTCTGGTAAATATAATTAAACTTCCACAAGCAATGCTAGTAACTGGATTCTATGTTCCATAACAGGCTGTTGGGATGATTATGTTGGGAAACAGAGGTCTTTTCGTTAGTACTTCAACAGCTCGTCTGCCATGTGGAAGACTGAAAGATTTAACCTGATCAATTTTTTTTCATACTTTATGGTGCCAATTATATAGGCATAGATCGTCCTTCAAAACACTTAGCAACTGATAAACCACAGGGACTGGCCAATCAGAAGGCACAATCAATGGCAACAAGGACTACAGCTGTAACAGTGTCCTGGCTGGTTACCATCCTAAATGTATGTACTACCCCCATCCCAAGAACTTAAAAATTCACAAATTATACCATAAAGCAATCATAGAAAGGATTAAAGTTATCCAAAAGGATCAAGGCAAGAGCACTCCAAAAACAAAATGGCAAATAGGATATATCAATATGAAAAGGGGAGGGGTCCACAAAGGAAAAGCCAGAAAGGCTGACACACTTCATCTCCAGACTGTCGGTGAGAGAGTGCCCACACTGAGATACACCCAGCAAGGACTGCAAGTCTAGAGGGAAAAGGAGTATGTCAGATCCCAGCCACTTTGATACGACACCAGCCACTTGTATCATCCAACAAACTTCCTTGCTCAGAGACCACTGCCATAAAGCAAACTTCTAACTTTATTTGATTCCCAAATAATTTTACTTATAGAAGAATAATGTGCTGACCAGCAAATATAAGGAGGCAATCTTGTGGAAAGCTACATTTTTAATATGAATTTGCAAATGAGCCTCTGACTCTTTATGTTCATCATTTACATATCTGCTTAGTATATGAGTTGAATTGAGCTGCCATTACAATATCAGACTCATTGGCTTAAACAATAGACATAAATTTTCTCACAGTTTCCGAAACTGGAAGTTCGAGATCAAGGTGCTGGCAGTGTGGGTTTCTTGTGAGACATTTCTCATTACCTTGCTTTTAGTCGCCTTCTGTGTCTTCACATGACCTTTTCTTTTGCACACATGCTTCTGTGCCTCTTTCTTCTCTTTTTCTTATAAAGACATCAATCCTATATGATGAAGCCTCTACTCTGAAGACTTCATTAACCTTAATTACCTCCTAAAAGGCCTTATCTCCAAATAAAGTCACTTTGGTGGTTAGGGCTTCAACATGAATTTTCAGGGGTAACAGTTCAGTCTATAAGAGTTAGTTTCGGGGCACCTGAGTGGCTCAGTCAGTTAGAAGTCTTACTCCACCTCAGGTCATTATCTCATGATTCGTGAGTTCGAGCTCTGTGTTGGGCTCTGTGCTGACAGCTCAGAGCCTGGAGCCTGCATGAGACTCTGTGTTCCCCTCTCTCTCTGCCCCTCCCCCACGCATACTCTGTCTCTCTCCATCTCTCAAAAACGAATAAATGTTAAAAAAAAAAAATTTCCAAGAGTTAGTTTCAGTCAGATACCCAAGTCTGATCACATCTCAGTGTGCTAATAATCAAATTTCTGAGTCTAAAACCTGACAGAAAACACCAGATATCAGTGGCTACACCCAGACCCGATCTCTCTCTGCTGGTTAATTCACTGTTGGATTTCACCACCACTCCTGCCCACCTTTGCCTTTCCCTGCTAGACTCTTCTCTGTATTGCAGGTCTAGAGGTGCAAACATTACCAAGGCTCCTTAGTCAGTTGGCCCACTTGGATTCTGCCAAGAGGAGGCAGTGAGAGATCAGAAGGCAACTGGAAATGAAAAGCTCTGCACTTCCAGCTGCAGGTGAGCAGCCTCAAGAGCAGGTGACTACACAGTCCAATAGTTCTGTGACTCAGTCTCCAAAAAACTGAGTCTCAGAAAAGGCGGTAGCAGGTGCCTAGTCTTTGACCACCAACTTCTGCCTTTTGCTCCTCCAGCTTTTCCAACCATTTGATTACAAAATTCCTCGCACTAACTCTCCCCCTGCTTAAACTGTTTAGAGCAGTTTCCCCTTTCCAGGCCTGACAGTAACTGATTCACACCCCATAAAGACCCCGTTGGACAGGAAGCCAGCCTTCCTTGGGCAACTCCTGGTCTCTTTTTTGTGACCCGCCAGAACAGCGGTGTGGAATCAAAAATCCTACCGGACACTGAGTTCCTAGAGACCAGGGGCGATACTTTATGTTCTGTGTTTTCCTAGGTAGGATAATGCCTGATGCATGGCAATGTAGCCGACCCTCAATGAGAATTTGTTGTTCGTGTGAATAAATGAATAAATGAAGGTTTGCAGCTGTCTTTGTGAATGCTTAAAGAGCAGGGAGGCAATATAACATTGCTAAAGCAAAGAACTGCTATACACATTTATAACCCTGAAATTACTTTTATAGCCAAACACAGGGACATACTCAAACCTCAAGGAAAACACTGTATCATTATTTTAAAACTATTATCAACCAAAGGGCGCCTGGGTGGCTCAATCTGTTGGGCAGCCAACTTCGGCTCAGGTCATGATCTCACAGTTCGTGGGTTCGAGCCCCGCATCAGGCTCTGTGCTGACAGCTAGCTCAGAGGTTGGAGCCTGTTTTGGATTCTGTGTCTCCCTCTTTCTCTGCCCCTCCCCCGCTCACACACACACACACACACACACTCTCTCTCTCTCTCTCAGAAATAAATAAATAAATAAATAAATAAATAAATAAATAAATACGTTAAAACATAAACCTGTTATCAACCTAAAAATTACTGCTTAGGATCTGCCTCACCTAACAAAGTATCATAACCAAGTCCTGTCCGTGCCTTTTCTATGGCTTCCAACAACTCTTGTTAGAAGGAACACACATCTAACTCTGCGTGATGGTTTGGAAGCCTCTCCCTTCTCGTAATGGGAAGAAAACAGTCAAAGAGTTGAAGGAAGACAGGATATTAAGCATATTTTTTTTGACTGATGGACATAGATACTGATCTTCCTCCCCTCTCAAATACATCTCTCCCTAAGTGATGAAAATACCATTTCCTGGTATCTGTAGAATCTGTTTTGGGCTTAATAAACTCTTTTTAATTTTCCTCACAGATAGTAATGGCCTTTCAACACTAGGCAGACCCTTTAATATTCCTAAAGATGTCAGTAATTTCTTTTTTCTGCCAGACTTTATTAACAGACTACATAATTTTCAAGGGACAATAACCAAACAACACCATTAAATAAAAGTCCAAAGGCATATTTCCTCACATGCGCGCAGTGATACACATGCAGACACACACACACTCGCTCTTCCACTCACACGGCTCTTCTGAGAACTTTTCTCCAGAGCAATCTCTGCCTCTCTGATCCCCCCACACCCCAGCTCTGCTTTGAAATTTTAATGGTAGTGGCAGAAGAAATGGAGGGGAAAAGAACCAAAGGCATGAGACGATCTGGCTCTCAGTCCTCTTTGCCAGGTAAACTTGAACATGTTCCCTAATTTCTGTGAGTTTACATTTGCCAATCTCTTCGCACCAGGTTACTGTGAGGTTGCAATGAGGTGACATATGATTCGGAGTATTTTTCAGTCAGCTTTGGTAAGCAACAAACTATGCAAAATAGGATTGTTTGCAGCCCCTGTTCTGTTCACATCCATAGAACGGAAAGTGCATCAAATTCATTGACATGGCTCTGCAGTACCCTGCGCACTAGCCCCTACATGGTATAAATCCTGCAAAGAATAATTTCAGACTTGGGCATGCCAAAGACAAATCAAAAGGGTATCAAGGTTCTTGTCCCCAAGAAGGATGAAATCCTTTCCATCCATGCTGGATGCTCCTTCAAATCACCTGGGAACCTTGTAAAACACACCAATGCTCAGACCCCATCCCAGACCACTGGAAGCTCTAGGGGAAGGGGTCCTAGGCACCAGAGTATGGTGACAGAAGTCTGGGTTGGTGACCACGGGCTGAAGCAGTGGGTCTCAAACTTTGCCATTAATGAGAGTCACCTGGATAGTCACTGAGATCAAGTGAATCAGGATTCCTAGGGGTGGATGCAGTCATCACAATGTTAAGTTCCCCAAATGACTCCAACCTACAGCACCATGTGAAAGGGTGAAGCTGTGCCCCCTTTCATGGTCTCCTTCCCTTTCTGAAAGGCTGAGGGACATGGAGTTGCTGGTAGAAAAATAATGCCTTTCTTTAGCCACTGCAACCAGCAATTCTTAACCTGGAAACACTGATCCCAAAGAAGAGGGACAGATACAAATAATTCGCATCACCTTCCTCTGTAGGCCTGTTCTGTCCAGCTCATGAATCACCCTGCTTAAACTGGTCTTTTGCTCTGTGCAAAAACTAATGTTGGTGGAAGACAGAAATATCAGATCTAGAGTCCAAATTAATGCACAAACAGCCCAGAAACTCAGAGTGAGGCCACCATTAAGAGAATGAGGGAAAGAACCTCCAATACCAAGTAGAAGAGTAGAAGGAAATTCTGATTCAAATGCTCTCAGACTCGCTCCTTCCTTTCTCCCTGCTCTTCTCTAAGAGTACCTGGCTCTCATTTCTAAGCACAAGGAGCAGGAGGGAAAAGAGGAAAATATGAATCTGTAAGATTTTGCTTAGAGCTACCAAACAGAATCTTTGAAAGTTCTGTCAGCTTCGTATTGAAATCTTTTCATCCACATGCATGAAGTCTACATCAAGGAAGGCAGTTGGCTTGTCTTATACTTGAAATACATACACACAGCAGTTTCCTTTTAGAAGATATATTGCCTCAGGAACTTTCTGTTACTGATACACCTATTGGTGAAGTACATGGGTAGGGATGTGTGTGTATATTGGTGGGTGGGGGGTTGTACACATATGTGAATGTGTAGGAGTATGTGTGTACACACGTATGTGTGTGTGTGTGTGCACGCACTCCAAACAGAAAACCACAGTCTCCATTCTGGACAGGAGAATTTTTAAAAAATGATGGACTTTCAACCACAAAACATGTATTTAAATCCGAACAGCACCCTGAAACCGATTTAGAAGACTGAATGCTAACAGATTTCCCGAACATGGTCCATCCTTGCCAGATAAATGAGGGGCTGGAAACATTCTCTTCAGGATGTGACAACAGCTCTTTTCTTTGAAGTGGAGGAAAATTCTGCATGATGATGAAAATTGGTTTTTAAAAAATGATTTCATGAGCTCATGTTTATTAGACTTCTCACCCTAGAAGCTACTCAGTAGCCTATAGCTGATAGTTTAAATGCCAGAAAATAATCCGAGGAATTACTGCCTCGTGGTCTCCATACACGGCTACCTCCCCAACACAGAAACAGGCGAATTTCACTCAAGTCAGGCTCTGGAAGTCTAGGCGGGTGGTCAACATGCAGCTTCAGTCCAATGCAACAGTTAACGACTGGATACTAATCTGAATTAAGTTCCTTAGGAATGGAGGACAGGAAAAGCTCTTTAAACCTCCAAGATCTCCAAAATGCAGTAATTTCCAACTCTTAACACGTAAATGTTTTTTTTTTAGTTGAGATATTCTTTACATACCATTAAAGTTCGGCCTTTCAAAATATACAATTCCGTGTCAACCCTGTTTATTACCCAAAACTTATTTGCTATGGAGACTCTGGTTATTATTCTCCCTAAGAACACAAAGAAGTTTCCTCATTACGGCTTCATGCTCCATCAATCCTGTGTCATGTCCCCATCATTCTGGGTAGCAGCATCAGGGATAGTCTTGAGTTCAAATTCTGCAACTTTCAGTTCTAAGACAGTAAGCAATTTCTGTAAGCTTTAGCAATTTAACATCACTTGGCCTCATTTTCCTCAAAGATAAAATTCAGATAATAACTATAGCAGCCATCACCTTAACAAGATGGCTCTGACGTTTAAAACGTTTGTTTTAAAATAGTTAGTAATAGGGTGGCTAAGTGGCTCAGTCGGTTAAGCATCCAACTTCAGCTCAGGTCATGATCTCAGGGGTTTGTGGGTTCAAGCCACACATCAGGTTCTGGGCAGACAGCTCAGAGCCTGGAGCCTGTTTCAGATTCTGTGTCTCCCTCTCTCTCTGTCCCTTCCCACACTTGTGCTCTGTCTCTCAAAAATAAATGAATGTTAAAAAATTTTAATTAAAAAAATAGTAAGATACTCAATAACTATTAGGCACAACTCAACAGAATTCCTTTTGTTAAGAATTCAATAAAGTGTTTATTCAATATCTATTTTGGTTCCAGACCTGTTTAGGCCCCAAGAGAAGGAAGGAAGGAAGGAAGGAAGGAAGGAAGGAAGGAAGGAAGGACAGAAGGAAGGAGGGAAGGAAGGAAGGAAGGAGGGAGGGAGGGAGGGAGGGAGGGAGGGAGGAAGGGAGGGAGGGAGGAAGGAAGGAAGACAGAAAGACAGAAAGAAAGAAAGGCAAAAGATATAAAGCACACATCCTCAAATTTTGAGGGTAGGGATTTATATTGTAAAAAGGTAAAAAAAAATGTGAATGAATGGATATTTTGGTACAAAGAAGACTCACTTTCAGTTGGAATAATCCTGTAAAACCTGTCTTTATTTCATTCAAGTATTTCCAGCTGATTTCCAGACAGAAACTATTGCTACATTTTTATAGTGTATGAACTAAAAGCTAAGAGACAGAACAGCAGGGCCTTGCACCAGGATACGCCTTCCATCTCTGGCTGCTCTTGTCCAACCATCTGTTCTTTCTCTCCTGGTCCTTCTCAGTAAAGCTGCTCCCCCCATTAAGCTTCCTCCTCTACCTCCTCCATTTATCGCTTTAAGAAACATTTCTAGTTCATTACATGAAATGCCCGTATGTTGCCCAAGAACTCCTCAGGGGAAAGTCAGTGTAAAAATGAAACAGATAAATAAATAGCTTTTAAAAATAAATAAAGTGTGCACACAACCCCAGAGGACTGGAAGAGTATTTAGATAAGTGACTAGGGAAAAGAATTTTCACACTGTGTCATCTGCTAACTCTAATGAGTTAATTAAATTAGAAAAATTCCACAGCCAGAAGCAAAAACATCCAAATATGTGGGATGCTGGGGGAATTATAGACCATGCTACTAAATGCATTCTGTTCAAGCTTTTTTTTTACCCTTTGAGAAGGCTGTGGAGAGCTACACTTAAAAAACTATCCAATTTCAAGAGCGTATTTTCCATCTGGGGCCAGTTGGGTAGAATGTGCTCTAAACTCTGCAAAGCCTGCTGAAAGACAACATGACTTGTTAAGAAAACTGTTTATGAAAAACAATGTTTTGAGAAGATCCAGCAAAAGGTTTAACTGTGATGTCCCCCAACAGTGCTGAATTCATTATTTCCCATTATATGCTTTAGCACACAAGTGAAAAGCCAAAATGATTCAGGAAATGGATACAATCAAGTAAGTTGGACATTTTTGCTAAGGCTTCACATGGTAATTAGAATATTTCCAGCTACCTGGAAGCTTTTCCTCTTTAAAAGGTTTTCTCTTTTCTTTAATGGTAACCTCCTTCCACAACTGTTATATCCCAAACAATCCTGATGTGGAAAAAAAAAATGCTCACAGCCTAAGAAATCAAGATTGAAATACCCATTAACATGCTGAGACCAATCAAAAGAATTTGTAAGAAAGCATAAAATGTAGAATATGATATTAAAGATGTCCTAAGTAATAACAGCCATCAAAATAAAATGTATGAAAAAAGTCTCAAAGATGTTTATCTTTTTCGACTCCTTGTTTAATTAAATTGAGAGCACTATTCACTTGTGGGGAGAGAGGTGAGCTGAAGTCCCTTTCAAAGGCGAAACAGTTGATGACCATTCAGTTATACCAATATCTATAGAGACTGAGGTTAAGGGTGGGTGTGTGTGTGCGCACATACATGATGTATATATGTACTACACATACACTGATGTGTAGATACTTATGTGTGCATTTATGTGTGCATATACTTATGTGATATTTTCCTTCTTGTCCTCATGTCTCCCAGATTCTGAGCAGTGCCAATCAAAATACCTAATTATTGAGGATTTTTTTTTTCTTGTGATGAGTTGTTTCTTTTTCTTTGGGCTTTGAAAGCTCAGGAATAAGAGAAGCTTGATGTAGAATTAGATAAACCAGTGCTTCTCAGATTCAAGAATAGGAATCGCCAGGGGCGCCTGGGTGGCTTAGTTGGTTAAGCGACCGACTTTCGCTTAGGTCATGATCTCGCGGTTCGTGGGTTCGAGCCCCGCGTCGGGCTCTGTGCTGACTGCCAGCTCAGAGCCTGGAGTTTCAGAGTCTGTGTCTCCCTCTCTCTCTGACCCTCCCCTGCTCACGCTGTCTCTCTCTCTCTCAGAAATAAAATAAAAATATTAAAAAAAAAAAAAGAATAGGAATCGCCAGTGGAGTCATTAAAATGCAGATTCTGATTGAGTACGTCTATAGTGAAGTCTGAGATTCTGCATGTCCAATAAGCTGATGCTTCTTTGATACTAAAAGGATGTGAAATTTAAAATGGAGAATGTATCTGTGTCCACTTAAGAGTAAAATTCCCCAAATGTTTTCATAAAGCTATGCTCTTTATAGCTAAGTGTCTGGACTCTGTTCTGGACATAATCTAAGATACTGAAAGGAGTACACAGGTTATGTAGCATAGGTCTTGCACAATAATTTTTATGTGAACATCTATTCAGGATATTTGGAATCCCAGAAACTGAGGTTTAATTTTTTTTTAATTTATTTATTACTGAGAGACAAAGCACAAACAGGGGAGAAGCAGAGAGAGAATTAGACACAGAATCGGAAGCAGGCTCCAGGCTCTCTCTGAGCAAACTGTCAGCACAGAGCCCGATGCAAGGCCTGAACCCACGAACCATGAGATCATCTGACTGAGCCACCCAGGCACCCCTAGAACCTGAGGTTTAAATGGTTTCTTCCAGGGGCACCTGGGTGGCTCAGTCAGTTAAGCGTTCGACTCTAGCTCAGGTCATGATCTCACGGCAGAAGCTCTGCCTCTTCTGACAGAAGCTCCCACCACATTGCTCAGAAGCCCAGCTCATATTTGGGGTCGTGAATAGTAAGCAAGTTTCACTCTGTCTCCTGGATTTCTATCTACTTGGCCATAATTCTGTTCCCTGCAGCAAAATCAAGTTTTCTCTCATTCAAGCAAAACACGCCCAGTGTCTTCAACACTTTCTCTTGTGGGAAAGTTTCCATAGCCCTCGGCTTCCTTGCCCTGTTTCTGAAATTTCTTAGAACTTAATGAAAATCTAGAAGGTAATCATTTTTATTTTATTCAGATTTCTTTAAAAATTATAATATACACATTTATTCTCTTTGTAAAAGACACAAACAGTAAAAAAAAAAAAAAAAAAACACACACGTAGACTGTAATGTGTAAACACACCCTTTTCACTCCTGTCTCCAGAGTGAATGACTTTTAGGTTTTCCACTTGTTTCCCTGTAGAAACATGTAAATATATAAATATTGACTTTTTTCTTCCCATATAAATGGGATCAACATCTATTTCTTTGTGACTTTCTTCACCTAATGTATTCAATACAGAGGCACCTAGTTCATTTTTTTATAGCTCTATGTTGTTCAATAGAATGAACAATAAATCCTTTATTAACTTGTGGGTAGAAAATGAAACAAGCCCTGTTGTTTTCTGACTTCAGACAGTGCTGCCATTAGATTTACATATGTCTCTTTTGTGCCTATGTCAGGTTCTCTATAAGGTATAGATTTTTTTTTTAAATGTTTTATTTATTTCTAGGAGAGAGAGAGACAGCGTGAGCAGGGGAGGGTCAGAGAGAGAGGGAGTCACAGACTGAAACAGGCTCCAGGCTCTGAGCTGGCAGTCAGCACAGAGCCCGACGCGGGGCTCGAACCCACGAACCACGAGATCATGACCTAAGCGAAAGTCGGACGCTTAACCGACTAAGCCACCCAGGTGCCCCTAAAGGTAGAATTATAGTATAAAATTGTGTAATTTTGATAGAAACTGCCTAATAGATTTTTTTCCCTCAAGATTTTCTTTAGATTTAAGTTAGTTAACATACAGTGTGGTACAGGTTTCAGGAATAGAATTTAGTGATTCACAGTTACATATAACACCGAGTGCTCATCACCACAAATGTCTTCCTTAATGCCTATCACCCATTTAGCTCAACCCTCCCACCCACCTTCCTCCATCAACCTTCAGTTTGTTCTCTATAGTTAAGGGTTTCTTCTGGTTTGCCTCACTCTCCATTTTTATCTTATTTTAGTTTCTTCCCTTGCCCTGTGGTTCATCTATTTCATTTCTGAGGTTCCGCTTATCAGTGAAGTCATATGGTACTTATATTTCTCTGACTTATTTCGCTTAGTATAATACACTCTAGTTCCATTCATGTCATTGAAAAGGGCAAGATTTTGTTCTTTTTTATGGCCCAGTAATATTCCATTGGTAGGAATGCAACCTGGTGCAGCCACTCTGGAAAACAGTAGGGAGGTTCCTCAAAAAGTTAAAAACAGAACTACACTAAGACCCAACAAGTGCACTACTAAGTATTTATTCGAAGGATACAAAAATACTGATTCAAAGGTCACATGCACTCTTAATAGATTCTGAAAATATTTTAAGAACACATGTGTATGGGACTACCTATTTTCCACATAAGTGTTATTACTAGAGAGAATCAAACTTAAACGTTTCCAAAATTGTTAGCAAAAGAAAAACAAAAGATCTCATCGCTGTAAATTACATCACATGATTGTTAGCGAAGCTACGTATCTTTATAAGTTTGCTAGTCATTTGAATTATTCTCCTCTGTATTGCCTACTTGAGTTATCTGCCCATTCTCCCACTCGTACTGCTTTTTTGTAATCTTATAGAAACTATTAACACTTCGAATGTTAATTCTTCATAAACGAGCATTCCAATATGTCCCCTCTGTCTGTCTTTTGGTTTTTCACTTTGTTCATCATTGTGTAGAATCTTATAATTTATTTATGGTCAGCTGTGTCAATATTTTCTTTTATAGCTTCTAAACTGAAAAAAAATCTTTTATATTCTCTCAATATTTTTATGGTACTTTCTGAATATACTTTTTTTTTTTAATGTTTCATTTATTTCTAGGAGAGAGAGAGAGACAGCGTGAGCAGGGGATCTCTGAATATACTTTTGGCCATGGTATAAAGCATAGATTTCACTGGGTCTTTGAAAAAGGTACTCATTAATTCTGTGATTAAGTTTCTTTCACTGATTTGAAATGCCCCTGCACAACAGAAAAGTTCAATATATGCATGGTTCCTCTCCTTGGACTCTCTATTGTAAAAATAGAGGATAAATTAATAAAAAAAATATTAATCTAGCAGCACCTGGCTGGCTCAGTCAGAAAAGCATGTAACTCTTGAACTTGGGATTGTGAGTTTTGAGTCCCACATTGGGTATAGAAATTACCAAAAAAAAAAAAATCAGTTAAAAAATACTAATTTACTTGCCTAATCTCACACCATTACCACCCACGCTGCTTTAATTATGAAGTTTTAGTAAATTCAGTTATCTTCTCGGTCAAATTTCCCTTGTTGTTGTTCTGTTTGGAAATGTTCTTTGCTATTTGTGCTCAGTTTTATCTTCCAGTTGGGCTTTATTATTGTCTCATTATGTTCCACCAAAAGTATGGTACAGATTTTTATTGGATTGTATTTAACTTTACAGATTATTTAGGAAAGAATTTAGATTATATTTTTGAGTCCTCCTGCTTAGTTATGTAAATGTGTTCAGCTACGTAAATTTGCTTAATGGCCAAAAATTCCTCCCATCTGAGGATGCTCTTTCTTCCTTTGAAATGTGTCTTTTGCAGTCCAGAGGCAGTGTCCATTGCAGTTCTTGAATATGAAAGGGTTTAGGACTCTTTTGACCAAGGAAAAAGCAAAAAAAGAAGATAATGAGTTCTGACACTAAACCTTAAGTGAAGTCTCTATCTTCTATCTTAGAACACTGAAACTACTGTGTTATGAAGAAGTCCAGTATAGCTCACTGGAGGAGGAGAACTGGGGCGAGGCCACCTTGGACTCTCCAGCTCTAGTTAAGTCTTCAGATGACCGCAGCCATAAGAATGAACTCAGGTGAGAAAAACAAAACAAAACAAAACAAAAAAAAACACAGAGATTGCCAACTCATGGAATTATGAGGAAAAAAACCAAGTCATTTTTGAGTTAAGTAACCAAATATTAGAGTCATTTGTTACATAGCCAAAGGTAACCTAAACAGAATATCTCTCCGTTAATTTGGATTATGGTTCAGGTCCTTCAATAAGGTATTATCAATTTCAATAAACAGTCTTTAGGTATATCGCCTTTACATTCAAGATATTTATTTATTTTTATTGTCTTGAAGTTAAATACTTTCTTTTCCTGATTACATTTTCTGATTGGTTATAAGAAGTATAGAAATAAACTACTGATTAATAAACTTTGAACTTCAAATTGGACATTATCCTGAACACTTCTGCTAGTTCTAAATATGCTTACTTTCTTTTATTGGGTTCTCTAAATAGAAAATAGCAACATTTTGTGGCCCTTTCTTTCCAACATTTGCTATTCTTATTTCTTTCTCTGGTCATATTGCATTGGCAAAGATAAGAGGTTGATAGTGGGAACTTTTGTTCCTTACTTTACTAGAATTAGTTGTAACTTTTTCACCAGTGATTATGAGATTATCTGATTTCTTTGTAACTAAGACTTACCAGATTGAGGAAATTTCTATATATTCTTAGATCACTACAGTGTTTTGAAATGTTTTTTGTTATTAAATTTTTTAAAAAAATTTTAACGTTTTATTTATTTTTGAGAGAGAGACAGAGTGAGCAGGGGAGGGTCAGAGAGAGAGGGAGACACAGAATCTGAAGCAGGCTCCAGGCTCTGAGCTAGCTGACAGCACATAGCCCAACGCGGAGCTCGAACCCACGAGTCGAGTGGTGAGATCATGACCTGAGCCAAAGTAGGACGCTTAACCTACTGAGCCACCCAGGCACCCCTGTTATTAAATTTGTTAACATATCAAAGGTACATAAAGTAACAAACTGCCCAGATTTAACACAGTTAATCTTTTGCCATGTTTGCTGTAGTCTTTTAAGAAATAAAGCATTACAAGTACAATTAAAACTCCATTAACCATTACCCTGTAGTAACAAAGTATTCTTGCTATAAATGAGTTATATTTTACTACATATATTTATAATACTGTTTATAATTTACCTATGGGAATGTACCAAGAATGATAAATGTTCTATTTAGTGTGCATTTGTTTGTTTACATATATGGCATCATGCTATCTCTAGTTACTCACTACTCTTCTTTCTTCACTTAATATTATGGAACCAAGATTTATCCATGAAGAATAAAAAAGACTTATTTATTTTAAATATTAATACCATTAAATTGATTTAATATTATGGAACCAAGATTTATCCATGAAGAACAAAAAAGACTTATTTATTTTAAATATTAATACCATTAAATTGATTTACAAAAGTTTACCCAATTCCCAAAAAATAGATTGTTTCCAATATTTTGCCATTCACATTACAAATGATGTTGCTATCAACATTCTTGCTCACTCATTCTTTTGAACAAAGACAGGAAAATTTCTTTCTCATACAGAGAGTTCAGTGGGTCAGAGCTTATGCACAAGTTCAATTTACCAGGCAGTATCAAAACACTCTAGAAAGATGGTTATCCTATAGTAGCTTATACATAGGTCAGCAATGATGAAATCTGCTTTCACCTGGATTTTCAACCATATAATGCAGTAATCCCACTTCTGGGTATATATCCATATGAAATGAAATCAGTATCTCAAAGAGATACCTGCACTCCCTTGTTTTCTTTGCAGCATTATTCATAATAGCCAAGACACAGAAACTGAAGTGTCCAATGACAAATGAATGGATTAAGAAAATCCGGTACACACACACACACACACACACACACACACACACACACACACACCACAGAACTGAATACTATTCAACCATAAAAAAGAAGGAAATTTTGTCATTTGTGACATGGATGGACTTTCATAGCATTTTCTAAGTAAATTATGCCAGACAGAGAATAAGAAGTATTGCCATGAGACTACTTACATATGAATTCTATAAAAATTGAACTTGGGAAACACAGAGTCAAATGCAAGGAAATAGTGGCTTCAAATGACACAGTAGACCAGATGGACCTACCAGATAGATCTAGGACATTCCATCCTAAAACAGCAGAATACACATTCTTCACAAGTACACTTGGAACATTCTCCAGGATAAATCACATGTTAGCCAACAAAACAAATCTCAATACATTTACGACTGAAATCATACCAAGCACTTTCCAACTACAATGGTTTGAAAGTAGAAATCAATTACAAGAAAATAATATGGAAAGAACACAAATACCTGGAAGGTGAACAACATGCTACTTTGAATGGGTCAGCCATGAAATCAAAGAGGAAATAAAAAACTATGTGGAGATAAATGAAAATGAAAACATAATGGACCAAAATCTTTGGGATACACAAAAGTGGTTCTGAAAGCAAAGTTTATAGCAACACAGGCAACCTCAAGAAACAAGAAATATCTCAAACAATATAACCTTATACCTAAAGGAATTAGAAAAAAAAAAAAAGAACAAAAACAAAACAAAAAAAACTTGTAGAAGGAAGGAAATAAGAATTAGAGCAGAAAGAAATGAAACAGAGACCAAAGGGGGGGCGGGAGGGGGGGGAGAAGGAAAGAAAGAAAGAAAGAAAGTTCAGTGAAACAAACATCTGGTTCTTTTAATAACCAAAACTGATAAAATTTTAGCCATGTTCATCAAGAAAAAAAGAGAAAGGACTCATAAATAAAAACAAAACCCAAAAACTGAAAACAAAGGAGGAGAAAACAACCACCAACACCAGAACACCACAGAAATAGAAAGAATTATAAGAGAATATTATGAAAAGCACACTAGAAATTGAGCACCCTAGAAGAAACAGATAAAGTCCTAGAAACATACAATCTTCCAAAACTGAACTGGAAGGAAAACTTGAATAGTCCAATTAATAGTAGTAGAATTGAGTCAGTAACTTAAAAACCTACAATAAACAAAAGTCCAGGACTACATGTCTTTATCAGTGAATTTTACCAAACACTTAAAGAAGAATCAATACTTAATCTCCTCAAACTACTCCAATAAATAGAAGAGGAAGGAAAGCTTCCAATTTCTTTCTAGAAGGCTAGCATTACCTTGATACCAAGACCAGACAAAGACACTACCAATCAAGATAACTACAAGTCAACATCTCTGATGAACATAGATACAAAAATCCTCAACAAAATATAACAAATAGAATTCAACTATACATTCAAAAAATTATTTACCATGATCAATTAGGTTTTATTCCAGGGATATTAAGAGTGGTTCAGTATTTGCAAATTGATCAATGTGATACATCACATCAGCAAGATAAACTATAAATGGTTTAATATGGTTTTTACCATATTATTATCTCAACAGATGGAGAAAAGACTTCTGACAAAATGCAATGTCCATTCATGATAAAAACTGTAAACAAAGTAGGTTTAGAGGAAACATACTTCAACATAATATATGCCATATATGAAAAACCCGTAGCTAATACGATAGTCAATGGTGAGAAACTGAGAGCTTTTCCTCGAAGACCAGGAAAAAGACAAGTATGTCCACTCTCATCACTTTTATTCAATGTGGTACTGGACATGCTAGCAAGTCCTAGTCTTGACTGCAGCAATCAGACAAGAAATAAAAAGCTGAACCCATAGAAACACAGACTGTAATGGTCGTTGCCAAGGATTAGGAGGTGGGGGGAAATGGGGAGATCAAAGGCCACAAACTTCCAGTTACAAGATGAGTAAGTTTTGGGGATCTAACGTACAGCAGAACTGTAGTTAATAATAAGGTATACTTGAAAGTTGCTAGAAAGTAAATAGTAAATGTTCTTATCTCAGACACACAGGCAAAATGGTAATTATATGATGTGATGAAGGTGTTAACCAACCCTGCTATGGCAATTATTTCATAATGTATACATGTACAAATCATCACATTATACTCCTTCAACTTACACAATGTTTACTGAGATCGATTATATCTCAATAAAGCTTGAGATTAAAAGAAAAGAAATGCTTGGTTACTTCTTGCAGTTGGATTACGTAGCTTCCTGTGAAGATGGATTGAAGACAGTATCTCTACTCTGACTTGATTTCTACTTTTTTATACACTTCAAGGTTCTTTGCATAAGAAGGAGCCACATCTGACAGGAAGACATTGGCTTGACCATTAGTCTTTCTGAGGACCGAGTCCTCCCTCTATTTCACCATTTCTCAAGCTTTTTAAAATTTTGTATCACCTTCTTTCAGCAGCCTTCATTTTTTTTCCGAGTTGCTCTACTTCTCCCCATGAAATTTTAATACCACAGATATACTGTAGATCTAATTTAGTACTATGGACCTTTGGAGGGCCACAAACCATTGTGATTTCAAAGATGTTTGGTCTCAAAAGCCAACTGTCTTCTCTGTTGAGAATGTTTCTATCTAGAGATTCCAAACACATTTAGGTTTCTCAGTTTCCTGTTTTGAGCAATTCGACTGGACCCTCTTACATAATCAGCAAGGCTTGTTATTCTCTTGACCAAGAGAAGTTGGCCATGGTGCCAACAAGTTCTGAATTATTTCACTAGGTGTACGTGCATTTGATGAAGCACCTTATAGAGGGAGGAGAGGAAAAAATGATTGGTTAAAGACAGGGATGCAAACCCAAAGAGCTCGTCAGTCAGGAAAGTGATGTAAATGAGGGAAGCAGACCCCAAGAAACTATGTCCACCTAAAAGTTCACATTCTGCCTCAGATGGGCAGCTAGCACTCAACTGCCTCAAACCCACCAGGCAGGAGTGAAAGCTTATTTTATCAAAACCCTCACTTTCTAAGAGAAGCCAGAAATTCAGATATTTGTGTAAAATCTCTCAGTTTTTAAAGATTGCTTAGTGGGGGAGAGGGAGGGAGGCAAACCATGAGAGATTCTTGAATGCAGAGAACAAACCAAGGGCTGATGGGGGTGGGGGGAGAGGGGGAGGGGGGTGATGGGCATGGACGAGGGCACTTGTGGGGATGAGCACTGGGTGTTATATGGAAACCAACTTGACAATAAACTATTTTCAAAAAGATTGCTTAGCTTTAAAAACTCTATTTCACAAGCCCCCAAAATTATTCTTTCAGAAGTATGCAGCTTACGAACGACAAATTTGCAAACTTTGGCTACATGAGTCCTGAGAAACCTTTCACCTCCTCTAAAGTTTGAAGATTTTTACATTTTTAAATTACAGTAAAACTCCAAGAAGACTCAGTCTTAAACATTAACACAAAAACTCTGAACAGCAATGGGTGAGAAGCGACTTAATTTTTCCATCACCAGCCAATGCAATGGAGAAAATTCAAACCTTCTTTTCAAGGATAATTTATAGGTCTTTTATGTGAAGTCAAAATGTGAAAGCAATTATCATAAGATACAGTATAAGTCTGGAAAGCTTAAAAGTTTTTCCTCTTTACTTTAAAATTAAAATAATACTTGGGTTACTAAATAATTTTTAGATATTCATGGATGCCATTACAGTATAGAGATTAAAAAGCCTTTACTTCAAAGCCAATTTTATATATTTCTTTAACTTAGTAAACTCTCTGAGTCTGTGAGTATATGCTTCTGTAATGTTTTGGTTGTCTTTATGTTTTTCATTCCTTGCTGGCTTTAGGATGTCTGTCTAAGCCACCAAAAAAAAAGTTGTTAAGGCCACATGTGGATATTTTGATAGGTCACACTAATTAAATGGCCTGAATTATGGCCATGTTTACATCTCATATTTTGCTGTGCAGATGGTTTCTATGGGGTTTAGCAAGTCTTATTACACTTTAGAAATTCAAATATAAGATTTGGAGAGCTGCTCCTGTTAATAACTACCTATACATCTTCAGACAAATTATTTCTCTATTCTTCAGTTTCCCCCTTTCATATATAAAAGGAAATGAACTAAGTGATCCCTAAGGCCCCTTTTGGCTCTAAAATATTTTTATCTAGAAAACAATTTAAAAGGATTAAAACCTTTAGTTTTAAATTCATTGCATCTTTTTATTTAAAGATTCCTTGAGACGTAATTCACACATCATAACACTGACCCATTTAAAACGTTCTTTTCAGTTGATTTTAGTGAATTCAGAGTTGCGTACTAATGACTACAATCTAATGTTAGAATACCTTCAAAAACCAAAAAACAAGAACAAAAACCCACAATGCAGGCGCCACACCCGCTGCCCACCACCTAGCTACAGGCAACCAATAATCTATTCGGTCTCCAGGGGTCGGCTTATTCTGGACATTTCCTATAAATGGAATCATAACAAGTAGTGTTTGTGACTTTTTTCACTTAAGTTGATGTTTTCAAGAGTTACCCATGCCTTAGCACATAGTGATACTTTACTTCTTCTTATGGTTGAATAATAGACCATTATATGAA
The DNA here is from genome assembly GCA_017311185.1 of Proteles cristata cristata. Lineage (NCBI taxonomy): Eukaryota > Metazoa > Chordata > Mammalia > Carnivora > Hyaenidae > Proteles > Proteles cristata. The sequence continues at coordinate 387,753 of JAESUZ010000367.1, read as the reverse complement.
TTACCATATTTTATTTATTCAGTTTTTAGTCACTGGACATTTGAATTGCTTCTGAATTTTGCTACAAGCATCCACGTACAATTTTTCATATGGATGTATGTTTTCATTTCTCTTGGGGATATACCTGGAAGTGGAATTGCTGGATCAAATGGAAACTCTTCGTTCAGCATTGTGAAAAACTGCCAAACTGTTTTCCAAAGTGGCTGCCACGTTTTATATGCTCACCAGCAATGAATTAGAGTTCCAGCTTCTCCACGGCTTTGTCAGCATTTGGTATTGTCCACCTTTTTTTATTGCAGCCACTCTAGTGGGGTGTGAAGGGCTACCTCACCATAGTTTTTATTTTCATTTCCCTCATGTCTGATGCTGTTGAGCATCTCTTTATGTGCTCATTGGCCATTTGTATATCTTCTTTGGAGAAACATCTATTCACACTTTTGCCCATTTTTTTACTTGGCTGGTTTGCCTTTTTATTGTTGAGCTATAAGAATTCGGTTTTTTAATTTTCTACAAATCCCTTGTCGGATATACAATTTACAATTACTTCCTCCCATTCTGCGGGTTACATTTTCACTTTCATGATAGTGTCCTTTGACACGCAAAAACGTTCAATTTCACTGCAGTCTAAGCCATCTATTGTTTGTTTTGTTTTGTCATTCATGCTTTCGGTGTCACCCCCAAAGAAACCATGGCTGACTCCAAAGTAATGAGAATCTACTTGTGTTATAAGAGTTTGTGATTTTTACCTCATACATTCAGGTCTAGGTTTTATTTTGACCTAGTTTTTTATGCTGTGAAGTAGGGGACCAGATTTATTCTTTTACACATGGATAACCACTTGTCCTAGTACTACTGATTGAAAATGCTATTTTTCTCCCCAAGGAATTTGTCTCAGCACACTTGTCAAAAATCAATCAACCGTGAGTGTGGCAGTTTATTTCTGTACTCTCAGTTTTATTCATGTGATGTCTATGTGGAGTCTTATGTGTACCACACTGTGTGGGTTACTACAGTTTTGTGGTAAGTTTTGAAATTGGGAGTGCGAGACTTCTAACATTAGTCTTCATTTTCAAAATGGTCTTGGCTCTTTTTTTTTTAATGTTTTTTAATTTATTTCTGAGAGAGAGACAGCATGAGCAGGGGAGGGTCAGAGAGAGAGGGAGACACGGAATCTGAAACAGGCTCTAGGCTCTGAGCTATCAGCACAGAGCTTGATGTGGGGCTTGAACCCACGAACCGTGAGATCATGACCTGAGCCATAGTTGGACGCTTAATCAACTGAGCCACCCAGGCGCCCTGGTCTTGGCTCTTTTCCTTAAGAATATACCTTGTATTTCCAGATGAATATGAGCATCAGTTTATAAAGTTCTACAAAAAGTTAGCTGAGATTTTGATAGGGATTGCATGAGGTCTATAAATGGCTTTGGGGGGTATTACCATGCTAACATACTATGTCTTCGGATCCATGATACTGAGATCTCTTCCTGCTTATTTAGGTCTTTTTTTAAATCTCTTTCAACAATGTTTCATTTTTTTTTTGGTGTATAACTCTTACACTTTATTTGCTATATTTATTCCCAAGTATTATATATTTTTGGTTATATATTTTTGGTTGCTATTCTAAGGGGGAGTGTTTTTCTTTTTAAGTTTATTTACTAATTTTGAGAGAGAAAGTGCCCAAGCAGGGGAGGGGGAGAGAGAGGGAGAGGGAGAGAATGCCAAGCTATCTGCAAAGGGCCGAACATGGCACTCAGCCTCATAAACCATGACATCATGAGTTGAGCCAAAATCAAGAGTCACACACATAACCGAATGAGCCACTCAAGTGCCCCTGTTTTCTTAATTACAGCTTTAGATTGTTTATCGCACTGTATCACTTTCAAGTTTCAAGAGAAAACCTACTCCATCCTTCATTCATTCCAACTTTCTTGTGTTTTGCTTTAAATGATGTATTCATTTTTATTTTACTTCTAAGGAATATATTTCCATCTTCCCATTTTATTTTTAAATTTCATTTTTATGAAGTCATGACAAGACTCATGAGAACTATATGCTGTATATTCAAATTGAAGTTAAGCTAGACACAGTGCAGTCAATTAAACCACTTAGGGTAAAGAGCAACAGACTTGTATCATCTGCACCCAGTGAACACTTGCTGAATGTACAACACTAACAGCGTCTCAGTTGCCGCCATTGCTGAAAACACACATTCACCATCTTCTAACACGCAAACTGCATTGAATTCCCATGACCTCAGAAAAACAGTTGTTAAGAGACCAAAACATAAATAAACACCCTCATTATTTCAAACTTGTTGTTTTGATTAAATATTTGCATTTTTTCCATTAAAGGAAAAATGTCCTTTGACTGCCAAAGAAAAAATGTACTATGAAGTTGAATTTCAATTTTACTATTCAAACCTTTCCAAAGCTGCCACTGTACATTGCCTTTTAAATTTATGTTAATGGTGTTGAAGGTATAAAATGTTATTATATGGAAAGGGAGAAGAACAAAATATATTCTGACTAGTAGGGATTTTCCTGACAAATATAACATGTATTCAAATGGAAAGAGTCACATTAGGTCAGTTGCTCTTGAAAACTTTGAGGATCAGAAGAAGTTAAATACTCAACACCCTGAAAAAATACAACATTTAACATATGTACATTTTTGTGCCTAATTTTAAGAATTCAAGGTTACTCTGCAATCCAGCCATGGATAAATGGACCTTAAAGTAAGAACTTCCCATTAAATAATTTTGAAAAAGATATATAACTGTCACAGATAAATTCTCTGGGAAATATAAACAAGATAAATATCCTTATGAACCAGAAACTAAGCTCAGAGAATAAAAGAAGATATACTGAAGTCCTGGGTTTACTGAGTTCTGGGTTTAGATGCACATAAAAATGGGAAAGATTTTGACACCTAATATGTATTAGTTATTGAAATCTTTCTATAAAGGTTTAAAGACAAAAGCAGCAGCTCTTCTCATGAAAACACAGAAAAAAGGATTCCTCAATCTTGGAAGAAGGTTGGTAAAAACTATCACTGCCTGAGGCTACAGTTTTTACAGGATGCTGATCTGTATGGTTGAAGGAAAGTCCCAAAGTCTGGACTTGAATCAAGTCATTTGCTAGCTCAGCTTCACCTGAGATGTGCCCAATGTTAGTTTACAGAGAGATCCACCACGTTACTCATATAAGCCCTGGTTGTCTGGTAAGCCTGCAGTAAGCATCCACAAATCCTCTAGATGGAGAAGGGTGTGCAGAGAAAAGGGAAAGGGGGGTGAAATTCTCATTCAGGATAAAATGGAAAACTTAAAGTACATGAAAACTAATAGTAACAAAAGAGCCAAAATAAAAAATAAAAAGAATTCACTGATGAATGAAAGCAATGAAAAAATGAACATCAGAAGAAGACATACTAATATGACAAGCACGTACAGGAAAAGGTGCTGGACATTGCTATCATCAGAGAAACGCAAATCAAAACCACAAAGGGGCACCTGGGTGGCTGAGAGGGTTAGGCATCTGACTTTGGCTAAAGTCATGATCTCACAGTTGGTGAGTCTGAGCCCTGTGTCAGGCTCTGTGTTGACAGCTCAGAGCCTGGAGACTGCTTCAGATTCTGTGTCTCCCTCTCTCTCTGCCCCTCCCCTGCTCATGTACTGTCTCTCTCATCCTCTCAAAAATAAATAAACGTTAAAAAATTTTTAAAAATGCAATGAAATATCACATCACACCTGTTAGAATGGATATTATCAAAGATACAAAAGATAACAAAGTGCTGGCAAGGAGGTGAAGAAAAGGGAACTCTTGTGCACTGTTGGTGACAATGTAAGTTGGTGAAACCACTAAGGAAAATAGTATACAGGTTCCTCTAAAAGTGAAAAATAGAACATACAATCCATCATTCCCACTTCTGAATATATATCCAAAGGAAACAAAATCGCTGAAGAGACATCTATAGCCCCATGTTTAGTGAGGTAGTATTCACAGTAGCCAACATATGGAAACAACTTAAGGTATTTAAAACACACACACACACACACACACACACACACACACACACACACACACACACATCCTGTAAGATTATTCAGCCTTAAAAATTAAGAAAACCCTGCCATGTGCAACAACATGAATGAACGTGAAATAAGCCAACTCAGAAAGAGAAATACTACATTATCTCCCTGTATGTGGAAGCTAAAAAAAAAGTCACACTCATTAAACAGAGAGTAGAAAAGGTGATATCCAGGGACTGTGAGGTGGGGTGGAGGAAATGGGAACATGTTGGTCAAATATTCAAAGGGGACAAATATTCAGTTATCCTGGATGAATATGAAGATCTAATGTATAGCATGGTGCCTACAGCTAATGATACTTCACTGTGTACTTGAAATTTGTTAAGACAGTTGATCTTAGGTGTTCTCTACACACACACACACACACACACACACACACACACACACAATGAACTGTAACTATTTGAGGTGATGTATACGTTAATTAGCTTGATTGTGGTATTAATTTCACTACATATATATATATATCACATTGTATACCTGAAATATATACCGCTTTTGTCATATAGATCTCAATAAGGTTGGAAAAAAGAGTAAGTAAAAATCAACACATAAAACTGGAAAAGCATTCAAACAAAGAGTGAGAATTTGTAATACAAGAACATGCATATAAGAAACACGAAGAAGGACCTATTCTAAATCTAGAAAAGAAAATCAGTCTGAAATGAAATGCCACAACTAAATCAACTTTAGAGAAGACAATGAAGACAGAATTAATTAATTTAAAAATTTCACTGAAGAATTCACCTAGAATAAAGCATAGAGAAATAACTGAAGATAAGAAATAACTCAAAGTTTCTAAAATACATCTAAGAAATTCCGAAAAGAAGAGAGAATAACCTAGAAGAAATATCTTAAGGAATAATGGCTTTTTTTTCAAAACTAAAGAACATGTGTTATGATTGAAAATATAAAATAAATAGGGGCGCCTAGGTGGCTCAGTCGGTTAAGCGTCCGACTTAGGCTCAGGTCATGATCTCGCGGTTTGTGAGTTCGAGCCCCGCGTCGGACTCTGTGCTGACAGCTAGCTCAGAGCCTGTAGACTGTTTCGGCTTCTGTGTCTCCCTCTTTCTCTGACCCTCGCCTGCTCACACTGTCTCTCTCTCTCTCAGAAATAAATAAAACATTAAAAAAGAAAAGGAAAAAAAATAGAATAAATAAATGTATACTAACATGTATAATATTAAAGCTATCGAGCATACCCAGCAAGGAGAAAATCCTAAAGCATACTCGAGATGTTTTTTGTTTGTTTTTCATTTTATTTATTTTTGAAACAGCACAAGCTGGGAAGGGCAGAGAGAGTGGAACAGAGGATCTGAAGAGGGCTCTGCGAGCCCAGTGTGGGGCTTGAACTCACAAACCACAAGATCATAACCTGGGCTGGAGTCAGGTGCTCAACTGACTGAGCCACCCAGGTGTGCCAGTGCTAGAGATGTTTTTAAAGTGACATACAAATGAGCCAGAGGAGGCAGGCGGGAGGATGGGTGAAGTAGATAAAGAGTACAGACTTCCAATTATAAAATAAATAAGCCACACAAATGAAAAATGCTGCATAGGGAATATAGTCAGTAAGTCTGTAATAACTTTGGTGACAGATGGGGACTACGCTGAGTGATGTACAGAATTGTTAAATCATGTCACACATGTGAAACCAATATAATACTGTATGCTAATTATATTTCAATTAAAACCGCCTTTTGTTTAAATATCATAAAAATAAAAATAGAAATGCAATATGATTCAACAATCAATTTAAAAATCAACATAACTCTATTGCTGGGTATTTACCCAAAGAAAAAAAACATATGCACCCCTATGTTTACCGCAGCATTATTTACAATAGCCAAGATATGAAAGCAACCCAAGTGTCCACTGATAGGTGAGTGGATAAAGATGTGGTATATAGATAGACATACAACAGAATATTTGCCATTAAAAAGAACAAGATCTTGCCACTCACGATAACGTTAATGGACCTGGAGGACACTATGCTAAGTGAAATAGGTCAGAGAAAGACAACCATATGATTTCATTTATATGTGAAATCTAAAAAAAAAGAACGAACAAAGCAGAAAAGATCCAGTAAAAATAGAGAACTTACAGATGGGAGGGATGAGGCAAAATGAATAAAGTCAAGTGGGAGATACAGGCTTCTAGTTATGAAATGAGTAACTCACAGGGATGAAAGCTACAGGACAGAGAATACACTCAATGGTACCGTAACTGTGTTCTACGGTGACAGACGCTAGCTACACTTGCGGTGAGCACAGCATAATGTATGAACTTGTCAAATCACAGCGCTGTACACCTGAAACTGAAGTAACATTGTATGTCAACTATACTTGCTTTAAAAAAAATTTTTTTTAATGTTTATTTATTTTTGAGATAGAGAGGCAGAACGTGAGCGGGGGACAGACAGAGAGAGAGGGAGACACAGAATTAGAAGCAGACTCCAGGCTCCCAGCTGTCAGCACAGAGCCTGACGCAGGGCTTGAACTCATGAAACATGATATCATGACCTGAGCCCAGTTGGATGTTTAACTGACTGAACCACCCAGGCGTCCCTTTCCTTCATTTTTCAAAAAGCCTATTAGATAGCTAAACTGCCAGCATACTTACAGTCAGCACAAATAAATTCCTGAACACAAAAAAATTATGTCTTCAAAGTGTGGAGAGCAAGTAACTGTGGACCTAGAATGCCAAAGTGAGCTAAACTATACCCCAATAATGAGAACAGTAAGAGTCCAAAATCTCTTCAGGCTTACTAAAACAAAAATGTTAAATGTTTGCCTTTCCTAGTCACTAAAAATCTACTGAAAAATGTACTGAACATAAAGTTCACGATTGTTTTCTTATAGTCTCTTTTACTCTGCTATAACTTTTATTTACAAAGAAGATGTGGGGCACCTGGATGGCTCAGTAAGTTGAATGTCCCAATCTTGATGTTGGCTCAGGTCATGATCTCACAGTTTGTGGGTTTGAGCTCCATTTGGGGCTTTGTAATGACAGTATGGAGCCTGCTGGGGATTCTCTCTCCCTCTCTCTCAGTCCCTCGCCCCTCCCCCCTCTCAAAAATAAATAAGTAAACACTTTTTTAAAGTTATAATAATCTTGTAAACTTAACAATCAAGTTGCTTTTTCAAAAGGAAAAGCAAATTTAACTGAAATAGGGAATTATGTAAATGAGAACAAAACTGAGAGCGACATCCACAGAAAAAATAGTCTAATATAGTAATGGATTGTAATTTAAAGATGGTTACAATAAAAAGTTTTAATTGTATGCAACATATGCTGATTACATCATGGCCCTTCAGATTCTTAAGATCCTCATGCATCCTTGAGAAAAGCCTTGCCAAAATTACTTAAAGAAACATTCCTGGCAGTGTACACAATCTGTCCAGTGGAGGGAGAGAGAGAGAAGCCCAAGAATCATTACCTACAGTATCTGGCTTATTACACAGTAAATAGCAGGTAGGTGATAATTTTCTGTTGAATGAATACTTACAGAAAACCAGAAAAAGAACAGTAATTAAAAATCAGTGTCAACACTGTTGTAGCTGATGCTACGAAATAAAGGACATCATTTTAAAAACCTAATGTTATCTCACAAAATGGTTGGTAGGGCTGGGAACTCAACGCATGGCTCAGCTGCGGGAAACGACCCCCAAACCATTCTGCAGAGCTAGATGATGAGGAAGCTCTTGTGCTGCCTCCACAGCCCACCTCCCCCTGCACCCCAAAAAGCTCAGGGCCCCTCACATCAGCCACTCAATTGAAACAGAAAGCTTTGCACAGAAACTGTTTGCACACTTTACTCCCTTCAGAGACGAATTCTGTCCCCCAGTACATCTGGTTGATGGAGCTAAAGTCATGTGCCTGCATTCCAGCTGTAAGGGAAGCCAGAAATTTGAGTTCTGGTTTCAATGTTGGAGAGGAGGTAGTCACAATGCAGGAATGTCCCCAAACATAGAAAAGCTGTTTATGAGATGACAAGCAGCCACAGATGTGACAAATATCTATGGCAATATACTTACAAAAATGGGAATATGCTATATAATTCTCCACCTCCAGCTATGTAGTATCACTTAATGTTATTAAATATTTCTCCACTGTATGAGCCTTGAGGACTGTGCGGCATCTCACTTGCTGGATATACCATAACGTGTGTGAGCCATCCCTCATCATCAGTCATGTAGGTGGTTTCTAAATCTGCATTATGCTGGCTTAACTTTGTGAAGACTCATGACCATTTCCTTCAGGTAATGTCATGACCACAGAGGTACACTTGTTTCTTAAGTTCATTTATTTATTTCGGGGGGGGCGGGAAGAGACGGAGTGGGGGAGGGGCAGAGAGAATCCCAAGCCGGCTCTGCACTCATCACAGAGCCTGGGGAGATCATGACCTGAGCTGAAATCAAGAGTCAGACATTTAACTGACCGAGCCATCCAGGTATCCGACCACAGAGATACTCTTAAATGTCCTCCACCAGTCCTTTTCACCCCACGGCACCTAGTCCTACTTCGCACTCATATTGTCTCTGAGTAATAAGCTTTGGAAAGTGCTGCCAAGTTTGGAGCTCAGTTCTAGCTCCAGGTTGCCCTTCCCTCAACTGGGGCTGGAGCCAACCTTCCCAGGATTCCCTGGACATCCTGTACACTGTGATTTTCACTATATCACCAGGTCTACAGTTCACTTGGATTGCTAGGTGTTATATATATATATTTTTTAATTTATTTCTAGGAGAGAGAGAGAGAGAGACAGCGTGAGCAGGGGAGGGTCAGAGAGAGGGAGTCACAGACTGAAACAGGCTCCAGGCTCTGAGCTGGCAGTCAACACAGAGCCCGACGCGGGGCTCGAACCCACGAACCGAGATCATGACCTGAGCGAAAGTCGGACGCTTAACCGACTAAGCCACCCAGGCGCCCCACTAGGTGTTATCTTCTTATCATCACCTCAAAATGCTTATTTTAGTAGATATTCCTTTTAGAACAAAACCTAACAGTTTTAGGTTCTGGGTGCAGAACTGGCATAATGGGGTCTGCAGCTATTTGGGTCTCATGGTATAATATTGTAGAAGTTACCTTCTTTGAGTTTCAACTTGTGTTTGTAAAATGGACATCACCACACTACTGTATCATAGGTAGGAATGCAACACTATTTATATCATAGGCTATAAGTAGGATTCAGGAACTCATATCAAGCACCCTAGCACCAAGCACAACAGCTATTAAAATTATCCATATAAAGTTGCCTCATCTTAAGACTCTGGAAACTTCACATCCAATATTATTACTTTAATCCCATATTATCACTGCTCACTTGAGAAATAAACTTTCCATCCACAATAAAATCTCTAAGCCTTTTAACAGTCATTGAGCTCCCAGGCCATCAGCCCTTTTCATGTCTTCCTTTCCCCTGTATCCATCTCAGGCCCAGCATCTGCTCCATATAATCCTTCATGAAAACCTATTTTTCATCTCACTGAAGAAACATTTGTTTGTTTGTTTTTCTTTTCACATTCACTGCTTGTTCTCCTGTGAAAAATTTCACCCAGACTTCTTTTGGAGGGAAGATCCATGAATAATTTGTGGGTGCTCACATGTCTGTTCTTTCCACAACTATTTGTTCTCAAAGTCAGACCACACCTGGTTAATTTAGGCCCCCAATCCCAGGGCTGAATATCTGAGACAAGCTCAATGTGTTTAAAATGAAATCAAGGTTCTGAGCAGGGAGTATCTTTGCAAATAACTTCTGCTTCATGCCTACTTAGAAATGGCTGGTGATTTGTATCTTAACAACTTTGATTTGTATCTTAAATTAAATATCACCATGTCTCAAAACTAACTCAGCCAGACAAAAGTTGGGATTCTGTTTCTCTTTCATCCTACCTTTGGTTACCTCAGGTTACTCATCTGGATAAAATAAATCCTTTTCTCATGATCCCATGAAATATTCCAGCAGAATATCCTCTTATTAAAACATATAAAAATTAATATACATGTATATACACATACATATACACGTCTCTTTAAAAAAGCAATGCATAAGGGCACCTGGGTGGCTCAGTCGGCTAGTCACTTAAGCATCCTACTTTGGCTCAGGTCATGATTTCACAGTTTGTGGGTTCAAGCCCTGCGTCAGACTCTGTGCTGACAGCTCAAAGCCTGAAGCTTGCTTTGGATCCTACATGTATCTCCCTTTCTCTCTGTCCCTCCCCTCATGCTTGCTCGCTCTCTCTCAAAAATAAAAAAAAACATTAAATTTTTTTTAAAAAGCAATACATGAATATATTCTCAAAGTAAAAAGTTAACATTATGTAGAAATCTATGTGGAAAACAGTAAAAGTTACCTTTTCACACACTTACAATTACATCCAACAGGAAAAATAAAACTATTAACAATTTATCTTTCTACAACTCTAAGCATTTCCATATATGTACATATTAAAATATATGATTTTCATACATAAATGGTACCCTATTCTACATATTTTTGACAACTTGATTTTCTTATTTATAATATATTAAAGAGTCTTTCCATGTGAGCGTATAAAGAACTCTTCTTTATTCTTTTAACGGCTAGATGGCTCTGTAGTGTGAAGAGAGCATTATTTATTTGACTCTTGCCCTGTTGACGGCATTTAGACTGTAAATCACTGATCACTATTGCCAACAATGCCCCAATGTGCATTCTTGGGCCCTTCTTCATACATAGATGAACTGTTTTGTAGGAGAAATAGCAAAGTCCCCTCTACTTTAGGAATTTCTATGAATCTAAATCACTGACTCTTTCCTAGTGTGCCCCAATGATTGCTTACAGTTTGGGTTCAGAAAGGGAGAGAATGATGCCTCCAAGTTCTGGGAAATGTAACTATCAGCCTTCAGAATCAAATTCACATCTAGCTTAAAATGTCCTCTGCCTACAGAATAACTCACTTTCAAGTCATTCTGTCTCATTAACCCAGGACTCCCATGCCGCCATTTTCCAGTGTTCCGTGAATCACAAACTTCAGTGTAAGGCTAATAATTCTCATTAGTTCTCAGAGTCTGATCAAGGGTTCACAGGAAGACAGAGTCTCTTTGGATCTTCAGGCAACAGGGGTTCATGCAAAGTCTTGATTGGGTCTCAGGAAGGAAACACCCAAAAGGAAATAGAGAGACATGCAACAAAGTATTGAAGACAGCTGGTGTGGAAAATTTGAGGCTAAAATAAATTTTCTCTTCATCCAATTTCCTTCATTATCCATTACACAATATAAAACGTATTGCTTAAGCTACTCTTGGCAAAACTTTCTGCCTGTTGCTGTTTGAAGTCAATGCGGCAGGAGATGCAGAAACAGCTGAGTTGGGTTGCATAATTTGCAAGGTGGTTCCTAGGATGGGGCTTCTTTCTCCAGGAAACTGACCAACACACTTAGGTCTCTACTTATCTCTGTCTGTGACTGGCACAGATTTAATAAACTGGAGGCCCAAACAGAAAATTAAAATTGTGATGGAAACCAAAAGGCTGATATGATCTCTGAAAATATACATTTTCATTTCAACTGATAGGCATCAAAGTGTGGTGTGTGGGGAGTTTCAGGACAGCCTCCTCGGCCAATTAGCTTCAGCGATCAGCATGTGAGAAGCTCTGCATGCTACATGCTAGCTCTAAGGGTCTACACTGTATACTACTTCCATTAGCACCCACTAAGTATACATCTACTGCATATATGAAACAAAATTGAAAGATTTTAAGTCACCAGGAAAATTTCTGTACCCTTACAAGACATGGAACAGCAGTGTGTGGGTCAGGAGTGGTGTCACAATTCAATGGCCCACACACTTATCTTTGAAAACAACTTACAATGGCTTAAGAATAATCTCAATGTTGGGGCGCCTGGGTGGCGCAGTTGGTTAAGCGTCCGACTTCGGCGAAGGCATGATCTCACCATTCATGAGTTTGAGCCTCGTGTCAGGCCCTGTGCTGACAGCCAGCTCAGAGCTTGTTTCAGATCCTGTGTCTCCCTCTCTCTCTGACCTTCCCCTGCTCACACTGTGTCTCTCTCTCAGAAATAAATAAAAAAACATAAAAAATTTAAACAAAAAGAATAACCTCAATGATATTGAAGAAAACAGCACAGGGACACCTGGGTGGCTCAGTCAGTTAAGCATCTGACTTTAGCTCAGGCCATGATTTTGCAGCCCCTGAGTTCCAGCCTGGCATTGGCCTTTGTGCTGACAGCCCAGAACCTGGAGCCTGCTTCAGAGTCTGTCTGTCTGTCTGTCTGTCTCTCTCTCTCTGCCCCTTGCCCACTCATGCTCTGTCTCTCAAAAACAAATAAACATTAAAAAAAAAAAAAGAAAACAGCACAAAAATCTCTTCATTGAACAAAAAGTACTATTGATTATAGTAGAAAAGATTGGTCCTGCTAGTTAAAATATCCAGGAATTATTTTATTTGATAATAGTCTGCTAAAGTGACTTCTAAGTTCACTTATGCTAACTTGGAAATCTGAGGATATATAAAATAACATTGTTTTTGTCTAACTGAAATGGCAGAAACAGAAGCCTGGAAACTCCAATGCATGTGCTCATATGCATATATACACACCCCTGCATGGGCATGTTTGCTCGCTCACTCTCTCTCACAGCACATCTTACCATGCTCATCTGGCTCAGTTCATACCTTCTGTTACTGTCAAATACATTGAAAACCAATGGTAAAAATGTACCGCAACTGAGGAGAATCTATACAGAAAGAGACTTTCAAAAAAGGACAAGGAGAGAGAAACCATCAGGGGAACTCAACACTATCCAAGAAATTATGTAATTCTAAGACAGTAGTGAAGTCCTAAAAGGAATATTTAAGGAAGATTTATCAGATTTTCCACAATGACTACCTCTGTAGAACTTCCCTAGAGCATTTTTCATCTCTGTAGGATACACCTGCTACCGCACTCAGTTATGTTTCATTTACCAACTACAGCTTGAACTGTAACTTTTTTAAAAAATATTTTTATTTCTAGGAGAGAGAGAGAGACAGCGTGAGCAGGGGAGGGTCAGAGAGAGAGGGAGTCACAGACTGAAACAGGCTCCAGGCTCTGAGCTGGCAGTCAGCACAGAGCCCGACGCGGGGCTCGAACCCACGAACCGCGAGATCATGACCTAAGTGAAAGTTGGACGCTTAACCGACTAAGCCACCCAGGCGCCCCTGTAACTTTTTTTTTTTTTTTTTTAACTATAACATTTCAAGTGATATCATGGGTGCTTGCTTTGACATAAAGACATGGTTACCATCTTGAGTGCAGTACATCCAATGGGGCTTTGAAAGGGGAAAGAGTAGTGCCAGAAGTCTGAGGCGTTTACCCCGAGCCCTGTGTCTGGAATCTACCTGTCCACAGAACCAAGAAACAACAAAACAGCTCAGTGTAAAGCCATTTCAGGCAGATGAAACACTTTGAGAGGCACAGTGCCCTCTTATTTATTCTAAAACCTTATCTATGCATTGTGTTAGCTTCAAATACAAGGGTCTAGGGGAAAGGGCAATTTATTGTTCAATGCTTCAAAAAATGTAAGAAAAGGTCAAGGGAGGAGAGAGAGAGGAGTGGAAAAATAGAAGAAGGAACATCATTTGTACAAGACAAAGACCTTTTCTTATCAGTCCAACTACCAGCCTTTAGTTTTCCGAACTCAGCTTCTATATGCTTAAATCCTACAAGATATGATGAAGGCATCAGAAAAGTAGAAGTCAGAGTCCATGGCTGAGGAAGTGTTGCTACTGACAGGGAAACAAGATTCGTGTACATTAAAGTATTAGGGAAGAGGAGTGCATTGGTTTTTCTGCTTCTTCATTTATTTATTTCCAACTTCTCTCCCTCTGAGGACTTGCAATTATAAAAGTACACACAAAAACAAAATGATAAATAAATAATTAGGGAAATAAAGCCAAAGGGAAAATATAAGCAGGAAAATAGTAAAACTGGGGTTAAGATTAAATAAGGAGATCTACAATATGCTGTCTAGGCTAGAGGTGATGTATATATTTGGCTTAAAGTTTTGAGAGCCTTAAACACAGGCAGTAAATCACACACCACACTATGTACAGAGTCATAAGACCCTGGTGGATAAGAGGGACAGGGCAGCCCTTGCCAAACCTAGCTGCCCAGTGATATCACCTGAGAAGGTTTCCCAAAACTCAATAATGAACCCCAATTTCCAGAGCAGGCAGAGAGGGAGGGAATGCTGAGAATCTGCATTCTTCAAAATGAAGTGACTAGGATACTGTTAGCTCTGAACCTAGGAACCACAGCTGGAGAGATTTAGAAAAGGGGGGACCCCCAAAAATCAGATGACAAGAATTATGGAGGATGTGAGGCTCTAGCTGAGCCTCTAATTTTGGATGGAGTTAAGAGATGAGGACAGAGGGCATTCCAAGTGTAAGTAGACACACGAGCCAAATCAGAGAAGAAGGGACCCTAACACCGTGGCCATGACAGCACCATTTGTAGTCACTCTGAAATGGATGTGAGGGGCCCTAGGACATATTTAATTCACTCCTTAATCCATTCAATTATACTAAAATTGCAAAGGAATTAAAGAGGCATATATACAATAAATGATCAAACTGAAGTGGAGGTGATAGACATGTATGTATTAGCTATCTACTGCTGTGTAACAAATTACCGCACATTGAGTGGCTTAAAATAATACACATGTATTATGGCACAGCCTCCATGGATCAGGAATCTGAGGACTGCTTACCTGGGACCTCTGCTCTGGACCTGCAAGGCTGAAATCAAGGTGTCAGCAGACCTGAGTTCTTATCTGAGACCTGGAGTCTTCTTCTGAGCCCATGTGGCTATTGGCAGGACATCTTACATCTGTGGATCTCATGGCTACCTGCTTTTTCAAGATCAGCAAGAGAATCTCTAAGATTTCTATTCTTTCTCCTTGAGGCTCTCTTTAAGAGACTTACTGGATGAGGTCAGGTCCACCCCAAGAAAATCTCCTTTTTTATTAGCTCACAGTCAACTTAATTACATTTGCAAAAATCCCTCCTCCACCTTTGCTATTTAATGTAACCTAGTGACTGCCATGACATCCATCATATTCTCAGGCTCTGCCCACATGCAAGAGGGAATTATACACCAGATTCATGTGTAACAGGCAGCTGGTGTCTTGGGCTTCATCACAGACGTCTGTCTACCACAAAGATCAGAGAATGAAAATGCCAAACATGCAAAATAGAGGAGTCAACGGACCATATGTAATTAAACATGTAAATTTGGCTCTGAGCTTCCTAGCAGGTGAAGTAAAAAGGAGACTTGTTCCAGTTTCCCAGTATTCTCTGATGAGCTTTTAGTACTGATTTATACAAGTCAGTCTTATAGAACACGTGATAAAAATACCTAGTCTTTACAGAGAAATCATGAAATGATGCAGCATTAAAATAAAGTAAAAGAAATAAGAGTTAGTTGAAATCTGACCCAAAATAACTCTTTGTCAAAGGGGGGTGTGTTGTCGCCACCTTGCTCCCACACCACAGGGGAATACTCAGCAATGATGGGAACAGAGTTCAATGGTGCTTGGTCAATAGCGGGTCACATGGGCTGATGACCCGGGTACCCATAACGGCGATTAACCGTGAAGAGGCACCATGACCTATTCCAGGGGAGGTGAGGACATTGAGATGCAAACAAATTCAAGTTAGAAATTAGACAGACCAACCGTATGGAAGAGACAGAAGCAGAAGTTCAAACACCACACAGCCTCCAGTGGGTCATACAGGAGTATTGCCTCATTCTTGTTGCCCCATTAAGTTTTACCTGGCCACCTCCCTGTGGAAGAGCTTTACCCCTTTACCCCAGGGCATCTTACAGGCATCATTTGATCTCTGACAGGGCTGGTCAAAGTCTGCTTTACTTTATGGGGCTCATAATTTGTTCTAAGCATTCAACAGAGTGAGCTGGCTCAACCTATGTGGCATTCACACTCTAACATATACCTGTGGTGGCATGCAAACTTTCCTACTTGCTTCCATTCACTAATAGACTATCTTTTTTTATGACCCCCACTCAATTTCACCCTTCCCTGCTCAGGCACACGTAGATGCCTCCCTTCCTGGAGTGGCCTCTGTCCTCACGCACCACATCAGCATTGTCTATGGAATCATTCTGTTTATTGTGTCCTGTCTCCCAGTATCTGACCATGTGGGGGGCCACAACAGCCAACCTCCTTCCTCTTTCAGTTTCCATAGAGCTTATTAGTTTAGATTTACAAAGCTCATAGATGGGAGAGGCCTTGGAATCCACCATCTCACTATCTTCCTCAATTAAGTCCAACCCATCACTGTCTGAGCACTTCCAGGGACAAGGAACTATTTCATAAGGTCCAAGACTGTTTCTGTGAATTTTCAAATGATCAAAAGTACTACCTAGTATTAGATTACAATTGCTTCTCTTTAACCTCTACCCTCAAGCAGTAGAGAAAGTTGTGTTTATGTTTACTCACTGATGGACATTTCCTAGAATATTCATAGCACCACCATTTTTAATGGTCTCAAACTGGAAACTATCCAAATGCCCATCAACAGTAGAAAGGACATATTAGGACATAGATACAGTCATACAATGTAATACTACACAGCAATGAGCCTGAAATGTGGTGTGTTATATGGATGAATCACATACCTACAGTATGAATAAAAGAGTATAATACATAATGTGTGATTCCATTTACATGAAGCACAAAAACAGCCAAAATTCATCTGTGCTACCAGATGTCAGCATGTGAATTACCTTAGGGATATAACTGACGGGAACGTGAGGAAGGCATCTGAGCTGCTGCTACTTCTTGGTCTGAGAGTTAGAAACACAGGTGTATTCAGTTTGTAACAATTTATCAGGCTGTATACTTAGGTACGTTTACCTGTATCTATGTTATACTTCAAAAAAAAGTTTAAAAATCCTCTTTCTCCTCCAGATGACCTGAATAAACAAAATTTCTTTAGCCATTTCTTACAGATATGGATTTTAGAATGTTAAAGATTCTAGTCATCTAAAGTCATTCTAAAACCTTTGATCATTCCTTTGGAATTTAATCACATTGACTGGTTTGTAGTGTTCTTTATTTTTTTTTTTAATTTATTCCTAGGAGAGAGAGAGAGACAGCGTGAACAGGGGAGGGTTAGAGAGAGAGGGAGACACAGACTCTGAAATAGGCTCCAGTCTCTGAGCTGGCAGCCAGTACAGAGCCCGACACGGGGCTCGAACCCATAAAACCGCGAGATCATGACCTAAGCGAAAGTCGGACGCTTAACCGACTAAGCCACCCAGGCGCCCCTGTAGTGTTCTTTAAATGTCCCATGTGAGATTACTTTCCTCCAATATGTTGTGAACTTCTTAAAGATACGTACTTTCCCTTTTGATTCACTAGTAGCACTTATATTCAGTGTCCATTATATACTTGGAAAATATTCTTCTCCTCTTCCTTAATAAATGCAGATGAAAGAGACAAAATTTACGTAGGCCCTATGTAATTAAACAACCTAAGTATTTTCTCCCTTTTTTTTTTTTCCCCAAAGGCTTACTACTAATTTACCCAGTGAAGCCAAATTCTATTTTGTTCTTTTCCTTCAAATTGGTCTCAGGACTGTTCTCTGCCCTGATTTATGAGCCCTTTTCAGTTGTTTCCATATGGAGAGGTGGAGAACTATTAGTAAGCTGACCCATCTCCAATACTGATTTAGTGTTCCTGACGTTTTGTCTTTATCATCCATAAATTGACCTAATGTTGTACTCCTTCCATATAATTTTCTCTTCTTAAGGAAGAAATGCTAATTTGGACAATGATACAATGAGAAAGAAGCATTCTAATTTCATGTAAAGTTAGTGGTATCATCCTTCTTTGATGGGCTAAACAGAAGGTAAGATAAATAATAGAACACAAGCCACGTCTCTAATGGAAAAAAAGAATTGTGGGTTCTAAACTATGGCATGAAAATAATGCTTTTGATGTTGATAAGGCTCCCAGCTGATAACTTATCTTTTCAGAGCAAATATTGCCAGAGAAATCTACAGACATTCTCATCACGAATGCTGTTTTCTCTCTGCTCACACACTCGCTTGCACACTTAGCACCTGGCATGCACAAGGTTTTCTGAAATTCTCTTTCCTGCATTGCAGTTTTTCCCAGAGAATATTCACAGACATCAGTCAGTTCCATGAACAAATGATAGAGAGGCCAGCTTCTTGACCATATTCTTATTCCCATCACCCAGTTGCCTTTCTAACCAATGGTTCAGTCTATAACAGTATAACCCACCCTACTCCAGGTTTTCTAGATATATAGATGAGATATATAGATACATATAGATATATACCTTTCTTATAGATAAATAAGAGAGAATGAAATGATGAATCTTGGAAGAGTCTTACCAAGCCTGTTGAAGAACAATCTCTAGAAAATTGAAGACACATGTCTGTTCTTTATAAGGATCACACAAAACAGAGAAGGAAAATCTAAGAAAGCCATTCATGCAGAAACTATTTAATCAAAGAGTAAAGACAATTATAACATCTGTTAATCTTCTGGGGAGGTTATAATTAAATGCTTTGGGGAAACACCCTTTCAAGGGTGATCCTTTAACATCTGTTGTGAGGACACACAGCATTGTGCAGTGACGAATCACTTCGGCACTTTGGGAAAATGGGACTTCTGGGGATCACAAACCCTGCAAGAGCCCCCTTGCACGCAGCCCAGACCTGAGCCCACCGTGCTTGGCTCCTCAGTGCTTTGCATAATTGTCTGTGTGGTGAGTCAGACTATAGTCATTGTGTGTTAAGGAATAACAGGATCACAGGGCTAGAAATGGCCTTGAGACTATCTGATCTCCCCCTTCATTTTGCAGATGGGGCCACTTGATCCTACAGCTGGCTTGTGGCACTTTACAAGGAGGGTCATTCAATTCTCCCCAAATCACACTCCACCCCACGCCACTGATGCCTCTTTGGCTGCTCTCTTTGCTTGGGCTTATAATTCGGATGTGTTCTTTGTTTAATAGGATCAGCATTATTAAGAAACCCTAGGGTTTTGGAAGTTTGTGGAGAAGCGGGGAAACTAAAATGGTTTCCTTCTTCTCTACCTCCTGGTCTGCTGAGAAACACTGACCATCTTCACTCTCCCTCCAATCATCTTTCTGGGGAGAAGAAGGGGAGGAGAGAGAAATGAAGATAAAGGAGAACAGCAAAAGATAGAAAGGAGAGATGGAAAGAGAGGGAAGATTGAAAGAAATAATGACAGAAAAGTAAGGTGAAGTAAGAAAGAGAGAAAGAGAGATGGGAAAGAGGTGGGAGCAAGGAGCTAGGGAAGTTGGTCCAGGGATAAATAAAAATGATATATAAAAAAAAACCAAAAACCTCACCAAAAGGAACTGAACACTCCTTATACCCACCTTACTCCATAACCAAGTTCTACCATACTTCAAACAAGCAGTTCTACACATACAAAAGTCCACAGGATTTGGCAGTTTTGTGAAACAAAATGCAGAGATGGTAAAGCCGGGGCAGTACATAAACAGATGCAATGTGTTGAAAATGAAAAATACATCCATATGGTGAGAACATAATAAATGCATTCACGGCCAAAAGGGGTTTGGGGTGGGCAGTCTCCTTGCTAGTTGTTTGGGGCTGCAAATACTAGTATGTGTCAGAATGCTAAATACATGGGGCTCTTGGTATTTGGTGCCAGGATTAAATAAGTCCCTATGATCCGGATGCCGTGTTGCCATCAGCCCTTCCAACCCCCTCCAGTAATCACCTACTTACAAGGGCCAAAAAACATCTTCAACAATTAGGGGCAACTAATGGTGATAATGGCCATCATGTACTGTCTATTTTTGTGCTGACGTTCTCGGTACTTCATTTCATTTAATCCTCACAATGATCCTATAAGGAGGTAATAGAATCAAAATATCCAGTTCAAAGTCTTAACTGTGCAATCTGGAACAAATTAACCTCTCAGTACTTTGGTTTACTGATCTATAAAATGGGATTAATAGTAATATCTACCTCAGAGGGCTATTTTGAGGATTAAATGAGACAATATTCATAGAAAACACAGCAAGACCAAACACAATATAAGTATTTCATAAATATTAGGTGAAATCATCGTTACTGCTAAATTTTATGAACAAGGAAGCTGTGCTCAGTGAAGTTAAATGACTCACGTCAAGTCATTAGAGACCAAAACAGAAACTAGAACGCGGGTCTAAACAAGGGTAAATGCCACAAGGGCATGAGCTGTGTCTATTTTTTTCTGTTCCTCCGTTAACTGAGTCCAAAGGTCCTGATCTTCCTAGGATATGATGCAACCTTTCAGGAAAAAGTTATCCAGAACATCTCTGTCCCAACCTAGTAAACATAAAAGGGCACATTACTCAGTTCAGGACATCATCTTCTCTCCCTTTTCTTGTCCTCATCAATGAGAGAAGAAGAGAAATCCCTGTCCCTTCTTTTCTTCATTTATTCTCATCTCTTTAGAGCTCCCATTTGATAAGTACCATGAACGATGATGCTTACATGACTGGAAATAAAGAGCCACTCACTCACTCATTGAAAGTTAGGTAAAAAAATATAATAATATCATGCCTCTGTCTTACATCCACAGGCATTTGAATGCCATGAGATTTGAATGTCATCAGCTAAGGTATAACAAGGAATGTGTTCATAAGTATAAAAAATGAAGAGGCCAAAACACTAATCAAAATCAGAAGACTTGTTTATATCCATCCATTCACTAAATATTTGCTGGGCACCTACCATTTGCTGGCTACTGTTCTGGGTGCTAAGACTACAATATTAAACAGTATGGATAAGGCTTTGCCTTCATGGAACCCATACCTTAGACAGAAAGACGTTCTTAATCAAATAGCTGACCCCACCTTTACACTAGTGACAATTGCAATGGAAACACAAATACCTGAAGCTATCAGAGTATATACCAAGTAGGGGAAGACATTCTGAGGAGGGGCCATTTAGGGTGAGCAGGAGCAGACCCAACCAGGGTGGTGGGGAGGGGGAAGCCTTCCTTCTCAAGAAAGAGACATTTCAGTGAGTGGGAGGAGCTGAAGACAGCCAGTGAGGATGGAAAGGGAAGCGCTGCCCTAAGGTATTGAATGATTTTACAGAAGACATCTCATCTCCCCATAGCTCTGTTTCCCTTCCTGGAAAATAAGTGTGAAGGGGAATGTAACCAGTGCTCTCCTGCTCTCACGTCCTCTCTTGTTTCTCTTTCCCTGAGTCTTAATCAAGGCCATATCATAGGATGAGAAGATTCTGGTCCAGGTGCAGGAAAGAGAAAAGCCATTTTTGTTGAGAGTGGGACTCACTCAAATGTAGGAAGCAAGTATACATTGTTCCTCGGAGAAGAGAACCATCATGCATTTCTCCCATATCCAACATCCAATACTAGGTCCCAGAAGGCTCCAAGACCAGTGCCTCAGTTCTCTAAGAAACATCAGGTACAGATTAGATATCTTAGCATCCGGAGTCCGGGTTTGATTGATGGGCTATCAATATATCTGAATTCTACAATTTTCTCCCCTAAGAAAACAATGAAAATGAAAAGTTAATACCTCTCATTTCTCCAGATAGAAAGAAATACAATATGGTTGAAAAAAATTACTTTGGTAGTTTTACTGCTCTTAATCAGGTGTCCTTAAAAAAAAAAAAATTGGCTTCTTCAGCAAGGTAACTGTTTGAACTAGTCTGTGAATTTTTATTTAGTTTAATAAGGCCCTCTACTGGCAATCTTCAAAAAATACAGTCTCTTTCAAATAATTCAAAGTATTTCAACCACTCCCAATAATAAAGTATCTCACATTACTGATTATATAAATCTGGACTGAAAGAATGAATGAGAAGAAAATGAAAAAGAAATAAATGTCATTTCGAGTGGGCCATTCAAATTCACTATTCATAAAATAACTTACACGAAGTACCATTTGCTTTCCTCTGATAAAGCTATTCCAGATGTCAAAGGTACACAGAAACATGTATATTTATCACATTAAAATGTATTGAATATTTGTGGAATCATAAAACCAAATTATGAATGCTATTTACCAACTACAATAAACCAGATCATTTCTATTTACCCACATGTGAGTAATTGACCATAATTAGAATTTTTAAAAATGTTGAAGGTAGGCCCTTTAATTGCTTCTGACATGGCACACAACTGATAATTAAGTTCTCTCGCTTGACCACTGACAAAAAACAGCATATGGTGACCTGAGAATTTAACTAATAAGAATGTTTTAAAAAGAGGTTACCTTTGACACATTTGTCAAAGGGCAGGTGGAACTGAGAAAATTTAACTATATGTAGATTTCTACAAACTAAGTACTTTTTAAATGAAGCAATTAATAACTTCAGGAAAATTTGTTTAACAGAATGGAAATGTGATAATAAATTATCTGACTCAACAATAAGCATTAAAAATGAGCACTAAATATTCATTTAATCATCAATTATGATATATAATTCTGTTGGAGAACAGAGAAGGTGTGTGAGACATAAGAAACTGATACTGTCTACTATACGAGAAAATAAATCAAAATTTTATATTACAAAAGATATAAAACATTATTTAGACATATTATAGGGCTGTCTGGGTGGCTCAGTCAGTTAAGCATCTGACTTCAGCTCAGGTCATGATCTCACAGTCCATGGGTTCAATTCCCATGTCAGGCTTTGTGCTGACAGCTCAGAGCCTGGAGCCTGCTTCTGATTCTGTGTCCCCTCTCTCTCTGCCCCTCCCCGCAACTGTTTGTTCTGTCTCTCGCTTTCTCTCTCAAAAATAAATAAACATTAAGAAATTTAAAAAATATATTCTAGAAAAAACAGCTAAAAGAGTAGAAAATTTCTCTGAGAAGCAGGACTGGGGAGGAGGATGATTTGGGGACTGCAAGATACATATATCTTCATATAGTACTATACATGCATGTCTTTATACATGATATATGTAGCTATATATTGGCATAAACATTTTAGCACTATTTGTTTTTCTTAATTTTCTAAACTTTCTCTAAATTATATATATTACTTTGATTTAAAAAATTTTTCTAATAATACATCACTACTGACAATGGAAACCATTTGGGACCTATCTTTTGAGCTGGCCCGGATCAGTGTTCTGTTTCCAGATTCAATTTGCCAAATGGAGCAAGTACCCTTCATGGAGCAGTTTGTCAGACATGCATCTCGACAGTAACATTTGTTCCCACATTTCAGAACTAACAGCTCTTCTTTCAACACCATAATATTTATCTGCCACATTATGGACTGAGCTTATATTCCAAAATGGGTTTGGGACTTTCCTCTTGAACTCAGTCCATTGGGTTTCTATAGTCTATCCAAATTCTACTCAAAGGACTCACTAATCCAGAAAGTTTGTTTCTAAGAAGGAGAGATCTGGTTTCTTGCCCTGAAAATACCAAGATTAATTTATGTAACCACTGGGAAGTACCTTGTGTAATTGAGGCTTCCAAACCGACAAGACACACTTCATTAGACAAGTATCTATTGGGGCACAGTAAATGTTGTGGGTAATGTTCTATGCATCCGAGAGATTTATTATTTCATCTATAAGAAAACACAACTGGGAATCCAAAGTTCCAAAGGTATTAAACTTCATAGAATTATAGAGCTAGAGAAAATCAAGGCTACAAGATACCTTGGGTTTCACTGCTTCTGTGGCTTGCCCGTGTTCAGCCTCAACCATCCTGGTTATTTAAATCCACTATCACTAAAATGCTGCCACTTCTCTTAGTAAACTTTTTAAGGACAACCAAATGGCCAAACACCATTTCCACTCTTTTTAACCTAAATCACCTGGATTACAATCTTGACCAAGTTGAACTCAGTCAACCAACACCATACCAAGAATGCAAATAATCTTGATGTTTAGCCGTAAACTCGGACTAGCCTGCAAGAGGATTCATACCTGAGAAAAACAAATACCAAAGAACTGGACATGTGCTTTAGACATTTCCGAAAAACTAGAAGCTGTGACTCACCAGTTCAACCAGTTGACACACAGAAGTACTCATCTGATTTGCTACTGTGCCAGTACAATCAGTCCAGGAGACAAGAGAAATCAAAGTTCAATCATTGGCAAAGTTTATGAGAAGAAAAAAAAGCAAAAAAGGCCTTCCATATCTAGAGTACAATGAAGGGTTAAGACCATGGGCTCTGGGGTCAAATCTAGCATCTGTCTCTTACCACCCATGTGACCCTTACCCATTACTTCTTCTTTCTGTACCTCAGCATCCTTGCCTGGAAAAGGAGTATAGTGATCATAATGAGAGAGCATGTGCAAAGAACTTAGAAATGAGCCTTTTCTATCATAATCATTCAGTGGTGATTGGGAGAAGAAAATAGTTTAAACAATTAAAAAAGTTCCCATTTAGCATGCATTCTTACACTTTTTTCCATCATTTATTGGGAACTCGCTCTGTGCCAGATGCTGAACTAGGCATGAGGTTACAAATTTGGCAAGGCCCTGGGAGATAAATTGGCTGGATAGAGAGGTGCCATGGCCAAGAACATAAAGGTGTGAAAGAACATACAAACCCAGCATGTTCAGGTAACAGAAAGTAGCCTGGGTAGCTAAGCCAGTCATTTCCATGCAAATCATTGGAGGAACTTTTTAATAATGCCTGGATCTGAATCCCACTTTGGAGATGCTGATTCATTAAGTCTGAAGTGGGACATGGGCATCTGCCAGGTAAATAATAATGACAATAGCTAACATTCACTGGTACTCAGTGTATACCTGGCATTGTGCTATGTGTTTTAGCTACATTAATTTATTTAATCCACCCCATGTCTTCATGAGGTAGGCATTCTTTTTTTTTTTTTCTTTTTTTTTTAAGAGAGAGAGAGTGTGTGTGTGTGTACTTGAGTGAGAGGCAAAGGGAGAGAGGGAGAAAGAATCTTAGGCTCCACACTGAGCATAGAGCCTAACGTGGGGCCCGATCCCACAACCCTGTGATCATGAACTTAGCTGAAATCAAGAGTCAGGCGCTCAACCGACTGAGCCATCCAGGCACACACACACACACACCCCGCCCCTGGCAGTTACATCTATTAGCCACATTTTAAAGAGGAGAAATTCAAACAGAAAAGTTGAGTGAATTAACCAAATCATAAAGGGAGAATATGACAGAAGCAGTGTTTGAGCCTGGTCAGTCCAATCCCAGATACCAAGACCTCCATCACTATGCCATGCTGCCTCTGGACCTTCAGTGGAAGGTTCAGATGAGCTGTCAGGCCAAGAGCCTCGTGGACAGATATGGAAATACACACGGAGGAGTGAAGAAGAAGAAGTCAGAGTAGGCTGGCAGATATCACATGAGGAATACCCCTGACGGCATGCTCAGGAATCTGGAATCGAAGGCTTTCTGTCCCAGTGAAGAAGAACGTAAAGCCATTCAGCACAGTTATGTGATAATTTTGTCAACTATGTGCGGAGGCCTGGCGGCTTGATGAAGAAAAATGGATGTTTAATATTAGCCATTCACTTATTCATTTATTTGGTATTATACGTTGAACAAGACCCTATACTATCAGATGCTATGGATATAGGAAGCATTAAAACATAGCCATTGATTTCTACAGAGAAAGGGATTTCAGTGGCAAAGAACTCCTGATCCCACACCACAAGTTTAGCACAAGACACCTTGAAGATCTAAAGAAGGAAATCGCTGCAACCTGGAGAGCCCATGGAGGGATCTGATAGGCAGGGATATCAGGGGCAAGGAAGGTTCCAGAGAGAAAAGGAACGTAGCAAGTGGGTGGAATCTAGCTAAATGTTAGAATCTGAGGTCCAGGCTGCAGTGAGAGGATAAAGGGGGAAGAGGAATGAATGAGAAAATGAAAAGAAGGTTCTACTGGCAAGAGGGGCTCCAAAGAGGAGAAAGAAAAGCAAGGTGTGGTCAATAAAATAATTCAAACATATGAAGTTTGAGACAGCCAAAGCACAAAATGTCAGAGCTCGGAGCCACCTGACATCGTGGGAGCTATGCATGATGCAAAATGCCTTTCATACTATTTCAACTCCCAGAATCACCCCACTTTGTCTTTTAGTCATCAACTGTAATATAATCACAGCTCTCATCGGTTGTCTAGCAAAATGAATGAGGAACAGAGACATTCTGAAGCATGCCCAGAGCCAGGGAGAAAACAGGAGCAGGGCCAGACCACCTTTATCTCTACACCTTCACACAGCCCTGTTCCTAGAAGAAGGCAGGCAACCACACGTGGGCCCTGTTTCTTCTATAACCCTAAGGAATGGAAACGTGCAATGCATGCTGGGATGAGCACCAGAAGTTTCGTTCCTACTTGTATCTGCCACCATCATGCCAGGTGACTGGACACACTATTTCCCTTCCTCATGCCTCATGTCTTTTTCTGCAAAGGAATTAGCTGTGACTAATAGTTTGAAAACTGTTTTAGTAGCAGATCTCTTATTCTGAATGAAAAGTTGCGAAAAGCACGGAGCATCTATCCTGGTACAAACACGCGGGAGGGTGCCCACCTTAGAAACCCATGGGAAACACTGGAATATTGTAGGACCTTTCTAGCACTGGCTTCTTAGAATTCTCTGGCACCACAGAAAAAGCGAAAAGCAGTGAAGGCTGTCCCTGCTCTCCTGGGCTAGTGACAGAGCAGCTGAATTGAGGAACCAGCTGGGGCTCCAGGAGTGAGTCACTGGGTTCGCGTGCTGGAGCTAACACACTAACAGCCAGTTCTTGCCAATCCGTGCAGCAGGGCTGTCCCTTCTAGATGGCAGGAATTGGCCGCAATTTGCTACTGGCTGCAAGTGGTGAACTGCAAAGCCAGCAGCCTGAAGCACTCAGCAGAAAGAACCAATGCAAGCATCTCGAAGGTAGAATAGCCAGGTGGCCCTGTGCTACTATGACGAAAGCGAGCCCGTGCCCGGCCTGCTGCACGAAGAGTGCACTCTTCCTATTCCCCCGAGAATATCTGGACAGTTGTAAACAGGAGGAAAATCAAAGAAAGGATGTGAATCTGGAATCCAAACCTAGCTGAGTGTCAAAATAGGACTTTTTCAACAGCACATTAATTCAGGTTCCAAACTCAGAAGACAAGTCAGAACAGTGAACATTTCTCCAAATACTCAACGGGAAAATATCCAGATAGGAACGGTTTCAATTTCGAAACATTCTTCTATACTTTCAAATTCCCCGAGAATGAATGAGCCTGTGTGTGTGTGTGTGTGTGTGTGTGTGTGTATGTGTGTGTGTGGAGAGGGTGTAGGCATGAGGGAGCTAAACACTGTAAACAGCATGCACATAAATCTATAAATTGCAGAAAGGATCAGAGACAAAAAAAAAAAAAAGGTGGGTTTCCCCCTCCAGCACACAGTTAATTAAAAATTAGTCTATAGTTTTATATTTAAATTCCTAGGTCAGCCTCGTAGGTGTTTGTATGGTTGGTTGCTTTCTATTTGAAAAAAAAAAAAAAAATCCCAAACCCCCAGCAGAGGCAAAAAAAAGGACTAGGCATTTACTATTATTATCTACACCCTGGTAAGGGTTTGTACCCAAGGAGTCCCAGCACCTACCCCGGGCCGCTTCAGCACACTATAATTACTAGGAACAAACACATACTCTGGCAGCCGAGAGCCTGTAGAAACACCTAAACATCATCACCACACTTTAAAAGGAAAGCAAGCTGTAGAAGTAGGAAAAAGTGTTACACGAGAGTTAAAAAAAAAAAAAAAAAAAAAAAACCCACAGCTTACTTGTAGTTAGCTCTTCAGTCAATATTTATCACAGTCCTGGAGACAGACACAGCCACCGCTCTCTCCAGCTAAAAATTTCCTCCCGAGTGTATCCTCTGTTTATTTTTGAAGCATTAAAACGCCGCACCGAGAGAACACGCTCAGTTTTCCCGAACATCCAACGCGGCAGCGAAGTCCTGCAGCGAATTCAGAGCAAGTTTGCGGAGACTTGCTCCCTGGGCTGCGGCTCCGCGGTTGCTCCGAGCTTGTAAATACAAGCTCCGTGGACAAAGTCCCAAATGACATCACTGGCAGCTGCTTATTGTTGAGTCTTTATTAACTGACTGTCAAAAAGAAAGGAGGGGGTGGGGAGCGAAGAGTATCTTTTCTGCAGCAAAATCGGCATCTCGGGGCGGATTCCGGTGATACATGCGTAAATAATCCCATTGATTCAAATTTTCAAGAGCTTGGTTTTTCTCAGGTCAGAGCCTTTCTCGGGAAAAAGACACAGAATCGCCTCCACCAACTGCCGCTGCATAAACTGGAGACGTGGAGGGAAAGTTTGTAACGCCAGCATGGCCCCGTGAAGTTGTTTACCCACCTGTTTCCAGTCTGCTCCAGAGCTTGATGATTCACAAATATGAATATTAAGTTATGTCTTCTGTGGCCTAACAGCTTTTACTGTGATATCCATACCTGGCTAATTTCCTAAGTGGGTCATCCTGGGGTGCAGCTCTTTTTAGACATACTCTCAAGTTTTCAGCTGTGGTAGAAGGGGTTCCCTGAAATGAAGGCCAGATTTTGTGTGTATGTGAAAATAGGTAGTTTTTTTTTTTTTTTTTTTTATAAGAAGAGTCCTGGAAGCTTTCTTTAGATTCTCAAAAAAAAAAAAAAAAATTATTTTAATTCCAGTGCCTTTAACATACGATGTTACATTTGTTTCAGGTGCACAATATAGTGATTCAACACTTCCGTGTATTAGTGCTTATCACGATAAATGTATTCCTAATTTTTTTCACCTGTTTCACCAAATTCTCAACATTTTAGTGACCTACCTGCATCCGGTCCCCCAAAAGTAATCTTTGCCAGGTATCTACAATGGTCACAAGAATTACTGTAAGCCCCAGCCACTTCCCACCAGCAAGATAAAAACAGGTGTTTTCCTGCCTTTTTCCACTCTCTCACGGAAGCTCTCCTTCTGTCCTCGGGTTCTTACCGCTTTTGTCATAGTTCTGTCCCCACCAGCCCCACCCCCACCTGGGGAAAATCCACAAAGCCTCCACCAAGTTTCTGCCCCCAAGCTCAACACTGTAGGCCACTGTTCTTCCTTCCTCTGAAGTGCTATAATGATGCTGACTATTTATATTTATTTGCAGCTTTTTATATACTGACTTGTATTTTTAGCTTGTTTTGTAGCCATCTGTGTTCTGTCTCCCCAACCCAGTTTGAAAGGTCTTTGAGGGCAACCATT
Organism: Proteles cristata cristata; assembly: GCA_017311185.1. Classification (NCBI taxonomy): domain Eukaryota; kingdom Metazoa; phylum Chordata; class Mammalia; order Carnivora; family Hyaenidae; genus Proteles; species Proteles cristata. The sequence continues at coordinate 358,405 of JAESUZ010000367.1, read as the reverse complement.
GTGTTGTGTTATTTGTTTACACCCAAAAGGTCTGTCATAGACGGTCTTAAACAGAAATGGGGGCGGGGGTGGGGGGTGGAGACTAAGCCGGGAGGCAGGAATAAGGTTGGAATGGGGTGTATATTTAGATAAAACACTCTCCTGGCCCTTGGAAAACAATGACCTCACATCTCACTACTTTGCCACAGTGCATGCTCAGTGAATGTCCAAAAATTATTTTCTCAAAGAGCAATGGTTAATGTGGTAGAACATCAAGGCCCCACAATATTCTACTTTCATGTAGCAATCACTAGAGGCACCTGAGTTTCTCAGTCGGTTAAGCGTCCGACTTGGCTCAGGGCATGATCTCACAGTTCTTGGGTTCGAGCCCCGCGTCGGGCTCTGTGCCAACAGCTAGGAGCCTGGAGCTGGCTTCGAATTCTGTATCTCCCTTTCTCTCTCTGCACCCCCCCCACACTCTGTCTCTCTCTCTCTCAAAAATAATAAATAAACATTTAAAAGAAGTTTTAAAAAGAAGTACCTAAAGATTTTCTAGGTACAAACCCTTAGAGCCAGAAGTTCCACTTTTCCAGAATGATCCCACTACTCTATTCACAAGAGCCCCAGGATATAATCTCAAAAATGTTCCTTGCAGCATTATGTATAACCCAATAAAGTACAGATAAATATCCATCAATATGAGAAAAGGTAAGTTAAACAAATTATGGTACATGCGCAGTACAGAAAACTTAGAAAGTGATGAGAAAATCAAGGTACCTGGGCATGAACTGATAAGGAAAGAATAGTTGCTTGTTGAATGAATAAAGCAATTGCAGTACAGACTGTAGCGTGTGATGGAGGAATTATACAAACTATTAACACTGGTTATCCCTGGGGAGTCAGGCAGGGGAATTTTGCTTTCGTATGCGTATGTGTGGTCTGATCCTTTTTTTCAATGAGCATATTCCCCTTCTGTTATTAAAAAAAAAAAGTACAGGATTGTACATGTTTCAAAGTAAATCACAAGGATAAAAGCTACATTTTCAACCAGTTTGAGGTATAGTAGGCACTCATTCTGGATCTATTGATTGAACACATCTGTGGAGTTTCTGTGAGGATACAACAGCACACGTGGGGATGGAATGGGGTAAAGAAGGTGCAGAACCAGACACTGGATTTTCATTCCTGATCAAAGGACCTACGCCCCCACCTCCTGTCCATTACATTGGAGAGCTGGTCTGAAGACCTCTCAGACTCTGTCCACCTTCAGCAATGTTTAAAGTTAAGTGCTCACTGGGGTGCCTGGGTGGCTCAGTCGGTTAAACATCCGACTTCAACTCAGGCCACGATCTCATGGTTCATGGGTTCAAGCCCCGCATCGGGCTCTGCGCTGACAGCCAGCTCAGAGCCTGGAGCCTGCTTCAGATTCTGTATCTCCCTCTCTCTCTGACCCTCCCCTGCTCATGCTGTCTCTCTCTCTCTCTCTCTCTCAGAAATAAATAAAACATTAAAAAAATTTTTTAAGTTGCTCAGAACATAAAGTGCTGACCTTTCTCTTGTGCAATCGCTGTTTGACAAATGGAATTTTAAGGCAAAACAAGTGTGAACCTCTTTGCTTCAGTTCGCTGGTTGCTAGCAAGCATGGAGGGAAAGTCAGAAAGCTTGTAAGGGTACAGGTTTGCACAGCTCCTTGTCATGGCTGGTCTAACATTAAGGAACTCTCCAGAGGAAGGTTAGAAAAGTCTAACCCACAAAGAGTCTTCAGAGTTTTGTTAAGGACTCGAGGCTTTGAAATCCAGTGGCCTGGGGTGATGGCATAATGCACAGGTCTGTCTCCTCTACACAAGGCCTACGAGACCTCTGTAACGGAAATCCTCAGGCATAAGCCCTGCATTCGATACTATGATTTTCTTTAGGGGGAAAATGTCCAATAGAGAGAATGACTGAAAATTTCCACCAAAGTAAGATAAGTTTTTCAAGGCACTACTTCCATTCCTCTAGAGAAAGTATGCTGGTGTCCTGTTTTACTTCCTAGTGAGAAGATATCTTATGTCTGTAATAATTTCACAAAAAGGAAAGTACAGCCCGTTTCCCGCAAGTTTTTATTTTGCTACGATCCACACCTGTATGTGAACCTGAGGCCAAATTCTGTTTAAATGCACATTTGGAGCCACTTGGGTGTGACAGGGTCACATTTGCCCAAGCAAGACTTAAAGACAAGTATTTAACTTGACTTAGAACTTTGCGTAAAAATACATAAGGGAAAGAAGATGGTGGGGGGCTGTCTTCTCCACCTCTACCAGGTGATCATGAATGCTGTTGCCCAAATTACACTACATGCTAAGATGTTTAGCTCTCCTCCCCTTTCAGTGCCTTCTTGGCCCCATTCAGGAATCCCCTCCCTCCCATGAGGCCTGCCCTCACCCATGGAAGACTGCCAGGTGGTGTTATAATAGTCATACGAGTGTCTATTTATCTGCTCCATTTTCAAAAGTCTGGTGCTGTATTCTTAATAGTTGAATGTTTTCTGGAAAATCCCTGAAGTCAGAGATGGTAATCAGATCTGCAAGGTGTGAAACACAGCCCAGAGGTCCCTGAGAGGTGCTTGCTGGTGATGGTCATGTAATATTGGGGACCTACCAAGACTATCATGCCAGTTTCTGCCTCCAGTATCTGATCTCCCTTCCCTCTGCCTCTTATCCCCAGAATAGCTACTGCCATTTATTAAGCATTTATGTACTCTATTTGCATTAAATTCATTATCTAATTTACCTCTAAAATAACCCAATGAATTACATACTATTATTATCACTTCCCTTCTACAATTAAGAAAAACGAGGCCCAGAGATATGTGTCACTTAAGAAATCTGACTACAGTCACACAAATAGTAGGACATAGAGCCACCATTTCAATTCAGATCTGCCTGACATTCCAGTGTCCTGGGGTGGCCCAGATTTCCATGAGGATTATAAATATTGAGAAGAGATTTGGTAAACCAATATGAACAAAGATAAATTGGAAATAGAAGCATGTAGCCATCATTAGAGTACTCAATTCTGATTTCTATTTGTGATTTATGGCAATAGACATTCAAAAGACCTTTAGACTTGAATCTCAAACTAGTGTAACTTCTGTTCCTTCCCATAACTCAGCGATTCTGCTTAGCTCTTAGGGGAGATATGGTGTAGGCTTCAAAGAAAAGTGCAAAGACCATGGGAATCATACTCATGGAACTTACGCCCAAAGAATCACCTTGTAGTAAATTCTCCATGCCCTTAGTGATGTACAATATCCAATTGTGAGGAGAAAACGCTGAAGAGCAGGTATGTAAGTGTATTTCCTATTTCCCTTCACACAGAGCCTTCAGTAGTTCATAATTCTTTGCTCCAACAGCTTGTTTCTTGTGGAGTTAATGGTTCTACCAATGCTTAAGAGATAACCTGTTGCCAGCTAGTCATCCTTGTAAACGCTAATATAATCAGAAATAGGAAGCGAAGAGAATTTGGAAGATGTAACACATCAGCATTCAAATCAGCATGGCTTTTTAAAAATTGTTTAATGTTTACTTATTTTTGAGAGGGAAACAGAGCATAAAGGGGTAAAGAGAGACAGAGACACAGAATCCCAAGAAGACTCCAGGCTCTAAGATGTCAGCACAGAGCCCAATGCGGGGCTCGAATTCAGGGACCTCAAGATCATGATCTGAGCCGAAGTCAGACGCTAAACCAACTGAGCCACCCAGGTGCCCCATCAGCGTGGCTTTTTAGGTAAATCTCTAGGGGCCTTGGAATCTGCATGTTTGGGAAGTGGCCCACATCAATTTCATGCAGGTGGTTAGGCTTTAAGAAGCATTGGTTAGAATAAGCGAAAAAAATATAAGACTTCTGGTCTACAACTAGACATTGATAAAGACCAAGTCACTTTGTCCAGGTTCCTTAGGAAAGAGCACTGCGACCAGCGAGCAAATTCGTGGTAACCGGGAGCGACATAGATCACATCTGACACAAAGTTCATACACAAAGTGTGACTAGAAAGAGACAAAGCAGGTGCCACTCTGATGATCCCAAACCCAGAGTTGGATAAAAACATTTTCAGGCTTTCATCGCTGCAGATGTTACAACAGTCTTCGCATATAAATCAAACAAAAACAAAGGTAAACCATGAAGTGTGAAGTCCAGCGAAGTTCAGATTACTCTCATAACAACCTCTTTGATGCGCTTCATGACAGATCAAGTTTCAAATTTACAAATGCCTTTTTCCTCATTGGGGGAAAGGGAGCCCCCTTGCTGGTACCCTCAACTTTCATGGGGTCTATTGTGTTGTTGACATTAACGGGGCACCAGGGACCTCTGGAGAGGGGCTGACACAGCAAATATTTGCTGGAAAAGGAAGTGAAGGGGAAAGATGGAAAATTTGACCTACTATGAAAATCTGTCCTGGAAATGGGGTGCTAGCCGCCCATGCCTTTGCTTTCCCACCCAGCTCAGGCTATAGGTCCAGCCACAGAGGCAGAGCAAGGGTTAATGTTCCTCAGGCCTGAGAAGACTCTTGATGAAAGGCCCTATGTAAGTATAAAGTATCACCATGAATTTGGAGGATTTTATTTCAGCCTCCTCATTGTGTTGTTGACAGTGCATACTGTGAGTTTGACATTTTTAACTACTTTGCTTGCCCCAAATAAAAAGGGGCTGGGAAGGAGGAGGTGGGAAAAGAGGAGGGGGAGGGGGGCCATATTCTCCCCCTGACTTGGATTTTACACCAATCTGACGTATAGCATGAAAGTCGCGTTTGCCAGCCGGGTCCCACAATGCTACCTCAGAGATTTATGTAAATTCATTAAACTGCAAGATGCAAGTTGCATTCCTTTGAACCTGAGAACAGAGTCCTCCTGAAACCAGAGCCTGAAGGCGGCCTCAAGGGACATGGCTGTCTATACACTGAGAAAGCAACTCATTTTGTGGCCTGTGGGGACTGTCTAAATAAAAAGACCTTGAGTTCGATTTTCACCAGATATGGAGAGGCCATTAAAATCAATGAGAGCACTGAGGAAAGGAAGGAGAAGTCAGATAGCCACTGACTCTGGTGGATGTGTGAGACCCAGATTACTGCGTGATCAGTGCCTTTAATAAAGCCTGCCCTGGATGCATGACAGTCAGCTCCTCGTGATTCCTAAAACTCACTGTGGCTCTGGCACCCGATAGTGCCTGCACCCCGTCCCGCCTCATACCCTTCCCTGACAACAGGCCTGGGGTGCAAAGAAGAAAGGCTGAAAACAGGATAGGGCACCCCAAGGAGGAAGCGGGATTGGGTCTCAAGATGGCAGACTTCCAGGCTTTGAAACCCCTGCCTGCATTTGCCCAAATGGCCAGCAGAGCCCTGGGCTGACTTGGGAGCCCCCCAGGGCCCCAGAATTCTTCCTTTCATGCTGACAAAGCTTTTTCAGTTAAAAAGACAAAAGTAGGGATGCTCGGGGGCAGGGGAGGCAAGTAAGGGATCTGTTGAAAGGATGCGCTGGAATGGGGTGTAGCTTTTCTTCTTTCTTCCTCCCCTCCTCTTTCGATGTGTGCGCGCGCGCACGCGCACACACACACACACACACACACACACACACACCCGCAACAGGAGTTCTTTTATCTGACGGCCTGATATGTAGGCTCCAGAAACACCTTATTTTTGTGTCAAGTATTCCTCAAGGGCCCTTTAGAAAAGACATCTTTAGAGATCAGAGAGAAAGGGAAAGAGGCAACCGGCTCCACAGTCTGTCCCCAACCAAGTGGCCCTGGGAAGTCAACAGAAGTGGCAGAAACAGAGAGGTGATCACTCAGGTGCATAGAACACCTGTGGAAACCTGGGCTGAAGCTCCAGGGGACGCGTCCGGCTGGGCTTTGTCCCAGATTGGCTTTTTCAGGTCCAGAGCAAGCCCTGCCCTCTTGTTCTCTTCCCTCGTCAAGAGAAGAAGAGGTCACCACGCAAGTAGATGATGCACATTTAGCGTTATCTCCCCAGAGAGGAAGTGCCTCTGTCCTCCCCTTCCCAGGCAAAGCTCCCTCTGGATCTGGAAACCACACCCTCCTAGGAGCCTCCATAATTCCCCTGAGGAGCCCCAAGGCCTGCGGGTCGGGACCCAACTCTGCGGATACTAGAGCCCCTCTGCTCTATCGTCACTGCTGGTTTAAACTACATACCATAAATAAATCCAGAAGGGAATTGTTTTAAAGCAGATTAAGCTTTTCCTGGGTACAATAATCTGTTGTTAAATCTAAAAATCAACTAGTAGGGAAATTATTTTAAAGTATAGCCTTCTTCATAACAAGGAAAAATAACGATTCATTTTCTTGGTTATCATTTATTATTTTGACTGATCATAATAGCATGAGTTCTATCAGTCTAGGTCATGAGAGGCTATTGTAAGGTTAAAAACACTTATTATATGGCTAATGCTTTCTGAATAACTATAAAAATGACAAATTCCGGGGCGCCTGGGTGGCTTAGTCGGTTAAGCGTCCGACTTTTGCTTAGGTCATGATCTCACGGTTCATGGGTTCGAGCCCCGCATCCGGCTCTGCCATCTCAGAGCCTGGAGCCAATTTCAGAGTCTGTATCTCCCTCTCTCTCTGACCCTCCCCTGCGCGCTCTCTCTCTCTCTATCTCCTAGAAATAAATAAAACATTTTAAAAAATGACAAATTCCTTGGGGTGCCTGGGTGGCTCCATCGGTTAACTGCTGACTCTTGATTTTGGCTCAGGTCACGATATCATGGTTCATGGGCCTGAGTACAGCATCAGCCTCTGCACTCATGGTGCAGAGCCTGCTTGGGATTCTCTCTCTCCCTCTGTCCCTCCCCCACTTGTACTCTGTCTCTCTCAAAATAAATAAACTATTTTTTAATGATAAACTCCTTGTTTGTATAGGAAGGGTGTGGGTATTATAATAAGGAGCCTTTAGAATGTTATCTTAGCAACAGGATATGTTTGAAATGAAATCTTCAGTAGAATTTGGTTACAGAAGACAGTTTTAGGATGGTATCCCTGATGCCCAGCAGCCCATCCCGACAGGCATCTCCCACTCCCACCTGCCCAAAAGAGCAGAAAAGGGACACATGTTTATCGGCAGGGTCGAATAAACTGAGCCAATTACATTATTCTTTGCCTGTCTGCTCCTCCCCTTACTGACCCTTGCTCTCTGAACTCTTGACCCAGAGTCTCTATACCACCCAGTTTCACTCTTAATTATACATGGCAACAACTCATGACTTCACATTTGCTGTTGATAAGTCAATGTTATCTCTCAATCAAGTTGTGTCCTCTTGACTCAGAGACCATATTCTAGACTTCGTAGGTAGAAAAGTGTTAGGCAGGAGGCCTAAAAAGTAAAAAGTAAGGGCAAGCAGGTGGATCCAATCCAACAGGGGATGCCAGTCACAGACTTGAATGGGTGCCAGGGAAGCAGGAGACATGGTATCAGTGAGGAAACTTGCCTGCTTTTCTTCTTTGTCTCCCCTCTTTTCCTTCTTCAGCTCCCCTCTTCCAAGCTACATGGCAGATGTAGATTATCAGACCTCACTGCTCCTTCAAGATGCAATCAATATCACTTAATAATAGTGAAAAACAGCTTTGCAGTCCAGAGAAAATAATATGGTTTTGTCTAGTAAATGTCATGTGAACTTGACGACTATACCAACTCGTTTATCTCTTAAATCACTATCTTTTTAATTTATTATTGAAATCTGGATGTCTCCTGTATCCTAGGCTCTATGCATATTTTGGAATCTCAACAGCTACAAATACTCATAGAATATTCTGTGGGTGTCTTATAGTTGGAGTATAATAGAAAAATAGTTTTACCCCTTTTTTGAGGAAAATAAAGCATAGGGGGCCATTAGTCTAAGGGTGAGAGGTCATAACAGATTGTGTGTTAGAGACAGACAATAACATGCAGCTAATTAAACATGATGCTCTTAGATACAAAAAAATTAAGTCATGAGTAGGAAGCCTAGTTCCTCAATGGTATTGTTGACTAAGCATGAACTATGTTTTACATGAGGTTATAAAGTCCAAAGGTCACCATTAAGGAAACATATTAGCTCTTCGGGCCTTTTCTGTAACATATTCCATATATTGGTCTAAAGTAAGCAGATCTTCCTCTCATTTCAGTGTAGAGACAAGATGAGTCTCCACCAAAACTCTTTAGGCTTGGACCTGGATTAAGCAATCCTTAGGAAAGCACTCCCAGAAGCGGGTAACCTCTCCAACCCCCCACACCAAACCTCCATACCAGCACTAAATGTCCAGCCCCCAAGGGAGACTCATTCACCCTGAGACAGGGTGGGTAGAGGGTATGCCAGACATCAGTTTTTTATGGAAGTGGGCTTCTTACTATCTTTGAAATACATATCCAACCTCTGGTGAGAGAGAAGGGAGGGAAGAAGGAAAGGATATTCCATAATCAGTGAGGTGAGGGAACATGTAGAAAGGAGGCTTCTGGGATTGTTTTGAAATGCATATTGCTATGAGAGCATCCCAGTCTGGACTGAAGACACTGGCTCAGGGTCTGGCCTGACCAGTAAGGCACCAGAAGTGTTCAGGTGCATAATGGCATTTAGCTCTGCATTGTATCCTCAATTTATTGCCTGTTTTACCATTCTTTTCACTCTTCCCCTATCTTCAGCAGCGTTTTTGAAACCGTTTTCTCTTTGAATTCATTGTCCTCATGTTCCACTTCCTTTTGATCTCTATTTATTAGCTGTCAAGTACATGTGAAGCATGTTCCCCAATTTCCTACCCATCCACTGTCCATGGCTTCAGTTCTACGTTCGTGAAGTGCCTTGGGAAAGGCTTTGTTCAACCCACAAAGAATCCAAGTTTAGCACTAGAAGTCAAACATCCTGGGAAGCCCCTTGGCCTGGGCACATCAAGAGGGTTGATCACACTAAACCCACCCAATTCCTATTAGCAACTTCCCAAAATCTATTTCCCAAAAAATGGCTAAGTGGAAACAGTGTGTTTCTGTCCAAGCCACCTAACACTCCCAAATTGCTTCCATCATCCCCTCCCATGTAAAGATTCTGTGCAGCTTCCTCTATTTCCTGATGAGTCCTACCTCCTACAGCAATGTAAACCTCTGCTCTAGTCTGGTATTTCCACCTTCCTGGCCACCCTTCCTTCCCTCAGCACTATCCCCTAACCTTGGACAACCTCTTGTCTTCCCACGCCCATCTCAATAAAAGCCATCCTGCCAAATTCTGAACTCTCTACACAAACACACTGTGGTGCGTCCTCCTGGGAAGGCCTCATCTTTCACTCTGGAACTCAACCTGTGGAGGACGCTGGCCTGTGCTGCCCACACCCCTCCTCAAGCAGCAGAGGCCGTCCAGCTGCCACCTCCTTCAAGATTTGTCTCGTCCAAGGGCCCATCCTTCCCAAAGTGGCCCACATCCAGTTGCTGATCCATGTAAGAATATAAAGGCCAGAGAACGTGAGTAGATTCAGGTCACTCCATGGGCCATATGCATTTGGCCGCTGTGCAGAGGGCTGGCCGAGGCTCTGTGGGATTGGCATCACGGGTCCTCTTCTCCTTGTGTCCAGCCCACATTGTCCCCTTCCCTTCTGTGGGTGCTGACCCTACTCACCTCCCTCCACTCTGCAACCTGTATTTTAACCCAGTCAATACAGGCTCTATCTCAGTGTTGGCTTCTAGAGCACCCAACCTGTGTCATAGCCTCAAGCCTTAAGAATTTTTTTTTTTTCCTAGGATAGAGAGAGACAGCGTGAACAGGGGAGGGTCAGAGAGAGAGGGAGACACAGACTCTGAAACAGGCTCCAGGCTCTGAGCTGGCAGTCAGCACAGAGCCCGACGCGGGGCTCGAACCCACAAACCGCGAGATCATGACCTAAGCGAAAGCCGGACGCTTAACCAACTAAGCCACCCAGGCGCCCCAAGCCTTAAGAATTTTAAGTACAAAATGGGAAAGTGTGTGTGGTTTCTGCAGAGTCCTCAAAGAAATCTGTTTTCTTAGATAACTAATACACAGAATCAGGCTGAGAAACCACAATCTGGAGAGCCACAGGCTATGCTCCAGGACGGAAGCAGCCCAACAGGTCATCTGAAAGAAACACATAAAGCAGAGCAGTGGCTTGAATAATTAAAGAAACTACAGAACGTCAAATAATAACAGCAATAACTGTAATGACCGTAAACACTGACATAGCACTTAGGGTGTGCCAAATGGCTCTCACGCCATTTTAAATGTCTTAACTCAGTTGAGGTTCACCACAGTCATGCGATTTAAGTCCTTCATTATCCCGGTTTACAGTGAGGAAACTGAGGCACACATACGTTGAGTGGCTTGCTCAGACTTGCACAGCTAGTGAGTGGGCAGAGCTAGGATAGTGACTCAAGGAGCTAGCTCCAAAGCCTCCCCCCAAGCTAGATATGATGTGAAAGCAGTACATGTACTCCATGCATTATAAAGAGGCTAAAGCAAGGGGAGTCAGGGAGAAATCGGGCGACGAGGAACATGAAAACACACAGGACTCAGAGGGACAGGTCAGGTGGGACATGGCAACAGCAAATGGCAGCAGAGACCTAAATTCTCTGGCCATATTCTAGGCTGGGCTTTATCCTTTCATTATAGGGTAGGAGGTCAGCTCACGGTTGACCAGCCCAGGTCCGTGTGTGAAGGCAGATAAGTGGGTACACCTGGCTCCAGTAAAGGCTTTGAATGCAGAAATGCAGACAGCTCTGAACAGAAATAGGAAATAAAATGGGCTCAGTGTCAGGGAAACAAGTGATAAGGTTAATGCCCTCATCTCACTCATGGCAATAAACACTACCCTCCATCATCAATAGGCTGCATCAATACTTTGATGACCTTCCTTTTTCCCTAGATAAGGAAACCCTCCATGTTGTTTTAATGCTTATTTATTTTTGACAGAGAGAGACAGAGAGACAGAGCATGCGTGGGGGAGGGGTAGAGAGAGAGGGAGACACAATCTGAAGTAGGCTTCAGGCTCAGAGCTATCAGCACAGAGCCCAGTGCAAGGCTCGAACCCATGAGTTTTGAAATGACCTAGCCAAAATGAAAGGCTTAACTGACTGAGCCACCCAGTCACCCCAGAAATCCTCTGTGTTAAACTGAGATATACTCAGGCCCAATTTCAAACCTCCATGTCTATGTCCCTGTGGGTTTCACATATATACCTTTGTTTCCCCATTATGGTTCCACCGTGAAAAAACAATTATTTCCCAGAAATATGGGATAAAGAACACCGTAAGTGTTTCTGGTTTCTGCACATGTCAACACAAAAAAATAGAGATTAAACTGTAGTCTTTCCCTTTTCTACCCAACTCTGGTGCTGCAGAGAAACCAGACAAACCAGTGTGCCCACTGCCACCCCATCAGTCACAAGTTACAGGTGCAAACCATGGATTCGTTCCCTGATACTCAGAAGGCCAAAGTTTCCCAGCTTCCCTCAGCAACCTGTTTGCTCACCCACAAGTTACTGCTAAACGGGGATCACCCCAGTCATTGCCACTTCTCAGATGAATTTTTAAACCACATTCTTCCTTCTACCTCTCTGTCGGAGTAAATAGAAAAAGGTGAAGATAAATAAATTTTTTTAAAATCCTACACTGCAAATTATTAATGCTCTAAGTCTTTGGCCAAGCAAGGTCTAAATGTTTATACCTCTGTTCTCTGGGCTCTGTGTATTATTCAGAAGGATGTGGAAAATTAAACCCCACGCTAGGTGCATAGGAGGGAAAATAGCTATTGTCTCTTTTACCATGGAAACCCTGTGCACCATGGGGTGCAAAGAAGAAATGAACAGCTTTAATAACTTGGGGGGATGGCTGCCTCTCCCTTCGCCAGCATAATAGTTACAGTACAGCATAAATCACAAGGTCTAAAGCAAGCTGTCTCTGGAAGGGCTCGCTCTTACAACAAATCAGCATGGTTTATTTCCAGGACTGGGTAAGCATTTCCCCCACAAGCTTTAATCACCTCTAGATACCTTAGAACACTCAGTGTGCAGTTCCTCAGAGGTAAGGGAACATTGTGGATCACCGTCGGTATTGCATATGATGCTTGCACCTTGAATACACAACCACATAATGAAAAATATTAGATTATTACTTTTTAGGATCATGTCTCAGGCATATGTGCAAATATATGAATATATGTCCCATCCAGAGTATGTAATTAGTATAAATAGTTTAAAGCCACTCTCTCTCTCTCTGTCTGTCTCAACCTCTCCATCCCCCCCCCCACCCAGAGTTTTGGAAATAAAGTTTTAAACTCAGTAACGATTTGCAATCAGTTATTAAAAAGCTCAGCTGACATCGTGTTTCTTCCAACCTTCTTCCTCTCTCCCTTCCTCTTGCCCATCCTTCTCATATGATTTAAGTCAAGAAGAACTTAATAATATCCACATCAGCCCCTAACACTTACTCTTTTTCAGAACTGTGTTTCACATGGAATGATCTCATCCCAAGTTAATCCTCCATTGCTGCTAAAATAAATCTGTATTGAATGAGAACATTTGTTTTCCTGTCTTCAGTATGAGTTTAAAATATTTAAAAAGTAAACGTGGGAAGGAAACGTCTCAGATACATCTAAGCTCCTGGTGAATAGTATCAAAACGCTGCACGCGTGTGAGACACGATTAGGGATGGTTATCTAATTGGCCGTCTGCACTTCCTCCCTTTCCCAGTCCACTTCCTGCTGTGCAAAGTTCTTCCGATGGGGAGTGAGCCCATTTAATTGGAACACACTGGCTAACTTAGGCCCCTCTGTTTGCTGTGGGGGGTGGATCTCACAGGCTGCCCTGAGGCCCAGGTGTTAGTTTAGGAATGTGTTCTCCCAGGGCAGGCATCTGGCCCTGAGTCCTTGGCAAACCGACTGTGACAGGTTCCGCCAACAGCTGCAGTGGTAGCCTGAGTGTCCAGGTGATTAAATAATCCTACTTTCTGGCCTGTTCATGTGTCTGGATTGGAGCCATTGCCCTGGAATGGGGCAGATCCAAACACGGCTGTCTGCTTAATGACCACGGCTCACTGTCTATGGGCTGAGGTCTCCTCTGAAATTGCGAAATATCCCCTTATCTTTCCCCGCCACTCAAACCCAGAGTTATCACAAAAATGCCCTTGGAAATATGAGATCCTCCATTTGCCTGGAATGGAGCTGAAATTCCATTTTTTTCATTGTAAACAATTGTTAATTTTATAGCTGAGCATTGAAAAGCAGGGGCCGATTTCTAACAGTGACTGGAAAATCTTTTCTCGCGGTGTCGGGCATGCCCACGCAATAGACATTTGACAACATGTGTAAGCCAGATGAAGACACTGATCAAGAAAAGGTATACTCCAAGCACTTTATTTACATTTTCCAAAGACACAACACCATGTCCTACAGAAATAATTAAATGACCGCTTTTTGGTGAAGCTTAATGCTTCTGATATGTAAATACCAGTGGCCTCCCGTTGAATCAAAACACAAATCCATAGCAGGTGGTTGTTTAATTTAATGACAGCTAACTGCTGCAAGGAGATCCTACAGACCAGGGATTTTTAATGTGTGGTCTCTGGACCACAGCATCAGTGTCACCCAGGTGCCCCTAGAAATGCAGATTCTCGGACGCCTGGGTGGCTCAGTATTTTAAGCATTCAACTTTTGCTCAAGTCATGATCTCACAGTTCATGGGTTCGAGCCCCGCATGGGGCTCTGTGCTGACAGCTCAGAGCCTGGAGCCTGCTTCAGATTCTGTGTCTCCCTCTTTCTCTCTCTGCCGCTCCCCTGCTAGCACTCTGTCTCTTTCTCTCTCAAAAATAAATAAACCTTTAAAAAAGAAAGAAAGAAATGCAGATTCTCAGGCCCACCCCCATCTACTGCATCAGAAACTCTGTGGGTGGGACCCAGCAGTGGTTCAACAAGCCCCTCCCCCCCCATTGATTCTGATATAAGAAACATTTGAGAACTACCATTCTAGGGGAGTCTGGGGCTTGATATGATCTATCTGAGGCAGTGGGGGGTTGCTCTGAAAGCAGGCATACTCTTTGAATAATCACTGGGTCGGGATCTACTCCTACTTCAGCAAGCTCTGATCCATGCTGCTATGACTCTCTCCTAAAAGGTGCTACCACCAGCTATTTCTCTGCTCGCACACAATTATATCCTCCAATACACACAGTAGTAATGAGCTGGTGATCTGCTGCAACATGTGCAACTCAACAGACATCCAGATGTGTCCATTCACCATTAAGTCCTACTCAGAATTCCTCCAAGGAACAGATATAAACCTCCCATTTTATAGATGGCGGAAATCTAGGTTGCCACCGGTCTTTCAGGGACCACAAATAAAAAGAGTTCTGGGTTCACTGTTACAGCAAATGGAAGATTTCTAGTCTGTTGGTCCAGTTAATCTGGTATAAAACCAAAGTTCAAAAACACCTTCCTAAGCCTCAGCCACGTAAGAGGTCGGGCTAGGGATATACTATAACTGGTTCAAGATGGCTCCAGTCAGCTGATGTAAAATTTTGGTAGACCAAATCCTCTTGCAGAACAGAATCTGGGATGATAGCCACTACTGATGAGATTGCAGTGAAAATAGTCATCTTAACACAATGCTAACAGGAGTTATAAGCTGGTACAGCCTTCCTGGCAAGCGATTTGGCTTTTCCCTTGACTTATTAATTGTACTTCTTAGTATTAATCAAAAGGAAATTGTCCACAGATGGTAAAAATGATTACTATATAAGAACTTTCTCTGTAATAATATTTTTATTTTATTTTTTAAACTTTATTTAGTTTTGAAGGAGAGACAGAGCATGAGCCCATAAGGGGCAGAGAGAGAGGTAGACATAGAATCTGAAGCAGGCTCCAGGCTCTGACCTGTCAGCACAGAGCACGACATGGGGCTCAAATTAATGAACCATGAGGCCATGACCTGAGCCGAAATAGGACATTTAACCTACTGAACCACCCAGGTGCCCCTGAAAATAAGAAAGATATTTGTCTTTCTCTGTCTCACTTATTTCACTTAGCATAATACTCTCGAGGCCCATCCATCTTGTTGTAGATGGCAAGATCTCATCCTTTTTTATGGGTAACACTTCAGAGTGTGTGTGTGTGTGTGTGTGCCCACAAAATTTCTTTAACAATAAGATGCCATTTATTAAAATTTTTAATGTGTAATTATTTTTTAAAGAGACAGAGAACACAAACAGAGAGGGGGCAAAGAGAGACAGGGACAGAGGATCCAAAGCAGGGCTTGAACCTAGAAACTGCAAGATCATGACCTGAGCCAAAGTCAGATACTTGACTTACTAAGCCACCCAGGTGCCCCAGTAAGATTCCATTATTTAAAAATTATGAGCTGGCATGCAGTACACCAACAATACATAGGTGCATGTGAATACACAGATATTCCTTGAAAGTAAATGAATAAAAACCACTGACACATTAGGAATGATATCATAGTATTTTATTATACCAAACCTGGGAAAAAATAGTATCCCCATTATGTAGGTGTGGAACAGAAGGTCTATAAACACAAGTGATTTTGTACAAAATTACCTAATAAATACAGATCAAGGTTATGCTTGTCTGAATCAAAGTTCATCCTTTGCATATTCTATTGTCCACTGCTTCTGACAGTTTAAGTGGTTACACAACACGGATGAGCTGGGAATGCAAGCCAGGATTCTTAGTTTTGTTTACTATCTATTGCAAGAAACTTACAAATTATCATTTTGTCCTAGGTCATAAACCACTTCTATTTAGATTTTTTCCAACCACCTCAAGAAGCAATGATAATAAAAATTACAGTTATTGAATGCACCATATGCATTAGACATGTGCTAACCATTTTACATATGCTACTTCATTTAATAGTTTTTATGAAAATTCTATAGACTATAAGCACAATTTACCTTATTTTACATATGAAGCTCAGAGGGTTTAACTATCTGCCCTGTATACACAGGTAGAAAGTATCTCGGGGCGCCTGGGTGGCTTAGTCGGTTAAGCGTCCGACTTTCGACTTTCGCTTAGGTCATGATCTCGCGGTTCGTGGGTTCGGGCCCCGCGTCGGGCTCTGTGCTGACTGCCAGCTCAGAGCCTGGAGCCTGTTTCAGTCTGTGACTCCCTCTCTCTCTGACCCTCCCCTGCTCACGCTGTCTGTCTCCTAGAAATAAATAAAAATAAATTTAAAAAAAATTAAAAAAAAAAAAAAAGAAAGTATCAAAGTAAGAATTCAAACCATCTGTTGGACTATAAAGTCTATGCTCTTAATTTCCCCATTCTGAAATATTTCTAAAGGAAAAGACTTCTCCGGCTCCTTCCATCTCTCTCTTTTTTTTTAATATTTTTATTTATTTCTAGGGAGAGAGAGAGAGAGAGAGAGAGAGAGAGACAGCGTGAGCAGGAGAGTCAGAGAGAGAGGGAGTCACAGACTGAAGCAGGCTCCAGGCTCTGAGCTGGCAGTCAGCACAGAGCCCGACGTGGGGCTCGAACCCATGAACCGCGAGATCATGACCTAAGCGAAAGTCGGACGCTTAACTGACTAAGCCACCCAGGCGCCCCTCCTTCCATCTCTTACTTTGGCGTCAAGTTTATGTGTTTTGGCATAAAGAGCATCTTGGCATGGTGCTGATCATTAAACAAGAAAAAGTGAAAACCAGCACTGTTGGCCCTTATAAGAGTCTGGGAGGAAGTATGAACAGATATTAGAGATAATAGGCAAATCTGGCATTTTCTCCTCAACCACTTTAGCACAGAGTTCATTAAGAACTGAGCGTTTCAATAGTAAAAGTTCACTCAGTTACAATTAACTCAGACCCTTAGTAGGACCCCATTGAATGCTTTAATATTAATGACCAATTGAAGCCAAGCATTCTTTAGGTATCTAAATGCCTGAGTCTCAGAACTGTCCAGCAAGCTGCCAAAACAGGGACCATGTGACTGGCAGGCCAATTATACCCTCACCAAATCCTCAGTCATTTCCATTCCCTCTGTTTCCAATTCCTAGGCTATTCTTGAACCTTTGTGTACTCGACCCGGGGGCTTACCTCCTTGCCCTCTCTCACCCATAAGACCTGATGCTTTATGTGGGTGATTCACCATCACCTTGACTTCCTCCCTTAATAGCCACTCTAACTTGTTATTGGATCACATGTTATTATGTTAACTTCAGGGAAAAAGGCACCAGATTATTCCTCAAGGTCTCTCCTCCAATTAATGGGAGCCATGTGCTCCCACTTAGATGTAAAGCATTGTGAGAAGAAAGCTAGCGAGCCCATGCCCAGTCTCCCATCTCCTAATTCTCAGAGTGATGGTATGGGCAGATGGTGGCTACAAATGGCAAAAGATCTAGTATACAGTCAGTTGACACTCGATCCCATTTTAAGACAGCAATATCACACTCACACACACACACACACACACACACAGGTGCTAACTGCCTTCAGGAACTAGGCAGGTAACACAAATGAAGAGGAGAGTGGGAATACAGTAAAGAATTGTAGGACTGTGAGGAGCTGGACAGTGCATGACCAGCAGAAGGCATATAGATCTACAGTTTCTGAACTTCTTGGTGGGCCGAACAAAAGAAGTCTGAAGAGGCAGTTCACAATCACTGAATGGGACAATCAACTTTTAGCCTTGACTAACTGTGCTTTAAGCAAAACCTGAAGTCAAGAAAAAGTAGGATGAAGAGACTCATACCATCAATGCACTACCATCAATGCCTATGGAGTTCTCATGTCACTTCATGAAGCAATAAGCTGGCACCGACTTCACCGCAATATCATCAGTCATCACAGTTTGTTAAGAACAAGCAGTGTGCAAGAACTAGAACTCAGGAGCCAGATTGCCTCAATATGAATCCCAGGCCCTGCCATTTACTAGCTAGGTAACCTTGCATAACTTATTTAATCACAGGCAGATCTGCAGACTAATGGTACCATTATCTCATTGAGTTGTTGTAAATTACTTAGAACAATGTCTGGCACATAATAAAGGCTCAGTGTCAGATAATAATCATTGTGTGACCAACTGAAATGCCTCAGTTCTGCTCCTGAGAAGATAACCTGAGTACAACATACTCAGTCATCTTTCAGTTTGGCAAGGAACATTGGAATGGAAAAATCTAAACTAATTATATCTTCCTGGGAAAGACATTCATATGGATGACAAAAGAGCAGTTAAATTTTGTACACACAGCCTCCACCTAAACGGAAGGGTGGGAAAAGTCCTCAGGGTGGCAAAGGAAAACTAGACAGGGTTGGAAACTGGGCTTGTCCCAGTCTGAAATAGGGTCAATGGAGGGGAAGAGTTTGGCCCTATCTAACTTTCCTAAATCTTGAGAAGGACAAGGTATTCTTGGCATCTGCCCCTCCTACATCCTCCCTTAATGTCATCTTATCTTAATTTTTTTTTCCAGTATCAAACCATTTGTTTTTAATTCAAGTTGGTTATCATATTGTATAGTATTGATTTCAGGCATAGAATCCAGTGATTCATCACGTACATAATAGAGTTCATCCCAACAAGTGCCCTTCTTAATGCCCATCACCCATTTTAACCAATCCCCTCCAGCAACTTTCAGTTTGTTCTTTGTATTTAACAGTCTGTTATGGTTTGCCTCCTTCCCTGTTTTTATCTTATTTTATTTTTTCCTTCCCTTTCCATATGTTCATCTGTTTTGTTTCTTAAATGCCACACATGAGTGAAATCACACGGTATTTGTCTTTTTCTGACTACTTATCTTGCTTAGCATCATACACTCTAGTTCCATCCATGTTCTTGCACATGGAAAGATTTTATTCTTTTTGATCACCCAGTATATTCCATTGTGTGTATATATCTGTCACATCTTCATTATTCATTCATCAGTTGATGGACATCTGGGCTCTTTCCATTCTTTGGCTATTGTTGATAGTGTGGCTATAAACTTTGGGGTGCATGTGCCCCTTTGAATCAGCATTTTTGTATCCTTTGGATAAATACCTAGCACTGCAATTGCTGGGTCATAGGGTAGTTCTATTAATTTTAAAACATGTTGGTATCAGCCTGCAACCCATACCTCTCTCACCTCAAAGCACCTGTGCTAGAAAATTTCCTCTTCTTCCCCTACGTTAACTAAGATGCCAAAATCTCATTTTAAAAAGCAGTCTGATTTAACTAATTCACAGGATGGTGTACATTATTGAGTACCTCACCTGCATTTGAACCCTCACCCCCATCCAAATTTTCCAGTCCCTCTAGTATGGTATTTTTCAAACCACAGTGTATACTGCATTGTTGATTAAATTGGATAAGGTGTCCAGACTAGTTTTGTGTTAATGAAATAAAATAGCAAATGCTAACATGGAATTAAAAGGAATAGAAAATAGAGTGTGTACCATGAGGTAAAGATATCTGTATCTATATATGCCAACAGTGTCATAATATAAAATGTGTTTCTTACTGAATGTCTATGACCAAAAGACTTTAAGAAATACTGCTCTAAAAGAGAAAGAAAGAAAGAAAGAAAGAAAGAAAGAAAGAAAGAAAGAAAGACTGCTCTAATGGAAAATCCCGTTGTCTGATGTGCTTAGATTTGGACCCAAAAGAACTCACAATTCCCTTCTCATTTCTCCTTCCCTCCCCCTCCTTGCCTTCCTTCCTGCCTGCTTCCTTCCTCTCTTCCTCCCTCCCTCCCTCCCTCCCTTCCTCCCTTCCTTCCTTCCTTTCTTCCTTCTTTCCTTCCTTCCTTCCTTTCTTCCTTCCTTCCTTCCTTTCTTTCTTCCTACATTCATTAGAAAATTATTTAAAGCCTACTGAGAGCCAAACACTGCTCTTGGCACTAGAGGTAAGGAAGAAAACAAAACCCATAAACTCCCTACTCTCATGAAGCTCACATTCTAGAAGAAGAAGTTAGACAATAAACAAATAAAAAATAGAGGCACCTGGGTGGCTCAGTAGCTTAAGCATCCCACTTCAGCTTGGGTCATGATCTCACAGATTGTGGGTTGGAGCTCCTCATCAGGTTCTGTGCTTTCAGGTTCTGATTCTCTCTCTCTCTCTCTCAAAAATAAACATTAAAAAGATAATAAAAACACACAAAAATATACATAACATGTACAGTATATTTAAGTGTTATGGTGAGTAACTCAGAGCAGCAAGGATGGAGGTGATGTACTTGATCAGACAGTTGTCTAATATGGAAGCACTTGAAACAAACTTGAGAAAAATGAGGACGCAAACCATGAGAATACATAGGGACAGATGTTCCAGGCAAAGGGACCAGTGGAGCACAGCCCCTGAGATGATAATCTGCTTGGTGCTGGGAAAGAATTGCAAGAAGCTGGCTGAGGGAATGAGGGGAACTGGGAGTAGGAAATGAGACTGAGTGGTGGAAGTGGGGATCAAGGTTGTAGATGAGGTAAGGACTCTGGTTTCGACTTGAAGCAAGATGTGGAACCACTGTGATTTGAGAGCAGAGAAGTAACATTTCCTGCCTTCATTTCTAAAGAAATGCCAGGATTTCTGGGGAAAGATGCACTTCAGAGAAGCCAAGGAGGACACAGGGACACCAGATAGGACATTTTTTGTAATCCACAGAGGGGTGTGATAGGTGGGTCTGGCCAGAACGGTGGAGGCATTAGGACGTGCTCAGAGCAACCCGATGAAGTAAATAGGAGTGAAAGAAATATAAAAGGCATGAATAAATCTAAGGATTTCTCCTTCTGAGAAACCAGAAGGATCAAGTTACCTTTCCTGAGAGGGGGAAACCTTCAGGTGAAGCAGGTTTCATGGGGAAATAGGGAGTTGTTGTGAATATGTCAAGTTGAAAGCCTAATGAAGCACCTAATGGGAGATGTCCAGGTAAGTGGCTACACAAGCCTAGAATTCGCGAGCAGGATCCAGGATGGAGATCTAGATTGGGGAGTTGTCAGTATATAACTAGTATTTAAAGATGTGAGGCTGGATGAGATCAGCAAGGAAGTACACATAAATAAAGAAGAAAAGATATTCAGACAGTGAGGTAATGTTCAGGCACATTATAATCTTCTTCATGCTCACCAGATGGCCGAAGCCCCTTTCTATGTATGTAGAGAGCCGCACAGAGATATCTAGACCACTGCATCAGGAAGGCTGCCATTCTTTCATGTAGTAAATACTCACCGACTGCCTACCAGTGCTGGGCAGACAGCTTCAGGGAGAAAGAAGAGGCAGAAACATTACACCTTGAAGGAAGGGAAGAGACTCACTAATGGACACAAAACTCAAGCTGACCTTATGTCCACGGGCAAAAGAAATGTCGCCGGGTTGCTCTCGGCCGCCAGGACAGAGCCAGGTCACTGTACACAATAAAGAGCACAGCCAGGCTAGGCTGAAGCGGGTCCGGTCCCCATGGGGGCGGGGGTGGGGGTGGGGGGTCAGTGCACACCGCACATCCTTCTCCTGCTTCGCTCCTTGCACACGGCCCTGCCTCACCTCCTTCACTCCACAATGTTCTCAAAGGAGTGTTACTTGGCTGGACCTACCAAACAGCACAGCTTTCCTTATTCCCTGTCCTGAGTGCCCTTCTTTCGCCACCTTGAGTGAACAGCGGTGTGTTTGGCTGGGGGGGTGGGGGGTGGAAAGGGCATCCTGCCAGCCACGGGGAACCACCAAATCCGGCATCAGGGAGGCAACAACCCAAGAGGAGGAGGAACTGGAAAATTCTCATTTGGTGAGTTGTCATGCATCTTTCAGTACCATTGCCTAAGGCACTGTTACCGCTCTTTTTGCCAAGCCCTTCAACTCACTGAAGCAGAGACGGCTCTGCTCTAATAAAGCAGAATTCTTGATCCACGCTCATGCTTCTGAGCACTTCCTCACCAGGGATACGGCACAGTGAGTGTGTAGGAAATGTGTGTGTGAGCGTGCATATATGCTGTGAGGTTGTTTCTTTGCATTTGAGAGAGAGGGAGAGAGAGAGAATGGGGGAGAGGAGCAGAGAGAGAGGGAGACAGAGGATCCAAAATGGGCTCTCTGTTGTCAGCACAGAGAGTTTGGGGCCCGAACTCACAGACCGTGAGATCATGACCTGAGCTGACGCCCATTGAGCCGTACAGGCACCCCAAGAGAGAAAGAGAATCTTAAGCAGGTGCCATGCTGAGCACGGAGCCCACCAGAGGGCTTGATCCCATGCCCCTGGGGGATGATGAACCGAGCTGAATTCAAGGGTCGGACTTACTGAGTCACCTAGGCACCCCTTATATGTTGTAAGTTTGAGTGAGTAGCATGCGCTGTATCTGAGTGTGAGAGCATGCGTGTGTGTGAGTGTGGATGAGTGTGATGTGAGTTCGTGAGCGTGAGAGGCATATGTGTTAGAAGTGTACACAGTGGTGTGTGGGTGTATTTGTGAGTGTGTGTGAGTGAGTGTGTGCACGTGTGTGTGCACCTCCCTCTCAGAATCTGTGTCACTCATGTGCTGGGGCCCAGACTGCCAAGCAGCTGTAATCGAGCCAAGACCCACTTGGCGGGAACTTCCTACCCCTCTTGGAAGATAAAGTAGGACTGCGTGTCAGGTGGGGCAATGAATCATTATTCAGATCCCAGCGATCAACATTAAACTAAGAGCCCAAATAAACAGTGTGAGCTAAGTTTGGGGCCTCATAAAGCATCTGGATTCCTGGATTTCCCTTCCTGATGAGGATGGTGTGTTTGCCAACGGAGCTTTCACGAAGTCACGTGTCTCAGAAAACAGCTGCCCGTTCTGCTGCGCGGGCCGTATGCTTCCTCCTCCCCTTCGCAGATAGTTCAGGCATCTCCCCCTGCGTGGGGAGCACAGCCCCACGTGTTTGCAGGAAGGAGGGGGAGAGCAGAGCGGGCTGCATGCAGTTGTCAGAGGCAGGCAGGGAAGGACAGCCTGAACGTGGCCCACTGTAACGGCGTGGGGAATGCTTGGGTTGCAGCTGTCAAGGCTGCCAGCAGGCTCCATCACTCTCAGGGGGAGGGCTCCTGGGCTACCCTAGGACAATTAGAAACAAGAAAGAAAGAAAACCCCTGGAACCCACTTTAGACTCTGCAGAGAATTTTGACCTGTACCACACCTTCTGTGCATCTTATCGACCCTGAAAAATGATCTGCTGCTCAGAACATTTCGCATCACAGAAGCCACCTCCGAAATGAGACTCATACCCAGGTAACATAGGTTTACGTGGGGGGGTTTCATTTTCTTTTTTAAACTATACAGAGGAGAATAAGGCAAAAGCAAAACAAACAAAACATAACTTCTCTTCATTCCAATAACTTCAGAAACATCTTCAAGGGTAATTATCTATTGCTACCTGTCTTCTATGTCCTTCCAAAAAGGGTCAATCATTTACTCACAGAGGTTGGTTCTTTTCAAAAATGTAAATAGTGGTATTTTACATGCACATTTACTTGGGTATAAAGCATTTTTTACTGGACAATATACCTTGTATAATTTTCATACCCATACAGCCTGTCTGCATAGAATTCTCCTGAACATATGCATCCTATTTTATTTAACCAGGTCCTTGCTGACGGATATTTAGATGGTTTCAGACTCAAGTCTCTCAAAGATACCTAGCAGGCTTTCTGGCTGGCTACAGTGCACTAGTCAGAGAATGAGAGCTCCAGGTCAGCCTCAGGCAAAATAAAAGTTACTTGTGCGTGCAGGTATTTCTTTCTTTGTACAACACCCAATGTCAGCTAAGGCTTAAGGCCTTCATATTTATATCTCTCCTTTCTGAATCCCTTCCTCATTTGATATGCTCTTGGACCTCTCTCCATCCCCAATCAAACCCCAGAATTGCTAGCAAGGAAGTGGAAAACAAGTTCTTGACTTGATGTACCCCATAGACTTTGTCCACCAGCTCACAATTGACAGGAACAATTCATTAGAATACGAACCACAATTTGATAGCACAAAGACCAAACTGCTCACTGAATTTTTCACTTTCAATCATTGATCATCATGTCACATAACACATACAGGAATTTGTAGATCAATAGCTGTTTGCTTTTGGAAAAGGCGTCTTTGATTTTTCTTCCTAATACACTTTGCCTCCCATGACCTTTCATAAAAGGAGAACATTTGTTTGTGTAGTTGTTTGTTTGTTTGAGGTAAGATCCTGTGTTTGGGTTTTGGTGAGAAGTGCTTGGTCCGTTTCCATTTTGTCTGAAATACAACCATTTTGAGACTTAAAGTTACAGTTGTAGAAACATGCCCGGCTGTGTCAGGAACTGAAGGGGGATTCATTTGGGCTAAGTCTTATTCTGAACCTCAGCCCAAGCCCCAAGAGGTAAAATATACAGTGTCTTTGAAGCAGAAAGCAGCTGAGTCATTCCTGTTAAAATCATTTCCAATGACATCTGTGAACTGGGGGCAGTCAAGCCCTGAATCATCTTCCCTGAGGAAGATGGACTAGTTCACAGTGGTTATGAGATAAACTATCATTACTACCGTCATTTTAAAAAGATTATCTTCAGACAAAGCTGAAGCAGAATCCACAAGGGAACCCAGAACTGCTTTTCAGAATTTATTCAGTGTTTCAGCTGACTCCATAGACGTATGTATATAAATACACCTGTGTGTACGCATCTCCATACATGTGCATATCATTTTCTTGGCCATCTTCACAAAAGAGAAAGAAGATGGCCTGACCAGCGTGTTGTGTGGATGAGAGGTCCTGGGCTTTGGAATTTCCTGAAAATATCATCAAAAAGCATAGGATACACCTCGGAACCAGGGAGTGGTATCTTCTATTCTCATTACTACACATACACACAAAGGGTATTTTAATGTCCCCCAAATTTTAAATTTCTTTCCTTTTTAAGTTTATTTATTTTTTAGAAAAAGAGACACAGAGAGAGAGAGTGAGCAGGGACAGGGGAGGGCAGAGATAGAAGGGGAGAGAGAGAACCCCAAGCAGACTCCCCACTATTAGTGTAGAGTCTGATGTGGGGCTTGAACCCACAAACTGCCAAGATCATGAACTGCCTGAGCTGAAATCAGAGTCAAAGGCTTAACCAACTGAGCCACCCAGGTGCTCCAAATTTTAAATGGATTTTGATTAAGATGATACTAAAACTTTAATTTATGAGAACTCCCTGCATTATTTTTACTCTTCACCTTTGGCCAGAGGCAGGGGACCCCAAAACAGGGACCACCACGTGGGTGTGATGGTGTGGCAACCAGCCACGTATTAGCTCTCCAGCCTTGTCCATGTTCACGTATCTCTCCCAGCAGCAGTTTCTTCCTCTGTGAACTAGAGACAACGACAGGACTTCCCGCGCAGAGACGACGTGAGGATGAAATGACATCTCACACACGGAGGGCGCAGCACTGCACGGCCCAGGGCAGCCTCCAGTACTGGCTCAGACAGACTCCGGAGGCACCTTCCCTTGTGCCTGTGCACACACACCCCAGGCGGGTTCCCTCCCGGGACTCCAGCCAGGAGCCCAGACCCACGTGGAGCCTCATGGAGAGATGAGGTGATGCACTGAGGCTCTACTTCCTTCCTACCCAAGCCTCCCCCAATCTACAACCGGCAAACATGCCCTCCCCAGGGCTGCATACAGCCCTTCCTGCAGGGCCAGCCCTTCTGTGATGCGTCAATGAGGCAGGCAGATTCAGGAGGGATTGTTATCGCGCACTCAGTAGAGACGAGATGGCTGGGTGCTAGTCCTGCCTCCAGCATAGGGAGAGTCTGACTCTAGGGGTCTCTTGTGAAGGCTGGGGAGTGACCCCCCACCTCGGTGAGAAAAGTCCCTCCCCCGCTCTCTCCCCCTGGCTGCCTGAACCTTCTCCCTTCTCCTCTTAAGGCTCCCTGGCCTGCTGCTGTCACAAGATGGACAAGCTTGCCGACCTAGTTAAACTGTGACCTCCTGGAGTCTGAGGCTGTGATTTGTTCCTTTCTGGATCTTCAGGGCCTCACGTAGTGCCTGAAACCAAGCAGGTGCTGTCTACAGCCATACCACCCTGAATGCATCTAATCTCGTCTGAAACCAAGCAGGTACTCAACACACTTTTACTGAGATGCAACTGAACCAAAGAGCCACATAAAAGGAAGGAATTTCCATCTTTCTGAGTCCTCTGAGAACACCAGACCACGTTCTGCGGCCCCTATGTTCTCATCTACAACACAGAGGTCATTATTTCCACCTTCCTTCTCTCGTGGAGTGCTTTTTTAATGCTTATTTATTTATTTTGAGAGAGAGAGAGAGAAAGAGGCAGAGGGAGAAGAGAGAGAGAATCCCAAGCAGGTTCCACACTGTCAATGCAGCCTGACACGGGGCTTGATCTCATGAACCGCAAGACCATGACCTGAGCTGAAATCAAGAGCCAGACGCTGAACCTATTGAGCCACCCAGGTGCCCCCTCTCATAGGGTTTTGTGAAGAGATGACAAATTGGGTCAATTCTAAGGACACTTTGACAAAGCACCAAAGGGGTGAAAAACAATATAATTATTTGAAGCTACAAAGAGGCTACTTTGCATCACGTCACTCTTACGTGATGATCCCAGGATTCTGCTGAGTCACTGAGTTTATTCATCTCCTCATGTATACTTTCACTCATTCATTCTACAAACACACGCTGAGCATAAGAGTTGAGTGAGACAACATCCTCCCTTCAAATAGCCCAGAGACTTACGGCAGAAACCAAAGAGTAAATAAATGTCCTCAAGGCGAAGGAATTTATGCTGTGAAAGACACAATCCCAGATGCCCAGGGGGACATCTAACCCAAGTTCTGTGCACACAGCCAAGCCATAACCCCCGGGGGAGAGCAAGAGTGGAACAGACGAAGCTAGAAAGAAGGGTGCTCCCAGCTGAGGGACAGCAAGGTGGAAAGGAGCCTCGTGGTGCAAGCTGATGGCCTATGGCTCCATGGCTTTCATTTTGTATTATTTTGTTCTATTTTACTGAATGTTTTTAGTGAGGTTTGCACCCTCCAGTTCGTCCAAAGCCTCAGAACCTCAATATTATCTTACCCTGACTTGCCACCTGTGGGTTTTTTGTTTTTTTGTTTTCTTAACGTTGCCAGCCTAGGTTTTGATGGCATTAAGGTTTGCAAAGCCAGGAACCAAGGGAGGTGAGGCAGAAGGGGTGGGCGGGACCCATCACGGAGGTCTTGGTGGGCTGTGCTAAGGACCTGAACTTTACCCCGAGGCCCCTGAACTACCACAGAAGGCGTGCAAGCCCAGGAGCCCCCAAATCTTCTCTCCACGGGGCCAGGTGGTAACCACTGCAGGCTCCGGGGGTCATACAGTCCCTGCCGCAGCTGCACAGCTCTGCGATGTGCCCTGAGAGCAGCCGCGGATGCAGACAAATGAGCATGGCCACATTTCTGGAAAACTTTATGTGTGGACGCTGGAACTTGAGTGGCATATCGTTTTCCATCCTACAAAATGGTATTCTTTGAGTTGTTTTTTATGTTTTTTTTAAATGTATTAATTATTTTTGAGAGGAAAACAGAGAGCGTGCAGAAGGGGCAGAGCGAAAGAGAAAGGAGAAAGGGAATCCCAAGCAGACCTCATACTGTCAGCACAGAGCCCCATGCAGGGCTCAGGCTCACAAACCGTGAGATCATGACTTGAGCCTAAATCAAGCGTCCGGCTTCAGCTCGGGTCACGATCTCACCATTCGTGGGTTCAAGCCCTGTGCTGGTCTCTGTGCTGACATCACAAAGCCTGGAGTCAGCTTCAAATTCTGTGTTTCCCTCCCTCTCTACCCCTCCCCCACTCACAGTCTCTCTCTCTCTCTCTCTCTCTCTCTCTCTCTCTCTCTCTCAAAAAAAATTTTTTTAAATCCTTTTTTAATGTACAAACCATTCTTAGCCTGCGGGCCACACAAAATAGCCAGACCAGCTTTCTATGGGTCATTCTGGAAGCAGCAATGAGGGTGGTGACATTGGCATCACTGAGGGCAGGGGTGGCACTGAGGAGGCAATCACAACGGCCCAGGCAAGACATGATAGAGACATGCTCTCCTGGAATGAAGAAGGGTAGACGAGCAGGCTGAAGAAACCTTGAGACGGGGTGCAAGGATATGGTCAAGGGTGACCTCCAAGTTTCTAGTGTATTTGTTACTACTCATGTTAACCAAGAGAAGCCCAGAGAAGGAGAAGAAAACCCAGAAGAAGGGCAGAATGGAAACAGATGCTTAACATGGGGTCCCTTGAGGGAGCTTATGGGATGTGCTGGCGGAAATGGGCAAGGCTGTCACACCAGCTAGAACCGCGATGAAGCAAAACTAAACACATGGCTTAGATCATCACAGACTTCAGGGATGGGGAGGCAGGAAGGGGAAGTCTTGTGAATCCCTCTGCCTTAAGAGGCACCTGGGTGGCTCAGTCGGCTGGGCGTCTGACTTCTGCTCGGGTCATGATCTCGTGATTCCTGGGTGCGAGCCTTGTGTCGGGCTCTGTGCTGACAGCCAGCTCAGAGCCTGGAGCCTGTTTCAAAGTCTGTGTCTCCCTCTCTCTTTGACCCTCCCCCGCTCATGCTGTCTTCTCCCTCTCTCAGAAATAAATAAAACGTTAAAAAAATGAAAAATCAAGAGAGAATGAGATCCAGATCTCTACAACCAGGGAGAATTCCTCCTTCTCTGCAGGAGTTTTAACCTAACATCCCTCATGCAAATGCGAGCCGGTTCCCTCTCATTCCGATGCAGCTGCAGGAGAGACTGCAGCAAGCCAAAACCCCTGAGGACCGCCACAGGGAGGTTTAATTTGCTCATCTCCACAAAAATCACCACTTGATGAATTTGCTCCCCTAAATGAGTCGCCAATAGTATACTTGGAAAAAACCACATCAAAGGTCTCAGTATATGGTCCCTGTGCTGATCTAAGGAGCTGACCACGGCTTCCACGGCAGCAGAGAGTGGGAAGTAGCTTCAAGTAATGCTTCTTAAAGTGTAGCGCTTACTAACTACGGCAGCATCACCCAGAAGCTTGAGAAAATGCAGATTCTTGGGCCTGAGCCCCTCCACCCCAGACCTACGGAATCAGGCACTGTGGGGGTGGGCCCAACAATGTGTGATTCAACACATCTTTAAGGTAATCCTGACATTTGACAACCACTGGCCCGGGAGAGGCGGCCAGGGCTGTCCCTGACCCCATCTTTGGCTCCCCTGCTCGTCCCTCTCACAGCTCTGGGTCGTCACAGACAGTGAATAGCAGTCCTTCATCTCCAAGCAACATGCTCATCTCTGGAGCTGCTGTAAAGCACAAGCAGGTAAGGAAGTTCGGGGTCCAGTGATGTGTAACTGACTTTACCCGTCTGGATAAGCTGGGAGGAAAAGAGCCCTAAGTGGTGCTGTGGTTAAGAACACAAACTCAGGGGGCACCTGGCTGGCTCAGACGGTTAAGCATCTGACTCTCGGTTTCAGCTCAGGTCATGGTCTCATAGTTAGTGAGTTCAAGCCCTGCCTGGGTCTCTGTACTGAAAGCACAGAGCCTGCTTGGGATCCTTTCTCTCCCTCTCTCTGCTCCTCCCCTGGTCTCTCTCTCTCTCTCTCTCTCTCTCTCTGTGTCTCTCTCTCTCTCTCTCAAAATAAATAAATAAACTTAAAAAAATTAACAAAATAAAAGAACAATACAGACTTAGGAATCAGACTGTATAAGTGGAGACTCTGCTCTATCACCTATAATGCTGGGTAGCCTATTAAGAGGTTATTGAGCCTCTCTGTGCCCACTTTCCTCACTCCTTTAATGGAGACAATGAGTACTTAGCTTATCAGGTTGTTGTGAGGATTACACGAGTTAATATCTCCAAAGCAGTTTAACAATGCCTGGCGCGGAGGGCCACAGGGATATTATTTACTATTATTTCTATGCCAGAGATAACTCATCTTCAATCAACACAATGCATAACGCACTGCAGGGGCAGCCATGCTCTGAAGATCCCCTGGAAAACTGAAGCTTCTTCCTGCCAAGTTTATGCCTCTCTCCGAAGTCCTGTATGGAGTGCTAATTGATGAACCAGGCTGGACCAAACGTCTCTGAGAATGTTCCTTTTCTTCTCTAATTCAAAGGGCTTAATGTGAGGCCAACCTAGTGGGCCTTTCCCTAAGACGCACAGCCCAACCTTAGCCCTGTGGCTGTCACAACTCCAGGACTCCAGCGATGGACAGGAAATGCGTCCAGTGTACGAAACCCTCTCCCTGACAACAAGTGCCTCGTTGCTTTCAATTGCATATGTTGAATACCTTTCTCCTAAATTCCCGCTGGCCCTCCCAAAGTGAGTGGAGACTCCACCAAATAAGTGGCTCACACGTGGTACTGGGTGCATAGGATTTGGACTAGGATGTAAATCTATTAATATCCTAGAGCAACCAGAACAAATTTTAACAAACTGAGTGGCATAAAACGGACACTTTCTTCCCTCAGTTCTGGAGGCCAGAAGTCCAAAATCAAGGGCTGTGCTCCCTCTGAAGACTAGGAAAGAATCTTTCCTTGCCTCTCCCGCGTTTCTGCTGGCCAGCAGCCATCTTTGGCTTCTGTCGCTCTGTCACTTCAACTCTGCCTGGGGTCAGCACATGGTTTCCTCCCTGTGCATCAGCATGCCTCCACATTTCCCTCCCTTTGTATAGACACCAATCATTGGACTGAAGGCCACGTCAATCCTGTAGGACCTCATCTTCACTGGATTACATCTGTGAAGACCTGTTTCCAAATAAGGTTATAGTCATAGGTAACTCAGTGTTAAGACTTCAACGTGTCTTTCTAGGGGACACAATTCAACCCACAACGGATGACAGGTGTCTCTCCTTATATAGGGAATCAGGGTTGTTGGAAGTGGGGTATGTGAGGGGCTGTGTGAGAAGCACTGAGGCCCTCACACCCCTGGAGGAAGAGGCGTGGAGGTCCGCCACTGCCACCTTCGGGGAGAGACAGGCAGAGGCTCGCAGGTTCTCTACCAGCGGTCTGCCCCACTGACCCAGGGAATGAGCAAGTGCAGAGAAGCAAAATCCCCACATGGGATGCCTCGGTGGGGAATCTGGGAACTTAGCTTGGCAACAGGAGGGTGCCATCTGACTTTTGGCAGAAGAGAAGCATTGAACGGAGCCCCCATTGAGTGCCAGGCACACTGAATAATTGGATAATGCATACATTATCTTGCATATAAGACACACTTCACTGACTTCAAGGCAGGTCTGGCCTTGACTGTGTTGACTGAAAGGGGGAAGAGTCTGAGAGGAGAGAGAACGGCAGGCAGCGGCGGTTGTGGGAACGTGGGGTGCTGTAAAGCCCAGGGAGGCCCCTCTTGCCCTCCATGTCTGGGACTCGGGGTGAGACACTGGCACTCACGAGTATCCCCACATGCGTCTGCCTGGAAACCCATGCCCACTTCCACAGAAGGCATGAAATCAGAACTGGGGAGGGCACAGGGGCTTTCCCGCTGCCTTTTGGGAAGAATCCAATATGCTTATTCATGCCTAGCAACGGGTTTAAAGCCAATCAGTCACACACCCCGTGGTGAGATGAGGGAATGCCAAAAGATTTCTGAAGAGTCAGAGTAGAAGCCGCCTTCTGTCAGACCTCTGGCTGGCAGGGGCTGGGCTTCACTGGCTGGGCCTCCCATCCGGCCCCAACAACGCCACTCTGCTTACACATCGCTGGTGAGGTGGGACTCCCTTAGGGGACCCAGGACAGGACGCGTCCGGACACACGGTTCGCAAGAAAATAAGCTCATCACTAGAGATAGCACCAAGCGAGCACACGGAAGGCCAACTTGAAAACGAGGAAGCATGTTTCTGCCGCCATTTAACAACAGATCTTGCAGAAACTCATTTCAGCTCAGGAATCAATGGTTTTCATGCACACATCCGACGGGCCTGAATCTCCAGCAGAAATGGGTTTGATGCCACCAGCATTTGCCTGATGGAAGATTTCTCTCCTGCTTTCTTAAGACCGGAGCTCGACATGTGTGTGTGAGAGAGAGAAAGAGAGCGGGCAGGAAATAGGGGAGGAAGGAGGGAAAGAAAAAGGGAGGGAGGGGAGAGAGACAGACAGTGAGAGAGAGAGAGAGAGAGAGAGAGAGGAGAGAGAGGTTGGCCTCTAGGACCGAATGAGACACTTTAGTCTCCGCACGCATTGTGGCAAACACACAAAATCATTTTTTGTTCCGAGGCCAGACCCCAAACAATGGGCCACAGGGACACCTTTGAGAGACGCTCACGGCCACTGCAGTAGAGGCCACCGCGATCTAAGCCAGGAGCCCAGGTTGTCAGTAAACTGGTGAAACATGGAGTCCATTACAAATCCCCTCAACAGGAGGCGTCATTGGCACCTCTTCCTCTCGACGTGTGGTACTTTCAGTCTCGGTGTGAGGAAAGGTCCCTTCCGAGGGGGCGGTGGAGAAAGTCCTGTCCCAGGGAGGCCCTCCTCCAGGATGGACCGCGGCAGGACACGCCCGGAGCCCTGAACGCGCTCCAGGCGGGCGCTGGACGGGCCCGGGTGGCTCCCGTTCCGAAGGGGTCACCGAGGCAGGCCTGGGTCACCTGCAGGGCTCCCGGCGCAGCCGCGAGTCAGGCCCCCAGGCCGAACTCCACCCAGGCTGACAGCCACCCGGGCCGCTTTCTCACACGTCCTGCCTACGCATCCTATTTCACTCCCAATTTCCACCTCTGTGTTCAAACTTGTTTGTTCTCATGAGGTCCCGTTTCACGTGTCACCTTGCCACACCTGTCACCTGCCTGCCACCTTTCCAGCAGCCACCACAGCTCCTCTTTCCGAGGATGATCTGTTTCACTTCTCTTGCCCACTCAGCCTGCCAGCCTGGCGCCCCCCACCCACCCGGGGCCGCATGGACAACACGACCGCGCTCGGCACGAAGCGAGGGTGGCGAGAACGGTCCACAGATGCACGGACAGAGGCGAACTCAGGCCTCTGGAAATAAAAGGCCGCCGGCCTTGCGTGCCAGCCTCTGCATGAGTGATTTGTGACATGCGTTTATTGAGCTCCCGTTGCCAGACTGGGGGACCAGGAGGAGTCATCCTCTTAATCATTCATTCAACAAACAGTACTAAGACTAACATTACGCCAGGCATGGTTCTAGGCACTTGGAACACAGTGGGAAACAAGTGTCATTTTTTTTTCAACTCCTACCTTGAAGGACTTTTTTTTTTTTTTAATTTTGAGAGAGAGAAAATGTGTGTGTGCACGGAGGAGGGAAGAGAGAATATCAAGAAGGCTCCACACAATCAGTGCAGAGCCCACTGCTGGACTCAAACCCAGGAATGGTGAGACCATGACCTGAGCCAAAATCAAGAGTCAGACTCTTAACTGACTGAGCCACCAGACACCCCCTTGAAGGACTTTTTAAAGGCTTTTTGCACGTGTGCAAGCTCTGAGACAGATACAAGCATGGCATGTTTCAGAGCAGATAGCAGATGAGTGGGGCCAGAGTAGAGCTCAAGCTGTGCCCAGTGGAAAGCCAGGAGGTTAGGCAGGATTCAGGTTATAGACCTGGAAGCCCAAGGTAGGCTTGGTTTTATCTTACCAACAATAAGCAGGAGGGTGAAGTCATCTGAATAATGTTTTTTAAGTATCGATATATCTGCTCTATGGAGAACAGATTACAAGGAGCAGGGATGGATGCGAGAGGCCAATGGAAAGACTGCCGCAGAATAGTAGTCTTGTATTTGGCACAGACAATCACAGGAAGCCCCTTAAGAAAGCTGAGGGGAGGGGCGTCCCGGTGGCTTGGTCAGTTACCCGCGTCCAACTTCAACTCAGGTCATGATCTCACGGTTGGTGAGTGCGAGCCCCACGTTGGGCTTCTTGCTGACAGCTCAGAGCCTGGAGCCTGCTTCAGATTCTGTGTCTCCCTCTCTCTCTGCCCCTCCCCCGCTCACAATGTCTCCCCCCCTCTCAAAAATAAATAAATATGTTAAAGAAAATAAAAAAGAGAAAAAGCAAGCAAGAAAGCAAGCTGATAGGAATCCAAAGAAGAGAATGTCTGGAACTGTATCCTCAAGTATGGTGACAACAGAGGAGGTGACATTGGCCTTAGAGATCTGAGAACGGCAAAGAACAGAGGAAGTAAGAGTCTATTCTGGATGATGAGCAGCAAGGTGACTTGGGAGATGGGGCGCAGACAGGGGTGCTGGGAAAGCAGAGGTCATGAGGGCTGATGGGTGCCCGACAGGGAGGGCCTGACTTCCAGGCTGTGCAGGTGAGAGCGCCGCAGTGATGCTTCAGGAGGGAAGCCTAGCGCCACTGGCTCTGGGAACGGAGTTCAGAGCCACGGGCTGCAGACTTTAACTGTGAAGGGCCAGAAGGTAACTAGTTTGGACTTCGCGGACCCTGAGTTTTCCCTTGCAACTGTTCAACCCCACAGCCTGGGACAAATATATAAACAAACGAGTGTGGCTCTATTCCAATCACATGTTTCTCAAAACTGTAGGCCTGGGGCCCGGTTTGGAGGGCTGGTTGTAGTGTGCCAGCCCTTGGGTTTGAGGAAGGGAGAGAAGCGAGGCAGCCTGGGAAAGTATGTGGCGCGGTGGGTTAGACCCATGACAGAGGGAGAGGAGGCCACAGATGTGAGAGGCTTTGTGCAGGCTGTCAGTGGAGGAGCCCCGGGGAAGGTGCTTCGCCATTCCTAGATTTCTAGAATCAGGCAGAAGCACTATATTCACCAGCTAAGAAAGAGCAAGCGACGAGCAGGCAGTAGCATAAGCACCCCCTCCCGCAGGCGCACACAAGCAGAGGAGGAGAAGATAGAAGGGAAGTTGCATTTATGTCCTCTGGGCAGTCAAGAGACACAAATCATGCAGTCAGTTGAGAAACAACGATTAGAGTCAGGAGGTAACCTGCAGAAGGATGCGCCGCTGGGGAGCTCACGGAGGGTGATGGTCCCCTAGAGGGCAGGCTGGAGGCACCGATGGCTTTGGGGATTTAATCCATTGCGAGGTTTCTCCTACGTCTTATTCTAGTCCCCTAGCACAAGGTAGCACCTGTTTCCTGAGCAACTACCAACTATTTAACTTTGGACTAGGGACCCTAAGGGCCCATGAAAGACCGTGTTGTACAGTATTCACTGTACCTCGTAGGAGAGGCAAGAGCCACCAAAGGGCCATGGGCTGTCCAGTTCACCTCAGTGTCTGGAGTGCTTTCTGGGGAAGGGGGTGCCTGGAAAGGCAGGTTAAAGTAGGTGAGAAGTGTCCAGGTGGGGAGAGAAAATGCAAAGCAGCCAATAACAGCAAGAGCTGACCTCCCCAAAAAGCAAGGACAGCCAGTTTTTAGGCTGTTACATAACTGACAGCAGAATGCATGGGGGAAACTTGACTTTGTCCTTCCTGCCCCCACTCTTCTTGTACCTGTTATTGCTGACAGGCAGCAGAGCGCAGCAGCTAGGAACACAGACTCTGGAGACAGCAGCCAGGTCTCAGAGGCAAGTCCCCATAACCTCGTGGCTTCCCCCTTCCAGCTCTCAGTTTCCTCCCTCTGCACCGGGCTGGATCATAACAGAGCCCGCACATGGCACATGACACTCACAGTGGGCACAGGGCCCACACCCACATCGGCCTTGGCGCAGGATGCCCTTCGCCGGAGCTTACCTCTCTGGGTTTCCCTTACTGCTTGTGCTGGAGTCCAGTAACAGGGGAGTGGAGCAGGGCTAGAGGTCTGAAGACTCACCTCCCCCCAACCCACCCCCAGCTCAGCACTGAGGTACTGGGGATTGGCTCTTTTCTCTCACTCTGTGCCTTAATGCGAGGAGAACAAAAGAGCACCTTACAGCCATCACCATAGACTTCTCTCGGCCCATGCCTTTCTGGGACAGATATTTTCCTTCTCAAGACTGAAACTCCTCAGGTAAAGAACATTTTGCAGTTTTAATTAATACAGATTAATCTACCTCCCAGAGCGGTTTGCAGTATTAATCCCTACCGGGTGCCTTAAGCTCCTTAGCAGACAGGCATTGCATTCTCACCAAGTGGGCTGGACTGGGTCCTGAAGCCCTATTCCCCCTGCCTCTGCCCCTCATCTCGTATAACGGCCTCCTTGCTCTCTGTAAATTGTTTGGCTGAGCCCTGTGAATTTGAGTTTATCCTCTGCCTGGTGCAATTATGTGTGAAAACCCTTGATCCTTGCCTCGGGCTAGGGGAGGGAGGGATATTTGTGTGGTCTGGGCACTGCCGTGACTCTGACAGCTGAGGCTGCTGTCTCTGACCTCCTCCATGGGCTCCTGAGCAACTCCTGAAGGGTGGGAGGGGTGGGGTGAAGACATGGTGGTGGTGGTGGGGGGTGTGCGGAGAGACAGAAGGAACAGTGTCAGAGAATATTGATGCATTTGATAACTTGGCGTAAAAGCCTGAAACCATGGTCCCTGAATTAGTCATAGGGCCTTGTTTAGAAATGGTTGCAAGAAATAACTCTGCTCATCGATTTGCGAAGGCCTGTGATATATAGGGTAGGTATATCAATATAAATAATTTGCATTTGTTGTTTTGCCTAGCTCAGTGCTTTGCTTTTGTTGATTTGATTTGTTCCTATGTGCGCACCTTATTCCCTGAGAAAACCCGAAAGAACAAAGTGTTACAAATCCATCTCAGCTCTTTGGGTGTATTTAAAATTTCATTCCTTGCTACTTTAGCACATGTCTTACAGAGCTCCAATGGCCTGGGTAAATCAAGTACAAAAAGACAGCAGGAAATCTCCTCTGAGGCTCCGTGAGCTAAAAAACCAGAACCAAATGTCAAAAAAAAAAAAAAAAAAAGGAATACACTCACTAAAAATGAAGCAAACAGTCTCAGTGCAGGCACCATAATTGCATCAGTAGGTTACTGTAGGAGAAAAATGCTGGTTTGTCACCAGGTCACCTTGGCCTTGCTAAAATTGACAAACCTGACTTGAATCAAATTTTAATATAGCTTCAAACAGGTCTTAAAACAGAACCTCCTAAAGAAGGAAGCAAGCACCATCATTTGTCCAGTAAAATGCTCTATGCAAAAATATATGAGGGGCGCCTGGGTGGCTCAGTCTGTTGAGCGTGCGACTTCAGCTCGGGTCTCACAGTTCGTGGGTTCGAGACCCGCATCTGTCTCTGTGCTGACAGCTCAGAGCCTGGAGCCTGCTTCCGATTCTGTGTGTCCCTCTCTCTCTGCCCCTCCCCTGCTCATGATCTCTCTCTCTCTCTCTCTCTCTCTCTCTCAAAAATAAATAAATGTTAAAAAATTTTTTTAAAAAAAGAAAAAATATATGAGGAGCAAATAAGTTTGGTAAATAGCCCATATTTTGACATGTCTTAGAAATCACAATGAGAATAAGCACATTAAATGTTCCAGGAAGACTGTAGAAAAGCGACTTCCACAATTTACTTAAGTTAAGACTGCTTATTACATAAAACATACCAACAACCCCCCAAGATGGTTTTCCACCAAAATGGAAATACCTTTTAGATTTAGTCCATAAATTGGATGAGGAAGCTCATGGTGCCTTCTCAATACTGGTGATAAATACATGGGACAGATTCTTACGTGCCTATCCCCCATCATCGAAAACACGAGGGTCCCCATCGATGAATCAGACTGGTGACTTCTCTACAAGAGCCTCTAAAATGGTGCTCCTCAAACTCTGGTATGTACCAGAACCATCTGGGGAGCTAAGAAAAGCTCAGATACCCAGCTTGTCAAGTTAGGATAGGACCTGAGCCTCTGAATGGTTACTAAGTGGGCCCCGTGATTCTGACGCACACCAAGCATGAGAAGGGCTCTTGGAAAAGCCAGATGCGGGATGGAGTGGAGCCCAGGAGAGGTGAGGCTTGGGCCTGGCCTCCGAGCTTGTCAGAACACTGAACCCACAGGGGCTTGCTGACTGACAACCCGCTATCCAGCCGTAGTCTACAATAGGGGTACTACTTGGGGATATTTTAGAAGGTTTACTATTGGGGGAGGGTTGTTTATTTCCTTGTTTACTCCAGATATTGCCCACTGGGAGACTAAGAGAATTAAATGGAAGGAACACACAGTATAGCTCAGTTGGTCTCCAAAAATTGCTTTTGCTAAACAGGACTCCACCACTGGTATCAGACGATGTAAAGGTAGCTGTGAGAGACTGGGAATGAAGCACAAAGGCCTGAGTCCAGCACAGACTGCAATCCTTTTAGTGGCTTTTATAATTTCTTAGGTCAGTATCCACACTATAGAGAAAGCCCTCATCATTTCCAATTCCTTTAATTTGTCGTTTTAATCATTCTCACTTGAGAAAAAAAATGTCAAAAGTCTTCACAGAAATTGTCTAATCAAATCATTAATCACTCTTGAGTCATGGACATGCGCTCTCCACTTCCCTCCCACGCCCACTGCCAGGCATGGCTGTCCCCCCTGGACCTGGGTGGAGCATCTGCACTTGGATGGGATGAAATTGGGCAACTTCTGTCCATTATTCCACCAGCTCATCAACCCTAACCAGTCATCCATGCCTCCTGAGTTAAAGTTGTGTCTTGAGTCTCTCACTCTATAATCAATGAGATGGACATGTTTCCCCAAATCAAACAAGCCGAGACAACACCGGATAAAGCCTGGGAGCTCGGCAGGGGGTTGGGGGGGGGGGTTTGAAAGGGACTGAGGAAGAGAGACTCTTTGAAGAAACCCTTCTGTGAATAGCAGATAGTCTACCTTATGAGATTCATCTAAAGATGCCTAAGGGTATTTTCAATGTTTCCAAAGTTTAAAAATGACAGAGGAGGGGGAGAAAGAAAGCACCCATAAGTTTCCAAGTTCAATCTTAGGTTTACTAAAGGAAATGGTGAAATCTCTAAGCACTTGCTTAGAAAGCCCACATATCGCAGTTATGACACAGTCTGCCACCACTGCTGACATTGCCATCCCACCCAAGTGGCCACAAGGAGATCCCTGTGTGTATTTTCTTGTGGAGTGGGTCTGGGACTCGTTTTAATGACTGTATAGTCACGGGCTTCCATTTTCAATGTGATAGTTCAATCCTGATGAAACCCAGTGACAAGTTACTGGTGTTAACTCACATCTCGTTAGAAAATCCCCACTCCTAGACCCAGCTTCTGTGATTTGGGAGCTTTTTTTTCCCTTTCATCTGTGGATTCAGTGAATGTTTTAACATTTTCTCTCCTTCCAAGATAAAACTATTTAGTCTATGTGATGACATTCCTAAAAGCTAACTTGTGTTCACATGACACAACTCGACTGAAATAAAGCTAAACCTCTATAGTCCTTCTTACTAAACTCATTATTGGTCATTTGTTTCTCCTTACAGGACTTTTCTAATGATCAAATAACTTGCTCTCTAAAGATTCATTTCGTCCATTTTCTGAAGCACCTGGATAGCTCAGCTGGTAGAGTACTCAAGTCCTCATTTCAGCTCAGGCCATTATCTTGCAGTCTGTGAGATCGAGCCCCAAGTAGGGCTCTGTGCTGGCAGCTGGCATCTGCTTGGGATTCTCTCTCTCTCTCTCTCTCTCTCTCTCTCTCTCCCCTCCCTCCCTCTCCTCCCCCACCCCTCTCCCACTTATTTCTCTCAAAATAAATAATTTATTTAAATAAATAAATACATTACAAAGATATGTTTCACCCATTTTCAAATATTTGTCATCTACCTTGTGGGAAGAAGGGCTTATAAGAGTTTATAGAATCAACATATCACATGCATATTTGGTGTAGTTAAAGGGCACAAGAGTCCAAAATGAGCTTGATAATTCATGGTAACAAATTTTACCCAGGAAAGCAAAATAATAAGAATAGCAACGTTGCTCCTTTGGTCGAAACCTTTATGCCCTTACAGGCATGATAGTCCTTTACTAATTTGAAATCAAGAGCCAACAGCTTCTAGGAAGACACACAATCATAATGCAGAGACCCTGGAGACGCATAGTCCCTTTCTTGCCGAGGAATGGAAGGAGTCCTAACAGCACCAGGATTCGAACTAAGAGACATAGCTTCTTAGAGCAGCTCCACATTACTCAGCATGCCACTCTGGGCAAACCCCACCCCCTCTCCACAGGTATTCCCCTCTAGGTAAAATGGAGGTAGCAATCCAAACCTGACTGCCTCAAAGCTTTCATTCAAGACTCAGTAATAGAGGTCAGTGTGAGGTGCCACTGACAGTCTGACCTTTTCGAGTGTTCCTAAAATGCCCTCAGAATCTGGATTTGGGAAACTCTTTTTTTTTTCTCCTAAAACACAGGTCCAATCATAGAACTCCTCTTCAGACACTCTTAACTATCTATTATCTAGAGAATGAAGTTCAAATTCAAGATCCCTCCCAATGTGTGCTTCCCACACCTCTCTCTGTGCTCCCAGACCAACCACACTGAACTTATTGCCACTTTTAGGATGTTTCATGCACTTTCATATCTGGGCCTTTGTACAAAGTGTCCAGTCAGCTTCTGACCAAAACCTGCATCTCTTCGACAGCCAGCCTAAATGTAGCATTCCCTTAATGATATTTCCACGATATTATTCATTCATTCAATATAATGAACTGCTTTTCATGTGCCATGTATCAGAATAGTACAATTTATTCTCCCTGCAATACTACTTCATGTGTTTTCCTAACACGGTGCTACTTCCAGCCTGTTTTGTGGGATTATTACTCCTTTACCACTTGACTCAAAGCTCTTTGAGGAAAGAACTTCTTCACCTCTCACCTCTCTATCTCCATGATGGTACACAGAAAGCGCTTGACAAATGTGTATTGAATGAATAAACTGCATTTTATTCATCTTGAGAGTCTCATAATTTTGTTATTAAGGTAGTCACATGAGTTTAATGGCACATAAGCTCTGAAAGGACGAAGGGAAAATCTTCTGCCACTTTTCTTTCCAAGAATGAGTACAATTGACCCTTGAACAATTCAGCGTTTGGGGGCTACTGACCCCCTGCACTGTTGAAAAACCATGTAAGTAGACTGGCAAGTTCAAACCCATATTGTTCAAGGGTCCACTATAGTTACAAGCCACACATATGAAGGCTTTGGACTTCATTAACCACAAACTAGTAAAATTATGTCCTTATCTGATGCTTCCCTTTCTCTCCTCACCCCTTTTATTGTCTAGGGGCCAATTTCTCAATGGGAGAAAAGTTGAGACTGTGGCCAGTCTTCCTGATCTCCCTTTGCTAAAGACAACCGGGCTTCTAACTTCATGTCCAGGATAACATCCATTGGGAGCTTAGCCTTCCCCATCCTGCTGGCCCACCGGAAGTGGGTTTGTAGAAACAAACACATAATCAACATGCATCACAAAGTTTAGAAACATTTTTCCAGAATGATAAAGTGCACACATTTGGAGAGGGTGTGTCAAGAGTGACTCATAACAAATAGCAGTAATAAATAAGGCAATTAGTAGAAGAGAGGGTACCACCCACACAGAGCAGTTCCTTAGGAATTTTAATTTAAATTCCTGGGTCAGCTTTATTCTAGAGAACCGTGGTACTTTTTAACCTTCAACAACCTACTTAAACCCAAGAGGAGACAAATGATCCTACGAGAAGTTGGTGTCCTGTCCTGGTTTGTTAGGTCTCCTTCCTCCTCAATGCGATCAGTTAGCATCCCCTTTCCATCTGGAACTCATGCTACATCATCGTTTCCCTCTTTAGTGTTATGACCTAAACATGGGGAAACAATGGAGAGAGTTCTGTGCAAAACTGTCTTGATGTCTACAAGAGGCATATTTCTTGCACAAGAGCCAAACCTGCAAGTACCCGGTAGTACAGAGAGTTGATAAAAGAGACAAAGGAGGTAATAAACTGGGTTCAGATGAAGATGGATTGGAGATATATTTGCATGGTGGCAGTATGTGTCTTAGAAATATACTGGGAATGTGAGGAAGAGGGAGGCTGAAAGAGATCATTTCTCAGCCTTGGGCTAAGGGACCGTTGTTCTAAGAGCCTTGCGCAATCACTGTCCAGGTGTCTCTGATCTCGCTAGCACAAATGAAATCACCAGACAGCTTCCTCCTTCCCTTTCAGTTTGCCACAGAAGGCAAAGGGGTGCTAGAAAGTTCCAGACCAACAAATATCCAGAATAAGGGTGAATAGTCTTTTCTTCCGGTGAAAAATGAAGCCCCCACCCCACTCCCGCGAACATTCTGGCATTATCCCACCAGTTCAAAGTTAATAAGCAGACACACATGTGCACACACACATGCCCATCAAAGCTCTTACAAAAAGACTAAAAGAAACTATAACAAAATATTTACAGTATATATTCTCCAGTGATAGACCACTATGGATAATTTTATCTTCCTTCTTTCTGTTTATCTATATTTTCTACAGGAAACATATTACTTCTCAAGTCAGAAAAAAATTATATTAAGTTCTTTCTCACCAACACAGATTTCCATTAAATACAATCTGTACTGGTCAGAGGGGACCATGAGGCTAACAAGGTGCTTCAGTAATCAGAGAAGAACACAGAGGTTTTATTTTCAGGGCTTTCCAGGGCTTTTGTACTTTTTCTTTTCTGCTCTTAGAAATGTGAGAGTGACCTCTTGCCCAGAGAGATGACCTTGGATTTAAATTTGAAATACTAGCACAATCTGAATGCCTGAAAAGGAGCACTGCATTCAAGAATACAAGGTGAAATGTCACTCTGTTCTTTGCTGATACGTGATGCACCCACCAAATCACAGGTTGCATCATCTCTCAGAGACCCCTCTGCCTCTGTCGGATGTAAAAAGCATTTCTGGTTCCCTCCTCTGTCCTCAACGTTACAGAAGCTGTAGTCTTTCCAGGTGGGGCCCAGAGTGAGCTGAGAGCAGGCATGTGGTCATATGGAGAAAAATTTACCCTTTCATTTTATTGCTTTCTTTTGCAATATCTGTCAGGATGGTAGGTTCATGGGCCCCTCAGTTCCCCAGCGGTTCTATGTTTTCTCTTGTTTGCTTGGCTCTCTGTCAGAGACAAAAGAAATTTTCCCTCTAAAAGGTTTCTTGTGTTATTTTTTTTGCTATCTTTTATCCTCAATTACATAGCAAGACTTCTTAACCCTCATGAAGTAACATGATGTCTGAGATTTGCTTTAAAATATTCTGCCACGGGTGAAAGGCTGGGTGAGGGGAGTCTGCAGACCCTCTTCCTATTGGACTCTTATAGGCTATTAGAGATCAACCCCCGCCCACAACTAATCTCTAAGAGAGAGCAGTTAACACATCCTCTCTGCCATTAAACTCCCTTCAAATAATCCTTGTTTTCAAATCTCTCATCTTGTCTTTTCTAGACTGGGCAGGATGATGGTGTTGACCTAATACGTTCACTTACAACACATCCTATGCAGAAGTGTCTAGTGACCGCCTATAGAATGTGGGTACACTTACCACCACAGATCAGCTTTAGTACTTGGGCCAAAACTTGTAGATATCAAGAGACCCATTTTGATGTGTTACTATGGGCACATAGGTACATTATTACTTTTCCTTACCAAGAAAATGTAAAATTTCTCTTCATGAGTAGCTCACTATTCAGTCTAATTGCCACTAAATATAATGGACCTCCCATACCCTTGAGAATTCCAACACAAATGTTGACCTTGGAACTCACAGGAAAGATAAGATGAACTTTTGAAACTCGAAAATGCAAAAAGACTTCTAGAGAAATATTCTAAGTTAATCATGGGAATAAGACATTATTGTGTGCAGAAAAAGACACATAGACATAGGCTAAAATATCTGGACTTAGTTTCATAACAAATGACACAACTGAGTTATTCCCATAGGAGGGAAAAAGTCAACTGAGAGCATGTGCATTTAAAAGGTACATCTTTCTTTATCCCTACATGATCTTCAATCACGTACACACTAAGGTTTGTTTTTTATGAGGACATTTAAAAGTGTGGCACTGTGCTACGTAATTAAACAACCCTTATAGTCTCCCAAGTACTTTTTA
Source organism: Proteles cristata cristata (assembly GCA_017311185.1). NCBI lineage: Eukaryota > Metazoa > Chordata > Mammalia > Carnivora > Hyaenidae > Proteles > Proteles cristata. Next base: position 314,566 of record JAESUZ010000367.1, on the reverse strand, counting down.
AGTTGCAAAATGATGAACAAATATAAGACATCATCATCATTAAGCTGGCATTTTATTTTTTTTATGATTTTAAGCTCTTCTTTAATGATCAATGTGAACATTCTCTCTGGGAAACGTCATTTCTTCTTGTCTCCATGTTAATGTGCTGGCGCTAAAAAACACTAAGAAAAATGTAGATGTAAGTTTTCTGTTCTTAGCCTTGCCACAATGTAGTAGTGTGGCAAAGAGGGAAAAATGGATCAAATGACCTCCAAGAAGTACTTTGGCTTTGTCTACCTAAAGTGGAATAAAGACTTAATGGATGCAAAGCCTTCGGCAGTGCTTTCCTTTGAGAGGATGCTGCCATTCAACTACCCAGTCCATTAGGAACTTGGACTGGGCACCTACCATACAACACGCAAGTAGCAGGCACAAAGAAGGGATGCCTCGGAGCAGAGGCCACAGAACAGATTCCCATGAAGGGACTTACAGTATTAAGAAAGCAAATGGCGAGAAGAAACAATTTATGACCTAGATACAGCATCCCCTGAGCTGAAGCCAAGCTCAACTTGGATATCCACACAAAGTCCCATGAAGACACTTTCTCCTTGCTTCCTCAGAATCTCTGAAAATACATCACAGAATAGTAGATTAAAAGCTTCTGTCCCATGTAGACATTGCCCCCAGCAACGTCTCCATCCTCTGAGGGAATTGCTTCCCTGAATGAAAGCACATGATCTGAGAATGGCCTTTTCCACTCCTCTAATACCCAATGAATGCCGAAGAACTTTGTAATGGGAAAGATTTATACCAATGTCCACCATTATAATTCTTGAAAAAGAGTTTCTTCATGAAGATGGTTTATCTTCCATCTGAATCAGGTCAGAACTAAAATTAATGTTGTAATAACAGTAATGAAATTTATTTATCTAGCTCTACCTCTCATCAAGGAATTTTAGCCCGTATTTGATTATTCAAAACAACACAGGAAGTTTCTCATGTTAGCTAGAAAATAGAATAATCTCGGATATGAAACAAAGTTGGAGACTTCTAACACAATCCTTCCGCCGTGGTGGGGTACCAGCCATAGCTCTCCTGCCTGCCTGAGACGTCATGCTATTTCTTGAAGTCCACTGGACAATGGCCTCTACAACTGCCTCTGTTCCACATGAGGACTGGCTCCCTTCCAAGACCTCCCTGCCTTCTCTTCCCTGTTCCAGGGGTGGTCCAACACCCCCGTCACTGAAGTGGGAACCAGGCCCTTACCCAATCTTGAACAGCACGTGATTATGCTTGGTCTGTAAAGCAGGAGTTGGTTTGTTCCTCGGGTGTGAACAGAAACTTGAAGGCACTCCTTTTGATTTGATCTCCTTTCTCACAGTTCTTTCATGAGTCCTTGGAGAGAGCATTCAAAGAATCTTCTGAAACAACTCTCTCCCGTGATCCATTGTCAACGAATCAAGTTCCATCCCTGAGGAGAAGTTTCTACCCATATGTTTCTCAGTCACTCCTACAAATACACCCCAGGGAAATGTGCCATGGAGCCCCAAGCCTCTGAGTAACACCACCACAGACCACCCATTCCCCATCCCCCACCTTTCCCCTCTGTGGGTTTTGTTCAGGGCCCAATTTTAGACACTTCGAATTACGGCCTCATAGTCAAAGGGATTAAAAGGCTCAAAACAACAGCAAACAACTTGGCAATAATTATAATATAACTGCTTCACGATGTTTCTTGGTGCATATAAAAGCACTCAACAGTCAGCACGTTATTCCTTCGGTCCCCATTCAGTATTATGATGCTATTTGTGTAGAACCATTTCCTGTCCTAACAGCCCCTTTACAGACTCAAGATCCAGAACTCTGACGTGTTTCACCACACATGTAATGATTTGGGATGCCACATTATACAAACTATACTCTTAATGGCACTTTTGATTTGATGTTCCAACTAAGAGATGCAACTTTAAGAGTAAGTTTTAGATTAAAAACAACAGCAACAGAATACAGATTGATCTAAATTTAGCAAACCCTAAAAACTGAAAGCAAAATCAAACAAAGTAACTGTGTGTCGGTGGGCGGCATAAAGTATAGAGAGAAGAACATCCTTATATATGGATGGATATATATGAATTATATCCCAAGAAGACATGCGCGCACACACACACACACACATGTCCCTAAACTAAACAAGTTACAAGTCTTAATCTCTTCACAGGATTCAACTGTCAGGATGCATTTAGTGGTTCTTCTGAGACCACTGCCTGTGACCTGTGAAACAAATCAAATTAGTAATTAATGCCGGGATCATTGTAAATAGATTTTTAGCAATGGAAAAAGAAATACAGGTATAAGATCAATATGGTTAAAAGCCTGTAGTCCTGAATGTGCATCAGATGAACCTATTTAAAGCCATGACACATTTTATCTTAAAGGTAATATACATATTTTCAGCTCTGCGTAATGAAAACAGCCTCAAACAATAACCAACGACTAGCAATGAGCCCTCTTAGAACTCAAAGCAGGCTTTCCAGATACCAATTCTCACCAGAAGGAACCAGTATTCCTCAGATAAATAAATAACTTTTCTGTGAGGCAAGAGAGATACGCACAGAAACGGAACAGCCTGTCATGCCAGAGAACAAAGAAGTCTCTCCCCAGAGATCACAAAGTTCATGCCAAAAGGATGCAGTAGTGAACTTGAGGAGGCTACTACGGTTCAGCATGAGACAAAATGACAGCATCATTAATGATAATAACTGCAGAGGCTTAAAACACATTAAATGTATTTAAATTCATGAGTTCATAATAATACCAAAAAAAAAAACAACCAAACCCAAACAAACTAATAAAACTAATTGGTCACTAGGGGAGGATACTAAAGAACTAACCCATCGTTTTGAAAACTACTAAATACAAGTAAAGAAATCAAGGTCTCTTTACAAGCTGTACTGCAGGTAGCCAATGGACAAGGAAAAGTTTCTTTTTATAAAATTTTTCTGCCAGGGGTACCTGGGTGGCTCGATCAGATGAGTGTCCAACTCTTGATTTCAGTTCAGATCATGATCCCAGAGTTATGAGATTTAGTCCCGTGTCAGGCTCTGTTCTGAGTGTGGAGCCTGCTTAAGATTTTCCCTCTCTCTCCCTTTGCCCCTCTCCCCACTCATATGCTTGCTCACTCTCTCTAAAATAAAATAATTTTTAAAAAGAATTATTCCACCAGTAAATGAGGATGAAAGACTACAATTAGAATACTAGTCCCTAGGTCCACAGTGGATTAATGGATCTAGGCAACAATCATTCATGATTATGATCCTCCAAAGAAAATCAACCTGATAAAATGTACGTACCAAAATAAATACAAAGTACTATCATCTAGGAAATATACTTACTCAAAAATGGTATATTTAGAGTCTAAATGGTTAGACTCTGAGTCTAACCAAGCTTCTAGGTCAAAATACCATGCTAAATGAAATACAAGGTAGAGAAATATGTAAACACCACCACAGGATACAAACAGCAAAATTTTAAATGTGAAAAAAATTTACAGGACATCTTTCCTCCCACCAATAAATTGCAAGGGAAATAAAAAGAGGGAAAACTTATCAAACTTAAGAGAATTAAGAGACATATGCACCATTTACAGTTTATTTACTTGCTTGAATTCCTACTCAAACTGTGAAGAAATCATAACACAATTGTGAACATTTTGCATTCAAGAGAATTAGTATTATTTGAAGTATGATAATGATAATATTGTTATGTTTTTAAAAGAGTCTTTATCTTTCAAAAGTAGATGTTGAAATGATGGAATGCCTGGATTTGTTTCTAAATAATCTGGAAGTAGTGACAAAACAAATAATAGGTCAAATAAGGCTGGGTTCCAGTTGATAATTTTCTAACCTAGGCACTAGAAACAGGGATTCACTAAATTGCTTTCTCTAATTTTAGATGTCTTTTAAACTTCAGAGTCAGTTTTTGGAAAGAGTGTATATATTTAAAATTTTTGCTTTTGAGAGAGATAAGAGACAGAGTGTGAGTGGGGGAGGGGCAGGGAGAGAAGGAGACAAAATCTGAAGCAGGCTCCAGGCTCTGAGTTGTCAGCACAGAGCCCAACACGGGGAATGAACCCACGAACCACAGGATTGCGACCTGAGCCAAAGTCAAAACTGACTGAGCCACCCAGGTGCCCCAAGTATATAAATTTTAAATGAAATTGAAGAGAAGTAGCTATTTGGGAAAAAATAATTTATATAGTATCATATTATATCAATCATATAAAATTTTAATACTGGAAAATGTCCATAATGGAAAATGAAAGAAAGAAGATTATAGAATTATATATAAAGCATGATTTTTAATTATGCGCATGTATGTGTGTTGCACCACAGATGGAGATATGACCTGAGGGCTTATTTTAAAAACCACTCTAAAAATTTGCATGTGGTTTCTCACTTTATCTTTGGGGAGCCTCTTCCAGGCTTCTGTGTGGTCCCTTGAAGTTACGCAACATAGAGCAAGAGGGAGTATGTAAATACGCTGAAGCAATCTCCATGCAAAAGATTCTGACTGAGATGTTCTGTTTAATAAGTATAAAACAGTTGCATTTAAAAATTATAACTCTGATGACTGGTTCCTTTTGAGATGTTTCTTCTAGAAGCCTGGGCTTAACTGGCTCAGTCACATACCTTCAAATCACTGCTTGTTCTTAAAGAAATGTGATGTTCTTCTATAAGCAATTTTTTGTAGGGGACGTAGTTTGGCACCTTTGTAGAAACAGAGATTCGATCTCATTTTCCAGGATGAAAAAGATCCAGAAATCAAGGTCCTTGTTGGGCTTGATGCAGCAATAACCTAGACTTCAGGAAATGCTTTCTGAGATCAGTGTAAGGAAATCACTTGTCCCCATGGCAGATATGCTGACCCCCTATAGGCAGGGTTGGGAATGGAAGGCAATGCAAGCTCTTATTTTAATCATTCTGGAAAAGGGAGTCACACGGGGGCAGTCACTGAAAGCCCAAGAAGCCAATTCTTGGACTCTACTGGAGACACAGATTTCCATTTGTTTCGGGGCTAGGGCCAGTGCAACTTTATGAGGGGGCATTTCTAAAAGCAGTTTTAATTTATCTTCTGCGTTCCATTTCTCTTTTGTATCCCCTAAACTTCAGTAAATTCTTCTGAAAAACAAAATGTATTCCCAGCTATGCGTTGGGAAATCATGGAGGTTCTGCCTCAGGAATCAGAAGGCAAGACCAAGAGATAGCCAGAGTCTTGTTGCGGAAGGTCTAGTGGTAATATCACTAGTGGTCACAAGGAGAGGCTTGGGGAGGAACCATCACACTGGTCATGTCACGTGGACAGCAGCAGCTGCAGCACAGCAGTATGAGGTGGAGGCCAGGGTGGAACAAGAGTGTGTTTCTGAGCGTTTAGGGGACCAAGCTTCTGAAAAGCTCTCAGAAGCTGCTGGGCACACTTGCTGGCAACTACATTGTTGGAACTCAACCCCACATAACTGGACATTAAAAATGAGAGTTAAAGAGGGGCACCCAGGGGTGCCTGGGTGGCTCAGTTGGTTGAGCATCTGACTTTCGCTCAGGTCATGATCTCATGGTTTGTGAGTTCAAGCCCCACATTGGGCTCTGTGCTGACAGATCAGAGCCTCTTCCGATTCTGTGTCTCCCTCTCTCTGCCCCTCCCCTGCTCATGCTCGCTCTCTTTCAATCTCTAGGTCTCAAAAATAAATAAACATTTAAAGAAAAATTTTTTAATGAGGGTTAAAGTAAGCTGACCAGGTGACCTTATTTTGTAGTCTTGGGCAAACAAAGGCCTCAAGCGTTAATATTTCATATGCAAATATGTAAATGGCTGTGCTGGAAAAGAAAAGAAACAGTTGAAGGACAGGCGCCAAAATGTTAACTAGGCAGGTCAGTTCTTGCTGTGGGCTTATTAGAAATGTTTATTTTCTTTTGTATACTTCCCACATTCTTGCAAAATGTGTACCAGAATAGTCAGAACAAATGTTACTTTTTAAAACTTCAAGTGGCCTTCTTTTAGCATGGTTTGTAGATGTCCGAGAGGTTGAAGCTCCCCAGAACTCCTCTGTCATATTCTGTTTGCCTCATACATTGTCCGTCGCCTCCTAAAAAGTCTCTGTTTTGTATTCACAGCGACGTCATTTCACTTTCTCGCCTCTTTATCCTCGTTTCAAATATTTTCTTCCACGCTGCCACTCAAGTTCTTCCAGGAAAACTTACTCCTTCTGGTTTTTTTTTTAATATTTATTTTATTTTTGAGAAAGAGAGAGAGAACAATAGCAGGGGAGGTGGAGAGAAAGAGAGGGACAGTGGATCTAAAGCAGCTCTGAGCTGTCAGCAGTGAGCCTGATGCAAGGCTTGAACTCACAAACCGCAAGATCATGATCTGAGCTGAAGTTGGATGATTAATCAACTGAGCCAACCAGCAGCCCTTAAACGTACTTCTTAATAGAGGTCTAAGTTAAAGAAATACAACTTTAACCAGAGCAATCCAGCCCATAGCTGTAAAATGAGGAAGATATTCTGGTTTGTTTGGCTTTTCCCCAAAAGTAAAACACCATTTCATCCACACAGGGGCCTGGATATAATAGATTTTCCTTAAACATCATCACATATACAGCCAGAGTCTTTGAAATTTTTTTTCGGAGGTTAAGACTGCAAGGGGCTTGATGGGCGGCTTGAAGGAGAACTTTCTTTCCTCAGGCCCTCCTGGGTAGGCTGCTTTGTAGCAGCAACACACGCAGACTGACCACAACCAGCTTGCATCTGCAGAGACTGGCTTGGCCCAGAGCACCTGGCCGATTCCTCTGGGACACTGTGCAGAAGGAAACGATTGGTAAGTGTCCAAATCCTAACAGAAACGAAGGAGTTCCTCCTTCAGGTTTCCGGTCACAAAGCCAGTACGTGAATAGTAGTGAACGTGGGGAGGTGGCACCGGAAGTAGAGGGGAGGGCCATAACTAGCGAACATCATGCTCCTGAAGCCAATTGTCTACTTCACGCCTTGACTAAGGAGAAGGTAATCGAGAACCCGCGGCACAGCCCAGACTCCAATGCCTCCCCTTCCCATGCAAATGGCAGCCTTCATCACCAGCCATGGGCTGTTTCTCACCAAACCAGGGCAGCCTCATGTCCTTTCTCAATACTCAACTGCAGGCAGACAGTGCCGGCTGATTGGGGTCATCACAGGAAAGGGCAGTCCCTTGCCATATCCAGCCTAGGGCAAACAGTCTCCCTTATCGGTAATGCACCGTGAAAGTAAGGTGTCTCAAGATAGTCAGAAACAAGCGCAGGTGGAAGGTACATGATTGCAAGAAGTTGGGCACCAGCCCCCATGTCAGGCTTGGGCAAAGACAGCCCACAGATAGAAAGGGCCGCCACCACCTTTGACAAAGCAGTTTATAAACACCAGTTTGCAGCTAAGAAACCTGGTGTAATCCGCATCACAATCCCGAGAGATGAACAGTATTAGCTTCATTTTATAGCTGAATCGACTGTGGGTAAGCTCATGCCATGATTTCAAGGGCAGAGCTACAAGAGATTTGAACCCAAGTTAGCCTGATTAGAAAACTCAGGCACTTTCAGTGACACTAAATATTCGTTATCTGAAGATACATACACCAAGATGGATCTGGTTCACGGATCAGTCCATCTCGCCCCAAATCACTGTCTTGAAAAGACTGCACTGTCTAGGGCTTGGGTGGAAGAGAAAAGATCACAGGGCTGTTCAGCACACAGAGGTGCAATGCCTCATCGTGAGCAAAGCCTAGAGTTTTATCCTTCGAATAGGAGCTCTTATCTGCACGTGGGTAGAATGAGCTTGGTACTGGCCCCTTCAGTCTTACCTTCTCACCGCTGTGCAGCTCCTCCCCAGCTGTTCTCTGCTAACCCTCTCTCTTACTCACCAAATACTTCATACGTGAAATCATGGAATGCTGAGCTATAGGCTGTGTGCTACCCTTTTGGTTTCCATTTAAATTTACAGCTTGCCTGTATGAAAAGAGTCCCCGGGCGCTAACTAAGGTGGTGATTATACTGTCCATCAATTAGTTTGCATTTCAGCACAATGTTCATGGCTCCTTTCCACTCCCTCCTAACAAAGGGCCGTTTAACTCAACACGTATACACGCTTGCTTTCTCCTAGGCATTTTTATTGAGTGTGTGTCACCCAGATGTGCCTGCCACAATATGTTAGCTGTATTGGAAAAATTACCAGAAACATACTTATGCCAGAAAATTCCCCTAGCTGAGACCAATGTTTCACTACAATCTCCTTTGTTCGCCCTCCCACTGTAGAATGTTGCCATGTTACCCTCCTGTCCACACATCTGCAAGCTGAGGAATCTCTGGTGGATAGTTTTCCAGGGAAGATGCTGTTTTGGAATCTTCATTTCTGAATGTAGAAACCCTTTGTATCCTTTTTAGATAATTACGGTGATAAGGAACAAGAAGCTGAAAGTGGTACACGCGTTCGGTTGCCAGATAAAGTACAAAATGCCCAGTTAAATGGGGTGCCTGGGAGGCTCAGTCAGCCTTGATTTCTGCTCAGCTCTCACGGTTCTTGAGTTCGAGTCCCACATCAGGCTCTGCAGTGACAGTGCAGAGCTTGCACGCGATTCTCTCTCTTCCTTTCTCTGCCCCTCCCCTGCTCTCTCTCTCTCTTAAAAAAATAAATAAACTAAAAAAAAAAAAATTCAAAATGCCCAGTTAGGTTTGAATTGCAGATAAGTAATGATGTTTTTAAGTCTATGTCCCAGACAATATTAGGACATCTACTAAAAAACTGTTCCTTGTTTATCTGCAATTCAAATTTATCCAGATGGTCTGTATTTTCAAGGGCAAAATAGTCATAACAGTTTTCTTTTTCTTTTCTGAAATATAACCCTAGAAAACAATATAAAAGCTAACCCACAAAGGTTGGAGATTAGAACACTAGCTTAGGTGTATATTCAGTCTCCAAGAAGCATGTTTACATTAAGGAAGAAGCAATGGGAAAGAGAGCTATTAAATGAGATTGAAATGGTGGGTCAGAGAGATAGAACAGTAAGAAGAAACCAGAGCCATCAAAATCAGTGGAAGAGAAAGGTTAGCCAAGAAAGGAGACCTTTCAAGTAGGCAGCTCTCAAGAAGAGGCGGTTAGATTTAGCAATAACGCATCCCTGGCAGAACTTTCAGAGAATAATTTTAGAGCAGTGGTAAGGGCAAGGGCTTGCAGTGAAGGGCAGTGTTTCGGCTTCTAGCAATATAACTGATAAAACAGGACAAGCCCTTTTAAATGCAGATCTCACTTGAAAGGAAGGGGAAAATCCTAAGAGCTAAGAACAACTACCCACACCCAACCAAATAAACAAAACAAGAAGCAAACAAAACCAAACAAAAACAACACACCCAGAAAGCAAGACACATGCTGTACCAGTCACTGTGCTGGTGGAATTTTCCCCTTCCAGGCACCTAGAATCACTTGGGGAACAGGTCACAAAACCACCACAAGATGGGGAGCTAGAACTTAGATGCCCACAGAACCCAAGACCTTGGAAAGACTGGAGGCTCCATGAAATGGTGGATTGGGGGAAGGGGGCAAGCAAAAACCAAAAAATATCTACTCACCTACAAAAAGAAGACAATCTGGAAAATGATCCCATCAACCTCAGGTCTTGTTAGGAAAATAAAGCTTCCCCACCACCTAGCCAGGAGCAGCCAGATACAATCTAGGACAAACATTCCATGGGACATACTTAATACTTTGAAAAGTATTAATTATTTATCTGAAAACAAAGTTTAACTAGGTGCCCTGAAGTTTTATTTCCTACATCTTGTCAAATGAGCCATTGTTGCAGGATTGTTTTTACCATAATACTCGGGAATTTGTTGTGTCACCACTTCGAAGAACGAAGAGGTAGACCAAAAATGAATAGCAGGCAAAAGTTTATTAGAACATAAGGTTAGAATAGGAGGAAAGCCCTCTTTACAGAGAGGGGCCATTCGAAAGCGAACGTCTGGGGACTCCGGGAGAGGGTCCTTGCTTTATAAAGTCCTAATCAGCCCTCCCCCTTCCTTCCCCCTTGTTCCTTCTCAGATCTACCCTTATTGGCTTGATTTCTCTAGATGCTGGGTTGTCCATTCCTGATTGGCTCGTTTCCATTGTATGAGGGGTGGTCTAGGGCCATACCTAGGTCTTTTGTCAAATTTCAGAGGAGAAACCTGAAGAGGAAGCAGGTAGGGTCTGAGGAAATTCATGCCTGAGGAAGTATGCTGTGGGCCGACATTCCCAGATTGTTCCAAAATGCCTATTTTTTCCCTACCCAGGGACCTCAGACCCTAATTTTTCCCTCTCTGGCCTACTGTATCACTCAGATCCAGGAAGTACAAAAAATTTAAGGGGAAAAACTTTTTTATTGTAAATATGTATATTTTTAACCCACACCTAAATATAACACAACAATTAATTCTATGGGTCATCAAAGACAAACATGACCTTAAAAGTAGCCAAAGAGAAAGGACCTTCAAGTGTGTGTGTGTGTGTGTGTGTGTGTGTGTGTGTGTGTGTGTTAGAATGACACAAAGAAATTAACATTCCAATGATAGCAGATCTCTCAGAAGTCATGAGAATAAATCCAACAGCCAGATCCAGTTTCCTACCTATCTAAATTGCCACTCGGGAATGAAGTCAAAGAAAATGTATTTTCTGACAAACAAAAATTTTTGAGTTTACCATGAGTGGACTCTCACTCAAGGAATGAGTACAGAAAGTCTGAAATGAATGGTGGGCAAGGAAATGGATACATGCATAGGTAAATCTAATCAAGTATTGACAGGTAACAGCCATATGTTTATGTCAAATTAGGAAAGTGCGAAGACAAGGTAGAACTAAAACACTTTATAACAATAAAAAGTTTACAAGAGATTTTTTTCCATAAGGGATGACAATGTTATTACATTAAGTTAAGCATACATATAGAATTTTAAGGGCAACAAATAAGAGAATATAAACCCATGGTAATTAAGATTTTTTAAAAAAGGCTCTCCAAATGTTAAACTTTTGATAATCACAAACTATTAAAAGATGTAACACAAGAGGTGCCTGGGTGGCTCAGTTGGTTGAGCATCTGACTCTTGATTTCAGCTCAAGTCTTGATCTTGTGGTTTGTGAGATCAAACTCCTGCTTGGGATTCTCTCTCTCCATCTCTCTGCCCCCCCCTCAAAAAAAAAGAAATAAACTTAAAAATTTTTTGAACAAATTTGTACAATATCAATCCTCAGAGAAGATGTTGAGCAATGGGATCTCTAACGTATTAGTGATTGGAGTATAAATTGGTTCAATAATTTGCAGAATAAATGGTAACCTTCAGGAAATCTGACAAAGCACAATCCCTACAATTCAGTAATTCTACTCCTAAATATATACCCTTAAAAACTTTTGCATATGGGGGCACCTGGTGGCTTAGTCAGTTAAGCGTCTGACTCTCGCTCAGGTCATGATCTCACGGTTCATGGGTTCGAGCCCCGCATCGGGCTCTGTGCTGACTACCAGCTCAGAGCCTGGAGCCTGTTTCAGAGTCTGTCACTCCCTCTCTCTCTGACCCTCCCCTGCTCACGCTGTCTGTCTGTCTGTCTGTCTCTCTCTCTCTCTCTCTCCTAGAAATAAATAAAACATTAAAAAAAATAAAAATTGGGGCGCCTGGGTGGCTTAGTCGGTTAAGCGTCCGACTTTCGCTTAGGTCATGATCTCGCGGTTCGTGGGTTCGAGCCCGCGTCGGGCTCTGTGCTGACTGCCAGCTCAGAGCCTGGAGCCTGTTTCAGCCTGTGACTCCCTCTCTCTCTGACCCTCCCCTGTTCACGCTGTCTCGCTGTCTCTCTCTCTCTCTCCTAGAAATAAATAAAAATAAATAAATAAATAAATAAAAATAAAAAAGCTTTTGCATATGGACACAAGGAGACATGATCATGGCAACATTACCTGAAACAAGAAAAAATTGGCTTTGGGTGACAAGTGAATATCAATAAGGAACTTGCTAAATTGCCTAGTTAGAAACTACCTGAAAAAAAGGGGCTTCTCCCAGTAGGAGGAGTTACACTTCCCATGGGCCCCCCAAACTCCAACTGTTAGGTAGCATATGTGCCTCACAACTACCAGCAACTCACGCTTTACCCTCAGACTTCTTGATACCAAAACAGTCTGTCCATCCCAAGTCCTACAAGGGTCTTCTGTTGAGCTCACCAATGGGAGAGCAACAGGATGGGGTCACCCCACTGGTGGGTGCCTTCTGCAGGGTCCCATCCCCAGTGCATCCAAGTGCACATGAGCTCAAGCACACCTCTGGAAAGGATACTAGAAGACCATCTCTGACACTTTGCTGCCAGTGAGCCCCTGGCAGTTTGAACCCAGTAATAATCCTGATATCTGCCCTGACTCCTTGACATAAAAGTTGCAGGAAAACTAAATATCCATTAGCAGGACTGTATGTAAATAAATCATGGAATATTGTACAATGGAACATCATCATGGAGGAACTTCACCACCACAATAATGACTGAAAGTATGGCAGAGATAGCAAGTCACAGAAGAATACATTCAGTAGAGTATCATTTGGGCAAAGCTTAAAAGTACAGAAAAAATATGACATAGTGATTAGTCATGCACACATACTTAGTACCGTTATAAAGAATGACATGGGGGTGCCTGACTGGCTCAGTTGGGAGAGCATGAAATTCTTGATCTCAGGGTTATGGGTTCAAGTCCCATGTTGGGTGTAAAGATTACTTACAAAAAAATAAAATCTTCAAAAAAACCCCAATATGGAAATGATAATTACTCCAACCCAAATTCAGAACAGTGATTGCAAATTCATTATGTGCTGGGAGGAAGTGAGATGTGAGTAGGGATAGATGCCCACGAGCATCAGTGTCATTGATAATGCTCTATTTGTTCAGCTGAGTGTTGAAACATGAGTCTTGACTGCGTTCTTCTGTACACATTGTCTGAAATATTTCATAATGTTTTAAATGAATAACTATGAGGTAAGGAAGCAGAGTCAGCACGTATCATTCTTGTAAAGGAGAAAATATGCAAGAAGTGAAGACAGTTTCTTAGGCTGGGGAGGGCGGGCCCCTCAGAGGCCACTCAAATGGAATTCAGTAGAAAGAGAGACATTCTCCAGAATGTTCTGAAGTCATTCTATAGCACTGAGATGCTGATAAATGAAATTATATCTTCACTGGCAGAGGGAGGTGAACCACATAATAGTTTTATTTTAATTAAACATGCAAACTTCTGCACAACAAACATTTCTTTTGCCTGTCTTTTAATACATTTAAACACCCCCTACGCAAAATATCCCTTGACTTGCACATAAACCACTTTCTAGACGACCTATGCAAATGTACATTTAAGCTGGACTTGCACTGATATTAATTGCATATGCTTCTGGTCTTGTAGAGTAGCTCTGCCTCTAAGTATTTGCCAGTGAATTAATGAATAAATTAAATAAATGAAACCCTCCTAAAGAGTTACTGTGTAAAGAATTAGCTTAAATGGCTCAAATTCATGTTGATGGCAGCCAAATACAATATCCAACATATAAAAATAACAAGTCAAGAGCCATGCGAGGCACTGAGGCTATGAAGACAGGGAAAGTGCTTCCTGAGAAACCATGCCAAACCTGTATCATAACTTGTATTACCTCTTATGGAAATGACTTCCCCATTCTCCTATGTTCTTCGTGAAGACAAATTTTGCTCAATTTCCCTCTTTGTTCCTACTCAGCAAATAGGGATAGACAGAGGTAGAGAAAGGTGACAGTCAAATTAGAGAATGAAATAGAAGCTCTTGGGAGGTCTCTGGCATTTGGGAATCTTTTACATTATATGCATCTCTGTTCATATGGACATCAGAGATTTCACTTTAGCTCTAAGAGCAGCAAATGTTAGCAACAAGGCATTTCTCTGCTTTCTCCAAGTAAAAGGTTCCAATTGTTTTCTTCCTTCCTAATGCCTTACTTAAGTTTTTCCCCCCTTTAAGCAATTAGATTACTCTAGGAGAGAAAATACACAGTTCTAATTTTATTTTAAGATATATATTATTTTTACCTTTTTCAACCATCTAGTAGCTTCTTCCACAGCTGCACCTTATTCTGCATTTTCTGCCACCAAGGGTGAGGTTCAGGAATTTGGTCTATAATCCTAGCCCATTCCACAGGGGCCAGCCAAGAGCTGGAAGGATCTGGAGAGTGGACTTTTAGAAGAGGCCAGAGTCAAGCACCAACTGTCCTGTCCATAGCCATTCCCTGCTCTTGTCTGGTTGTGTCTGGCACCAACAGAGTGGGAGATGAGGAAGGCAAGCACGTGGGCATAGCTTCCTGCCGGGGCAGGAGCCAGCCCCCAGGCCATGGCCCCAGAGTCTGCTCTGGGAGACTGTGGTTTGTCCAGTTTAACCAGTTCAACCCGAGGGAACCCCGTGCCTCAGCACGTAGGGACTAGAAGGATGGCAGGACTTCAACAAGCCAGGTGTCTGCTTAGCAGAGCTACCTTGAGTTCAAACTCTTCTGGACCGGGCTCACCATCAATCACCTCTACTATGTCAATGACAAACCTATCATAGAAAAATGTCTTCCTCCTCGGTTGGTTAGTGACCAACACATCTATCCTGGTTAAACCCTCATTAGCGGATCAGCCCAAGTCATAGCTCACCATTCTACCCAGGTGAACATACAGGAACCCTTGTCTTCAGGAATAGGCAGTCTGCTTGGTTTGGTTTGTTTGTTTGTTTGTTTGTTTATTGCTTTTCTGCTGCAACATGTCATAGAAGAGTGGGGATCCATCTACAAGAGGGGAGGGGAAGGAAAATGTGGTTGATATACCCTAAAAATGGGAGCGCTGGATAGTTCAAATACTTGTAACTAGAGCATGATCTTCGTGGAGTGAGGCTAATGTGTTTCACAAGCAGGCAGAGCTGTAAAACTTCGAAACTGAGATCCCTGCAATATTTCACATTGCCCATGAAATACTGACAGGAAATACTCCTCTCAGAGAAAACTTGATAAAGTCAAGATAATGTAGTAAGAAATTTAACCACTGAGGAACTGGATTCCTGCCTTCAGCACTGCTTGGTCCATTCATTTATGGCAGTAAATAAACGTTATGAAACTTCATGTAAAAACCATTATCTAAAGGGCTGAATATGAGAGGCTTGCACTATAGCCAGGCATGCATTTCTGGCAGAGGAAGCGCAAGTTTGTTCACAATGTCTTTTTTTAGACTACTTTGAGGAAGAATGTCATCATTGGAATACTGCGAACCATAGCAAGTTTCATCTTTTTTTTTCTTTACGGAATGAGAAATGACATCAGTTTACATGTCATCTGAGAAGAAAGGAATTTCTTTTGTTGAAAGGCATCCACATCTCCCTGTCTTGGCAAGGCTTTGTTACTGAAACAGACTTTATTATTGTTAATTGTTTGGCCATTTATGGGATTGGTAGCTAAATAAATCTTTGTCTCACCAACAAGTCTGTGCATTTATACATATTTTATTGACCCAGTAATTTTACCAGTGTTACACACCCATGGCGATCTTACAGAAATGCTGACATTTAAAACCCCATAACTCTCAAGTCAGTAGGAACATACCAGAAGAAGAAAACCTTTAACTTATATGTATAACACCTAAATGTATCTCAACCTACCCCACGACGCCACCCTGGCCCGCAAACCTTTTCTTTCGCCTGTGTTTCCTATAATGATAAACATATTCAAGTTATCTTCCAAGCCAACTTCCAAAGAATAATCCTTGGCTGCCCTATCCCTAGCTCCTTTACCCATTTGCTATCTGGGCTGTAGCTTCTAATCTTTTAATCATTCTCAAATATATCCCCAGGGCCACTGCCTCTGATTCAGTCCCTAGACATCTTTCACCTGAATTAATCTCTCAACCAATCTCTCCACTTTGAATCTTCCTGTCTATAATCTACTTTCCATCACTTTGAGGCTATTTAAAATCACTTTGAGGTTCCTCCAGCCTTGTATATGAAGTCCAAAAGCCTACAGTGTAGTACCCAAAGCTGTCATGACAAGGGGAAGCTTCTCTCCCTCTAACCATTTCACCAAATTCCTCCATTCACATTCAATATGCCAATCACGGAAAAATGGTGTGGTTCTCAAAAGCACCATGCTCTCTCTCTCCCACCATAAGCCTTCATATCTTTGCTCTCCTCTGCTGAGAAAACACTTCTTTTCAACTTTCCCACCCATGACTGAAACCTTTACCCATTGAGCTCTTGCTCGTCTCTTACGATTCAACTCTGGCAGTACTTCCAAATGGAAGCCTTCTGTGACACACCTCTGCCCTACACTTGGTTAAGCACCCTCTGTATGCTCTCTGGGTGCTAAGTGCTTGACACTTGTTTGTGGAATGAATCCTTTACCCTAATAAACATTTCTAATTCCATGAAACCTCTAATGTGACCATGATCATTTGCTTGCCATCCCTTCACCATGGTATGTATATGTCCATGTCCACACCTTTGCCCCAGTGTCCACCACCTTGGGATGTTTTCCTTCTTCTTCAGAAAGATCTCTTTGAACATTTATTTCAACCCTAGGAAATGTTTCTGACCTCTGAATTCATGGCACATTTTGCATATGTATCTCATTTAGCATTTATTTATACACAGTGCTAGTGACATCATTTATATTTTAACTTTTAAGTTTTTTAACATTTTTTATGGATATACATCTAGTTCTCCTGCCAATTACACTTTAAGCAAGTTAAAAACAGACAAAAATATCACTTTATATTCCTTTTCTTTCTCCTTCAAATTCACATAGTTTAGCAACACAGTGTACATAACAGATAATCAATACATATCATTTAATATTTGTTATATGACTAGGACAAAACTAATGAATGAACACAAGACTACATTGTGTGATGAAAATATGTTTTTCTCAAAAGAATAAATTATTTCAAATGAGATCATAAGCAAAAAGAGAAATTCACGACCGTCAGCATGATTTACTGCAGGCTGGCACGTAAAGTCTTGTGAAGCAGCTCTAAAGGAAGCTTCAATTATTGTGCCAACAATGTGAATGCATTCAGCTGTAGGACAAGCCAGATGTCAATCAAAAGTGGAATAAAAACAAGATGTACACTCTCCAAACCAATTTGTATGTATATTTCATCAAAGAGCTCACAGTCCATATGGCAATAGTATAAGCAGAAAAGAAAATTAAAGGAAACATAAAAAGTAACAAAACACTAAATGTGAGAAGTAATTCAAACATATCATTAACACAATAACTGTAAGTGGGTTAAACTTCCCTAGAAACTATTCACACTCATCATAAACAATATCCAATTAAATATCTCCTAGAAAACATACACACTAAACAACATGACTTTGAAAGACCTGCTCATCCCACAGATATTTCTTTGTAGGGTATCTACTCAATACCAACACCGCACTACATGATATAAAGATTAAATGTTAAGGGACACCTGGGTGGTTCAGTCAGTTAAGCATCCGACTTCAGCTCAGGTCATGATCTCGCGGTTCGTGGGTTCAAGCCCTGTGTAGGGCTCTGTGCTGACTGCCAGAAGTAGCATTAAAGGCAAGAAACATTAGGTAAAACAATAAATTGTTTCATCTGTGTGTCTCTTACTGAATACAATCTATCAGAATCTTCACTGGAAATGGTAAATATATGTATCTATCTTATAGAGTTGTAATAACTAAGAAAATTCATTTAAAACACCATCTCAATACCTGCCACTTGATACATGCTCATCTTCTCCTGCTTTTTTCAAGTATTTGTAATTGTCGTATTAACAAGTTATGCTAGTCACTGATATTCAGGCTCTAGATAATATAACATCAAAGTAAATAAAGGAAAATATTGGAAATACAAGGGCAAATTTATAGAATCATAATAAAAACAGAATGAGTAGGTTTTATCATATTTCTTTTTGTTCTTGAAGGAACAAGTGACCAGAAAAAAAAAAGTAATAGGATATAAATAATAATGACTGATAATGTATGTTGGGATGTGTGTATATATGTGTGTAGATACAGGCATTTTTGTATATTTTACAGACTCCATGATATACAAAAAATAATTATTTTATTTTCATTATTCTTACAACATTTACCAAAATTGACCGTTTAGTCAAAATAAAAATCACAACTGCCAAAGCAAAAAATAGGTATTCTTTGACATCTGCAAGAAAATGGGAAGTAAATTACAAAATGATGGCAAACAAAACATAACAAAAGCTTGAGAAATTTTAATTATTCTTCCAAATAGCTCTCATATCAAAGGGAATATAAAAGCTACAATTATAAAATAATGGAATAATTTTAAATGATGATAGTGGAAACATGGTATAGAAAAACTTGTGGGATGCAGGTAAAACTGTACTCAGAGGTAAACCAACATCTCTAAATGATTCCATTATTCAAAATCAATAATGAACAAGTGACAAATCTTTTTATCTAAAAATATAAACAAAAGAATATAAAAAGAAATGCAAATTTAGGAAAAGCATAGCAAGATTAATAAACCTTGAAGCAGAAAATAATTTTAAAAGCAGGAAACATAAACAATTTGAAAATGGACTTAATATCTTCTTTCCCTAAGAATAAAAATAAACCCAGGGCACCTGGGTGGCTCAGTTGGTTGAGCATCTGACTCTTGATTTCAGCTCAGGTCATGATCTCCAAGTTCATGAGTTCAAGCCCTGTGTTGGGCTCTGTGCTGATAGTACAGAGCCTGCTTGGAATTCTCTCTCTCTCCTCTCTTTCTGACCCTCACCTGCTCATGCTTGCTCTCTCCCTCTCTTTCAAAATAAATAAATAAACTTTAAAAAAAGAAGATTAAAATTAAGCCAATGATAAGAGTATGAAAACAAAACCGATAATATTCATGAATAAAAATTAGAGTGGATATAAAAATACAGATATATATAGATGGCTTTCTCTATATAAATGCAAACTTATAAATAAACACTACACACACACACACACACACACACACAAATATGTATATTTGTATGGAGAGAGAGATCTATATCTCTCACAAAGCATACCATATATCTGGCCTAATAATTTTGAAGATGTCAATGATATAGAGGTATATTTCTCTTGGAAAATAATCATTAAAATTAACTGAATAAGATAATCATTAAAGTTAATTTGTCCAGGGAAACTGGAGAAATTACAGAAGCCAGGAAATGTCCAAAAATTCTTTTTAAAGACGTTGTTCCATTATTACACATAACTAATTTTAAGGAAAAAATAATTCCCACACAATAATAACAATATCATCATCATCATCATCTTTATCCCCATTGTCTTAGCAACCGACACATTTATTTAATACTCATGACCAGCCAAGAATTGTAATGGGGCTTTGCCTGTATAATCTCATTTAATCTCACAAAACCTATCTACAATCAGTGCTTGTGTTTACATTTTGTAGGTAACGAAACACATGCTTAGACCAGTTAAATAACTTTCCCAAGGTCATGAAACCTGCAGGTGAACAAGCCAGGGTCTGAATGGAGGTGTGTATATGTCCCCAAAGCCCATGGGCTCAGTGACCACGCTTCATTGCCTTGTGTGCATAAACAGTTCAAGAACACAGAAAAAGGTGAACACCCTCCAGATTAATTTTGTGAACCCTCATAAACCTTACAGGAAAACTGATGAAGCAGGCAAATAACACAAAAAAGGAAAAGTATAGGCAAATAAGCAAGTAAGTAATAAAAAAGGAAAAATACAATGATGGTAGTGACGATGATACTTATGAATTCTTAACTAAAAGAGGAACAAATCAAGGCCTACAAATTCAAAAAAGGAAGAAAGAACCATAAACAAGAAATGTCTGATATGATTTAATAATCTATTACAACAATAGATCAAGTAGATCTTATGCACCTATACAAATGTTTAAAAGACATTTGCGAGGGGCATCTGGGTGGCTCAGTCAGTTAAGCGTTCAACTTCATCTCAGGTCATGGTATCACAGTCCATGGGTTCGAGCCCCACACTGGGTTCTGTGCCGTTGGCTCAGAGTCTGGACTGGAGCCTGCTTCGGATGCTCTGTCTCCCTCTCTCTCTCTGCCCCTCCCCTGCTTGTGCTCTCTCTGTCTCATAAATAGACATGATTTTTTAAATAAAAATTAAATAAAATACATTTTTGATATTCAGCATCCATTCCTGGGTTTTGCTAATTCAAGGTGAATCAGAAATAGAAGAGTACTTCTATCATATGGTAAAGAAGTTCTATCTGAAACTAATAGTCAAGTGTAATAGATAATAAAATATGACCTCTTTTTATTAGGGACAATACAAGAATACAATGACAGAATATTGCGGATCAATACAATGAGAACAGAAAAAGAGGAAAAGAGGGAGATATATAAGTATTGGTGGAAAATTAACTGTGTTCAGATGCCTTTGCTTTGGAAAGTGAAGAAAGATAAGTCCATCACCTTTGAGAATTCCATAATCCAGGTGGTAAATGGTAATAAGTGCTTTAAATATTTTGAATTGAAGTAGAGCATAATCTTTTTTTGGTTATGAAGTTTAATTTTTTTGAACATCAAAAACTTCTTTAACATTCACAAATTTTAATGTGATGATTTTGCATTTTTACCATTTGCTGATTCAGAGAAAATATTATGATTGAAACCTACTATGAGTTTAGTAATTTTTTAAAAGGACATCGTAATTCATTAATTCACTCTACCGTGTGTGTGTGTGTGTGTGTGTGTGTGACTTTACACACCCTTTGCAATAACTCCATCTCCCTCCCACTCACAAGAGTTCATGGCCCAAGGGCAGGAACAACTGTTGGAGACATCTTCAGAAATCAGGAAAACAAGAATCTGAGTGGGGGAGTATGGCCCGAAGGAGATGGTCGCTTGATGTGACACGTCTGCAAGCTACTCAGGCGTGGCTTCGTGACTCACCATGTTACAAAAGCTGTGAAAGGTACTTGATAAGTGTGTGAAGTTCAGTTCCTACATTTACATAGTAGCTTAGAAGGACTCTGATTCACCCATGTAATTTCTAATTAGGAAAGATCAGATAGGGAAAACCAAGTTGTCAAATTTTAATAGAGAAAGATACATCCTGCATACTATACAGAACAAATTAAAATCACAAGGCAAGAGAAGAGGGTGCAGAGACTTAGAGTCAGATATTTACTCTTTAAGAAAGCAGGACACAGGTTCGTAAACATGTTTTTCCACTGCCTCCCAATGTAGTGTCGTATGTACAAGCGTAAAGATTTACAAATAAAATAGCAAATAATAGCAATTAAAAGGAAAGCAACAACTTATTGAAAGAGAATTCATCCATTAAAAGCTTTTCCATTCAAAATGGATTTCGGCCAGAAATTGGTTCTTCATCCCTCCCTGTAGTATGCATTCTTGATAGCTGCTTTCAGAACATTGCCAACACTATTACACACTTGCTTTATAGGGCTTTCAAGTTGCTCTGCAGTTTCCCTCTGGCCAAAATCTTCACAAAAACTACTGGGGGAATAAGAAGCGTAGACAAGTCGCCTCCCAGGCTTGGAATCCATTGCCTGAGCAGTTTCTATCCAAATTTCTATCGCTCCATTACAGTTAGAATGGATACTGATCTCAGCTAATTGCTTTATCACTGAGTTCAGCAGACTGTAGAAGGATGAATCGGTGACCCTGCATTCAACTTGTACCATTTGTCACCACTCACACTGACTTTTTTTTTTACCCAGGTAGACCTAGAAAGAAGTCAACAAGTCCATCTCCGGCCCTTACTAATCAGGAAAAAATTTACCTTGCCTTTCTGAACCTCAGTCTCCTGATCAGTAATAGAGAAAACACATGATCGTGTGGAATTACCACAGTCATAAGGTTAAAGTACCTGATTCACATCAGGCGTTGCCTCGGGAAGGTTTCGCACTTCTCTCTTGCTGTGATGTGCCCTATGTTCCCAATTTTAGGGATTAGACCATGTCCTTCAATGTGTGTCTAACTCTGGTTTTAAGGCTTTGAAATAAATCTTGATATTTGAGGCTGCCTGGGGAAAGCATATTATCAGCTCTTTCAAGACTCGGAACAACATGAACTTCCCTTCCATATTCTCTTCTTTACTGTGCCAACAGTTGGAACACGTGCCTTCAATTCAAAGCATATTAAGGAATGTATTGCCAAGCTGCTCTGCAATTGTTCTCAGACACATGCCTTATTTCAAATAAATGGGAAGATTCTTAAAAATAAAGAGAAAGCTTTTTACTCCTTTGGTCCTTAACAATGAAGCCCAGGTTACTTCTCCAAACAGAGTGGCACTCAAGAGATACTTGTTAGCTCACTCTCACTATTACGAAACAAACCAGGAAAATTTTCAAAAGAAAATGTAAAAAAATAAAGTAAAATAAAAATTAATAAATAATGAGTCTATGTCATTTATCAAACACATTTTAAATGTCCCTTAAAGATAACACCATTACAATGAACCTTTAATTCATCAGGAAATTCAGATGGTTAAATAGTGAGAAGAAATTTCTACAAATAATCTTTGTCTTAAAGCTGGAGGGGGCTGGGGGGCTCAGTCGGTTAAGCGGCAGACTTCAGCTCTGGTCATGATCTCGCAGTTTGTGAGTTCGAGCCTCGCGTCGGGTTCTGTGCTGACAGCTCAGAGCCTGAAGCCTGCTTTGGATTCTGTGTCTCCTCTCTCTCTGCCCTTCTCAGCTCACTCTCTGCCTCTCAAAAATAAATAAATGTTAAAAAATTTTTTTTTAAGCTGCAGAATATTTTAAAGATTTGATTCAAGTGAATTGGCCATATCTAGGACCGGGTCCTATAGACCAGTTAGATGTTATTCAAATATCCAGGGGCAGGTACTGGGTTTACTCTACCAAACATACTTCTGCAAAAATCAGCCTTTGTGTTGTCTTTATCAACTGAGAAAAACAGAAGTCATAAGGTCACAGACTTGAGACCAGAAAGAAAATTAAGGAGATTAGGTGGTCCAGCCCTCCACCTTCAGGGAAGTAGTAGTATTCCCATTTCACTGACCAAACAAGGAAGATCCTGAGTGTTTTGATCATTTTTCCAAAGTGAATGTTGATGGGGGGCAGGGGCAAAGTTCTGGTGGTGACGAGGCTGAAGTTCCCTGATCTTTGAGGCGGGCACTCCTTTTGCCACATCATATGTAAGTTTAATAAATACCTCAAACCTTTAGACTCGGGATTCACACCCATCCTAGCCTCTTCCCTGCCCTGCTCAGGAGCAGTGGTTTCCCTCCTGTGCCACCAAAGGCTCCGTGTTCATCCCAGGGATGAACTGGGCTCCCTGTGCAGTTTCTCTTTTGCAGATTCTAGCTCTGGACCATCATGGCCCATCCTCTCTTCTCCCAATGCCCTGCTGCCGGTAACTTATTGAGAACAGTGACTGTGTCATAGTCACAGAACCATTCCAGTGTCCATCACAATACCAGGTACTTCATAATTTTCAATGAGTGATGAGTGCCTCAATGGCGCTGAGTTGCCATGAAGAGTAGTTTGATCACTGAACTTGGTAAAAGAACCATCTGCCATAATTCTCATCTTCTTTACCATCACGGAGTTTCCTAATTAGGCCCTTTTGAGTTCCCTGGAAGTGCCGTAACCTTCAACTTGAGTCTTGGACAGACTTAGGCATCACAAGCATGAGGCTTGGCAGTTTGACTGAGTTACCACTCCAATTCAATAAAAGCTGCTTTCAGCTCAGAACTTTAACTGTAGGCAGACCTAGACCATCATTTGCTCATTGAGCCCTTTCTTTGGGCTCAACTCCTGCATTTCTAAATGAAGAGATTATTTACTCCCACAGCTGGTGAGATCATGGCAACCTGATGAAGAAATATTCTCCCAAACAGAGCACCATCCTCTACATCTTCCATGTGATTTCATGCTACTGTGAAATCATTCGCTTTTCCTAGTCTGCAGGTTTCCACACGCATACCTAGTTTTATTATCAATAAAGGGAAGCATAAAATATGCATTTTTTTCCTAGGGGTGAAATTATCATAAGTCACTATAAGCCACCATGTGCACATTGAGCATTCATTTCTGATTTTGTTTTTCTTTTCTAATACGGTCTTAAGTTAAAATGCAGACACTAGCCTAGGACCTGGGGGGTAATGTGAGTATCAGGAGAGAACAGAGTCTAATAAAGTAAGGAGAAATTGAACATTCCACCCTACTGCTGATCACTCTTCAACAGTGTTACCTTAAGCACACACCAAGATCATCACTGGTCTGACCCAGATTTGGGAGCCAGTCTTAGCGGAGTGTCTCACCAACCCAGATTCTCACGGTGCAGCCTTACCTATTTTGCCCTCCCTTCTTCCAAGCCAGGGAGAAATTGCATCCCAAAGGTCTGAGCAAGAGCCATATATGTCATCCTTAAAGTAATAGGTAACACAAGCAGTGGTGCTCACAGGGGACACTGCAACTGCCAAAATTAGAGGCAGCTGCTGCAACTCAGTAGTGAGAAAGATTGGCAGCATGAATTCGGAGATGCCATCTGTGAGATAACAAGATTCTGATGCTTGGCTGAGCAGAGGGAAGTCTGAAAAGTACAAGGAACAGGAAGGGGTTGCAGAGTGCCAACGGACTCAAGTCCAGAGAGGGCTGGGACCACCGAGGACAGAGCTTAGTAGCCAAAAGAACTAACCCAAGCTCTGAAATCATAGCATTCCCATGGCGGCCAAAGGCCCTCGGCTGCCAAATCCTCTCCACTCTGAGAACATGGACATCTGTGGGGTATATATTTATTCTCAAAAATTTTCAAAGGTTTTAATACACCTCCCTCCCTGGTCAAATCCAACATGCACCACAAAAGCAGAAAAACAAGGGAGCATATTAAAAACCAATCAGTGAAATGTATATGGGTTCTCATGTCAAATTCTGAGTCTACCACCTGTTAATTATTTGACCTCGAACAAGTGATTGAACTTCACTGAGCCCCAATTCCCTTATCTGCAAAACAGCCATTTTCTGAGGAGGAAATGAGGCAAGATGCACACAGCACCTGACACATGCTAAACACTAATACAGTGGCTATTATGGTTTGCTATTGGCATAGTGCTTGGCACACGGTAGGCGCTCAATAAATTCTAATGGAATCCTATCATCAGGATTCATAGTAGCACAACTAAAAACTGGGACGGAAGATAATTGATTGAGGGGATGGGGTCTGGAAAGTAGCCCCCAGGAAAGAGGAGCTGAGACTAAATTGATCACAAGAAATATGATCACAAAAAATAAAAATAACCTCTTCCCTGCAACACTCTCCCCTGCTCCAGAGCTCTATCTCTTTCCACATAGAGATGGCATTGAAAAGACTCTTGTCTTAATAAAGCAAAGAATTATCCTCAGTTGAAGCCCAAATTAAAAGAGTAGAATAAAGGGTTGTCTCCATCAGACTGGACTCTAAACACAAAGAGGATTTCACTTCAATCTTCACAATCGGAGATGTCTTTTATTTCTCCTTGGACTCAAATCTTAATAAACAAAAGACACTTCTCCACCCATTTCTCTCATCACCACCCCCACCATCACAAAACAACTTTGTCTCCCTGTGACATCAGCACAACACACCTCATTGTGTGCCCTAACCAGCCCCACTTTCCCATACTGCTCAGTAAGAAGGAACGAGGCTGACAAGAGAGCTGCGTGTCAAGGGGAAGATGGGCACATGGCTGGCTACACACGTCAGCCAACCATTAATGAACAATGTTGATAGTTCAAACCACTGAAACCCATGATACACACACACGCACACACATACACATGCATACACACCAGCATATAGCCTTTGAGAGAATACTTTACACATTAATGACTGAACTTATTTATCTTTCTTAAACTTGACCCTTCCCTCCTCCTGTCCCTCAGGAAAGCTGCTATTTCCAAAGACAGATTTTCAAAGACAAAGGCAAATGGTGGACACCTACTTTCTCAGAAAAATCAAGAGACATTATAGCAAGCAGCTCCAAGGATGAGAAAAACTACAGCAGCACATGATACAACAAATTAATGCTTTTCATAGCATCTAGCAACCTTCATCCTGAATGTGTATAATTAAAATAAGAACCTGGTGTTACTTTGCCATGTGGTCAAGCATAGTTTTACTGAGAGCAGATCACATGAACTGAGTGCTTTGTAAACTGCAGAAAGCGGGGAAGGGGGCTGGGAGAAGCCAGAGGGAGAAGGTCCTAGAAGCGCTGAGTCAGAGCTCAGCTATTTGGGGGATTCCACTCTTCTCCCTGGGGCTTAGTAGAGCAGAAAAGACAACCAGTTCTGACCCCGGATGATAAACAAGGGAAAGAACCCAAAACTCCACAGAACTTTGACAGATTAAAGCAACCCTAAAAAGAACTACCTTAAAGAGCTGTAAAGTTCAAAATAATGGCAATATTAATAGAAGTGTGAGGGCAAGTAAAGCCATGACTTAGCCAACAGCCCTCCCTAAATAGAGCCCACCTTCTCCAGCCACCCTCAATCCTCCTTTGCATTTGGCTGATGTTGAAGGAGGTAAACATTCCCTGTGCGTCCCCAAATGATGGTAGGGGCAGGGTCTTTAGGTCCTTAGGTCCTTTGGGGCTGGAAAGAAACTGGTTAATGAAAATCCGCATGGGGGTTATGAGAATTGACTATGGTCCCTGGGGTATCTTAAGAATCCTTAGTAATTGGAAAACACACCCTGTATTTAAGGTGCAGTGGGAGCTGGGAAGTAGTGGTGTGTGAAATACGGTTCCTGACCACAGGGAGATTATAATCGCATTAGAAAAACAAGTCATGTGAAATAATGAGAGGATTAGAAATAAGATGAAGACAGTTTGGCTCTGTGGCTCATTGATAAAAAGAAAGCAATTAGAATAGCAGAGGGAAGAGTGGTTTCTCTGCCGTCCTGGGAGAGGGCATTGCTAACACCCTTACCCCTGTTATTTTAGAAGAAGCCTGGGTGGCTTAGTCGGTTAAGTGTCCGACTTTTGCTTAGGTCATGATCTCACGGTTCATGGGTTCGAGCACCGCGTCGGGCTCTGTGCTGACAACCAGTTCAGAGCCTGGAGCCTGTTTCAGAGTCTGTGACTCCCTCTCTCTGACCCTCCCCTGCTCACGCTGTCTCTCTCGCTCTCCTAGAAATAAATAAAAATATTTGAAAAAAAAAAGAAGAAGAAGAAGAAGAAGATTCCTCCACATGGAGGATGTGGATGGGATGGAGTGGCCCTTGGCCCCCTGCCCACATGGAGCAGGCACACAACCTGGGCTCACCCAGCCAGACACTCCCACCTTTTTCTTTTTTCTTTTTTCTTTTTTTTAATGTTTTATTTATTTCTAGGAGAGAGAGAGACAGCGTGAGCAGGGGAGGGTCAGAGAGAGGGAGTCACAGACTCTGAAACAGGCTCCAGGCTCTGAACTGGTTGTCAGCACAGAGCCCGACGCGGGGCTCGAACCCATGAACCGTGAGATCATGACCTGAGAGAAAGTCGGACGCTTAACCGACTAAGCCACCCTGGCGCCCCCACTCCCACCTTTTTCTGGATGGAGACGTGGCAAAACAAAGATCCGGGACGATTAGGTTCACTCACGGTTGCCTATGGCAATGCTCTGCGATGGCTGTGACATTCTCATCTTACTTCCTTCTGCCCACGACAGTTTCCGGCTTCCTGTTTCTGAGCCGCTGGACTTGCCTCTGCTCCAAGCTCTTGGCTGGTTCTCCAGTCTCCTGCTCACTCTCTGCTGCTCTGACTGTGGCTCCTTAAGCTGGTTTCTGTTGCTTTGACCAAAAATATGGAGTCCTATGGCCATCCTACTTGAAGGAAATTCCCTTGTTTCTACTGTACGATCATTAGCTTTTAAAAACGAGAACTATGCTTCTTCATCTTTCCTAGCTGGAGCTCTGGGCACTGATAGCTCCTTAGAAACACTATTATTAATTGAAAAAAAAAAATTAAGGCATTGAATGATGAGTATTCTTTTCTGTGTGCTTGTTCCAGCACTGTGTGCAGGTAGTAGATGCTCACTTTGGTATTGTGGAAAGAACTCTGCCTTTGGAGTCAAATTATATTCTACTTCTTACCTGGAGTTCCTCAGGCTGCTCAGACAAGTCATGTACCCTCCCTGAGCCTTTGCTTCCTCATTCGCAAACAGGGACAATAATTCTTAACTCATTGGGCTGTTGTGAAAATTAAATCCGTAAGAGTTGACTCTTACTTCTTTCATACCATATGTAAAGATGGCTTCAAAAGGGATCACAGAGCTAAGTGTGAGGGCTAAAACTATAAAACTCTTAGAAGGAACATGTAAATACCTCTTCGTGACCTTGGGTTAAGCGATGGATTATAGAGGTGATAAAGAAAGTACGAGCAATAAAGGAAAGAAGCAGATAAATTAGACTCCAACAAAATGAAGAACTTTCGTAGATCAAAGGGCAACAACAACAAAAAAAATGAAAAGATAAGCCACAGGGGCGCCTGGGTGGCTCAGTCGGTTCAGCGTCCGACTTTCGCTTAGGTTATGATCTCGCGGTTCGTGGGTTCGAGCCCCGCGTCGGGCTCTGTGCTGACTACCAGCTCAGAGCCTGGAGCCTGTTTCGGAGTCTGTGACTCCCTCTCTCTCTGACCCTCCCCTGCTCACTCTCTCTCTCTCTCTCTCTCTCCTAGAAATAAATAAAACATTAAAAAAATTTAAAATAAAATTAAATTAAATTAAAAAATTAAAAAATTAAAAAAGGAAAAGATAAGCCACAGAATGGGATAATACATTTGCAAATCACATATCTGATAAGAATATTCTGGGGTGTCTGAGAAGAATGAGAGTGTCTGCTAATAACATTTTCTAGGATGATGAAAATGTCCTAAAAATGATATGGTGGTGATGCTTGCACAATCTGTGTATATCCTAAAAACCACTACGTTGTACACTTTAAATGGTGTATAAATGATATCTCAGTAAAGCTCCTAAAACTTCAATGAGAGTGCTACAATGTCTAGTCTAAGCATTGCATACAAATATTCCTGGAGCGAGGGCTCAAAATATTCTAGATTGTGTGGTTTTATTTATGATGATTGATTAGGCAAAAGGTGCTAGAGAGAATGACTAATGGAAGGTGCTTCAGGCTGAGTACAAGAATTCCTCCAAAGCCACTAGGCTGAGACATTCCTATATAAGAATCCTCCAGATGTCTCACAGGGATGTACACTGTGTTCGCACGTGTCTCACCTGCGTTTGAACTTGTCCCCACTGTATCCAGTGCCCCCAGTGGTTCTGTCCTCCTTGACCTTTGTCCCTTCAGTCACAATGCACTTGAAATGCTGAGGAAGTGTTCCTTCTCCCCTCTTACGAGTTGGGTTCTATTTTGTGGCCTCACCTTTCAGCGCTTTTGTCTTACTGCTGACTTAATGAAGAATGAACTTACAGAAATTGAATTCTTGATATCCGAATGAGGCATATCAAGTCAAGGGTTTGTTTGCTTTTTTGTCTTTTTGTGGTTCATTAGTCTGTTTTTCATAAGGGCAGCAAAGAGACTAAGACAGTATATACCAGAATTAGAACAGTGAGCATCTTGATATATTTTGTGGTCTTTTCCAAAAATCATTATTAAAAACACACTATCGATAGAAAATCATTGCACATTTAAAATGCTATAAATTAGTCCCAAGATGGTTTATGAAGAGAATTATCTCCAAAGTCAAAATGCCCCCCAAAGGAGTGTGTGTGTCTATGTATGTGTGAGAGAGACAGAGAGACAAAGAGTCAGATTTATGTACATTTGGCCTTTGTTGTGATGGTCCCTGTGTGATTAGGAAGAGACACATCTTTGCCAATTTCAGGTCGAGGCAGTAAGCAAATGTCCGTTCCAGTTTGCAAATTTAACATGTTGATTTGCACCAGGGTTCATTCATCTTGTGACCTTTCCTTGGCACCTTCCCATTGGATTCTTACAGGCAAAGGAAACCTGAGAGATTGGTATCACGAAGCCACCACCCCTACATTTACAGTCTTGCAAAGAAAATCCTAGTCTAGACAATAATTAAAGTCAGAAATGTAACTTAATTAAAGCACATCTTTCCCAAGCCCCGAGGGCCATTCTTCAGCGCTCACATACAGCAGTCTACTATTTATGTAGACCGTTGTGGGGGTACGCATGGAGGTATCCCCTCAGGCTCGGTCTTCTCTTCCCATCTCTTAGAAGGAATGTGAGAAAGAACCGGAGTCAGGGACGGCTGGCTTATTTGGGTGTGGAGATGAAAATGGAATGTTTTCCTAAATACGTCCTGACAAATGTCAAGACTCGCAGTAGCGTAATTAACACATCAAAAAACAGAAACTGAATTTGATCAGTCAGAAGCCTTGTAAACCCTTCAGACAGACTATGTTCCAGAAATCACAAAACCAGCAACGTGAGGGGCTTGAATGGCCTTTAGATAGATTTTAATCAGCCTATAAAGTATTATTTTAAAATTACAGTTAGCATTTAAAATGGGGAGATTTTACCAAAAAATCAGCTTTCTAGCTTCTTTTAAATACTTTTCCAAAATACACACAGAGCCAGCTCTTTCGGGCAACAATGGCTGGGGCTAAGTAACGGCCACATCCTTCAGGCATTCAGCAGGACACACAGCCTCCAGTCCACCCGCATCCTCATGAATCCGTGCCTCTGCCACAATGCGGTCCAGTGACAGTCCCATTTATCATCTTGCGATTGCTTTTGTTTTTCTCACTCCTGGCAGCTTCCATTTTTTATATCACCTATATGGCCTTCGCAGCCTTGTGGGTTTGAGACCTCACCCCCCTCCCTCCCACTCTCTCCCACTTCCCCTGCCCTATGCCTTATCAAAGTTATTCCTTTATCTAGAATTCTCCTTTCCTTTAGGTTCACTCATGCTTTGTTTAGAAAACAGATCCTGGTTCAGTCCTGGAATTACCTGAAAGGCACTGTAAGCTTCTAAGAGAAGAAGAGAATGATATGGTATCGAAAAACAACTGCATTTGGAGGCAGTAAACTCAGACTCAAGTCTCAATAGTAACTCAATAATAAATGTGGGTCTGGATACCACCTCCTTGAATTTCCAGTTTGAGATCCTAAACAACCTCTCTGAAGCTCTTTATCTGGATTCTGTGTCTCCCTCTCTCCCTTCCCTTCCCCCAATGACACTTTGTCTCTCTCTGTCTCAAAAATAAACATTAAAAATATTTTTTAAGCCATTCCAATTTACACTCCCACCATCAGACTATGAGACAGACTACCTGGTAGCAACCCATTTCAAATCCAATCAAAGTATTACAACTATGCAGATAAAGACAAAAAAGAGCGTGGCATATAAGTCACAGAGGCAGGTGACAGTCCTGATGTAGGATATCCAGAAGCCAGGATAGAAGAGGAAGCCCTGAACGTTTGTAGAAATGAAATAGAGAGGCATGTAATCATTATTTCCTTGAGAATTTGGCCCAAATCTAACTCCATCATAATTCATTGAAAATACATAACTGCAGCTAAATGAAAATAGGAAAACTGATTAACACATTCAACTTCTTACCTCCTTGTATTCCACCAACTAAATCCAGTCACTTACTGTGCAGATACCTGCCTCTCTCAGAAATGCTAAAAATGGCAGTGAATCCACAGAAACAACACAGGTACTTCCTTGTGATGGGGTCAGACTAGGTAGGACTCCTGAAATCAGGCCTGGATGACAGGAAATAGAACAGCCCTACGTTTTGCCAATCAAAGTACAGAATAGTGTTTTAGATAAAAGTTTGAAGCCAGTGAAATAGGAAGATTCTACTCATTTGGTGAATAAACAAAACGCTGTGCAATAGCAAACTCAAATCAATGCTCTTTCAATAATCAGCACTGGCAGGTTCTCTGTTCTAAGTGTTCTTCCCAGTGAACAAATCCCAGTGTCTGGGATAAATTGCAGCATGTGCTGGAATACCAGCAGCAGCAGCAAGATCACAAAGAGACTGGCGGTGTCTCATGCAAAGAGCTGATAAGGAATGTCTAACTGATGGTTCTGAAGTACTTTCGAGGTATAAATCCAATAACAGTAAGTAGCATCATCACTCAGTTAAAGCAAATAAGAATTAACAGCCTGGGGGCACCTGGGTGGCTTAGTCGGTTAAGCGTCCGACTTTCGCTTAGGTCATGATCTCGCGGTTCGTGGGTTCGAGCCCCGCGTCGGGCTCTGTGCTGACTGCCAGCTCAGAGCCTGGAGCCTGTTTCAGTCTGTGACTCCCTCTCTCTCTGACCCTCCCCTGCTCACGCTGTCTCTCTCTCCTGGAAATAAATAAAAACATTAAAAAAAAAAAAAAAGAATTAACAGCCTGTTTTTCTTCCTTCAAACACAGGGTATCCCACTAAAACAATAAACTACACTAAAACTACATGTGTAATATATTTTCTGTTAAATGTATATTTTTATATATATACCATGATTTATGTGTAAATTTAAAGTTCAGTTCTATGTCTTTTCCATTATAATTCAGCTGATCTTGGCTGTTCTTCCCATCTGTTACTAGTTATGGATCATATCATAATCACTACTTTCTTTTTTTTGTTTGTTTTTAATTTTTTTTTTAATGTTTTATTTATTTCCAGGAGAGAGAGAGAGACAGCGTGAGCAGGGGAGGGTCAGAGACAGAGGGAGTCACAGACTGAAACAGGCTCCAGGCTCTGAGCTGGCTGTCAGCACAGAGCCCGACGCGGGGCTCGAACCCACGGACCGCGAGATCATGACCTAAGCGAAAGTTGGACGCTTAACCGACTAAGCCACCCAGG
Source organism: Proteles cristata cristata (assembly GCA_017311185.1). Classification (NCBI taxonomy): domain Eukaryota; kingdom Metazoa; phylum Chordata; class Mammalia; order Carnivora; family Hyaenidae; genus Proteles; species Proteles cristata. Next base: position 281,741 of record JAESUZ010000367.1, on the reverse strand, counting down.
TGCCCCATAATCACTACTTTCTAACCAAAAGCATCAAGCTTGCCATTGAGACTACTAAACAACATGATTCTTACAAATGGTGTTATCTTTGTCATGTGTTTAAAAAAATTTTTTTAATGTTTTATTTATTTCTGAGAGAAAGAGAGAGACAGTGTGAGCAAGCGAGGGTCAGAAAGAGAGGGAGACACAGGATCTGAAGCAGGCTCCATCTGGCTGTTAGCACAAAGCCCGATGCGGGGCTGGAACCCATAAACTGTGAGATCATGACCTGAGCCGAAGTCGGATGCTTAACCGACTGAACCACCCAGGTGCCCCGTCATTTGTTTTAGTAGGAACATTTCAGAGTCTAATTATGAACGGTGCTGCTCCATTGTGTCTCTTTTCCTTTGGTTCTTACTCTCTCCTGGGACTTCGAAAATTCTGATGACTTCTAAATCATTTCACTAACTCAGACCTCTTTTCTATAGTCCAAGCATGTGCTTCTAAATGCTAATCAGTCATTTCTACCTAATGTGCCACAGACGGTGTAGCCGCACATACCCAAAGCCCGCCTCTCAACTCTCCTCTACTCCCACTGCAAACTGCTTCTTTTATCTCTTTGGTAATGATGTTGCCAGCCTGAGTAACTGAAGCTCCAAAGGTCAGCCACCTCCGTTTCTTTTCTTGTCTCCTTTTCCCCTTCCATGTCCTATCTATGCTGTTCCAGCTTCCTGTCGCCATACCATGACATCGGTTTGTATCCTCCTCGCTTCCTGATGATCACGTAGCTTACTAACTGCTACTACCCCCAGGCTTTCTTCTGCCTACACCTTGACAGGGTTGCCAACAAGCTGTTTCAGAGATGATGATAAAATCACAGCACTGTTCTTAAAGCCTTTGCTGACTTCCCACAGCCAAAGGTACAGAACTGTTCCTGGACACAGATGTATTTGTCAAAGCAAGAGAATAAAGTAACATTCAATATTGTGGAACTTGATTCACAACTTTAAAATACTTGACTTGTGACCTGTGAACCTCTATTTGTTTTTTTTTTAATTTTTTAATGTTTTATTTATTTCTAGGAGAGAGAGAGAGACAGCGTGAGCAGGGGAGGGTCAGAGAGAGAGGGAGTCACAGACTGAAACAGGCTCCAGGCTCTGAGCTGGCAGTCAGCACAGAGCCCGACGCGGGGCTCGAACCCAGAACCGCGAGATCATGACCTAAGCGAAAGTCCGACGCTTAACCGACTAAGCCACCCAGGCGCCCCAAACCTCTATTTGTAAATGGGTAAGTTTAACCTGACTCAGAGGTACCCAATGACTATGGTTTCTTCCTCCCCTTAGCATTTTTTAACATAACAGATGTATTGGGATATAATTCGCATAAAAGTACAAAATTATCTTTTGGAAAGAAGTAGCAAAATTCAATAGTTGTTAGTATATTTGCAGAGATGTGCAACCATCACCAGTATCTAATTCCAGAATATCTTATTACCCCAAAAAGGAATGTCATGCTAATTACCAATCACTTCCCAGTCTCTCTTTTTCCTAGTCCCTGGCAGCCATGAGTCAACTGCTAGTCAAATGGATTTGTCTATTTTGGATATTTCACATAAAATGGAATCATATAAAATGTGGCCTTTGGTGTCTATCTTTTTCATGAACAATAACGTTTCATGGTTCATCCATACTGTAGTATGTATCAGAACTTAATTCCTTATGACAGCTGGGTAAGATTCCACTGTATGGAAGGGGCGCCTGGGTGGCTTAGTCGGTTAAGCGTCCGACTTTCGCTCAGGTCATGATCTCGCGGTTCGTAGGTTCGAGCCCCGCGTCGGGCTCTGTGCTGACTGCCAGCTCAGAGCCTGGAGCCTGTTTCAGAGTCTGTGACTCCCTCTCTCTCTGACCCTCCCCTGCTCATGCTGTCTCTCTCTCTCTCTCCTGGAAATAAATAAAAAACATTAAAAAAAATAAAAAAAAAAAGATTCCACTGTATGGATATACCACATTTTGTTTATCCATTTATCAGTTGACAGACATTTGGGTTCTTTTCGCTTCTTGGTAGTTATACATAATGCTGCTAAGAACATTCAGGTACACATTTTTGTGTGGACATATGTTTATGATTCTCTTGGGTGTATACTTAGGAGAGGGATTTCTGGATTCAATGGGAAATCTGTGTGTACCATTTTAAGAAATGGCCAAATCATTCCTAAAATGGCTATAACATTTTATATTCCTAGCAGCAATATATCAAAGTTCTAATTTCTCCACATCTTTGCCAACATATATTAGTGTTTTTTTTTTTTTTTTTTTTTTTTTAAAGAAGGTTGGCTTTGGAATTGTTCAGATGGGGATTTGAAGCCTGACTGCATGCTGATACATTGATCACTCTGAGGAAGTCACTGTAATTCTTTTATTTTTTATTTTTTTTTTTATTTTTAGGAGAGAGAGAGAGAGAGAGACAGTGTGAGCAGGGAGGTCAGAGAGAGGGAGTCACAGACTGAAACAGGCTCCAGGCTCTGAGCTGGCAGTCAGCACAGAGCCTGATGCGGGGCTCGAACCCCGAACCGCGAGATCATGACCTAAGTGAAAGCCGGACGCTTAACCGACTAAGCCACCCAGGCGCCCCTAGTGTTTTTTTTTTTTAATTATAGCCATCCTAGTGGACATGAAGTAGTATCTCATTTGGTTTTGATTTATGTTTACCCTAATGACTAATAATGCTGAGCATAGTTTCATGTGCTTATTAGCTGTTTGCTTATTTTCTTAGGAGAAATAACTTCAAATCCTTTGCCCATTTTTAAAATGAGCTATTTTTCTTCTTATGGGTGAGTAGTAGCGGCTCCTTATACATTCTGGTTGAATAATATTCCATGGTATAGAATACAAATTCTTCTCAGATTTACAAATACGTTCTACCATTGTGTGGGTTTTCTTCTTCACTTTTTTGATAATGCCCTTTGAAGCACAAAAGCTTTTAATTTTTATGAAGTCCCATTTAGCTGTTTTTTCTTTTGTTGCTTGGTTTTGGTGTCATATCTGGGAAAACTACCTAATCCCAAATCATGAAGATTTACTCCTATACTTTCCTCTTAGGCTTTTATAGTTTTAGCTCTTACATTTAGGTCTGTGATCCATTTTGAGTTAATTTTTGTATAAAGTGTGAGTTAGGTGTCCAACTTCATTCTTTTGCCTGTGGATTTCCATCTGTCCCAGAGCCATTATGTTGAAAGGACTATTTTTCATCTCCACCAAAATTGTGTTACCACCTTTTTCAAAAGTCAACTGACCATAAATGTAATGGTTTATCTCTCAAGTATCAATTCTATTCCATTGATCTTTATGTCTAGTTTTATGCTAATGATACACTCTTTTTATAATGGTTCCTTTGCAATGATTTTAAATTCAAGAATTGTAAGTTACAACTTTGCTGTTCTTTTTAAGATTATTCTTGCTATCCTGGGTCACTTGCATATTCATATAAATCCTAATATTATCTGTCAGCTTCTGAAAAAAATCAGCTTGAATTTTGATAAGAATACTGAATCTATAGATCAATTTGGAATAGTTTTGGTATCTTAATTATATTAAGTCTTCTAAAATGCATACACGAGATGCATTTCTATTTAAAGTCCTTTTTAATTTCATTCAGCAGTAGTTTTCAGGGTACAAGTCTTGCACTTTTTTTGTTGAATTTCTTCCTAAATATTATATCCTTCTGGATGCTATCTTAAACTGCATTTTTTCTTACTTTCATTTTTGAATTGTTCATTGCTGTTTTATACACATATGATTGATTTGTGTATATAGATCTTGTATCCTGTGACTCTGCTACATTTATTAGGTCTGTTTTTAGTGGATTCTTTAGGATGCTTTCTGTACAAAATCATGCCAACAAATAGAGATAATTTTACATCTTTATTGCAATCTGAGCATCTTTTATTTCTTTTCTTGTCTAATTGTTCTCGCTACAACTACAATACAATGTTGAATAGAAGTGGTGAGAGCAGACATCTTCTCTTTTTCCTGATCTTAGAGGGAAAGGCTTTTCACTGTTAAGTACAATGTTAACTATAAGTTTTCGGTAAATATGCTTTATCAGGTTGAGGGACCTCTTATATTCCTAGTTCATTTAGAGTTTTCATCATGAAAAAGTGTTAAATACTTGTTTTCACTGATTTTTTGAGAAGATCATGAGTTTTGATTTTTATTCTATTAATGTTTTATTATATTACATTGATTATTTTTCATGTGCATAATCAGTTTTGCATTCCAGGGATAAATCAACTTACTTAGACTGGTGTATAATCCTTTTTATAGGTTGTTGGAATTGGTTTGCTAGTATTTTTTTTTTTTTTTGAGGACTATAGTGTCTTTATAACATACATTGGTCTATAGTCTTTGATTCTTGTTTCTTTGTCTGATTTTGGTATCAGAGTAACACCGGCCATATAGGTTGAGTTAGGAAGTATTCCCTTCTGTTTTATTTTTTGGAAGAGTTTGTAAAGGATTCTCTTTTAATTTTTCTTTTAATATTGATTGAACTCACTGGGTAGCTATCTGGCTTGGGCTTTTCTTGGTGGTGAGTTTATTGATGACTAATTCAATCTTTTTACTTGCTAAAAGTCTACTCAGATTTTCAATTTGTTTTTACTCAGTCTCAGTATTTTGTGTCTAATAATTTGTCTATTTCATTAAGTTGCCTAATATAACAATCTACTTGGATTAACACCTACTTTAGTTCAGTAGTATACAAAAACTTTACTTGTGTATAGCTCTATTCACTGCCCTCTCCTTTGTCCTTTGTTAACATACAAGTTTGTCCACCTAGCTTTATACTTAGAGCTTTGTCCTACAGGCATCTTTTTAATCAGGCAGGAGAAAAAAGGAGTTATAAACAAAAATACCTATACACTGTCTTTTATATTTTACTAGTGATCTTTATTCCTTCATGTGGGTTCAAGTTACTATCTAGTGTATTTTCATTTTAGCCAGAAGAACCTCTTCCAGTATTTCATGTAGGAAAGTTCCATTAGTGGTGAATTCTATCAGCTTTTGTTTATCTGATAATGTCTTCATTACTCCTTCATTTTTAAAGAACAGTTTTGCTGGGTATAGAATTCTCAGTGGACGATTTTTCTTTCAGTACTTTGAATGGTCATCCATGGCCTTTGGGACTTCATGGTTTCTGGGAAGAAAATGGCTATTAATGCCAGTGAGGCATCCTTATACACTTCTCTCTTGTTGCTTTCCAGATTCTTTGACATTTGACAATCTGATTATGATGTCTCAGAATGGATCTCTTTGCGTTTATCCTACTTGGAATTCATCAAGCTTGGTGAATATGTAGATTCATGTTTTTCATCAAATATGGGAAGTTTTCAGGCATTATTTCTTCTGGTATCCTTTCTGTCCCTTCCTGCCTCTCCTTTCCTTCTCATGTTCCCAGTATGTACATGTTGGTACACCTGATGGTGTGATGGTGTACCACTGGTCTCTGAGCTTCTGCTTGTTTTTTCATTCTTCTTTCTGTTGATAGACTGAACTATCTTATTTGACCTGTCTTCAAGTTTTCTAATTCTTTTGCCTACTCAATTTTGCTATTGAATCCCACTAGGGACTTTTTCACCTTAGTTATTATACTTTTCAGCTCCAAAGTTTCTATTTTTTTCCTATAATTCCCCTTTATTAATATACTTTTTGCCAATATAGTCTTTTCATATATTCCTTTATTCCTTTAGACATGATTTTTTTTTAGTTCTTTGAACTATACTGTTCATATATATATTGAATATATTTATGGTCACTGGTTTAACATCTTTGTCTAGTGAGTCCAATGTCTGGGCTTCCTTGGAGATAATTTCTAATGACTGTTTTTTACCCCGCATATGGAACACACTTTCTTACCATTTTGTATGTCTCATAAACTTTTTGGAAAATTGGACATTTAAGATAATATAATACAGCAACTCTGGAAATCGGATCTCTCTCTCTGACCATGGTTTGTTGTTTCTGTTTGTTACTGAAATTATTATTGCTATTCATTTAGTGACTTTTCTGATCCTATTCTGTAAGGTCCATATTCTTTTTTTTTTTTAAATTTATTGGGAGAGAGAGAGAGAGAGAGACAGCGTGAGCAGGGGAGGGTCAGAGAGAGAGGGAGTCACAGACTGAAACAGGCTCCACAGAGTCCGATGCGGGGCTCGAACCCACGAACCGCGAGATCATGACCTAAGCGAAAGTCGGATGCTTAACCGACTAAGCCACCCAGGCGCCCCTGTAAGGTCCATATTCTTTGTCATGTGTGATTAGCTTAGTGGTCAGCTAATGGTTGGGAAGGCATTTTTTTCTAATGCCTTCAACCAGTACGTCTTCTAGCCTTTGCTGACGGGATTTTTGTCTACAGTGGGCCATATCTTCCATTTGTCAGCTATTTGCAACTCTTTCAGTGTTCATTCCCTGTGTGTGTAGAGGCTGAAGTCAGCCACAGGTGAGTGACTAGGGCTCTCTCTGGTCTTATCTAAGAATATGTACAGCTCTACCCATGTGCGTGCCTTCTTACATTCCCAGGCTGATGTGTGAGCTTCTCAAAGCCCCTGATGGACACCTCATTTCCCAGGTGTTAAGTTAAACACTCTTTGATTAGCATCCTGTTTGTCCCAACCCCTATGGCTGCCTCAAGCCGCCGCAGTGTGAAACATGCACAGCATGACTGCTATGCTTGTTTTTGACAAGCATCTCAAGAGAAAGTTTTCTGCACTGAGTGAGTTTTGAATCAGGTCAAATAATGACAAGACCTGCAAGTGGGCGTTCTCAGAGAGCTACCAGACAGGTCAAATATGACAATTCCCTAGGAGTGAGCCTCAGCTCTGAACATATTTTGACCCCTCCAGTGGCTTCTAGGCTACTGTTTTTCACAGCTCCCATGATGGCCAAACTGCTTGTTTTCAAGGCTTCTTCAGAGCTAGAAAGATGGGAATGGGAATAGGGCAAATTAAATGACAGAGAGCTCACTGTTCTTACTGAGAGTCATATATTCTTTTCTGGAATGGATGCTCCTTGGATTGTTGAAATTTCTTAACTGATCAAGTTCTACAAATGTTGATTTGATCCTATTTTTCCATGTTTGCTTTGCTTTTATGACATAGTAGAATTTCAGAGGCCTTTACTGCACTATTCTAGAAATACTTCTTTTTCCCCTTAACGTTTTACAGGCACGAAGGTCAGGACTTTATGTGTTTTATTTCACCATATACATTTTTGTCAAGTAATCTTTGTTGAGGACTCCACCCCTTGCCAGAGCTTCTTTCTTCAGAGGTATCTTGGAGTCTTTAAAATTTTAAATCTAGGGGCACCTGGGTGGCTCAGTCGGTTAAACAGCCAGCTTCAGCGCAGGCCATAATCTCATGGTTTATGGGTTCGAGCCCCCTGTTGGGCTCTGTGCTGATGGCTAGCTCAGAGCCTGGAGCCCGCTTCAGATTCTATGTGTCCCTCTCTATCTGACTCTCCTAACCCTCCCCTGCTCACTCTGTCTCTCTCTCTCTCTCTCTCTCTCTTTCTCTCAGAAATAAATAAAACATGAATAAAATAAAATAAAATATAAAATAAAATAAAATTTTAAATCTAAACACAATGTTCAACTTGTTTTCTGCTGTCAAATCACACAACAATTGCTACCTAACATCACTGTGTTTAGTGAAAATAAAGTGAAATACAATTTTAACCAAACAGAACACTAAGACTTGGAATTTCCAAGCAAACGTATAGCATGAGGGTGGAAGGTTATCCTGTTATAAATGAAATATTTTACCCACTAGGACTTTTTGTGTTCAGAGAAATTTTTGATATCCTGAATCACTGTGGATGTAGTTCTCTCCTACCCCTTTTATACCCTCATCTATAGACCCACACATTCATTGCTGATATTCAGAAATGTTCAGCAATGATGACCAGGGACTTGTACCGACAGCTAGATTTCACCTTGCGAAGACATAAAGTTGATAACAGCAATAGATTAACCTGTTTATTAATTAATTAACCTATTAATTAATAGGTGCAATAGGACAGAAACAAAACTGGAAGGTCTCAGATGAAGAAACAACAACCAGAAAAAGAAACTATATGCAGGGTTATAACTACATGTTAATAATGCAAACTTAGGTTTCACAAAATTGTGGGACTGACCCTGACTCCACCATTCACCAGTTCTGTGACTTGGGGAAGCCACTTTACCATGCAAAGTCTTCGCTTCCTCACTGAAAATGGAAATAATGCGTCAATATTTTGCAGATCGAGTAGATGAATGCATATATAGCATTTAGTGTAGTGTATATCTCATAATAATCTCTCAATAAATGAATACCAGGATGTAACCAGAAAACTCTCATCCCTGAGCAGACTGGATAAGTGCAGCTATAAGAGTACGTTTCTATTTTGTAAAGCAAGGTATGTTTCAAAAGCGAGAGTACTGCCTGTAGACAGCCTTCCCTCTCTCACCACAGAGACCTTTCCCAGGTTGATTCACATACATTCATCTCTCTCACATGTGCCCCATGTCAGTTACCCTCCTCTAAATCAAAGAGTTCCAGAAAACATGTCGTTTGTTCACATGCATTGCATGCATTCTCATGATCAACATTTATTGGGCATGTTACACATGCCGGGCACAAATCTTAGCATTGGTATAAGAATGACGAGCAAGCAGATGAGGCCCCTGCCCTCAGAGATTACCTTCCATTAGGGGGTGAGGGCAGAGGGGGTGACTCTGTTCTAGCAGTAGAGACTAAAATAATAATAATAATAATAAGTTGGCATTTACCTGACCCTTCAGTAGCTTAGGTTTTGCCATGATCCAGATTTCACCCAGGAGACCCTCATGCATGGGATTTCAAAGTCAGAGGGAAGATCACGAAGTAGATGCTGTATTTCTACTACTCCCGACAGAGGCTTAGGTATTCTGCAATCTCTTGAGCAAAGGTCCCAGTATCCTGTTGCTAGATTGATGTGTTTCAAGAAACAAGAGATCTCCACTTTGGTGAAGGAGATGAGGGTGTGACCCTAGAGCTTCCCAATTCTGACCTTTGTAGAGTGACAGAAACACAGTGGCAAATTCTCTGTGTCATTCCTAGTGTTCTCTCCGAAGCTCTGCCTGCTCCCTGACTCCTACAAGGTTTTACATGCCATCTAAAACAAGAATGACATCCCTTTCTGCTTCAACCAGCTGCAACGGATTATATATTATCCGTTATTGATTCCAGGGCGATCCAGGGAAACAAATCATAGAAAGAAAAACAAATGGGAGTGCCTGGGTGGCTCAGTTGGTTAAGCATCCAATTCTTAATTTTGCCTCAGGTCATGGTCTCACGGTTGTGAGATCTATACCGCCACCCCCCCAACCCCCCGGACAGTGAACTCAGTGTGGAGCCTGCTTGGGATTCTCTCTGCCCTACCTCCACTGATGCTCACTCTCTCTCTCAAAAAATAAATGAAAGAAAGAAAAGCAAATAAATAAACAAGTTATGTATTCATTGTAAGAAGTTCTATAAAAGAAGGGCAATGTAAGATGAGGAAAGGTTTTTCAGAGGGAGTGGTCTTAAGGTCTCCTTGACCAAGTGAACTGAGAAACACAGACCTAAGGGAGGGAGGGACTAAGAGAAGACAAGTGAAGAGAGTTCCAGGTTAAGTAGACATCAGGACCATAGACCCAAATTTGGGAAAGAGTTCATTGTGTTCCATCCTCAGAAAGAACAGTAGCATGATTGTAGACTGGGGAGAAACGGCACAAGATGAGACTAGAAAACGAAGCAGGCACTACAGCTGCTTAGAAGCATGGCCCCATCTGGTGCCTGTCTGAACTGTTTGTTGAGGACCCATGATGAGATAGGGACAAAATGTAACAGTAAATGTTTAGAAATTTTGTAGCAGTTTTACATGGTCATAGGAGTCCAGCAACAGCTGTCAGTCTGTATGTAACAAACTGGAAATTCACACACACACACACACACACACACACACACACACACACACAAACTAGTCTTTAACCACAGATAGCTTGAGAACCATTGCTCACCATGTCTTGCCTCTCAAACTTCTCTGCAAAGGGCCAGATAGTAAATCCTTTAGGCTTTGGGGGCTGTAGAAACTCTGTCGTAACCACACACCCCTGCTGTGGTACCACAAAAGTGGCTATCAGCAATATGTCAACAAAGGGGTATGGCTGTATTGCAATAAAACTTTATTTATAAAAACACACCAGCAGGCAGATTTGGGCCAGTAATTTGTCAACCCTGCCCTAGGCAACAGTAAAGAGACTCGGCTGGATTCTAAAGGCAATAAAACCATCTGCTCACCCATTGTATGTTAATTATACTTAGATTTAAAAAAAAAAAAAAACTGCCTGTTGAATCAAAACCATCCCTCACTCTTGGTCCTTTGCTTCAGTGACTCCAAGTCAGAATAAAAGCCTTAAAGCTCCTCATACCTCCAATCAGAATTCTCCTCAAAGCTACCCTGATAGATGAAGTCTTTGTTTAAAGGCAGGGTACCTTGTGTCTGTTGCCTGCGTTCTCAAGAAAAGATGATGACAGGGGCGCCTGGGTGTCTTAGTCAGTTAAGCGTCCGACTTTCGCTTGGGTCATGATCTCGCGGTTCATGGGTTCGAGCCCCGCTTCGGGCTCTGTGCTGACTGCCAGCTCAGAGCCTGGAGCCTGTTTCAGTCTGTGACTCCCTCTCTCTGACCCTCCCCTGCTCACGCTCTCTCTCTCTCCTAGAAATAAATAAAAAAAAAAAAAAAAAAGAAAGATGATGACACCTCCACCCTGTGTGCCCTGACGAGCCAAACCTATGGCCTAAAGGGGTCACAGCCCTACATTCTCCAGGACCCAGTCAAACCTAGGTTCACATTGCCCTCTGTGTCATCAAGTCATCTCAGTGCCCAGTTTCCTGAAGTATACCACCCCATTTGTCTTATGTCCAAAGTTACATTTCTACGTCCCATTGGACTTCTGTGACCACTGCCCATCCTTGGCTCTTTCGGTATGTCTGCAATGGCTGTACTGGGCAAGCGGCCTGCCACATGCATAGCCTTGTTTTTCTCTGGGCTCAGACACTGCCAACGGCAGGAGAGCTTTCTGCACTCACACATGCCTCCATTTACACAGCACCCTCTTCATAAACACGACCCAACACCCATACAGTGGAACGCCTTATTCTCTCCTCCACGTGAAGAACAGACCACCGTGTGGGGTGGGGGTGGACGCCTACCAGCAGGTCTCGCACATGGAGGGTATAGAGCTGAGGCAGTTCTTGCTGAAAATCTCTTTTATTTAAGATTTCTTTCAGTGACTCATGACAAACCTAATGGGTAAAACTTTGCTGTTGCAAGTTTCCTTAAAATATCCCTACTGGGTCTACCACCGTTTATCTTGGCAGCAGGTAGCCCGGAGAGTTTTGGAAAGTCTCAGCTTGGCATAGCCTCAGAGCTACTGGCACATTAAAGATTAATAAAGCGCATTTAACTGAGCTCAGGACACTGCAACGTGATCCTTCACCGTGAAATGTGCAAGAGTCTTTGTTTGCAATGAACAAAAACTGAAGCCAAAAAGGGCCTACCGTGACAAGCTAAGATAGGAAACAATCAGGAACTTTGTGTGTCTTTCCTTGGTAAATTGACAGGCAGGAATCAATGCCGCTGCTCGGCTCCTCTCTTACTTGGCATTCTCGAGAATTTAAGATGTGCACCTGAGTACGGTGCACAAGGCTGGGCACTGAGTGAGCTCACAGAATCACAATGATAGGACAAATGCAGCTGGCCCCTGAAAGTATGAGAAAAAGACTGACTCCAAACAAATTCCTCATCTAGCAGCTTCTCCAATGAGAGTCAAGATAAAGCAAAGCATTTCAAAGCATTTTGGACATGCTTTAGTAAAACAGAATGCTTTTGCTTGACTATTAGCCTAGGAAGGAGAAAACATGTTTTGCATGCATAGGTACGGCGCTGGCAGCAGCATGAACCAGGGAACATTTAAAATGAAAATAAAAATTACACAAGCCCGTACACCCTCGCTGTTGGTTCGCAAGAGGAATCAATTTGCTATCAATCAGAGGACACCTGGCTACCCACAAAAACTCCTGGGACAGAGCAGTGGAGGCAAACATTTAAAACTGTATCATTCTGAATTCTGGCAAAGCGCTGCCAGACTCCACGTGCTGGGTAATGCCTTGTGTCTATTTACACAGCGCAACCCCCTCACGTCCTCCAGAAAAATCCCAGGCAAACCCTGCACTGTGCACATCAGAGCTCTGGAGCCCAGCTCTGAGCACCTCGGGTGCCCTTTTCCTCCACACCGACATAAACATTAAGGAGAAAAAAAAAAAAAGAAGAAGAAGAAGAAAAGAAAATTCTGTCCTTACCTAAAAGGCATAGCAGACAGGGACACGGTGAGTGTTTCACGTTAGCCCACTCAGTGCTTTCTCTTTCATTCGTCAATGTTCTAAGGCTACTGATGAGAGTTCCTGGGGTTTTCGGATCTTCCTTCAAGAGTTTTAATCACTGGCTTCCCCAGCCCGGGTTTAACAAACACCGCTGTGTTCTGTCAATATTTGTATGCAGCGCCACATTGGGCAACCGGCCAACACAGAGTTTCAAGAGGCAAGGGGAGAAAACGGACACCCTAACAAACATGCTTCCCTCTTTTGTGTCTTTCAAGGTGGCGCTCAAAGTGTCATCTTTGATTCTGACGGGAGCTAAAGATAGCCTCTTTCTGTGACTTTCTCCACTGCCCCCAAAAGCCTGGCCGGGCTGCCCAAGCGGGGGGCTCCGCAAAGTTTGTTTTTTGTCTCCCTGCCCTGAAGTTCTCCGCACAACCGCCCGGCTAGCCTCTCCACCAGCTGCACTTTAAATGTATTTTAATTGGCTGGAATGTCGAAAGAATCCATTTGGCAGTCGTTTGCATGTGAAGCACGCCCAGGGCAGCTGAAAGAGGCCCCAGAAGCAGCCGATTACTTCATCAAAAGCTGCAGTTTGAATACCATTGACTCCTACATAACTACAGTGAACTCAATTCTATAGGCAAGAAGGAGTAATTAATAATTTGCTGAGAAAATTCTTCATTCATCTAAAAGCCAAAAACGCAGAGGGAAAAAAAAATCCCTGCAGACACAACAGTTCTTATGAAAGGCTTGATTTATAGCCTCCAGTGTTCTACTCTTCACAAACATTGACTTTGTATAGCATTACAGGAGGGGGTCTAATGCATAATTCGGTTTGCCTGAAGAGTTAATTTAAGTAATTTTCCTTTTGAATGATCCCCTGAGATACATCGTTCTATTACCTCTTTATACATTAGCCATATGCTACAATAAATATTGTCAATACTTGTGGCATTTCCTCATCCCTTTTATTTTTCTTGGTTGGTTGCGATGATTAGTTTGTGGCCTCTACTAGATCCAGTCACAAATAAATTCATTCCGAGTCAAAGTGGATAATCATCAAGAGACAGAATTTATGAGCCATCTTGAAGTTTAAAACACTTTAAAACAAATATCAGTTCGAAAAGATTCTAATCAAGGGGGAAGGAGGGCGTATACAAATGTAATATGCATATATGTCTCAAAAATAAAACAATGATAGGATACATAAAATAAAGAAATGGAAGAGCTTTTAAGGGGGCTTGACCAAAATTGTGCTGAGAAGCCCTTCCAATAGCAATGAAACTGGGCTTACAGTCTTGGGAACCCTGGAGAGCACATTTTGAAGAAGCACCCTAAGTAACCCCGATCTTCACCCCTCATTAACAACCCCTGGTTCAGAGTCAGAATATCTAGGAGGATCTTGGCACTCTGAGGATGTCTCTCAGTGGAAAATATGAGCCAGAGAACATTGTCAAATTTGTTCTAATGCCTTTTCCTCACTTCAGTAAAGTTGTGGTTCCTAACAAGACAGTACAAGAGAAAAAGAATGGTGTATGCAAGTTGCTTGGGTGAATGTGTTGAACAGTTCAGACACTGAAAATAGCACCCAAAGTGAATGGGCTTCTTTTGCAGAAAGGCAGAGGATGAGAAGATCGGGAGAAAGAATGAGGGCCAGCTGCGTGAACACACAACCTGCAAGGTTGCACAGAGCCCCCTGTCAGAATGGAACTGGCCTTGGATTACTGCTGTGTGGGGGCCATCTTGAAATTCTTCACTCTTGAGCCAGGGGCCCAGTATTTTCATTTTGCATTGGGTCCAGCAAATTATGCAGCAGGTCTTGACAGATACAGTATACATCTATCCACTTCAACACAAGGTTGAAAAGGAAAAGCGCTGGGAAGACCATACTGAGGGTATGGGTAACACCCCACTTTTTGTCTTACCCAACATTCTCCTTTAGATTTTGGAGCCACTGAGAGGACTGAGGAGGGTGATTAAGGAAGAAGAATCTCTCTAGCAAACACGAGGAGAGAGTGACATGGCAGCTTCTAACTGGCCCTGAGCTGATGGTTGTTTACTATATGACCTCACTTCACCTTACAGGCTCAGAGACTTGTTTCTTTTTCCTACAGCCAGTCCCAACAGTCATTCTATGGGCAGAAAGTTCCATGTATAACCAATGTCCAATTTTAAGCTATTCTAGAGTCTTGTTTCATGGTTTGACAAAATTAAATTCAGAGTCAAAGACTGAAGGGCACTGTTTACCTGCTACTGTAAGGCCTAGCAGTTCACAAGTTACCAGAGGTCTATGGATTGGGGACCCAGGGGTCGTCTTATACTTCTGAAAGTGTTCTCCACGACCAGCATTTACACCTGGAATTTAGCCTGCCTTGGCCATAACAGATCCTATTAACAAAAAAAAAATTTTTTCTTCTAGACAAGAAATTGGTCTCAGAGGCCAAATACTAAATGTTGCTGGTATCCTGGATCTGTTGGCTAGACTGCTAACATCCTCTGGTACTGGTACTTAGCAAAACAGATTTGCATTCTAGAAATAGAACAGATTTCAGAAAGAAGCTGGTCCAAACTATTATTTTTTGAACAACTATAACTGAGGCAAGAAACAGAGACTTCCCAGAAAGTCAGTTAAAAAAATCTAAGTTGCAAACTTCCTTCTGCTACACGTGTTCCCATGTTGGACCGGGAAAGAGGTTCCCCGTTCTGACTTGCCCACAGACTCCTAGATATATTCCCAGATCTGGTCTGCTATTATTCCTCCAGATTTATTTCAAGTGCCCAAGTCCTAACCCCTTGCCCCTTATGAGCCACTTATGAGCCACCTTCATGCACCACACTGAGTGTGATGCATCTATAAGGACCTGTGATCTTCTTACACAAGACACAGGGCACAGCTGTCATAGAGCAGGGTCACCTAGGAATTGTTGAATCTTGTGACATAAATTCTTCTCAGCCATTTAGAGAGCATTATTATATACCCTGGAAGAGACGGTTTGAACATCTCACAGTGTCCATGAAATAGCAAAGTGGCCCTGGTTTCACTGCCTGCCAGAACTTGCCAGCCTGTGTGCCCTTCTTTATCCATGATCTGAGTATAGGCATCAATAGGTCAGAGATTCCTTAGGCTGTGGCTGATCAATATGGGGTCACACAGAGGCGTATGATGAATCATGGACACAAAGCAAGAAACCATGTACTGAGATGCAGAATAATCTATTAAAATGATCTGATAGCTTCTAGAAGTCATAAGAGTGTTAGATCCAGAAAGGCAAATGGAAGGCCCTGAGCATGAATGGGAAGGTTGGGGTGCTAGTGAGCAATGGAGCAAGTGCCCGATGTGTCATCTTTCTTGCACTGAGACTGACAGGGCCCCAGATGCCTCATGTGTCCATGGGTAGCATTGAGACAGCTACCCATGAGTATACTAATTCTTCCTCTCACCGAAGACTAGAACTTGTATGCTTGTCACACTCCTCAATCATGGAAATGCTGAAACCAAGAGAAAGCACTAAAACCCACATGACAAATAGAGGTCAGTCAACCAGGAGGTCAGAATCCAAGAAGACAGATGAAGCAACAAAGTCCCAATTTCTGGAAAACCAGAAGACTCACACATGGCAGAGGGCCAAATCAGTGAAAAAAGTAAAAATCCCAGTTTCTTGGTTCTTCGGGACATAAAGAAGCAAATCAAGACAAATAGCAAGTGGATTAAGATATTGGTTTGTAGGGGTGCCTGGGTGGCTCAGTTGGTTGGGTGGCCAACTTCGATTCAGGTCGTTATCTCACGGTTGGTGGGTTTGAGTCCCGCGTCAGACTCTTTGCTGACAGCTAGCTCAGAACCTGGAGTCTGTTTCAGATTCTGTGTCTCCCTCTCTCTCTGTCCCTCCCCTTCTCATGCTGTCTCTCTCAGAAATAAAATTTTTAAAAAACATTTAAAAAAAGATACTGGTTTGTAAAAGATGCCCACAGGGGCTTCTGCTTGGAGAATCAGGAACCTTGTCTTAAACTTAGCCAACCTATGGCTTGGGGGTGTTTTTCACTGAGAAGTAAAAACCCAGGAGGAAAACACAACACAAAATATTTGATCTGTTAAATTCAATCAGACTAATATTAATGGAGCTTGTTCTGAATATAAGGTCCTTCTCAGGATCACAGGGCTGAGTGGCAAATAGTCCTGGCATGGGGTAGTACATTATTATGTTAGGCCTGCCAGAACAGAGTACCGTATACTGGGAAGCTTACACAACAGAAACTTTTGTCTCACAATTCTGAAGGCTAGACCTCCAAGACCAACGTGTCAGTGGGATCGATTTCATCTGTCTTTCAGATGGCCAACTTCTCCCCATGTCTTAACATGGTCTTTCCTCTATGTCTATCTGTGTCCTAATCTCTTCTTATAAGGACATGAGTCAGACTAGGTCAGAGCCTACCCTAATGACCTCATTTTAACAGATTACCTCTTTAAAGATTCTATACTTGAGTACAGTCACAGTCTGAGGTATTGGGGATTAAGAGTTCAATGTATGAATTGGAGGCAGGGGAACACAATTCCATCTATAACAGGTGCCTGGATGGTCACTTTTCATTTATTCCCGAGCCACTTTACTACTGACTTTTACAGATGGGAAAATGCAGACATAGATTAAGAAATCTGCTGGAGGACACAAAAATGAGCCAGTATGATTCTAAAGCCCCAATTCTTAACCCAATACCTAGCTGTCTTTCCAGAAGCCAAGTTTGTTTACCTATTTGATTAACATGATTCCCAAAGCACTTGGTGCCCAGAATCTCTATCTCATACTCCATGAGTTCCTGGAACTTGGCCGTCATAAATCCAATTCATCAAGCATTTATTGAGCACCTATGAAATAGGCCAAACTTCTCTGCTTGCTGGCAATTTTTTCCAAGAGATGACAACAGTAGTTATAGGTGTGAGATAACTCACTAAGTTTTGTAGAAAGAGGAGATCTAAAGACCTGAGGTTAATGACTTGATGTCTACTGAGGAGTGTCCCATGGTTAGGAAGGGAGGCTGACAGTCACGGGGATCCGTGAGGTCAATGTTCAGCCTTCAGGAGCCAGAAAGCCACATCTCTGCTCCTAAAAATGACAATTACTACAAAAGCTGTAACTTAGAATCACACCAGAAGCCCTGGGCAAAATGATGACCATATGTGAAGGAAGAAGAGAAGAGGAGAGAAAAGAAGGAAGGAAGGAAGCAGAAAAGCACGGTAGGAAATATTTGACAGGCATATGCTTTATGGCAAGAACTGGGCTACACACTACTTGTAATGTCTCTTTTAATCCTCACAAAATGCTATAAAGGAAAGTGTATTTATCTTTAGTTTAAAGATTCATAAACTCAGTCTTGGATGTGTTGAAACTTTTGCTCACATTGTCACAGATAGAAACTGCCAGAACCAAGATTTAAACCCAGCTTTATTTATGTTTTCCTTACACCCCTCTGCCTGCCAACTCTAAACCAAGCAACGAGAAGCAAGCAGCAAGCTCACACTAACAGTCAGGCTTGTTAGATGAGGCACTACCTGTAACAGGGGCACCCTTATCCCACAAGTCTGCTACCTACAGAGGTCAAAGCCCCTGGGTGTGAAACTATGACATTGATTTCAGAAAAGATTGGCTGCTGGTGAGACAGTGCAATCCAGTGTGAACTGAACTGAGAAAGGTCAGAGAGGCTGTCTGGTGACGGATCAGGCTAGCACAGGGCGAGTTCTCTGATAGCAAAATAAATGGGGCTTATTGATGGGTTCGCTTACTTTATGCAAATGATTCCGCCCCGTGTATTTACTCCTTTGTTACGTGGGGGTTTGCCTTGATAAAATATATCAGCTCCAACCACCAGGGAAAATAAATCTTGCTGCCCATTCAGAAACCAGACTCCAGATTCAGAGCTGGATGAGACAACCTTTTAGTGAAATCAGTGGTCTGCTAGGCACCAGGGAATTCAGATGTTGTTTATTCAGTGAACAGATAACGATTTATAGCTGGGAGAGAGTCAGAGAAAGGGTCAGAGAGGAGAGAAAAACACCCTGACTTGTATTTGTATTCATTGAGTGCACTTTAAAGCGCCAATATTTAAAGAGCTCTCAGAAGATTAGGGGTGGGTCACCAATTCGCCAATATTTTGGTAAGCCACAGATGGTGGACCATCTATGATGGCAGGTGCTGAAAACAAATGTATAACTCCATTTTATCTTGACCATCAAAGAAGTCATCAAAATAGTGAAAGGGAGGGGCATCTGGGTGCCTCAGATGGTTAAGAGTCCAACTCTTGGTTTGGGCTCAGGTCTTGATCTCACAGTTCATGAGTTCGTGCCCTACATGGGGCCCTGTGCTGCTGTGTGGAACCTGCTTGGGATTCTCTCTCTCTCTCTCTCTGCCCTTCCTTCTCTCTCTCTCTGCCCTTCCTTCTCTCTCTCTCATTCTCTCTCAAAATAAACAAACTTTTAAAAAAATCAGTCAATGAGAAATAAAATAATTGCTATGGGTTTTAGAAATGCATTTCTTAGAAGCGACTCTTCCTAATTTTTGTCACATGGAAAATCATGATAGGATCTTATATCCTCCAGGATTTCATTTGCTGGCTACATGAGAAGGCAATTCCGCAGTATATTTGAGAGCCGCTCACCCATAATGCTTTCTGTATAGCAGATCTTGTTCCAAGTGCCTCAGATAGAACAGCTTTATGAAGGGAGGGGCCGTTATTGCTCCCATTACACCCATTCTACAGGTGGAAGAACTAAGGCTCTGGCAGCTGTCTTCAGTTACAGTGACACAATTCAAACCAGAGCTGTAATTCTTTTTTTTTTGTTTGTTTGTTTGTTTCTAGGAGAGAGAGAGACAGCGTGAGCAGGGGAGGGACAGAGAAAGAGGGAGATACAGAATCTGAAACAGGACCCAGGCTCTGAGCTGGCAGTCAGCACAGAGCCTGACGTGGGGCCCGAACCCACGAACCGCGAGATCATGACCTAAGCGAAAGTCGGACGCTTAACCGACTAAGCCACCCAGGCACCCCCAGAGCTGTAATTCAAAATAGGAAACGTGGCTGCTCCCCACTGCCCACCCTGCATCTCATGGCAGCACACTCGCCGCAGCGTTAGGAGTTGAGCAGTTGTGCACAGAGCCCCAGCTTCATTTGGCTTCACTTCAGTGCCCTGCGTTGTCTTCTCTCACCTTCTCCAACAGACAGGGGTGTCTCCTCCTTACATCCACATAGGTCTATGCAGACACCCAGTTTGCTAGAGATGCCTTAAACTTGTTGTTTGGAGGTGTGTGTGTGTGTGTGTGTGTGTGTGTGTTCTGCCCAGGAAGATGTTGTGATGAAGCATTCTGTGCAAACTGACCTTTTTTAGTCAAGGCTCTGTATCTTCAAAATCAAAGCAGTGTTTGTTAACTGGGAATTCTAGATACGTTTTAAATGTTTATTTATTTATTTTTGAGAGAGAAAGAGAGAAGACAAGCAAGGAAGAGACAGAGAGGGAGAGAAGGAGACACAGAATCTGAAGCAGGCTCCAGGCTCTGAGCTGTCAGCACAGAGCCTGATGCAGGGTTTGAATCCACTAACCATGAGATTATGACCTGAGCCAAAGTTGGATGCTCAGCCAACTGAACCACCCAGGCGCCCCAGGAATTCTAGATTTTCTCTTGGGCATTTCTTGCCTCTGGAACCTACCTTAGCTATTCTCTACTGTGCTAATCCTCCAGGAGACCAGAACTTATGTGACGAAAAGAGAAGGCCTACAGGTAATCACGCAGGGAAGGAGGAGGAGAGACATGAGGGATTCTGGGCCTGAACTTCCCTTGTTTTCAGGTTGACCAGCTGTCCAACGATTTCTGAGTTAAATACCCCTTTCTTACAAACAGTAACTCCTTCTATTCAGGCAGAGGCAACAGGTCTCAGTCTTCACATTCAGATGCACCTAGGGTCAGCCACTGTTCGGTCATTTACTAACTGTGTCACCTCAGAGAGGTAACTTAACATCCCCTGAGCCTTAGAGTCTTCACCTCAAAGGAGATGATAATACGACTCTTTAAAAATTACTTAGATCGGGGCGCCTGGGTGGCTTAGTCAGTTAAGCATCCAACTTTTGCTTAGGTCATGATCTCGCGGTTCATGGGTTCGAGTCCCATGTCGGGCTCTGTGCTGACTGCCAGCTCAGAGCCTGGAGCCTGTTTCAGTCTGTGACTCCCTCTCTCTCTGACCCTCCCTTGCTCACGCTCTCTCTCTCTCTCTCCTAGAAAAAAAAAAAACATTAAAAAAAATTACTTAGATCATATGATGTGAAAATGTCTGGTTTATTAGTGGCCCTTAATTCATATTAATTTCTCTTTTCTTCCATTGTCAGACTTGGACTAAAGCTACGAACATGAAGACAACCAGGGAGCTCTTACTCCCAGAACTCTTCCCGAGTACTCTGGACTTAAAGACATTTTAACCATGCATTGAGGTTCCTACTGACATTATCTTTAGCTGCATAAACAAAATCAGTTGCTAAGAAAAGGCTTTATAACAATAAATACCTGTACTAGCAAATAGCACCATTGGACTGTTCCGTGGGACTTCTGAACCACATGTGACAGAACTCTAATTACTTGCAGCAAAAATGAGAAAACACAGAGGTCCACAGAGAGTTTGTTCACCAGACTTACCTGTTGTGATAAATCTTTAATGAGTATACTTAATTCTTCAATAGCTTTAAGAGTCATTTCAAAGAGAAATGCTCTCCTAATTTTTGTAGGTAGCAAAAACAATAATGTTTTTATAAGTAGAGCTGCACTTGAAAAAGTTAATATTTCTAAGTCGCTATCCTTGAAGGCATTTTTCTTATCCTCAATGGCCATTTTTCAATATATTCCCCCCATTCTACTTTTGTCCCTTTCCATTAAGTTACAGGAAAGGCATTTAAAAAGAGACCAGAGCACCTCATGGCAAGAAAGAAAAAGAAAAGAAACATTTTAAATGCAAGTCCAGTAAAGTTAGAACTAATTTCTGTCTATAAAAACATGATAAGTTTAGGAAACATCAGTTCCATGTCCAGCAAAGACGTCTGGAAGAGATCAATAATGGAATTATTTATTACTTATTTGTGTGTCTTAACTAAAAAGGATGGCTTGAATCATAAACGGGAAAAAGGCAAAATTTATAACAGCAATCAAGTACAGACCTTTGGCAAGATGTATATAAAATGATGATATATGGGAACAAAAAAAATTTCACAGAGAAAGTCAATAAATAATCTAAAGGAAAGCCATTTAGTTTGAAGCCTAAGATCAAAATAGTTAGAGGGAAATTAGAGGATATTTTACTATGTTTCATTTCCCTTATTCCTCACTTTTAAAAGATTACTCACTAGAAGTCCCTGGATGGCTCAGTTCCTTAAGCATCAGACTTTGGCTCAGGTCATAATCTCACGGTTTATGAGTTCAAGCCCTGTGTTGGGTGGGTGGTGGGTGAGCTGTCAGCGCAGAGCCTGCTGCAGATAGTGTGTCCCTCTCTCTCTGCCCCACAGAAGTTAATAAACAATAAAGAAAAGGTTATAAAAAATGAAAGACCACTCACTAATCCAAATATACATATGTAAGAAACTTTTTATTTGATATTGACAGAACATCTTCATGGTAAACAATGAGACAAAAAAAGACTTGTCCGAAACATTATAGAGTTCCTGGCTCAGTTAACTTGTGTAAAAGTTACACCCACTCAGGAAAAATGCAAGGTTGAAATATTGAAGCACTTAAGCTCTGAATGCCCAATGAAGAGTGGGGTTCATTTTAAAACTAGAACCATAATCTCAATTCCACACACTGCAATTCAAGTTACTGTAATCTATAACCTCAGGCTACCTTTTATTTTCATGTTTTCTTTTCTTTTTTAAAAATTTTTTATGTTTATTTATTATTGAGACAGAGAGAAACAGAGCATGAGTGGGGGAGGGGCAGAGAGCGAGAGGGAGACACAGAATCCAAAGGAGGCTCCAGGCTCTGAGGAGTCAGCACAGAGCCTGACATGGGGCTCGAACCCACAAACCATGAGATCACGGCCTGATCCAAAGCTGGATGTTTAACCGACTGAGCTACCCAGGCGCCCCTCTTGTTTTCTTTTCTTAACTCAATTTGTTTATTTAGTCACTTTGTTCTCTAGACCTGCTCTACATATTGTCACTCTAACACTTGGGGCATGTCCTTCTAAAACTCACACACGCACAAACACACACCATACCTGCTCCCACATCTACCTGTGCACCAGGAATAGAATTTTCACTTCTAAATGGACAAATTCCTAAACACACACTCACTACCAAAACTCACACGGGAAGAAATAGAAAACCTGAACAGACCCATAACTAGTGAAGAAATCGAATCAGTGATCAAAAATCTCCCAACAAATAAGAGCCCTGGACCTGATGGCTTCCCTGGGGATTTCTACCAGACATTTAAAACAGAATTAATCCCAATTCTTCTCAAGCTATTCCAAAAAATAGAAATCGAAGGAAAACTCCCGGACTCATTTTATGAAGCCAGCATCACTCTGATTCCCAAGCCAGACAGAGATCCAGCAAAAAAGAGAACTACAGGCCAATATCCTTGATGAATACAGAAGCAAAAATCCTCAACAAGATCCTTGCACATCGAATCCAGCAGCACATAAAAAGAATTATCCACCAAGATCAAGTGGGATTCATTCCTGGGTTATAGGGCTGGTTCAACATTTGCAAATCAATCAATGTGATACAACACATTGATAAAAGAAAAGATAAAAACCATATGATCCTGTCAATAGATGCAGAAAAAGCATTTGACAAAAGACAGCATCCCTTCTTAATAAAGACTCTCGAGAAAGTTGGGATAGAAGGAACCTACTTAAACATCATCAAAGCCATCTATGAGAAGCCTTCAGCTAACATCATCCTCAACGGGGAAAACCTGAGAGCTTTCCCCCGAGATCAGGAACACGACAGGGATGCCCACTCTCACCACTGCTGTTTAACATAGTGCTGGAAGTCCTAGCATCAGCCATCAGACACCAAAAGGAAATCAAAGGCATCAGAATCGGCAAAGGGGAAGTCAAACTTTCCCTCTTCGCAGATGACATGATCCTCTACATAGAAAACCCAACAGACTCCACCAGAAGCCTACTAGAACTGATCCAAGAATTCAGCCAAGTTGCAGTGTACAAAATCAATGTACAGAAATTGGCTACATTTTTATACACCAACAATGAAACAACAGAAAGAGAAATCAAGAAACTAATCCCATTCACAATTGCACAAAAAACCATAAAATACCTCGGAATAAACATAACCAAGGATACAAGAGATCTGTATGATGAAAACTATAGAAAACTTATGAAGGAAATTGAAGAAGACACAAAGAAATGGAAAAACATTCCATGCTCATGGATAGGAAGAATAAATATAGTTGAGATGTCATTACTACCCAAAGCACTCTACACATTCAATGCAATTCCAATCAAAATTGCACCAGCATACTTCTCAAAACTAGAACAAACTATCCAAAAATTTGTATGGAACCACAAAAGACCCCGCATAGCCAAAGTAATACTGAAAAATAAAACCAAAACAGGAGGGATCACCATCCCAGACTTTAGCTTCTACTACAAAGCTGTCATCATCAAGACAGTATGGTATTGGCACAAAAACAGACACATAGACCAATGGAACAGAATTGAGAACTCAGAAGTGGACCCAAAAGTATACAGCCAACTGATCTTTGACAAAGCAGGAAAGAATATCCAATGGAAAAAAGACAGCCTTTTTAACAGATGGTGTTGGGAGAACTGGACAGCAACATGCAGAAGAATGAAACTAGATCATTTTCTCACACCATGCACAAAAATGAACTCAAAATGGATAAAGGACCTGAACGTGAGACAGGAAACTATCAACACTCTAGAGGAGAAAGCAGGAAACGACCTCCTTGACCTCCACCGCAGCAACTTCTTACTTGACACATCCCCAAAAGCAAGGGAATCAAGAGCAAAAATAAACGATTGGGACCTCATCAAGATTAAACGTTTCTGCACAGCCAAGGAAACAACCCACAAAACTAATAGGCAACCAACGGAATGGGAAAAGATAGTTGCAAATGACATATCAGATAAAGGGTTAATATCCAGAATCTATAAGGAACTCACCAAACTCCACACCCGAAAAACAAACAACCCAGTGAAGAAATGGGCAGAAGATATGACAGACACTTCTCCAAAGAGGACATCCAGATGGCCAACAGACACATGAAACGATGCTCAGCATCCCTCCTCATCAGGGAAATACAAATCAAAACCACACTGAGATACCAACTCACGCCAGTCAGACTGGCTAAAATGAGCAAATCAGAGAACTCTAGATGCTGGCGAGGATGTGGAGAAACGGGCACCCTCCTACACTGTTGGTGGGAATGTAAACTGGTACAGCCCCTCTGGAAAACAGTGTGGAGGTTCCTCAGGAAACTAACAATAGAACTCCCCTATGACCCAGCAATAGCACTGCTAGGAATTTACCCAAGGGATACAGAAATGCTGATGCATAGGAGCACATGTACCCCAATGTTCATAGCAGCACTCTCCACAATAGCTAAAACATGGAAAGAGCCTAAGTGTCCATCAACGGACGAATGGATCAAGAAGATGTGGTTTATCTATACCATGGAATACTACATGGCAATGAGAAACAATGAAATCTGGCCATGTGTAGCAACATGGATGGACCTTGAGGGTGTTATGCTGAGCGAAATAAGTCAGGCAGAGAAGGACAAATATCATATGTTTGCACGTATAGGAGGATTAGGAGGAACTTAACAGAGGACCAAGGGGGAGAAGAAGGGGGAAATGGTGGGGGAAAGGGAGAGAGGCAAACCATGAGAGACTCTTGAATGCTGACAAAAACTGAGGACTGATGGATGTGGGGGGGAGGAGGGATGGGCATGGAGGAGGGCACTTGTGGGGATGAGCACTGGGTGTTATGTGGAAACTAATTTGACAAACTATTTGTAAAAAAATAAAATAAAATAAATCTCTCACTGGTTAAAAAAAAAAAAAAAGAATTTTCACTTCTTGGCAGAATCTTCCAAAGCCCAAGGTTAAGTCCTATCTCCTCAGAGATGTCTCCATTCCCAGCCACTCCAGCCCACAGTGAAATCAGATTAGTCCCTCTTTGTCTGTGGTAAGTGACAAATAGTATTAAAGTAGGCCTTAGGTTGGGATTTCCCCATGAATACATTGCATCTGTCCATTTACAAGTGGTCATAGCTCTGCACCAAGAGCGCTCCTGTGTACTTCTCTGATCCCTGACTTCTCTTCTTTGCACAGAGAAAGTGGTCAAGAGCATTTGGCTGACCAGAGGTTGGTGTCTTTTCTGGGATCAGCAGTCAGCTTTAAAAGTCTTCCAATAAAAAGAAACAGAGAGTTCATTTAAGATTATCTGCTGGGTCAGTCCAATGAGACCATGCCAGGGATGCAACTGTGAAATATGCCAACTATGATAGGCCTTCAAAGACCCAAGAAAGGGTTGGTTCCTTCCTGGTATAGAGCTGGTGGCCTAAAGTGAGTATGCTGGATCCTCGCTTGCTACGTGTGTGATGCTGGGCTCGTTCTTTCACCTTTCTGTGTCTTGCTTTCCCTGTTTGTAAAATGGCTATTATAACAATGATAGCCAACAATTGTATAATATTCCCTAAGCCTTTTGCAAATAATAATTCATCTAATTCTCATAACAGCACTCTAAGATAGGCCCTACTATTATTATTTGTTATTTGTATTTTACAGATTAGGAAACTGAAGTACAGAGAGGATCAATTTTTTGTCTATGATCAGAGAAACAGAAAGTGCCAGAGCCAGAATTTTGATCCAGTTGGTATAAGTGCAGAGTCCATGTTCCTCACTGCTGTGCTGCTCTGCGTCCCATGAGAAGCTATATATGCTATCAATATGAATTTAACAAGGATGAAGAATATATGAATGTTATTGGGGATTAGAGGGGGAAAGATACAGTTAGGCTTTTTTTTTTAATGTGACAACTTTAAATATCCAAGTATTTCCACATAGGATGTGTTACCTACTTTGTCAAAGCAAGAATTAGGTCACCTTCAACTTGGTAGATCTAGGATCTACATGCATCTGCCACCTTGTAGCCAAACTGGATTTTTTTTTCTCCTAAATGTCTTATACTTTCCTGATTTCAAATATTTGATCAGTCTGTGCTCTCCATTACAAGTCCTTTCTCTCCCAATTCCACTACTATTTACCAATTCTTCTAAGCACTGAAATTTTACATCTACAAAGCTCTTCCTTCTCCTCTTAAATTAATCAATGCATTCATCCATTTATCCATTTTGTAAACAATGATTCTACTGGGTGGCAGGCACTTTGAAAAGCACTGGGAGTGATAAAAACAGGAGAGCCTGAGGCTCTGTCTTCAAGGGGAGCAAGAAGATCAATGATTAAACACCAGGTGATAAGCCTATGTATGTACTTGAACAATATCACTCCTTCTTTCTTTCTTTTGAATTTCATATCCCCATCATTGCATTCTTTTTGTGACTGCATATTCTGTCTATTATTATTCATGCTCCTCTTTTACACCTGATTAGCATATAACCTGACTGAGGCCAAGGGACAGGCCTATTACTCTGTGGATCATCAAGAAAACCACAAGTTCAAACTCTCCCTAAATTGTGCTGAACCCTGAATCCTGCCATGCTGTAGATTGTATCAATATTCCACTTCTGAGAACTACTCTCAGGAGTCAATCATTAGTTTAAAAAAAGAGATGTTTCTTCATTGTCTTCCGGGATTCTTTAACAGGTGACACCCAACCAACCCTCAGCCACACTCAGGCACAGAGTGAAAAGTGGGAGATTTAGAGCATCAGCTGCTCTGAAAGCCATTGCCGCAACAATGACATATGGTTCTTTATTACTGGGCCTTACAGCCCTGAGCAATTGTATCTGCCAAAGGGAGAATATTCACTTCAGAATTTTGGATGTAAATATTCAGTCCCTTGTGCTTTTCATGTCATTGCTAATGGTATATAAAGGATGATCCAATAGAAGTATAAATAATCATTTGGCTCTACAATGAAAATAGCAGTTCTGACTGTAACTAGCCAAAAATGAAAGAGTGCAAACTTTGAACTCCAATCAGGAGGTTACCATCTGTATCCACCTCAGAAAGGAATTCTTATTGTCAGAGTACAGAATGCATTTTTTGAAAGGGGAAAGCACTAGCCTATTCCTGCAAGCCTATTTCAGCTAACAAGATAGGCAGACCCCAAATTACAAATGAGTTGTATTTTTAAAGGGCTTTTGTAAGCGGAATGATCAGAACCCAGTTTCTAACATGGTCATATAATGGTGGTCCGATTTCCAAGAATAAAATATCCATAACGGGCCAAAACATCTTTCAGTGAAAGTGTTTCATTGAGGAAGTGAGATTCCAGGTCCAAATGCAAAACACAGAATGAGAGGACAGTCTGCAAGGATTGTTTTGGTTGCTCGGAATGGATACACAGGTGTTCCCTTCTTTTTTTTTTTTTTAATGTTTTTATTTATTGCTAGGAGAGATAGAGAGAGACAGCGTGATCAGGGGAGGGTCAGAGAGAGAGGGAGTCACAGACTGAAACAGGCTCCAGGCTCTGAGCTGGCAGTCAGCACAGAGCCCGACGTGGGGCTCGAACCCATGAACCACGAGATCATGACCTAAGCGAAAGTCGGACGCCTAACCGACTAAGCCACCCGGCGCCCCTCACAGGTGTTTCCTTCTGTGGCAGATTGCAAAAATGGCCAGAAAGATCTCCCATTCTTATACACATGCCTCTTTGCAAAGTGACGTAGCAGCTCCTCCTAAGGCGGAATGGCAGAGTCAGTATCTTGCCCCTTAGAATCAAGAGATTTACTCTTTGAATGTGAGCTTAGTCACCGTGACATCCTTTAGGCAACGGGGCACTAGCAAATGTGATACAAGCAGAGACTTGAAAAGCATTTGTGCATTGGGACTTGCCTTCTGCTGCTCTGGGGAACCCTGATAGCCAAGTCTCACCCAAATGAGATCAAGCCAACAATGGGACATGTGAGGGGGTCTGTCCTAGACCCCTCAGCCACACTCAAGCAACCAGCTGACTGCTGAGGTCAGCTGAGCTCTCCAAGACCAGAAGATGCGGCCACCCAACCCACAGAATCATGGGAAGGATTTGTTTTTGTAAAATACTAGGCTTTGGTAACATTTTCTGTAGCAAAAGCAAATTGGCATACCGTCATCCCATGCTACTTGTTCCATGAAAATCTTTCCCCAAATTCCCCAAATTGTACATGTTCAGGATAGGAATCACGTGCCCAGAAATTGGTTAAGCTACACACAGAACTCACAGTGCTGGAAACATCTCTCTTTTGGACTTCTGGAGTGACAGATAAAACCAAGGGAATTGGAGTAGCCGTTGTCACAATGGACCATCTTTCATTCTGACTTGAGCAACACCTGATATCACTGATGGGGGATAGGGGCTCCAGGATGGGAAATGGGAGCAGAAGATTCCATACCTAAGATTCTCTGACAGTGAGGAGAATTCTGAAGGGCGAAATTTATATATCATGGTGGGCCTTTTAAGCCAGGCCATGCAAATCCATTCTAGCAACCACCAAGCTCCTTCTAGACCTATGAAAGAGGTTGCAGGTCCTATAAAAGGGGGCCTAGAATAGATTCCACACACTAGGAGAGGTGTGGGCATGGAGAGTTGAATGAGCCCACTACCTTACCTGCCATTTAGCTAAACCCTAGGTAAGTTCTTCTCTCTTGAGCATTTGCTTTGACAAATCTACTTCCCAGAATGTGCACATTTTCTGGTACCAAGTGGAGAGATTTCGCCTAGGGTTGCCATTTACTCAGCACAAATGTCACTCCTTCCCATCTCCACTGACGGTGTCTCCAAGGCCAAATCAGTTCCTTCTAGGCACAGCCTCAGGTACCCTCCTCTCTCACTGCTCCAAGAATCTACTTACCAATCAGTTAGACCCGAAAGATAAGCTGACCTCTTCCTGCCATTTCTGCTGTGACTCTGTCCTGAGCCAAGGTTGAACTCCATTTTGTCCAGAGTCCTCTTGAACACTGTGTCTATCAGTCTTATATATTTTTTAAATGTTTTATTTATTTCTAGAGAGAGAGAGAGAGAGCAGGGGAGGGTCAGAGAGAGAGTGAGTCACAGACTGAAACAGGCTCCAGGCTCTGAGCTGGCAGTCAGCACAGAGCCCGACGTGGGGCTCGAACCCACGAACCGCGAGATCATGACCTAAGCGAAAGTCGGACGCTTAACTGACTAAGTCACCCAGGCGCCCCTATCAGTCTTATATTTATGCACTTTCCCATAACACATACATCATCATGACAGGTAACTGCTTGCCTCCTTTCTTGGCTCTTTCCTTGCCCCAACATTTGTTTTCTTAATTCTGTTTTCACTATTTTTAATTTAAGTCACCCTCTTTTATCATGAATCTTTAAAGATTGTCACACATCTGTATTGGAACAAGGTGATACATAAATATATAAAGTATTTATTTCTCTTTTTTTTTCGACCTGAAAGCAAAGATTTCATTTGCCTTTTGTTAAGTTCATCCTGTAGTTTTCCAAGCCCTTCTATTACAACATCTTTCTAGATTCTGATTTTTGTAGCCCATGCATGACTTACGCCTCTCAATTTCATGCTAACTGAAACTATGGTGTATTAGCCTTCCAATATTTGCATCGAAGTCCACACTAAAAATTGTCAAATAAGAGAGAAAACTTTGGCACGCTACTCAAGGTCTTTCTCCAAATAATCTCAAATCATTCATCAGCTATGAATCTACCTAACGTTACAGGATCCAGCCCATGTTTCTATAATGATATCACAAGAAACTGTCAAATGCTTGAAGAAGTAGAGAAGGGGAACATTCCATTCAGTAGGGAATAGAATAAGAAAAAGAGCAGAGAAACATATGATCTATTTCTGAACTGGAGAATACTTTCTTGCAATAAAAAACTAATCTGAGGGATGCCTGGGTGGCTCAGTCAGTTAAGCACCTGACTCTTGATTTCGGCTCAGGTAATGATCTCATGGTTTGTGATATCAAACCCCACATTGGGCTTTGTACTGACAGCACAGAGCATCCTTGGGATTCTCTCTCTGCCCCTCCCCTGCTCATGTTCTCTCTCTTTCTCTCTCTCAACAACTAAATAAACATATTTTTAAAAAAATTAATGAGTCTATGTAAAACAAAAACATGATTCCAATTTCTTTGAACAGTTCCACATTGAGTGTTTTGAAAGTTTTATTTACCTTAATTAAGAAAATTGATTATTCTCTCATCTCTGTTTCCATAGAACTTGAGTCATATGTTCTATTTAGTATTGGATGTCATTAGTGGGGTGGACCAAATACTTCTCCTACTATTCCTCTGGCTGCATGGTATGGTTTCACATCCCTGCCCTCTCTGACATTTGACATGACCATGGGACTTGCTTTGTCCAAAGAAACATGATCAAAATTACCATATCATTTTGAGTTGAAACCTTTAAAAGCTGATTCATCTATGTCATGGTGCCTGGAAAGCACACGCTGAGATGTAGCCTCCATCAGCCTGGGACCTTCAGTAACTACCATGAGTAGAGCTCCTCTGCTGAGCTACATTGAACTTGTGTATGAATGAAAGACACTGGGTGTCATTTGTTACTGAAAAATAGTCTAGTCTATCCAAACTATAGAGTATAGAGTTTGCATGTATATGCATATGCGACTGTGTATCTATACTGGGGTGGGGAAATGAAGATGAATGGGGTTCTGGGGACATAGCGGTGAATAAGACAGACAAAATTCCCTAACTTTATGGAGCCTCTATTGTATTACAGGAAGTCAATTACCCTCTGATGTTTCATTTCATGTGATTCAGAAATTTCAGTATCATTTGTGTTCATAGGGAATTTTATCTGAGGAAGTCACCTGTTGGACAACATCCTCTACCCTCAGTCATACAGGGATGAGTAAAAGGCACTGTGTTACCCTCTTTCTTGAGTCTGTCTATTCTGAAACATGCCCTTAGTACAAGGGGTCCTTGCCTTCTTCCCTCAGCACCATCTGGGGCTGCTAGCAATTGTTCACCCAATACTGCTAGTGTGTGGACCGCACTTTGAGCAGGAAAGGCTTCCGCCAGTGAGTCCTAACACCCTCTGCATCCCAAGTTCCTGAGAACAGCTGGGGTGGGAATGGGGTGGAAAAGTCAAGTCCAATGGTCAGCTGTGGGTGCTGGGTTCAGACCTCCTATTTGGAATTTGTTATATAGCAATTTGTGTAAACTGTACTCATCCTGGTAGCTCATTTGAATCAGTATTTTTAAAACATCTCACCTGTGATTCTATGTGCAGCCCACCCAGCAACAGTGCATTTTCCAAGAATGACAGAAAGTTCTTTCTCCAAAAGGTAATATACTGAGGCCTCCCCAGAAAAAGTCAGCTCTCCCCTATTATGTAAGACAGAGTTGCCTTGAGTTTTTGATTGGGGTGGGGCTGGGCTATTCTTCAGGAGTGACATTGACTTTGAATAGCATCTACCTCTGTTGTTCCAATGGGTGGATTCAGTTTAAACTCTTAGTGTTCATTACTCTCCCACAGAGGGAGGGGCTGGCAATATCTCCAATTCACCATACCCATATTAGATGAAATCTAAAGATCTACTTTTTATAAATTCATGCACTTTACCAAACAAAACGTGGGCTTTACTTATATTAAAATCTCCAATTCTGAATGTGATTAAAGTTGTTTTGTTTTGCTTTTTGATTTTATCCCTTCCTCCTCACTGGCACATACTCTCCCATTTGTTCCCAACAGGTCTGGTCTGTGAGCTTCCTTTTTGACATTTAAGCCCTGGGCTTTCAGAGTTTCAATCTTCCCTTTATTTACATCTCCAAGCCTTTAACTGGGTCAGGAAGAAGTCATGATCCATTTAACAAATAACACTGGCCACTGCTTGAGAAAAAGATGACAACAAAAAAGTTCATTGAACAGTAAGAGACTGTAAGAAATTATCCAAAGAAGTGAATAAATAGCCTCAATCTCTACAGCAGTATCGTACAAACTGCAGGCTGTCATGTATTAGTGGGTCATGAAATCAATTTAGTCATTTCTGACCAGCATTTCAAAGGATATAAAATAGAAAATATCAGCATTTGTCAGGTACTGCTTGATGAAATTGCATTTCATATATCTGCCTGTGAATGTGTGCGTGTTTGCAAGTCTCAGTGTGGACTGTGATATAAAGCATATTGAAAATCGTTCATCCAAAGGGTATCAAATGATGCTAGACATTCTAAAAAATGTTGGCATGGTGGCCCAATTTCCTGTTAACTACCTCCTTCCCCTCTGTCTTTCTGCCTCCCAAGCACTTCACCTTCTCTCCATAAAGCTGGTATTAGTCCAAATGCTAGCGTGAAACACATTAAGGCTGAATCTGCATGAGCCTTTAGATTCCCATCAATACAGTACTATAGTTTGCTCAGACAATCTTTTGTTTGTCCAGCTACAGGGCGTATTACAGCTAATTAAAGACAAGCAAACTAACTCACAAAGTGCCAATGCAGAAACGGAAAGCCCTGCACAGCAAATACAACTTAAGGTTGCAGAAACAAATGTTTTAAAAGCAAAGTAGTATGCTATGCAGCTCAGGGAATTTCTTTTCAAAGAACAGGCTTTTTTCATCATCACCCAAAATTTTAACACTAATTAACCTAGCAGAGCAATACTGGGAATTTAGCATCTATTCTTCAATCACCACTTTCCTGAATCACTGCTCTTACCCCTGGAGCGCTTGTCAAATAAAAGCAAAAAGTTTGAAGGAACAAAGCCAAAGTCAAAAGTGAAATGATGAAGTTTGGGAGTGAATAGAGGAAGAGAAAAATGCATACAAGAGCAACCCCCAAAGGAATAGGAGAAGAGAAGTTGTGGGAGAAAGAGACCCCACAGGGGAAGAACAAAACACACTCAGACCAGCTTCAAAGAATTCTTCATGGCTAGGCACAGTAGGGAAAGGTTAAAATAACATGTGCTTCTTTCAGTTAAAAAAAAAAACAACAAAAACTCAAGTATGAAAGGACACTCAACAGGACCAGGGTTTTATATTTGCTTGCACCTGTTCTTTACAGGAGGACCTGGTAGACTCTGGAAGTGGAATTCCTTGTAATAATTTTTTTCAGTGGATAAATTAATGATGAATATAGACATGACTATGACAACTGTATAAGGAATTATAAGGCATAAAGGCAAGACAAATAGTAGTATATACTAGATCATAGATATATACATTCCAGGTAATAAAAATGGAATTGGAATTGAACTTTCTCCAGAAATTCACTCGAGGTAGACACTCATTGAACCCTAGGTCAAAGGCATATTTAGTCAAGATTAGCAAATGCAATGGGCATACACTAGAGCTCATTATCTTCAAGTGGACCCCCAACCAATTTTTAACAGACCCTACATTTGACTCATTACCAGTTTTTCTGACAGAAAGATCAGAATCAAAATTCAAATACATAATTCTAATATTTTCATATAATACCTTTTTAAAAATTATCTGTGTAAATAATCTAAAGATGGACATTCATACACTAAGCTGTAGGCAAAAATCTTAATTCACAGATAGTACTTAACTATATAGGCAACACATTTGGCAAATATCAAACCATTTATTACTTGATCTTGATCTCTGCTCCATGCAACCAGGACCTCCCATTCAATTTAGTTAGCATGTATTTAGTGAGTACATAGTACAGTCATCTTTTATGGTCAGAGAATAGTTCTGTATTTTTTTAAACCTCACAATTTGATATAATTTTATATTTAAAGAAAATTTTAAAAACTGTAATTTGTGTATTCTTTCTATTTTTATTTTTTGCTCTTTCTTCCTAGAGGTTTATCATTTCAATTTCATTGCTGTTGTTTTTATTGTTGTTGCCTTCAAAAAACCCAGTTTTGAGTTTTATAAGCTTTTATGTTCATATGTTTTTGATTTTATTGATTTCTATTTTTCTATTTATTGTTCCCTTCCTTCTGTTTACTGTGGGCTACTTTGTTCTGTTTTCTTAATTTCTTAAAGTAGAAGCTTATGTTACCAACTTGAGATTTTTCTTTTCTAATTTAAGCATGCAATACTATAAATTTTCCTCTAAGCACTGCTTTAACTGCATCCCACACATTTTTATATGTTGTATTTTTATTTTTTCAAAATATTTTTAAATTTTTACTGAGATTTTCTCTTCAACAAATTTGTCATTTAGAAAACTTTTAGGGGTGCTTGAGTGGCTAGATTGGTTAAGCATCTGGCTCTTGATTTCAGCTCAGATCATGATCTCACAGTTTGTGAGATTGAACCTTGGGTGGGCTCCATGCTGACAACACAAAGCCTCCTGGGGCTTGGTATTCTCTCTCTCTGCCTCTCCCGCAGGGGCACTTTCTCTCTCTTTCTCTCTCAAAATAAATACGCTTTTAAAAAAGAGAAATATTTTAGAATTTTCCAGATATCTTTCTGTTATTCACTTACAGTTTAATTCTAAAATGGCACAAGAGCATACTTTGCATTGCTCTTCTTTTTAAATTTGTTAAGGTTTACAAACCTTATATTGATGAATCTTTTATGTGCACTTGAAAAGAGCTTGAGATCAAATGTTGGGTGGAATAGTCTATATATGTGAATTAGGTCATATTGTCTGACAGTATTATTTAGGTCTTCTATATTCTTACTGATTTCCTATCTGATTGTTCTATTAAATACTCAGTGTTGAAATATCTTTCTATATTTTTATTTGTCTATTCCTCCTTTCATTTCTTTGAGTTTTTGTTTCATATATTTTGAAGTTCTGTGCTACGTGCATCCACATTAAGGATGGTTATATCTTCTTGGACAGCCAACTCTTTCACTATTTTGCAATATTCCTTATAACCCCTGATAATGTCTCTTATCTAAACTCTGCTTTGTTTCGTTTAATATAGGTACTTCAACATTTTATGATTGATGTTTGTGCAGCATATCTTCTCTTTTCCTTTATTTTTAACCTATCAATGCCTTTGTATCTAAAGTGGGTTTCTAGTAGATAGCATAAATAAGTCTTTCTGATTCAATTCGACAATATCTGTCTTTAAACTAGTTTGCTTAACCTAATCACGTTTAATGTGGTTATTGATATGATTGTATTAAAATCTACCACCTTGCTGTTTTCCATTTATCCCATCTATTCCTTATGTTGGAAGGCAATTCTCTACATTTGCCCACATTTTGTAGCAGCTATTGTCTCAAATGTATAAGGGAAAAAACAAAAACAAAAACAAAAAAAACCCTGGCAGGACAGAGATAGTATCTACTTGCAAAACAGACAGTAAAAGTTTTTCCTGACCAGGAGACCTGAGTTTGGTTTCTATTTGTTTATTTGTTTTAGATTCCACATATAAGTGAGATCATATAGTATTTTTCTTTCTCTGTCTTATTCACTTAGCATAGTGTCTTCAAGCTTCATTCTTACTGTCACAAATACAAGGATTTCCTTCTTTCACATGGCTTAATAGTATTCCATTACATATATAAAATCACATTTTCTTTATCCATTCATTTACTGATGTATATTTAGGTTGTTTTCATGCCTTTAGCTATTATAAATAATGCTTCCTTGAACATGGGGATGAACAGATCTCGTCAATGTAGTGATATGGTTTTCTTCAGAGATAAGCCTAGAAGTAGAATTGCTGAATCATATGCCATTCCTACTTTTAATTTTTTGAGGAATAAATAATATCAAATAACAGAGAAACTGTCTCAGGCTTCTTAGCTTTTCCTCTCTCAAGGAAAGAAGGATTTATTTGATTGGTGACCTTGGGAAATGGGTCATTATCCATGTTTATCTTAGGCTTTGTTTGGTAATCTCCCTTGGAACTTGTGAGCCAAAAGGCCTTGTTCTTTCTCCTCTCTGCTCTTTGTTCCTCCAATCAACAAACTAACCACCAGGGTAGGAAGCTGTATCTTGGAGAGATGGAAGAGGAGAGCTTTTCATTTTTTGGTCAAATCAAAGCTACAACCTCCAACACTGTTTTATGAACAAAAGAAGTGAGTTTTTGACACCCTATCTGACGTCTGTGTCTTTTCATCATTTGGTGTAAATTTTTCATTTCTTAAGACCCCAAGAGTAGTGGAGGGAGAAGAATTTGATGAGATGAGGTTAAATAAACTGGGAGGTAGAAGAGAAAGTTATGGAAGACCTCGGTTGGAAGGAAAGTAGATATGGTAACTATTGCTTCTAAGGAATAAGGACACTACACTTACAAAGTTTTAATGCAAAGGAGGAAATGCCATGCTCATTGCCAGTCTTGGGGAAGAAACTTATGATGGAGCTTTCTTGTGACCTATTTTCTCCCCACCAGAGTATTTCTAGCTCCCTGTTTTGCTAGGAGTAAAAACTTGGACAGCACAAGTTATAAGTACCTTTTTTTGAAACCTTTTCATAGTTTCTTAGCACTTCCAAAAGTTGACCCATGATGTGAGGTTTTGCAAACAAATAATTTTTTGAGAAAAGCAACAAGTCCTCTTGATTTAATTCTATCAATCAGAATTGCGCTTGCCATGGTAAAACACACTTTCATGTAATCCAAATATCTGCAATATTTTCCAAAATAAGTCAGCTAAGAAGATAATTGGTTTGGCCTTATTCTATACACCAAGCAAGTTATCAGACAAAAGCGATAACCCTCCCATTTGTATGCAGGTCCGAAAAGAACAAGGCACTCCAAAGATATCTACATTATTCCCTGAACAGAAAATACTGTAGCGAGTTATTTGTATTTTGGACTGTAGTGCCAAAAGATAGATTTTTATTATCATTAGTATTTAGGAAATAGCATCAGGCTCAAAGACAAGTCTTCATTCAAATGCAATAATACCTTTGTGATACAGACACTATCTGTTTCACATAAAAAGCTTTCTTTTCCTCGTTGTAAGTAGTGTGCTATTTGCACCAGATGTCAGCTCAAAGCAGAATTGTAAATACTTTGTGGCATGGTAGATAATACAGTGTTGATATTCTGGACTATTCAAATCTGTAATACAAAGGTGGGTAGCAGAAAAATATGAATACCTCAAAGAAGGAGTTGTAGTAAAATTATTATTTTGTCATTTTTGAGAAACTCTCAAAATCTTTTCCTCAAAGTACAATGGGACTGAACCAATTCAATTCCTACACATTTGACTTTTAAAATTTGAGAATAATGTTTTTTAGGGTATATAAACACAATCACAAAGAAGCCAATACCATCAATTGAATATGTCTCATAAAATTTTCAGTTCTTTTTTTTTTTTTAATGCTTTATTTATTTCTAGGAGAGAGAGAGGGAGAGAGACAGCGTGAGCAAGGGAAGGTCTGAGAGAGAGGGAGTCACAGACTCTGAAACAGGCTCCAGGCTCTGAGCTGGCAGTCAGCATAGACCCGACGCGGGGCTCGAACCCACGAACCACGAGATCATGACCTAAGCGAAAGTCGGACGCTCAACCTACTAAGCCACCCAGGCGCCCCAAAATTTCCAGTTCTTAAGAAGGTTTTTATGAAAGATCAATTCAAACTCCAATATCTTAAAAGTTCATAATTAAGCTTAGAAAACAGTATGAGAAGCAACAGATATTTATATTTAAGGCCATTACAAAAATAGTAGTTGAATTTTAAACTGCTGATATTTTTTAAGTTTACTTATTCTGAGAGAGAGAAAGAGAAAGCGCAAGCACAGGCATGTGCAGGGGAGGGACAAAGAAAGAGGGAGAGAGAGAATCCCAAGCAGGTTCTGCTTTGTCAGTGCAGAGCCTGACACAGGGCAGGATCTCACAAATCGTGAGATCATGACCTGAGCCAAAACCAAGAGTCAGACACTCAACCAACTGGGCCACCCAGGTGCCCCTAAACTGCTGATCTTAATAAGTTCGGGTACATATTTTTGAAAGGCTATGGCTATTCTCAACACACTAACTGCATTTATTACCTCTGATAATGTTACTCTGAAGAATGGGGTAATTCCTTAACCTAGAATAGGAAGACACATTATTAATAATATATTTAAAATATAGAAGTGGAGAGGCACCTGGGTGGCTCAGTCGGTTAAGCATCTGACTTCAGCTCAGGTCATGATCTCATGGTTCATGGGTTGAAGCCCCGGGTTGGGCTCTGTGCTGATGGCTAGCTCAGAGCATGGAGCCTGTCTTCAGATTCTGTGACTCCCTCTCTCTCTAACCCTCCTCTGCTCCCACTGTCTCTAGCTCTCTCTCAAAAATAAATAAAACATAAAAAAAAAAGAGAAGTGGAGAGTATATGTCATTTTAAGAAGGGATTGTACCTGTGCAATCTTGAGACATAAGGAGTGATTTGACATGATTATAGGGCTAATTCATACACATTCACCTGCACACGTGCACATACACACGCATGTACACAACAACTGTTGAATGATTCAACTTTGGGAAGTTGAGACTAAGGAAGGTGCTGGTGATGATACAGATAGATTAAACCCTGAAGATAATTATTTAGGATCAGTTTTAATCTGGTTAAAGATGATTTTCTTTTTCCTCCTTTCCAAATGGGAGAAATTTTCCACATGCAAGTAGAGTTATTAAACAAGTCTTAAAGCTGCCTTTTGCCTTCTTTGAATCTTGTGGTGAGGAGCCATTCCCTTCCCCAGGACAAAGTAGAAATCTCAGCGCTTGCCACCCTGGAAGAGGGAACCATCTTGGTAGTCTGTGGGGCCCTAAGATACTTGAAATCAGGAGAGTTCAGGAATTCCTTTAGCAGGGTCAGACTACCCTAGAAAGAGAGACAGAGAGAGAGAGAAAGAAAGCCAAGGAGATCTTTCTGTAGAACTGTATTAGTTTCCTACTGTTGCTGTAATTAATTATGACAAGCCCAGTAGCTTAAAACAGCATAATATTTTTTATATTGTGGTTCAGTAGGCTAGAAGTCCATGATGCATCTCACAAGTCAAAGTGTTAGGAGGGCTGTGTTCCTTTCTTAATATTCTAGAAAGGAACCCATTTCCTTGCCTTTTCCAGCTTCCAGAGTTTCCCCTACATTTCTTGGTTCAGGGCTTCTTTCCATCCTTAGAGCATACAATGCTGTTTTTCCATAGTCACATTTTCTGTCTCTCTTCTGTTTCCTTCCAATTGGTAATCACACCAAATACTCATTCATTGAGAAAATTCAGAATAGTTACCCCATCAAAAATTGTTAATGTAATCACATCTGCAAAGTACTTTTGGCCATACAAGAGAACATATTCATAGGTTCTGGGACTCAGGAAGTGGTTATATTTGGAGGTCATTATTCTGCTTACTGGCCAAGTGGAATGCACTGTAGTCATGGCTATTGTCAAGACTGGTTGTCTTTCACAGGACCAAGCCACCCATACATAAGTGAATCACCAGTCCCTTCAAATCATGTCATGGAAAACCAACCACCTCTTAAAATAAACACATGACACTTAAATACCAACTACCATCCTCAAATACTTCCTTAGAACTTCTGTGCTTAAAATTTAATGTGAACAGCTTTCAATAGAGTTCTTTCTAGAGCACTGAGATCCAAAGAAAGAAAAGCTCATGGGAAAATGACATTTGCTTGAAGGGTTTATTGGTATCCCTTGCAAAGGAAATGTGAGAAGAGAAATAACTGTCTGTGTCAGTGTTACCTCAAAACTGTGTTCTGTGAAGCAATAGTCTTTTGAGATGCTGTGCACACACTTCCCACATGCATGCGCACATGCATGTGCACAGGCAGATAGGAGAACTACTGAATATTATTCACTTCTTGAAGATTCTTAAAGCACCTTAACATTTTAAAGATCTGAGAAGGTCTACATTGAAGAATATGTGTCTGATTAACCTTTGGATTCTTGAAAAACATAAAGGGAGTTTCTAACTTTAATTTGACTTGTATTTTGCCTGTAATGTTCCTTTACTGAGTGATACCTTCATAGAAGACTTTCCATCTGCTTCCAGAATTCCTTTCTGCTGAGGCTTTAGGGCAATCTGTGACCAGCTTGCAAACACCTACAAGAGTCATCTATAAATCTATTCTTATCTGATTGTCTACTCTCTTAGGAAATTCTTTTGAATGCTCTCACTTATTTCTTTATACCATTTACTTATATATGTTATATATAGACATTCAACATATTTCACTTTTCTCAGGACCTGTGGGTGGCTCAGTTAGTTAAGTGTCTCACTCCTGGTTTTGGCTCAGGTCATCTCACAGTTCAAGGGATTGAGCCCTGAGTCAGGCTCTGTGTTGACAGCATGGAGCCTGCCTTGGGAGTCTCTCTCCCTCCTTTTCTCTCTGCCCCTCCCCAGCTGGTATGCTCTATCCATCTCTCAAAATAAATAAATAAGTTTAAAAAAATCTTTTCTAGATCTTAATGTGTACATTACACATGTCTATGACTGCACTAACATATACATGTATCAAATAAATAAATTATAATAAAAATTAAATAAACATTATTTTATACATTTGATAATTATGGTTGCTTCATATTATCAATAATTAACATCGCAAGGAAAAGTACAACATTCGAGCTGTCTTTACTGAACCTGGATGCAAATTTATTCTATCAACTAGCTTTCTTCATGATTTTCAATGCTTTGGCCCATTCTTTATGAGAACTTACAAGATTATGGCTGCTTTTACTTCACAATGTCATCGAAAAAGAACTCACCCTAGCAGTAGAAGTATCAGCTATTCCATTTTCTTGTGACTTGATTAGGCTTGTTTCTATCATCTTGGATCTATGATGTCTTCAGGTTTATTAAACTTATTGTTGATGGCTTTAAAGAACTCATTTCATATCATTTGTTCATTTTATGAAGATCAATTCAGTTAAAAGAAGGTAACATAATAGGGGGGTGCCTGGGTGGCTTAGTCAGTTAAGCGTCTGACTTTCGCTTAGGTCATTATCTCGCAGTTCGTGGGTTCGAGCCCCGCATCGGGCTCTGTGCTGACTGCCAGCTCAGAGCCTGGAGCCTATTTCAGAGTCTGTGACTCCCTCTCTCTCTGACCCTTCCTTGCTCACGCTGTCTCTCTCTCTCTCTCCTAGAAATAAATTAAAAAATTTTTTTAAAAAAGAAGAAAACATAATAGATAATTATGGTTAACCCAACATATGTAACCTGGTATGTTGAAACCAAGTGGAGGCACTATTGACAAGCTCTGTCAGCTATAGAACAACCTTGTTCGTTCAACACCTTCCCTAGCTCAGGAAGCAGAGGACCTGTTGACATATAGCCCAAATCTCTATATCCATAGCTCAGATATTAGTAGTCATTAATTCCTTTCTTCCATGGTTTATAATCCTCAGTAAGTAGAAGTTCTTACATTTTCTTCCTGAACCCTATTGGTCTGTGTTGCTTATGCCCCAGGAATTCTCCCTGGATTCCATGACCATCTTTCATTCCATTTTAGAGTTTCAAGAGAAAAATGCTCAGCAGTGCTCTAGTGAAGATAAATACTGGGGGTGCCTGAGTGGCTCAGTTGGCTAAGCACTTGACTCTTGATTTCAGCTCAGGTCATGATCTCATAGTTCATGATTCAAGCCCTGCATCAGGCTCCATGCTGAAAACGGAGAGCCTGCTTGAAATCCTCTCTCTCTCTCTCTCTCTGCCTCTCCCCAGTTCGTATTCATTCTCTCTCCCTCTCTCCCCCCGCTCTTTCTCTCTCTCTCAAAAATAAGTAAATAATTTTTTTTAGAAAAAACATAAATACTGGGCTTTTGTTTGGGCAGATCAGTCTCAGGAAGATGGGCAGGCCTGTCCTGAAAGTTCTGATGCTCCCTGAGGGGACTGCATCCCTCCAGTGGACCATAGACTTAAAGTCTAACTTAATGTATTAGGAGAGAGAAAAGGCTGGGAAGTACAGTGGGGAGGTTCTTTCCCTTAGGCCTCAAGTCCCAGAAGGAGAGACATCCATTAGGGTAAAATCTTTCGTTTCATTTGGGGAGGCAGAGAGGATTGTGAGAGGGAGAGGTTAGAACACAGAAGCTATGTGCTTGTAGCTCAGCCCTTCCTTTTCTCTTGGGAATGCTTCAGGCCTGAAAATGAGACACACATGGAGTGGGGGCAGTCTCTGCCTCGACTTGGGGCACCCTGTGGATCCTGGGGTTGCCTCTGGATGCATTTGTCAATTCTGGAGTTCCATATGAGGCAGCCCACAGTTGCCACATACCCAAGTCACATTGTCTAAGATAAATCAATCCCTATCTGCCTAGCTCCCTTATTTATTTCAAAGTGGCTCCAAACTAGATTGGGAAAATGCAGTGCTGAAATATTGTGGGATTTTGGGCAAATTTACTTTAACTCAATAAGACTCTGTTTCCTTGCCTGCAAAATAATGTTAGTGGGATCTGTCTTTTGGGATTGCCTGGACCACACCTTAACATTAATTGGCTATTTGTATGTGCATATACATGTTGTCTTTCAGTTACATTTCCTCACACAACCTTCAGAATAACTGCATAAGCTAGGGACTATTATTATCCCTAATTTACGACAAGGACACTGATAACTTAGAAGGTGAATAAGATAACATGGACCATGCTCTCGCGAACTTATGTTTTAACAGAGAAACAGAAAAACTATTCAGAACCTATACCCCAGGTTCCTTTCTAGAAGGCAAACCACCTAGCAAAGACAGGGGTTGAACCAGGAATTTCATATAAAAGTGACTAATTGACCACCAGCTAAGTATTCTTATTCTCTAGTGGTCCTCAGGGTCGAGAGTCCTGAATGCCTTACTCCCCCACCCCAAAACCACTTTTATCCAGTGTGCCTCAAACTGCAATTTATGGTGCTTCCCTGAGTCATGAAATCAATTTGTGATTTAAGGTCATCATTTTTCTGAGGGAAGAAAAAGAAGGGAAGGGAAGGAGAAAGGAGGGGAGCCAAGGGGGTGGAAAGGAAGGAAATAACATGGAAATGGAAACTGTATACCACATAAAGACCACATTATAGTGTTTAATGAAATGACCGGTGTGTGTGTGTGTGTGTGTGTGTGTGTGTGTGCAAGCGCGCGCTCACGCTTCAGGTTGCAATGTAAGGTACATTTTCTTGCTGTGGTTCATGACCCAAAATGTTTTAAATTCATAGTTCCATCTTATTTGGCTTATTATAAGCTTGTTTTCATTGGCTCTAATCTCACTTCAAGTCCCCTCACTTCAAGTCCCCGTCTATTTTTCCAAGCTGCCTCTGGAAGAGAAAGCTGAAGGGTGTGTGTACATGAGAGAGCAGTGCGAGAGAATGTGGCAGAAAGTGACCATAGAAGTACAAACGGTGGATGGGGTGTTAATGACTTGGATGGCTTTTGTTCTTAAGGGTAAAGGACAACCTTGCAGGGCTTTTGATTTGGGAAGTGATATGATCCCATTTAGATAAAAGGGAGAGGGTGGTAGAGGGCGAGAATGGAAACAGGTGAGACAGGTGGCATGGTCTAAGACAGTAGTAGTTGAAATGGAGAGAGAGTTGAGGCTTATGTACCAGTCAGGCTTTGCTCAGCATGTTAGAAACACTAGGAAAAATACATGATACAGATTGCACCTAACACAGCGGGGAACAGACTGTGTGAGGCTGTTGTTTCTCAGCCCTGTCCTAGAGCCCGAAGGCCTCAGGGCAGGCATCTGGGAAGGGAAACAAGGAAGTAGAGGCAGTAGAGGAAGTGAGGACAATCAGGGACATGTGAGGCTGAGCTGAGAATCTCTAGGAAAGACTGCAACCTACTCATCTCTCACCACGTCCTGGCCTTCAATTTGGATGATGACAGGTTCCTAAGTGAGAAGCCAGGCCTGTAATCAAGAACCTAAGATGCATCTACCCCAGGATTCAGAGAAGTTGGAGCACAAGGTCTGAAGAAGATGGAGGCTGTGGGCCTGGCCATTTCCCTAACCAATGAGGCCATACAGCAGATAAGTAACCACAGAGATGAGCTGCAATGGCCCTCATGCTTTGCACCTACCTGCTGAGTGTGAAAAAACAAAATACAAACAAAAAAAAACACCAAATCTTGCACACAATTTTTCTTGAAGCCTATGAGCACTAGGAATTACACAGGGAAGAAAATTCTGGAAAATGTGCTTCCAGCTTAACTAAACTGATAGAAAATGAACACATCAGAGGGGCCTCTCCTCATGCATAGAAAAATGAAGCTTTAACTTTGTGCTTCCTGGAAAGAAGGTGACTCTCGAAGGGAACATAGCTAAACAGTCCTGCATAAGCAGTGATCTACAATAGCACAGCACCTCAACCCAGGAAGAGTTTTTGTCTTACTCACACAGTGTCATCTGTAGATCTCAGCCATTCTGTA
This sequence comes from Proteles cristata cristata, assembly GCA_017311185.1. Classification (NCBI taxonomy): domain Eukaryota; kingdom Metazoa; phylum Chordata; class Mammalia; order Carnivora; family Hyaenidae; genus Proteles; species Proteles cristata. The sequence goes on along the minus strand of JAESUZ010000367.1, from coordinate 236,914 downwards.
ATGCAGCTCTCTGCCACACGGTGATCAAGTGATCTGGACACACTTGCCCTGTGGATCCACCATTCCAACCCAAGGCCCCACCATCACTGCAATAGGGAAAAACAGTTCACCTTCCATCCTTCAGACTCAACTATTGCTCAGAGATTTTAAATTCAGAGAAGAAAGAGGATTAATTGCACTTCTGTTCACAGAACTTTGGCCATCAGAGGACGTTTTGGAACAAGCCATAGAAACAAATTATTGAATGTTCAAGGTTTGTCATCATCATCATCATCATCATCGTCATCACTACGATCCCGTGACAGTAACTGTAGATACTCTTAACGTTCATATTACTCTTATCAGGTGATAAAAGAAAAATAATAAATAAAAGAATATTTTATCAATGTCACTGTGTTAAAATGTCATATCCAAGGGTTCTGCTACACCCATTGCCAATGTCGTATGATTTCTGCATGGCACGTGGTCTGTCCAAATTTATATTCTATAGTGGTGTGCCATACTGGAGATGCCCAACTCCTGGGAACACTTTTGGAGTAAGGTTTTGGGAGAGCTTGGCTGAATGTCCATTTGCTGCTTGGGGAAAGAAAAGTTTCACATTGAGATTTTAGCAATTTTAATGTAAATCACATTGGTCCTAAAAGAGATCAGGTTCTGTGTGGTGTTTACAGACACTGCCTCTGATGCCGTGTGTGTGTGTGTGTGTGTGTGTGTGTGTGTGTGCGCGCGCGCGTTTTCTGAAAACAATCAATTATCCAATTCTCCAACACTAACTGGGTTGTGAGTGTCCCATAATTCAATTTAATTCTGACATCTGGAATTAGCATGGATCTCCACAAGTTAAGGGCTCAGCCCCACAAGACTGCCCCAGTTCTGGGTGGCTCAGTCATTTAAGCATCTGGCTCTTGGTCTCAGCTCAGGTCATGATCTCACAATTGTTGGGATCAAGCTCCACACTGGGTTCTGCACTGAAGGCACAGAGTTGCTTAAGATTCTCTCTTTCCCACTCTCTCTGGCCCTCCCCCATTCGCTCCCTATCTCTCAAAAAACTGAATTAAAAAAATATTGTCCCAGTTCAGATGCACCACAAATAGTGTGCCCAAGCTATCCATACTTCCACCTGGCCAACTACAAATTTGAGAGTTTCCATGAACCAACCCCCCCCCCGAGTTTGATAATTTGCAACAATTCACAGGACTTATTTAAGTGCTATACTTACAAGTATATTTCATTATAAAGGATACAAACCACCAGATGAAGAGGTACAGAAAGTGAGGTCCAGAAAGGTTCCAAGTGCTGGAGCCTCCATTCCCCCTGAAATCAGGATGTGTACTCCCCCAGCACCTGGATCTGTTCACATCTTCCGAAGCTCCCTGAACCTCACTAAGTAGAGCTTTTTATGGAAGTTCCTTTAGGTAGGCACACTTGATTGAATCATTGGCCACTGGTGATTGAACTCAGTCTCCAGCTCCTCTCCCTGGAGGTCTAGGGGTAGAGCTAGAAGTTGCAACCTTCCAATTATGGTTTGGTGTTTTGGGGGAACCCCCATCACACAACTATCTAGCCCCCTAACTCCCACCCCCTCGCTCCCCAACCTCCCACCTCCCTTCAGGTGTCATCTCGTTAGCATCACAGACATTCTTATCACTCAGGAGATTCCAAGGGTTTTAGGAACTGTATGCTAGCAGAGGCATAGGAGAAAGAGCAAACAAATATTTGCTTTATTTTTATTGTTTTACAAGGACTAAAGATTTTATGACAAGTAGAGAAGACTCCAGAGCATAGAGTATTGGCAGCAGTACAAGGACAGAGAGTATAGGAAGAACACTGCACTATGGGTTCCTGGACTGCTCAAAGACCTCAAAGACTGTGGAATCCTGCAAGCTAGTACTAGAAAAGCAAATGAAATGACTGATAGATGAATGCAAAGGGACATCCTACCAAAGGTTGCCTAGAAGAGTAAAGTTTGAGGTTCTAATCCTTTCTTAAACAAGAGTTGGCCATGTGTTCTACAACAGAGCAGAACCGAGCAGAGCAGAACTGAGCATCCCATGCAAGCAAAACACCCCAGCTCCTTCAGAGAATAAAATATTCAAACCCAGTTTGTATTTCCTAGAAGCAGCTTATTTTGGCTATTATCACTTTGAAGAATAAATAGGGAATATCATATAAGCATTTATTTAAAAGCTCTACCAGAGGTCAGCGTATGTAATGAAAGTCAGACATGTGAGGAGTGTGTATGTATGTACGTATGTGGGAATGACAGAAGAGACAGAATGGGTTATCTGGAACTAGAGAACTCCAGAGAGCTTTGTCATTTTCTAATTGATGTCATTCCCCTGGGAGCTAGTACACTCTGTAACTACTTAGGTGAGTGATAATGGGCAATTATCTTGAACTGAGCAACAAATTAGGTGCCTTCATTGTAAATGCCATACAACAGTGAAAGTACTTCAGTAGAAGCAAGAAAAAAATTGCTGAGGGGGGGGTATATCTTTAAGATTCTAGTAAATGAAAATATCTAAAGGATAAATATATGGTTTTTATTTATTTTTTAATGCTTATTTTTGAGAGAGAGACAGAGACAGAGACAGAGTGCAAGCACGAGAGGGGCAGAGAGAGAGGGAGATACACAATCTGAAGCAGGCTCCAGGCTCTGAGCTGTCAGCATGGAGCAAGATGTGGGGCTCAAACAAAGGAACCGTGAGATCATGACCTGAGCTGAAATCAGACGCTTAACCGACTGAGTCACCCAGGCACTCCATTTTTAAAACATAATACAAAGGAACTTAATAATACAGGGACTATATATTATCTATTACTAAGTGGAAAGGAAAGTGTTTCTGGGTTTTAATTAACCATTTTCATTTGAGGACCAAGTGTTTGGGTGCTTTTGTGTTTTAGCCCTTACTTGGACCATGAGAGGCTTCACTAGCATGTGCAAGGTGTTGTCTGACTTGAGGCATTCCAAGAAGGGTCTCTTCCCCAAAGTATCTGTCCTAAACATCACTTAAAATTCACTTATCACCTTCTACTATCATCTCCAGATTATTTTCTTTAAATAGAAATACCTCTGGGATAAGCGGGATACAACCACTTTTGAGGACTCTCACACTGACCACTGGCAAAGAAGTGATTGTATGGAGAAAAATGAGCCCTTCTTCAAATGTCAGGTCATGGCTTAAAAACCTAATCTGCTATAACAAGTACAAGTTCTACTTTCTCTGTTCCATTTCCTGCCACCTCCAGGCTGAATATGCCAAATGTTCTTCATCACTGCGCTCTTCAGGCTTAGTTCAAGTCTGCCTCTCCCCTCATCTCGTGACCCTGGCCTTGAACTTGGTGAACATTCCCGTTCCGTCAGCATCAGCTCCCATTTTAGATTTCTGACACAATTACATCAGTGGCTCAGTTTTCCTTTCTTTCTCACACTCATGGGAAGGAGGCAACATGGCCACATGTCACCACATGAAGATTTTTAAATTTACACAAAGTAAATGAGGCTGGTGCAAAATATAAGAGGGGATCCAAAATGTCCATCCATGTGCTACAGAGACTGGCTGTATGGTCTTTAGATTCTTTTCTCCTTCTAGAAAAGGGGGCTTCACCTTAACACAAATAATATCAGTAATATCAAATGGGCTGCTTGTATGTGAAGTTGAGTTGCTAAGGATGAGCCGCTACATCATCCAAGGCCAAGGGTGTCACCTCCATCACAATGTATATAACTGGTACCCATGTGCTTGTACAGCACACAGCCTGTCCAGCCACAGCAGCAAACAAGGCAATAAGAAAGTTATTTTAGAGATAAATTCTGTTAAGTTTTAAATTGAAAAAAGCACTTAAAACTCATCTTCCTATTTCATCCAAAACTAAAAGGGCCTCAGGTCAATTTTAAGAGCTCCCCTCTTTATAAACAACAAGCTATTTAACTTTCTCCTTCTTTCTATTTGCTGCTCCAGGAAAAAGTGAAGTTGTTAGCATAAAGTTACTCAATAAGTGAGAATAATATAAGAGTATGCAAAGAATTAAGTCAAAAGCACACGTAAGGTAAGATGACTTTCTTGGGTACTACTGTTGTGACTGGGCTCTCGTAAAAGCCCACCCATTACTAGATATGTAGGCATGTGCAAGTTATTTAAATCCTCTGCTTCTGTCTCCTCAGATGTAAAGGAGGATAATGAAAGCTTAGAACATAATAGTAGCATTGAGAACAGACCCTTGTGTGCCATCCATATATGATCAGTGTTAGCTACTATCATCACTTTCCAAACATTAAGATGGTCTAGGTAAAAGCCAAGAGCTAAACATCTATTTATAGAAGAGAGTGTGGTCAATACTGTATTGTCCCAGCTTATAAGTAATTTTATTGACTGAAATGGATTTAAATCTCACGTCAACACAAGTAACTATTTCTTTGAGCATGTACCACTGAAAAAGCTCATCATTTCAAAGGGAAGACCAATAATTTATATGTGGTAGATGCACCAAGAGACATAAATATGCGATCATGTGGCACAAAAAAGGGACTAACCCTAAGATCAAGACTTGTGATATTTATGCTACATAAATCTATGTGTGTGTGTGTGTGTGTGTGTGTGTGTGTGTGTGTGTGTACGTACACAGCTTAGCCCTATAAAACAGCAAAATTAAATAAACAAATAGAAACTGGCACTTTCCATTATTTTAGATCCCAAGATCAGCTGGGGTGAGGGCCTTACCTCTCACTATGCTTAGTTACTTTTTTCACATTTATGTGGTTTTTTTAAACTTTTCTTTCCATGAGTAGTCCCAGTGTTAAAAAAATAATAGCTTCATCTTTACTATGATTTTTGAGAATTTTAGTAATTAATTATTGAGTTCATAAAAAGCATCTGAATCTACCCTGAATGACCCTGTTCTAACAAAAAAATCCCTTGAATGGAGAATTTCAGAAACTATAGCTTGGAATTATGGAAAACGTTTTCTCTGAACATATGGCTTTTTAATTGTGCCATGCACCTCTTGCAGCTAAGTAAATATTCAATTCAGTCAGCATATTCTTAGAATTCATACTTTCGAACCATTGTACCGGTATTAAGACAAGATCCTTTGGGCAAGATCCACTGAAGGAACACAGGGAGCCATGGAGGATACTGAGGGCGGAAAGTGATCAGTTAACAAGGCAGAGTGGGCTCGGACTTCAAGAGAAGTACAAAAAGTTACATATATGGAAGGAGATATGAGTGATTCCTACTTACAGGGTCAGACAGAGCCTCAGAGAAATGGGACTTTGAAGGGTGGAAAGGATTTTAACAGGCGGAGGAGGGAAGGGAAAGACATTGCTGGCATTAATGGCAAAAGGATCCATGCGTACAAAAGTCTGTAGAGCAGGTCAAGGGCAAGCTGAGGAACCCCAGTGGCTGGGCTCACTCACAGTGCATGGAAGCGCAGCTGGAATCATAAAGTAACTGTAGCCCCTATATGGAGTCCCCTAGAGCTTTACCCTACTCTGCAGGTCACAGAAAGTGGTCCGGATGTTGAGAGTAACAGAGTGATATCAGGAGCCATATACACTTGTGGTTCTGAGTTTGGAAGCAAAGAGACCTCACCTCGGCGTGAACCCCAACTCCTCCGCTGAGTATTTGACTCAATTTCTTTAGCTGTATAGTAGGAATAATAATAGCACCTAATTGTAGGGTTTTTATGAGACCTGTATCTGTAATGGGACACATGAAAGACATTATTAGCCCAGTGGCTCCTACAGAGTAAATATTCAGTAGATGACGAGGATGCCACTGACCACCATGATGGTCAAAGAGGATGAGAGGACAAAGAGAGAGAAGCTTGTTGACAGTGAGGATAATGTTTGAATTCGTTTTCTTTTTATGTCTCAATTCCTACTACATAAAGCCTGGCATGACATGGGCACTCTCTATTTGTTGAATGACACTGAAGAACAAATTTATCCCAGGGAACCATAAATACAGTCATTATCTCTTGTTCTAGACCCCCAGTAGATGCCTGAAATCAAAGACGGTCCTAGACCTGATATAGACCATATTTTTTCCTTGCATATATACCTGTGATAAATCAGGCACAGTAAGAGTTTAGCAACAATAACTAATAATAAAATAGAATATTTATAACAGCATACTGTCATAAAAGGTACCCAAACGTGGTCTCTCTCTCTTTCTCAAAATTGCTTATTGTCCTGTACGCACCTTCTTGTGAAGTGATTAAAATGCCTATATGAAAAAAAAATAAAGTGAGTTGAATGACACAGGCATTGTAACACAGCATCAGGCCACTACTGACCTTCTTCCAATACATCAGAAAAAAGATCACCTGCTTCCCAATTGTGGTTGATGACCGGTAACTACAGCCATGAAAGGCAAACCACGGATAAAGACGTCTACTGTATATTTGTTTGATATATTCACCAGCCTTGGGGGAACGAGGAATAAACAAATGCAGGTAGTAAGAAGCAGCCTGATGAAGAAAAATATAGACTAGATAATTTGAAGTACTTATTAGAAAACTCTATGATGAGAATAATTACACCAACAAAATTTATTATCTTTATATCACAAATGGGAGAAAAATGTTAAGGTCAGTGAAAACCATCAAGCTGAAATGGAAACCCTGGCACCACTGAGAGGTAATTGGGTGTTCTTGCTGGCTTCCCTCTCATTAGATTTGATGTAATTGTTTTAAAAACGTCAAGACATAATGACAAGTATGTATTTCAATATAACCCTGATGCAATAATCAAAAGGGCGTTTAAAATTCACTGTACAATTACAGTCCCATTAAATCTAAGCTAACTGCCCATTTGAGTCACTAAATCTAATCTGTTAACGTTGCAACACACATGTAGTGTGTCTCGGTGTCTCTGTCACAACTGAATCATAACCAGACTTTGTTTGGCTCTGGGAAAAGTTCTGCAGTAACAGTTTAACAAGGGCCCAGTGATGCGCACACATAGTAACAATGTGCCCACAGCATCACTGACAGCCCCGTACCCACATTATAACATAGAGAATAGGAGAAAGGGCAGGACTGCTTGAGGCATGTGAGCAAGAGGCAGCTCGACACATGTCACTTGCTCTCCTGCTTGTGATGGACAAGGAGGAATCTGAAAGCCTTGCATGTCTTTGCACGCAAAACCGTGACTCCAAGCTACCCTATTTTGCAGTGGGCAACTTCTGAAGGATCCGCGGCTTGCATTCCTCTGAATGCCCCAATGAAACAACTTCAGAAGAGTCCGAAGTGGGACTGGCCATTGGGGCATTCAAAACACTATGCCTGAGGGGTCTTAAGAGGAAATAGCTTTGAAAAGGCAGCCATCGAGTGCTGGTGGGGAGGGGGGCAGGCGAGAGAAAGAAAAGATCCTGCAGGGAGGCAGCTGGCCCATCCAGCTGTGGAGGGAAGGCGCATGACGGATGGCTTCCACTGGGGACAATGGGCAGCTTTGAGGGACAGGTCTTTGTTCCCAGGTTCCTGCACCCTCTCCTTTGACCTGCCCCGTTGACCCTTGTCCCTGTGCACAGGGCGGGGACGCCCGGCCTTCTCCAAGTGAAGGCCGAGCATAATTGCTCATGCAAAGGGCCCACGGCCTGGCCTGCTGCTCTCTGCCCCCATCTCCATGAGGTCCAGCCAGATGGTGACAGTGTTGGAGGTGGAATCCAGGACTATGGAGAACAAGGCCTCCAATCTGCAAACTCATTTCAGGATTAGCACAAATCAACTAAACTGAAAGAGTTGGGGGTGAGGGTAAGTAAGCCCTAGTTTCCCTCCAGAGCACAGAGTGAGCCATGACAAGCAGGTGGTTCCTTAAGGCATAATTAATTTGTGTTCCCAGGGCTATTTTCCAATTCAAAGTAGGAAGTGGACACCTTTAAGAATCTGGTGAAATTCAGCACATTCCCCCCACCGTTGCAGATTTCTGGTCAGTTCTGGGGGTGTGCAGGGCAGGTCTGAGCCTGCAGGATCTCCGTACGCCTCACTCTCTCCGACCTCAGGATCCCCGTCCATAAAACATGTTAATACCTTCCTACTCTTCCTCATCATGAGCGCCTTGCTGAAATGAGCTGACTTAAAAACACATGGAGAAAGAAAAATATCGCATATTACTTATATGTGGAATCTTGACAAAATTGGGTCATAGAAGCAGAGAGTAGAATGGGGTTGGGGAGGGGGATGGGGGAGATGGAGAGATGCCAGTCAAAAATACAAAATGGGGGGAGCGTGGGTGGCTCAGTCGAGCTTCCCACTTCCACTCAGATCATGATCTCACAGTTTATGAGTTCAAGCCCTGAATGGCGCTCTGTGCTGAAAGCTCAGAGTCTGGAGCCTGCTTCTGATTCTGTGTCTCCTCTCTACCCCACATCCACTCTCTCCTGTCTCTCTTTCTTTCTCTCTGTCTCTCTCAAAAATAATTAAACATTAAAATAATTTTTTTAAAGTACAAAGCTGGGGGCGCCTGGGCAGCTCAGTTAGTTGAGTGTCCTACTTCAGCTCAGGTCATGATCTCGCGGTTCGTGGGTTCAAGCCCCACATTGGACACACTGACAGTGAGGAGCCTGCTTGGGATTCTCTCCCTCTCTCCCTCTCTCCCTGCCCCTCCTCTACTTGTGTGCACACAAGCGCACACTATTTCTCTCTTTCAAAATAAATAAATAAGCTTAAAAAAAAAAGTACAAAGCTGCAGTTAGGTAGAATGAACAAGTTCTAGAGATGTAGGGTATAGCATGATGACCGTAGTTGACAATCCCATGTCATATGCAGGAAGTTTGCTAAGAGTACATTTCAGATGTTTGCACTATAAAAAAAATGAAAAGGTAACTACATAAGGATATGCTAGTGAACTTGACTGTAATTATCATTTTGCTATGTGTGTAGATGTCAATATATTGTATGTATTAAAAATACACAATTTTAAATTTTAAAAAATTAATTTAAAAAGTCCTAAATGAGTGTAAGTGGAAAAAATATGGTACGAAACACAGGGAGGACTCATCAAATGAGTCAAAATGTACAATATGTCACAAAACTATTGCAATGAGTTACAAACACCAAAGTGTGCTGATAATAAGAATAGCAGCGGGGCGCCTGGGGGGTTCAGTTGGTTGAGGGCCCGACTTTGTGGTCTGAGGGTTCAAACCCTGCGTCAGGTTCCGTGCTGACAGCTCAGAGCCTGGAGCTGCTTCGGATTCTGTGTCTCCCTCTCTCTACCCCTCCCCCACTCATGCTCTGTCTCTCTCTGTTTCAAAAATAAACATTAAAAAAATAGCAGCTACAATTGCTATGCATCTATTTTGTGGTGTACAACATGAGGAGCACAGAAACCAGGCCTCACTAAGCCACAGAACATGCTAGAGAGCAGTGTTATTAACCTCACTTTACACATGAGGAGATGCAGACTCATAGGTGTTAAGTGACCTGTCCCAGGTCATGCAGCTCATAAACAGGTGAGCTAGGGTTTGAACTTGGTTCCTCAGCCTGGAAGCCTACACTCCTCCCATTAGGCCACTTGTCTGTGTCAGGCTCCATGACCCCGAGTCTGTGCTGGAGCTCAAGTTCAAGGTGTCCACGGAACACAAAGGCCTTTCTACCCAAAGCACCTGAACAGTGTCCTGTAACCATCCACAAGCTTCTGTATGGACTCACTGAACCCCTCCCTGCTCCCAGCTCCATGCCTTTATCCCAGGAACTTTGGATCACTCCTTCCAGATGTCCCTTCTGTGCTCAAAACGAACATGCTTAAAAGCACACACATCCTCTTTCCTTACCCTCCCCACGCAACCAGAATTTCCCACGATTCACCCTCGCCCAGTCCCTCAGATCGAAACTCCACACCATGCCTTACTCTTCTCTTGCCTTTCTCTTCCACCTGGGCTCCTGCTGCACACCCCCCAACCAATCCGGGCCTTTATTACATTCCAGCTATATAGTAACCGTAATTCCCTGTCCTGTTTATCCTACAAATAGTCTAACATCACTTCCTGAAGTGCGGCTGGGACCCTGTCATTAGCTTGCTCAGAAAACAGTCCCTCTTTTAGCTGCACAATGAACCCTCAACTCTTTAACAAGCATTCAAGACTCTCCTTGATTTGACACCAACCTACATTCTGAGATGACACTCCCAATTTTCCCAACCACAGATGAACCTACTACCAGAACCAGCTAATCAGAATTCAACTGAGCAGGATTTGCTAGGGCAAACAGTGTATACCAGACCGATGCTCCATAGCTGAGTTTGGAGAAGGGGGTGGGCGTGGGGGTCTGGCAGCTGAACTGCAGACATGTGGGGTGGCTAATGGCCTGAGGCAGATAGGAGGGTCTCGCCAAAACACAGGTCCCGTGTTCCATATCTGCTAAATACAGGGTAGCGTCCCGGGTCTTGGACAATGTACACACCAGACTACTGGCTACAAACCAGACAGAAAGGAACAAGACAGGAATTCCCTTTCAAGTGGGAGCTAAAGTGCAAAGGAGTTCAGGGCACCTGGGGGGCTCAGTCGGTTAAGCATCCAATTCTTGATATTGGTTCAGGTCATGATCTCAAGGTTCGTGAGATCAAGCTCCACGTCAGGCTCTGTGCTGCCAGTGCAGATCCTGCTTGGGATTCTCTCTCTCGCTGCCCCTGCCCTGCTCTCATTCTCTCTTTAAATAAATAAACACTAAAAATTTTTTTTTAAGTACAAAGAACTAGGTAAATTATCCCAGAGTATGGGAACTAGAATGAGCCCACAGAGAGAAAGCAGCCTCAGGCTGGCAGGTGCGGAGTTATCAGAGAGCTGGCCCAGGCACCTTAAATGTTACTTAGCACTAGGGTTCATAGATTTGTGTCATTTTCGTTTTTACTGACTTAGGGTTAAGTAGTGGATTACAGGCATACTCATCCCCCTTGCCCATCAGAGGCATGGGGGGAGAGGGGGGTGAGTGGGGAAGCCTGAGCTCAAATGGCAGTGGTGGAGGGTGGAGTCTTTCTGTGATATGCTGGAATACAGTTTACCCTTGCTTTTTGCTTCTACTGTGATGAAAAACTTGAAACATTTACTGTGTCCCTGAAGAAAAATTAGAACTGACAAACAAGTTTTACAATTTGGGTGGCTGATTCTGCATACTATTATGTTTCATGGTTTCTGAGGATTCTGGCCATTCTATATTTCTCTATTCCGTTCTCATGCTGGGGTTACATTCTGATGTGGGGACGATAGAGAAGGCATATTCTAAACTGTGGGAAGATGGGGGCTCTTTAGACCTCTCCCTTCCCCCTCCACACTAAGGAACTGATAAAATAGTTATTCAAGTCTCATTTTGGAATTTGGTTTCAGTCACTCTCAACGAATTCCTTTGTCCTTGTCAAAAACCACAGAGCTTCAGAGCTTTGCAGACATTGTTAAATACCAGCTCCCGGGCTGAGGGTATCAGACTTGACTGTTTTGTCTGATACGCTCGCGTCCAGTTTCAGGGAAACAAGGGTAAACTGATGGAGGCAAAACCACCTCCAACAGAAAGAAATGATGACTTAAAAAGCCTTAATTCTGTCTGGATGTGACACAGGCCCTCCAACATTGCCACAAAGAGGGAGACAGCTTGCAAGTGCCTTTTTCCAGCACCGATGTAAATTAGAACATTCCCTAAGACAGGTCAGCCTGGAGTAATTTTCCACTTGACTTGTCAAATAACCAGATGACAAGCTCCCACATCTCAGTGCAGTGCAGAGGAAAACCCCTCGTAATTTCTCTTGGGTTTTCACATTTGTTCGTTTATGGTGTGGAAAATCGTCCATGTGCGGCTCATCGTATAAGCCGGCTTGTGGGAATCCATCCAAAGCTTGACCTGGCACATAGTGGGTGCTTAGTAAATAGCTGTTGATCACTGCTGTGAAAACCGAATGGCCCTTCTGGTCACTGTACAATCAAATACCCAGCAGATGATTTCAACATTTCAACCACCCTGACAGCTCCAGGAAATCCTCTACACAGAGATTCCCCTGCCAGATTGCAGAGAAAATAAGGGTTTGGGTCCATTTTAAAGCACTTTGGGGGAAAAAAAGCAAATGAAGCCTCAATATATATGTTTTGTTTATCTATCAGGTTTTGTGGCCTCCTATTTAAATAGCCTCCCCATATTTGGAGAAGGTGCTTTATTTTGTTTTTATTTGTGCTTTGTTTCCAACCTCCTCAGGGTGGAAACTAGACACTCATACCTTTCCCAGGCTCAGACCTCAAAAATCGGGTGCACTTACTAGTGACGTTCATGTGGAGTGAGGCTAAGAAGGTAGAGCCTAACATCAGGCTCTGTGTGCCCAGTGGTGAAGGCAGTGGGGTCTTGGACCTACTGACCTCCTGTGAGAGGGGGGATTGGACATTACTCCTACCTGAGTGGTCTCCAAGCTGACTGCTGGCCCTTCCACAGACTCTGTGAACTTCTTTTTTTTTTATTTATTTATTTTTTTTATTTATTTCTAAGAGAGAGAGAGAGACAGCGTGAGCAGGGGAGGGTCAGAGAGAGAGGGAGTCACACACTCTGAAACAGGCTCCAGGCTCCAAGCTGGCAGCCAGCACAGAGCCCGACGCGGGGCTCGAACCCACGAACTGCGAGATCATGACCCAAGCGAAAGTCGGACACTTAACCGACTAAGCCACCCAGGCGCCCCTGAGACTCTGTGAACTTCTAAACTAACGTATTTCATTCATACCCCTTCTGCTTAAACTAGCTAAAGAAGGTTAGGATGCTACCAGCTAAGCACACTGACTGCTAGTGTACATTGTGCTAAATGCCATAGTACATGTGAGTCTACAAAGACGAATAAGACATGAAGGCAGCTCCCAAGATTCCACAGTCTGAAGACAGGTACAGACTTGAGTCCATCTGTGTAACGCAGTATGTGTCATACAGTGCAATCGGAGCTGTGAGGAGGCTCACCAGGAGACCCAGGGTATGGCAGGCGGAGGGAAGAGACAGCCTGCATGGGGGTGGGGGGGTGAGGCAGCCCCCTGTGTAGTGCAGCAGTCGATCCTGACCGCGCCAGCCACAGACCCTCCAACCATGTCTTTACACAGGGCTCCATCCGCCCCAGGACGTCTGGGACAACAGACCGGACGGTGCAATCTCACCACCTAATAGGGCTCAAACGTGAGTCCAAGCCCAGCCCAGGCATGCAAAGGTGCAGCCCCGCTTGCTGGACTCCTGTGTTGCTTCCTGTGTCTGTCCTGCTGTCCCCTGTATCTGGATGCTGGACTTGCCTCCTATTACAGACAAGCTGTGGCCATGGGGACAGACACTACAGCCACAGGGAACTCTGGTAACTCAGGCAGGTGGGCTGTAGGTCGAATATTTAGCAGGAAGGGGCCCAAACAAGTTCGGGGAGATGGGAGGAGCACCCTTTCAACACCTTCCTCTCAAGGAATCCATATTTCCATTGTGTTTAACTCTGCTTCCTTCAACATCTTTTCTACAATACTCTTAACAACCTATAGTCATGTGGCTTCTGTGGCAGCACAGCAAGGAGCCAGGACAAAGCCCAAACCTGAGCAGGAAACGCAGGTGTGAAGGGGCTGGGCGGAGGGGCAGAAGCCCACCCTTGCATGGGGAGGAAACTCAAAGGGGGGAGCCAGTGTGGTCCGAACCCTGTATCTGGCTCTCTGCGGTCAACACTGAGTCGTCTTCGGATCCTCTGTCCTCTTCCCTCTCTGCCCCTCCCCTGCTTGCTTGCATACTCTCTTTCAAAACTAAACATTTTTAAAAATCGCCTTATTGGGGCGCCTGGGTGGCTTAGTCGGTTGGGCGTCCGACTTTCGCTTAGGTCATGATCTCGCAGTTCGTGGGTTCGAGCCCCGCGTCGGGCTCTGTGCTGACTACCAGCTCAGAGAGCCTGGAGCCTGTTTCAGTCTGTGACTCCCTCTCTCTCTGACCCTCCCCTGCTCACGCTGTCTCTCTCTCTCTCTCCTAAAAATAAATAAAACATTAAAAAAAATCGCCTTATTATTACCTTTTCACATATAAAGCAATAATATTGATATTAATGTCCCTTTTAAGTTTTAAATATATGTTTAAATGAATATAACACAGAGTAATAAAATGTCTGAAAATGATGAGGACACAGGTATGGCAGAACCCGTGAAGGCCCCTGCGCAGACTGGGTGAGCGCGCGCCCACGCGGTGGCTCTCCTTCGTGGCCTCCCTGTCTTCTGTGCAGTCTCCGCTCCTGGGTGGGGGCGGGTGCGAGGGGTCGCCTGATGGGCAGCCGGCCAAAGCTGAGGCCCTCGAAGTCATTGGTGTCCGATTCTTTTCTCTCTTTGTAATTGTTTTCATTAATGTTTGTCTTTCACCCCATTTCCCCTTTAGGGCGCGAGTTCCTTGAAGGCAAACGTAACTTCACCGCTGTCTTCCCGACCCGCCCGCAGCTGCCAGTTGCGGTACTGGGCGCCCAGTGGGCCTTGGATAAACGCTGCTGCCGGACGTTCGCCAGCATCCCCACTCCCAGCAGACGCTGAAAAATAGGTCATCTGTTTGGCAGAGGCAACAGGATTCATCAGGACAAGATCTGTGAATGGCGTAAATTAACAGCAACAACGCCAACAGAAAACATCAAACGCAGCCTTTTGGAAAAATGACATCTTTGTCGCAAAGATGCCGGCATGGCTGAAAATGGCGAAAACCCGGGGATTTCCCGTGGATTAGTCATGTGGCTTAAATAATTAGAACCGAAGGCCCAGTGGGAGATTGGCCGCAGTGAAACACGGGCGGGTCCCAGGGTAAGTTTAGTCTTGTGTGAAAAGGAGAAGCTCGTCAGACTGACAGCTAGGAATTAAAAGAGGAGGAAATCCAGAAAGAACCTGCAGCCCCCAGAGAAGAGAAAATGCATATGATACGTGGGCTGGGCCTAGAGAAAGGTGTGCAGGAAACTGGGGCAATGTGGTGAATAGATTTGCAACTTTATGGAAAGAATCCAGCCTACATTGAAGGCATTCAGGGTATTTGTTTTAATAACATTCTAAATGAAAGCCTTTTCTCAGGTAATAGAATTTCTTTCCATTTTTATGAAGTCAAAAATGAAAAATAAGCTAAAGCAAAAGAATCTAATTTCCTATAATAAGGTTTTGTTTTTAGTTACTTATAAATGCAAAATCATGGGGACTTCAATGCCACAAGGCATATGTTGATCATGAAAATGAAATAAGAAAAATAAGAGAAAATCTTACAAACCCACTCATAAATATTGACCTTCCCTTTTCCCCACCTCCAGTTCCTACCTAAAACTTCACACGTGAGTGCCCACACATACACACTCATACACCCAGGGAGAAATAAGAACACTGGCTTTCAGAAGCTGTGTGAGATCCACTGTGAACTGACCTGTTCTCTAGACAGAACACATTTATTCAGCCATTCGTCACCTCCGGGTACAAGTCCACGAATCCAACGCTGCTGCCCAAATTGCCCAAGTGTAGAAGGGATCAGGAACACCCTGTGGTCCCAAGAGGCCCACAGGAGACTGGGTTGTTTGGGGGCTTCTGACCGGGCCGTCAGAAGGGTATACCATCCCCGTTCTCAGCAAAATCAAACTCCTCAACAAAAGGCTACGGTTGTACTGCAAGCTCTGGAATCAATGAGCAAACTTCTCAATGTCCATTCCATTTTGTCAGTTCAACCTAAGCCAGACACTCTGCAGTCCATTAGCACATCTTTCATCCAGAATATTGTCAAAATCTGCTCATGAACCATCACATAAATCTTGTCCCCAGGTAGCAAAGGTGTGACCTCCTCTTCCCATTTATACGTATTTGAAATTGTCCTCATGAGCTATGAACCATGTCCCTCTCATTTTTTTAAGTATATTGATTTATTGAGAGAGACTGCACAAGTCGGGTAATGGCAGAGAGAGGGGAGAAAGAGAGAATCCCAAGCAGTCTTCACACTGCCAGAGCAGAGCCTGATGTGGGGTTTGAGCTTATGAAATGGTGAGATCATGACCTGAGCCGAAACCAAGTCAAACTTTAACCAACGGAGCCACCCAGGCCCTCCATGTCCCTCTCATTTTTGCATGTCTTTAGGACCTCTGGTCTGCCTATTTCCAGGACATGAAACTAACTTTGCAACCTTATCATATGAAGCTTCATATCTTCCTCTATATTAAGTGCCTCAGTCTTCCCTGCACCAGATGTAGGTATCAGCCATGTGAAGTGGGCCAGATCTTTGGCCTCACATCCTTCCTCATTGCCTTGGCTGGACAACCTCCTCTTCCTTATCCTCCACTTGGCCTTCTCCCTCCTAGAGGTTCTCCAGCCTGTACAGTGCACCCAGGCTTTCAACATGGTTCATGCAGACATGAGGCAAATGTATCCTTGACCTTTAGAAGCCTAGACTAACTCTTTATAACTCTTTCCACTTTCCCCTGATTTTGTCTCTTATTCTTTTCTCTACATGGAGCCAATATTCATCCAGAACCACTGATTCAAATGATAAAAACTGTTTAGGGTGACTTATTAAAAACTCTTTGGTATTCGACTGCCCCTATGAAGGAGTCACTGGAGGGGATGAATAGAATATCAATATTCTTGTGTGAGGACACTGCTGTTTACCTAGAGGGAGTACCATGGAAAGAGTGACAGTTCATAGTTAGAGAAACCAGAATGTGAATCCCAGTTCCACCAGGAACCTTGGGCACCATCAGTGACCTTCAGTGTCAGTCATCTGACCTGAAAAACAGTGGAGATAATAGGAAGTATTTCAGTAATTTGCTACAAGTATTAAATAAGGTGCTTTGCACTAAGTCTGTATCATGTAAGCTCTCAGCAAATGTTAGAAATGATACCATCACCACCACCACCACCACCACCACCACCGTCATCATCGTCAGTAGCAGTAGTATTGATATTACTTGAAGTCAGAAGATCTGGTTTCCAAACTAGCCTTGTGGACAACTTATTTTCTGATAGTAGATCTTTGAATGTTATTCCTTCCTCTGTAATAGAGAATGGGGGTTCAGACTGTGGATTCTAATTCCTTCTCCTTCTCCATTTATTAGTTACACAATGTTGAGCAAGTTACTAAACCGCTGTGAGACTCAGCCTCTTCATTTAAAAAATGCAGGTGATAATAGCACTTACTCCAAAGGGCCATTATAATTATTAAATGAGTTGATGCATGTAAAACATTTAAAAGTGCTCGGCACATAGTAAGTGCTCAAGAAATGTTCTCAAAATCTGTAACGGGATGTACTGACATCCACCAGGCAGGTTATGGGGAGGATTTGAAATACTGTGTGAAAAGTGCCTGCACAGTCTAGTATAAGTGGTTCTTAAGCCAATATATATATATCTTAAGAGTTCCCTGGAGATACTTTAATAAAACCCATCCCAGACTGGCTATAACAGAATCTCTTCGAGTGGGGCCAGGACAATTTTAAAGCTCCTCCATATGATTTTAATGTGCAGCTAAGGCAAAAAATCACTTGTCTAGCAAGAGAAGTAAGTAAAGTCACTAAAAGGTGGTCATTATTACTAGATACATATGAATCCAAACGTACAAAAAAAAAAAAAAAGCAGGGGAATGTTGCCTGATTTGTAGAAAGATTAAGCGCTTATTAAAAACATTATGAAATGATTCTTCTTACACCCACACTCCACCCAACCAGGAGTTCATTTACTAAGCAGAAGACAGCTGCCAGAGAAGCTGATAGACATGAAAGAAAGCTTTAGTTGCCACAGACGAACTACAGAAGCACATAAATGCCTTGTACATTTTCAGGGATCAATGGCTCTTTGCTAAATTGAATTGACACCATGATGTAAGTCAATGGCAGAAAGACTGATTAGTAAATAATACTATGGCTTAAAGTGGATACACATACACATGCACGGGTACACATCTCACAGGCACGCGCTTCTCACTGTCCTGCTTCATGTCACTGCAGTTCTGCCTCCTCTGAACCCTTCTCAACAAGCTCGACAGTATCACTACTGCCACACAAATATGCAACATGAGGGAGTCATACTTTATCTTATATTCATAAGCATTTCTGCCTACTGTTATTTAATACGATCTTTTTCTGCAAAAAGAATGATGCTCTTAGAAATGGAAATTTATGTCCACACAAAACCGTATATACAAATGTTCATAGCAACATTATGCATAACAGCCAAAATGTGAAAACAATTCCAAAGTCTAGTGCTAGATGAGTGGACAAAGCAAATGTGGCCTATCCGTACAACGGAATGCTATTTGGTAATAAAAATGAAGTGCCGATACATGCTACAATGTGAGTGATTATAAAAAATGTTCTAAGGTGATGAAGTCCCACACAAAGGACCGCATATTCTGTGAGGTGTTTTATATGAAATATCCAGAGTCATCAAATTCACAGAGGCAAACAGTAGATTGGCAGTTGCCTGGGGCTGGGATGGGGGTGCGGGGGGTGTGGAGGAGAGCCAAAGAGCAGTAACGGGGAGTGACTGCTGAGTGACTGCTGTGTGCAAGATTTCTTTTGGGGACGATGAAAATGTTCTACAATTAGGTGGTGGTGATGGTTACACAATTCTAAATGCACTAAAAATCACTGAATTGTGTCCTTTACGGTATGTAAATTACATCTTAATAAAGCTGGTAAAAAACCAATGTTCTTAAAGATGACCCTGATCCACCAAAAGAAAAAAAAAAAAACAGGGAAGAAGCTTAAAATATTCATATACTTCAGCGAAGGAGGGGGAACAATATATATCTTAGGAAAAGTTCTTTAACATTTCAGCCTTTTCAATTATCCGGACATTTTGATAATGCAAGTCAGCTTCATTTACCAACAGCAGGAGCTGAATGAGGCTGGTGGATAAGGTCGCCTGAAGCTTCTTTCTACTTCCAGAGGAAGAAACATGTATTGGGGCAGGAAGGGGGTGGAGGTAGGGAGAGTCCTACCTCCATAGTATTTCTGAGGGAAGTTCTGCCTGTTGGACTAGTCTCGGAGTAAATGTTCATCTGCCCTGTGGGCAGAGGCGGGTCCCAGGAGGCCCTGCATACTGGTAGGTGCCATTAGGGTCACTGCTCTCCAGCTGACCTACCAGTTCTCATGCTATTTTCAAAATCTCTTGGGAACACTTATTATGTTACCCAACCAGGAACCATGTACTCCTTCTTCCCTACTTTACAGAATCTCAATTTTGTTTGGGTTGCAAAGTGCACAATCTCAAGGGATAACTTGTGCTTGCTCTTAAGTCAGTTATGCTAATTCATTTCTTTGTTAGTAAGCAGTCTAGTGGGGGGCAAGATTTCCAAGTCCAGCTAATAAGGGGAAGTCTCCTTGAGAGCACATTAGAAATATGTGTTCCTTGATTTTATTTTTATTTTATTACTTTTAAAATCTCTTCATGTTTATCCATATTTGAGAGAGACAGCGAACAAGCTGGGAGGGACAGAGAGAGAGGGAGACAAAATCTGAAGCAGGCCCTAGGCTCTGAGCTGTCAGCACAGAGCCTGATGTGGGGCTCAAACTCACCAGTCGTGAGATCATGACCTGGGCTGAAGTCAGATACTTAACCAACTGAGCCACCCAGGTGCTTCTCTATTCCTTGATTTAAAAAACAAACTGAGGGCTGATGGGGGTAGGGGGGAGGGGATGGGGGGTGATGGGCATGGAGGAGGGCACTTGTGGGGATGAGCACTGGGTGTTATATGGAAACCAACTTGACAATAAACGATTTAAAAAAATAAAAATAAAATAAAATATTCTATGAAATCTGAAAAAAAAAAAGTATAGGGATGTTTCAAGATAGTCCAACCTCTTTGCTCTCTTTCATGAGTGTAATTGTGTGTAGATACATTGGGACTATGATGGAGACATTTCCTAGCCACGGAGGTTGGAAGCGCAGAAGAATGGCAAGAGCCTGGGTCCATGATGAAATTACCAAGCTGTTGAATTGTCTCTGGCACTGCCTACCTTCTAACTTCATATTATATAAAATAATTAAACCCCTTATTACTTAATCTACCATTTCTTGAATGTTTATTACATGTAATCAAAAGGGTATTAACTGGTACATCTACCAACCGAAAGATTCATAGCTCATTCTAGACGATGGCTTTCTGTTAGTATCAGTCAGAATTAGGCTTGCCTATGTTTCAGATTCTGTGTCTCCCTCTCTCTCTGACCCTTCCCCGCTCACGCCATGTCTCTCTCTCTCAGAAATAAATAAAACATTAAAAAAAATTTTTTAAAAGAATTAGGCTTGGCTATATATAAGCAGAGCTTAAACAAGTAGCAGTGAACAAAGTTCAGAAGTAGGGACTTCAGAGGTAGTAGGATGGTTCCATGGTCATCAAGGACTCAGGTTTCTTCTGAGTCTGTACTATCATCTTTGGACTGCCATCCTCAAGGTCACCTCATGTCTCAGGTGGCTGTTAGAGACCCAGCCTTCTCATTCACATTCCAGCACAAGAGAAGGGGAAAGCATGGAAGATTAAAAAAAGAAGAATACTATATATAAATTTCCTACAAAGACCATCCTAGAGTACCATACAACACTACTTACACGCCAGGACTAGGTCATGTGACCATGCTGTATTGCAAAGAGGATGGTAAAGGACTATTACCTGGATACCTTGTTATGGAGCCCCATCTTTAAGAAAGGGTAAAGTGGATGCTGCAAAAAAAATTAAAAATCTCTGCTACCCAGGGCATCTGTCCTCAATCTCAGTATACTCCTCCACAAGTGCCCAAGAGCAGGTGCTATTTGAGACAGGAAAACCATTCCAAGGAAAGAAAGGGCACTGGGTGCCACAGCCATAATTTACCAAAGAATCCGTTTTTAAATTTTAATTTCAAAAAATTAGCTCATGGGAAATAACAAGTATATTGACTGTGTGCCAATAAAACTTATTCTGAAGAAAAATGTGGGATAAAATATCTTCTGCTACTTTGGGTTAATTACATAGTAACCTGGGAATAAAGAGTAAATTACTTAAAAACACGTAACTTTTACTACCCCCTATCTGTGTAAACCACCATTTTCTCAAAGCTGTGACAAGGAAAAGCATGTGGAACAAACTGGAAACTGAAATTGATAAAAGACTGCAACATCACGTTCTAATTTCAAACATTACGGATCATCAAAACAGTCCCATTTTTATCCCGGCCTAACTTTACATAAAATAAAAGGTACACATTTATGCTGATAAAATGCTGAATTGTCTAGTCAATATCATGGAATCCCAAGAAATATTTAATTTGAAAACAGAATTCTACTGCTAAAAACTATTGGAAACAATTGCAAAAATGATTTGAGAGCTACCGTCTTATTCTAAAAGTGAAAGTCAGCCCAAATGTGGTTTGTACTGCTCTTCTTGAGTTCCAAACCAAAAACATTAAAAATAAGCATCACAAATCTTATAATTGGATGAAAACCTTCACCCCGGCCATATCCTGATTTATGACTGGATATGACTTTAGAGCATATCTCGGACCATACGCTTGGATTGTAACATCCTACCCACAAATCACCAGCATTGCACAATTTCAAGCTCAATTGATAACAGGGACATTCCCTTTAATTCCCCACCCACACATCGCAGGCAAGCAGATGCATGCCTCAAAATCCACCTCCTTGCCAGCATCTCCGCCCCGTTCAGCTAGCAGGCCAGCAATGTCCAGGGCACCCTCTTCTCCCAGGATTGCAAACAAGGGCTCCTAGACACCGGCCACTCTCTCACCTTCATGTTCCAAAATCTATTTCACACCATCTCATTGCTTGATGACTACTAAGGGTTCTCATGCTGCCCAACGACGGAAGAGTGATGTTGTATCACAAGATTAAAAATTTTTCTTTGCCTGCAGACATAGACTCTTCCTTCTCAGTCCTGCTCTATGAAACTGAAGCCCGGAGATGCACCTCTGCCCTCCTCACCAGCAGTTCCTCTTGATTTGCTTTATGTATCAAGGCTTCACATAAAATGTCATTTGAACAAAAGTTACACATTTATCTATAAGAACTTTGGAAACAACAGCTTTTCTCAGAAATGGCTTGAGGGAGGGCACAGTGCTTGCTCTTCCTGAAACCCAGAAAGCAGCCAGTGCTCAACCACATTCCAGCGATGGGAAGTACACCCCTCGTTGTGTTCTACAAGGAGTGGGCCCCCTGTTTCTCATCTTTGGAATTCTGAAAGAGTAAGTCTGTATTTACGTTGTCCGTAACCCAGTGGTTGACTGCACGGACTTGACATAATATCCCAATGCGGTCTTCTATCTTTTTAACTAAAGAGTGTTTTTAAAAACTGGTTCTCAATATAAAACTTTGCATCATTCCAGCTGCATCTCTCACGACTATGTTGGACTCAGCAACATCGGCCCTGGGGACTGTCATCAGCAGCCAGGTAGGGACAGAGCACACTCTCCCTTCTGATGCATTTGATAGCACTCTGGATGAGCAGCACACTGTCCTGTACTATCTCACACAGGTGATGCCACACTTTGCTTTAAAGTCCTTCATGCTTTGGGGCACCTGGGTGGCTCAGCTGGTTGAGTGTCTGACTTCAGCTCAGGTCCTGATCTCGCTGTTTGTGGATTCAAGCCCCACATTGGGTTCTGTGCTGATGGTATGGAGCCTGCTTGGGACTCTCTGTCTTTCTCTCTCTTTGCCTTTACCCTGCTTGTGCTCTGTCTGTCTCTCAAAATAAATAAACATTAAAAAATTAATTTAGAAAAAGACCTTCTGTACCTCCTAATTTCCTTAATTATCAGCCATAGAGTCTAGTAATTGAGTACATGAACCCTGGCATCAGACTGCCTGAGATTAAATCCCCACTTTGCCACTTACATGCTGCATGACCTTGAGCAATTGCTTAACTTTGCTAAACTCAGCCTTTGTCAGCAGCAAAGTGCAGATTAAAAATATCTCCTACTTTTTCATAGGGAGCTGTGAGAAGGTAACACAGGAGAATGTCTCAGCCTGCATCTGGCAGTGCTTGGTCCACATTAGCTAACATCACAAATGAAACCAAGGTCTGTGCTTCCACTAAAACAAACACTGCTTAGAATCAGGGGCCCACAGGCTCATCGTGGTGACTAATCAGCACATGCTGAACAAATGAATGGATGCACCTGTAAGGCCCAAACTCTCTTGCTAAGTGTGGACCATTAGAAAGTGAGTGGCCTTTACTGCCAGATGTATCTGAGTCTGTGTCCCAGTTCTCTCTAGTCCAGTTACCTCAACACCTAGCGTCTTGGCTGCCTGGGATGTTACATATGAAGGGAATGCATTGCAGGCAGACCACAAGGATGAAATGGGGTCATTTTGGAGGGTCCCAGTAGACTTGAGTGGAGTCTCCTTCCCAGGTTACCTGGAGCACAGGGAGCTGAGCCCAGAACCCTCTGGGGTCCAGTGAACACAGGCTGCTTTGGGAAGGAAGCAGATGCATTCTTAGCAAAACACAGCCTGAGTTATAGTTCTTAGGAAATCGTGCTAAAACTATGTGAATAGGGGGTCTGTGAAGGAGAGTCGTCTTTCAGCTGTGAGGTTTTCTGCATTATAAACATTTTAGCCGAGAACAAGCTGCAGCCAGTGTGCAAGTTCTCTTTTTGGCTCCTCCCTAACCCCTAGATGATCAATACTCACCTTCTTCCCTCTCAGTCCCCAAGTTGGGAGACCCTGAACCTATGCATCATTGTCTGCATCACGTGGCAGCAGAAACCACAGAGAAGTAGCTCAGCAGTAAGCGTATAACCAAGGTCGAGAAATGTGCGAGACGCAAGAGAGACTTTGGAACTTGATGAGTTTCTGAAGGAGGGTAGGTGGATCCAGAAGTCTGGTGGGGGCTTCTGGGGAGGAAGAGAAGGTTAAATAGAGAGGAATTGGGGATGGGGCTGTGATAGCCACAGAGGTGCCACTAAGATCCTTTCAAGAAGAGGGGTGCCTGGGTGGTTAAGTGTCCGGCGCTCCATTTCACCTCAGGTCATGATCTCAGGGATTCCCAAGTTTGAGGCCCGCATCAGGCTCTGCGCAGACAGTGCAGAGCCTGCTTAGGATTCTCTCTCTCCCTCTCACTCTCTGCTCTTCCCCCACTCACTCTGTCTCTGTCTCTCTCAAAATAAACTTAATTTTTTTTTTCTGTCCAGATTCCAGAAGAGCGATTAGCTGATGGCTTCCAGCTGCTAGCATCTTTGGGATTTGTCTCGGCCCTTTTGCCGCTGCCACACTTTTCCTGGGCCTCTTCCGGCCAGTGACAGCAAGGGAATCTGGCCATTTCTGCCCAGAGCAAGACCCGTCTGGTGAGTCTTTGCTCCAAAGCTCCCTGTTGCACCAGCCAAGATTGATCAGAATGGCGTCACAGTCCGAGGTCTCCTGGCATATCACGTTCTTTTCCCTTTCATCTTTCACAGATACTACCTCCCCACTCCCTTCCTGAGACTGCTGGTACTCCTCACTCAGTCTCAGCATCTGCTGTGTGGAGCACCCAAGTGACCGGGGAAGGAAAAAGGATCGTTAGGATAAAGACAGAGGATACCTCTGGAAGGCCCCTCAGAGGCCTGAGGTGCATCTACACTGGTTAGGACCTGCTTCTCTGTTCCGGGCAAGGTAGGTGGCCAGCTTTGGGGATTAGGGCCCAGGGCTTGACAGCAAATACCATGGTTTGTTTTGAATGTACTGTCTGAACTCTTGTGTAGAGAAGCCCTGAAATCTTCCAGTCAGGGAACAGCAGGGGACAGCTATCTACCACCAGGTCCCTAGCAGGCATAGGGACAGCATGACTGAGAATGATCGGTTGTCAAGAAGACCCCCTTATTGGAGAGATGATACAATGCCAGCTTTAGCAGCTCTGGCCACGCCTCCCCTCGGCAATAGCTTGAGCCATAATGGAGAGAAAAGGAGCGAATTCAGAATGTCCATTATGGAAAACAAGGTTCAGTGTCTGACAGACAGTTGAAGCTCAAAAATTGTAGAGTTTTCACTTTATCCATAAATTGGCCTGATCCTGCGTTTCCAATCTCATCTCATAGCCTGTATTTGAGTTAGGTTCTCTTGAATATACCGAGTTCCCATATAACAGTGACCTAATATAACAGTTTATTTTATCACTTCATAAAAGTGTCTGGAATTGGTATGGGAGCTCCATGGTCAGCAGGGGTCCAGGCACTGTATACCTTTTTTAAAAATGTTAATTTCTTTTTGAGAGGGAGACAGAGACAGAGAGAGCCTACATGCAAGTAGGGGAGGGGTAGAGACATAGGGGGCAGAGGACCCCAGGCAGGCTGCATGCTGATGGCAGAGAGCTCGATGTGGGGCTTGAGCTGAAGCTGGATGCTTAACCCACCGAGCCACCCCCACACCGTCTATGCCTTTTTCCTCTCTAACCTTTATCTTCTAGTTTCCAATTTGAACCTCATGCTCATAAGGTGGTACCTTCACCTCCAGGGATCACATCAATGTTCTAGGCATCGGAAAAGAGGAAAACAAGGACAAAAAAGTACATGATTATGACTGTCAAGCCCTTTCAAAGACCCGTCCTGGGA
Organism: Proteles cristata cristata; assembly: GCA_017311185.1. Lineage (NCBI taxonomy): Eukaryota > Metazoa > Chordata > Mammalia > Carnivora > Hyaenidae > Proteles > Proteles cristata. The sequence goes on along the minus strand of JAESUZ010000367.1, from coordinate 211,425 downwards.
GGCCCAGTCCTACAAGTCCTATCCTTCTACCTCATTGGTAGAAATTTTTAAGGGGCGTTTGGGTGGCTCAGTCGGTTAAGCGTCCGACTTTCGCTCAGGTCACGATCTCGCGGTTCGTGGGTTCGAGCCCTGCGTCGGGCTCTGTGCTGACAGCTAGCTCAGAGCCTGGAGCCTGTTTCAGAGTCTGTGTCTACCTCTCTCTCTGACCCTCCCCTGCTCACGCTGTCTCTCTCTCTCTTTCCTAGAAATAAATAAAACATTTAAAAAAATATTAAACAATTTTATTTATTTCTAGGAGAGAGAGACAGAGAGAGCGCGAGCAGGGGAGGGTCAGAGAGAGAGGGAGACACAGAACATGAAACAGGCTGCAAGCTCTGAGTTAGCTGTCAGCACAGAGCCCAGCGCGGGGCTCGAATCCAGGAACTGTGAGATCATGACCTGAGCCGCAGTCAGACGCTTAACCGACTGAGCCACCCAGGCACCCCTGGCGATTTTTGCTGCAAAAGATGCTGAGAAATGTAGTTTTCAAAATGGACCTATTACCTAATGTAATAATGTGGGAAGTTTCCTATGAAGGGAAATAAAGAGGGTAACTAGTACCCTGTACATCTTTTTAAGCTGGTTTTCTCACAGCTCCTCATCCAAAAGGCCGTCCAGACTCAGGACTGCATGGACCGTGTGTCTTCTGTGCCATCTTATCTAAGTGTCCAAATTGAAGACCCCATTCAAAGTCCCAGACATGCCTCCTTTTTCCAGGAAGCCTTTCCTAACTGACCCCAGTCCAGCGACATTGTCTTCTCCTATTGAAAACTTACTCAAGTTGGTTACCATTTTCATTTACTGGTCCTACACTACCAATGAGGATATGATGTTTCACCTTAAGGGTAGCAATAGCAGATTATCATTATCTCTCAAGTCAACAGGCAGTGCTAGGCACAATTATAGGTACTACATGAACCATGTGCCAGATTATTTCATTTACAAAGCATTACTAACTCATTTATAAATAAAGCCTGGGTTATTTTCCCTTACAGGCATTCAAATGACATTTTCTTTATCTTCCCGGAGTTGCACAAAGTCTTCCTGTTACTTATTCCCATTTATTTGGCATTTCCTCTCACCAAGGGATTTGTGTAACACATAGCCTGGAGCTTACATCCAAGCAGATGTCCTAATCAGACATAGATTTCTAACCTACCTTCGGGCAGAAGATGAGGAGGCTCTCATATTGTGCGGAACACTTCCAGCTGCCTACCCCCATACCTCATTTTTTCTCCACTAACAGAACTTTGATTGAAGGTAGAGGTGGTATAGAAAGCAGTGACGTCCCAAGTCAAATAAAACAAAACAAAACAAACAAACAGGAAACAACTACCCTCTTTCCCCCTTGCAGCCATAGGCAGCCATGTGACAGAGTGTATGCAATCATATGGCTACGTGGCCATGGGACACAGTCCTAGCCATTTAGATACAAATAGCAATTGGTACAGCCTGAGACAGCACTTCTAACGTAGCTGACACTCACAGTTTTGCCTTCCATCCTTCCCCTCCCTACTGATAAGAACAGACAAACATAGGCATTAGAGCAACCATCTTGAAACCGTGCAGTAAGCGTGAAGAAAAAAACCACATGGCTAAACAGTAAGAAGCAGTTGGCTCCTGCTGGCACAGAGGAGCTGCAAGGCTGCACTGGCTACCTTTTTTTTTTTTTAAATATAGTTTATTGTCAAGTTGGTTTCCATATAACACCCAGTGCTCATCCCAACTACTGTCTTCCTCCATGCCCATCACCCCTTTTCCCCCTCCCCCACTTCCCCTCAACCCTCAGTTTGTTCTCAGTATTTAAGAGTCTCTTATAGTTCACTGGCTACCTTTTGACTTCACTTTATGTGGCAGAAAAAAACCTCCCCACAAAGTTTAGCAACTCTTGCTCGGACCCTTGCAACCTTCAGCAGAAAGCAATTCTAACCAGTCCCTCACAGGGAGAAGCGTCCCAGCAGCTGAAAGTTCTACTTAAGCAGGAGGTTGCTTTGGGGCTTGGGCACTCTCCCAGCATAGTGTTTTATATGCAAACGTCACAAAGCTCTGCTCTTTCCATTGGAATTTGTGGCCACTGCACTGGCCCATCGTCCTCAGAGACTATAATTTCTATTCCCTTCAACCTGGCATAATGTACAATAAGTGTTCACGATTAATGGGGCCCAAAATGTCAACAACTTATGCATTTTCATAATATCTTCAAACAAATGCAGTAAAGCATGCATCGTTTAGAGCGTAACAAAGGGAAAGCAGCTGAAAATGAGATGCCACTCCAATTACTTCCTATCAGGACACAACTTTTTCACCTTGATGTGATGTACTCTTGAAGTGGTTCTCTTTCATCACATGATGACTAATCCAATTCTGGTACATTCAGAACACACCATAAATCTTTTGGCCTCACTAAATTATGGGAGTTGTTTTTTTTTTCTTAATCCGTGTTAAGTAGGTGCGGAGAAGTCAGAGCTGGCCCTTCATCTGTCAGAAAAATCCAACTCTTCCGTAATTGGCTTCCTGATGATACCTAAAGGGTGACCAATCAGCAGTCCTCATTTGCCAGGACTCAGGGGTTGGCAGGATGCAGAAATTTACTGTTGCAGCCAGGAAGGTCACAGAGATGGGCCAGTCACCCAGCCATCCCAAGCACCTTCGCAAAAAAACAGAGAAAACAAAAAGTGCTACCTCTCCCTTTAACTATAATTCACCCCCTGGCCCTGTACTCAATGCCTGTGGTAGTCATTTAATGGACATTTTTAATAAGGCTGAATGTTTGGTTGTTTTTTCACTCATGTCATAGGCACTGGTATACGCACACTTTAGGAAAAGAAAAACATTAACAGTTGGTTTTGTGGTCATCCTCTAGCCTCAGGGACGCCCAAGGATTGGACTCTGTCAACATTTCCTAGTGAACCCTTAAGCTAACTAAGGCCTATACTGGACCCAAGGTGAATGGGAAACCAGCAGAGGACAGTACACCATTCCAAGCACTTGTACCATGTTATTGAGACTTTGCTAGGAACAGAGGAACCAATATTGATGAGATATAGCTGCAGCAGAGGAGGGGCATTAGTCACACCCCCCTAGGGGTCCCTGAGTCCAGAGAACAGATTGTGAGAGGGAGATTTGCATGATAGAAGTTTCTGGAAGAGGGCTTTCATGATCTGTCCCTGTGAGAGAGTGAAGGCAAGGGAATTAAGTAGAGGAAGAAATGAATTGCAGTTTATTTACAAAAGAGGCCTCGGCTGATCTGGAAAAAGGAGGGATGGTTCTTTACAGATATCCGATATTGGAGTAAGCCCTGAAAGAGACTCAGCCTTAAATCATCAGCAGTTAACATTCCTGGGGTAGGTGGTGGGGAGGAGTGACTTCATTCAGATGTAGGGGATCTGAGCAGAGGCGCTTAGAATCCATCACAGAAAATATGTGAGTAGCTACTTATAAAGCTGAAGAGACCCCAACACCTATGACTTTCTGTAGCTGAGATGGTCCCTCCTCACCCAGCCCTGTCTCTGGCGATCAAACACATTATGTGGTGCTGTCGCCTACATTTGTGCTCATAATGACAACTGGTGCTTGTAAGTGTGAATATCAATCTGAGCCCAAGGCCCGTGCTGCTGGTTCAGCAGCAGGAATATCAAAAAATGCCATTTGTGGGGCGCGTGGGTGGCTTAGTCGGTTAGGCGTCCGACTTTCGCTTGGGTCATGATCTCACGGTTCGTGGGTTCGAGCCCCGCGTCGGGCTCTGTGCTGACTGCCAGCTCGGAGCCTGGAGCCTGTTTCAGTCTGTGACTCCCTCTCTCTGACCCTCCCCTGCTCACACTGTCTCTCTCTCTCTCTCTCTCTCCCAGAAATAAATAAAACATTACAAAAAAATTAAAAAAACAAAACAAAACAACGCCATTTGTACTCAGGCTCCAGGCCCGGGGAAGTCAGCACAGGCCTGAACAGCAAAACACACAATCATGGGGCTGGTGTAGGTCTCTGTGGGGAGGTTATAATGAGAAGGAATACATACAAAAATTTTTTAGGTATCAGAAAACATTGGCCATAAAAGAGAAGTTTCCCAAATTTGACTCCAGAACTTCTGTTTATCAAAAAGCATTTCTTAAGACAGAGAAAAGCCAAGAGCTACAGACTAGGAGGGGATACGCATAATGCATGTCTGACAACAAAATCATATCCAAAATATATAAAGAACATTTATAAGCAAGGAAAAAACAGGTATCAAATATTTTTTTGAATGGCAGAACACTTGATTGATATTTTACCCAAGAGGCTATCTAAATGATCGATAAGCATCCTGTGTTGCTCAACATTGTTAATCATCAAAAGCAGTGCACATGAGAACCAGGATGAGACACCACTATGCAGCTCCCAGAATGGTCAAAATTAGCCAGTCAATACCAAGTGCAGACAAGGGTGTGCCTTCACGTACTGAGCAGAGCACTCCTATGCTGGAGGGTACGCTGATACAACCACCTGCAAAAAACATCTGGCAGGGTCTAACAAAGCTGGACTTACCCCGATCCTTTGGTCTGACAATTCCGCTCCTGGGGATATACCCAACACATTGTACATAACAGTGTTAGTCATAATAACCAAACACTAGAACCAAACATCTTTGAGCGGTGGAATGGATAAATAAATGCTAGTATGTCCACGCAGCACACTACTATAGAGCAAAGCAACCAGCTGCTGGTGTGAGCACAAACAGAAATCTCATAGACACTGTGTTGAGCCTAAGGATCCTGACATGAAGATGTACATGTTGTATGATTGCATTTATATGAAGTTCAAAAATAGTCCCAATTGTCTTATGGTGATAGAGCTCAGAAAACTTTTTAAAAAATCTCTGGAGAAGGGGGTAAGACAGTGACTGACAGGAACACAATCGAGCCTCCTGAGGACCTGGAACTGCTTTATATCTTGATCTGGGTGGTTGTTTTATGGGTGTATACATGTAAAAATTCATCAAGTTTGGACTCTTGAAAGTATGATGTTATACCTCAAAAAAAATGCATTACTTTTAGTAATGAGGAGTTGGAGAAAGAAGAGGAGGAGGAGGAAAATGAAGAAGAGGAAGATCACCAGGTATTAGGTCATGAGGTAGAGAAAGCAGAAAATATCAAGTTCCTGAATCTAGAACAAACTTGCCATTGATGGCGGCAGGAAGGGCAGGGTGTAATTGACAAGGAAGGGTTCCTGATGAAACCGGAAAGGAGACATGGCTGCTCAAGTAGGGCCTTATGATTATGAAAGTCTGGATTTTAATCTAAGGGCAATTGGCTTATTTTAAAGCAGCAAGGAGTAAGTTCGCACATTATCTGATCTATGGGCTTTTTCTAGAATCACTTTGGCTGCTGGGAAAAAGGAGTTGTGTGACAGCAGTACATGCAGGCACAGAGACAGATCACAGGATTACAGGAATTAAGAGGGCTGGCTGGAAAGGCTGTGAGCAATGGGCTCGCCAGCAACAATCAGAAGAAGCTATTCCTCTTTCAGACACTCTGCATCCTTCACACCCTGTCCTACAAGGGAGTCCTCCAGTAGGCCCCCTTGACCTTGGACCACTGGTTGTCTAAGCAGAGGAGAGAGCTGGAGGGGAACTAGAAGAGTGTTTATTCCCTGACTCCTTTCCTCCTGGGTGCATAGCCACAGGTTGACTGAAGAGAACAGTTTCTATCAGGCAGCCATTTCTGATAGCTATGCAATCTAGGTTCTGGAAACTGCTCCCTCTCTCACCCCTTCAGAGAGGTCTACATGTTTATAAGGATTCATTTTATTGTATTTTCCTCAACTACCCCATTGGAATGTGCCATTTGTTTCCTGCGGAGTATGAATTTCCTACAATATCCAGACCATTGTTGGATACATCAGAATGACCTAGAAGTCAGGCCAAGGATAATGTGTACCCCACATGCCCCTAAGAAAGCAGAGAAGGTTTATTCAGTTCAAAGTCCTCTTATATGTCTTCTCAATATATCGTACTTATCACAACTGAAGTTAGTTGTCATTTTTATGCCCATCTTCCTTATTAGACTCTAAGCTCCATGGAGCTTAGTCCATGGAAATGGTCCATGAAGAGGTCTGTCTTTATTCTCTGCTATATTCCCAAGACTTAGAACAATACCTGGCATATAACTTAATAAGTTGAAGGGTGAAACTGAAGGAGGCAGAATAAGAGGATGGAGAGAAGAGGAAGAATATGGAATTTAAAATTGGAGGAAGAGGATTAGGACCCAGCTCCCCCAGTTACCATTAGCAGTGTCTCATAAACATCTATTTCTCAAGGTTTCCATGTCCATATGTATATGTATATAAAATTAGGGTAAGAACTCCTGCCCTAACTAATATTTGTGAGGATCAAATGAAGCAGTAAATGAAGCAGCCATCAAATATGAGATGTTCTTATTAAAATAAAAACATCAGTATGATGGGGCAGGGCCTGGTTTTTATGCGGCACACATCAGCTGTTGCAGGCCATGGAAAGATATCATGATTTTTACAGTTTTCATTTAAGCGTAACAAAGCCCTAGTGGTTGCAAACCTTGGAACCTAGTAATGTTGCATGTAGGTGTTAAGGAATTCAGAAAGTCATGTACAAACATGACAAGATAACATGTGTCTTATTTTCCGTGGTTCCCGGAGCAGTAAAGTGGAGCGAGAGGCCGACGGATACATCATTTGAGGCAGCTTCCAGAGCACAGCACACAGCACTCCTCGGCTCTATCCCATCCACTACACCACTGCTGGAGGGCCACGTAACATGCGCAGGCCTCGGAAAACCTGAGAAGCAGTGAGTTTACAAACAGAGAAGACCACTCTAATAGTCGAGTTGAATCTTTTCACTTTTTTAAAATTTTTTAATGTTTATTTTTGAGAGAGAGACACACAGAGCACTAGTGGGGGAAGGGCAGAAAGAAAGGGAGACACAATCCGAAGCAGGCTCCAGGCTCTGAGCTGTCAGCAGAGAAACCGGGTACAGGACTTGAACCCATGAACCATGAGCTCATTACCTGAGCTGAAGTAGGACACCCAATCGATTGAACCACCCAGGCGCCCCGAGTTATATCTCTTATGAGGGACACTGAAACTAATAGCCAATCTTGACATTGTATATGACCATTAACATTTAGAAAGGAGCAACTTTTCTCAATTTTATATAAGCTTTTAAATATGAATTTCATGTCTATGTTAGTCAGGGTCTCCAAAGAAATAGGAACAATTTGAGGATGTGTGTGTGTATACATATAAAAGGTTGTGGATATATATTCACACAACACATACACAAATATATACCAAAAGTTATGGAAGCCAGCAACTCCAAAGTCTTTTGGGTGGGCCAGCAGTTTACAGGCCTGGGAAGAGCCAAGTTACCATTAGGGCTCTGTGGGCATGTCCCAGGTCACTGCACCTTGACTGATACTATCTGCTCTTGCTGGCATGCTCTTTCTTCTTCCACTTGTCAAAATTTTATTTATTCTTCAAGATATTCAAATGTCATTTTTTAAATGAAGTTTTCCCTAATATCACACTGATTCTTCTCATTCCCTTTTCCTAATCAGAATGATTCCTACCTTTGGGAGGAAGGTATTCATACCTCAGGCACTGTTCGTAATCCCTTCTTGAGAGGTCTAAACACTGTCTGACTTACAGTTTGCTGTGTCGATGTCTCCTTGCCCTCCCTTCTCCACAAAATCATAAGCTCTTTGAAAATAGGAACGAGGATTGCCTTTTTTTTTATTCCCAGTAGATCACACAATGTCTGATGTAGAATAAATACACTTACTTAGCATTTATTTTGTGCATTTATTTGTCATACAACAGATACATTCACTTAGGATCAACTTGGAGCCAAGCACTATACTAATTATGTGTATGGTATCGCCAATTATTACAAAAGCCTGAGAGTCAGATAGTACCCTATTCTACAGATGAAGAAACTGAGACTCAATAGGTTTAAATGATTTGCCCAAGACTATGTAGTAACTTAAGTTTCAGCCTGAATCTGTCTGACTCCACCACAGGCCTCAGGCAATCAGACGCCTTATTCATGGCAAGCACCGCGATTCTATAAAACAAAGAAGAGTAAACTCACAGGAAGGGCATTTGCTATTTATTACTTTACAGTCTTGGGGAATGAAAACAATCATTCTCCCTCCCTTACCAAAACAAGCACAAACACATGGATACAATTTTGCTCTCCAGATTACACTAAAAGCAGAAAGACTGCTTTCGCTCATATTGTAGTATTGAATAGGAAATGTTTTACGGATTAATGAAGTTGAGGGATGAGTAGCTAGTAAATCTAGCCATAAAAGGAGACATTCTAGATCATAAAGCATATTTTATTCATCTTGACAGTTGTGGTTTAATTTTAAGTATTTATGATATTACTTCATAGTAAATATGTCTAATTCATAGAACTACGTAATATGAGATCCAACTTTGGAGATTTGCTCAAGTTTTAGCCATTAAAGCTACATGTGGATGGATTTCGTGCTAAGAATTATGGGTTTTATGTAGTAATGACATGAAAATTATCCATATTCCACTCTACTATAAAAGCACTACTTCCACAGCTGCTACCATTACCATTACCAAAACTACACTTGATTTTGTGGGAGTAAATCAACTAACATGTCCTCTATTATACATCATTTGAACTGAATATGAAAAATGCCACAATGGGGAGTCGTTATATTAAAAAAAAATTCGCCCTTTGAGCTTACTTTTAAAAACCCACGTGTTACAGATTTTGTAACCTGAAGAATTACACATTTTTATGTGAGCAACGTTTTTACTTTTAAAAGAAACAGTTGATTCTTATAGAAAACTTTTTGATATTATACATCTTCTCTATGTTTGGGGCTGGGGAGAAAGCACTGGGATTTTAAGTGATTTAAATCTTTATTAAGGCCACAGCTATGACTCCCTCACCAGCTGTGAGGGGCCCTGGTCTCTGGACCCAATGGACTGTGACATATTTACAAAAGAAAGTAGAGAACGTAATCTTTGGCTTCCCTGAAAATCCTCACGTGAAAGATTTGGCTGTGATTTAGGGAGACTCAGCAAAGAGCCGTCACAGGGGTTTCTGACCACGCTCATATTTATGAGCAGTTGCTAGTCATCCAAACCCACTGAGATGCTCCACATTACCCGCAAGTCAAATCTCAGATACCAAGGAGGAGAGTTCCAGAGCATGGAAGAACTCTGTTCTGAAAACACAGCAAAAAAAAGTTTTGAGATTGAGATTCTACCCTTTTGAGGAGTTCTTAGAAGCACAAGACAAGGAATACCAGCAAGGGCCCTGGTGCTCTGTTCAAATCATTTTACCTAGGAATTTTTCTGCACTAAATTGCACTGGAATTTCAGTCTTTCCATCAATATGTTACAAGAGCATGGAGAAACTTTTTCTAGTGTACCATCACTGATTTGCCCTATGGGCAAATTTCACATCTTGGTCCCAGGGAAAAGAAAAGTGGGGAGGTTCTGCCATCAGGAGAAGGCCCTATTGAAGATTCTAGATAAAACTCTGTCCTTTTGTGGAAGCCTAATGTGATAGCACCTGTAGGGAATGGGCAGAGGGTAATATATGCACTAGAACTGAGGTATCCATCCCATCCAATCAAAGAGCGGGCCCATCACATTTTCAGGAGATACCTTCTCCAATTAAAAAAAGAAAATCCATTGTAGCATGTAGCTAGGCCAGAAGAACCCTTTGGGCCAGGCTGCACATGCTCAGTGGGCTTTCCCATTTAGACTTTGGAAGCCATCCTCAAAAGAGGCTTTCATATCATTAGTTAGAGAGATACACTGACAGGATTGGAAAGTATATATGAGCATCACACATCTTTAATTGTCCACTTGCTGAACTACACTAACCAAATTTAGTGAGCAACGAGTTGACACATGACATGCATCCCATCATTATCTTTTGTGTTTAAATATTTGGTTTTAATTTTAAAACTTAAAAAAAGACCATTTTAACATCTTAATTTTTTAACATGCTAGAAACTTTAACAGGTGAGAATTCAGATGCAACAAAGAGCAAGGATAGGAAAGAAAGGGAGAAAGGAGGCCACCTGTATGTCACTCACATCCTTACCAAAGCATAGAATGTCCTTTTCCGTCTCAATGTCTTGAGCCCTACCTAATCTGCATGTGATCTCACCTGTCTGAGATACAGCTGGCCGCTTCCCCCTCCCCCAGAATTCCAATAACACATCCACATTCTTTATTTTATTTAGCACATAGCTGTTTCATCTTTTGATTAGGTCAAAGAAACTCTGGCTGCCACGTTCATTCTCTTCTTGCCTGAGCAAAGTCCTACTCATGCTTGAAGACTCAGCCTCGGCAACCCCTCTTTTAAGAAGTCTTCTAGACAACTTCTCTTTATCTCCTCTCCCATTCATTGTCAGCCTATATGCTCCTTCAGAGTCCTTGGAACCCCTCTGTCTCTGCCAGACAGAGTGATGCTACTTACATGTTGGTCTCACTGGGTTGTGATCTACCCTGAGTCCATGTTAAGTATCTTCGTCTCCCCAGCAGCTAACCCAGTGCATGGTGCAGAGCCGGAGCTTAATGTTTGTTGAACTTCATGAAATACTTTGAATTATTTCTTCCAATTAAAGTCTTACCTACCCTATCAGTCTCTCTGCTCCACAAGGGTGGGTAAGATGTGTATCTGATCACATGAATATCTCTAACATTTGGTGCATAATGGGATGTAATAAATATTTGTTGAATGAGTGAATGCATGTGTCCTGACCTTAGCCTCTCACTACAATTTCAAGTTGTAGGAGAAATGAGAACATAAAAATTCCATCTGTGAAAGTATCTTCCTTATTTACAACTTTTTTTTTCCTAAATTCACTGTCAAGAGGATACCATAGATTTCCTTTCTTTGGTTTTTGCCAGAAGAGAACATCTGCTGTGGCCTAGAAGGAAAATATACCTGTGGTTAAGGGTGAGACAGAAACTCAAGAGTTTTCCAGATGTTTTCCACCAAGATCTGATCTTTAAGTGTCTAGAGAAAGTCATCAGTGAGACATAGCCCACATCGAACAAGAATTTTGCCAGTGTCCATTTATTCATTCACATGGTCTCTCAACATTTACTGAACATCTTCTCTGGGCCATGTGAGGCCATGTGCTAGCTTCCAGGGAAACAAAGATGGGTAACAGACAAACCCTTTCCCTCCAAGGCTTCAGAGCCTACTGAGAAATTAACGGCAATTAAATTAACAACCCCGAGTCTGTGTGGTCAGTGCTGTGTTAGCAGTAAACACAGGGTATGAATGAAGCAACGGTCAGAGCTAATTTGTTCCGGAAACTTGTCTTTACTTCCAGAATAGGCAGGGCCACATGTGAGGCTGTGGGCACCAAAGGCTGTGTGAGGCTGGTAATTACTTTAACTGGGATGAGGAAGACACTCAGATGATGCTGGGGCACAGGAGCGAGAAGAATACCAAGAGTCATCTACATGAGGTGCTTTCCCATCCACTGAGTGTAGACCAGGGCCTCCCAAGCCTTCTCATGGATTTGAATCATCTGGAAAGCCTGCTAAAAATGCAGATTCTTTTTAAGTGGGATCAGGGAAAGGATTGAGATTCTATATTTCTAATAAGTTCTCCAGTGATATTGATGCTGCTGGTCCACAGACCACACTTTGAGTAGCAAGAATACAGAAGAAAGAGAGCTGGCTTTCAAAAGCCCAAATTTTGATCGAAACTGCCTGGATATCAAATCCCATCTCTAACAGTTAACTATATGCATTGCTCTTAGTGAATTACTTTCGCTTCTTGATCCTCAGTTTGCTACAATTATAAAAAGATAATAAAATCCACATCATAAGATTGCTATAAGGATTAAATGAGAGCGTTTGAAATAGGTACTCAATAATTACTGGCTACCACTCAGAGGATCTTCCCCCTTTCCTAAAATGTGTTTGGAGATCATCAGAAAAAATTCCAAATCTTCCATGCTCAGATACAGTTCTACTTACTTCTGATCAGTATTCTCAGTTTCTCTCCACGTGGGCCCACTGTCTGTTTGGGATTCCTTTTTTATTCCCAACACCTCTCAGTTTAATATCAGATGCTATTCATGAACTAGTTGGCTTGTTTATCTGGGTTATTAATGAAGCTGTTAAGTGAGACTGGAGGGGAAGCCAGAGCCCCTGCTCTCTGCCTCCCCATAAATCACCACCCTGAGCTGGGAGGGCTTCTGCCGCTTGTCAGTTCCTATCATCCCACACATCTCAATGAATTGGAATGAACTTCATGATTAAAGTTTCATGAGATGCCACATCAAACATTCTCTAAACCTCAAGGTCTAACACTTCGACAGCACTTGCTTTTGTCTTCTCATCCTCCAGTGTTATCATGGAAAAAGGACGCAGGTGCATCTTACAGGGTAGGATTTTTTTCCCTTGGACACCCCCACTGCGGATTCCTCATAAAGCTGTTATCTCCTCGGTGTTGAGTAGCTTGCTTTCACCCTCAGCTCCCCACCTGACAGGTGACCAGCTGGCTGTGCACATAATATATGCCTTTTACGTTGGTAATAAATCTGGTGGCTGTACACCTGCCAGCCTGCCCGTGGCTCCGGTCACCTGCATGTTTGTGCTGCTGGGTCCAGGCAGGCACTTCTCCAGCAACCTCTCATCCGTGCACAGTCAACGACCTCCTCATACAACCATGTGCTCTCAGACCCATAAGAACAACTTTGCTGTGAATCTGACCTGTGTGGGTTCACATGTTACACAGCAGAGCAACAGACCTATTTTCTTTTGAAAATAATAATAAAGGGCTCCCTGCCTAGAATCTGCAAGGATTTCTACCAGTCAAATACCTGCATGTTACCAACATTAAGTGAGTATTCCTTGGGGCTCCCCAAACAATTCAGTATGGAATGAGTTAACAGCCATGACTCCAAATCTTATAACACTAATGGAATCCTCCAGAAAAGATCAGAGAAATCTTAGAATCCACTTCAAGAATGCTTCATATTGGTGTCCTCTTGGCTCATTTTTTTAAAAGAAGTTCATCATATTCCCCAGAAGCGAGAAATTAATATAAAGGCAGGACCCTAGGTTTGCAAGTTGGTTATAGCTTTCCTGAAAGGAATCTGTGGTGTGCAGAGAAGAAGTGAGGTCTACAGCACTGAGGCAAGAATGCAGTTTCAAAGCTTACAAAGGAAGGGCTGTTGACCAGCAAATCCATTCTTTCCCATTTGGGGATCCAGGAATCTCAAAGCCAAAAATGCCTACTATCTTTTGTCTAAGTTTTCTGTTCTTCCTATCCTTAAATCGTAACAAGACCAAAAATTGCACTTTTTCTAAAATTTCACTATTTCAAACAGAAAGCATTTGGCTATGCCCTTTGCATCCTCCTATGCATTGTCTTTCTCTCAATGTCCCCTACACACACACACACACACACACACACACACACACACACACACACACACACATCCCTGCTGTTTCATTGTCATATATAACTGCACTGTCCTATATGGTAGCCAATAGACACATGTAGTTCTTCAGTTGAAATTTAAGTTTAAATTAAATACAATTTAAAATTCAGTTATTTGACCACACTAGCCATATTTTAGTAGCCACATGTGACTAGTTGCTACCACATTTAACAGCACTGATAGGGAACATTCCCGTCATTGCAGAAAGTTTGATTAGCCAATATTGATGAATACAGTACATATCATATGAGAAATAGTCAGGAAATGCATGTTAACTAACTGGCTAAATGAATGAAATGTGTACTATGGTTTTTCCAAATATACATTTTTTCCTTGCCTTTATTCAACTTTTCTAAAAATTACTTATTTAGGAGTAAATGACATTAAATTTTTTCACCGCACACCATATACTTACAGAGCTATCTTATTTGGCATATATTTCAATATAAATCTAACTTATTTAATTCTTTCTAATCCAGTGAGGAAGTTTGTCTCCAGTGAGACAGATTTGTCTATGTATATAATTCAAATTCCTAGGAGGTAAAAATCAATAAAAAAATGTAAAAACTCAACAAACATGTGGTTACTTTTAACATATGTGACTAGTAAGGGATTAAAATCCATAATACATAAAAATTTTTAAATCAATCTGGTGATGCCTGGGTGGTTCAGTTAGTTAAGTGTCTGACTTCAGCTCAGGTCATGATCTCATGGTTCTGGGTTTGAGCCCTGCATCAGGCTGTCTGCTGACAGCTCAGAGCCTGGAGCCTGTTTCAGATTCTGTGTTTCCCTCTCTCTCTGTTGCTCCCCTGATTGCACTCTGTCCCTCTCTCTCTTAAAAATAAACATTAAAAAAATTTTTTAATCAATTTGAAAAATGTTCCAATAAAAAATGGACGAAAGAACAGCCAACTCACAAAAGACTACCAACAGTCATTTTACTTATTAAAAATTAACCTTACTATGAATCAAAGAAAGGCAACCCAACAACAATAAGAGATGTTCACCTATCAGTCTGATAAAGATTAAAAAGTACTCTCATAATCAGAACTGGCAGGAATGTGGGGAATAGGTGCATCAGATCTCCATATTCTGAATGGTAAACTGATATGGACTTTGGGAAGGGCACCCCAGCAGTTTCAACCAAAATTTCAAATACACATATATCTTTATCAGCAATTCCATTTCTACTCCATACTCACCAGTACTCAGACAAATGCACAGAGATTTATGCAGCTGGAGGTTTAGTAGAGCACTGTTTATAGGAGTGAAAAATAGATACATCTAAAAGTCTGCTGGGGCACCCGGTTGGCTCAGTTGTTTGAGTGCCTGGATCTTGAGTTCTACTCAGGTCATGATCCCTGGATTGTGGGATCAAGCCCTATGTGGGGCTCTGTGCTGAACATGGAGCCTACTTGAGCATCTTGCCCTTTCCCTCTGTCCCTCTCCCCTGCTCTTGCTCTCTCTCTCTCAAATAAGTAAGTAAATAAGTAACTAAATGTATGCTAACAGGTTATATACATGCAATGGAATACAGTGTTATTAGATATTTAAAGCAGTTTTCTATTACTAAAGTAATATTGATAAGTCAAAAAACAAGATGCAAAATATAATATATATATTATCACTAATATAGTTGTATACACACGGAACTCTATAAATAGCCCACTTATTGAGGGCTATCTCTGTGTCCATCTCTGTTCTAACTAGTTTATACATTACTATATATCATCTTGACATAAACCTATGACATAGGTACTGTTATTATTTACTTGTACAGATAAGGGCACTGATGGAGAAAACTTTCGCATAAAATCACTTAGCTAATAAATGGCAGAATCAGGATGTGAATCCAGGGACACTAGCCTCAGAGTCTTACCACTTACCACTGCCAAGTAGTGTGTTGGGAGGCAGTGGGGAAGATACAGATAAACATTTACAGAGACAGAGACATAAAGAGACTGATTCCAAATTTTTACACTTGGTTACACCTAGTAAGTGTAATTAGAGTTAGAGGTGGTTGGATGAGGAGAAATAGAAAAGAGAGTTAACAAAAAAGAAAATTTGTCCTTATTACAACTTTATAATGTTTAAATTTTATAATAAGCATGATCACACAATAAAAAATTAAAATCTGGAAACACATGTTCTATCTGATTTTCTCTTAAGGGCTTAGACATACTGCTTTTTACTTTAAAAATGGAAAGAGGGCCAATGTGATTCATGGACAGCTTGGAAACTTGACACACATCAGTGATCTGGAGAGAAATCCCAAGTATCTTGGCAACTACCAAGGCTGAGTAGAGTCCTCTGGTTTAAGAGATGTGCAACCCTCAAGAAAACACACACTGACCAAGAACAACACTCTGGTTGACTGCCTGAATTGCAAGCCCGCCTCTGCCAGATGCAGGTTATCTTTGTCCTTGGGTCATGACTTGGACACACGAAGCTTTGGTGTCCTCACCTGAATAAAAGCAGCAATGATTGGTCCTCCCTCGTAGGCTTGTGTGTATAGAATAAGGTCTGAGGGAAGCACTTTGGGTGAAGCCTCATGTACTGCTGGACTCAGCCAGCATTGGCCACCATGGTCATTGCTCCCACATTGAACTCTCACCGCCCCCTCCTCCTTGCAGTTTGAAAATGAGACCGCAAGTTGATCAAGTCGTCTGAAGCAGCCCAAAGGCAAGGAGAACTGACAAAGCACACTCAATAAGGGGTTTGACTATACATGAGAGACTATGGCCAAGTAACTATTGATGAAAAATATTAATAAGACCTAAAGAAACACCTCTTAAAGGGCTATAGGCATTTAAGTTCTGGAAGTCCAATCTGTGTCCATCAGCTCTCAGAATACATTAACAATTTTGCTCAGAAAGTTGGTATCTACCATCACTCTATTTACTAAGGATGAAAAGTTCCCAATAACCCTATAAATGCTTCTCATTTCCAAAGCTCTTGCTCTCAGTTCATAGCTCTTGCCTGTCACTTACAACCAAAGAACATGTGTTCAGCAAGTGCTCACGGCAAATCCCATTTAAAAAATCATTTTTTTTCTTTTTGAGAGAGGGAACACATGCATGCATGTGAGTGTGAGTGGAGAAGGGACAGAGAGAGAGGGAGAGACAGAATATTAAGGAGGCTCCACACATAGTGCAAAGCCCAACTCAGAACTCAATCTCATAACCATAAGATCGTGACTTGAGCCAAAATCAAGAGTCTAATGCATGACCAACTATGCCACCCAGATGGCCCTAAAAAACCTTAACAAACAAAATAAAAATACTAGAAACTTCTTTCAAAGACAAGGGTCCAGAAGGTGCCCATCCAAGATTTAACTGCCATATGATTGAAATGATAATTTTGAGAACAATTATGTAAACAAACTATACCCTCCACCCCAAAGTCCATCCTGCTCCACATGACTTCTGTGTGGGGACACAGATATTTCCACAGACACACATATTCACACATGCACACATACACATACGTGTACACACACACACACACACACACACACACACACATACATGGAGCTTGTCTCCCACATTTTCAAAGATTGTTTTGAAACATAAGGCATAACCAGGTTAACAAAACATGCTTGAGGCTATGTTCTGTGTGTTCATTAAACTCTAAAGCATCTTAAACCTACAATTAATTCTAAGTAAATTAAAGACATGACACAGCCATGGCACTATTGCAAGAATATTTGTGCTAATAACTGACATTTTTTACACTAAATCACCCTGCTGAAAGGTTTAACAGCCATTCACATATATAACTGCTTTCTAGATTTTTTTTCTCCTACCTCAGTTGTCAAAGCATTAACGAAGCTGGCTTTTGGGAAGAATTCCAATTCAGAGTTATTTTTCCATGAGGTACTTAAGACTCCACACAGCAGCTCGTGATTATGTTGGCAGTGGCTTTGCATAACTGTTGGTTTCCTGTAGTATAAATAAGTGAACAGCTAAGAATGCCAATGTTTTGCTCTGACCAAGAAAAAGCTCACAATAAATGACAAGGAATTGCCCTCATTGGACTACTTAAGTTTTTGGATTTTTCTGTTTTAAGGGGTAAGTTAAACCAAAGCAATAAAGCTAAATGATCATATAATACATGCTACCAGTCTGAGATCATCCTTCAAATTAAAATATATTGTTTAATTCCCGAAGTCTTTTTTAGTTGATGAATTCAGCTGGACAAAGGCCACGCGGGTGACTGATCAACACCAATGCAGATAGTGTGCATTTTTTGCTAAAGGCAGTGCAGAGAAAGCCAGAGCCTTTGCCCTTCTGAGATTTAGACTGAGAAGGACGAACAAGAAGCCTGGGCCAGGAGAGAGTATAGATCAGAAGGTCCACAAGGGAATTTGCAGAGAAGATAGCTTTGCAAGGAGGGAATGTGCAAATGAAACTCTGAGAACTGCTCCTGAGAAAAAGAGCTGTCCTGGTCCAGAGCAGTACAAGAACTCTGGGGTGAGATATCAAGGACCTTGAAAGAGTGTATGCCTTCTGCTTCTCCACATCCTTCAAAATATCTAGCACTAAATGTTCCCCAACCAATGTCTGTTCTCCACACTCTCCCACACCCACAATCATCCCGCTGTACTGAACAAAAGGCCAGGTAAATGCCTTCCCCAAGTGCCTTGCTGTCGTTAACTATCATTCCACCTCATCTCTTCCCCTGACCTTCCTCCCCCTACCCTCATTTCAGCTGCGGTACCTCTTTCCTCTGGGACAATCTGACTACACACTCATGTGCCTCACATGGCTGCTTTTCTGCTGTTCGGCAGTTTTTACCTGTCTGTCTTCCCCTCTAGAAAAGGAGTTTCGCCAGCAGAAGACCATGACTTCCAAGAATTTTATCCTTAGAGCCCAGCCTAGTGCTGGCACAGAGTGGAATCCTGAGCAATATTTTTTGAAAGAACAAATTAATTCATGAAGTTTGTGTTTTCCACAATTGGAATTGCCCTTATTACGTGTCGCCCGGCAAAGTAATAGTAACACATGCTGCATTAAGTAAATCCTTTTAACTTATTATTTAAATATATTTAAATCACTGAGATAACATAGTGACTAAGCAGATAATACCTGTTGATTATAACATATACTATATATAACATATATGATATAATTATATATAATTAATAATATTACATACAACCGGGGCACTTGGATGGCTCAATCGGTTGAATGTCCAGCTTTGGCCCAGGTCATGATCTCATGGTTCATGGGTTTGAGCCCCGCGTCGGGCTCTGTGCTGACAGCTCAGAGCCTGGAGCCTGTTTCAGATTCTGTGTCTCCCTCTTTCTCTGACCCTCCCCTGCTCATGCTGTCTCTATCTCTCTCTTAAAAATAAATAAAACATTTTAAAAATGTTATATACAACCTCATGTTATAATATAAAAAGGCATTTTATTATATATAACATTATTTATTTATATGTAGGTATAGGTTCACAAAAACAAGTTTCGCAATGAATGATAGCATTGTAAGTCACCTCTACCTGACGTTGCAAGAACTGCTTGAACAACCACTGTTCTTTTTACCAAGATAATCATTTTTAATTTTGTTTTATAATGGACATGAGTCATACCCAAAAGTAGAGAGAATACAGTATAATAAACCACATGTACTCATTACTCAACAGTGCTCAACTCAGAACGAGTCCTATTATATCTCTGCCCTCAGCTAACTCTCTGCCCTGTGTCACATTAAAACAAACATCAGACATCATATCATCTATAAATATTTCAGTAAGTATCTCTAAAGGATTCTTTTAAAAATACAGTATCAAATCACACCTAAAAGCTTACTCATTCTTTAATATCAAGTATTTAGTCAGCATTCAAATTTCTAATTGAAACATATAGCTTGTTTAGGGAATCAAAATGGAGATAAGATCCATACATTATGCCTGGTTGATACATTTCTAAACATTCTTTCAATTCATAGTTTCCTCTTTTCATCTTCTCTTTCTGACAATTTATTTGTTGAAGAAACAAGCTCATTTATCTTGTAGAGCTTCCCAGTCTGGATTTTGCCATCTTCGTTCCGTAACGTCTCCTGGTGTCGTCCTCTGCCTTCTGCATTTCCTATAAATTAGCAGCTGCATCTAGAGGTGTGTTCAGATTCGAGTTTCATCCATTGGCAAAACTACCTCAAAGGTGGTGGTGTATTCTTTGGTCAGGAGGCACACCATGTGTGGTTTCCTCTTTTCTTGTGATGGTAGCACCCACTCAGTCTCAATGTCAAGACCCACTCATTGATTAGAAGTTCTGTCATGGTGTTATTCCAGTGTTATCATCCCTTCTTCACTTATTAGCTGGATACTTCTATAAATAAAAATTTCCCATTATCTACTCTTTGGTTACTCAGTGGCACAGTTTGTATAGGAAAGACAAAATTAATATTTGATTCTTTCTCTTTAGTGTTCATAATAATGAGTTCATTCCCTAGCATCCCTTAATAGTGAGCAGTTAGGGCTTTCTCCCCCCCTGATATCTTTTCGACTTCATGGATTTATTTGCATTTGATGAATATCCATCCATTCAAGTTAATTTCTTTATTTGATCCTTAAATTGTTTCATCTTTGACCAATGGAGCCTGGATAAAGTTGGCTCTTGAGTCCTTTTGCTATGATCCTAGTAACCCAAGACAGTTACGTTAAGACAAATTAGAACAGTCACAGAATAAAGAGAACTTCCATGCAGATGAGCACCTCTTTTTTCTCCCAGAAAATTTTCTCTCATAAAATGCCATGCTACTCACTGAAGTGCGCCTGATTCAGAGAGCTCCCTGTGAAATGCTACAGGAAAAGACTGGAACACAATTGCTAGGGCCAGGTCCTTTTACCTTGCAGATTGTTGTCAAGCACTCAGGAAATATGAGAGTGTTTTCTTAACTATGCACTTTACATTATTGTTTTCTTGAGACTACAAAGCTGCATTTGTCTTGATCATTAGTTTGCAAGAGTATATAATTGTTGTAGTCAATTTCACAATGATTCTTGCTGAAGTAAAAATAAATATAATGTAGATAATGCCCAAATTCCAACTGGCAAATGGGATTAGTCAAGATGATCCTACAGGCCTGACTTTTCTTTACTTCTGTCCATCTAGCAGTGGGTAATAATCCCATCCTGGGGGAATGGCCCAGACCTCAAGGGCTCAACGATGAGAGAATCACAAAAGGAGAAGGAAGGCACCAGGCCACCACTGTTGACTGTGCAATATCCATTCCCAAAAAATGTTTACAAATCATGGAGAGAAATTTGCCTTGGATAACTTAGGATAGATTATAATTTACCATAACACAGTGGGTATATCAATTCTTCTTCCAACTAGTGTAGGACTCATGTTGTCTAACCAGTAAAGCAGAAAGCACAAACACAGGCATATCTTGGAGGTATTATGTGTTCAGTTCCAGACTACCAAAACAAAGCAAGTATCACAATAAAGCAAGTCAAAGGGGGGCACCTGGGTGGCTCAGTTACTTACATGTCAGACTCTTGGTGTCAGCTCAGGTCAATGTCCCGCAGCCATGAGACTGAGCCCTGCATAGGGCTCTGCTCTGTGCACGGAGCCTGCTTAAGATTCTCTCTCTCCCCCCCCTCTCTCTGTACCTCTCCTGCTTACTTGCACTCTCTCCCCACTCCCCCAAAAAGCCAGTCAAATGAATATTTTCCCAGTGCATATAAAAGTTATGTTTATAACTACACTATAGTTTATAATAGCATTGTCTCTAAAAAAGTATATACTTAACTCAAAAATACTTTATTGCTGAAAAACACTAACCATCATCTGATATTTCAATGAGTCATTACCTTTGTGTTCATGGAGGGTCTTTCCTCAGTGTTGACACCTGCTGACCGATCAGGGTGATGTTTGTTGAAGGCTGGGTGGCTGTGGTAATTTCTTAAAATAAGACAACAATGAAGTTTGTCACATCAATGACTCTTCCTCTCACGAATAATTTCACTCTGATGTTGTCTGATGTCACTTTACCCATAGTAGAACTTCTTTCAAAATTGGAAGAAGTCTTGTAAAACTCTGCTGCTGATCAACTAATTTTATAGAGGATTTAAAAATTCTACATATATATCATTTGTTGTCATTTCAAAAATCTTCACAGCATAGGAGATGATTACATCTCAAAAAAACACTTTCTTTGCTCAGCCATAAGAAGCAACTCCTCACCTGCTCACGTTTGATCAAGAGATTGAATTCATCACACCTCCAGGCTCCACTTCTGTTTCTATTCTCTTGTTATTTCCACCCACGTCTGCAGTGACTTTCTCCACTGAAGTCCTGAACCCCTCAAAGTCATTCGTGAGAGTTAAGAGACAACTTCTTCTGAACTGCTCTGAATGTTGAATTCTGATCCCCTCTCATGAATCATGAATATTCTTAATGGCATCTAGGACAGTGAATATTTTCCCGAAGGCTTTCAATATACTTCGCCCAGATCCATCAGAGGGACAGCTATCTATGGCAGCTATAGCTTTATGAAATCCATTTCTTCAATAAGACTTGAAAGTAGAAATAGCTCCTTGATCCATACGCCACAGAATGGATGTTGTGTTAGCCAGCCTGAAAACTATTAATCTTGTTGTACATTTCCATCAGAGCTCTTAGGTAACCAGGCACATTGTCATGAGCAGTAACACTTGAAAAGATTTTTTTCCCCTGAGTAATAGGTCTCAATAGTGAGCTTAAAATATTTAGTAAACCATATTGTAAACAAATGTGCTGTCATCCAGGGTTTATTGTTCCATTTATAGAACATAAGCAGAGTAGATTTAACATAATTCTTGAAGGATTTTCATCATGGTAAAGGAGCATTGGCTTCAACTTACACCAATTACATTAGGCCCTAACATGAGAAGCAGTCTGTCTCTTGAAGCTTTAAAGGCAGCCATTGACTTCTCTTCTCTAGCTATGAAGTTCTAGAAGGCATCTTCTTCCAATGGAAGGCTGTTTCATCTACACTGAAAATCTGTCATTTATTGTAGCCACCTTCATTAATAATCTTAGTTAGATCTACTGCTTAACTTGCTTCATCCACTCCATCAGTAGTTGCTGCTTCACCTTGAACTTTTATGCTATAGAGATGGCTTCTTTCCCTAAACCTCATGAACCAATCTCTGCTAGCTTCAAACTTTCCTGCTGCATCTTCCTCAACTCTCTCACCTTCAAAGAATTGAAGAGAGTGAGGACCCTGAAGAGAGTGAGGACCTTGCTCTGGATTAGGCTTTGGTTATGGGAATAGTGTGGCTGGTTTGATCTATCCAGACCACTAAAACTTTCTCCATATCAACATTCAACATATCATTCATATGTTCAATAGAGCAGCACTTTTAATTTCCTTCAAGAAGTTTTCCTTTTCATTTAAAACTTGGCTAACTATTTGGCACAAGAGGCATAGCCTTTGGTCTATCCTAGCTTTCAACATGCCTTCCTCGTTAAGCTTCATCATTTCTAACATTTCATCTAAAGTGAGAGACGATTGACTCTTTCACTGGAATACTTAGAGGCCATTAAAGAGCTATGAACTGGGCTAATTTCAATATTGTTATGTCTCAGGAAATAGGGATGTCCAAGGAGAGGGAGAGAGGCAAGGGTCTGGCTGGTCAGAATACAGAGGGCATTCATCTATTAAATTTGTCATCTTACATAGGTGTGGTTCATAGCACCCCAAAACACTTAACAATAGTACCATCAAAGATCCCTGATCACAGATCATCATGACAAATAATAATGAAATAGTTTGAAATATTTTGAGAACTACAAAAATGTGATACAGAGACACAAAGTGAGCACATGCTGTTGGGAAAAAAGGCATCAATAGATTTGCTTCATGCTAGGTTGTCCTAAACCTTTAACTTGTAAAAAAAAAAAAAAAAAAACACACAATATCTGCAAAGCTCAGTAAGGTGGAACACAATAAAATAAACTTCTCCCAGATGTGATCATTCTATTTCCTCTCAGTCATTAAGCATCTTCATGGTCTCATTTCCAATCTCGCTTCCCTCACCATTTTTTTTTTCCACCTGCAAGTGTTTTCTTTCTTTCTCTCCTTCTCTCTCCCTCCCTCCCCCTCTCTCCCTCCCCCTTCTCTCTCTCTCTCTCCCTCCCCCTTCTCTCTCTCTCTCTCTCCCTCCCTCCTCTCTCTCTCTCTCTCCCTCCCCTCTCCTCTCCCCCTCCTCTCCCCCTCTCTCCCTCCCCCTCTCTCTCTCCCCTCTCCCTCCCCCCTTCTCTCTCTTTGTCTCTGTCTCTCCTCTGCTCATGCTAAAAAAGTAAGTAAATAACTCAACAAGATAGTTTAGATAGTGAAACATGCTGTAAAGAAAATAAAACAGAAGGAAATGACAAAGCTCCCAAAAATGGCTAATTGGGAGAGGGTTACAGATAAACTAAATATAGGAATCAATAATATTTTCTATAAATTACCAGACAGTAAATATTTTAAGCTTTGTGGACCATACAATTGCAACCATGAAACTTCTTCAACTCAGCAATAGGGTTTTTATCCTGATAAACTGATCCTAGGTTGAAAATATCAAGGGTCAAAAATGAATTTAATATACCTCACCTACTGACCATCACAGCTTGGCCTCACCTTTCTTAAATGTGCTCCTAACCCTCACATTAGCTTAAGGTTGGTCAGAATCATCTAACACAAACTCTATTTTATAATAAGGTGTTAACTTTCCCATGTAACTTGCTGACTACTGTACTGGACGTGACAAACAGAATGGCTGTAGGGATACAGAATTGTTATAATTGTATCAATTATTTATTCTTATAATTATGTGGCCGACTGGGACTTGTGCCTTGCTGCCACTGCTCAGCGTCACAAGAGACTATCATACAGCCTATCACTAGCACAGGGAAAGATCAAACTTCAAACTTTGAAAGAGGGCTTCTACTGAATGCATGTCACTTTTGTACCATCACAGAGTCAAAAAAATTTTAAGTCAAGCCATTGTAAGTTGGGGACCAACTGTACTCAGCTCCACCACTGCAGCATGAAAGCAGCCTTCAACAATATATAAATGAATGGGTTTGGATGGCTGTGTTGCAATAAAACTTTATTTATAAATACAGGTCGATTTGGCCTCTCAGCTGTAGTTGGCCAACCCCTGAACTGGAAAATCTATTTCATTGATGGCCTGATAACCCTACTAATGAGGCCCAGCCACCTTTCCAGAATAGCTTCTGTATACATACCGAAGCCAACCTATTATTCTAACCACCTTTCAGGAGATGTTGGAGGCCTTAAACTACACAATCCTACTTGGCTCTAGTCTCACTACCCAAGTGTATAATAACGGAGGATTTGAGATAGTACCCTTAGGAAAATAAATGGGATAATTGTAACATGACTTGAGTTCTTCACTTCAATGTTTGAAGTTCACTACTTTGGGAAGCCTAAAGGTGCTACACAATGTGTGAGTCTATTTAGTAACATCTTGTGCAAAGTCTTTTGGAAATCCTAATAGTTTAAGCCCACTGTCTCATAATCCTATGCTTTCCACATTATCTCTTTCATTCTCTTTCTCTCTTTTTTATCCCCACCACATTTGTCAAACAAGATTTACCCTTTACAAAACCACAATGGCTAGTTTTTTGTCAGTTCATATTTCTCCAGATGTTTTGTGATCTCATTCCTTCTTAATGTCTCTCAGATCTGCCTACCTCTGAGGTTAGGCTAGATGGTCTATAATTTCGCATCCCCTGCCACTCTAAATGGGTTCCTGGCTAAGCAACAGCCCCCTTCAGTGAGGTCAGCCAGAAAAAGTCATACATATCATAAACATGCCATGAGCTATTCAGCAATAACATTCAGCGGGGTTTGCTTTAGCTCAGAGGCCAAGGGGATTTGGCGGAAAAAAATACACAAAAGGCTATTCTATGGGAGTAAGCTTGACAAAGTCAACTGCTAAAGAAAACTAGTGCCAGACATTTGGCATCTTGAAAAGGAAGAAAAGATATTCTTCCCATCCATTTCTCTGAGGTTTCCAGAATAAGAAAACAGATACTATATGTGGTTGCCTATGCTTTCATTATGATTTCACTCTTCTTATTATTGAACCACAGTGTCAGATCCAAGTTCAGCAGGGACTTGACCCAGAATTATGAGTTTATCTGCTAGAGGCACAATGTGCCCCATTGCTGTGACTGGACCTGCCTCATCCACACAAACTCTGATGAAAGCATGCGGCTCCAACGTGGGGGGAATGTGTGCTGCTTTAGGGGCTTGCCATCTGTTCAATCCTGCTCACTGTTTCTCATTTTCACCTTCTTTCCTCTCAGACACTAACCCAACCTGACAACACCCAGTGGCTTCTGAATTTTTTGTCAGATCTTTGTTCTCACAACCCTGGTTCTGACCTTCACCCTCTGACCCTATATGAGACAGTAGTGGGTACTGGTGCCCCCACATTCCAGTGTAACCCTGACAGAGCTGGGCCATCAGGCCAGTGCCACCAGGTCTCCATGGTAGAAACCAGAGGAATGGGAAAATCAGCTACCAGAAGTTGAAATATAGGAGCACAGGGATGAGTGGAAAATGTGAGACTACCAGTGAACCCAATTCTATAAAGTCACATCAAGGCCAAAGCTGAGGGTTGGTGCCATTTTGAAGGATATCAGTAAAACTGGCGGGAAGTCTGCTTCTGGGAAGTTGTCCAGGGCAGATAAAACCCAAAGAGATTTGATGTCATTACTAGAAAACCAACCACAGGGACATGGTGGAAGCAAGGTCAGAAAGCTGACCCGAATAGAGACCAGGGCAAAGCTGGTGAAATGGGGCTCCTTCCATTGGCCTGCTCTACAACCACATGCGGATCCCGGAGTATGCAGTACAGCAGGGAACATGTTGGAGTAAGCAGGACACGGTCTTCAGCTGTCCTTAGCCTTATATTCAAATGATAAAAATCTGTGTCAGTTTCATAAAAAGGCTGGAAGTGAAAGGAGCTTTGTCCATGCTCCTTGAATGCTCCATGGCCAAAGCATTCAAGAGGTAGTAGCACTAATTCCCAGTCCTGCCCAGGATTTTCTGGTAGGGAGCTGATACTGGGTTGAGAGAAGGTGGGGAAGGAAAGTGGAGGCAGATCCTCACCAGTGCTATCTAGGCCATCTCAGTTTTCCCTTTAAGAAAGAATTTCTTTCTCAGTGCGGGAGGAATGTGGGGTGGAGAGTCTCTATCAGGGGAGCGTGTGAAATCAATGACTTCACCCATAGAGACAAAGAGGTGTCTTGAGTCATTAGCATTCTGGTCCCATGCACACCTCACAGTGTTGCAAGCTGGCTTGTTGGGGTTGAAAGGGTAGCCCAGAGTCATGAAAGCTCCTCTAAAATGGAGCCCACAAATGCTGGCCCACAGCACTGAGCAACAATGACTAAAGTTGGCTTTTTGAATGCCCCTCCAGATCTAAAATACAATGCTTGTATCTATCCATTCTAAGGTGGCAGAAAGGGGGGGTTGGCGAGGCACTGATAAAAATCAGACTGTTTATTGGCAGCAGCAAATTGAGGGGAGAAGATTCCTAGAATTAGGCACAGCTGTGTAAATCAAAAGCTTAATGTTCTAATGAGCAGGTCCTATCATGTAAGGGTGATGAGCCTCATTCAGTACATTAAGAGCACAGGACTGAGCTAGAACACATCACCCTGAAGCAGGGTAAAGGCAAACAAATGTCTGGGGACCTACCGCACCGCTTCTCAGGGCTGTGTCTCCAGGAGGAGATGATCCCCTTGCTGGATGCTTCCGCAGTGCCTGAGCTGCTAGCCTTCCCCTGGTCCATTCTCAAATGCAGGCTTTGCCTCACAAGTGGAAGGTGAAGCTAATCTGATCAAGGAATCCTCCTCCTTGAGGCAAGAAACAGACTGGCTTCCCATCTCATTCCTCTCAAAGGAAACATTTGCATTTTCACACAGCCCTTCAGTGACCTAACCCAGAAAATGCTAAATAGAGAAAGAGAGGTATTCACAGGCCTTTCTGAACATAACAATCAGGAGGAAACAAAACACTGCATTTGGAATCAGACAAACCTGGTTTCAGAGCATGTTCTATGTGGTTTTGAGCAAATGACTTTTTGGTCGTTCGTCCTTCCCCCGCTGCTCACTTTTTTTTTTCTTCTTCATAGTAATGTTTCGGTGAACACCTTCTCTCTACCAGGCTCATGAGTCAATTGAGGAAAATAACAGCCCCTTCACAGATTTGTTGTGAGAATTGAATTTCAGACTCCACATAAAGCAGGTAGCCCTGTACCTAGCACAGAGGAGGCATGTAGGAAATGAATATTCTCAACGTTCCCTTTGAAAGAGCAGCTCCAGTCTGCTGACCTTGACACTTGAGGAGGTCAGGGAACAACTTTAATGTTCATAGGAGACCCAGGTGGCCAGACATCTTTCTCTTGATTCAAGTGTCTGGGATACCCTGAGCCCAAGGGGGTGTGCTCTCCACCTGGAAGAGCACGAGGAAGCTAAAAGGGCTCAGTTTTTAGAGGTTGGCCAGGAGAACAATGCGTGGGCCATGTACTGTTGTTTGGGAAACCCTCCCTTTGTGTTGAAAACTCTGCATTTTAAAACCAGTCCTGAAAATCAGAGTTGAGAGTTCCAGAGCTGATCATTTCTTTAAAATCATCAGCCGCAACATTCGAAAGGGCCCTTTAAAAATTAATCAGGAAAGCCAAGAATTTAATAGAAAGTATTCAGAACTAGAAAGGACTTTCAGGAAAACAGAGCAGATGTTAGGTATATAAAGAGGCTGGGGAAAGACTAGCCAGAGGACTAGTGTCTTGCAACAGTTGGTGAAAAATGGGATTTAAAAAAAGCAGGTCTCAGGGACCCCCAGGGTCCAGGATATTCAGCTGGCTTTTGCAATTCATCAGGGAAAAAGAAACCCACAAAAATTCAAAACATTAAAATAAAAAATTGACCCTGGCCTCCTCACAAAAGGAAAAGAAAAGGAAGACTGGTATAGCACAAAGTGTATGGTCCTAAAAATTCAGCCTATGGAGTTCAAGCCCCAACTCTTGCCACCAAGCAGGGGTCTTGATCCACCTCCGTATCTGGAATCAGAAGCCCTTCCACAGCTGCTAAGAGCTCTGTCCTAACTCCAGATATTACAAGCATGCAGCTCTCCCCAAAAGAGTAATAGAACACCCAGGGTGTACTTGGCCCACAGACTCACTTTGAGTTCTTTTCCTCACTCTGTCCAAATAAAGGCAACCGCTCTCTGCCCATCTTTTGTCAATAGCATTTTTGTGCTATCATCCCCGGGGTCACTGGTTGTTTGTTCTTGGAGTGTCTTCTGGGAAGCTTTTTTACTGCCATGCTAAGTCTCTGCAGTGAGCTTCAAAGAGCCTCAATCACACAGGATATCTCAGAGAATAAAAGAAGAAAAGCAAGAAGAAAAAAATTAAAGAAATGCAGCATTAATATGAAGCTGGTCTATCCCAAATTGTAGGACACAACTGGGCAAATGGAATTTTGCCTTCCTTCGGCTCTGACATCCTCGCCACTAATACAGAAAAGAACAGGTCAGAAGCTCAAATCTTAGTTGCTTGAGACAAGAGAGTCAGTCTTTGGATTTAAATTCCTCTTTCCCCCCCCATAAATTCAACTCACCTAGTATGCAGTAAGTGAGTCACTGTGTTAGGAGACAAAGGTGGACAAGTGTCATCCCAGCCTTCAAGGAGATTATGGTCTGGTAAAACTGAAAGTAGGTAAGAACAGGATTTCCACCTAATGCCCCTACCACCAAGCAGGATGTAAGTAATTCATTCAGTCATCTCAGGCTTCTTTCATTCTACAGACATGTATTAGATGATCTTCTGTGTGTCAGGGAAAAACACTTAGCACTGGGAATTTAAAAAACAAATAAGCCAGGATCCCAGCCTTCCAGAAATTCACAGTTCCATTCAGGATACATCAATGTCTGGTGCCATAGGAAAGGGTCACAGGAATTCAGAGAAAGGAAAACTTTCATTATGAGGTCATTAAACCTCCCTCTGAGAGCACACGTGACATTAAAGGAGCGTTTGTACATTTCCTGTCCCAGACTTGGAATCAGCCATGTCTTCAAGGACATCTAAAATCAGAGGTCTAGAGGGAGAGTGGTCCAGGTGAGTGCATAGCATGAACAACAGCACAAAGGTAGGGACATAGGAGGCAGGGTCACAAAACAGCTAGTAGGTCAGCTGGGCTGGTACATGGCAGGGACAGGAAGAAGCAGAGTCACAGCCAGGGATTCAGGTTAGGTTAGGCTGGGAAGCACATTTGGAATGCCCAGCTGATGGACCTGATGGATCAGTGAGGCCAGTGAAATGACTACATGAAAGCAGCACATGACTAGTTCTGGGCTTCAGGAAGATCTGGCAGCAAAAATGCAGTAGAAGTGATGATTATAGGAATCGAATTGGTGGGTCAGGTTTTCTATCACAACTGAGATTTAAAGTAATGGAGAACCCTAGTACCTACATTGTGATTTTGACATACATTTCCCACTACAAGAAACTAGGAGTCTGTGGAGATGTGACTGGCTCCCACTCTGGGGCAGGAGATATACAAGATGGGTCTGGAATATCTTGTCATGTCAGACTATTGAATCGTGTAAAAAGAACTTAAAACCAACTTGGAGAAGCTATCACAGGTCAAACACAGAGCAATTCAAGTACCAGAACACAGCTGAAATGAATCAAAATACATCACATATATTAAATCTACAATCTCATATTTAAAAGAAAAACATCAATTTGTCACTGTTGAAAGATGCTGGAAAATCAACTGTTAAGTAAAAGATCAGGTTCTTATCTTTCCTACATGAAATGTACCACTGGGAACTCACATGTTCAATGAAAGGAAGTTTATCTTCTGATGCTGATAAACACATAAGGAATGATAGAATTTAGAATGTCACCATTTTTCCACTTCTTATGAATGAATGGTTCTAAACATCGTCATTAAAGAAGAGACAAACAGATGTTATGTACCTCTTATGCCATCCTGAAGTAGTCTTGCCAAAAAGTAATCTCTAAATCAAATCTGTAGATCTACCAATCAATTTATGGGAAATAAAAGGCACAGAGGAACATGTCTAGTCACACCACTGGATACAATTAGCAAGAATCGGACCATGGAAAAAAAATGTGAAGAAAAAAGACCTGGATTCTTCAACAAATACATTCCAAGGGAAAGAAAAAGGGAGACGAATGGACAATCTGTAGCTTAAAAGACACTTAACGGGGCGCCTGGGTGGCTTAGTCGGTTAAGCGTCTGACTTTCGCTTAGGTCATGATCTCGTGGTTTGTGGGTTCGAGCCCCGCGTCGGGCTCTGTGCTGACTGCCAGCTCAGAGCCTGGAGGCTGTTTCAGAGTCTGTGACTCCCTCTCTCTGACTCTCCCCTGCTCACGCTGTGTCTCTCTCTCTCTCTCTCCTAGAAAAAAATAAAATATTTAAAAATAAATAAATAAATAAAAGACACTTAAAAGTGCTATCAACCATTCACAAATGTGGACTTTAAACGAATCCTGGTAGAAACAAACTGTGCAGAATATAACCATTTATGAGATTTTAAGTACATAATAATATGAAGAAACTATTGTTAATCTCCTGTTTGAGCTGTACATATTTTGTCATTGCATTTCTTAAAAATTTACTTTTGTATGTGATTTAAATATTATTTACTTTCATATGTAATAAAATGTTAATAGCAAAATCAAAACAATAAGAAAACAATGAAGGATTGAATAAGGAGCCGAGGAAAGAGAGACAAGGTACCAGAGACATATCTGTGCAGGCCTTCAGGACACCTAGTCCCTGGCCAAGTGCCTCGTGGGGTAGCTGCTCAGGTCCTGACAGCTCTTGGCTGTTCCTCTTCTCTTGTTTTGGCTGAAATTCTCCTTTGTCTGGATTTTTCTACTTCTTTTTGTATATCTTCTCACCTGTAACATTCTGGTCAAGCTTCATCTCTTTCATAACAGCCCTGAGTCCCGCTCCTTCTCCAGGCATATGGGGAGTGCCCTCCTCTTCCTCCTCCTCCTCCTCCTCCACACCCTCCTCTTCTTCCTCTGCTTCCTCCTCCTCTGGGCATGCTTGCCAAAGCCTTCCACCACCATGTCTGGCTCTCCCCAGCTCAAGGACTATGTCAAACACATACTGGCATTCTCCACGCCTAGCAAAATGCTTGTCTCACAACAGCCCCTGAAATAGCTGGATGAGCAATGAACAGAGGACTCAGAGCTTTGGGTCGCCATGGCAAAGGTGATGTCACTTATAGAAGTAAGGAGAGGGGAGATGTTAGATTGAAAGGTGGATGATGCACTTTGCTTCAGACTCACTGAGTCTGAAATTCAAAGGACTCGAACTAAGAAAAGCTGGAGTCAGAACTACAGATTAGAAGCCCACTCCACAGAGATAAGCATTGAAGCCATTGGAGAGGAGAGGCCTATAATGCCAGAGGAACATTCCACAAGAAGGCTGTTGAGAACAGACTTGGGAACTAAGAGGATACAACAAGGGAAGCATGTTAAAAGCCAAATAAGAGAAAAGAATAAGGAGTAACAATTGTTTAAGAAGGAGGTAAGTGTGGGACAGAATCCCAGCTGGGTCATCTGAAGGACAGAGCCCTGAAGAATTCAGAGCTGTGCCAGAAGAGGGGGCCCCCAGTGTCCGGCAGGGACATGGCTCCAGCAAAGAGTGAGTGAGGGCAGACAGAGGCTACAGGTCAGACTTCAAGGTCAATGGAGGCACAAATGGTTGAAAAGAAGTGTAACTGTGGCTCTTTTTCATGAAGCAGGTGAGGAAGAGTTAGAAACAAGTAGTACCAGCTTAGGACATATTTCTTAACATTGCAAGAGAGAAAGGTTATGATACAAAATACTCCTGCTATAGAGACACGGGGGAATGAGAAACTTCTGACTTCCAACCTCTGAAATGCCTGTTCCTTGTTTTACCCCTGGGTCTGATGGATATAGTAAAATGTTATTATCACTGGCTCTTAGAGCTGAGAACAAAACTGTACAAAAATAGATGATACTTATGCAGCAGTTCCCATTGCCTGTCTGTGCTAAGTGTTTTACTGACATGGGCTCCCTGAGCTCTCCCAGTCCAACTTGATGGGCATGGTGCTGGTATTATCATCCCATTTTATAGGGGAAGAAACAAAGGCACTATAAGGTTCAGTCACCCATGCAAGGTCAGCTTGTAAAAAGGAGATCCAGACCTTGAACCTGCTGATTTGGCTCTAGAATCCATGTTCACCACCATGCCCTGTGGCCTCTGACGCAAGGTTAGTTAAGTTTTATTAGAACCACCTTATAGAGGAGAAAACTAGTTTGGTGAAAATGAGGAACTTGCCAACCAATCAGAGGCAGAGCCAAGATTCAAATCCACATCTTCCTGTGCCAAGTCCAGCATTCTTTCCATTACCTCCTGTTACCTCTTTTCGATAAAGGACGCAAGATGTTACCTATGAAAATTGAGAGACGTTTCCAAGGGAACTGGGCTCCCAGACAGTATTTTTAAAAAGGAAAGCAGCTTGAAAAAGCTTTTGTGAATAATGTGATAATGAGTCAATGATAGGTACAATTTCAACATATATGCTATAAACAAAAGGCAAATTCCCACAGAAAAGAAGAGTTATCATTAAGTATCTATTGAATTAATGAATTCATGAATGAAGCTGATAGTGACATCTTCTTTTTCTCCATCCTTTGTCCTCCAAAAACATCACCCAAAATAAGCTATGTCAATAGAAATGACCATGACATTTCTTGAAGCTCATTATCTTCCTAGCACTGTGCCAAGCATGTTAAATGCATAATCTCATTTAATTTTCATGACAATGCTATAGAGCAATTATTATTATTATTATATACATTTTGCAGAGACAACACATGTGCTTGGCTAATAAATTGGGGACCAAGATATAGGCCCATCTTTGGTAGGTTCCTAAGTCTGGGTTCTTAGTCACTAAAGGTGTTATCCAGTTTTTGCCCTGTCCAAAAGGCTTCTAGGAGACTTGACCCTGACCTTGGATATTCATGTCTCAGATGCCCACTTGGAACCACCTAATTCAAGCCCCTAACAATGGCTTATGGCTGGGAAATTAGCATTTAACCCAAGTGTTGTCCTACTAGAGACTGACTCCCTATCTACGATTTGATGTAAGAAGATGAGCTGGAACAATCAGATTTATCTTGTGGAAATTTAAGATGGGGTAATCAAGGCACTGAGCAGTTAGAAGAAAACATAAAGTTATAGGAACATGAATAGGGTTGGAGCATAGAGCCCTTGTAGGACCATGTGTAAGCCAACTGATGGAAAGAGACAAAGTCAATGAATAAGTCTAGCAGTGGACAGACAGATATGCAGAAAGTAGCAGCAATGCTATGAACAATGAGCAAAAGATCAAACAGTTCTTAAAGGAGTCAATAAAAGAGTAGATTTGGCACTTTATAGTCTTCCTGTTACTGTTCCTATGAGATCTGGTTATTCTCTGGAAGCCAGTCTTCAAGATGGTGCCCAGTGCTTCCCCACCTCCTGCTATTTACACCCTTGCAGAGGTTCCTCCCACACTGTTGGTACATACAATAATAAAACATGGCATAAGTGATGGTATGTCACTTCCGGGATTCAATTATAAAAGATTGTTAGGTGTTAGGACTAGAATTAGATTATAAAATACTGTGGCTTCTGTCTTGGCTTTCCTTTCTTAGATCACTCACTCTGAGAAAGGCCAGCTGCCATGTCATGAAGATACTCAGGCAGCCCATGAAGAGGCGTGCCTGGAAGAACAGAGATTGTCAGCCAACAGCTGGTGAGGTAAGGCCTGTCAGCAACCATATGAGTCAGCTTGGAAGCAAGTCCTACCTTAAGATGACTGCTGGACAGCAACTTTACAAGAGACCTGGAGCCAGAACCACACCATTAGCCTGCTCTTGGATTTCTGACCCATAGACACTGAGAGATATAAATGTTTGTTATTTTAAACTACTAAGTGTTTGCGTGATTTGTAATGTAGCAATTGATAACTAATATACATTCTTCATTCCTGGGAGATCTCTGCTCTATTTATTGCCCTATAAGCTTCCTTCCAAAAAGCACATACTTCCTGGAAATGATTTGAATAGGACTTTGTTTCTTCCGGCTGAAAGGACCAGACCTGAACCCAGGCCACTACAGTCAGTCCTAAAGACAACTGCCCCTAGAGCCTCAACAACTCACCTTGATTCCTGACCCTATTTCCATTCCATGTACTCTGCCTGGGTTAGGCCTAATGTCATTCTTTTCTTGTATCTGCATACTTGGCTTCTAGGCTCCTGATAACTGGCCATCAAGGTTCTCCCTTGGCCTGGCCTTCTAGTTTTTTTGTGAGCCTCAGAGTCCTAACTTTGAATAAGTCTCCTCTTCCTACCATTGCCAAAGTCTCAGCCTTGTGGAGTACTCATACTTTTGTTTCCTATATGGACTTTCCAAAATTCAAGGTCACATTCACCATTAAACAAATCTTCATGAGTACCTATAACATGGCAGGCATAAAGCTAGTCATTGGGGACATAGAGATGAAATAAGATACAGCTTTAGTCCTCAAAGAGTTTTCAGTCTAGTTAGAGAAATTGGTGTATGAATAAATAATAATAAATGTGACATGACGATTTCCATGGAAGTAGTGATATTTGAGTGGTTCAGAAAAGCTAACTAGGAATCCTCCAATTACAGAGTCTGAGAAGGTAATTCTAGGCAAAGGGAACAAAAGAGAAAAGTTTTGCATTACCAATGAAAACAGAAAATCCCCCTTAGAGTATTCACCAGCTACTTACTTAGAAATTAGGTGTATCATATGCATACACTTTGATCAAGTCATTCCAATAATTTTACTTTACGGCTATCTTAGAGCCTAACCAGAAATGTATCTTGTGGATAAGTTCAAAATGTTCATGAAGACATAGATACCCAGATATTATTGCAACTTCATTTCCAATGGATGAAAAAAGGAACACAACCTAAATGCTCATTATCAGTGGAATAGTAGAAAACATTATGTACATTCCTACCATGAAATACTAGGCAACTGTTAATAGGATGAGTCAACTCTTTAGGTATAGCTATAAAATCGTAACATGAAAAAACAAAGTGCGGAGAAATATAAATAGCGTACTACGAATTGTATGTATGTTTGTGTGCTTACATTCCTTCTTATTCATCAATTCGTTCAGCAAATATTTGTTGATCTCCTCCTATATGCCCAGAACTATTCTAGAAGCTGGGGATTCAGTGGCGTACAAGACAAGATGTAAGACACCCAGCTTATAGTCTAATGTCCTTTGTATGCATAGACTATCTCTGCCGTGACGACAAAGAAATGGTAACAGCTGCAGCCTGAGGCAGATGCACTGTGGGGCTAAGGGTCAGGAGTGTCAATACTCACTGTCACTTTGTGTATTTTTTTGGTACCATTTGAAGTTTTCACAATGTTCAAGAGTTATCTAGTCCCCCCCCCCCAAATTTTTAAAACTTATTTAACATTTCTTCAGTTTTGAGAGACAGAGCGAGACAGAGCGAGAGTGAGGAGCGGGGTGGACAGAGAGAGAGAGACACACACAGATTCCAAAGCAGGCTCCAGGCTCTGAACTGTCCTGTCAGCACAGAGCCCGATGCAGGGATGGAACTCATGAATGGGGAGATCCTGACCCGAGCCGAAGTCAGACGCTTGATTGACTGAACCACCCAGGTGCCCTGAGTCCCCCCAGATTTTTCATTAGAAAAAGACAATAATCATTTCATAGAATTAATGCTGCTCCAAAGTACATTCATTCTACATTTCCCTGCTCATTCAATTCTTTCCCTGAAGAAGACCTCAAGCCAAGAAACACTCCTGGAAATCTCTCTCAGACTGATGGTTTCTGGTCTGAGTTTATCTCTAGATGAGAAGAGGATCAGCAGTAATCAAAAGGCATGATTTTTTTAAGAAGAAATTCCATCCTAAGGTCACAAAGAAAAATAATTTGATTTTTGTGATAGGCTCTGAGTTGGTTACTAATCCACAGTCCCTCCTGTGAAAGAAATAACAGAGTTGGACATGATTAGGATCATTCTAGTACATGGCCACAACATCACTTCACAGATGATTCCTGGCAATGAGGCAGAAAGAATGTGTCAAGATCCCAGCAGCAACCCTAATGGCCAGGCTCAGGAATGGCTCTGGAAGGGGGTGGGGGAGGGGTGCTTGCTGAAATATCCAACCTCACGTTTTCATTCAGGCCTTATGGAAACATCCAGTGTTCTCTCCTCCAGCTGACGAGTCTGCTAACAATATATCACCCCCACCTCAAACCAACATAACTCACTAATAACATTGTTGGTGGAGAACTACGTTTAGGCATGTATTTGGATTAGGCGTGATCTGTGATGACAAAGGTTTCAAACTAAGCACAAATAACAAGGATAGATTTATGCAGGCCAGGATGCTCACTGTGCTTGTTTAACACAATGACATCATTTTGCTTTGCGGTGGGAAGTGGGAGGGGGGGAGAAGCTTGCGAAATGAGCGTCTGGACCCCTCGCTCTGGTTCCAGCACAGAAAAGCACTGTGGGAGTGCCCCCCGCCCCCATCTTGTCAGGGCTGTCCTGACATCCTACATCATCCTGGCTGGTCCTGTCAGACCTTACTCATTAAACAGAGGCTACCATTCAGACCAAGTCTGATGAGAGTCTTGTGATACCTATCATGTCGCTGCAGAGCAAAATGAGGCCACTAAGTACCTGGGAGTGTCACCTCTGTGATTGGAGGCAACAATCTGACCTACGGTTCCAGAATTTGAGCCTCTATCTGCCAGACTACATTGAAACTCCCTCTGAGTTATATTGACTTCAATGTCTCTTTTTGTTCTTTTCCACTGAGTTTTATGGGCAGTGGGTTCCCCTCCCTGCTGGATATGAGGTGTTGTGGCCTCCCTGGGCCAAAACCACTGTTGGCCCAGGAGGCTCGTACTTGGCTTTCAGACAGCCCTGGCAGACACTGCCCATGGTTTGGCTCAGAGCCTGCTCTACAGACTTTGTGAAGCAGTGGAATCAACACAAGGAGACCGTAGAATGCAATGGCTCACCATTCCAGGCTCGGTTCATCCAATTCAGGATAAGAAAAACATTGTAGTCTGTATCAACTGCATTACAACTACATGTAATGTACAGCTACTCTAAAGGTCGAAAGCATTTCAGAACATCTGACATCTTCCCCTGGGTCTCACGCGGTGTCTGCAGTATCCGTGAAAGCACCTTCACTGTAAGATGGACATCAGGTAAGGGAAGAGACACTAGTTGCCTTTGGCTGAGTGAGCCAATATTTACAGCACAGCCAGGCCCAGGCACCGGGTCGAGCACATTGCTAGGTACGTGACAAGATGCCCTCTCTCACTCCTGCGTGAGCAGGACGTGGAAAATATCACCATTTCACAGATAAAAAACTAAGAATAAGAGAAAAATCGATGGTTTACTCCAGTCACAGAGCTGGAATTCACAGAGGCCAGATCTGGACCTGCGCCCCAGGAAACACTGTGGACCAGGGTTTATAAAGCGGCTGAGTGTGTTTCTTGTACACAGAGACCTGTGCCCAGGAAACAGGCACAATTACATGCACAAACCCCACACTGAGTCCTCCACTTCCCCAGAAGCCACAGATCAATCTGCTACCTCCCATTTACCAAGAAAAATGCTTGAAGGAAAATAAGGGGGAATCAGAAAAATGGGAATGCAAAAATCAGTGGAACAGAAAGTCAGGGAAGCTAGGATGGTTTAATCCTGAAATCAGAAAGTTTACAGTCATGTAAGAAGTAATTTTCTTTAAAAAATTTTTTCTTAACATTTATTTATTTTTGAGAGAGACGGAGCATGAACAGGGGTGGGGCAGAGAGAGAAGGGGGGCACAGAATCAAAAGCAGGCTCCAGGCTCTGAGCTGTCAGCACAGAACCGACGTGCAGCTCGAACTCACAAGCCGTGAGATCATGACCTGAGCCGAAGTCAGATGCCTGACCGGCTGAGCCACCCAGGCGCCCCAATAAGTAATTTTCAATTGAAGACTTAAGATCTATCTCTGGGCGATCGTGAAAAAGTAATGAGAGATGCCTAGAGTTTCATTCTGTTACAAATTTCTTCCTTTAAGAATCTGCCACACGTGCCTAAAAATTCCATTTCCTGGAGCCCATGCTCGACATTCATTTGTATCACCTTATTAACTGTTAATGCCTTGTCACGGTTTAAAATCCACCCCCCACATATGCCCTGCAGGGAGCGAGGCCATGTGGGAATAAGAGGCCGTCTGAAGAGAAAGGCAGGCAAGGCCTGTGGGTCTGAGGACATTGAGAGCAAACAGGTGGGTGAAGTGGGCGACAGGGTCTGCGTCATCTGGGACAGTAGCAGAGTAACAGGATGCCGTCAACAGTGGCAAGGAATTTGGTCCTCCGGGACTAACATGAGCGCCCTGGAGCATGCACAGTCAGCCAAAGTGGTTCACAAGAGGTACAGGTGAGACATTCTGCTTTCATTTTTATGCATTCATTTCAATATATATTACAAAAATGATTGCCAGCTTAGCTGGTCTGCCGTTCCGTAGATAGTAGTGCTTCCCACAAAGCTGGGTTTTTCAAACAGTGATCGGATTTAAGATCAATTTGATAAGGGGGTCTGCAGACACGGCAAAAATTGTGAAGGGGTCATCAAAATATCTGTAGTTTTGAAAAATCTGGTTTAGACCCCTGTCATGTTCTCAGCAAACACTGCACACATCCTTGACTCCAAGTACCACACTGGGTCGAGGAGCACCTGCCCTTGGGGAGTTCGCAGACTAAGGGTAGCGAGGCAAGAGAGGCATTGCAAAAGTCTGTGCCATGGCCACTGTAAATTCAGGGATGCAAGGGACCAGCCCAGGGAAACTGCTTGGGCAAAGGAACAGGGAAACTGAGGCCAGGAGCATTATAGGCATTGGACAAGCACGGCCGGAGCATGGCGCCCCAGGCAAAGTACATCCACATCAAGCCTCAGGCATCCAGACGCAGCTATTACGTTCAGCCTCCTCCACCTCTGGGGGCCTCCACCTCCATGAAGAGTGGTTGGAGGGGACGGCAGGGAGACAGGAAAGCCAAAGCTAGAAAGGACCTCCCAGCCGAAGCGAGCAGGTCTAGCAGACACGGGAGGCCCACAGAGTCTATCCATCAGCTGATCTGATTCCGGGTCCCCACACTGCTCCAGTACTTGAATGTGAACTGTGAGTTTCCCCAGGTGCTCTGGGTGCTGACCTTCAGAGGTCCTGAGCCCCCTTTGTGACGTGTGGGCTGCTTCCACAGAATGACTCATCCCCATGCCCTCAATACCCCCATCCTTGCTTCTGCACAGCTTCTGTGTTTGATTAGGCAGCCCTCTGTTCTTGACCTTGGACTAGACCACTAATCCAATATCCTCTCTACTGTGGCTCAGAAGTGAGGGGCTGGGGGTGCCTGGGGGCTCAGTCGGTTGGGTGTCTGACTTCAGCTCAGGTCATGATCTGATAGCTCATGGGTTCGAGCCCCACATCAGGCTCTGTACTGA
The DNA here is from genome assembly GCA_017311185.1 of Proteles cristata cristata. NCBI lineage: Eukaryota > Metazoa > Chordata > Mammalia > Carnivora > Hyaenidae > Proteles > Proteles cristata. The sequence continues at coordinate 171,320 of JAESUZ010000367.1, read as the reverse complement.
CAGCTCAGAGCCTGGAGCCTGTTTCAGATTCTGTGTCTCCTTCTCTTTCTGCCCCTCCCTTGTGCATGCTGTCTCTGTCTCTCAGAAATAATTGAAAAAAGAAAAAAGAAGAAGAAGTGAGGGACTGGATCCCTTTCTGTTTTGCTGCCTCCTAAAAGCAGTGTCCCTCTCATCCATGGATAAAACCACACAGACTTGAACAGATAGTGGTGGATTTTTCTTTTCCAAAACTCACACCCTTCATTTCAGAAACCATGAAAACTTGCATGATTAAAAAGTGAAATTAATTTGAACACTTAAAATTCATCAACAGGTATATTCAAAAGAGCAGCCAGATATAAAGCAATAGTCACCACTGCCACTGCCTCTGACGGTTCTAGGGGACCCTGCCAGCTTCGAGAGATAGGCCCCAGACAGCACCCAGGAGGCCAGTAAAGGACCATATGCAGCTTTAAGATGCTGTAGGAAACTCACTGCGATTATGAGCTGATGCATTCAGGAATGATGTAATTCGATACGTTTAATGAGCACCTAAATACACTTTAAAAAAATTTTACAATCATGCCATTCTTACAACCGATTTTCTATATTTCTCCAGCCCTAAAAGGAGGTGGGAGGGGGAACCCAAGTAATCGTGTCATAATAAAAATATTGAACAAATCTGCATCTCCTTTGCTCTTTGGTAAAAGGGACTTTATGCATAATAAGTGCTCAATAAATGCAAGTTTTATAATGTTATGGATTTAAACAACGTGGATAAAAAGACAACATTTGAGCCAATGCTAAGAGTATTTTTCTACAGGTGTCGCTAGGGGGCATTTAAATGAAGACATCATTAATATCTATCACGGCTTTGTATAAAATGATACTCGCCTTTGTTTTTGCATCATCTTCACATCTCGTAGAGTTTGCAGTTCCATTTACCACTCCACAGCCATGTGGTTGGCAACATCAGGTATTACTTCCGTTTCACAGATGAAGAAACTAAGGCCTAGAGAAGACAGTGCAGTACAATCTTGTAAGAGACTGAAACAAACCTCCGGACTCGGAGGGCTCCTCTCCCACACTTTATTTCAAGTAATTATTGGGTCTCCACCACTGGTTCTCAATCGTGTGAAGATGGAAATAACCTGGAGAGGTAAAGAGAGAGAATTTCCTGAATGAGAATAACCTGGAGAGGGGAGGCGCGGGGAGAATAGGAAAGGGAGAAGAGAAAGAGAAAGAAAATGGAGAAGAAAAAAATACCTTGGATCTCATTTCTAAAGCAGATCTATTTTTCAAAGAGCCACTGAGCACTCAACCAATAACTCCATCCTGAGTGAGTGTGCCTCTGTGCAAGGCATCATGCTTTTGAGAGTATTAGATGAGAGGGTTGAGAGCTGAAAACCAAAACCCTACTGAAATTTCTTCAGAGGTGAGCAGCACATCTAGTTTTAAGGGTGAATTGGCATGCTCAAAAAAAGACAGCTTCCACCCTAAAGTTTGCATCTACTCTGGGGACTTGATAAATCAGAAACGACATCCTTTCTTGTGTGTCTTCCTTTCACTGCTGAATCTTCAAAGGCTCCCATGTTTTTCCCCAACACGCAAAGCCCCCTCCCTAAACTGCCATTCTCCCAGGCTTCACCAAAACATAGCTCTCTCTTCGATTTTACCAAACTTGAAATCCATTCATACTCTGAGCCTTTCAATCATTGAGCTTTTTCCTTTTAATCAGGTCAATATGCAGCCTACTAGCATTAGGTACACGCTCTACTTTCCCCTAAATTAATCGACATTTGCTTCTGTAAATCTTACCAAATTACCTCTGATGTTTTATTTCTCCCTTTACACTATACATTCTCAAGAAGAGAAATCAGAGACTCATTCTTTCTTCACGTCTGCTTTTTCAGTTCTCTCCTCCAAAATGTCTAATTAAGGGGCCCCTGGGTCCCTCAGTTTCTCAAGCGTCCAAATTCAGCTCAGGTCATGATCCTGCGATTTGTGGGTTCAAGCCCCGCATTGGTCTGTGCTGACAACTCAGAGCCTCAAGCCTGTTTTGGATTCTGTGTCTTCCTCTCTCTCTGCCCCTCCTCCACTCAAGATCTGTCTCTTTTTCTCTTAAAAATAAATAAACATTGAAAAATATTTTTTAATGTCTAATTCACTTGGAGGGTCCATAGATTCTTCATTCTCTCTCGCTCATCTTCTTCTCTCCCCTTCATCGTGGTTATTTTCTCTAACCTAACCACAACTTCATCTGCCAATTATCAAAATCACAATTCAGTAAACAATCCTCACGTGTTCAGTGAGACAAATGTAATTAAAAAGAGCATTAATAAATCAACTATACTTTGCATGTTACAAATTACTTTCACGTATACGATCTCACCGTTTGCAAATTCCAGGTGTTCCTTCTGATTAAAATTCCTGTATCCTAAAGGGAAATCATGAAGGAAAGTACCTTTAATTGCTTAATTCATTTCGGCTCTTTAGGTATTCATCTAATCCGCACCATTTTGTTACTATCACGCAAGAGCCATTTTAAAAAATAAGTTCAGAGTTCCATTTGCCCAGGTGGGAAGATTATATTTCAGGATTAAAAGAGGGAGGCAGGGTGGAGTGAAGAAATGATTGCTATTTCATCAAGAGAACTAATGCAGGAACTTGAAAAATTTTTTGCTTGCTGGCTAATAATTATCTTATTGGGAATTAAGAAAACATGAAAACGGGTTTACTGTTCCATCCACCAACTGTTTCTAAAAGCTCTTAATTTAATCCTGGGAGGTACCTTTTCACACTAAGTAATCCTGTTGAGAAACCTCTGTGTATTTTTGTGCTGCTTTAGTTCTTCTGAAGCAACGATGAAGACTCTAAAACTGTGGGCACAGCGCTATCTAGTGGTTAGAATGGGTAGGTCAGGATCCTTGTCTCAGGTGGCTCCCAAAAGGCTTTTGACACCAGTGGCGTCTGCCGCTCAACCTGGAAGCTGTGGAAAACGTAACTCTTTCCTTCCACTGAGATACACAGTATTGTTAGGACATCCAACGAGCAGCAGAGTCTTAATGACAAAAGTATCTCCTATCTGCCTACCCCAAGTAAGATTTTTTCCTTTAACTGGAGGTGAGTCAGAATGGTATAAGATTAGGAGTTGCTCAGGAATAGGCAAATAAGAATGTACAAAGGAGAAGCCAGGCCCTTACAATAAGGTCTGGTCAATTCGTGGATAAAAGACAATGTTGATCCTGCTAAGTTCTTAGTAAACATGAAATTAAATCGAGGATGATGATGACGATGCAGAACCTGGGTGGCTCAGTCAATTAAGCAGCCCAGTCTTGTTTTTGGCTCAACTCATGATGTCACGGTTGGTGAGTTTGACCCCCGAGTGGGGCTCTGCGCTGACAGCACGGAGCCTGCTGGGGATCTTCTCTCTCTCTCTCTGCCCCTCTCCCTTTCTCAAGCTCTCTTTCTCTCTCTCTCTCTCTCTTAAAATAAAGTTAAAAAAAAAGAAAAAGGTTAAGGTGATAATGGTGGTGGTGGTGATAGCTAACAGTTATCAAAAGCTTCTCATATGCCACGTCCTAAGTACCTATGGTAACTTATTCTATCCACCCAACAGCCCTGTGAAATCCATTTCTCTGATGAAAAACCTGAGGAAGAGAGGGACTAAGTCATTTTCCCAGGGCCCAACAGATGGTAAGAGGGGACTCATATCCAGAGCAAGTTCCTTTAATAATGATGTTAAGAAAAGTACTAATTTTCAAATTTAGATAAAAAGACTTACCTCCTGAAGTAGGATACCACCTTCAAAATTAGGATAGAGATGAGCAGCCCAGCAGCATCCAAGAGCCCATGGTGTACTTTCGCAGATTTTATTGTGTCCAGGCTATCTGGTTTCATGTTGATTTCCCCCTCCCACATGCACACGTGAATGTGCGCACATGCACACAGACAAGAAACATGCTGTACCACAGTGATGCTGCAGCATCGGTTCATAGGCTGATGCCATTGGTGCTGGAAGAGGCATTGAAGATGACTTCAGTACAGATTCCTGTCCATGTTACAGATGACCAAACAAGACCAACAAATACAATTGTTTTTGCACATTTGAATTTATTAAATACTTTTTGAAGATGGACCACCCCCAAGGATTGATGACATTTTGAGGGAAGAACAAAGATGAGCAAATCCTGATCTCTGCCATCAAGAGGAATGTGGCCTGGGAGGGGAGAAGAAGGGCTTGTCGAATAACTGTCATGGCATAGAAAGATGTGCAATGGGTTGTGGTGAAAATAACAATTAATAATTAATAATAATAAGTATTACCAGTGTTGAATGTTCACTCTATGCCAAGCATAGTGCATGTATTACAGCACTGGTATTTGTAAAAACTCTGAGAAGTTGTTATTATTATGATTTTATCATATCACATCATATTTGTCATACCCATTTTACAGACAAGGAAACAGGCTCAAAGAGGGTACGTTGCTTCCATCTGTTGGCAAGTAGTAAGAGGCAGAGGTAGGAGTTTTAACCCAGCCATGTTGTATGGAAGACTGATGGCTTCAACCCTATTAGAGAGATGTAGGTAACTATCCATGTAAGAGGTCAGGGAAAGCTTTGTGTGAGAGATCACATGTGAGCTGGGCCATCAAGTTTCAGCCAGCAAATTGGGCTCAATGTATTAGTTTCCCATGACTGCTCTAACAAATTACCAAAAACCGAGTGCCTTAAAACAACAGAAATTCATTTTCTTACTATTCTGGGGCCAGAAGTCCAAAATCAAAGTGACCACAGAGCCATATTCCTGGAAATCAGAAGGGGGGATCCATTGCCTTTTCCAGCATCTGCTGGTTGTCACCTTTTCTTGATTTGTGGTCAGGTCACTCCAATATCTACCTCTGTGGTCATATCGCCTCCCCCTCTTCTGTCAAATATCCCTTCACTTTCCTTTTATAAGGACGCTTGCTGTTGGATTTAGGGCACACCTGATACCACAGGATGACCTCCTTATCTCACGATCCTTAACTATGTCTGCAAAGACCCTTGTGCAAAATCAGGTAACAGTCATAGGTTCTGGGGATGAGGATATACATTTACCTTTCGGGAGGCCACCATTCAACCCACTACACAAGCAAAGGCAAAGGAAACCAGAAAGCACATGACAAGTCTTGGGAGCCAGAACCTATCTAATGGGATTTCTGGTATGTCTTAGTCAGGTAATGTCAACCTTCCAACTTTGTTCCTCTCCTTCAATGTGGTGTTGGCTATTCTGTGTCTTTTTCTTTCCATGTTAAACATTAGAATCAACTTATTAATAGCCACGAGACAACTTTCTGGGGTTTTGATTGGGATTACATTGAAACTCTAGGTCAAGTTGGGAAGATGTGATATCTGGACAATATTGAGTCTTCCTAGCCATGAACTGATTGGATCTTTAAGGTGCAATGGGAAGGTTTGGTGTGGCCAGATTCTGGGGAACTTTCAGGCGGTTCTCAAGAGGCTAGAATTTCTTCTGTGAAAGAGGAAGAACTCAAAAATTATAGGCTGAGGAGTGGCATATTCAAGATGATGCCTGAAGCATTACATAGGATGGCCAATAGAGACAGAAGGGAGGGTGATCATTTCAGAAACAGTATGATGGTCCAGTGCCAGTGGAGTAAAGGTGTGATGTGGAGCAGCAACCATGGGAACTGAAAGGAAGTAGAGATGGCAGCAAAGTGGTGGTCTTTCTGGTCTTTCTGCACCTCCCGCTTCCAAGAGCAGCCATCATCAGCAACCCCTTTAGCCAGGAAGGCCAGAGAGCTCCAAATCCATTACCAAAAGCCATGTCATTGATCATTTAAGGGTGGAGCAACCTGCTCCCCTTTGTGAGGAGGGCAGAGAATGTTGCATTCAGACCCCGTCTTTTCAAATCTGATGCTGGCACAGTGGCAATGGGTGGAGAGATGCATGCGTGTGCAAATGGTAGGGAGCCCTTTGGTCAGTCCACCTTACTTGGTACCTGCTCTGGGCTTAGCAACATGAAACATGGTGTGAGAGTAAGAGACCCCAAAGAGAAGAGTAAGTCATTCTTACCCTCAAAGCATCTAGACACTAGTAACACAACTACAATAATAGCGATGAGGATTTACCTTTGATGCACACGACTAAGTCAGGAAGTTGGGACCCCGGAGGTGGAGCCACACAGCCCAGGACCATGTAGTGCTCCGCCACTAGCTGGCTGGACCTAGCCTCACTTTCCTTATTTGGAACACAGAACTATGAACCCCTTCCTCGTAGGAGCACTGTGAGGATGAAAGGCAATAATCATTCATGAATTCAGCACAGTGCATGGCACGAAGTAACTGCCCAGTGAGGCATGGCCACTGTCAAGAATACAGGGGGGTTACATGAATCCGGGGGAGGTGAGTGGTGGGGAGTCCTTGGCATGGGTTTGAGCTACGTCCACAAGGTGGGAGGGCCTTGGACAAGTAAAAGAAAAATAAACCATTCTTCGGTGAGCAGGACAATCTGACCAAAGATGCATTATTAGGGTGGCTTAGTATCCAGCTGATTATGTAAAGGTTCCTTCAAGAATAAGCCTCAAGCAAAATACTAAGGGAGCCCCACATTGTCACTGCCTCCCTTCTTCTGGGAGGCCCTCCTCTTCTCTGCTATGTCTTCTGCCCATGTCATTGCCTCACATGCCTCCCGTTACATCTCTCCACCACTGCTCTGCTTGCCCCGCCTCATGTTCAAATTTCTTTCTTTCTTTCTTTTTTTTTTTACAAATAGTTTATTGTCAAATTAGTTTCCACATAACACCCAGTGCTCATCCCCACAAGTGCCCTCCTCCATGCCCCCCCTCCTCCCCCCCACATCCACCAGTCCTCAGTTTTTGTCAGCATTCAAGAGTCTCTCATGGTTTGCCTCTCTTCCTTTCCCCCACCATTTCCACCCTTCTTCTCCCCCTTGGTCCTCTGTTAAGCTCCTCCTAATCCTCCTATACGTGCACACATATGATATTTGTCTTTCTCTGCCTGACTTATTTCGCTCAGCATAACACCCTCAAGGTCCATCCATGTTGCTACACATGGCCAGATTTCATTGTTTCTCATTGCCATGTAGTATTCCATGGTATAGATAAACCACATCTTCTTGATCCATTCATCTGTTGATGGACACTTAGGCTCTTTCCAGGTTTTAGCTATTGCGGAGAGTGCTGCTATGTCATGTTCAAATTTCTTGAGGGCTTTTCATGTAATAGGAATGTTAAATTAACTCCTACTAAGGTTTCCGTGGCTAATCCATATATGTATACAGGTACAGATACACAAACCCACATATGTAGACGTGTATTTTTCACATATATGCAAACACATATATACGTTCACCCCACACACACACACATACCCACACACCACACACTCTTCTAATGTAGGATTTTTTTTTGCTTTGAATCAAAAGTGTGACTATAAAGGTAACAACTCCAGGTGTTTAGAGCATGCTATGGAGCCAGAGTGGCTTTTGAAACCCTATTTCACATTTGACTATTTATATTTAAGGACACTCCAGTTACGTCTACAATAATCTGAGGACAAGTTATTACCACCTACATATTTCAGAGACTATTTTCAACAGAATACTTCTCCTACACTTTTCAAAAAGTCCCTGCATAATAAGAGACTTGAGCTCTGCTGTGAGTCCTGCCTCTGAGTCACTGTGAAAGTCCCTTGCCTCAGCATTCTCACCGTTCACTGTCATCTCGAACTGGGGAAGCCTTTTGTGCTAGATGTCTCAGTTTGCCCCTCACAGCCACGCTCCATGTCTTCATCTTCTTCCCTGTCCGGGCAGGCTGATTGCCTGGACCGAGCCAATGGTTTCCTTGCTGCAGTTGTATTTAGCTCTTGGGAGCCAGGGCAGGAGAGCAGAGGAGGGAAGAAAAGAAAGGCCAGGGAACCTATATACCCCTCTGTCCTTGCCTGGCAGAGACACTGCGAGCAGATCCCTCCCTCCACCTGCAGAGAGGGACAGCTCCGGGAGCCCTCACTGTCTCTGAGTTCTGGTAACTGCTCACTGCCTCACCCCTTCAGCCTTTTCAGTCCCAGGGATTACTCTTCCCCATGGTTTCCCTACACCCTGTTCACACTTTTAAAAAAAATTTTTTTTAATGTTTATTTATTTTTGAGACAGAGAGAGACAGTGTGAGCAAGGGAGGGGCAGAGAGAGAGGGAGACACAGAATCTGAAACAGGCTCCAGGCTCTGAGCTAACCGTCAGCACAGAGCCCAATGCCGGGCTCGAACCCATGAACTGTGAGATCATGACCTGAACCGAAGTGAGATGGTTTACCGACTGAGCCACCCAGGCGCCGAGCCCTGTTCACCCCTTTACGAAACTCTCCTCGGCGGGCACCATTTTGTCTTGCCGGGGCCCTGACTGACATGACAGCGATTGCTTGCTGCTCATTGGCTCACATACCCCTCCAGGGGAAACTGCTCTGTCTAAAGCCCCGCTCCCCAAAATGCCACGTGTTACACTGTGTGAGGTTTCGTGCCCACCCCAGCAACAGCTCCCTGGACCAAGTGTGGTAATGTGACAGAACATTCCATAGCAGGCTGACCAGTTACCTATGACTTGCAAGGTCTGATTCCAACCAAGGAGCTCAGCCAAGCAGATTCTTCTCTTAGGAATGGAGGCCTGAGAGACAGAGATGACAACAACTCTTGCAACCAATTTCCAGAAGTCAGGAGGCTGGTTTGTGGACATATGCAAAACTTGAGCTTAATCATGGAGAAACGTTAGAAACAAATTGAAAGGTATCTATAAAACAAATTCCATGTACTCTTCAAAGTGTCAAGATCACCAAAGTCAAGGAAAGATGGAATAAGTGTCTCATGTTAAATGAGACCAAAGAAATGTGACAATAAAATGAAAAAGGTGACCCTGAATTGGATCCTGAATGAGAAAAACTGTTTGGTTTTTGTTTTTTTCCTGTTGGCTCAACAGACGCTTGGGACTCTTACAGATGAGGAAAATGAGACCTATAAAGACATGGGACCAGAGTACAGATAACCCATTCTTCAAATCCATGCCTCCCCATGTATCATCCTGTCTCCAAGTAGCTGGAAGTTTTATTTCTAGCTTTATTATTATTTCTCTATTATCATCAGCTCACCCAAAGATGATCTATAGCAATAAAATCTCAGCGATGACTCTCCCTCTAATCTAAAGGTTTCTGCTGCCCTCGGCTTCCGTGCTGCTAAACATACCTATTAAATAACAATAGATCATGGAGGGGCGCCTGGGTGGCTTAGTCAGTTAAGCGTCAGACTTTCGCTTAGGTCATGATCTCGCGGTTCGTGGGTTCGAGCCCCGCGTCGGGCTCTGTGCTGACTGCCAGCTCAGAGCCTGGAGCCTGTTTCAGTCTGTGACTCCCTCTCTCTCTGACCCTCCCCTGCTCACGCTCTCTCTCTCTCTCTCTCCTAAAAAAATTAATAAAACATTAAAAAAAAAAACAATAGATCATGGAGCTAAACCTGGTAAGTTGGATGCATTTCCCATTTCTGTTCAAATCCATTGTCTGATGATATTTCAGAAAGGAAAACCCAGGCGATCAATAGTTCCATGTTGGCAGTATCAGTTCTGGCTGAAAGGTCTATATTTTTGGATTTAAAAGTATTTCCAGGGGCAGTGAATGTTTTTGAAAACTCTGGGAGATTGAGGAAGATGTGGTAGGTAACACATGCCTATTCAGGAAGTGAGTATAAAGCACTGATAGATGGCTTAGGTAAGTGCCCAGCAAAGATAAAAGAATAAAAGGAACACCTTCAGCTTGCATTCGGCTTTATGTGGGCTGCTAAAGCTTAACTGAGATACAGGGAGCCATACAAAAAGGTGTATATTATATAATACAAGCTTAGATGGAAAGGCATCACCAATAAGCAAGAAAGAGAAAACAATTTTTTTTAGTGACAGAACTTACTGACTTTCAGAGCTTTTAATTCTTCTCCAAGACAAAAAATATATTGTTGATTCTTTGCTTTGCTTTATCGATTTTAAGCAGGTGTTCATAGTTTTATTAACTATGAGCATTTCTTCCTCCATTATGGATTCCCAGTTTCCAATATTTGGATGTCCTCAAGTGCTTGATATTTTATTTCACTCTGTGTTTTTTAAATTAATTTTTTGCCACTTAATAAAAGTACTTTTCCACTTGAAAAAGTACGAATTATGTACAGCAAAAGCCTGGTCCTCCTGACCATGTTCATCTTGGACTCGGAAGGTAAGAATACAGAACATGTCCACTGAATGCAGGGGATACTAAATGCAGCCTGGGGAGCTCTTAAATACATAGCACAAAACTGATCCAGTAGAATAAACTGTGGTTGGTAAGAAGCCACTTTATTTTTTTTTAAGTTTATGTATTTATTTATTTTGAGAGAGAGTGCATATGCTGAAGGGGCAGAGAGAGAGGGAGAGAGCAGGGAGGGATGGAGAGAGAGAGAGGGAGAGAAAGAGAGAACCCCAAGCACTAATAGTGTAGAGCCTGATTGAGGGCTCCAACCCACGAACTGTAAGATCATGACCTGAGCCGAAACCAAGAGTCAGTCGCTTAACCGACTGAGCCACCCAGGTGCCCTGGAAGTAGTCACTTTAAATAGCACATGAATTTTAGAAAAACTTTTTAAAAATGTGTAGTAGATTACTATATTTTCAATATGAAACAAAGATAAATACTGAATTTATAATAGTAGCAAATACCATATGCCATGGCACAATTCTAATATATATATATACACACACACACATATATAATAGGTTAGGTTAGCATATATAAACTAATTAATATATACAAACTAATTTAATCCTCACAAAATCTTTAGAGGTAGGAACTACTATTATCCCCATTTTACAAATGGAGAAATTCAGGCACAGAGAGATTGAGTAATTGGGCTATGTTTTCACAGCTCATGAGGGTTGGAGCTGGGATTTCAGTCTGGCTCCACAGCCCATACTCTTTACCACATTCAATTACACAGCAAATATTTCATGACTATTTCATGGTACTGTGCTGTCAGTACCACGTAGAGTGTAGTGGTCAGGTTTTGCTGCAGTAACTGACAGCCTCCATCCCCTAGCATCTTACTGCAATGAACTTTTATCCCTTGACCACATTATATAAAGGCTGTGGGTTAACCATGACTCTGATCAGTTCTGCTGGGCTTAGCTTTGCTCCTCTGTGCTCAACAACCTGTGTCTTCTCCTTACAGGACCAGGATGAAGGAGGAGCTCCTCTCTGGGACATGGAGCAGACAGGAGTTTAAAAGAAATAGAAAAAAAGTTATGCAGAGCCCACGTTCACTGCCTCTGCTTGAACATAGCAAGTGACCAGTCTGTTTACACCCCACTGGCCTAAGCAAGTCGCGTGGCCAAGCCCAAGTCAGTTTGGTGAGGTTGTCCACTCTCCCATGGGTGGCATAGGGTGGTCACATAGAGGAAGTGAATGGTTGAAAATAATAATCCAATAGCTCAAGAGCTTGTCATCCCACCCAGGTGATCTTACAAGTAAATTAAGAAAGCAAGACTAGCATAAAAATAATTGCAGAACCACGACAGATACAGACCGTTCCCGCTTGGCATGGTATCATGTTAAGTAAAACCTGTGCACACAGGAGCCATATCATTGCTTTGTAAGATTCTATGGTGACTGAGATGTGATCATGCAGTGCTGTGCTAAGCAAGGACTGCCTATAATTAATGATAATAATGGCTTAAAAATAAGTGCTCAATTGTGAAATGGGGCCTTAGTGCAAATTCTCAGGGCGTTTAAACTGAAATCTGAACCATGCCTGCAAGGCTCTAAATCATCTGTCTTCTGCCTTCCTTCATGCCATGTCTCCATCTAGGGCTAGGACCTTTGCCTGTGCTGTTCTCCACCTAGCGACCTCTCCCTCCAGATCTCCACAAGGCTGGCGTTAGGCACTGAGGTCTCACCTGCAAGTCGACTTCTTCAGACAGAACTGCCCCGACCAGTCAACCTAAATCAACCACCCTATCATTCTCAGGTCAGCTAGCCTCATTTGTTTTCTACAACAGCCTTAGACCCTCTTACCAGTATATGAGTTTACATGTTAATGGTTTGTCTTTTTCACTGGAATGTAAGCTCCAGAGAGCAAAGAAATGGTCTGACTTGTTATCATTCTATTCTTATTGCCTAAAACATTAGCTGACACAGGCTGGACGTGCAATAAGTATTGTTGAATGAATGAACAGATGTGGACAGGGGCTAGATCATCTCAGGACTTATGGTTTGGATTTTATTGCAAGTGCACTGGGAAATATGCATAATTTTCCAACTACAAGCAATCATATATGGGTTCCATGATCATCTCTTGTGCTTTTTTTAAACCACCTGTGTTATTTTTGTGGCAAAGACCATCATCCCATTCAACATTTCTCAACCTTGGGTAAATTTTGGAATCAGCTGGGACAGGAGGGCAACTTGTAAACAATCCTGCTGCCCAAATCCTAATCCCCAAGAATACTGATTTGTTTTAAAAACTTTTAATGTTTTTATTTATTTCTGAGAGAGAGAGAGACAGCATGAGCAGGGGAGGGTTAGAGAGAGAGGGAGACCCAGAATCTAAACAGGCTTCAGGCTCTGAGCTAGCTGTCAGCACAAAGCCCAATGCTGGGCTCGAATCCACAAACCATGAGATCATGACCTGAGCCAAAGTCAGATGCTAAACTGACTGAGCCACTCAGGCGCCCCCAAGAATATTGATTTAACAGGTCTAGAATGAGGCCTCATGTAAGAGCTGTAATGATACCCAATATTCAGAGTAAAACCCACTAGTCCCTATGGTACTAAAGTATAGTAAAGATTCTAAGAATGCTTTTTGGCTCATTCAGTGCAGCTGACTTGAGTGTTAGGCTTCATTCTGATAATGTCTGACACATAGTGGGTACTCAAGCAATATTTGTTAATTGGCTTTCTGGGAAATATTTGATGAATGAGTAAATGCATGAATAATTGAATGATTTAACTAAAGTGCGTAGGAATTAGTGGAGGCAGAGGTCATTGTAGAAGGCAGTAGTTAGGTGAAGCTCCATCATAGGCAGTGGGCATGAAATGAAACTAACATCCACTTGTCATTTTACAATGTTCTAGAAACCTGGAACGAGTCATGGAGACCATCCAATACAGGGGTTCATGAGATTGCTCTGGTCACAGCTTCTTTAGAGTTGAATGAAAGTTTTGGATGCTCTCCTCCCAAAAAATATGTCTATAGTTTTGTATCCAATTTGAGTGGGTTGGGCAAGCTCCTAGGTGATGGTTTCTCAAGCTGAAATGCTAAGATCCAGCTCAAAGTCCCCACTAATAGAAAATGAAACTGAAACCCAGCGACGGTTAGAGATTGCTGGAAGCACAAGGACAGCAGATGTACTGGGACCTAGTTCCCACCACAATGAATGTAGTTGCCAATCTTCACTTACATTATCTGCTGAGGACAAAGTAAGAGAATGATTGTAATTTTTTTTCTCCCCCTTTCCCATTGACATGCCATAAAATTCCAATAGCTAATCTAACCCCACGGCTGTGCTGCTTCATTAAAAAGTGGAAATTGAAATTCTAGAGCAACCAAGTCTTCCAAATCTACCATGTTTTCATGCCAGTTAAATCTTTGGGAATAGAGTACTGGAAAATGACCTCATTTAAGGCAGAGCACCCTGAAATAACAAACCTGTGGCTGGTTTCTAGAGTAGCCCTCTTAGCCAGTCCATGTCTGTGAACGCATAGCTGAAGGAGCAAAAGCTGAATTCCATCATTCCAGATGTCAGGATAACACCCAAAATAGTCATGTCAGATAGCTGGGTAGCAGGTGTTCTGACCAAGAAACAAGCTCAGAAAATAATAGGAACAGAGGCACCTGTGTGCCTCAGTCGACAAGCATCCAACTTCAGCTCAGGTCATGATCTCACAGTTCTTGGGTTCAAGCTCTGCATGGAGCTCTGTGCTGGCAGCTCACAGCCTGGAGCTTCTGTCTCTCTCTCTCTGTCTCAAAAGTAAACAAACATAGGGGTGCCTGGGTGGCTCAGTCAGTTAAGCATCCGACTTCAGCTCAGGTCATGATCTCACAGTTTGTGGGCTCGAGCCCCGTGTCGGGCTCTGTGCTGACAGCTCAGAGCCTGGAGCCTGCTTCACATTCTGTACTCCCTCTCTTTCTGACCCTCCCCTGCTCACGCTCTCTCTCTCAGAAATAAATAAAACATTTAAAAAACTTGAAAAAGTAAATAAACATTTAAAAAAAGTCTTTTAAAGAAAATAATAGGAACAAATGAGGTCAAAGGATCCATAAATTCTATGAGTAACTCCTCTTTGCTCCGGCATGGAGGAGTCTTCAAAGCCTCTCATTTGAATTATATAGCAGAGCACAACTGTTTAATGATAACAGTCTGAGTCTATGGAAGGATTATTAAAGCTCACCTAAAAGAAGTAATATTCATTTCTGTTGTTATTATTATTATTATCATCATCTTATCATTATTCTAATTAATATTCTTGGAAAAGAACATGGATATAACACATAGTCAATATTTCAAAGATTCCAGAAGTGAATCATCCAATACAGTAGCCCCCCACCCCTCTTATCTGCAGAGGATACATTCCAAGACCCCCAGAAGATGCCTAAAACTGTGGATAGTACCAAACTCTCTCTATATTTTTACTATACTACCTGTGATAAAGTGTGATTTTATAAATTAGGCACAGTAACAGATTAACAACAATAAGTAATAATAAAGTAGAGCAATTGTAACAATATACTGTAATAAAAGTTAGATCAGTGTGGTGACTCTCTTTCAAAATACCTCTCTTTTGGGGCGCCTAGATGGCTCAGTCAATTGAGTGTCCAACCCTCAATTTCAGCTCAGGTCATGATCTCACAGTCATGGAATCAAACCCTGTGTCAGGTTCCATGATGAGTATGGAGCCTGCTGGGGATTCTCTCTCTCCTTCTCTCTCTCTCTCTCTCTCTCTCTCTCTCTCCCTTCCCTGCTCACATGCACTCACACTCTGTCTCTGTCTCTCAAAATAAATAAATAAACTTAAAATATATAGAGAGAAATATATTATATATATATATTTATATATTTGTTTTAAATTTAAATTTTAGTTAGCCAACATACAGTGCAATATTAGTTTCAGGAGTAGAATTCAGTGATTCATCACTTACATACAACACCCAGTGCTCATCACAAGTGCCCTCCTTATTTATTTATTTATTTCAATATTTTTTATTTATTTCTAGGAGAGAGAGAGAGACAGCGTGAGCAGGGGAGGGTCAGAGAGAGAGGGAGTCACAGACTGAAACAGGCTCCAGGCCCTGAGCTGGCAGTCAGCACAGAGCCCGACGCGGGGCCCGAACCCACGAACCACGAGATCATGACCTAAGCGAAAGTCGGACGCTTAACTGACTAAGCCACCCAGGCGCCCCTTCAAGTGCCCTCTTTAATACCCATCACCCATCTAGCCCATCCCCCACTCACCTCCCTCCATCAACCCTCAGTCAAAATATCTTATTGTACAGTATTCACCTTTCTTTCTTATTGTGATGATGTGAAATGACAAAATGCCTACACAATGAGGTGAATGATGCAGTCACTGTCACATAGCATCAGGCTGCAACTGACCTTCTGATGATAGGTGACCCCAAGTAACTGAGGAAAGCAGAGCTGCTGCTAAATGGGACCAGCTGTATCTGGTTCTTCCTCCTCCTCTCCTCTGGCTACTTTTCTAGGGAGTCACACTTGTTACCAGCACCTCCTACAGAAGTCAAGGAAAACAACAAAACTCAAATGAATCACTAAAGTGTTTGTGAGAACCATGGGAAGTGACACAGTACCTTTGTTCAAAATGGCATTTGAGAATGTCACATGCACATGTCTTCTCCTACTTACTAATATATGTTCTTAAATCACTGGGCACAACATTAGGACTCAAACCACAGACTGAAACGGCCAGACCATAGTCCATCCTGTACAAGAAAGGATTCGTGGAGGTTACCAAAGAACATAGGAGATGCCCTATTTATAACCTTTCCTTCCATAAAAAGCTTTCAATGCTTATTTATTTATTTATTTTGAGAGAGATAGAGAGAGCGAGTAGGGGGTGGGGGAGAAAGAATGGGAGACAGAATCCCAAGCAAACTCTATGCTGTCAGCGTAAAGCCCAATGCAGAACTCGAACCCACAAACCGTGAGATCATGACCTGCACCAAAATCAAGAGTTGGACGCTTAACCAACTGAGCCACCCAAGTACCCCCATATAACCTTTCCTTCTATGCTTTTTGGAATTATTGACTTCCCTAAGTCTATATTTGTGATCTAATAGTTTTCTTTCTCTCTTCTTTTCAGCTTCATTATTTTCCATAATTATATCTTCTTTATTTCCTATTCATTCCTCTGCTGCTTCTGTCTTCATTACAATTACATCCCGTCGGTTTTGCATCTCAGCTACAGCATTTTTATTTCAGCCTGACTAGTTTTTAGTTTTTAGGTCTGCAACAAGGGTTTCTCTGGTGTCTTCTATGCTTTATTCAAGCCCAGCTAGTATTCTTATGACTGTTGTTCTATATTCTTGTTCAGATATATTGCTTTTATCTGTTTTGAGCAAATCCCTGACTGTGGTTTCTTCATGATTTTTATTTTGAGGAGAATGCCCCTGTCTTGTTATTTTGTCTAGGTTTCTGTCTTTTGTGTGTTATGAAAGCTTGTTATGTTTCCTGTTCTGAGATTAATGGCTAGATTAAGAAGAGGTCATATGCTGTCCAGGGCTTGGTGCTTCAGGAAGTGCTTTGGGCACATACTGTGTGCACCCAGCTGTTATAATTTGGCTGCTCTTTCCCACAGGTCAGTTCTCTGCAGAATTCCTCCTTGCTTGCAGTGGGGTGTGTTTGGACCTTTAATTAAATGTGCTTGGATTTACTTGTTGAAATAAGCCTGATTAAAAAAAAAAAAACAAAACCCTGATCCAAAAAAGAGAAAAGGAAAAAGAACAAACAAACAAACAAGACCCAAAAAAAACAAAAAACAAAAAACCTATAACCCTGATTCCAAAGAGAAAAGAAAGAAAGGGGGAAAAAAAAAGCCAGATCCAAAAAACAAGAAAGGAAAAGAATTTTATTTCCACCAGAACTGAAGAACTGAAGCTGACACTTTGGAGCATTCTATGATCATTAGACTTGGTACGTGTGGTGGGGGTTGGGGGACTGTGCTGGTCCTCAGGGGGAGAGGCTCATGGTGCTGCCTCATAATCAGACCCTAGTAAGGATGCATCTGTAGGACATTGGGAAGGAGGGTGTTGGTGCAAGCAGCTCCAGCCTCCATTAGAGGTGCTGTGTTGCACACTGAAGTCCCACTAACCTCAGGGGGGAGAGAGAAAAGGTGTCACCGTGCTCTTTCATCCCCAGAGAGGGGAGCTCATGCCCACCACTGTTTAAGAATCCCTTACATAAAAGTAAACAATCTTCCCTCTTGTGTCCTAGGCTTCTGTCATATCACTGCCTTCACCCTGTCCGTGCCCAGGCTTTTGACCTGCCTGGTACCCTGGCTCTCCTATGTTTCATCTCTGGCACACAGCTGGGACTCAAAACTTCACATCTTAAAGGACCTGGCATGGCACAGACACACTCCCCTCCTCCGGAGGAGAGTCTTGTTGGGCTGTGTCCGGTGCTATTTTGTCCCAGAAAAGCAGTCGGACAGCCATGCAGCTGCTTGGAGTTTCTGGCGACGCATGGCAAAAAAACCAGTGACCACCTTATCTGCCCTATGCACACACCTCTGTTGAATGGCTTCTCAAAGGTATCAATCAGCCAGGTCTTTTGTTCTTGGAGAGGCATTATATTCTCTTCTAAATTCAATTCAGGGAAAGGAACGTTCTCTCTCAGTTTGACCCAGGGGATCCCCCACCATGCTCTCCACTCCCAGGCCTCTGTGCTCCTCCCCTGCTGGAGTACCACTCCCTGCCCAGACTGACTCTGGCAAATGGAGCACACTTCCAAAACCTCATAATAGCTCCACTGTTTGCAAACATTTGTGATACTCCATTCCTCAGAATTCCCCAGCCAAGCGTTTGGGGGAGTGCTTTTCTTTCATGCCCTGGGGGTGATTTTCCCTCTCCCCCTCTCTTCTCTCCATGAAAAGGGCCCCCTACCCTCTACTGTTCCAAGGGTTTTCTCCCCAGTTCATGCCTCTGCACCATGTATCTGTCAGATTCTCTCTCTCAAATTATGCAGATTGTTCTCTTAATCCTCAGATTGATTTTTTAGGTGTTCAAAATGATTTGAAGTTGATCTAGCTGTGTTTGAAGGATGAGGCGGCCCCAGCCTCCCTCTACTATCTGAACTCTACTACTCTGCTATCTGAACTCCTTCCCCTCCTATAAATTATCCTTCTGAATGCTCTTCTGTGATGCTGTGGGTCAATTATCTAAGATCTCTATTTACTATCTTCAAACATTTTTTTCAACTTTCTGTTTTCAGTAAATTGTTTTCAACATGTATGCCTTTTGAATTCCACAGATTTGATTAATCACATGAAACTTGGGATTAGGTTAATTAATAGTGTAGGGTAGTAAATCTGTTAGTGGAACCCATTTCAACGTTGAAAACTTGTAGCCACTCCACAGGGTTGACTACATCTCAGCTTGCAACTAAGAATAACCTTCAGTTGAAATAGCTGAGCTCCTACACATGGCACTTAAACAAGGGGTATCATTTGTCATGAGTTTTAAACATGAAAACTATCTCCATTAACACGTTGAGGCATATAGACCAAGTATTTCTATCCACTATGAGTATCAAAAGGTTATGTAAATATTCAGAAAGGAGAGCAAGTGATTCAGCCACGTAGTAAAGTGGGGACCAGCAAATGTGAATTTCTTTTTTTTTTTTTAATTTTTTAACACGTATTTATTTATTTTTTAAAAATATTTTTTATTTATTTCTGAGAGAGACAGCATAAACAGGGGAGGGTCAGAGAGAGAGGGAGACACAGAATCTGAAACAGGCTCCAGGCTCTGAGCTAGATGTCAGCACAGAGCCCAACGCGGGGCTTGAACCCACGAACTGTGAGATCATGACCTGAGCTGAAGTCAGACGCTTAACCGACTGAGCCACCCAGGTGCCCCAACACGTATTTATTTTTGAGACAGAGAGAGACAGATCATGAGCTGGGGAGGGGCAGACAGAGAGGGAGACACAGAGTCTGAAACAGGCTCCAGGCTCTGAGCTGTCAGCACAGAGCCCGATGCGGGGCTCGAAGCCACGGACTGCGAGATCATGACCTGAGCCAAAGTCGGACGCTTAACTGATTGAGCCACCCAGGCACCCCTGACAAGCAAATGTGAATTTCAACCCATTCTTTATGCCTCAGCATCAAAACCTTATCCCACAGTTTAGCAAGCAAGTGGCACTTTATTAGGAGATATTAAATAGTTAAGTCTTTACCAGTTGAGGCCCACAGTCCTGTTATTTCTAAGCTTTCTGCTATGGTCAAAGACAGCTAGTCTCTAAAAACCTAAAGTATCCCAGGCAAATCCCTGCTCTATAAAATACTAGCAAGGGCTTCGGGGCCAAAGCTCATCTACCTGGTAAGCTGTCTACACATGTGAGGCAAGACGTGGGCCAGTTTACCTAGACTGGACACAGAGGCCAGCGTCAGCAATCTACTCAGGCCCTGCAAGCCCCGACCCCGTATCAGCTCTTGTTCACCTTTCCAAGAGCAGGATTATATTACCAACTACACCAGAATGCACCCTGAGAAGAGAACTCCAAGAAAGTGTTTGTTTAAGAGAATATATCTTAAAAGTTGTCATCACAAGAAAATAAAAAAACATAACTATGTGTGGTAATGTATGTTAGCTAGGCTTTCGTGGTGATCATTTCTCAGCACTAATATGGAATCATTATGTTGTACACCTGAAACAAATATAATATTATATATCAATATATTAATTATATCTCAACTTTTTTAAAAAGCTTCTGCCCCTCATAGTTTCATAGAGATTTCCTTTTTTCCTCCTCCTTCCCAAAGTTCTTCCCCTAGAGAGAGAGCCTCATAAAAATTCCCAAGCATAGATTTTCTTTAACTTGTATCAGCGCACCTTTCCATGATGATGTTCCTGGAGTGGAGAGTTCACCCACAATGGCATTCAATACATAGACTTGCAGTAATGACTTGAAAATTAATGAAATTTGAGGCGCCTCCTCCCTGCCCAAACAGAACTAGTAAACTGACCCTGTAAGCAGCATTCATACATAAAACCCTTGAATAATGTTGAGCTTCCTGACAACTGTTTTTTTTTTAACAAGTATAACCAAGTCATGATCCTTCTAGAAGGCACAGCAGAAAAAAAAAGTCAGCAAACTGGCCAAAATTTTAGATTTTTCAAATCCCTGCAAGTTGATATGTAGCCTTCAGGCTGGGAAATACTGCAGAAACGCAACCGTCCTTGTAATATTCTTTGCATAGAGTCTGGTTCATCCGCAAATGGTAACAGGTGGGCATTTCAGTCTAATTTGCTTCTTCATTGGAGACAATTCCAAAACCCACCTTTTAATAAAGTGTTTCTCCCTGATATCTGTCTGATATGAATGTTAGGAATAGTCTAATTAATGTAGGAACCTGAAGGAGATCTCGAGGGGCAAAAATCTCTGAAATGTCTGAGGCTTGCTGGCTGCCCTGCCTGGTAAGGAGCTGAGAGTCCCGTTAGGGACAGGCATCAGTAGACATTCCCCACTTTGAATCATTTTCATTCAGGCAGAGGGAGAGGACCTTTCTGAAGGGCAGACCACTGATTCCCTGTAATTTAAAGGAGAGAGCCACATTATGCAGCTCTCTCATTTGAATTATATAAGACTCAGAGATAAGCATTTCCTCTCTGCGATAAGAGCAGGGGCCTATAATAGCCATAGAACTATTTTCGTGGAAGAGTCTCATTTGCACGCTTAGCAGCTGCAGGGAGAGACATGAGCAGCCAGCTGAGGTCTAAAGTGAGCCTGACTCCCAAGCTGAAGGGAAAGACTCAGAGACACAGCTACTGGGGAAGCTGGCCACTGATTAGACGCCAATGTCAGTTATGCTGTTAGTCTTCAGTGTCAGACCATTAGTTTCAGGGTCCTGCTGAGACCCAAATGAATCTCGAATGGGAATATTCTTAAAGATGCAGTCTGAGAGGAAGAGTCACAAATGTCAGTTGCTTTGGGTGACAACTTTCTTCTACTTGAATACCAGAGCAGCCAGTGGGAAGCAAATTATTTCCTAATGATATCAGATATGTGCAGACTTCTGACCTGGAAGTGGAGCAGCCCCCTCACTCGTGTGTCCGGCCATGATCTCAGCATAGTACATAGATTCCCGTGTATGCAGGGGTTGGGGTTCGTGAGAGCCAGAGGGCATGGGGAACCTGGTGCACCCAGCATCACAGCAGCATCATTACTGGGAGGTCAAGTGATCAAATATTCCCTTTTCTTCCTTTTTTTTTTTTTCTTTTCCATTCTTCCCTTTAGAAGGAAACCGGCAGAAGAGATCTTCTAAAATAAAAGAGCAGTGTGGGTATTCAAGGCATGAGGCGCCTACCAAAACACTGGCTAGGAGGGCCCTTGTTAGAGATAGGCCCACAGGAAATAAATATGAAATGAACAGGGTTCAAGGGGAACCGGAGGGTGACTAGGAACCAAGTCCATGAACTGCCTGGACAGGAGAGACCTAGGCAATCACACAGGGCAGGGAAGCCCAAAGACCTCGGAATTCACTGGTGCATCAGGTGGCTCCTTGTACACAAGGCACGGGAAAATAATATGAGATGGCAGCAGCAACAACTAAAGGATGATTATAGAGAAATAGCTAAATCCCTAAAGCACATCGGTGGAAAAGGTTTGGGACTACAAACTAAATCAGTGTCCGTTATTCTGAATAGTCATTCAAAACCAATAGCTAATCACTTCATGTTTTTACAAAGTGCTGCTCCATGCGTTAACCTATTTAATGCTCATAACAAAGGTGTTCATGAGACTATAGTTGTGTGTCAACTTGACTGGGCCAAAGGCTGCACAGATCTTTGGTCAAACATTATTCTCAATGTTTCTTTCAATTTCAGGGCATTTGAGGATACGATTAACATTTAAATGGGTAGATTGAGTAGAGCAGATGGGTGGGCCTCATTAATGTGGGTGGGAAGGCCTGAATTGAGCAAAATGGTTAATCACACCTTGAAGAACAGAGAGTTTCTCTTGCCTGGCTACTTTCAAACTGAGACATTGGCTTTTTCATGCATTTGGATCGAAACTTTGGTTCCTCCTGGATCTTGAGACTGTTAGTCTTTAGAATGGAATATACTGTCAGCTTTCCTGTATCCGTAGCTTGCCAACTACTTCCCCTACAGACCTTGAGACTTGCTGGTCTCCATAATCGTGTGAGCCAATCCCTTATGACATATTATACAGCCGACATACATATATACAACCAATAGGATGTACTATCTATATGTACAGTATATTATATACTATACTTAATATATATGATACATCCTTTTGGTTGTCTCTTTGAAGAACCCTGATGAATACAATAGTATTATGATGATTTTATAAACAAATAAGCTGAGCTTTACAGAGATTTAATAACTACCATAAAAGGACTTAAGAGTTAATGGCAAGGAAGGCATTGAGCACAGGTCTTCTAACTTGGGATAAGATCATCGATTGATAGAGAATCAATAGCTTTAGTTTTTAATCAATAGATACTACTTTTTAGAACAGTTACAGATTTACAGAGAGATAGAGCATACAGAACAGAGTTTCATTTATATCCTGTACTCAGTTTCTTCTTTTTATTAATATTTGGTTAAAAATCATGAATTAGTAATGATGTGTTATTATTACCTAAAGTCCATACTTGATCTAAATTTCTTTTTTTCCCCCAAACTTTAGTTTTACCTGGTGTTCTTTTTTTATTCTTGGATCCCACCTTCAATACCACATTACATTTGGTGGTAATATCTTCTTGGGTTCCATTTGGCTGTTAGAGTTTCTCAGACTTTTTTTTTATGACTTTGACATTTTTAGAAGTAGTCAGGGATTTTTGTAGGATTTTGTAGTCCCTCTATTGGGATCTGTCTGATATTTTCTCATCATTAGACTGAGGTCATGGATTTGGGGGAGGAAGACTACAGAAGTTAAAGGTCATTTCAAGGATACATATTCCCAACACAATCTATGACCCTTGATGTCTACCCTGAGCACCTGGCTGAGGTGATATTTGCCAGGTTTTTACCCTGTAAAGCTACTCCTTTATTTCTCTTTCCATACTGTACTCTTTGGAAGGAACTTACTATGCATAGCCCACATTTAAGGCGTTGAGACCTATGCTCCTAGAGGCTGGAATAGCTATGTAATTTATCTGAAACTCTGCATAGGAGAATGGTTTCTTTTTTCAATTTATCAATGCATTCAATGAATTTTGGGTTCATGGATATATGAAATACTTTGGGTTATAATCTAATATTACTTTGTTACTCAATTTTTTTTCAGGTTTGGCCATTGGGAGCCTTTTCAGTTCACTCCTATGTCTCTCTGACACACCCCATCAATGAGTTTTCATTTTGCTTTGTTTTGTTGTTCGTACATGACCTTACTTGTTGGAACAAGATGCTCCAGCTTAATCTTGTGCATTTTCTGTCCCAGTCCTAGAATTAGTCACTTCTCCAGTGAGAGTCCTGGCAACTCATTGGAGAATGATATTAGAAACCAAGATCTCAGTAGTAGGTGTGTTCCATGTTGTGTGTCATTACTTCTAGGCCTTCTCAGTGGACAAAGCAAAGAAATATATGTAGGTATACTACTACCTACAAACTTATCTATATCTAGCCACTTATATCTATATTAAGGTAAATATTAGTTCCCATGGACACCTTCAAATCTAGTCTACATGGATTATTCTTTTAATATTTTGAGACATAATTAACATTTAACATTATCGTAGCTTCATGTGTACAACATAATGATTCAATATTTGTATATACTGTGAAATAATCACCACAATAAGTCTGGTTAACATCTATCATGACACACAGTTACATATTTTCTCTTGTGATGGAAACTTTTAAGACCTACTTTCTTAGCAACTTTCAAATATACAATACAGTATTATTAACTATAGTCCCCTGGTATACATCACATCCAAGGACTTATTTATTTTACAATTAGAAGTTTGTGTCTTTTGACCACCCCACATGAATCATTCTAACCTCTTGCCCTTATTCGTCTCTAAATTTCCACTATAACAGTTGAGAAACCTTGATCTCACTATCTACCATCCATTTGCTTAATTGTTCATTTCCAGTATATTTGTATAGTAGTATCAGAATGTCGACCTGTTTCCCTTGTGAAAAACAACCTTACCAACTAGATTATATCTCTTACATGTAGTTCCTTTGCCTTTGATCTACAGACTTCATTAAGTTCCCAAGTTATTTAGGTCAGCACCTTTTCCCCCATCCCTCTCAGTGGATTGTTTTGTACATTTCTAATGCAATTATGTTCTTTTGTTACAGTATACATTCCTTACTAGGATCCACTGACTTCCTAAACTAGTTTTTAATTGGTGTGCACTAAGGTTCATTCTTTATGCTATAATTTCTATGGGTTTTGGCATAAGTATAATGTCATATACAAAATTACAAAATCATACAGAATATTTCAATCCCCCTAAAAACCTCTGATACTTCACCTCACCCACTTCACTCTGGGAAATCACTGATCTTTTTACCTTCTTTATTATTTTGCCTTTTCCAGAGTTTCTACAGTTGGAATTATACAATTTATCATCTCTTCAGACTGGCTTCTTTCACTTAGCAATATTCATTTAAGACTTCCCCATGTCTTTTCCTCATTTGATAGCTCATTTCTTTTTCTTTTTAAGTTTATTCATTTATTTTGAGAGAGAGACAGCGAGAGAGACAGAGAGAGAGAGAGAGAGAGAAAGAATGAGCAGGGGAAGGACAGAGAGAGGGAGAGAGAAAATCCCAAGCAGGCTCCTTACTGCCAGCACAGAGCCATATGTGGGGCTTGAATTCACCAACCGTGAGATCATGACCTGAGCCGAAACCAAGAGCTGGACACTCAACCAATTGAGTCACTCACGTGCCCCTTGCTCATTTCCTATCACGGAATAATATTCCATTTTAGGAATGTACTACAATTTATTTCTCTGTCCAATTGTTGGAGAACCTCTTGGCTGCTTTCAGTGTTTGGAAATTGCAAATACAGATGCAAATATAAGTATTTGCATGCAGTTTCCAACTCAATTGCATCCATAGTTAGGGGTGTGATTGCTAGATCGTATGTAAAACTAGGCTTAGCTTTGTAAGATGCCAAACTTATCTTCCGAAGTAACTGCAGCACTTTGCATTCCCACCAGCACTGAATAAAAGTTCCTGTTCCACATCCTTACCAGCATTTGGTGTTATCAGTTTTCTTGATTTTAGTCATGTCAGTAGTTATGTGGTGGCATCTCATTGTTTTAGTTTGCACTTCCCTAATGACAAATATTGTAGAGCGGAGGAGATCTTAGTATGCTTTCAAGACAAGTCTATTCTCAGATAAATGTTTGGCAAACATTTTCTCCCAATTTGTGATTTGTCTCTTCACTCTCCTAACAAATGTCTCAGCTCAAAGATTCTTTTGTAACAAAGGCCAGCTTTTTTTTTCTTTCATGGATCATGTTTTTTGTATCATATCTAAAAGTATGTTGCCAACCTCAGGGTCACCTAGATTTTCTGGTAAAAGGTATGAGGTCTATGTCTAGATTTACTTATTTATTGGACATAGGGTTTTCTAATTTTACTAGCATCATGTTTCAAAAGCCTTCCCTTTCTCCATTGAATTGCCTTTGCTCCTTTATCAAACATCAACTGACTATATTCGTGTGGGTCTACTTTGGCTTTCTATTCTTTTCCATTGATCTATATGTCTATTCTTTCTCAAACACTATGCTTTCTTGATTACTATAGCTTTATAGTAAACCTTGAAGTCAGATGGTGTCAGCCCTCCAATTGTGTTCATGAGTATTGTGTTGGCTATTTTGGGCTTTTACCTTTCCATATAAACTTTAGAATCAGTTTGTCAGGGCACCTAAAGGGCTCAGGTGGTTAAGTGTCTGACTCTTGATTTCATCTCATGTCAAGATCTCAGGGCTGTGAGATCGAGCCCTGCATCAGGCTCCATGCCCAGTGTGGAGCCTGCATAAAATCCCCTCTTTCCCCTCTCCCTCTGCCCCTCCTCTCCTTGCTCTTTCTACCCCACCCCCAAAAAAAATTAGAATAAACTTGTCAATGTTCAAAAATTTGCTTTCTGGAAGTTTGATTAAAATTGTATTGAATCTGTAGATGAATTTGGAAAGAATCAACAACTTAATAAGGAATCTTCCAGTTCATGAGCACAGAATACTTATTTAGATCTTTGGTTTTTTATCAGAGTTTTGTTTTTCTGCATATTTTGTCAGATTTATACCTAAATATTCCCTTTTCTGACTCAAATGCAAATATTGTTTTTTTCATGTGAAATGCCAGTTGTTCATTGCTGACCTTTATAGGAAGCCTATTGACCCTTGCATCTTAATGTGTTCTTCGCTGACTCTTACTGTAATTGTTTATCAGTTCCTGGAGATTTTGTTGACTCTTCGGGATTTTCTATACAGCAATTATGTCAACTGTGAGCCAAGCAGTTTTCTGTTTTGCAAGCTTTATATCTTTTATTTCCACTTCTTGCCTTAATTCACCAGCTATGACTTCTAGTATGGTGTTGAATAGGAGTGGTGAGAAGGGACATCTTTATCTTATTCCCAATTTTAGGGAGAAAGCATCCAGTTTCTCACCATTAAGTATAATGTTAGCTGAGATTTTAATCAAGTTGAGAAAGTTCTTCTGTATTCCTAGTTTGCTATGGATTTTTATGATGAATGGGATGCTGGATTTTGTCAAATGCTTTTTCTGCATCAATTGATACGATATAATTATATGATTGTTTCTCTTTAGTCTGCTGTTGTGGTAGCTTACAATAATTGATATTCAGTTTCAAATATTGAGCGAGTCTTGCACATCTGGAATAGATCTCATCTGGTTGTGGCGTATAACTCTTTTTGCATATTCTTGGATTTGAAATTCCATAACTTTTTATGACACACCCAGAAAACAATGACTAGTCTCATTCTTTCACATATTAAAACGTTCACTTCAGTATCATGTTTACAACTTTTTCTTTCGTGTAATATTAAAATTTCAATTTTCTATTCTATTCAGAACTTCTTGCCTCCCTGGTTTGTCTCGCCCTCTGCTCCAGACCTAGAAGCTACCAGTATGGAGGGAAGTCTTGGTGAGAAGGTTACCATTCTCCTTGTGTTTGGCCACTTCTGCATTGGCCTGGGGTTGGGAGAAAAGGAAGAAAGCACAGTCCTACATGATTAGCATAGTTGTGATAAGCATTGAGTCTTCTAGATGTGTCACATTGCAAAAGTGTCAAATCTCTCATGAGGCGTTTGGAAGGTTCTTCAGAGAACCGGTTCCATGCTTGAGGTGGGAGCTTCCCACTTGCATGTCCTCTGCCACAAATGATGGCTCTTCTGCCCATCCATTTCTGGGGCTTTCCTCAGCTTCTGGTTCCCAATGGTTCTTTCTTTTATGGGGGATTATCTCACCCTTTCCAGACAGTTCTCTTGAGTAGGATCCTTTGTAAAAACAAAACAAACCAAAACAACCTGATGTCTGCTTTCCTTTCCAAGGATCTACATTAGGCCCACAGGAAGCACATATATACACATCCTTGCCCCTTCAGGGGGTTTCTGAGGTCACTTTGACTTTCACTCTATGGAATACAACTATAAGCTTTGCTGGGTGTGACTTAGATGCCTGTTCTTGTATCCCTAGATTCCAAGGGACATACAGCAATCTCTCCAATAAATTTTCTTAAATTTGACATGAGGGGAGGGATTCACCCCTACCCCACTTCATCTCCACCCCATTGCATATACAGACAACATACAGGGCATGCTGACTGCTCCCTCCTCATGATGCCCTGACTCTCCTTGTGTAGCCTGGAGGTGGGTGATGGTCTATGGAGGCAGAGCCTCCTCCCATCACTTCAGTTGCAGGCACCTTTTTTCCCCAACCTGCTTCCTCCCAAACCCCAGAAGTAGGCCAAGAAAAAGGCGATGAGAAGCCAAAAAAGACACCAGAGAGTAGAGCTGGTTTTTCCCTAAAGAAGGTGAATATATTTACCATCAGTCTTCCTAGAAAGAAGTCAATACTTTGGGAGAAAATGAAGACCCCTGGGGTGGGATTTAGACTCAGCAAAGGGAAAACTTCTCTGCATGCTTGTCTTCAGGGCTGTTGGGAGCAGCACTTTCAGGTGCAGACACCATAGAGTACTCCCAGTGAAGAGGAGGCCGGCACCTGGCATGGGAGGCAGCCTAGCAGCCAGGCCAAGGATGGTGTTGCTCCTTATTGGGAATGGTGGTCTCTGTTTATGGACCCTCCAAGAGTGCTCTCGTCTTGTAAGAGCTCCTAGTTATTGTTGGGGTAAGTGGCCCTTCTAGTGTACCTACACCTCCAACTTACTGTTACCAAAAGTAGCCTGGCCTTGGCTGCACAATGGAGAATCCAGAGAAAGTCCTTATCCTTGCTTGGAAAATGATGGTAACAGGGAAAACAATAGCCTCTGTCTGCCCACTGCCCACCCCCACCCCTTAGGTAGTATCAGTGACAGTAAAGCCTGAGCAGCATGAGGAGGCTGGAGTGAAAGGCAAAACCCAGCAGTGACATAGTCCAGTGGTCCCATGAGACAATGCCAGCACAGAGGTTTAGTAATAGCTTGGTAAGATTCACATGGGAAGCCAGTCTCCATCTGGAGATGACTAGAAATGTAGCCTTGTTTATAAGCAAGCGCAGGGAGTCTCAGACTGACCAGTTACCCTATCAAAGTGATCAAGAATTTTAGCCCAGAGACCAAAACTATGCAGACTATGTCAGACTTGTGATTTCCTCAATGAAATTGTTGTTGTCTTTTGCCCATGTCTTGCCTGATCATCAACAGTGAGCTCTTAAAACAAAACAAAAAAAAAAAACCCAAAAGTTTCTGTCTTTGAGGCAGCAATAAAAGGTGGAGGGAAAATTAAGGAGGTGGACATCTTGCTAACCAGCTCTTTGTGGGGAAGAATTCCAAAGCATAGGGGATGTGGTGCCTTCATCAGTGAAGAAATGAAAGTGGCTGTCCTTACAATGGAAAAAGAGCATATGAAGAGGGGGCTAGGCCTGGGAAAGTCCCTATCTCCTCCAAGAAGAATTTGAAAATGCACATCCACTCTCCTGCAAAAAAAATTGGGGTTTTGCAATCAAGCACTTCAGAATTTGTAACCTATTTCTGAGGTTCATTAGCTATGTGTCTTTGGGCCATTTGACTCTTAGCCTAAGTTTCCTCACCTGTAAAATGCAGCTAATGTCTACCATTGGATTAGCAAAAGCCAGTGTGGTTTTTTAAATCTGATTATATTCAATATGTCCTGCAGATAAGATTTATTGCCACACATTAATAGATGTGGCAATAAACAGATGCTCTTAATGAGGATCCTGAGATATCAAGAAAGAGCTAAGCTTAAAAAGATTGGCACTTGAGGGGCACCTGGGTGGCTCAGTCAGTTGAACCTTCAACTTCAGTTCAGGTTATGATCTCACAGTTCATGCGTTCAAGCCTCGTGTCAGGCTCTGTACTGACATTTCAGAGCTTGCAGCATGCTTCAGATTCTGGGTCCCCTTCTTTCTCTGCTCCTCCACTGCTCACGCTGTCTCTCTAAAAAATAAATAGACATTGGAAAAAAAGATTGGCACTTGAAATCTTCATCTGTTATCAGGAATAAAAACCCAAAATACCTCATTTATTTGAAAGGTTTTTTTTTTTTTAATAACCATAAATTCTTTGATAGACTTCACATCAACAGTAAGGTCTATGTGCCTCTCTTCTTGTGTCTCTTGCAAGCTTATCATTGATTTAATAAATGGAGTATGCCATTGAAGGCCGTGCAGCTTACTCCTGCTTCTCTTGGGATGCTCATTGTGGAAGAAGGTGGCCATCATGAAAGAAATCCAACTTTCCTGAAATCACCATTCTGCAGAATTCACATGTAGGTCTTCAATCAACAGCTGTAGCTAGATGACCAGTAAATGCCATCCCATGACTGAACCCTCTAGACATCCAGTCCATGTCAGCCCTCAGATAACAGGAGCCCCAGCCAGCCACTGACTCACAACCACATGGAAGGTCCCCAGGAGAACCTCTAAGTCAGTAATATCTTGAAGTTCTGACACACAATTTGGTGATCAAAATAAAATGATTGCCAGTTTACATAAATAAGGTTTGAGATAATTTTTAGACAAGAAGGAGACCACCGATGTAGAATACCTCAGCAGCCTGTAATGAAGGACAGACCTGATATGTCAGTGCTTTCATCAGACCATCATGAAAATTCACCTACCAGATTAAGAACCCATAAACACAATGCTTCCAGATTCTCCCCATATTCCTCCAATGTCTATTTGGTCAATGATTTCAGAACCCTAAAAATAAAACAAACCCCTTTCTCATCCTGTTTCTGCCATCTGATAATTTTGATGTTGATGAACAATAATTCTGTGTTTCTTATGTTCTTCCAAGTATGATGAATGGCTCTCATCCTTCAAACCAGGACAGAGCACGTGTGTCCACTGCAGGTGGGACTGTATTCAGCCAAAGATCTACAGACTGGCAGCCATAGCCCTCCCATCATCAGCGGGACAGCCCCTCTGTCAGCATCTGTCTGTGTGGAAAATAGACCATTGTTGGTGAAATTTGTGAGCCACCAACTTGTCAATAGCAATGCCTTTGAAGGGAGGAGGGTGAAGGTAGAGAGATGAAATACAAATCCTATTTTTTAATCCTCTGGGGTTTAATGTCTGTTTCACTGCTGTTAAGATTTTTGAGAGATAGAGTGCATGCCTGAGAAAAATACTATGGCAAAGGGAGAACAGTACAAATTGGTTTCCATAGCAACTACTCAGATAAGTGTAATGGTTCTACCCAGCCTAGAGAAAAATTAGTAAGACTAAAATATGCTCAAAATAAACACTTTCATGAGTTTATTTTTCCCTTAAGTATTTAATTTTGTGTAACTTGCTTGATACAAATATTAGATGCACATATTAGAACTCTGAATATTAGAAATATTCCCCCATGTTTCCCCATTTCTGAGGACCTCCTGAAATGCTGAACTACACTCTGATGCATAATGATCTATTTCACCGTTATAACAACAAAACATGAAATTTATAATGAAAGTGGATCTTAGGGACTCCAGCCCCAATACCTAAAGTGACTTGCCCAATATCATTCTTGTTTGGGTACTTGAAAGTTTACTTTGTGCTCAGTTTACTTACCTGGAAATGGTTCCATTGATGTGTTCCTGCCCCACAAGGCTGTTATGCAGATTAATTGAGATAAAGTATATAAAAATCTTGGAGCAAATCTAAAATACAGAAGTAGTAGTAATAGCAGTGATTGGGTTTTGGAGTGGTGGTGGGGGTTCAGAGCCAACAGCCAAGAAACAAGTTTTGAAGACGTCTTTGGTGCAAAAAGGTGATTTTTATTAAAGCATTGGACAGGACCAATGGGCAGCAAGAACTGCACTGGGGTTGTGCAAAGTGAATGGTTATATATGCTGTGGTATTGTGGGAGGTAAAGTCAAGAGGAAGTTTCTTAAAGAGATTTCCATATGCTAAAGAAGACTTGCAGATTACCAGAAGCCTAGCTATTAAGCTAAAGTTGTTTTACCCTCTAGCAAAGCATTATCATTAAAACAGTAGGGAATTCCTAGAGATTAGGCTATAGATAAGATTACCTTTTTGTAATTTACTAAGATATATGTAAATTGGAAGAGACTCAGGTCCTGCATGACTGTGACCTCTATGAATTAATCATTGGTTCTCTTTCCCTTTCTTCATCCTGGGGCCACCAGGAGTATCTGAGGAATATCACCTATATCCTACCCAGCGGCTGGCAGGATGGTTTGTAGGGTGTCAGCTTGCCTTATGCTCCCTCACCAGTAGTAACAGCATTAATAATAGTAGTGGTAATAGTTGTATCCTTATTAATATTAGCAGAACTCAAACTCAGGCCTCTGGAAGATACCACTAACCCTCTTTTTTCCCCCTACCAACCCAGCACTGGAGTCAGATGCTCTCAATAAAAATCTAGTGGCACAGAATGTATCCAACCAAGTCCGAGTCTCATCCCAGTCAAATCCAGCCAGGGCTTAGATGATGTGATAAAAGAAGAATCAAAGTTTGGTGAGGTACTAACCACATCTCTTGCCATTTATTGCTCCTCAGAGTTGACCTATTGTTAGCAGTACTTGTGTCTACTCATACGGCATTTTAATCACCACAGCCAATATGAGCCAAGGAATGCGAAATGGATTAAGGGGGGAAAAAGAGAGAAAAGGTGAGTTTCAATGAGGAAGAACAAGAAATTAAAAAATACTTTCAGCCTGCACTGAAGACCTAAACTTTTATATTTACAAATAATTTTGGAGGTGCCTGGCTGGCTCAGTTAAGCGTACAACTTCGGCTCAGGTCATGATCTCACAGCTTATGGGTTTCAAGCCCTGCATCAGGCTTTGTGCTGACAGCTCAGAGCCTAGAACCTGTTTCGAGTTCTGTGTCTCCCTTTCTCTCTGCCCCTCCCCTACTCATGTTCTCTTTCTTTCTCTCTCTCTCTCAAAGATAAATAAACATTAAAAAATTTTTAAGAATTTAAAAATAGACAAGTATATATTAAATAATATATATTAACATATATGTTATAAATACATATATTTTTGTTTTAGGTTTTTGTACTAAAATGAATGTAATATTAGAGTTCAACATGATCACCATGGAAGGCTGTGATTTGAGGCTCAAATATTTTAGGGCTGTTATTTTGAAACTGACTTCAGAACTAGAAATTAAGTTCTATTACTTTAAAATTTTAAACTGTTAATGACCAAAACTGTGTTATCTCTCCTATTCCACATATCATTCACCAAACGTAGCTATGAACTAAGTTCAGTTGTTGCCAGAATTCACACTCACTCTCAAAAGATAAGAAGTCACCACCACTGAAGATAAGTAAAAGCATGTGCTCTGAATACAATTAATTCCTACAGGAGCTGGAAACTGCCCTGGGCAATAAAGATTTTATGGGAATAAATCCAAGATGATTACTTTGAAGTGAGAAAAATCTGGATGTGAACATCTCAGCATATTTGCTTTCTTAAAAAATTAAAGTATAGTTGACATACAATGTTATATTAGTTTCAGATGTACAACACAGTGATTTGACTATTATATACAAAATGCTCAACATGATAAGTGTAGTTACCATCTGTCATTTTACCGTGTTACAAAATATTATTGACTATATTTCCTATGCTGTACTTTTTATCTCTGTAACTATTTTGTAAGTAGAAGTTCTTACCTTTCAATCCAAGATTAATTATACTACTTTGTAGTTAGAACTTGACTCATTCATTTATTCATCAATTTTTTTTCTTTCAACAAATACTGATTTTCATCTCTACGATATAGGTACTAGAACACTACTTTGAATATAAGACAGTTTTATCCATGTACTGACAATTTTCAAATTTCTATTTCCATTCCCAATCTCTCCTCATAGTTTAGGCCTTCTGGATCTTCCATCTTAATGTTCCATAGATACTTCAGACTTCATATATCAAATTTTATGTCTGGCCACATCAACTTGGAGACAAAAAGGCTTTTTATTTTTAATTTGTTTAATGTTTTCTAAATTTGTTTCTAAGAGAGAGAGAGAATGTGAGCAGGGGAGGTTCAGAGAGAGAGGGAGATACAGAATCTGAGACAGGCTCAAGGCTCTGAGCTGGCTGTCAGCACAGAGCCTGATGCAGGGCTCGAACACACAAACCATGAGATCATGACCTGAGCAGAAGTCTGATGCTTAACTGACTGAGCCACTCAGGCACCCCAAAAAGGCTGTTTTTGTTTATTCATTTTTTCCAGTTAATCACTGGAATACCAACCTGTTCTTACCAATAGGAAGTCCAGAGACTCCTTCCTAATACCAACATTTACTACAATTCTTTGAGATCCTGGAGCCTTTTTCAGACCCCAGGGGTCAATGGGACTTCCAGTGCCAAATAGTGAGAGAGCTAGAAGGTTCCATTTGCCCACCACCACCACCATCTTGAATATAGTCACCGAATGAACACTGGTCCCACACAGGTCAGTGGTGATTTGCCTCGACAATTCTCTTGAACACTTGGACCATGTACTATACACCAGAGTGGTACTCTCAGAGTAGGCTAGCTTATAGCTTGCTTTGCTGTATCCCCAGGCTCAACAAGCTTCTACTGCAGGCCGTGTCCTGCCGGTGTCTCCTTGCCTCAGTCACACACTGTTTCCCTCACATGTAAACCCTCAGGCAGCCCAGATTCTCCTCTTGAGGTGTTTTCCTCCACTGTGTTGGCACTGAGTCTTTTACCCCTATGTTCTTCATATTAGAAGAGCATCTTAAAAATGCAAGTATGTCAGTACCCTGACCTACACATTTCATCAGTGCACTTATAGCTAAGGAACGTTGAGTACCTGGTATGTAGCAGATATGGTTAACCACAGTCTATCACAGTAATGAAGGGGATCAAATCACTATCATCAAAAAACCTAGAGTTTAGAGGACACAACTCACGACCCAAACAAAAAATATAAACAGGCTAAGTGCTTCAACAAATAAGAACCAGAGGAGGATTTCAACTATCTCAGAATTTTCCAGTGGTCAGACACGGTATTGCTCTCCTTTTGGTTCAAACCTTTAGGCTTGTGATCTTTGAATTAGACACTTTTGGGAAAATGATGTGATACACCGGAGTCATTTTTCTAAACCAGCAAATTTATAGGGATTCTTGTAGCATCCTAGAGAGAAAAAGCAGCTGCTATGACCTTGTTTTCTCCTTTCCTGCAGCATTCAGTGTTCCCATGCTTAGTTCCTTCCTTTCTCCTGTGAAATAATTTAATCCTGTATGCACAAAAATGGCTTGTCAAAAACGTAGCATTTGTAGGACTGATGGCTCCGTGGGGATTATACTTGAGCAGATGAGCTACCAGCTATCCACACCAAATGGGCTAAAATGTCTGTGGCCAAAAGCTGTCTCTAAATGAGCCAGTTCTGAATGATCAGCTGTCAGGTGGTAGGATTCTGGTTAACTGGGTG
Source organism: Proteles cristata cristata (assembly GCA_017311185.1). Taxonomy (NCBI): domain Eukaryota; kingdom Metazoa; phylum Chordata; class Mammalia; order Carnivora; family Hyaenidae; genus Proteles; species Proteles cristata. Next base: position 135,993 of record JAESUZ010000367.1, on the reverse strand, counting down.
AATACAGACATCTTCAAAATGAATCTGATTCAGATGAACTCTGAAGTTGAAATCATTTCAGAAAGGAAAGCATTAACTTCATTTATTTGGTTCTCCATATGCTGTGCTCGCTCTTTCGGTCACATTCAGAATTTTAGAACACAGGTAGCTTAGGCTTTATATACAAGCACAAAAACACATTCATCTCTCCCACACCACCTTCAGAGATGCCACAAGACAATTTCCAGTATGTTCAGGAGTATCAAAACTTCAGCGTCCATTCACCCAACCACAAGAAGAGAGGCTCAGTACAAAACTACCATGTTCCAGGCACCTGCTATAGTTTGGGAAATGTGGCAGTGATAAGAAAGATGGACAAAAAGGGGAGATGGACAGACGTACATGGGGGAGGTAAAGTCACGGATACACCATAATCTCATAAAGTAGGCAGCTAATCGTGGACATGTCATTCAAGAGACTACTGAGAGTGCCCTTGGCCAGAAACACTATTCAACAACTGGATTTCTAAAAAGGTGCCCAAGGGAGAATCATTCCACTTGGATCAAGAAATGAAGGCACCTGTCTACAAAATTTCCGGTACAAGGTAACATATAATCCAGGTGTACACACTCTTGCGTTGTCATGGTTTGGAATTTCAAATTAGCTGCTCATCTAGCAGGGCTTTGAAGTAACAATGGAACATGGAGGTAAACTTTCATGATAGGGAGGAGATAGGTAAGAACTAGAACACAGTGGACATAGAGGAAGGCGATCCGCGGTAGGTCAACTCTCATTTATTCATGCAAAAAACATTATTGATTTTTTTAATCATGTTTAAGGCATTACGTATGGGAATATGGAGATGAACAAAACCCTCAAAGAAGGTGTGGCATGTGTGTGTGTGTGTGTGTGTGTGTGTGTGAAAAATGGAAGTGTGAATGTGTAGGAGAGGAAGCAAATCAACTAACAACCAGTTATATTACAATGTGAAAGTACCCTAGTGGTGCATAGGTGACTCAGTTGGTTAACCACCTGACTCTTGATCTCAGCTCAGGTCATGATCTCATGGTTTGTGAGATTAAGCCCCACATCGGGCTCTGTACTTACCACACAGATACAGCTTGAAATTCTCTCTCTCCCTCGCTCTCTCTGCCTTTCTCCCACATGAGGCCTCTCTCTCTCTCTCTCTGCCTCTCTCTCTCTCAAAATAAATAAAATACAAAGAAACCTAAAAAACCACCCTAACATAAGACTACTCCAAGGGCAAAGGCATCACAGATGAAGAAACAACTGATTCAAACCGAGAAGAGGAAACAGGCACAGGTATGAGAATGTCATTAAGAGAAAAGTGACTTAAGAGCTGAGAAGGTAGGAGCAGGGGACCAAGAGGACCAAACTCACTTCCCAATCAAAGGAGGGTCTTTGAGGTGAATCTCCAGCCTCCTTTCCACAAAAGAGAACATCCTTTTTTCTCAATAGATTTCTAGTCAGAAGCATATTTGCCAGCCCCACTCACCTCCACGTTCACATCTCCACCTTTTAGCTGCAACACATCAGAAAATCTCAGGCTGACGGAGGAGGGAGAAGCACCAGGTAAGAGCCGGGCAGCTACCTGGCCATCAGCTTGGGGGCAGGCCTGTGGCTGGAAGAGCCCAAGGAGTCCTGTGCCCTGAAACCCATGCTGCAGATGCTTTCCAGGTTCTAGGCTCCTCTTTCTGCTCTTATCTCTAGGCTTATATAGCCTGCCCTCCAAATTTGCTATTTACATAATCTTTGGACAGCCATCTCCTTATGCATTCTAACTTTTGGCTACTTAACTGTCTCCAGATTGACTGCCACATAGATGCAAGAGGCCCCCCCTTCTAGCATCCGAACACTTCCTCTGCTAGTTGCTAATCATAGCTATGTTTGATCATGATGAGTCTTCCAAAAGCACGGCAGGAGAGCTTTCAGGATGGATGCTCCATTGATCCTTGTGAACTTACCCTCCATACTCTGCATTAGACTCTGTGCCCCGGGGACTGATGCAATGGACCATATCAAGGAGCAATTTTGTCTTCTGATTCCATTGGGTTTGGTCAACTTAGCAGGGAGGGCAGGAGACCAGAGCCTTTCCTCAGGCTGGCTGAGGCCCTTTTCCCCAGGTCACACTCATGTTAAGCAGACATCTGTGGGTAGCTGTCCTTAGGATTCTGGGAGTGGCTCCTATCTCCTGGACCCTTCAGGTATAGGGGTGGCCTGGCAGTTGCTAGTTTCACATTATACCTTGTTAATCCCCTTTAGCACTGCCCACAGCCCCACTTCATTTAAAGTTTCCGCACATCACCCAGACTGAAGTGTTAGATGCCTCCTGATGGGACCCTGCCTGACAGAGCTGGGTATTCTTCTAGAGACAGGGAGAGGCCACCTTCTTTCTTGGCCCAGAAGTCAACAATTCTACAAATCCTTGCTGAGCACCTACCCAGGACCACATCAGGATGTGATGATAAGCAAAACAGCAAAACACGCTGCACTCGTGGGTTTTGCATCCAATGGAGGGGGACAGACAATAAAAGATATACAGCAAGTGCTATTGAGAAGGGGGCAAAGGTGAAGGAGAGGGGGACAGAGAACCCCAGGGGTTCAGTCTGGTATAACGTGGACAAGAAAGAACTGGATGTCTTTCTGTAGGATGTGACCGTCAGGCTACAGCAGGGAAAAGGAACATCCCCAAATCAAAACAATGTGAGGCAACCCATCGAGAAAAATTTTGACTAACTGGTTGAAGGCAGCAAGCAAGGCTTTAACATGCCATTATATTTAGAGAGAACCCAAAGTATATCAATTTTGGCAAAGATAAACATTTTAGCAAAAGAAAAAAATTAAGTAGCTTAAGAACTTTATTTTTTTTTAATTTGTTAATGTTTTATTTATTTTTGTGAGAGAGAGAGAGAGAGAGAGAGAGAGAGAGAGAGAGAGAGAGAGACAGCATGAGCGGGGGAGAGTCAGAGAGAGAGGGAGATACAGAATCCAAAGCAGGCTCCAGACTCTGAGCTAGCTATCAGCACAGAGCCCAATGTGGGGCTTGAACCCATGAACTGTGAGATCATGACCTGAGCCAAAGTCAGACGCTTAATCGACTGAGCCACCCAGGCACCCCCTTAAGAACTTTATTGACCTGACTTTGTATCACACCCAAAACAGCACTTTGTCCTGACAAGATATGAGAATAAAAGGAAACTTTATCCCCCAGAAGAAGAAAAAAAGCATGAAAAAATTAAATTGTTATTTCAAATAATAATTCAGAGCAAAATGAGTTTTTTCCTAATAATGTTTTTATCCTGATAAATTTATTCCCTCCTTTCCCCTTAAAAAGATGTAGCCTGTCATAGGTTCATTGCTGGAAGGGCGATAATGTGTCAAGAAGGAAGTATTTAGTGGATCTTAGAGGATTTGGATGGTAAACAAGATGTTTTGAAGAAGCATTAGTAAACAGAATGGCCTCTCTCCCCTCAATGCCTCCAGGCACGAGGCAAGTACCATCCTGAGTAAAGAGAGCAGAGTGGTGAGGGAGACCAGATAGCCAGGCTCCTCTAAGGGAGCAAATGATACCATTGCACCCAGTCATGCAGAAATGAGGATGCAGCATGACCTGATCTTCCATTTTTCGAGAGCACTCAGAAAGCCAAATCTTCACATGAAATCCTGATTTTCAAATGCAAGCAACAAATGAAAAGTTCTGTGTACAACACTGGGCCAACTATACAGTACATCTATGAATTGCCTTTGTTTTCTGGCCAGAGTCAGCTTGTTGACCACAAGTTTGCCGCCTCCACTTCAGAGAGGGACCAAATGCAAACAGCAACAAGGAGATGCAAAACCCCTCACTGGCCCACTCCAACAGTGCAGTCTGCTAGAATAAGCGTTGTGTGCAAGAGATGTTTGCAGAAGAAAGCAGAAGAAACACCTGCAGAATAAAGAGAGAGTGTAGGACTGTAAGACTCCTCTCTTGAACTCTGTGGCAGGCACAGGAGCTCAAAATCCACTGGGAAAGCCAAAGCCACCCTCTGCCCTAAAATCTGGAGAGATGTGCCCTCCACCCCTGTCCAGTAGATGAGGTTCCCGCCAATCTGACTGGGAAGACAGGGTGTTAGGAGGGGAGGAGGGTCAGTAAAGTAGCCTCCAGACTGAGAAATCACTTTAAGACTGACAAATGAAGCAAGACACTCCATACCTTTCGCACAGCTTTATTCAAGGTAACTTGCTGACAGTGGGGGGTTAGGGTAGACAATGACGCAGCCACCATGCAGCCATTCTCCACCCAGTGAACCTTAACCCACAGTGTCTATAGAGTGGGGGGCATGGTGGTGAGGTCACAGGGTAGTTATCTAAAGTTGGGCCCCTGTGCACCACATTAGGGAAGATCAGAACAAGCCTTCCTGCGTTTTGTTCAGGGCATTATTCACCTTCACGGGGCCTGGAACACGTAGCTCTGAGGGAGGTCATTGTGTCAGGGCACGAACAAGATGGCGGACAGATAGGGAGTCCGTGCTGTCAATGCTCCTACACCGAGTAACTCACCTGGCAACTAGATGACCTAAAGATGAGGACACTGTGCTCAGCGGGATGGAGTGATCTCACCGGGGTCACATGGTTAAAAGGTGGGAGAGACCCAGCCCCTGGGTTGTTCAGTCAGCTCAGGTCATGATCTCATGGTTCATGAGTTCAAGCCCCTATCGGGCTTTGTGCTGACAGGTTTTGTGCTTCAAATCTTCTGTCCCCCTCTCTCTCTGCCCCTCCTCCACTTGTACATTCTCTCTCTCTCTTTATCTCTCTCTCAAAGATAAGTGAATATTAAAAACAAAAAACATGGTAGAGACAGGAGATGAGGGCTGGTCTAGTTTACTGGGAAGTGGATACTCTTTCAGTAGCTAGGAATCCTGTAGTTATCAAACTTACAAATTTGAAAAAGGATGAAGAAGAGGAGAAGGAAAAAGGATGGGAAGGAGAGAAGGAAGGAAGACTGAGAGAGAAGGAAATAAACAAGGAAAAAAAGGAAGGAAAGAAAAGAGATGAAAATAAAAGGAAAAACAAGAAAAGGAAAAGACAGAAAATCAGTTAAAATGCAGGCAAAAAGAGGAAATGAAGCAAGAAAAAAAGAGGTCAGAGGAGAAGGGAAAAAATAGAGAAAATGAGAAAAAGGAAGGAAAGGAAGTAGGAAATATTTAGTAAGAAAAGGCAAGAATAAAAAGAGAAGCAAGAAAAATTGGGAAGAAAGGAACGGAGGCAAGACAACAGAATCAATAATAGAGATGCGAGAATAGGACATTCGGAAAAGGGAAGTGAGAAGCAAGAAAGAGAAGCTAGAATGTAAGTGATGATGGGGCACCTGGGTGGATTAGTCGGTTAAGCGTCCGACTTTCGCTTAGGTCATGATCTTGCGGCTCGTGGGTTCAAGCCCTGCGTCAGGCTCTGTGCTGACTGCCAGCTCAGAGCCTGGAGCCTGTTTCAGTCTGTGACTCCCTCTCTCTCTGACCCTCCCCTGCTCACGCTGTCTCTCTCTCTCTTCTAGAAATAAATAAAAACTAAAAATTAAAAAAAAAAAAAGGAAAGAAAGAAATGGAAGTGATGAGAGGGAAGTAAGGACAGGACAGGAGGGAAGGGAAGAGAGAGAGACAGAGAGACAGAGAGATAGAAGTGAGACTATTTTTAGATACACGTAAGAAAAGTAAGTGATGGCTGCCATGTATGTACTCGCTTCCAGGTGAGGAGTCTCCCTTGTGGCCCCAGGTCCTCTTGGTGCAAGTCCTCTTGCACAAGAACCAGACATAGCTCGGAGAGGAGGAGAGAACACAAGGAATGACAAAGGCCCTTTCCATACCGTGTCCAGGGCAGCATGCGGAATGGGCTTGTGCTGCCTGGGGCCGAAGGGAGATCCAGTTAATGAAAGAGCTTTGTCGTGGGAGCCAGGTGTAGCAACCCCTTACAGTGAAATCTTTGTTATCCAAAGCATGAAAGAGTGGAGGAATGGACCCCGTCCATTCATGTTTCTCCAGGTGGTGGATACGGTGCTTGCTTCCCCTCCCTCACAAGGGTGCCTGGGGCCCAGCCGTGCTGCACAAGCTTGGAGACAAATGTTCTTTATTCCAGAGCCGTGGTGGCTTCTAAAGAAAGTTTTAAGGATGTGAAAGATAAGTTGGTATCATTGCTGCCCTAGTATTGAGCCCCTCGCCAACTTCTACCTCCAGGATTTACGTGAAGAGAAATGGAAAACACACACTACAAACACTTTTTGCCCCGTGCTAGGCTCATAGCAGATAGGGTGCTAGTGGACTTGAATGGAAAGTTAACTCTCTGTCTACTTTTAAGATCTTGTGTGATGAAAGGATTCCAGCTGTGGTTTCTGATAATCCCTGGAAGGTTCTGCTCCATTGCTTCCTGAGCTGGGAAATAAAGATACCGTCTATATCAACTGAAGGATCAACAAACACACTGTCCTCTGTTTACAAAATAAACAAAAGGGGGTGCATGAAAACTCTCATTTCTTAAGTAGAGCATGGGGAGTTACAGCTAAATGAGCATCTGGTACTCCCCCATAACAGCGAAAACCTAGCACAGAATTCGCAGGTTTCAGACGTCTGCTCTATGGGGCGGAGCCCCAGCCTGGAGCGTTTTCCCTCGGCTTTGACAATAACCGAAGGTGAGTCATCCAGCAAGCCACCCAACAACACGCTGTTGACTTCTTCATGTAAAACCGACAAACTGATTTAGCGTAGGGGTCTCAACCTGGCAGGCCCGAAGCTGGATGTGACTAGCAGGCTTGCCGTCTGTGGCAGCTGCTATGTCTCCAGACTGTCCCCTGATCTGCCTGGCCCGTGGGCCTGAGGGGGTGGCGTCTCCAAGGTGAGCCATCCTTGGAGCTTTCTCGGGGTCCTCCTTGTCCCAGTCCACACAGCACACCCTGAGCGCTTTGCGTCAATACCCAGTGCTTCTCGGGCTGAGTGCCCATGACTTCCCAGCTTACATTTTCACCTCTACGCTGCTCCCCTGTTCTCCTGAGGATCCCTGCTTCAAGGCTCCAAAATCACCACAGCCTCAACGTGTTTGAAGCGGAACCCACGTTTTCTCTCCTCCCTTCTCTGCCACCCCACCCCTAGCTGCTCTCACATACCCGTCTCCTCCCGACCTGTGAACTGCTCTGTTTCTTCCATCTGCTTGGAAGAACCCCTGTTCCTCTCTGTGCCCGAAGCCCCCCTTCTCATCCTGCAGGCCCCAGCTCACTTCCTCACACACGCTCTCTCGGACCATAAGACTGCTCCCCTGCGCTCTCACTGCGCCCTGGATTATCGCCTTTCTCGCAGCATCTATCACATCTAGCAGCTCTGCTTTATTACCCCATCTACTGTCAGCTCCTAAAAGCAGGCCCAGTGCCTCGTTTACAGTTGCTGCTCCCGTATCGAGCACTGTACTTGCCCAGCAAATAACTACTGAATAAGACAATCAAATAACGTAGATGGTGTCCCTCTCTCCTAAAAATGTATAATCAATCTCTAAGGATCCTTTTCTCCATTTCTTTCTCCAAAGCTTAGCTCATAAATCAATGGTCTGCCACGATACATTCTTCTGCACTCACTATGCAGTGATGCAATTTGTGCATCAGAGCAAAAGCTGTTGTCTATGGACTCTCCTGCATTCAAGTCACTGCCTCAGTGATAGCAGGATGTGCGCTAAAAGAGAAATGCTTGCCTACGAGGGGAATCAAAGTTTACCACTTAATTCACAAGTGAGTTCATGTGGTAGAATTGAATTCCACAGGAAATTAGACCTCCTTTGCTGGGAAGGCCTTTCTGTACCTGGTTAACATGCATGATGTGTTTCTGGTGCTACTGAGAACTGGTCCATTTTGCACGTTCGCGAAGGGTGGACCTCTCTTTATCGGTCTCATCTCCACCCAGCTTCTCACCCCTCAATACTCACCGCCACTTCAAATGGCACTGGTGTGGGGTTCGTGTTTCATGTGCCTGGTGACATATTTGCAATTCACCCGCATTTTTCACTTGACCTTGGCAACAGGGCGAAGTGGTTGAGGTGAAGATTAATGAGACAATTATTTTTACAAGGAATATAAACAGCCTGACTTGGCGGTGTTAACAGCAGCCATGACATTTTTTGCTCCTTAGCATCAGGATTTTGTATCGTGAATTCTGAGCAGTGGAAAGTCAATGCCAAGTGCTCTTTGAGGTAATCACTTATAATGGAGAAAAGTAAATTAAGATACGGGCTGATACCATTACAACAAACACAATTAACATAAAGTATCTTTAAAAATAGAAGGAGAGAGGGAACAAGCCTCAGAACAAGATCTTGGCTCCATCCCTCACCAGCTCTGGTACTCAGACAAGCCATCTAAAGACTCAGAGCCTCAGTGTACTCAGCTGGAAAATGGAAATAATTACTCATGAATAGGAAAGGAAAAATAAGTATGAATGTAAGAACCAGCTGAGGTGCCTGGGTGGCTCGGTGGGTTGAGTGACTGACTCTGACTCAGGTCATGATCTTTCGGTCCACGGGTTTGAGCCCTGTGTCGGGCTCTGTGCTGACAGTTCAGAGCCTGGAACGTGCTTTGGATTTCCTGTGTCCCTCTCTCTCTCTGTCCCTCCCCTGTTCACCCTCTGTCTCTCTCACACAAAATAAATAAATGTTAAAAAAATTAATGTAAAAACCAGCTCCAGCTACTTTTTATTAACATTTGTTTATTTTTGAGAGAGAGAGAGTGAGGAGGGGAGGAGCAGAGAGAGAGGGAGACACAGAATTCAAAGCAGGCTCCAGGCTCTGAGCTGTCAGCACAGAAACCCGACACAGGGCTCGAACCCACAGACCGCCAGAACATGACCTGAGCTGAAGTCAGATGCTCAACCCACTGAGCCACCCAGGCATCCCTGCAGCCACTTCTGTAAAATTAGGAATTCAAATCTGGGAAGACAGGCCTTTATTAAGGAAAATACATTAATAAGCTTCTTTGAAAATAAAAGCCAGGCCCCTCCAAAGCATGATCTGAAAAACAAAATGGTTTTTAAAAAATCAAAGTGAGAGAAAATTTAAGCGCAGAGCAAAGGGGCAGAGAGACGTCAGAAGTGAGAGCAAGGAAAGAGGGGGCCACACAGGCAGCAAGAAGCCTCCCAACAACATGGCAGGGGGTGAATAAGCAATTCCCCAGGGCGAAAAGTACCCAGTAGATTTCTGTGAACAAGAAGCCTCCTGACAACATGGCAGGGCTGAATAAGGAATTCCCCAGGGTGAAAAGTACCCAATAGATTTCTGTGAACAAGAACAACTGAATGGAATTCGAAGTGGTTTTCTGCCTGTGGTATAATTCCTTCCATTTCCCCCCAAACCTTAATAAAGTCTACAATCCACGACGATCTGGAACGAGCAATGAATGGTCAAGACAAAGAGAGACTGCTGAAAGGCGGCACCCTCATGGGCCAGGCAGCACCCTGAAGCACCCACGCCAGTGGTGTGGGCTCACCCGCGGCTGTAAAACCTCCCTCTCCCGGACCCCAAGGGAGGGGGTGCTTATCATCACTCCATCCTCAGCCTCATGCTTGCATCCCCTGGAAATTCATCCCCTGCCGGCCCCAGGCAGTAGGGAGATTTGAGTCCTCTTAAGTGGAAGGGGACCCCAAAAGGCTGGAGGGCTGGAGTGCCCAAATGGTCTTGGGTTTCATAGCTGCCTGACCACCTCATCGAGATGTGAGAACTGCCTAGAAGTAATAGAGATATTACTGGAGGTATGCAAAAAAAACAAAACAAAAAAAAAAATAAAACAAAACCTATTTTCACAAAGTAAAATAGCTATTGTGGAGAAAATAATTGTTACAAGTAGTTTCAATAACATGCAATGCAGGATACTCATATAATAACAACTGACTATTACATTTGGGTTTGTGACCCACTTCTTCCAAACAACTGCAAAGCAATAAGATTTGTAGCTCACTGGGGTTCATTAGAAAGAGTTCAAAAGGACCCCGGCTTCAGGTGAGCATGAGCCCCACTTTGGGGGAGCTCTACTTCTCTCTCTCTCTCTCTCCTCCTTTCTCTCTCTCTCTTTTCTTCCTCCCTCTTTCTCTCCCTCTCTCTCTCTCTGCTCTTTGTAGGATTCTCTCTCTCTTTCTCCCTCTCTCTTTCTCTTTGCCGTTCATGGGATTTTCTCTCTCTCTTTCTCTCTCCCCCCCCTCATTTTTTTGTCCCTCTCTCAATTAAAAAAAAGGAAAAGAAAAAGAAATGGTAATAATAAGTTATATCTTGCAGTTGTTATAATATTCAGATAACCATACATGTAGCTTCCAAGCATGTTTTATTAATAAAATAACAGTATTTATGGAGCATTGCATGAGAGATGCTATCTATGGATGGATTCACAGAGAAGTGCTATTTATGGTCACTGAGCCCAGAGATTATAATGAAGAAAAAAAACCTGACAAGATGTAGCTGGCAAAGCATCTGTCAGATCTGAGTTCCAAGCCCAGCCTAAGCACAAACTAACCATAACCTTGAACACACCACTTAGCTTCTCTGGGCTTCTTGTTCTCAGCTGCAGAATAGCTGAGGTCTGTATGCAGAACAGCTGTAGAATAGCAATGGATCTGTCTGCTGTCCTACCTACCTCTCAGCACTGTTAAAAGGATAGGATGAGATACTACATATGAAAGCCCTTTAACAACTAACTATAAAGTCCTCTGAAAAAGATGCATCTTGTGAAGAAGTCTGTTTTTTGAGGGTTTATTTCTCTGTTTTCTAGGCATTTTGGTGTCAGACGAACTCTGCATTAGCCTGCTCATGCTGCGTAAAATATCTGACCTCTTTAAAAATACTCAGTGATAAATCATTCATCAGGCATCCTCTAAAGTGGGGGGTGGGGGGTTTGCTCCCCTCCCATGAGCTGGAGAACAGAAGGGCAGGAGGCAGCCTGGGGGGAAAGTGATTCAGCTCAGGATCACCCTCTGATTGTTTTTATATGAGTAAGAACTGGAAGAGAATACAAAATACTGGAAAATAATAACTGCATGGGTTAGCACAGTGAGATTGCACATCCATGTTTTACAGCTTTAAATGCTTCCTTTTTTATAGCTGCCATGCTCTAGTGCAATAATAAAAACAGGGGAAAAAAAAACACACTGACATGCTCTTTGCAACGCTTTGCAATCACGGAGCATTTTCACACATAGCGACTGGATTCTCACTACTGCTCCGGGATGTCGAGGTGGCACTGTGACTGACTCCATTCTACAGCTGAGGAAAGTGAGGCTCGGACAGGCTGCAGAATCTGTATATTCTTTCCACTCTTGGGCTTTACCTCCCAGAAGAAAAGGAGATGCTGCTTCCGGGAGGAACTCAGAGAGGTACAAACAAGCAGAGATTTGCTTGCAGGACCATTCTAGAAAGAGGAAGGTGAAGCTGTGACTCAAGATAAGATGAAGGCTCTGAAAAAGTGATAAAGATGGCCAAACACATGTAAGACAGCACTGATTTTGCCTGTGAGAAGCAAACCTTATATTTACATGAATGCAAATGAGCGAACAAATCCTTACTCCCCTCGGAGTGGGATGCAAGCTCCAGTGCACACACACACGGTAGGGGTACTGGGAGCACTGGTATGTCTGGGAGCCACATAGTGTCTGTTGTAATTTGCTGACTTGAAAATTGGTCAAGATCTTGTAGAAGAGAAAATTGTCCGAGAAGAGCTGCTGCAAGCCAGTACTGACAAGCAGTGCCTTGGGGACAGCAGGTGTGAAAGGAAGCCAAGCACTTCACACCCAGGCTCATAGTGGGTCCAAGACTGAGGAAACGCAAAGTCAGGGATGTCTCTGAGAAGACAGACACTGAGCTTAGGTGGAGGTGCAAACTGGTGGCCCACAGATCAAACCCAACTCTTCGATATACCATCTGGAGTTCCCAGAGCTGTTGGTTCACAGGCGCTGTGTCATTTTTTTTTTTTTTTTTTAGAATTTCTTCTTTTTTTTTTAAATATTTTATTTATTTCTAGGAGAGAGAGAGAGAGACAGCGTGAGCAGGGGAGGGTCAGAGAGAGAGGGAGTCACAGACTGAAACAGGCTCCAGGCTCTGAGCTGGCAGTCAGCACAGAGCCCGACGCGGGGCTCGAACCCACGAACCGCGAGATCATGACCCAAGCGAAAGTCGGACGCCTAACCGACTAAGCCACCCAGGCGACCCTGCTGTGTCATTTTTTAACATGACCCACTTGCCAACACTTTACTATGGTTGGATTTAACATGAAAATCTAGGTCTCTAGCTTTTCCTGAAAATATCGAATATCGAATGTTCTGACTTCCTAGGCTCAGGACACCTGCATGGGGCAATTTGCACTCTCTGCACCTCCCCAGACACCCCCAGCTGAAGGCCCCCATGCACCTTATCTGCATGGCCCTGTACGCAGTTCAGTTCGGGACCGCAGGTCTAGAGCTCAAGCAAAGGTTTGGAGGGCAAGCCCGGGTAGGCATGAAGCAGCTCCCGGAACCCAGGTAGCCAGGAAACTTTCCCTGCCTTGTGTGGTCCAGACTCTGTTTTCTCAATCCCCACCTGCCTAAGGCGCAGACTTAAATGAGAGCAGAACTCACAGCTGAGTGCTGGTGCAGGAATGCAGCTGGAATGTTTACCAGGAGACCAAGGGCAGAATAACGGGCTCAGGGTCAAAAACCACTGGGGGCAAAGGAATAGACAAGAAGTGGCTGCAAGGGCTCAGCAGAGTGAGGTGTGAGTAGATCCCCTCAACTCAGGTAATTCTCACCAGCAACACCTTTTGAAGGCTCAGTGTGTCACTCCCATGGGGGCATTTCATCCCTAAGACCAAAAATGGTTGCCTATGAATCCAGAGCCAAAGGGCAAGAGGGGGCCGGGAGGGTGAGGCTTCCATCAAGTTCAGCTCCCTGCTTGCCACAGTGAACACCACAATCAAAGTTATCTAAGAAATGAACGATTCGATCAAGTCTGCATCTGAGGGGCTGGTGCTGGGAGGACACGCTGGTACACACTCTAGGGAGCGCGCCTTGGCCACAGGAAAACTGCCAGAAGATCGACTTTCACCTACAACCCATCAAATCTACTTCTTGGAATTCATCTTCTGGATACGCCTGCACAGGCACAAAATAACATGTATATGAATTTATTTCCTATGGTTCTGTTTATACCAGAGAAAGATTGAAGATAATCCAGTGCTTCTCAAGAGAAGATTACTTAAGGGGCGCCTGGGTGGCTTAGTCGGTTAAGCATCTGACTTCGGCTCAGGTCGTGATCTCATGGTTTGTGGGTTCGAGCCCCGCGTCGGGCTCTGTGCTGACAGCTCGGAGCCTGGAGCCTACTTTGCATTCTGTGTCTCCCTCTCTCTCTCTGACTCTCCCCTGCTCATGCTGTCTCTCTCTTAGAAATAAATAAAACATTAAGAAAAGAGAGAGAGAGAGAGAGAGCAGATTACTTAAATAGTTTATGGCACAGCCAAAGAATGGAATACTACACAGCCATTAAGAAAATGTGAGACTCTATGTACTAATAAAATTTCCCTAAACTGAAATGAAAAAAGCAAGGTACAGAACAGTGTCTATGGTATATTACCTTTTCTGTGTAAAGCAGGAAAGATAAAAGTCTATTCATATTTGCCTTTCATGCTTTACATACATACCCTCAAAAATAATAAGGATGGTTACCTATTTGGGGTAATGCAGGAAGAGGAGATGGGGGGGTAGAGACTGGGTGGGAGAAATCCTTTTCGATGACCCTTTTATTGTTTTGCCTTTTGAACCATGTGCGTGTATTACCTTTTAAAACACAAATGCGTTTCTTTTTGAATGTCAGATTGGGAGGTGGAGGCATGAGTGCCAGTAACGGCATGGGTAGAGATGAGGGAGCACTTTCAGCTTGCAATACAGCGCTGAAGTGCTCCCTCGAGGTCTGGAAGAGCCACAGAAGCTAGCCGCCTGCTCTGGCCCAAGGCACCAGTTCCCTGGAGGTAGCTGGAGAAAGGCGAAGGCCCAGCAGCACATCTAACAAACTTCTTCAGGCCGCCCGTGTTACTCAAGATTTGGAATATTACAGGGACAGAAGGTGACGTTCTTATAATTATTAAAGTATAACTAATTATTTACATATGCTAACAAACGTTAACATTCATGTAAATGATTCCATGGAATTTGAGGGAAGCAAAAGAGATAGCACTGAAGGTCTTGTGTGTTTGTACATAAATACAGTGGGATTATGTGAAGATCTTTTTAGATCATTTCAAATATCTTTCTCACCCTGTGACTCCTTGCCCCTAGGGCTTGCAGGCCATGGTCTTGATGCTTTAGGGGGAGACAGCTCCCCATAGTAAATAGTCTCAATAGTTTTTGGCTTAAAAAGAAGCTTGAAGGATGCCTGGGTGGCTCATTCAGTTGAATGTCTGACTCTTAATTTTGGCTCAGGTCACGATCCCAGGGTTGTGAGATCGTGCCCTACATTGGGCTTCACGCAAAGCTTGGAGGCTGCTTAAGACACACACTCTCTCTCTCTCTCAAATAAAATAAAAAAATTAAAAGAAACTTGAAATCCCAGCATTCCTCAAAAAGAAAGGAATATCTAGATTTGTTTAGCCTATTAAGAATGAAGACTAAAAGAACCAGATGACAAAATGTCTTCGGTGGTTGTGGAAAGGAGGAAGAAAGAGATGAGAATGCAGAGGTCTTCCTTTTCTGCACTTCTCTGGAAGATGCAAGCAGATTGGAAGCATCCAGACACATACAGAGGAGGCAGAGAGCAAGGCGTGGCACTGCCCACCGGTGCAGAGCAAGAAGCCAGAAGCTTCCCAGAGAAGCTCCCTGTTACCAACTGAACTGTGTATCCTGCAACATTTGTATGTTGAAGCCCTAACCTTTAATGCAACAGTATTTGGAGGTAAGGCCTTTAAGGGAGTGATTAAGGTTAAATGAGGTTATATGGAGGGGCCCTAATCCGGTAAAACTGGTGTCCTTAAAACACGAGAAAGAGATGCCAGGAATGTGCATGCACAGAGAAGAGGTCCGCCAGGACACAGTGGAAAGGCAGCCATCTGCAAACTAAGGAAGGAGGTCTCACCAGAAACCAACCCTACCATCACCTTGATCTTGGATTTCTAGCCTCCAGAACTATGAAGAAATAAATTACTGGGGCGCCTGGGTGGCTCAGTTAATTAAGCATCAGGCTCTTGATTTAGGCTCAGGTCATCTCACAGTTCTGTGCTGATGATGTAGAGCTTGCTTGGGATTCTCTCTCCCTCTTTCTCTGCCCCTCCCTATTCAAGCTCTCTCTCTCTCTTTCTCTCTCTCTCTAAATAAATAAGTATGAATTGAAATTTTGAATTTCTTTCAAAAAGAAAGAAATTTCTGCTGTTTAAGCCACCTGGCCTGTAGCCTTTTATTAAGGCAGCCTGAGCTAAAACACATCCCAATTACCCCTTGTGCTACTGTCAGATGTGATGTCCCAGCACTGTCATCATGAGTTGGCTTTGTGTGTCCCCCTGGTGTGGCATGTAGGACCTCAGAGGTCCTAGTGGGGGTCTTGGAGATGCTGCAAGCCCAGGTGGCCCAGAAGAAGCCTGGGGTTGCTAAAAGATGGGTGGGAACTTTGAAAACGGGTATAAAAGGTGGGAGGCAATATCTGCGGCATGAACACCAACATATCGAGTCATCTGGGCAACATCATGGCTCCTTGTCAGGGGCATGATTCCTGCTCATCCCCGTCTTGCCTGAGGCCAGGGAGCAACCAGCACAAGGGTCTCTGTCACCTCCATTGACCTCAGGTCACCTATGCCAGACTCCTCCCTCTCCTCATCCAAGGATCTTGCTGTTCAAAAGAAGGTGGGGGTGGAGGAGGGTGCAGAAATAGGAGAGGCAGCATTTACCCCAGAGAGGCAAAATTACCTGGAGAAACTGATAAAACTACTGACTCAGACTCAGATTACCAAATTGGACTAAACCAGGTCTCTTCTGGGACTTCTTACCTCTTTCATAGGAAGAGACTTCATAAGGGAAATCATATTAGTAATGAGTGACATAAGGAAAACACATTTTCCTGCACATCTACTTGTGGTAAGAGTAATCTATTAGCTCCCTAGATATTTTTATGAGTACATACATCCATATGTATGTGGACATACATATATTTTGTAAAAGACCATCAAGTGCATTACAACAGAACACTCCATTCAAAGGAAGGATTCAATCCAGCCTAAATTTTAGAAAAAAAATCTCCCTGATTTAGCACTGCCCAGGGAAGCCTCTGATAGCACTTTCCATCCATGGCCAAAGCATTTACCATGAGGTCGCATGACCTGATACAGCACTACCCTTCCAATCCACTCACCCTTCCATTCTGGCAATGCTGGCTGCTCCTCTCATTTCCATGGTCCATCTTCCTGCCCCTTCACACTGGGAAATCTCAGTGCCTGGGGACCACAGTGCCCATCCACTGAAGACTGATGAGTGGGATCATTTATCTTACCATTTCTCTTTCCCACAAAATGCTACTACTGCAGGATACAGACATGTGATGACTCATGACCCTCACTGCAGTCAAAAATAACAGAAAGGGGAAAATAGACTGGATGGACAGGTTAGATATCTGTGTTGTTTGCTTTTTGAAAAAGTGGCAGTGTGTTTTACACCTGAGAAGCAATTCAAAACAAAACAGAAATGTCTTTTTAAGATAGGTTTTTGTCAATATTAAGCAATCAGTAAGTATTTATGGGCCCCTGGAAGAGGAGACAACCCCAGAGCCCAGACACCTTGCAGGATCTGGTCCTGACGCAGACCTTAGGGGGACACCCTGTATTCACCATCAAGAGGTCGGTTCTTGGAAGGCATGGTGGGAAACTCACAAGGTCCTGGGAACTGGAGAGAGGTGTATGGAAGGGTCAAAGCCAAGAGACATTAACAGGAGAAATGGGACAATGGAGAAAGAAAATAAAGGGTTCCTTAAAAGCATGTGGAAAGGAAGGTGAAATGGGGAGAGGCAAGTGTGCAGAACAGGTCAAGGTGAGTTCAGGATGAATTTTACAAGCTTCTACTTATGGCCTTTCTGTTTCGTTTTGGTCTAAGTTGGTTCTTCTCCAGGACTTGCACCCTGTTACTGCCACATCCTTACAGTCTAAGGGGATGCAGAGCATTGACCTACAGGGTAAAAGCTAGCTATTCAGGGCAGCACACACAGATCGGAGTGCTGGTAGAGGGGCACAGATGGCCACTCGGGAGCACCTGGGAGGGAGGAACATGGCACCAGGGAGAATAGAAAAGGCCTTGTGACCTTGAGACTCGGGCAAGGCTGGACAAATGGGAGCCGGTGGGCACTCTGCAATGCTGCTTCTCATAACCCAGAGAGGACATGATACTCCTCTACATGACTTTGGCCAAGCTCGGAACACCTTGGTTCTCTGATATTCTTCCCACAGAATGGTCTAAGCCTACTCTGTCCAATAAGGTAGCTACTAACTACGTGTGCAATTGAAATTGAAATTAATTAAAATTAAATAAAATGTAAAACCCAGTTCCTCATGGGTTTTACACAGAGAGATAACACAGAGAGAGTGAAAATTTCCATCACCATGGAAAGTTTTATTAGACAGAACTGGTCCAAAAAAATGTTAGAGGGTTAATAGTAACTCATTAATATCAGCCTAGGCTCAGAGTATATGGAAACTCTGGGTTGTGAAAATATAAAAGTAATTTTAATCTGAAAACAGTCTTAAAGTTTACGGGCATCTGGGTGGCTCAGTCCGTTGACTGACCAACTTTGGCTCAGGTTATGATCTCACGATTTGTAGGTTTGAGCCCCTTGTTGGGCTCTATGCTGACAGCTGGAGCCCATTCCAGACTCTGTGTTTCCCTCTCTCTCTGACCCTCCCCTGCTCTTTCTCTCAAAAATAAATAAAAACATTAAAATTTTTTTAATTAAAAAATATCTTAAAGTTTAAATCATATCATTTAAAGTACTAAATAATTAACGTAAAGGATTATCAATTTCAAATCCAGAACTTATATGTTAGCAAATTCATTACATGTTAGCAAATACTACACAATAAAATGAATTTCATTGATTTTCCTTGATTCTTTCCTCCTATGTATATGGCAAAAATGGAAAATATGCCTGACCGGTTTATGGGAATCACAAAAATTGCATCCCATGCACCAGGAAAATTTTGAAAATGTATGGTTATTTATTTATTTTTTGTCTTCAGTCACACAGTCACTTCATGTAGAAAACACAGCAGTTCATTTGTAAGTGCTCCATGGTGTGTGGGTGACCTTTGGGGCACTCTGCAGACATGGTACCCATTAGCAGTCCTGAATGTTTCAATAGGTATCTGAGTGCACTTGTGCTTAAAGCACACAAGGCCATTCCATGGCCCCAAATGAAGACCTGGAATGTACCTGTCACATTTCACATTCATAAACCAGCCAAAAAGGCTTCAAAACTTCCACCTTGGAATTGGCAAAATACATATTGGAGAATAATAAATGATCACACAACTGTGCAGAAAGCCACCTGCAGCTCATCAGCAGAACCGGAAATCAGCTCTTCAAAGAGCAGCCCCCGATCTCAGATCAAAGGGAAAAAGTGAAGGAAAAAATCTAGACACATCTTTCACTCCATTGTCTGCTGACTTTCTTTAAGAAAAAAAACCCAATAATAATTTACCCAATGACATCGTGGCAATATATTATGTCCTCAGTCTCTTTACAGGATTCTCCTTCAGTCATTAAATCTCAGACTGGTGTGTGTTTCTTCCATGAATGAAACAATTTATCGTTTTGAACATAATTCTTTCCCCTTGTCATAAAGATGCAGAATAGTGATTGATTCTGAACTCTGGGTTGGCTGGGTCTCTTTTTGTTGTAGCTCTCCACAAAAAAAAAAAAGAAAGAAAGAGAGAAAGAGAGAAAGAAAGAAAGAAAGAAAGAAAAGACAGAAAGAAAGAAAAAAGAAAAAAGAGAAAGTAAAATTAGAGACATTCACTTGGATTATTCCACAGGATAGTGGTTGGTGGTTATTATTACTAGTTATTATTTAATAATTGATTACCATGTTCCTGGCACTATGCTGAGCACTACTCACATGTCTTTTTTTTTTTTAATGTTTTTTATTTATTTCTAGGAGAGAGAGAGAGAGAGACAGCGTGAGCAGGGGAGGGTCAGAGAGAGAGGGAGTCACAGACTGAAACAGGCTCCAGGCTCTGAGCTGGCAGTCAGCACAGAGTCCGACGCGGAGCTCGAACCCACGAACTGCGAGATCATGACCTAAGCGAAAGTCCGACGCTCAACCGACAAAGCCCCCCAGGCGCCCCACACTACTCACATGTCTTATTTGATCTTCATAAGGGCCACATGAGGAAACACCATTGTTATCCACATGAGGTGGGGGGGTCTGAGACAGAGGGATGAAGCGCCCCCAGTCTTATGAGTGGCAGTGCTAAGACTCAATCCACATCTGTCAGGTGTCACACCAGGGCTCTTGCCCACCCAACTACACTGATCGCCATGAACTTGGGAGATAATCTCTCCCCAGAAGAGAATAAGGGAACACAATAAAAAGAATATAAACCAAGGTGGATGCTTCCAAGGGGGCGCCTGTGAAAGTGCCTGAGGAATTTAGACAGGCACTCTTTTACCTTGTTGTAAGGATGATGCCCACAACACTTTTGGGGGGAGTCCCTATAATTACATAATTCATCATGCAATTCACCTTTTGTTTAACCTTTTTTCTATTTCTCTATCACATAAAGAAATCAAAAGAGATCTTGTATCATTTTGAAAGCAAGAGGATGGGAGAGAAGGAAAGGGGTTGCATTCTCTGCTGGGATTTCATAGGGAGAGTTGGCCAGGGTCCTGCAGGAGGAAGGAGGGGTGAGCCTCTCAGCAGGGCCGCAGGGGCAAGGGAAGTTGTCAGACTCATATACTTCCCCAGGGTAAGTCTCTGGGCAGAGTGGGTTTACAGTCCTGCCAGTATCATGGATCAAATTAACTTTGGTTGATTGACTTATTTCCTTACCTACCTTGTTGATGCCTGAAATGCATCACAGTCTTATGAGACAACTGATCCAAGAAAATGTTAGAGCATCAATATTAAGTCAGTAATATCAGTGTGGACTCAGAGTATATAGAAACTGGGTTGGGAAAATACAAAAATATGTAATTTTAATATAAGAAAATCTTAAAGTTTAAATCATGATTTAAATTACTAAATAATTAACCAAAAGGATTATCCCACAAATTCCAAGTCTTGAACTAAGCAAACTCCATTTAATTCAAGACTTCCTATTAAAATGAAAATATGATAGGTAGAGTAATAAGATTTTAGGGTAGGAATACAGAAAGGACTATCTGGTAAGCAGTCTGTCAGTAACTAGAAAGAAATGAAAGAAACCTGGGTACAGATTCTGGCTCCACCCCTTCACGAATGTGATATTTGGGGCAGCTCACGTAGTCTTTGGGGCTTTCCTCTACAACGGGGGACTCTACCCACACCCCATCATTTACTGCGAGTACTAATGACCAGAATGCCTGGTCCATGTGAGGGGCAGAAGAAACATGCGTTGATTGCAGCCCTACTACGGGCCACATTCTTTCGTAGAAATTCTCTAGTTTTCACAACAATTTTCCATTTTAAGGAAGGATGATTGAAGAAGTTAGGCAATTTGCACAGGTTTATATAGTCAGCCAGCGGTAGAACCCAAATTCAAACCAGTGGAATGACTGCTCCTTCTACTTTAGCATATAATCTCCCCAAAATGAAAAAGTAATGATGATGGAGTGGTCTCATGAGGTCTCATTTGATCTCATCAGCCCAGGCCACAGAGGCGGCCCTCTGCTCTGCCTCCGGGGAGTACAAATTCTATGGTACAAATCTAGGATATGTTCCCTTTGGTGAAGCTACAGACCCGATGACCTCTCAGGTGTCCCCACACCCCCGAACCCCTGAGCCGTGCCAAGTGGGCAGCATTGATTACGTTATTACAGGAGACCAAACAGATCCATGAGGTAAGTGCTGGAACTAATTGGGCCTGGATTGCTATAGATTCAAGTTTTGTGGCTGAGCAACTTGTGAATTGAATTAAACTGAAAACAGGTGACATTTCTGACTTCCTCGAGTCTTGGGCATTGTTGTGTTTTTTGACAGTCTTCTCTGGGCATTTGGGGTCATGAGCCAAAGAGTGGAAATGCCCAGTGGACACAGCAATGACCTCTCCTACTAACACAAGGGGGACATGGAGAGGGTGGGGAACAATGACAAGGAAGAAAGGGAGAGAAGGGAGTTAATATTCATTTGATGCCAACCACGTGCTAGGCACTGCATGAACCACTTTATATCTTCACAGTTTTGGGCACCATTTGCAGTAATTTGTATTATACCCTTTTTACATGGTGAGTAATTTAAAGTACTAGTATTTCTAACTTAGCCTTTAATCTTGTCAAATGAGTCTGCTTTTGCCAAATATGAAAGGAGTTCAGAATGACATTTAGCTGGGATTCAGACAGGTCTGACAACTGGCAAAGGAGGCCCCCTGCAACATTTTTTTGCAAGAAGACTGAGGGGCCTCCAGCAGAGAATTCATACCAAAGGAAATGAAGGAGTACAGGCATATGCGTTGAGTAGCTAAGATCCATTCCCCACCTCTTTATTATTAAAAGAAACTAAATATTGACAGGAATATCAATATGCATAATTGGACATTTGTTTCTCTAGCCTTCCTTGAAGGTAAAAGTGACTATATTACTGAGTTCTGGCTTGTAAGACATGAACAGAAATCTTCAAGGAGATTCAGGGACCTTCCACTTTCCAAAAAAAAAGAGAGAAATGAAGGTGCATCGCGCTGTTCTTTTCTCTCTTCATTCTGCCTTAAATACGGATATCTGGAGTGGTAGCAGCTAGCTTATGACCATGTCACAACAGTATGAAGTAAGAAGACCCAAAGGTTGGCAGAGAACTTGCCTGATATTATTACTCACCTCATCTGCACCAACAACCACTGACCTCCAGATTCTTTGTTGCATAACAAAATCGCCTGTTGATTTAAGCATCTGTTTTTGGATTTTTCTATTACTTAAGATCGAACATATTCCTAACTAACATACCCAGCAATAAAGCCTTCCTTGGTTTGGGAAGGGGGTTCTCATTCAACATGGATCTATTGCTTTGATTTGTCTCCCTTTTTCTTTGCGCATTGGACACTTGCCAGAGTACTGAGGAAAGCAGGGGGCTCGTGGATGAAATAAAAGTTAACAGAGCTCCTTCCCTGAAAAGACTGTATTTCTCCAACAATCTGATTTCAAGGAGGGAGCTGTGGTATGAGTTAGGGCTTTTTAGGTTCAGAGTGATAGAAAAGGCACACAGATTGGTTCGAGCAAAATGAAGAGCCAATCGACTCACATACTGTCAATCCACAGGGTGGTCAGGCTTCAGGCGCACTGGATGCGGGAGCTCAAACAGCATCAGACCTGGGTGTGTCCCAGTTTCCCTGCTGCACTTTACCTTAGCATCTTTCTTGGAAGTCTCTCTCTCCGCCGCAGCCTACTAGCTTTGGGCTTAACTTCTCAAAACTGCAAATCTAGCAGACAGGGAGCACCTGTTTCTCTCCCAGTAATGCCACTAAAAAATGTTGAGTTTCATTTGCTGACTTGGGTCATTAGCCCCTCCCCCAGCTGACACAGGAAGTAGAAGAATCAGGCCTGCCCAAATTACATGGGTGGATTATGAGTATAAGGTGGTTTCCCAAGGAAAATATATGCCCAAAAGGTATAAGGAATTCTTGGCAGGCAAAATCTATGCCATCGCTGTTGAAATGCTCTTCTCAGTCCCACTGCTTAATACTAAAAAGGTTGGGTCCCAGAAAACCCCACAATTCAGCTGTGGTGGGAATATTGCTCCTCCCTGTATTAAAAAAAATCAGACAATTTCAACAGAGACCTTGCACAGTAATGTATAAGGAATGGGCTTTTGGGGGAGTGGAGACCATCTAAGATATCACCTAGAGATATTACCAGAGTCTGATGTCTTATATCAGTAGATAGAATCTGAACTGTGGGCTGTCTGGGCTGTGTATTACTACAGCTTTTTGTGTTCCCAAAGGCTAGTAAGAACAATGAATTAGACCATCATCTGACAACTACTGAGTGCTGCCATGCGCACGATAGTTAGTGGGCTCAGGAACTGTAGGCAAATCAAATACTAGAAGACACGCCAATCCTCACAGATTTTACAAGTATCTTCTCAAGCATAGCTAACAACACAAAGCAGAACATGCAGAGAACTGGTCCTAGTTGTGCAGGAAAAGAAATATTAATGAAGGCTGAGCACATCAGGGAAGAATCCATGAGGAAAGAATGAGTGTTTAGGATGTGAAAAGAGATGTATCCTTGTTATGAAAAGACTAGCTCTCTTACAAATCAAGACCTTTCTCTTGCTGGTTCTACTTTCTAATGTTTTATTTATTTTTCATAGCTAGAGAGAGGGAGGGAGGGACAGAGAGAGAGGGAGACACAGAATCTGAAGCAGGGTCTGATCTGTCAACACAGAGCCCAACATGAGGCTCGAACTCACAAACTGTGAGATCATGAGCTGAAGTCAACACTTAACCAACTAAGGCACCCAGGAACCCCTCTTCCAAAATTTACCTCTTCCTCAGGACTGACCCAGGGAAGGCAGGTGGAAGTGACCCAGGAGGAGTCTGCAGAGACAGAGCTCTCTGCAGTTGGATGGGCTGAGATTGTGCCTCCCCGCAGCTATCAGGTCCTAGAGGTCACCGAGCTGGGCCACAGCCAGCCCACTCCCATCTGAAGCGATCAAGCAGCAGCTGCATGAGACAGGTGGGCCCTACTCACAGGGCACGTGGGCTCAGAGGACAGCACTTTGTTTCCTTAGGATAGAGGACACCTGAGTGTGTCTCCCTGCTGAGGAAAAAGTTGGAGAGGCAGACCTGCACACCCAAGAGGCAAAATTTTTAGAGCAGGATTCCTGAGGAGGAGGGAGGTTCTCAGAGACAGAGGAGGTTTGGCTCCAGACTGAGGAGGAGGTGTGTGAGAAACTTCCCTGGAACAGGAGACTCAGTGGCCAAGAGCAGAAACTCCAAAGTCAAGCAGAGCTAGCCTCACATTCCAGCTCCCCACTTCCAAAGCCAGGTAAACTTGGGTTCCATTTATTCATCCAGAAAAATAAGAATTTTATACTTCTATCACAGTGTTACCTTTAAGACTATATGGAGTAATGTACACAAAAGGCTGGTCTAGTAGGGAAGAGTCTAATGTGAACTCTAAGGCACAGTAGCAACACAAAAGAATGAGGCAGATATTTACACCTAAGTGTGACAAGATCTGCAAGACATACTTCTGAGGGTTTTTTTTTTTTAAATATTTGTTTATTTTAAAGAGAGAGCAAGAGAGAGCAAAAGCACCAGCAGGTGAGGGGCAGGGGGGCGGGGCAGAGAATCCTAACCAGGCTCCGCCCTATCAGCTCAAAGCCTGATGCAAAGATCGAACCCATGAACAGTGACATCACTGCCCTCACAGTGATCTCACTTTGGCACAGACCTGAGACAAAGTCAGACACTCAACCAACTGAGCCACCCAGGTGCCCTCATACTTCTGTGTTTTTTAAAGCAGAAAATTACAAACTAAGATACATAGTAGGATAACATTTACATTTAAAAGTCCATGTAACTGTGGTGGATTGAAGAACATGATATATGGATAAATCTCTGAGCTCATCATTATAGCAAAAGAAACATACTAAGAGAAGAAATGTTCAAGGCTACTAGGGAACCAATTCATTATTTTGAAACTAAGCAAATAAAGGATAAAATCAAACACTTCTCTTTGAATTCCCTGTACAAACTGCACTTTGGGCTAATCAAATAGTCGATAAGGGGAAGTTTCTCAGAATATTCCAGCTAATAAAAAAGAAATAGAACTTGAGCAGCACCATTTGGCAACCCCCAGTGAATTAACGTGTCTGACTATTGAGTATCACTGGATGTCAGCATCGCCAAAAGAAAAACGAGAAATTAGGCACCTGCTTACAGAAGAACACAACATTTATGAAGGAGCCTGCAAAATAAAATCAAGTCTGCGTCTAATCCTGCTTCCAGGGAAACAAGCAACTTACAGGAAAAATTAAGACAAAGGAACATGTTAAATAGCACCCGGGAAATGCCAGCATTCAAACCCAGACTGTGGAAAACTCTCAAGACAAAGCCCAGTTTCTTAAAAACAAAACAAAAATCTGTAATGAGAACAAAAAGCAAGAAAACCTAAAAACTAAAAGGAATTTTAGAAGTTACCCAATGATTTGTGTGAGCCACACCCAGATCCTGACTCAACAAGCAAGCTGTTAAAAGAAATAGTGAACACTGGAGACATCTTAATACCAACAAAATGTTTCACATACTTAGGAAGTGCTATTAATGCTTTTGGCACCTGTCTGGGGTTAGGGTCCCTGGAGACAGGAGCCACGACCCCACATCCCAGAGCTTCCTAAAGGATTTTTTCCCCAGGAAAAATTGGTAAGGGAATGGAGGGAAGAAAAGAAGGAAGGAGAAGAATCAGGCAAGGGTATGATTTGAGGCAAAGTCCCAGCCTCAGCCTGTCCCTGTAGAGAGCTCAGGAGGAGAGATCATGCTACAGGGTTTGTCCCACCATGAGGTGAGGGAGCTCCATGGCATTCAGAGCCAGGGCCAGCCATGTCCAGTTCACGAGAGGAGAGCGGGATAGAAGGCACTTTTGGCTTTTCGTCGGTCTCGGATGGTGACATAGTCTACACCACCCCTTCTGCAGGGTGCAGTCTTAAATGTGGAAAGGCCTGCTGGCAATTTCCCCAAAGCCTAGGGCCCTCTATGCAAATCAGTCTCTGGGGCAGGCCATGACTATCCTTAACCTCCCTGAAGCACTTATGCAAATCTGGAGCTAAAAGTGACATTTCCGGAAGCACTGTTAATGGATATCTTTCTGAAACGTGTCACATGACAGAACTGAGACCCATGAAGAAAGTAGACCGAACATTATTTAAACTTTGCTAAGTGATTTAAGGTGACCTAAAATATTTCCCACAGAATACCACTTCCAAACAATGCTGTAGGAGACCCACAGGCAGGGTTCTCTGACCAACGAAGCCTCTAACCAACAAGCTCAATGGGAACAGAATGGGAACTTGAAGTCCTACTATGTGGGGGAGAAAAGAACCCACTCAGAGTTCAGCAGGTGCCTTCACTACAGGCTTTCCCAGAACTGTTAATGTGCTGCTGGGCTGTACGCATCTCCCAAAGGTAAGAATTTCCCAAACCAATAACATATGCCCTCGATTCTAAGATACACATTTTTCCCCCATTCTAGCACCTCTGAAATCCTGATGCATCTTTCATGCATCTTATGAAATTGGGATGAGAGGCTACAAAACTAAGTTTTTCATGTACAACCCAGCTTCTCATGCCCCAAGTCCAAGTCCATCCTCAACAAACTCAAGGGGAACAGAATGGGAATTCAAATACCTACCAAGTACCTCCTGAAAGGCTGCTATGTACCTGGAATGGAGCTTGGTTTTCAAAGTGGCTTCCACCATAAATGAGGAACTGATAGCTCAGAGGAACTGATCTCAAAGCATCATAGGAATTTAGAGTTTTATATGATCCATCAGTGCCAGACATGGGGTGAAAGTCTAAGCTCCCTGCTTAGTCTGGCACACACCTACCCAGATGGCAGGAGCCACTCCCTCCAGATGCTCCTCTAGAACAGACTCTGAGCCTTCAGTGACGGGCAGCCTATGCCTGGGATCTCATGCTGACCCTTCAGCGACAGGCAGGCTTGTGCCGACAGTGCACCCATGGGGTCCAAGCAGCTTCTCAGCATCATCGACACAGCTTATGACTCAACACCACCAGTTTTCAGTGGTTTTGACTTCTGCTCCCTTGTCAACTGTCCCTTTCCCTCCTGGTTACCTTCTGTCCTACTTGACAATGCATTGTTTTTCATCTGCTGCAGGCTGAGTCCAGTAACCATATCTGCTAGAATGGATTGTACACTGTGAATCAAACAGTTTTGAATAAAGGTCTGAGGTCGTGAGGAGGGGTCGGGACTTGCTCAGGATCACGGTGTGGTCAGTGGGTAGGAGAGGATAGGATGATGGAGCAGGGGCCAGGAGAGCCCCCCTCATTTCCAGGCTGGACTCTGAGGGTATGCCCATCAGCGGTCACCCATGCCAGGGGCGGGAACAGAGATCTGGACCATGCAGTGTGCACTGAGACTAAACAGGAAAAACAGAGGCCACATCTAGTGGTTTGGGCCAGCTGGGCTGCCCCTCCGTGAGAATCACTGGAGATTCAAGGCCTCCTGCACAGGAAGGTGGTGATCGCAAAGTCCGCCAGAGCCAGACAAGTTGCCTGGGAACCAGGCAGCAGACCAGTTGACAGAGGACAGCTGAGAGGGACAGGGCAATTCCTTCCCCCAGTTTCAAGTTTTGAAACCCACTCTCCCAGACAATGACAGCTCCTCTCAGGGCCATCAGGGAGACAGATTCCAGATAGGAGAGGGCCCTGGTGAGCCCACGAGACAGGTTGGGGTTGCAAGAGCTCTGACAGAGGCCTCAGCTGCACAGGAGACCCCGAAAGCCCTGCCTTTGGTCACTTCTGGAGCCTCAGCTCCAGGTCAAACAGCCAGCCCCAGGCTGACCTCAGTGACAAGGGGACATCCCCGCTTAAAATTCTCCAGGGACCTAACCTCTCCCTTGCTCGACGACTGACCTGGGCTAAGGATGCTGTACCTGCACCCTGAATGGTGAGGGTGTCGACAGCGGCAAGCCCCAGGGCTTTTTGATCTGTCTCACCTGGTGACTCAGGAGGCTGGCCTATGACTGGGATCTCACCTGGACGTTTCAGGTTTCTCTGGAAGAACCATCCATCTGAGGTGACATTGGACTTGAAGTGACAAGGAGAGATAAGGGGAGACAGACATTTGATCGAGTCATCTGACCCTCGTCAGACTGGTAGAACTCTCTTCTAAGAAATTGTATTAACCCCCTCCCCCCCTTTTCTGCCCCTCTGCTCCATGACAAACCCCACACGGACAACAGTCTTCATCCACTGCTCTGTAGGCACAGCTGGGCCCACCGGAGCGTGCCCTTCCCAGCACTCTGCGCCTGCACTGCACAGGCACCCCACCCTGTGGGCCCTGTCCTCTCGTCTTACTTCCCATACAGTCATTGCACGCCTGTTCCCTGCTCCGGAGTAGGACCCACCTCTCGGAGAGAGAACGCAGCCAGCATGGGGCCTCCTCGGGCCAGCATTTCATCAGCCGAATTAGGAAACATACTGTACTTACCTCGTTTCAGGCCTGGCCTTAGTACTTCACAAATATGAACTCAGTTCATCCTTGTAATACATCAGTGAGGTAGTACTGTTCTTATTCCTATTTACAGATGAGGAAACTAAGGCACAAAGAGTGATTTACCCAAATTTCCCCAAAAGCCAAACTTTGCATGCTGTAAGTCCTCAGACTGTACTCTTACTGATTGTGTATGTGTGCGTGTGTGTGTGTGTGTGTGATAAAAGCGAGAGAGAATCCATGTGTGGGGTGTACATAACTGCTCCAACATTATTACAAACAGGACTTAGTTGGTGCATTTCACTTCTCTTTAAAGACAAGTCTCCATAGCTTGAGTAGGGGGTTGTGCATAAAGTAGAAAACAGACCAGGTGATATCTTGAGGAGTCTCTAAAAAGATATTTCTTGATCATGCCTGGTATGCCAAGCACCACGCTAATCATTTCCCTTACATTACTTCATTTCAAACCCTTATCAATCCAGTGATGTCAGGTTTCTTTATTGTGCCCATTTTCAAGTTGAGGAAACTGAGTCTTAGAGGGGTTAAGTGATTTGCCCAGGATCCTCTAAACATGGTGTTTCTAACTGCAGACCCCCCAGTTTTTAGCCTTTCCCATTAAATGCCGAGGTGGTAAAGGGTAAGGGCTTATTTGAAGTGAGGATAATGGTTTATTGCCCTTATTGGTAAATACAATAAATGCATTTATCAAATTGGCCATGATGAAAAATAATAACAATTTTAACTGTGGGGGAGAGTTTGGGGAAATAGCTACTCAAATACCTCTTGGGAGAGAGTAAATTGGTACACATTTTCTGGAGTGCAATTCAACACAAAAGCCCTTAAAAAGTGACTATGCTTTAATTCCATAATCTCATTTCTAGGCATTTTGCCTAAGAATATAATTGGACAATTATACAGACATATGTGCAAAGCTCTTTATTATAGAAGTTATTACAATAGCAAAAATCTGGGAAAATCAACCAACAATGGACAATTATTTAAACAATGGAAGGTGTGACAGAACACACATCCACAGAAAGTGCTGCTGTAAACTGATACTCTGACAGTGAATGACACATGTGATTTATTTAGGTTGATGCTTACAGGTTACCAACCAAACATAAAAATTGTTTCATGAAAAAATTCTGCAGAACAACCCACCCATGGTGTTAGTAATGGTTATTTCTGATTAGTGAGATTTTAAAAAACATTTTTCCTCCTGATTAGCTGTATTTTCCACTATAAAATAATAATCATGCAATTATCCCAAAAATAAAATATATTTTTAAGAGGGAGCCCTAGAGGGGGTGCCCAAGTGGCTCAGTCATTTAAGCATCTGACTCTTGATCTCAGCTCCGGTCATGATCTCACCGTCTATGAGTTCAAGCCCCGAATTGGGCTCTGCACTGACAGTGGTGAGACTGCTTAGGATTCTCTCTTTCCCTTTCTCTCTGCCCCTCCCCTCCTCATCCCCTCTCATTCTCAAAATAAACTTAAAACAAAACAAAAAAACAAAAACAAAGTGGGGAGCCATAGAGCATAGAAAAAGAAAGTCACAGGAATGGCCTAGAGGCATAAACAACAAGCCTTGTGTCCTGATTCCCATAGGGAATCCCATCCTGCATAGCAGCAAACCAAGAGCCACTCTGGCACAGAAGTCAAAATGAGTGAGAAAGACTTAAAAGAACATATCAACCCAAGAAACAAAAAAAATCCTAGGTATTAGCCAATCATAAAAGCAAACATACCAGAAGCGATTTGAGAGGGAGCTTTTTTCTTCCCACCCCTGTAAATTGATTCTAAAGCAGTACCTGCCCCTCCGGCAGACAGGCCCAAAGCTGGGAGGCCCAGCTGACAGGGGAGGGGATCATGAACAATGTCAACCAACATGAGCTCAGATCAGAGAACCAGCACCCAGCATGGGCAGACCACCAGGGGGCAGCCCGGGTTCTGGGGTGACCTTGACCGCCATTAACTGCCAACAGCCCCAACCCATCTCCTTGAGAGCCCCATGCTTTGGGCAGCAGAAAGTGCTCACTTCCTGGGATGCTGGGCGATTTGACCCCAAGAAGGTCGAGATCCCCAGGGGGTTGCAGGGATTGGGATCATTTCATACCTTGCTCCTAGACATGGGTTTTGGGACAGCCTTTTTGTAAAAGTGTCTGGAAACATCCATTGAAATTAGCTGCATACACACCTAGCAGTCTTACTCCTGGAATCCATCCCACAGAAATAATACCACCAGTTCAGGAAAAGGCATCCCGTGGGTCAGGTACAGTGTTTGAAGTCTGCAATCCAATCATGTTCCTAATTTCCAAATGTTGCCAGTACGGGGATGGCTAATAAGGTGACCAGAAAAGAATCCTGAAGTGAGAGGCCGGAGAAGGAAATTCCAAGCTAAAAGTCAGGGAGGCAGGAGGTGTCGCCTCACACTTACAGGAAGCACCATAACTGTGAAGGCAGGGGCAGGATCCAATGTCACTCTAGGGGTAGCAGTGCTGGCATTTTATTTTTTATTTTTTTATTTTTATTTTTATTTTATTTTATTTTTTTTTACAAATAGTTTATAGGGCTGGCATTTTATTTATTTATTTATTTTTAAATTTATTTCTAGGAGAGAGAGAGAGACAGCGTGAGCAGGGGAGGGTCAGAGAGAGAGGGAGTCACAGACTGAAACAGGCTCCAGGCTCTGAGCTGGCAGTCAGCACAGAGCCCGACGCGGGGCTCGAACCCACGAACCGCGAGATCATGACCTAAGCAAAAGTCGGACGCTTAACTGACTAAGCCACCCAGACTTAGCCACCTTAGCTGACTAAAGCACCCCCGAGGGCTGGCATTTTAAATGCATCTCCGATTTGTTTCACTTTGGTGAGACGCGCCGACAGTGGATGTCTGTTGTGAAGGAAGATGTATGTCTTCATACTCATAGTTTCCTAGACACAGAAGGCACAGCATGCCACTGGGGCCACACAGGATAGCAGCAGAGCCCACCAGGAGGCAGAGGGAAGGAGGAGAAAATATGGGCAAGAGCCTTCCCTGTGGTTTTCGCAGGGAGTAACCAGTGAGGCAAAGTACACCGCCTAGGATCAGCCCGTCTGAGTACTTTCAGCAGGCTCTGGGGTGTGGAGGCTGTCCCTAGTTGTTTAGAACCTGGCTCTGGTGTGATTAGGGCCTGAGTGTAGTGGCCCCGGAGTACAAAAGCCTAACAGAGGAGGGGTGCCTGGATGGCTCAGCTGGTTAAGCGTCGGTTAAGCGTCCGACTTCAGCTCAGGTCATGATCTCACAGCTCCTGAGTTCAAGCCCCACATAAGGCTCTGTGCTGACAGCTGGGAGCCTGGAGCCTGCTTCTGATTCTGGGTCCCCCTCTTTCTCTGCCCCTCTTTGGTTTGCACTCTCTCTCTCTCTCACTCTCAAGAATAAATAAACACTAAAAACACACACACACACACAAAATAAACGATAAAAGTCTGACCCAGGAGGTGGTGAGGTGTGGGCTCTGAATTGCTTGGTTTGCATACAACTGTGCGGGGAGGCCCTTTACTGCCTCTAGGAACTGGCTAACCCTGGGAGGGCTGGCAAGCTCCCAGATATCAAAACATCAGAATAAAAAGTCATGCTTAACTCGGCTGGCCGGCCTCCACCATCCAGGGGTTCAGATTCCTCCATTGGGGTCCAGAAAGCTAGGTGAGCCAACTAATCAAGCTGCAGACACATAGCACAGTGCCCACCGTACAGGGACCAGCATGCGAGGGGAGAGAAAGCCAGAAGTGATGGCTGGCGGCTGGCTGGCTTCTAGGGCATCAAACCGTGCCTGGGAAACTCAGAGGCACAGAGTCACACTGGCGGGAACCTTAACGTCTAGATTTGGGACTGTGACCTAATTTCAAGACCCAACACGCCAGGCAGAGGCCGAGCGTGACATGATGCTATTTTCTCTCCGGCTTACATTTCTCTCGGGGCAATATCTTGCAGAGAGAAACTGGAGCCTGAGGACCCCGGGGGAATAGAGGAGGCAATCGTGGAGAGATAGTCTTTCCTCTCTTTGCGCCAAGCCTAAATTCCGCGGACTTGGGTGGTCTTGGAGACTCCGGGGTAGGTCAGGAAATGAAGCCTGCTCTGAATGGGAAGTGTGACTTCTAATGACGAGTGTGCATCTGAGAAGGAAATGACTCAATGCCTCCACCCAAACCCACTCACCTGCACTCCCTCCCGGCCCAACCTAGGTGGACTGTGCCTCCCAGCAGGTAGTACTGCCTCACTCACTCCAGTTACTTCCTTAACGGTGACAGTTAATGTTGAATTCGTCTGAAAATTTAATAGAGTGGAGTTTGTCTTCATTTCAGCCAAAAGCTGGATCTTATTTCAAAGAGCTTATAGTACTTGCACAGAGGCAGATACCGGCCTCTCCCACATGACTGGCATTTGAGATGGCCCCTCTAGGCCACCAATATCTACAAATAATGGAAATTCTCTTCGCTGTGAGAACTGAGCACTTACATGCTGTCCCCAAGTGCCACGTAACCCAGCCGGCCATGCTGTCTCACTCAGCACCTGGAAACCCCATAGCACAGTCTGAGGCAATATTGGAAGCCCCTTGGCTATGAGAAATTCCTTGATATCCTTAGATTTTGCCTGAAAAAGTCCCAGCTTGACCTGCCCACCCTACTTTCATTGAAGGAGATGCCTTATGATCCCAGGTGGTTTTTGGCTGCATGAAATAATGTATCCGTGATGAGTCCTCACTGTTTTCTCACCCTTTCCTGCCCCTCTTCCTCCAGGACACTATGTACCCACTACTTGCTTATCAGAAGAGAAGCAAGTCGGGGCGTCTGGGTGGCTCAGTCGGTTAAGCGTCCGACTTCGGCTCGGGTCATGATCTCATGGCTCGTGGGTTCAAGCCCTGCATCGGGCCCTGTGCTAACAGCCAGCTCAGAGCCTGGAACCTGTTTCAGATTCTGTGTCTCCCTCTCTTTCAGACCCTCTCCTGCTCATGCTGTCTCTCTCTCTCAAAAAATAAATAAAAAAACATTATAAAAAAAAAAAGAAAAGAAGCAAGTCAGTAATCTACACCATGAGCTCAGAATGACACAGATGTGTAGCCCCAGCTTGTTACTGTCTAATGAAACATGCTAACAGCCACCAACTAGCCCGTTTCTCTCCTCCTGTGGAACAATGGAACGGAAAACACAGCCCTGATGATTAATAATAATACACCCACCCCGGGAGGCAAGGCCCAGCTTTGTGATGCTCCCCACCCTATCGAACTACTAGTTATTGGAGCTGGCTTTAAAACCAGTCTCATAGGACTGCATTTCTCAGACTCTAAAGAACCCACAGATCCCATGGGAATCTTACTAAACTGCAGATTTGATGCCTTAGGTCTGGGGTGGACCTAACATGGTGCATTGCCTCACGAAGTCCTTGGTGATATTGATACTGCTGGTCCAGGAACCACACTTTGAGTAGCAAGGGCATAGGAAACACACAGCTCTGAGCACCTGCGTGTTTCAGAAACACATGCTTATCAGCAGTTTAATAGGGGACACTGTAACAATGATCTGTTTGTCTGTTTCTGAATTGGACTGTTTTCAAGATTTCTAAATTCTCATGGCTTCAAGGTGCTATCATTTTGAGAACATTTATAACCACAACTTATTTAAAATTTTCAATATTTTTATTTATTTCTGAGAGAGACAGAGACAGCGCGAGCAGGGGAGGGTCAGAGACAGAGACAGCGCGAGCAGGGGAGGGTCAGAGACAGAGGGAGACACGGAATCTGAAACAAGCTCCATGCTCCGAGCTAGCTGTCAGCACAGAGCCCAACGCGGGGGGGCTCGAACCCACGAACTGCAAGATCATGATCTGGGCTGAAGTTGTACACTTAACCAATTGAGCCACCCAGGTTCCCCTATAACCACATCTTCTAAAAGAACTTCCTGCACCCAACCCAATTTCAAAATGCATTTGGGAGAGAGAAATAGAAACACCTGAGAAAGGAAAACCGCCTCTGGGCCGCTGGGTAAATCCCCAGTGACTCAGGGCCCCGCGTGAAATCACTGATTTGTGGGTGTGGAAATTGAGCTGGAAAGGACTCCAGAAGTAAAAGCAGGTAGCTGACATCACCTGAGGTCCCCCACCTGCATTTTTGTTCATAGCCATTTTAGAGGACAAATCTTATTTGACCAAAGAAAGGTTTTTTTTGGAGTTGGATGCTTTTTTTATTTTCTTTTTTCTAGTTTTGCCTCACTTGGAAGTTGTATTTGTACACTGTCCTGTGGCTTTCACTGGCCGTGGCCATAAACACCCTACTCCCCTGTAGAGACTAAATATTTAGGTAATACAGGATGAGATCACTGGGGAGATGTCACAGTGGGGTCCGTATCCCAACAAAATGAGGCTGTTTTGTTGTTTCTTTCCAACTGCTCAGCCCCCAACCTCTCCATTTTCAGAAGGAGGTCTTGCCTTTAAACGGTCTGTACCCTTCCCAAACACCTTTCCCGTCACAAGTCATCTTGATTCTCAGAGAATTGTGCCTCGGAACCTCGCAAAGGGCCCTGAATGAATGCACAAGGCTTGAGTGCCGGTGGTAGGAGGTCTGTGCTGAGATTCGTTTCTGCTGAGGGCACCTGAGCTGTTTGGCTCTTTTTCTTTTTTTCCCATAATTTTTAATTTTTTTTATGATTTACATCCAAGTTAGCACATGGTGGAACAATGATTTCAGGAGCAGATTCCTTAAATCTCTTACCCATTTAGCCCCTCCCCCTCTCACAACCCCTCCAGCAACCCTCTGTTTATAATTGAGTCTCATAGATTTTGTCCCGCTCCCTTTTCGTGAATGCAGATTAGCGCTCTCATCTCTGAAACAGATTCTAAGCTATCTGGTGCCACCTGCTGGAATATTGCAAACACAGCACAAGGGCGGATTTCCCACCTGAGTCCCAGTAAGGAAGAGAGAATACATCAGCTCATTTTATGGTTGTTGCCATAACAGTATATTGCCTGTGTTTCTACCTCTACTAATGGGCTTTATGTGCTAGATTTTAATGGCCTTGAGCCTGAGCAAGCACACAAGACTTTCAAAAGAAGCATGTTTACTGGCACAAAACAGATTAGTCTTCAGATAACATTAATGCCCTTGAAGCAGTCTTCGTGGATACAAAACAAAAGGTGGGAAATTTCACTGACCCCCCCCCCATTATAGTATTGGAATTAGTTCTATTCAAGCTATCAAGTCATGTTCATTCATGCTCTGATTTTTTATACTTGTATCTATCAATAAGCGTTGTCATACTTGAAAAAAAGAGACCTATTCCTATTTGCACTAAAAAGCACCAATTGTGAGGTTTGCGTAGTGTAGTGGGAAGAACACAGCATCAGGAGCTGGCTCAAACTCAGGCCGGCCACCCTACGTGTCCCTGGACAAGTTGCCCACCTGCTCAACTTTACCATTCTCAGCTGTGCAAGGGTGATGGCCAGCTGCCGTGGAGGGTTGTTACCCGGATCAAATGTCCTAAACTTCCTAAAATTTGGTCCTAAAATGAGCTCTTTACAGTAAAAAGGACTTTCCCTCAACCCATATTCTAACCCCAATCTATGAGTGTCACATGGGGAAATAATGACTCAACGGTCTCCAGAATGATCGATCTTATCTTGCATTTGTCCAGAAAGTAGGAAGTAAAGGTACCCCGTTGGACATTTTTCCATTCTTCTATTCTTACCCGATACCCTATGGATGTAAATGTCCTAGTTGCCACTGGAGGTCTTATGGTTCTAGAAAGAATCTTTAGTGGTCCTGGAGCCATCCCCTCAGATGCCTGGTGAGCTGTCAGTTCATAGGACTTTGAGGTCTCAGATGAAGTATGATTAGAGTGGAGAAAGGTCATGAAAGTTTCTAAGAAGGTCATGCTGTTTCTAAGAAGCTTCTGCCACTACCTGGCCGTATGACCTGGCCTCTGAGCCCTCAAGTTGTCCCCTAATTCAAACCATGTAGGCAACAATGCGTCTGTCTATGCCCACACCAGCCCTGCTCCCTCTCTAAGAGTTACTGGAGTGACTGCATATGCTGGAAGCAGTAAACCAAAACTCAAAAATGCATGACAGGCTCACATGTTCCTTCAAAAGCATAACTAATCTTCTCAGCTGCCTTTCCACTTGTAGATGACTATCTGACACAGATCGGGCCAATGGGAAACTAGAAGTTGTCAATAGATGAGAATTCTGGGAAAGCTCCATTAAAGGGAGATGACTCAGCCTGCATCTTCCTTTCACCTCTTACCCACTCTCTTCTTCCTGTTACCAAGGCAAATGAGATGGCTGGGGAATGGCAGCCCTCTTGTGGCCATGAGACAAGCATGCACTGAGGATGATGGAGCAGAAAGACTGTAGAAGCCTGGGTCTCTGACGGGCAGCACGGAGCCGCCCCTCCCTGTCCTGGGCTGACTATACCCAGACTTCACACTATGTGAGGAAAATAAAGCCCTTTACTGGAATAAGTCATTACATTTTGAATATCCGATATTTGCTGCTTAATGTAAGCCTTAAGTGATATAGGACAGTTATCATTAAATAACCAGCTGCCTAGTGAGTCACAGAAATAAGGAAAGTTTTTTGCCTTTTCATAATCAACATTATTACAGGTACACAGTAAAACTGGTTGGCACCAAATAGACACTTGTTATTTGCCTACCAATTCCAAATCCACACAGAGGAGTTCGTGCCTTGTTAACCTAACACCAAAATTTTACTTCCGGTTGCCATTTCAACCTTGGAATTCCTAAATTTGAATCTTTTTTAATTTTTATTTTTAAGCAATCCCTACACTCAGTGCAACTCCAACTGAGCCATCTAGGCACCCTCTCCCTAAGTTTGAATCTTGACAACAGAGTGAGATAAAATATGTAAAAAGCTTAGCACAATGCATTCAGAAAACTAGAGAGCTAACTGGATCTGTGCAGTACAGGGGCAATATATGATAATCCCAGCAGATATGTGTGCCTGAAATACTAACTTATCATATATTATGAAGAATGATGGGCTTACTTGATTGTATAAACTGTGGAACAAATAATAAGCAGACTAAATAAAATATTTCACTCATTTTACATACAGTGGCAAGAGGAGCCACGTGGGGAGGAAGGTCAGGAGTCATTCAGGAGGAAAGCATCATGGGGCTCAGGTTAGACTCTGCCAAAGCGTGGTCCTCAGCGAGAGTGTGAAGCTGTTCCTGGGGACCACACACCCTAACGCATAGGTCTTTTCTCAAGAGTTCAAGTGGCACATCCTTCCAATAAAGGCCATGTTTATCTACAGTGCAGACAAGCCAGGAAGGTAGACAGCAGGCCTGCGGAGCCCTGCGAGTGCAAGGGAATCCAAATCCAGCCAGCTGGTCAGTACAGACTCCCTCCCTGCCTTGTCTACTCTGTGCAGTGTTTGAAACTGCCACACCCACCAGGTCTGTCCCAGATACTTTTGTTCATGGTCCTTTTCTTTGTTCTTGGAGGATGATGAAGAAGCCCTCTGATACCTTCTGGATGAAGAGCTGCTTATAAAGTGTGACATTTCAAGGGCGCTTGGGTGACTCAGTCAGTTAATCACCTGACTCCAGATTTCAGCTCAGGTCATGATCTCACTGTTCATGAGTTCAGGCCCTGCACTGAGCTCCATGGTGATAGCACAGAGCCTACTTGGGATTCTCTGTCTCTCTCTCTCTCTCTCTCTCTCTCCATCTCTCTCTGCCCCTCTCCCACTCTCTGTCTCTCAATATAAATAAATACATTAAGAAATACATATGACACTTCAGAGGTGGGCTGGTGGTCGACATTGCTAGATGTAGAGAAGGTCATTGCCAGTCTTTTAAGACCCACCTGGATGTCTGCTTGTGTTTCTTTAAGACAGGCTAAGGCCTTTAAGTTACATGTTTCTTTGGTCAGTAATCGTGGTTTGAAATGATTTACTAAAGCACAAAATAATTGGCAGAAAGAGAAGCTACAGAGGAATTAATAATCCTCCTTGTGAAACACACTCAATTCAGGAGAGTGGGAGTAGACAGCTCATGAGCAAGGAGGGTTTGCTTTACCGAATGCCCAGCCTCGCTGCTGAAGATGGTACAGAATGGTTTCTGTCCTCACACCTTCTGAATGGAAGTATACAAGAGTGCTCGGAACAGGAATGGACATTTGTGATGGTAAACTATGAATAACCTTTATGCACACACATACACCTCCATCTTTTTGCTAGAGAAATAAGTTCAACGACAAATAACATACTGAGTCAGTACAATATAGATTCCATTAAATGGAATACATATGTATTGTCTCTAAAAACAAGTTATTCATTCCTCTCCCTTCCTAACAAATAGGCACCACACCCTTCCTTTCAAAAATAGGTGTTACAGTTTTTCCTTGTGTCAGGCCCAGTGTTAGAAATTAGAAATAAAAGAAGAATAAACATCAAAGCTACCCTTAAAGGGAAGTAGCACAAGGTTAAGACCTTGGAGCCAGACTGCCTGATTGTGAATACCAGCTCCACTAGTTATGAGTAAGTGTAGTATGGGCAATTACACAACCTCTTTGTGACTCAGTTTTCTTCTCCAAAAAATGGGCATAACAACAACACCTACCTCATTTTGTATTGTTATGTAGAGTAGATGAGGAAAGTGACATCCAAAGCATGGCAAAATTAAGTTTTCTACAATCTTCCCCACAAAGAACATTGATTTCAACCATCACCCATGGACAAATGGCCTTCATGGAAGTCTGAGAGTTCATCGGAGAAGTGCCAGCACACCGTTAGAACAAAAATACCCCAAGATTGGATACACTGATGAGATAAGAGGTACGGTTTCACTTTTTCCACGTCTCCCCTACCCCAGGCAGCACAGTTCGCTGAGAGAGAACTTCTTGACCGGTGATACCTCCCACAGAGAAAAGCAAGAGCATATACATCATATGAGCAGCCATCTTCCCTGGCTGTGTAAGACATTGTCTCTCACCCCCATCAGGACACTGAGTTGAGAGCTGCATAACTGGGGGACACTGAGTGGCTGAGAGGACAGCAGCCAGGACTCAGAATGAAACATCAAGTGAATGCAGATCCCACTAACCGTATCAGTGACTCCTTGGGAGGCTTCACCTGTGGACCCCGCCGGCTGGCCCACAGTCATCCCCAACATTGTGCACACCTCACCCACAACCCTCACACTACTTCAGTGTGCCCCACCTTACCAACTGTGGTCAGAGGGGGCCTTTGCACGTGGCTAGTGAGCATGTGCAAAACACCAGCCTGACTCTACAGGACAGAGAGAAAAAACACAGACCTGAGAATACAGCACCCCCTTAAGGAAAGCAAGTAAAAGGATGCTGTCAACACTCAGCCTTCCCTTGCAGGCATACTATCTTAAATTTAAAGTAATTGGTAAGAATTACCCTCCAGGGCACTTGGGTGGCTCAGTCAGTTAAGCCTCCAACTTCAGCTCAGGTCATGATCTCATAGCTCCTGAATTCGAGCCCCTCATTGGGCTCTGTGCTGACAGCTCAGAGCCTGGAGCCTGGTTTGGACTCCATGCCCCGCCCCTGCCGCTCCTTCCTTGCTCACATTTCACATATTCTCTCTTCAAAAAAAAATTAATTTTTAAAAATGAAAAAATAAAAAGAATTGCCCCTGAAAGGAAACAAGAAATGTGGAGGAGGTATATCCATAGAAAATATCTGAAAAAGCATAAGAATCTCTTTCAGAGCTGAAAGAAGGTATATCTCTTCGAAGGCCAGTCAGTAAAGACTGGAGGAGGTAACTCCTTCAAATGCAAAGATAGCAGTGTAAAACTGCAAGGAAAATAAAGAATCAAGGAAACCAAAGGCACCTCCTTAGGAACACAATTCTCTAGTACTGTCCCTAAAGAAACATAGATCTATTAACTGCTGATGAGGAATTCAAAATACTTATTTTAAGGAAGATCAATGAGCCACAAGCAAACCCAAAAAGAAAATTTAGTGAAGTCAGGAGAAAAAAAAAAAAAAACATGGGAAAATGAGAAATTTACAGAAAGATAGAAATCATTTTTCAAAAGAACCAAACAGAAATCCTGCAGCTGAAGAATACGATGAATGGAGTGGAAAATACAACAGAACGCACTGACAGCAAATTGATGTGGAAGAAAGACTCTATGCAATAGAAGACGGGTCATTCAAAATTATGAAGTCAGAAGAAACACTGAATGAAAAAGAATAAAGAAAGCCTATGTGACCTATGGATTCCTATGGAGAGAAACAATCTACACATGAATAGAGTCCCAGGAGAAGAGAGGTAGAAAGGGGAAGAAAGAATATTTAAAGACATAATAAATAACTTAGAACTTCCCAACTCTGAGGAGAGATTTGCACATCTAAATTCACCCAAATAGCTTATAGATACCCCCTTAATTTTAACTCAAAACAATGTTCTCCAAGGCACATTATAATAAACTGTCTAAAATCAAAGGCAAAGAGTTTTGAAAATAGTGAGAACAAAATCACCTTCTCACAGACGAAGGAACCTACACAAAGTTATTAACAGATTTCTCAGCAGAACTCTTACAGGTCAGGAGAAAATAAAAGGACATAGTGAAAGTGCTAAAAGGAAAAACTACCAAATGAGAGGATTTTAACCAGGAAAGTTATCATTCAAAAAAGAAGGAGAGAAAAAGACTTACAAACAACAGAAAGCTGAGGGAGTTTACCTCCACTAAACCTGCCTTATGGGAAATGCTGCAAGTATTTCATTTCAAATCTAAAATGAAAGGACACTAAAACATAAATGTAAATGTAAACATCACAATATAAAACACATCTGGTAAAGGTACATATAAAACCAAACTCAGAATACTCTAAACTATAATATGCTGGTGCATTAATCACTTAACTATCAGGTAAAGGTTAAAGGACAAAGGTATTAAAAATAACTATAGCTACCAATAATTTATTAATGGATAGATAATTTTAAAAGAGGAAAAATATGACATTAAAAAACACAAAATGTAAGAGAGGGAGTAAAAAGGTAGCATTTTTGTATGTGATTGAAGTTGTCAGCTTAAAATAGACTGTCTTTTTTTTTAAATAACATTTGCTTATTGTTGAGAAATAGAGAGAGACAAAGTATGAGCAGGCAGAGAGAGAGGGAGATACAGAATCTGAAGCAGGCTCCAGACTCTGAGCTGTCAGTAAAGAGCCCAATGCAGAGTTTGAACCCACAAACCACGAGATCATGACCTGAGTTGAAGTCAGACATTTAATCAACATAGCCATCCAGGCACTCCTTAAAATAGACTATTCTATCTATGACATTATTTATGTAATTCTCATTGGAACCACAATCTACTATTGATACACAAAAGACAGAGAGGGGAATCAAAGCACACCACTATGGAAAACCACTGATTCACAAAAGAATAAAAGAATGAAGGAACTATAAAACAGCCAGAAAACAATTAATAAGATGGTATTAGTATGTTCTTATTTATCAATAATTACTTCAAATTTGATTAGATTCTCCAATCAAAAGGCATAAAATAGGCTGAATGGAGAAGAAAAAACATAACCTGACTATATAATGCCTGTGAGAGATTCATTTCAGCTTTGAAGACACACATAGGCTCAAAATGAAGGGATGGGAAAAGATGTTCCATGGAAATGGAAACCAAGACAAATTAGGGATAACTACACTTATACTAGACAAAATAGCCTTTAAATAAAAAATATCTTAAAAAGACAAAGATAATTTTATAATGATAAGGGAGTCAATTTATCAAGCAGATATAATAATTGTAAGTATCCATGCACCCAACACCAGAGTACCAAAATATATATTAAGCAAATACTAAGAGATCTAAAGTTAGGAATAGACAGGGCACCTGGTGGCTCAGTCAGTTAAGCATCCAACTTCAGCCCAGGTCATGATCTCACGGTTCGTGGGTTTGAGCCTTGCATCAGGCTCTGTGCTGACAGCTAGCTCAGAGTCTGGAGACTGCTTCAGATTCTGTATCTCTCTCTCTCTCTCTCTCTCTGACCCTCCCCTGCTCATGCTGTCTCTCTCT
Organism: Proteles cristata cristata; assembly: GCA_017311185.1. Classification (NCBI taxonomy): domain Eukaryota; kingdom Metazoa; phylum Chordata; class Mammalia; order Carnivora; family Hyaenidae; genus Proteles; species Proteles cristata. The sequence goes on along the minus strand of JAESUZ010000367.1, from coordinate 93,585 downwards.
CTCTCCTAGAAATAAATAAAAAAATATTAAAAAAAAAAAGAATGAAATCTCTCCATTTGCAAGGACAAGGAGAGAGCTAAAGAATATAATGTTAAGCAAAATAAGTCTGTCAAAAGAAAAGACAAAAGCCATACGATTTCACTCATAAGTGGAATTTAAGAAACAAAACAAACAAGCAAAGGGGAAAAAAGAGAGAAAAGGAGGAAAATCAAGAAAGAAACTCTTAATTATAGAGAACAAACTGAAGGTTACCAGAAGGGAGGAAAGTGGGGGGATGAGTTAAACAGGTGATCGGGTTGAAGAAGTGCAATTGTGATGAGCACAGAGCAATGTATGGAACTACTGAATCACTATCTTGTACACCTGAAACTAATATTACACTGTATGTTAACGAGCTGGAATATAAATAAGTTAAAAATTCCAATGACATTTTTCACAGTAACAGAAAAAAAATCCTAAAATTTGCATGGAACCACAGAAGTTCCCAAATAGCCAAAGCAATCTTGAAAAAGAACAAAGCTTGAAGCATAATACTTTCTCATGATACTTTCAAACTATATACAAAGCTTTAATAACCAAAACTCTATGGAACTGGCATAAAAACAAACACACAGACTAATGAAAAGAACCAAGAGTCCAGAAGTAGACCTTCCAGTATACATTCAACTAATATTTGACAAAGGAGCCAGAAATACTCAATGGAGAAAAGATAGTATCTTCAATAAGTAGTACTGGGAAAATGTGTTCACATGCAGAAGAGTTTAATTGGACTTCATTGTTATACCACTCACAAATATTAACTTGAAATGGATTAAAGCTCAAATATAAAACCTGAAAACCGTAAAACTCCTAGGAGAAAGTATAGTGGAAAAGTTCCTTCACGTGGGTCTTGACAATGACTCTGGATATATCACCAAAGCCACAAGCAACGAAAGCAAAAATGAATGAATGGGACACAAAATAAAAAACTTCTGCAAAGCAAAAGAACCCACAAAATGGAAAGACAATCTATTAGAACAGGGGAAAATATGCAAACCATATATCTAATAGGAGATTAATATTCAAAACATATATGGAACTCGTACAATCCAAGAACAAAAAATATTTGTAATCTGATTAAAAATGACCAAAAGACAAAAAGACATTTTTCCCAAAGAAGAATACAGATGGCTAACTGGTACATGAAAAGGTGTTCAACATCACTCATCATCAGTAAAACACAAATCAAAACCACAATAAGATATGTATCATTGCACACCTGTTAGAATGGCTATTATCAAAAAGATGAGTGATAAGAAATGCTGATGGGAATGTGGAGAAAAGGGGATTCCTGTACACTGTTGGTGGGAATGTAAATTGGTGCAGGCACTATGGAAAAAAGTATGATGGTTCCTCAAAAATAAAGCAAAATAAAATAAAATAAAACAAGATAAAATCAGTACTATAGGATCCTGCAATTCCACTTCTGGATATTTAACCTAAGAAAACAAGCAATAATTGAAAAAACCATCTGCATCCCACGTTCATTGCCCCAGAGCCAAGACGTGGAGACAGCTTAAGTATCTGACGATGAACAAAGGGATAAAAGAAGACGTGGTATATATTTACAATGGAATGTTATTCAGCCTTGACAAAGAAGGAAACCCTCCTATTGGCAACACATAGACAGATCTTGAAGGTGTTGTGCTAAGTGAAATGTCAGAGAAAAACAAACACTTAATGATCTCATTTATCTGTGAAATCTAAAAAAAAAAAAAAAAAAAAGCCAAACTCATGGAAAAACAGAGGGTGGTTGACAGAGGCTGAGGGTGGAGGGAATGGGGAAATGTTGGTTAAAGGGTGCAAACTTGCCATTAGAAGATGAATACATCCTGGGGACCTAATGTACTACAGTGTGACTACAGTTAATGATACTGTATTAGATACATGAAAGTTGCTACAGAGTAAATCTCAAATGTGCTCAAGGCACACACAGGTGAAGTGAAGGAAATGTTAACTAACCCTACTGTGGTAGCTGTTTTACAAAGTATGTGTAGCAAATCATGTTGTGCACCTTAAACTTACAGAATGTTACATCTTTTAGAAAAAATTTTGTTAATGTTTGTTTATTTTTGAGACAGAGAGAGACAGATGCGAGTTGGGGAGCTGGAGAGAGAGCGGAGGGAGACACAGAATCCAGAGCAGGCGCCAGGTCCCAAGCTGCCAGCACAGAACCCGACACTGGGCTCAAACCCATGGACAAACTCACGGACTGTGAGATCATGACCTGAGCTGAAGTCAGACGCCTAACGGACTGAGCCACCCCCAGGTGCCCCTGGTATATCTTGATTATGTCAATAATCAAACAAGGAACAAAGATTCACTGAGTTAGTGTTCATTAAGTATTCAAGAATTAAAATGTATTAAGTGTTTCTAAATAAGTAAAATAAAGGCACATATGTTTCAGGGGCCAAAACAGACATGTAACCAAGTAATGTGAGCAATGTGCAAAGTGCCATGATAGAGGTGTGTTCTAGAAACCAAAGGTGGAAGAGACCAGCCCTGAAGGAAGGTAAGGAAAGACTTCTCAGAGAAGAGGAGGAGGATGGTCCTAAAATTGAATTTGGCAGGATAAGCAGAAATCTCTGGAGAGACTAGAGAGGAAGTAGACTGTGCAATATCCAGGCCTCTATGATTCCCTTCTCAGTTTATCCGGTATCTCTACCTTCCCCTAGATCCTCTCAGGCCCGGGAAAAAGACATCCCCCAGGCAAGAAGTATCCTCAGCTGGCCTGAAAGAGGAGTGCGCTGGAGTTTCACTCTCAAAACCTCCCCCGTGATGGGTCAGTCCTCAGTCAACAGGCCAGCCGGTCCCTAATGGCCTTCATGTTTCACACGTGCCCCGAGTGGCTTGGCCAGCTTCTCCCAGAGACGTGCGCACCCCACGGAGCCTGCAGAGGAGCTGTTTGCTCTAAGGCTGCAGGGCCTCACATTGTAGGAATGAAGGCAGAGCGGGGTCTGCAGGGCGGAGGAAGGGCGGCCCTCGGTGCATTCCAGCCTTCCTTGACTGTCCCTCAAGAGCTTCCTTCCAAAGAGCTGAAGCCCAGCCTGGAACACCACGTCTGATGTGCACGGGACAGTAGGGTCAGAAACCGCCTCTTTCACCCGAATCCTCCTGGCCGTGTGTCCCTGTGAGGAGAATTTTCCAGACTAGGCAACAACAGCAGGATCTCACTTCCTATTCTGAAGCCTCACAGGTAAGAAGACTCTGGCCTTTTTCCTTTGCACCAGAATGTTTTTTAATGTTTGTTCATTTTGGGGCGGGAGATGGGGAACAGAGAGAGGGTGAAAGAAGATCCAAAACGAGCTGTGTCCTGGCAGCAGAGAGCCCAATATGGAGTCAGAACTCATGAATCAAGAGATCATGACCTGAGCGGAAGTCAGACACTTAACTGACTGAGCCACCCAGGCACCCCAGAATTTTTTTGTTTTTATTGAGAGAGAAAGAGAGAGCTGGGGAGGAGGAGAGCTTGGCTTGGCACTGTCAGCATGGAGCCCAGCACAGAGCTCTCCTCTCTCAACTGGGAGGTCATGACCGGAGCCAAAATCCAGAGTCAGACACTGAACTGACTGAGCCACCCAGGAGCTCCTGGAGCAGAATATTTTAACAAGGACTGTGGGCAGTCTCCATTCCATTCCCTACCTGGGTGGGACTCTTCCGCCTACCATATTTCCCCTCTATGCCAAGTGGCTTCTTTTGTAACAATCCCTACACTAGTTAACTGATGCCCCAAAGCAGTAGATACAGGGGGACAGATAGGTAAGTTAAAAGAAAAAGCCTGCCTCTCACTGCTTGGCTTTATCTCTCCAAGAGACTAGTTCCCAGAGCTCAGTAGTTGGCATCCATCAAAAAGAAGTGTTACCAGATTAACATGTTCATTTAGAATTTAATTCTATAGCTACACGTCAGTCCCTGCTGACCGTACCTAAGGAATGTTTGGCCTTGGATGCTATAGATTTATAGGATTCCCACACGCCCACGAACAGAGGGGTTCTTTTATAACCAACTATTTATGGAGTTCCTCAAGTATGTGTGCAGCATGAGTTCAATAACTATAGCATTAATTGCTTGCTTATGTTTGCCCTTGGATATCCACCTTTTTTTAGTTTATTTATATTGAGAGAGAGGGAGATAGAGAAGCTCAGGCAGGCTCTGTGCTCGCAACATGGGGCTCATTCTCACAACCGTGAGATCATGACCTGGGCCAAAATCAAGAGTCTGATACTCAACCTACTGAGACACCCAGGCACCCTGCTCACCTTTTTTTTTTTTTTTTTTAACACTGGCAGAGTCCAAGAGAAAGAGGTCTCTCCCCTACCCCTGTTCTGGAAGCTGGAGAGCAACTCCATGCACAGCTGGCGCCCATTCTGTCCCATTTCCATTGGAATTTGTCTCATCAGTATGTCTTGATCCCTGTAATCCCTAGTCTCATGCCTCTCAGCTGTGGTCCCCAGAGCAGCAACATCAGCATCAGCTGGCTGGGACTTGACAGAAACACAGATTCATAGGCTTTCTGGGCCACAACTATTCAACTCTGCTGTTGTACTGTGAGCACAGCCGTAAGCATTAGGTAGGATGAATGAGCTTCACTGTTTTAATGAAACTTTATTTACAGAAATAAACAGACAGCCAGATCTGGTCCGAGGGAGGTAGTATGCCAACCTCTGAACATTTTCTATGTTTCCTCATTTGGAAACTTTATTATAGCCTGTCTCTGATCCTGGGTTCTTTTGATGCTTGTATTCTTTGTGTGTGTTCTTTGGAAATTGTGTTTACCCACAATAAAGTGAAACTATTAAGAAAAGTACAAAGCATATCTTTTCAAAAAGCCTGGTAGGTATGTGATAGCCCCATATCACCATAAGGAAACTGAGGCACAAGACTTGATTGGAGTTTGCCATGCTGTACAGTTAACAGTGAGTTCCTTGAGCACGAAAGTCTCCACTTGTACAAAACATGATAGAAACAGTGTCTAGCAGAGTCACAGTGGAGTGTGACCATAACCCCGGACCTGTAATTATATTCAATCTCACTGCTCATCCTAATCAAACTTCCCGCAGGAAACAAGTTTCACTTTCCATGATCTAGATAATCTATACTATGCTACCTCCTCTACTGGGGTGGGGGGCACGTGGCCAAGAAATAATAAAAATAGACTAATGACTCATAATAATTAACTATTGACTTATGTATTTCCCTTGATTTTATCAACCAATGATCCATCAAGAGACCCTGTTCTGTTTACAGAGAAGCTAGTACTCTTTCCTCGCCATTAGTAAAGTCTGAACATTTTTGAACAGGATAGGGACAGGTTTCCTATAACCAGGATGGCATCTACGTCTCATCTGAAGACTTTGGGCTAATGTGATTCCTCCAGAATTGGGGGGAGGGGGTTGGGATGAAGGCATGCGGCCAAATACATAATTGTCAAGAAAATTAGAAACTAACATGCCTGGGCTACTTTGCTGAACGCATGAGTGGAATACCATGTATGAACTACTGATGGAGAAAGTGTGAAAAGATGTGTGGCATCTTCTCACTGCTTTTTGAATTGGCATACACTGTGATATCTTAGAATAACAAACCACCCCCAATTTCAGTGACTTAATGAAACAAGGTATTTGGGGTGATGCAGTTGCCTCTTTAAGGCAGCTTTCCTCCTGTTAGAGTTTGGAGTCGGGTGGTTTTAATCTCGCAGCTTTGTCCCTTAAAAACAAAACGAAACAAAAAACAAAAAAAAAAATGAAGCCTCCTGAAGGATCACCTGCCCAGGAAAAGACAGAAGGGTGTGTGGGATATCTACCACCTCTACCTGCAAGTCACCCAAAACTAGGCACTTGGCTCTGTCTAGTTGCAAGGACACCTGTCTTCCTTATGCGTGGAAGAGGAGAACTGGATGTGAATCTAGCACTACTGGAGCTCATAATTTCAAACACATTATGCAGTGTATCTTCCCACAGCACCAAAAGGAGGTCTGCTAATCTGAAAGCCAACCACAGCTTAGAGGAGGAATGAACAAGGAGAGTTATTTTTTAATTGAAGTACAGCACACAATGTTTATTAGTTTCAGGTGTACAACATATTGCAAGATTGTATATATTACTCAGTGCTCACCAGGGTAAGTGTAGCCACCATCTGTTATCATAGAATGTAATTACAATATTATTGAGTATATTCCCTATGCTGTACTCTGCATTTTCATGACTGGCTTATTTTATAACCAGGATTTTGCACCTCTTAATCCCCTTTAACTTTTTTGCCCATCGCCTTACCAGTTCTCCATATTTAAGAGTCTGAGTTTTTCAGTTCTTTTTTAAGTTTTCACTCTAACTCCGGTTGTTAACATACTGTGTAATATTAGTTTGAGGTGTACAATATGGTGATTCAACAGTTACATGTACTACCTGATGCTCATCATGAACAGTGCACTCCTTAATTCTTATCAGCTATTTCACCTATCTCCCCACTCACCTGCCCTCTGGTAACAATCAGATCGTTCTCTATAATTAAGTATCTGTTTCTTTTTTAAAAATTTTTAATGTTTATTTATTTTTGAGAGAGAGCGTGAGCAAGCAAGCAGGGAAGAGGTAAAGAGAGAGAGACACAGAATCTGAAGCAGGCTCCAGGCTCTGACCTGTCAGCACAGAGCCCGATGCAAGTCTCAAACTCTGGCCGTGAGACTTTGACCTGAGTTGTAGTTGGATGCTTAACTGATTGAGCCACCCAGGCACCCCTTAAGAGTTTATTTCTTGCTTTCTTTCTCTGTTATTTCTTCCCCTTTCCTTGTTTTGCTTCTTAAATCCCACAAATGAGTGCAATCATATGGTATTTGTCTTTCTCTGACTTATTTTCGCAGCATTAGACTCTCTAGCTCCATCCATGTCATTGCAAATGGCAAGAATTCATTCTTTTTTATGACTGAATAATATTCCATTGTATATATATGACACATCTTCTTTATTCATTCATCAATTGATGGACCCTTGGACTGCTTCCATATCCTGGTTATTTTAAATAATGCTGCTATAAACCTAGAGATCCATGTATCCCTTTAACTACTGTTCTTAAGTTCTTTGGGTAAAAACCCAGGAGCATGAATGCTGGATCATAGGGTAACTCTATTTTTAAAATTTTGAGGAACCTCCATACTGTTCTCCAGAGTGGCTACGCCAGTTTACATTCCCACCAACAGTGCATAAGGGTAGCCTTGTCTCCACATCCTTGCCAATACCTGTTATTTCTTGTGTTGTTGAATTTAGCCATTCTGACAGGTGTAAAGTGATATCTCATTTGCATTTTCCTGATGATCAGTGATGTTGAACATCATCTTTGGCCATCTGAATACCTTCTTTGGAGAAATGTCTGTTCGTGTCTTCTTCCCAGTTTTTAATTGGATTATTTGTTTTGGGAGTATTGAGTTCTATAAGTTTTTTATATATTTGCATGCTAACCCTTTCTTGGATATATCATTTTACAAATATCTTCTCTCATTCTGTAGATTGACTTTTAGTCTTGTTGAGGGTTTCCTTCACTATACAGAAGCTTTTTATTTCGATGTGGTCCAAATAGTTTATTTTTGCTTTTCTTTCTCTTGACTCAGGAGACCTATCTGAAAAGAAGTTGCTACAGACAAAGTCAAAGACATTACTGGCTATGATCTCCTCTAGGCTCTTTGTGGTTTCAGGTCTCATGGTTAGGTCTTTCATCCATTATGAATTTATTTTTGCATACGGTGTAAGGCAGTGGTTCAATTTCATTTTTTTGCATGTTGCTGTCCAGTTTTCCCAACACAGTTTGTTGAAGACCCTTTTTCCCATTGGATAGTCTTTCTTTTCTCATTGGATAGTCTTTCCCATTTGTCAATGATTAATTGACCATATCATTGTGGGTTTATTTCTGGGTTTCCTATGATGATCCATTAATCTATGTGTGTTATTTTTGTGCCAATACCATACTGTTTTGATCACTACAGCTTTGTAATATAACTTGAAGTTCAGAACTGCAATGCCTCCAGCTTTGCTTCTCTTTTTCAAGATGGCTTTGGCTATTCAGGATCTTTTGTAGTTCCATACAATTTTAGGATTGTTCTGCTTCTGTAAAAAATGCTATTAGTATTTTGATAGATAGGATAAGTTTATAGATTTCTTTGGTTAGTATATAGACATTTTAACAATATTTTTCCAATCCATGAACATGGAATGTCTTTTTATTTCCTTGTGTCATCTTGAAATTCTTTCATCATTGTTTCACAGTTTTTAGAATACATATCTTTCACTTCTTTGGTTAGTTTTCTTGCTAGGTATCTTAGCGTTTTTGGTGCAGTTGTAAGTGGAAATGATTCTTGATTTCTCTTTCTACTACTTCATTATTGGTTCATAGAAATTGATTTTGGATCCTGTGACTTTACTGAATTTGTGTATCAGTTCTAGCAGTTTTCTGTGGAATCTTTGGGGTATTCTATATATAGTGACATGTCATCTGCAAGTAGTGAAAGTTATACCTCTTCCTTATAGACTTGGATGCCTTTTTTTCTTTTTGTTACCTGATTGCTGGGGCTGGGACTTCCAGTACTATGTTGAATAAAATTGATGAAAGTGGACCTCCTGGTCTTGTTCCTGAGTTTAGGGGAACAACTCTGAGTTTTTCCCCATTAAGAATGATATTAACTATGGATTTTTCATAGGTGGCCTTTATTTTATTTAGATAGTCTTTATTATGTCGAGGTATATTTCCTCTAAAACTTTTTTGTTGAGGTATTCATGATGAATGGATGTTGTACCTTGTCCAATGCTTTTTTTTTTTTTTTTGCATCTTTTGAAATAATCATATGGTTTTTATCCATTCTCTTATTGATGTGATATGTCACATTGATTTATGAATATTGAACCACCCTTGCAACCCAGGAATAAATCCTACATGGTGAATAATTTTTTGATGTATTGCTGAATTTGGTTTGCTAGTATTTTATTAAGAATTTTTGCATCTATGTTCAGGGATATTAGGCTGTAGTTCTCTTTTTTAGTGGTTTTTTTTCTGGTTTTGGTATTAGGGTAATGCTAAACTCACAGAATAAATTTGGAAGTTTTCCTGCCTTATCTATTCTCTGGAATTCTTTAAGAAGAATAGGTAGTAACTCTTCTGTAAAATGTCAATACATATAAAAAAAGGGGGGGGTGGCTTAGTTGAGCATCCAACTCTTTATTTCAGCTCAGGTCATGATCACAAGGTTGTAGGATCAAGTCCCATGTCAGGCTCTATGCTGAGCAAGGAGCATGCTTGAGATTTTCTCTCTCTTTCTCTCTCTCCCCCACCTCATCCTTCCTCCCTCCCTCTGGCCCCTTCCCCAGTTCTCTCTCTCCCTCACAAATACAAATAAAATAAAATAGTTTGGTAGAGCCATCTAGCCCTGGACTTTTGGTTGTTGGAAGGTTTTTGGTTGTTGTTGTTGTTACTGACTCAACTTCTTTGCTGGTTATCAGTCTGTTCAAATTACCTATTTCCTCCCAATCCAGTTTTGGTAGTTTATATACTTCTAGGAATTTATCCATTTCTTTAAGTTATCCAGTTTGTTGGGATACAGTTTTTCATAGTATTCTCTTATGATTGTATTTCTGTGGTATTGGTTGTTATTTCTCCTCTTTTATTTGTGATTTATTTATTTGAGTCATTTCTTTAATTTTTGACAAGTATGGCTAGAGGTTTATCAATTTTATTGATTTTTCCCAAAGACCCAGCTCTTGGTTTCATTGATCTGTTTCTATTGGGTTTTTTTTTTTTCCACTTTACCATTCATTTCTGCTCTAATCCTTATTATTTCCTTCATTCTGCTGGTTTTAGGCTTCATTTATTCTTTTTTTTTTTTTAGCTCCTTTAGGTGAAAAGTTAGGTAGTTTGAGATTTTTCTTACTTGTTGGGTTGGGCATGCATTGCTGTAAACTTCTCTCTTAGACCTGCTTTTGCTAGTCTCACATGTTTTGGACCTTTGGGTTTTTATTTTCATTTCTTTCTACATACTTGTTTATTCTCTTATTTCCTGGTTAACCATTCATTGTTAGAAGCATATTATTTAATCTCCATGTATTTGTGGTCTTTCCAGACTTTTTCTTATAGTTGAATTCTAGTTTCACAGCATTATGGTCAGAAAATATGCATGGTATGATTTTGACCTTCTTAAATTTGTTCAGGTTTATTTGGTGGGCTAATATGTGATCTCTTCTGTAGAATGTTCCATGTGCACTTGCAAAGAATGTGTATTCTGCTATTTTAGAATGGAATGTTCTGAATCTATCTGTTATGTCCATCTGGTCCAGTGTGCCACTTAAAGCCATTGTTTCCTTGTTGATTTTCTGTCTAGATGATGTGTCCATTGATAGAAGTGGGGTGTTAAAGTCCCCTATCATTATTGTATTCTATTCATTCCTTTATGTTTGTCATTAACTATTTAATGTATTTGGGTGTTCCTATTGTTTTGTGTTTTAGATTCCACATATTATATGTGAAAGCATATGGTATTTGTCATCTCCGTATAATGCCCTCAATATCCATCTGTAGTGTCACAAATGGAAAGAAATCATTACTTATTTTCTGCAAGTAATATCCCACTATATAAACACACACACCACACCTCCTTTATTCAAATTGATGGACATTTGGGTTGCTTCTATAATGTGGCTATTGTAAATAATGCAGTGTACATAATGCATATATTTTTCAAATGGGTGTTTTCATTTTCTTTGGGTGAATACCCAGCAGGGGAATTATCGGATCATATAGTATTTCTTTTAACAAGGAGTGTTTCTCAATAACCCTGACATATTGTGCATATACAATAAACATTGTCATTCTCAAACACCTATTAAACACAGGTCCCTGATGTCCTAGTTCTCAGCACAGGTCTATTCGGGTTTTACTATGATTGCCTCTACTCTTCGTAGGATTCAGATCAGCTGATGGATACAGACAGAAAGGGTGTCTCTGAAAGGGAACAGCCAGTAAATTCAAACCACTAAAACCAAACACAGAAATGGAAGTGAAGATCAGTCTGTCGTGTTGAGTCTTTCCATTGTCCTTGGCTCTGTCCCTCAAATAGGGCACATCTACAGTGTAGAATATCCTGCTTTATCCCGTTCAATATCTCAGACTGAAAGATAATACTGAATAAGGCCCTGAAAGACAGAGGCTCCAGGACTCTTCTTCATGTGCCAGTCCTCTTCCCACCTACTCCTTACTGTCCAAAACAAGGTTCTTTCATAAATACCACTACATTACCACCTACTGAGTGTGAGGCATAGTGATAGAAGCTTTATTTCTATTATCTTATTCGTTACCACAACAGCCCTATGAGGAAGAGGTTGTATTTATCTTACAGGTTAGAAAACAGAGAATGAACTACATTAAGTAATTCCTATACACATTTACACAATTAACAGGTGGCAAAGCTAGAACCTACACTCAGCTCAGATGACTCCAAAGCCAGACTGTGTTACATCAGTTGTGTTGTGTTGTCTTCCTAATTGTTGCTTTTGTAATAATTTGTCACACATTTAGAGAGTTCCCACATTGTTCCTGTACTTTCATAAAAATTAACAATGCAGAAAATATGCCGTCTGGTTGCTCACAGTCTAAATCAGTGCCACAGATGTGGTGGTAAAGATGTGCTTACAATGTTGTGGGATCGCAGAGGTGAAAGCTATAATCTATCAGGAGAGGTTGGAGGTGATTCAAAGAGGAGGTAGCACTGTTTTGAAAAGGAAAACTTGGTGGCTTGGGAGAGGTAGGAGAGAGGACTTTCACTAGGCACTTTTCTCTGCCTTCAAAATCAGGATCCCAATAGGACAATAGTTGGCAAGTGGAATTGGTGGCTAACAGGTTCCTAATGGGGAGACATAGATCACACATTCTCCTGGCTACCCATGGCCCCCACAAATACCACATCACACTTGGAGTAGCCCTTGGTTTCAGACCAGCAAGGCCAAGTGTCGGGACTTTGTTCAGGATTAACTCTTCACTCAAGTGTCCACAATGAGAATGCAGCCAAGGCTGCTCAGAAAGAACTGCTTTGGGGCAGGAGTCCTTCCAAACTCCCAGGCGAAATTCATCTATAAGAGTTTTCTCTGAAGTATAGGAAGACTGACCCTAGAGAGGGGGGTGGGGGGAAGGGGGGATAGTGTAGTGGTCTCAGTCTGCAGTGCCCGGAGCAGCAGCAGTACTGCCTGGAAATTTGCTAGAAATGCAAATTCTCAGACTCTATCCCAGACGTGTTCAATGGGAAACGCTGTGTCCATTTTTAATCTGTGGTGATAATCCACTCTAAGAATGTTACTTCTCTCCTCAGAAGAGACAGAAACTTTGAAGGCCCACTAGGGTTGTTCATTCAACCCTTCCGTGGGCCTGTGTCTCCTGCTCCACTTCTCTAGGACCAAGCTGTGTCACTTCTTAAGGGCCACGCATTCTCACTGGCTTCTGGAAAGTCATTACATGGCATAGAACAATTTGAGAATGAGCAAAAGAAGAACTGTCAGGTGTACTGACATGTGGCACAATGGGTTGTTTGCTTGGAGAAGCTAGGAGGAGGTGAATGGGACTGGATCTTCAAAGGAGAGGCAAAGAGAAGAGACACCAGACTTCTGGAATATTACTGGAAGACTACATTTTAGTTATTCCAGAGGAGGACAGTCATGCTTAAGGCTTTGTTCTAGGTGCCACGAGGAGCAGCAGAAGACAGAAAATGAAGGAACTCCAACAGGGAAACAGTTGGACAACAACGCACTTCAGTTTAGCACACTGTTTATTGAACATCTACTCAGTACTGTGAGAGCAAAAACACAGTGCTGAGCAGTGGTAAGAATGTAGACCCTGTAGCCTCATGGCCTGGCTTTTTATTGCCACATGACGTGATGTTCATCCAGTAGTAGCTATGTAGCCTTGCCTGCTGTGTATACAGGTAGCATCTCATCTTAGTGGTCATAGTCTTGACTCTGGTTGCCCAGTGGCAGTATCATCCATGATGCTGCTTACTCGTAGAGTGAACTTAACGAGTTAAGCCTTTCCATGCCTCTCTCTCCTTATCTATAAAGCAGGAACAGTGACAGTACCTACTTCAAGCTTTATGAGGAATAAATGAGGTAACATAGGACTGTGCTTAGAACAGTGCCTGGTGCATACCAAGGTCTCAGTAAACATTAGTCATGATAGCTCTTTTCTCCCACAGCAGAAACAGTGTCTGAGCAAAGGCCAGCTTCCCAGAGTTAAGATGTCCAGACAGAGCGGCCTGAGTTGCTAAAAGCAGAAACTTGCTTCCATCGTGACTAAATTGCAGGCTCAATACCCACAGTCAAGTCAGAGTGGCAGGAGGTGGCTGGATGGCCACAGGGTGGGAATGATGACACCATTGCCTGTCTTTAGCCAAAACAGAGCCCTTGAATATACAGACAACCTTGCTGTCCTCCAGAACACGCAGATGTTTTGGCCTAAGTGCTGGAATAGGCTCTTGGAGCCCACTCAAATGTGGAGAAATATTTAGATCCAATTGAAACCACTCCAGATTGTTGGCTCTTATTTTAGATAAACAGGATAAGCAAACTTGGCTTAAATGAGAACTGGTAATAAATACTCTCTTTTCCTGTTTTTCTATTTCTTCAAAGTCAAATTCTCCAAGTCTAAAGGTCTCACGGGGAAGTGTCTGAAGGGTTTCTGGAGCTTGCTATTATTTGGTTAATAACAAATTCTTTATGTTATGTAGACCTTTCATGTATGTGTGATGTTCACAACACAGCTAGGATGAAAGTACAACAGGTGCGCTTACCCTCATACTAGACAGTTGGAAATTGAGGCCTTGTGAGCATAGGTTTGTATTGAGATTTATGGCCATTTTTAGTGAGGGACAATGGGTATAAACGCATCAGTCCAGGAATGCACAACTCTTCCTATCACTGACTAATTGGATCCCTCTTTCAGTACATTACTCCTCCAAACATTCCCCCACCACAGATTTGGTTGAAGATACCCAGAGACACAGACCTCCCCACACGTCAGCAGTAAACTTGTGGCCTTAGGCAAAGAGCAGAGTAACTCATTCCAGCAAAGACCGAAGACTCCTAATCATTCTATCACCACTACCTCCCTTCCACACCAATCACTGAATGCTGGTTCTACACGTGTTCTCATATCTCTGGTCACAAAAGAGGTGTATATCTTCTGTCTCCTAAAATAGGCATTTGAGAATGGGGCAGAATGAAATATTTTTTAAAATATTTAAAAGAACTACACACATTTCTAAAGAAAGTCAACTTTGTATACTAACAGGACAATATGCAAGTATTAAAATGAAAGAAGAATTCATGTTGTACTGTGCAACTTTTCAAGCACACCTGGGCAGGAAGATACCACAGTCATGGAGAAAACGAGCTATACAAAGTACAAATGTGCAGATATATTAATATATTTTGGTGTGCTCCATTTCTTTACAGAAGTGAATACGCAAATTGAACCTTTCTTCCCATCGTGTGAAATCATGAAATCAACTAAAGACGCCAAAGTACTTTTACCATGTAACACTCTTCTAAATTTAGACCAGTGAGCACCAACACTATTTTGTTAGGCAATTAGACAACAGTTTAACAAGAGGTGCCTAATATGTGTAATTTTTTATCCGTGCTTCTCCACTGGAGGCAGGGAAGGAGACCACACAGTGTCTGTCTATGTGCATCCAGTTGTCCCACATGACGGCATGAGAACAGGAATCTAGCCAAGGGCCATCAATTCTCCCTTTCAAATACGTGTAATTCCTCTTGGTCTTCTGATACCACCCTAAGCACTAATCCAGGCCCTCCATCATCCCTTTCTCCTGCCCTGACCAGCCTCCAGCCTTTCTCTTTGCCTTGAATGGACCTTGGCCAGATTAATTTTCCTAAACCAGATGTGGACAAACCAGTGGTAGCAGCCAAGCTCCTCTGCCACAGGGACTCACTTGCACACTGTTGCCCTGCCACCTCTCAGCCGTGCCGACCATGGCTCCAGCAGAATCTGCTGCTGCAGCTAGAACAGCTTTGACGTGACTGTTCTGTCTACCTTACACCTGAGAGTCCCTACCCTCCTCCTCCTTACTTGCGCCCGTTCCTTAAAGTCCATTTCTTGACACCTCTAGTCTGAAGGGCTCTTCATTTCCAACTTCTAACCACAATAGAATTGGCCATGGCTCTATTTGCCACCAAGCAGAGGGGGAAAAAAAATTGTGCAAAAGAGTAAAGCCAATGCACAGAGAGAAGCTGAGCCAGGAAGTGTGTTTTACGGACAAGTCTAAGAATCTTTCAATCCTTTCTGAAATAAGGGTCAATTTTGGATCCACTTTTATTGATCAAATTGATCAAGTTTTATACAACCCTCCAACTGCAATAGGTAAAATAAGAATAAAAACAGTTTTAACAAGACAAAACCAATGTTGGCAAGAGTGTTAAGCAAATGGAACTCTCCTATACTGCTAGTAGGAGGGTAAAGTGCTCAATCAGTTTGAGAAAACAACAGTAACTAAAGTTGAGCATACACTTCCTCCATGAGCCAGAGACTCCGACAAAGCAAGTGCTCAGATGCACCAGGGGTGACACACCAGAATGTTCATGGCTACATGAACTGTAACAGCCAAAAACTAGAGACAATGCACATGTCCATCAAGTGCAGAAGAAATAAGTAACTTGCATGAGTTAATGCACTGACTTAAAATACAGCAGTGTAAATGAGTGAATTTAACTTATACTATGATAAAGATAAATCTTACGAACATAATTGAAGGAAAGCCAATCACAAAAAGAAAATGGGGTGCAGGTTAGAAAGAACATGAAGGGGTTTCTGAGATTCTGATAATGTTCTGTTAATTGAAGTGGAGGCTGGTCACTTGGACGTGTTTGTTTTGTGGAAACTGATGAAACTGCACTTCTGATAAAGATAATTTACATGTGTAACAAATAAATTATATAAAGGTGTGTGTGTGAGAGAGAGACAGACCTACCGAGACCTAGACCCAGCCGGAGCACAGGGAAAGGAGGAAATAGTCCAGAGAGCATGAATAGCAGCCGTAAGCACGGAGGGCTGGCTTCATGGAAGTGGGAGCTGTGCGTAGGCACAAGACCCTGCACGGATAGGATCCTGAAATTGGATGAATGCTCTAGTGTCGCTGTCTTACAACTCTTAATAATTTTTGAACCTGTCTTTTTTTTTCTCACCCTGAGCCCTGCTGATTTCCTAGCCAATTCTGAGTACAGGCTTCTTGCCAGTTCCCAGTATATCCAGTCAATCTGAGAACAGGTCACGGAATTGAATTGAATTCAGTCTCCAAAAGTGCTTTGGGATACCTTTTCTGGGAAACCATAACTGCAACTACCTTTGCTATAAAGCCCCTGAGAAGTCAGTTGACTTTAAATTCCACAGCAGTTCAACAAGGAGTGGGGAAGGGGTGTCGTGGAGGAAGCTGCTATGCTCTGAGTCCTGAAAAGGTTCCTGAATGAACCAGGAAAACTTCTAGGTTCAGCCACATACTAGAAGAAGCATAGCTTCCCCACTCTGCTGGTTACCCCATTTCTGGCTTCTTTTCCTATTAAGGGGTAGAATTACACGTTGGAGAACAACTGGACATGCTTATCTCAGCTCCCCCTTCTCCCTGTAAGGAACGAGCTTCTCTTGGGAAGCAGGTAGTCTCTGGTACACCTTTAGAGGAGGGTCTCTGCAGCATAGGAGAGAGGGGGCTGCCTTTTCAGGTGCCACCAATTTCAGGGGAGGGATGAGTGTGTTTAATTCTGGGGGCACTAACAAATGTAAAGCTATCCCTTCCGTCCTGGTTTTTACACCTAATAAAGGTGACATTTGGCTTAGACCTTCCTCTCCTTTGTCTTCATTTTCAAATCATTCAGAACCTGGGCAGGAAAAGGGGGGCCGACCAGATTTCTGACCTTCTAGAAAATTACTCACTTTGCCTTCTTTTTAAAAATGGCAGCAGAATTCTTATGCAAGAGCCTCCTACAAAGTTTCATGACTACATTCACAGGATGAAAACCCCCCTCCAGGCTGGCCTCTGTGCTTGGCTTCCAGGCAGGAAGCCATGCATCTTAGATAAAATAGCCTTCTCCTCTCTCCAAATACTAATGAGCTTGCTTCTCCTCTCCTCTCCTCTCCTCCCTCTCCCTGCTGGGTGCCTTTGCAGAGAGAAATCCAGCCTGCTATCACTGGACAGCCAGGCCACCAAGGTTACTGATTCTCCTTCAGTCCTAGCAGGTAGGCATCTCACCCCAAAATCGCTTCCCGCTAAGTTAAATCCAATTTCATACCCTGGGTTGAGCAGCTGATACCACAGCTTGACCATTGCCTCTATTTTCTGCCTGAATTTTTCTCAGAGTTAATCTACTGAAGGCCCAGGAGGTTTTCTGGGGTTATTTCACATGAAAGGAAAAACTCTGATTTTTAACTGAGAATAGATAAAATTCCCAGAGTACACCTCACCCAAATAACTGCTCTTTCTGACTCTGGGTAACCAGTCTGGTAATGGTACTCAATTTCCATTAGCTCCAAGGAATCTTTTTCTTCTCATGTGATGGTAGCAATAAGAACTTTTTTTTGTTTACCTGTTATCAACCTACAGAGTTCCAAATATGAGCCCTGCATTTTTGTCACTTGCTCATTTTTTTGAGAACTTGTCCCTCAATGACTTCTTCTACTCATGGGAACTTTAACCTGCATAATTTCATGCCTTCATTCATTCATTATCTGCTTATTCATTCAGCAACATAGCACTAAGTGAACATTCATTTTCTCCTATCCTACTATTCTGCAAACATTTATGTTCTTCAGTTCCTTCTTCAGAGTACCTCTCCCAAAAAATCGTCTTCCTCGATTAAGTCCATCTTATTCTGATGAGAGCCCTCTGATCAGATTGATTTCTTCTGTGCCTACTGTTAACAGCTTAGTCTGAAGCAAACTGCTTCAGCTGCTTATTACCAAACTCCCAGTTCTAACACCCATGGCTTTCCCCACACATCCTTAAGCTGTACTCATATCCACAGATCTTCAAATGGGGAGGAGGAGTGGCAGTGAATAAGTCTAAAAAGAAGGTCCTCAGAGGTTCTTTGTAGTTTATAAAAAGCATACCCAGTATTTTACTATATTTCAAATAATACTTGTATTGATTTTTTCAAAACAAGCTATAGTTTGAAGTGTAGTTTGGTAAAATATCCCTGAGATATGGGAATATAAAAAAATACAATAATTCTCAGTGGGGACATGTCCCTGTAGGAAATGACTTCCTGAACCAGGAAGGTAAGGTTTTTCTATCCGTTTGTCCCAGAAGTGCTAGGTCCTCTCGGCTACCAGAACAAGTTCCATGTTTCGTACACCTTTGTTCTAACTCTTTACCTAGAATGCCCTTCCCTCTCCCCTATGAAATCCCACCTGTTCTCAGTGAGCTATTACAAACATCACTACATACTTTGACTTCCTTGATTCTACTAACTATAGGTGACCTTTGTTCTGAATGCCCTATAAGATGCCTCACCTATGGCTCAAATTGCACTATGGAAAATATTAATATGATTTTATCCACCAACCTTCATGACCATAAGTTTCTTAGGGGTACTCATCCACAACAAGTAGGACTTTTACTCCAGAACTTTAAGATACAACAAAAATCATTCTTTCTCTAAGCCAAATTAAATTAGTTCTAAGCTTTACCACCTGACTGGAGAAGCATTTAAGTTCAGTCTTTGGTGGGCTCCCTCCTCACATCTGCCCTTCTCTGCCCTCCTTCCACCATCATGAGACTATCCATCAATACTGGGTTTATGTGGAACCAGGTAACATGAACAGGGAGCTTCTCAATTGAGTAGTATCAGCTTTGACGCTCCCTTTCCAAGCCCACATGCGTAAGTTGAAGGTAGTGGTCCCAAGACCTCATGCTCATATCCAAAGTCTGGGCTAAACCTCTTTCAACAAGGCAAACTTGGTCTCTTCTGAACCCCATATCGTTCACCCTCTTTGATATTGACTATGTTCTAGCGTCTCCCTTGGCATCTGTTTTGTACATACTTACTCACGTCAGTGAGGCCCACCTCCAAACCTGAAAGGTAGAAATCATCTTAGTCACTTTTTTATCTTCAGCCAGTAGCTAGTGTAGTGCCTTAAATTTAAGGTATTGAAAGAATGGTTAATCATCTTCTGTTCTTTCCTCTTCAATCCCAAGAGATACTTTGTGTAGCATACAACCCATACCATAGAATTCAGCCCAAATATTTCTCTGTTTCAGAGGGAAGCAGTCCTCTGTCAGCCACTGATATGACACCCAGTAAATTTCTTACCTGTTGTCGTAGCCATTTGCGTCATTACATAATCATGTTTGTTTGTGCCACTAGGTGACAAGCTCCATAGGGCAAGAGTGCCATCTGTTTTTGCTCTCTGTATTTCCCGTCTAGAGGTCTGATATCCAGTAGCCATGCAAATACATAATGACTTACATAATAATGATCTTGTCCCCCTACTATCAAGGTGTTTCTCTTCCATCCATGCTTTTGGTTTCCGATATGTCCGAAGCCAAGGGGTAACAGTTCTCCCCTAAGGTAAAAGAACTGAGTCCTTCCACTCCAGGACCTCCCTCGAGAAGCAGAGAGGCTCAAGATCCTCACCCAGCTCGAAGCCATATTCCACCACCTCCACCTCACCTTCATGCCTCTGTCCTGTTTGGAAAATTTCCTACTTTTTCAACTTTTTCTGCTTCTAAGAGAGGTCCATACAAGCTTGAGTAAGAATTACAGTTTGCTCACATTTCCACGTAAGAGCCCATTAGGGACCACGCAGGCCATTCCCTAAGTACTATTTTCTACCATGAGCGTGTATAGCAATATGGATTTTAACATGTTCGAAAGTAGCAAAGAATTAATGTTCTCGACACTTGATAACTACCAGTTGTGTGAATGGCATTGAACACATTGTAGACTAGTCTAGGGGACTGTGAGGAACCTGGTTTCTCAGTACTCATGGAAAAGATCTTAATTACTTAAGTTTGAATGGCCCTCTTCTAAAAAAAAAAAAAAAAGAAAATCTAGGGTCTAGATCTGTACTTTCCCACACAGTAGTTGTTAGTCACCTGTGGTTATTTAAAATTCAATTAAAAATTGAATTTCTCCTTGGGTGCCTGGGTGGCTCAGTCAGTTAAGCATCCAACTTCAGCTCAGGCCATCATCTCACAATTCAGGAGTTCAAGCCCCACATCAGGCTCTGTGCTAGGCTCTGTGCGGGGCTTTGTGCTGAGTTCAGAGCCTGGAGATTCTGTGTCTCCCTCTCTCTCTGCCCCTCCTCAGTTCACACTCTGTCTCTCTGTCTCATGAAAATAAACATTTAAAAAATATTAAAAATTAAAATTCTCAGTCTCACTAGTCACATAACAAGCGCTCAGTAGCCACATGTGGCTGGTGGCTACCACACTGAACAGTGCTCTATCACATTTCAGTGCAGAAAGTTCTATGGAACAGCACCACTCGATGTGCCTTGAGCACACACCAAGTTGAGAACTCATCTCTGCAAGAGGACTTGCATTGAAATAGGAAATGTTCAGTCAACAACTACCTTCTTTCCTATGTGCCAGATTCTGTTGTACCTGATTCACACATTATATCTTCACAACTTGACAGATAAGTAGTATATTCCTACTCTTCTAAACTCATTTTCTAGTGCTATCATTGCAGAATATCACAGACATCATGGTTGTGTTTGATGGAAAACAGAAGACCAGTACACTGAGTCAGATGAATGACTCTACTTACTTCCCCTTTCTTCCTCTTTGTCCTCTGACCATTTGGGCATAAATGCCTCATAATGAGAGATGGGTTATAACTCCAAGCCCAGAGGGACAGTAATGTGAGTTATCATGCCCAGAAACCTGTCTGAAAGAGCAGCCTCCTAGGTGGGGAATGAGCAGCCACCGCACAGAGCAGGGTCAATGTGGGGTAGCATATGGCTCAGATTGAAACAGTTCAGGGATGCCATCATCACCCACTGGGATTTTTGTGATGAAATATGCTAATTACCAAATCAGTATGATGGGCAGGGAGTAAGAAGCATCAATTCTCCTCCACAGAAATAAAAATAACATGCAGTCAGCTCTCTATTAAACACAGAAACTGGAGCAAGGAGAAGATAGTCAATTAAAGTTATAGATAAATCCAAAGCTTTTCTTTAGCAAGTGAGATCATTTTCAGAGGCTTCAAAACTGATTCTAATGAAATAAACAGAGATGGAAATTTTGAGACTGCAACACACACACACACACACACACACACACACACAGATTGACTTGGGAAGATCCCATGGGAACCAACCCAGATACCCATTCAGGCTTGACATGCTCCTGCCGAGCCTTTAGACATCATGTTCATAAACTCACCACTCTTTCAGGACCTTTGGGCTTAATGCAAATTAATTAAAGTGCCATGCAGCTCATTTGACCATTATTGAGGTTTTAAAATAATTAAGAGTGAAAGCAACTGATTAAAGCCTTTCCAGGCTGCTGTAGCGGTTTATGAATGATATAAGTTCCATATTAATGTGACTCCTCAGTGACTGCAGATTAGCTGGGGGGATATTCATTAAGATGGAATAAAGAGGCAACAGTAGCCATGACACTCTTTTGTTTTGTATCCCCTGACAGCTTTCCAGGGCATCCAATGTGAAGGCAAAAAATTACCATACTATATTTTGATAGCATTTTACAAATAGGATAATATCATTTGCCCCATTTGATCCTCCCTGTAATTCTATGAATTTGACAAGGCTGTTGTTACTCTCTTTATTTTACACAGAAAGAAACTAAAGCTCCAACAAGTTAGGAGCTTCACACAGATAGTAAGAGCAGGAACATAGTCAAATACCAGGGCTAACTCCCAATCCAGTGTTCCTCCAGCACATCATGGTGCCTCTCTTTCTTAAGGATCAGGCTTCTCCAAAGGCAGTTGGAACCAGTCTATAATTCCTAAAGAGATAAGTTCATTACTTTGGCTTCAAGCAAGGATTCACATATTAAAATAGAGAAGGATTTTCACTGAGGGAAGAAGAGAAATATTTTTGCTGTGTTTTCCCCGTAACATTCTATTAAAACTACAGAAAGAAAAGAAAACAGAAATAACACCATTTTATTTTTTTAAGTTCATTTATTTATTTTGAGAGTGAGAGAGGAGGGGAGAGGCAGAGAGAAGAATAAGAAAGAATCCCAAGCAGGTTCCACAGTCAGCATGCAGCCTGACCCAGGATTCAAACCCACAAATCATGAGATCATGATTGAGCTGAACTCAAGAGTCGGATCCTTAACTAACTGAACCACCCAGGTGCCCGAATAACACCATTTCAAATAAGGAAGCAAGCTCACAGCCAAAGCATAATGAAGTATCCTTGCAAATATTCCAAGATCCGAGTCTACCTGAGGGAATATGGTAAGAGTCATCCTACATACCTCAGACAAGGGTATTCCAGAAATTGGGGCTATAGTTACATTTAGGAAGAATACAGGATTTGTTGAATGGACACATACACAAAGGGCACTTTTAGGCTGCTGGAAGCATTCTTTACCTGGTTAATGATTAGATAGATATATTTACTTTATATACTTAAGATTGGTGTACTTTCATGAGTATTATACTTCAGTAGGAAAAAAAAGATATATTTCATTGCCATAAAAGTCATAGTCAATGATCTTACCATTAAAGATCCAGGGTCAAAGACAATCGTCAATAAGATAGAGGACAATTCTATTAACTGAACATCTCTATCAGTTGAACTCCACAGAGCTCAGTTCTTCAGAAGGGCTAGGAGAGGGGAATCTGAAAGAGAAACGCTGCCAATAAACTATTCTGGTTTTTAACTTTTTTGATATAAATTATTTATTAAGATGTAATTGACATAGCTAAAATTCACCTTTTTAATATAAATAGGCTTTGCACATATTTTTTCCCACTCAGTAGGTTGCGTTTTCATTTTATGGTTGGTTTCCTTTGCTGTGCAGAAGTTTTTAAGCTTAATGTCCCACTTGTTTATTTTTGTTCTTATTGCTTTGGTGACCAATCTGGAAAATAAAATCAAATCCAAGACACATGTCAAGGAGCCTAACACCTATGTTTTCTTCTAGGAGTTTAATGTATACTTTCAAATCTTTGAACTGTTTCAAGTTCGTTTTTCTCTCTGGTGTAAAATAATGGTCCAGATTCATTATTTTGCATATGGCTGTCTAGTTTTCCCAACACCATTTAACGAAGAGACTATCCTTTCCCCCATTGTATATTCTTGATTCATTTGTAATTAGCAAATTGATCATATATGCATGAGTTTATTTCTGGGTTCTCCATTCTATTCCATCAATCCATGTGTCTGATTTTATGACAATACCATACTCTTTTGTTTACTGTAGCTTTGTAATATAGTTTGAAATCAGGAAGTATGATGCCTCCAGGTTTGTTTTACTTTCTCAAGATTTCTTTGGCAATTCCGGATCTTTTGTGGTTCCATACAAATTATAGGATTTTTTTTTATTTATCTGTGAAAAATACCATTGGAATTTTGGTTGGGATTGCATTGAATCTGTAGATTTTCTTGGGTAGTATGGATATTGTAAAAACATTAATTCTCCCAGTCCATAAACAGAATTTTATTCCATTTATTTGAATTTTCTTCAATTTTTTCACCACGTTTGTATAGTTTTCGGAGTACGGGTTAGTTATTTCCTTTGTTAAGGTTATTCCTAGGCATTTTATTCTTTTTAATGCTTTGGAAATGGGATTGTTCTCTTAACTTCTCTTTATGATAGTTTATTATTAGTATGTACAAATGCAACTGAGTTTTATATTGATTTTATATCCTGCAGTTTTACTGAATTGATTTCTTAGATCCAACAGTTTTAGATAGTGCTTAGGGTTTCTACATAACATCATCTCATCTGCAAATAGTGGCATTTTTAATTCTTCCTTTCCAACTTGGATGACTTATATTTCTTTTTCTTGTCTAATTGCTCTGTCTAGGACTTCAAGCACAATGTTGATGAAAGTGACCAGAATCAGCATCCTTATCTTGTTACTGACCTTAGAGGGAAAGCTTTCAGCTTTTTACCATTGAATATGTTTTTAGCTGTGGGCTTGTCATATATGGCCTTTATTATGTTAAAGTATATTCCTTCTAAATCCATTTTGTTGAGACTTTTTACAATAAATGGATGTTGAATTTTGTCAATGCTTTTACTGTATCTATTTAGATCATAGGATTTTTATTCTTCGTTTTGTTAATGTGATGTAGTATTATGTTGATTTTCCGATGTTGACCATCCTAGCATCCCTAGAATAAATCCCATTTGATTACAATGTATGATCCTTTTAATAGATTGTTGAACTTAGCCTGCTAATATTTTCTTAAGGATTTTTGTATCTATGTTTGTCATGAATATTGGCATCTAATTTTCTTATCTTGTATCATTTTTGTCTGGTTTCAGTATGAGGATAATGCTGGGTTTCTAAAATGAGTTTCAAAAAAAAATTTTAAGTGTGTTTGGAAGAGCTCTCATCTTCTATTTTTTAACAAGAGCTTGAGAATGATTGGTATTAATTCTTCTTTAAATGTTTGGTAGAATTCGTGAGTGAAACTGTCTGGTCCAGAAATTTTGTTTGAAGGTTTTTGATTACTTATTCAATTTCCTTACTAGTAATTGATTTGTTCAGACTTCTATTACTTCATGATTTAGACTTGGTAAGTGGAATGTTTCTGAGAATTTAGCTATTTGTTCTAGGTTGTCCAATGTGTTGGTACATAATTATTCATAGTAGTTTCTTTGTGATCTTTTGTATTTCTGTGGTGTCATTACCTCAGTGTCCTCTCTTCCATTTGATTTTGTTTTCTAGTCTTTTTTCTTGGTGAGTCTAGCTAAATATTTGTGAATTTTGTTTATCTTTTCAAAGGGCCATTTGTGAGTTTTATTGACTTTTTCCTATTGTCTTTTTAGTCTCTGCTTCATTTATTTCTGCTCCAATCTTTGTTATTTCCTTCCTTCTACTAGCTTTGGGCTTTGCTTTTTCTTTTCTTAGTTTCTTATGGTGTAACATTAGATTGTTTATTTGAGATTTTTCTTGTTCCTTGAGGAAGAGTAAATCTTACTAGAAAGCTAAGTATATAGTAAAAGTAGTGGATTGATAATTTATAAGGCTAGTATGAAGCTTAAAAGTGGTAAAAGTAGCTATAATTACAATAGTTAAGAGATACACCAGATAAAAAGATGTAAAATCTGACATAAATGTTTTCAATCACTGTGAAGGGCTAGTGCTACAAGTGCTTTTGCTACATTGCATAAGTTTTGGTATGTTCCATTTTCATTTATCTCAAGCTATTTTTAAATTTCTCTTTGGATTTCTTCTTTGGCCCATTAAATATTTAGTAGGTGGAACTTACTAGTTTTCTTCCCATAATTAATTTCTGGTTTCATACCAGCAGAGCTGAAAAAGATGTTTGAAGTTATTTAAATCCTTTTAAATGTGTTAAGACTTGGTTTTTTTTTTTTTTGTCTAATCTATGATCCATCTTGGAAAATGGTCCATGTACACTTGAATAGGTAATCTGCTTTTGGATGGAAGTTATCTATAAATACTTGTAAAGTCCATCTGTTCCAGTGTGTCATATACAGCCGATGTTTCCTTATTGATTTTCTGTCTGGATGATTTACCCATCAAGGTAAATGAAGTATAAAAGTCCCCTACTATTATTGGCTTTCTGTCTTCTTTTTAGTTCTATTAATATTTGCTTTATATATTTGGGTGCGTTATATTGGGTGAGTAAATATTTTAAAATGTTATATCCTCTTTTATTATTATGTAATACCCTTCTTTGTCTCTTTTTACAGTCTTTGATTTAAAGTTTATTTTGTCAGTTGTAAATATAGCTACTCCAGCTTTCTTTTGCTTTCCATATGCATGGAACATCTTTTTACATCCTTTCACATTCAGCCTGTGTGTGTCCTTACATCTAACATGTCAGCAGCATATAGATGGGTCTTGGTTGTTTTCTTTTTTTTTTTTTTTTTAATCTACAGTCTATGTCTTTTGATTAGAGAATTTAGTTCATATACATTTATAGTAATTATTGGTAGCTGTGTGTTTATCCCATTCTGTTCATTGTTTTCTGTTTCTTATTATAGTTCATCTCTGTTATTGTCTTGTTCTCTTCCTTTGTGGTTTTATGCCTTTCATTAGTGTTATGCTTATATTTCTTTCCCTTTATTTTTGTGTATTTATTACAGGTTTGTGATTACCCTGAGGCTTACATATAATAACCTATAACAGTCTGTCTTATGTTTTTTATGTCAGATTTTACATCTCTTTATCTTTGTATATCTTAACTAATTATTTAATTATAGCTATTTTTTACCACTTTTGTCTTTTAAACTTCATACTAGCCTTATAAGTGATCAATCCACTACTTTTTCTATATATATGTTTACCTTTCCAGTAAGATTCACTCTTCCTTAAATGTTTCTTGTTACTAATTAGTACTCTTTCTTTCTTGCTTAAAGGAGTCTCTTAAACATCCCTTGTAAGGTTGATTTAAGGATGGTAAACTCCTTTCTTTATCTTTAGCTTATCTGAAAAACACTCTTTCTCTTTCCTTCAATTCTAAATGATAACTTTGCAGGATAAAGTCAGTTGTTTTTTTCCTCTTTCAGCACTTTGAATATGTCATGCCACTCTCTTCTGGCCTGCCAAGTTTCTGCTGAAAAATCTGCTGATTGTCTTATGCAAGTTCTCTTATTTTTCTCTTGCTGCTTTTAAGATTCTCACTTTGTCTCTAACTTTTGAAATTTTAATTATATTGTGTCTTGGTGTGGGTCTCTTTGGGTTCATCTTATTTGAACTCTCAGCTTGCTACATCTGGATATCTGTTTCCTTCCCCAGATTAAGGAAGTTTTAAGACATTATTTTTTCAATAAGATTTCTGCTATTTTTTCTCTCTCTTCTCCTTCTGAGAACCCTATAATGTGAATGATATCCCATTTGATATTGTCCCATAAATTCCTTAGGCTACCTACTTTTTCCCTCCCTGCTCTGATGGGTGAATTCTACTGACTTGTCTTCAAGTCCTTTCTTCTGTTTCATCTAATCTGCTACTAGACTTTCCTCATGTACCTTTTGGTTCAATTATTGTAATCTTTAGTTCTGTGACTCGTATTTAGTTCTTTCTTCATTGTCCAACTCTTTGTTGAAGTTCTCACTGTGTTCATGTATTCTCCCCAGTTTGGTAAGCATCTTTATGACCATTACTTTGAGATCTTTTTCAGGCAAATCACTTTTTTATTGTTTTATTAAAAGTTTATTTTACTAAGTAAAATATTTAATAAATTTTATTGAAATTTAAAGTTTTATTATAGTAAAGTTCTTTTTCCTGAGGTTTTATCTTATTCTTTCATTTAGAACATATTCCTCTGTTTCTTCATTTTGCTTGACATTCTGTTCATTTCTTTCTTTTTTTTTTTTTAATGTTTTATTTATTTCTAGGAGAGAGGAAGACAGCATGAACAGGGGAGGGCCAGAGAGAGAGGGAGTCACAGACTGAAACAGGCTCCAGGCTCCGAGCTGGCAGTCAGCACAGAGCCCGACGCGGGGCTCGAACCCACGAACCGCGAGATCATGACCTAAGCGAAAGTCGGATGCTTAACCGACTAAGCCACCCAGGCGCCCCGACATTCTGTTCATTTCTATACAGTAAATAAAACAATGACCTCTCCTGATCTTGAAGGAATGGTCTCATTTATGAGATGAGACTTGTCATTCGTCCCTGACCTGGCTCCTTGTCTTCTCTCCAGTCCTTGGGCATGTCCAACCAGTCTATTATGTTTTTAATGACTCCCAGTCGTTGAGCATGTGCCAAGATCTCTCACTGTCCCTAAAGGTAGGATCTCAGCACCTAGATTTAGCCTGTTTGGAAGCCAGACCCTCTGACAGCAGCTTTGAAAAATATGCAAATATATACATTCCTATGGGACCATGAGCATGAGCCCTATTGGCCACCAGAGCCATGTAATCAAGAGACATCCCCTGATTGTAGAAGCATCCATAGATCTGGAGTTCCAGACATTAAAACCAGACATGTGTGTAAGCTCCCCTCCAGGAGATATCAGTGCTCTGGATCCTGTTAGAAAGAAAGTGCAAAGATAGCACCCACTTTTCTAGGTACCTAGAGAGGATTATAGTCAACCTATACATGTGTGCCTTTCACAGTGCTGCTATGAAGGTCACCTAATAGGAACTCTTTCACAGAAATACTGAGTGCCTCATCTGTTGCTTCTTTGTAGTGCTCTGGGGATGGTAGCTAGGTAAGAGCTCTTTCTCCATATATTTCAGTCTTGTGAGACCTACAAATGATAAGCCTGGATGGCCATCACAGCCAGGAAATCTAGAGGTATTCCATGGGTGGCAGCCAGAAAATTCAGCATTCTAAATATGAGTAGGAGTTCCTTTTCAGGGGATACTGGTGATCTGAAGTGAGGCACACGGAAATCACAAACCCACTAGCCTCCATTGGCTTTCAAAGCTAGATAACTTGGGGGCTTGTCTCATGGGTGCAGATGATTAAACCTTCACCTGACATGAAGTTAAAGCCCTTTTCCCTTTACGGAGAAGCTTGAGTTTGTGAGTTCTTTTCTGGTATGGGTCACCACATCAAGGCATGTGGTTGATGGCAAGATTGTGTTGCAGCCTCCTCTATCAGCTTTGATGTGGGTTTTCTCTCATTTACCCAAAGTGGAGGAGTTGCTCCGTTAGTGCTTGGGTTTTTTTCAGTGAAAATTCTTCCAAATGTAGCCATAAATACAGTGTTTCCATGAAAGGAGGTAATTTCAGGATCCTCCTATGTCACCATCTTGAATTGGAACCTCTCATGTTTTTATATTGCTAGATTAACTTGACAGTATTTTGTAAATAATTTTTTGTCTGTAATCATAAGGAATATTAATCTATAGTTTTCTTACATTATCTTTGTCTTGTTTTAGAATGAATTGAGAGGTATTCCTTCTTCCTCTATTTTTTAGAAGACTATCTGAAAAATACATATTGATTCTCTAAATGACTGGTAGAGGGACACCTGGGTGGCTCAGTCGGTTAAGTGTCCAACTCTTTGATCAGCTCAGGTTATGATCTCGCGTTTGAACCCCACATTAGCCTCTCTGCTGTCAACACGGAGCCTGCTTCTGATCCTTGGTCTCTCTCTCTCTCTGCCCCTCCCCTGATTGCTCTATCTCTCTCAAAAATAAATAAACTTTTAAAAATAAATAAAACAAAATAAATGATTGGTGGAATTCACAATGAAGCCATCTGGCTTTGGTTTGGGGGAATGTTTTTGATTATTAATTCAGTCTCATTATTTGTCCCTTTAGATGTTCTGTTTCTTCTTGAATCAATTTGGGTAGTTTTTTGTTTCTTTCTAGAAATTTTTCCAGTTTTCTAATTTGTTAGCATGTAATTATTCAGGGCCATATGATCATTTTTATTTCTGTGAGATCAGCAGTGAGGCTCTCCTCTTTTATCCCTGATTTTATTAATTTGAATCTTCTCTCTTTTATTTCTTCATCTGTCTAGCTGAAAGTTTGTTAATTTTATTGGTCTTTTCAGAGAACCTCTGGACTAAACAAAAAGCAAGATTTATTTATTTTCGTGGTAAGAGTTCCCCATGTAGAGAGGCTCCGTTTCAGCATTCAGCAGCTGAATGTCCCAGCTCTGTGTCTGCCCTACGATTCTCATGTTGCCTTGGCCCCTGTTTGCCACTCCTCATGGCTGCCACCCTGCAGGTATCTGTGCAGATCTGATAGTGTCCAGTAGAAGAGTAAAAAAACCAATGAAGTATTTTCAAGGCTTTCCTACAGATCCTTTCCTGTATTTCATTGACAGAACTGAATCACATGCTCATCCCCAGTAGAATCTCTAGCAAAGGCATAATGAAGACACACAGACAATGATGAGACCTGACCAAAGTTAGAACAAGAAAGAAGGCACCTAATACATCCTGCCTGAGGTTTAAACAGATAGTTAAACAAATGTAACTCTAATTCCTGACAATCTTTCATAACTTTTAACTTTAAAAAAAAATTTTAAGCACAAGCAGGGGAGAAGGGCATAGGGAGAAGGGGGAGAGGGAGGGAGAGAATCTCAGGCTGGCTCCACACTCAGCATGGAGCCTGACATGGGGCTTGATTCCATGATCCCTGGGATCTGAGTCCATATCAAGAGTTGGATTCTCAATCGACTGAGCTACCCAGGCACCCTGATTTTTCATAATTTTTAAATGAATTTTAGGAGGTTTTATTTTTTTAAGAAACTGATATCTCATGTTGGAAGAAACATTTAGCTAATGTTCAGCAATTATTTGGGATTCTTTTCTTCATATCAGTAACAATATATTTTAGTAATATGCAAAGTATAATCCTGAATTTTTAAAAACAAAAAAAACTCATAAGGGGTAGTTGTTTTTACTCAAATATAAATATCCCTAGGAGAGGTTATATTACATAAATGTAAACTGCCTATAGTTATTTTTTGTGTCATTATCAGCCATCAATATCTTGGTCTTAATTAGGCCAGGTTAGTTTATCTGTCATATTAGAAAGCAAAACAGAGCACAGTTTGGAAAAAAAGAAGAATTTGGATAGTTTATAGAACTGGAAGGGATGTTGTGGTTGGGAGAGACACGGAGGGGTCCTGAGCTGCTCTCACATAGCAAGGAGCCAAGTGGGACAGGCACATGAGAGCTGGAAAGATGGTTTTCCTGTATCTCTCCATTCCAAATACACTCAGAAAGTCTCTGGTGGAACATTCGAGATCTGAATGACAGTATGTATTTAATATTGACAATATGGCCTCCGGCTGGAAGTTGATGCTACGAGGATGAATACGACTTGGTTCCTGTCCTCAAGCACTCACAGTCTAATGGGAAGGATGAACTCCTAAAAAGCAATTTTGATTTAACAATGGAGGTGAAACGTATGAGCTACAGCAGCTGCCCAGAGGGAGTGGTGATTAATTCAGTTTCAAAAGGCAGAGACAACTCTATAGAGAAAAAACAGAAATCACAGGATGTGTTCGAGTTCATCAAGTATACAGCAGAAGAAACGATTTTCCGGAAACTGAGCAGAGGTTTGAAGGAGCGTGACCTGCTTGGGGAACCGCAAGGCAATTGGCATTGACACCAGTGTGGCCGTGGAAGGAAATAAAGCCAGAGTAGGGAGACGGGGAGACGGGGAGACGGGGACTAGACCTCAGAGCATCTTTCTTGCCTTGCTAGGGAGAGTGAAGTTGCCCTGGGGACCATGGGAGTCATGAAAGTTTGTAAGTGTAGAAATGTCCCAATTTACATCTACCGCGAACATTCCAGATCAGGTCCAGTGGAAAGGACCGTTAAAAGGATGGTGCAGATGATAGATGCTGGAACTAGTAAAGTCACAGTAAAAAAACAAAAAAAAAAAACAAACAAAAAAAAAACAAAAACAAAAACAAGTGAGTAAACAGGCGCTGACTGTCTGTGAGGTTTGGTGAAAAAGAGTAAAATATGCCATGTAGGCCTCTGCTTTGAGCAACTAGGTAGGTGTTTGCTGGAAGTAAGTTCAGTCCAAAGCACACTGAACCTAATGTGTTACTGGGCAAGCCAGGGAGGACTCACGTTTACCAACTGAGCATAGGTTTCTTCCCAAAATACGAATTTAGGAGGTGTCAGGTGGTGGCATCTCCTGAAGCTACCAGGAAGGGTCAAATTGCCTGGGGAGAGAAGAAAAACTGTGAAGGGACAGTAGAGGGGCCTCCCCAATTCAGGAATTATGTCCACAAAGGAGACAGAGCAGGACAATCAGATGAGAAAAAACAGGTCACGCGTATCCAAAGGGTGAAAAAATATCTCCAAGTGAATCATGATCTCTGTTAAAAATTATTTTAGAGGGGCACTGGGGTGACTCAGTTGAGCATCCAGCTTCAGCTCAGGTCATGATCTCACGGTTCGTGGACCCCCACATGGGGCTCTGTGCTGACAGCTCAGAGCCTGAAACTTGCTTCGGATTCTGTGTCTCCCTCTCTTTCTGCCTCTTCCCTGCTTGTGCTCTGTCTCTCTCTCAGAAATAATAAGTGAATAAACTTTTTAAAAACTAAGAGAAAGAAGAAAAGAAGAAAGGAGAGGAGGAGGAGACCCATCCATGCATCATCGGCAGAATGTTCTCTAAGTGCCCAAAACTCTGCTGCGAGTTTCCCTGCCTGCCATTTCCCTGGGGAAGAGGGGGTGTGGGCAGATGAGATGCATGTATGCGGGCCTGGAGGAGGAGGCAGCAGAAGCCTGGGCTGCTTCTAGCCCCCATCCTCCCCCATCTACCTGGCCTTGAGCAGGAGAGCTTTTGTGGTCAGCTTTGTACAGCAAGTGCATTCTCAAATGGAGGTTTCCAGCAACTAAATATTAGAAACGTTTCAACCTACTCATGAGTAGTCCTCTGCCTCCATCTGACTTCATGGGAAGGAAATCTGAGGCCCTCCCAGAGGCAGCTGAGGAGAAGCCTGAGCAATTGCCTCCTCTTTGATTCCACTCCGCCGTGGGCTCTGAGCTACGGCAGAAGCTTCATGCAGCCTGCAGGCCAGCCTGCTTGCCCTGCGGTCTGGAGGAGGACAGACCTGTTTAGAGACCCCACACACAATCTATGAACACGATTGAAGACACCATCCCAGTCAACCCCTTAGGGAATTGGGGGAAAACATAACTTTATCAAGAGTCAACTCAGTGCCAGGCACCAGGTTAGGGCTACATGTCTGGCAGCTCATTACACAGCCACTGGGGTATGTGGGTTCCTCTGCTGCAGACACTCAGGCGGGCGGCCCCTCTAAGACCATTTTCACTGTTAGTGCATGGCAGACACCAGGTTTGATACCATGTCTGCATGTCCCGAAGCCCAGAATTTTTTCCTCTATAGTTTCTATTGTTTTTGTATGTTATAAACTTTTTTTTTTAAGCTTTATTTCTTTATTTTTGAAAGAGAGCATGCAAGCAGGGGAGGAGCAGAGAGACAGACAGACAGGCAGAATCCTGAGTATGTTCCTCACTGTCAGCACAGAGCCTGATGGGCTTGAACTCAAGAACCTATGAAATCGTGACCTGAGCCAAAATCAAAAGTCGAATGCTTAACCACTGAACCAGCCAGGTGCCCCTTATTTTTGTGTTTTAACGGCTCATCATTCCTCAGATTCAAATATGCAGATGAGCCTAGGATAACAACGACATGCGTCCCAGTAATACTGTAATGTAGAATGCAAACAGAGTTGTTGTAGCTCAGATCATATTTCAAGGATCTTAAGTTTCATGACAAATCCTCTTTCTACATGAGACAACCCTTTCATAGAGCAGAGAGCCATTCCCTAATTTATCTCGTTTCGTGTGTCAGGTTTCCTTAAAGGGGTGCTCAGCTCTGCCACTAAAGAAACCGTATATCTTACAAAAGCACCAAATCCAGAGTCTCCTTTTGTTTTCAAGTGAGAGTGAGAAGGCAGAGCTGGCAGCTCTCACAGCGGCCCCTGGAGGGAGACCCCAGTGTTCTGATCTGGTCTCTGCAGGCAGCTTCTCCCTACTAAGGAGCCAGCCAGACCCCACGGCCACCTCCTGAGCCCACTCTATCAGGTCATTGCCGGCGCTGTTTCTGCGCATTCTTGGGAGTGCTGGGGAAGCTGTGCTCAGTGCAGGTCTGCCCCTGCCTTCTGGTCAGTGGAACCTCTCAGCAGAGAGAGGCTCCGGGAGACTGGGATGCATCACGCGAATGTGTCTGGGGAACGGACTCTTCTGCCTAAGCACAGCTCAAGTCTCTATAGGCGGGTTTGTTATTCCCTTACTCCACCCACCTCCAGGAATCAAACCAGTGAATTTGCTGGCAAGCACAGGACAGCTGCATCCATGCCCTCCCCTTGCTGCGCCTGTCCCGAATTCATGAGGAAGCTCTTGTGAGTCCCTGTGTACCCTCCTGGGCCGAGCCTGGGCTTACCTGGACAGATGCTGCCCTCTCTGCTTGGATTTCACTTGACAGCACGCTCCTCTTTTGGGCTGGCCATCTGTGTCACCCACCAGATGTTTCGCCGTCGCCTCCTGAGCACAGTGATGATTGGACTTCACAGCCCCTTTAAAGCCGGGCATGGGCATGGGACTGCTTCCGTCAAGAAGATGTAAGCGGAGGTGTTGTGTGTCATTTTGCAGGCAGAAACTTCAGGAGCCAGCTTTAGGAGCACTGAGGTAAAGCTGCTGTCAGCCTCAGTCCCTTAATGATACTGGATGGAGCTTCTTGCCAAACTCCACGGGTCATGAGGCAAAAAAAACAGCCAAACTGCTTCTTATGAGTTCATCTTTCCCATTATACTGTGAGTGCTCGAGGGCAGGAACCGAGTCAAGTCGTATTCATCTTTGCCTCCTGTGTAGCTGGCAGTTATTTCTTGCACTTTCCTACCTCATGTGTTCACGTTTCCTTCCCTTCCATCGAGCCAGACCCCACCCCAGTGTCCTCTTCTCTTCCTCCCTTTCCCCTCCTCAGGCGCCCCTTCCACCCACCCCCTGCGCCCTGCCAGGGCAGACCTGCCATGGCATGTTGTTGGCCATGTTCTCCACTCAAAGGGATTCTAGGCTCTTGGAGACAAAGACCTATAACCAACCCCAAGTTCTTTGTTTCACACCAGACTCCATATACAGATTTCAGTGCATAAGAGGTAATTAATAAATATTTGCCAGTTGACTGGTAATATGACCTTGATTATTTTTTAATGTTTACTTATTTTTGAGAGAGAGAGAGAGAGCGCACAGGCATGAACAGGAGGGGGCAGAGAGAGAGGGAGACACAGAATTCAAAGCAGGCTCCAAACTCTGGCTGTCAGCACAAAGCCTGTTGCAGGGCTCAAACCCATGAACCACGAGATCATGACCTGAGCCAAACAAAGCCAGATGCTAAATTGACTGAGCCACCCCTGTGCCCCTGGCCTTGGTTATTTTAACTACAACTATTTATGAAGTGTCTGTGGAGTTCAGGTACTCAGTAATGAGAATAGTAACAACCATTGTA
Source organism: Proteles cristata cristata (assembly GCA_017311185.1). Taxonomy (NCBI): domain Eukaryota; kingdom Metazoa; phylum Chordata; class Mammalia; order Carnivora; family Hyaenidae; genus Proteles; species Proteles cristata. The sequence goes on along the minus strand of JAESUZ010000367.1, from coordinate 58,442 downwards.
TTAAATGAGCTGTTACCCTGTGCCAGCTCCTGTGATACGCACTAGAAATGCAGTATATTATTTAATCTTGTCGCCATATTATTACTGTCTCCCTTTTACAGAAAGGTAAACCGGGCAGTGCCAGGCGAGGTTAAGTAACTTGCTCATGTCACCCAGCTAGCATTCCTCAGAGCCAGAGTTTATATCTAAACCTGATAGGTTCTCAGAACTATAAGTAATCTTTTGAGGGGAGAAAAAAACCTTTTTAGACATCTGTATCCTTGGCTACTGTCTTAAGGTGCTTCAACTTCTCAAACATTTGGAGCCTTCCTTAAAGAGTGTGAGTCCAAGTTTGCCTGCTAGACATCGGAGGCTCTATTCCAGGACCTGAAATCGGCCACTAGGTGGCAATAAAAAAGTGTGTCTGAGACACAAAAGCCAGCAAGCCAGGGTGTTTCTAGCTTTAAGAGGCTTCCTAGAGATGAGCTGTGCAAACAGGGAGGTGAAGCTGCCCGGGAGGAAATAAGCCGAGGGTCAAAGAAATGGCCTGGAAAGCATATTTCCTGAGGTGGTGAGTGCTGATAGAAAAAGATAGCAATAAATCTGCACGCTTGTGTTTCTGTGAAAACCATAATCCTGAGAAATGCAGACTGTTTAAATACATCTGTTTACCAGAAGCACACAGACATCCCCAGGGGCGCTCCAAAGACAGGAGAATTATAAGCACAATCACTGACAGCAAGGATGTCCAAACACCTTAAAAGTCCCTGTTGAAACGGCAGCTCTTAAATGATTCAACTGCCTCTTAGCCAAAACACATAGCAACAGCCATAAATACACTGTAATTAAGTTCACACTCAGAGCAAAGGAAACTTTGAAGATATTTCATTTAGGATCTCCAAGGAGTCTTAGATATTCTTCCCTGCGAACGAGGGCATTGTCAAATTATTTAGCCAGAGCCAGCTGTGCATTATCTGAGAAAACACCTAGAGATTGCTGTGTGTTTCATAGGAAAGGGGACAGACCACTGGGCAGGACCACATCCCTGGCTTCAGGGTGCTGCTGGAGGCCTGCGTAGGGGCCGTGTCCTGCACCCCCGTTGCTCCGAGTGTGGCTCACAGAGCGCTTCCCAGCTGTGAATCGTCTGCCAGTCCACAAGGAGATAAGCCCAGGATGTGAGAGTGAGCACTGGAAATTTGGATAGCAATCAGACCTTGCCATGACATTGGGGCTGTGAGCAGTTCAACAGGGTCCGACATGCAGCTGAAGCACTACAAATGTGCTGGTGAGTCATGGGTGTCAGAAGACAGGAGCTAGCCCTGCTCAGTAAGCCCACTTGCTGATCTGAAACACAATGGAAATGAATTTGAGAAGCAGCATCCCAAGGCAGATTTCTCCATCTCTACCCGCTCAAGGCCCCAGGCTTGGGAGAGTAAGGCTCCTAGCTGGGTGGTGATCAAGGGCGTGTGGAGTTCCTTTGAAGCCAGGGAGACCTAGACTCCACAGCCCCTAGTAGTTACGAGCTGTGTGGCATTAGACACGATACCTAACCTTTTGGATCTTTAGTTTCCTTAGTCCCGAAATGGGGCTAATAATATATACTTTACTGAGTGTTGTAAGAGCATGAAACAAGACAGATGTGGTGAGATTGTGAACACTCAGATGGTTTTCGTACCTCTTTCTCAATCTCTCCCTGTAAATAGTGCTCTTTATCTGTCTGGAGACTTTTTTGAAAAGGAATCCCTCTTGATCCTCTTGAGAAAGATGTCATTACCGCCATCTTGGAGGTTCATTAGAACCAAAGCTCTGGATTTATTTCGTCATCAAATTCTTCTATGAGGACAGGAGGTAATTACAGACAAAAGAGAGAAAAGTGAAGGACTAGAGGGTGAGGGAGAGTGTGAAAGGGGAAGGAAAGAGTCTCTTCCTTCCAAAGAAAATCTTAAGACCGGACACAGAGGAAGTGAAGGATGAAGAAGGGTGAAGAGAAAGAGCTCAATGCTGATTCTAGAGGAAAGTTCCAGAAGAGAGGACTTTCCTGGAAGAGTGGAAAGGGTCCATGGGGCATAGAGCTCCCAGAACAGTCTGATAGGGTACTCAGAGCCACAGGTGAGCCCAGCGCCCCTCACCTGTCTCAGTCCCTATCAAGCCCTATCCCCAGGGAGACCTTAACGTTGTCCCCACCCAGCATCTCATCCAGTGACCATCTGGGCAGGTGAGGCCATTCCAGGACACATCACCTTGCTGCTTCATGTTATCCTGTCATCCAATAAATAATATCTGAATACCTGCTAAGTGCCGGGCACTGTTCTGACACTGGGCATTCAGCAGTCAAAGCAACACAGTTCCTTCTGTCCTGGAACTCATCTTCCCTGCATGGTGGGAGGGAGACTAAGAAATCTCAAATAAATGACAATTCCCCCATGCCATTTGCTTCATCATCAACAGTGTGCTCTTTACACTTTGGGCAGGGCTTTTCCTGCTGAGGCCCACAGATAGAGTTCGGGGGAGTTCACGAACTTGGATGAAGGAGAAAAAATGACATCTTTATTTTCATTGCCTCTAACAGAATTTACCATTTCCTTTAAGTGCACACGTAGACGACTGTAGACGTTTCTGTGACTTTGCAACTAGTAGAAATTACAGATATTTGCAGTTTACATCAGTACTATTGCAGGTGTCTTGAAACATCATGTATGCTCATCACTGCTCCGCAAATCCTGGCAGTTTTGAGACCCCACCCCCACCCCCCACCAGACTTTAATACTTAACACATTCATAAAGAAACCCATGTGTTATTATATTACATGTACCTGATTTTCAGTTTTGCTGACTGTATTCAATGTAACTGGTTTTCTGCATTTACAAGCATGACTTGTAAAGGTCAGTGTGGGAAGGGATTCCTGGGTTTTACTAGCTCACCAGAGAGGTCTGAGGCACAGAAAGGATTAAGAACCTCTGCTCTAGGGCCTGCTGTTCCTTAACATTTGAAGGGCCCTTATCAGGAATCCACACCTTCCAGTTAGCCCCTGTGAACAGTTCCAGTTAGGCATACACACCCTATAGGTCTTTTTCTTTTTTAACTTTTAAATTTTATTTAATTCCAAGTTACTCAACATATAGCGTAGCGATTGTTTCAGGAGTAGAACCCAGTGATTCCTCGTGTACATAGAACACCCAGTGCTCATCCCAGCGAGTGCGCAGCACCCATTTAGCCCCTTACTCCACCCAACACCACTCGAGCAGCTCTCAGTTTGTTCTCTGTATTTAACAGTCTCTTATGGTTTGCCTCCCTCTCTGTTTTTACTCTTGTTTTTCCTTCTCTCCTTCTATGCTCATCCCTTTTTTTTTTTTTTTCTGAGCCAGCTCTCTCAATCTAGCTATTTTGATCAGTGCTAGAAGGTTTATAAATTAGCCTCTGCAATATGAAAAGCCATTTTTCATGGGTGCAGTAGTGGTGTTCAATAGATGTAGAAAGAATGCAAATACTGCCAGACATGCAGGAACCTGTTTGAAGAGGAATATAAGAACGTAGTGAACCCGGAGGCCTAACCCCTCTGAGGTGGGACACGTGACCTCAGACTCCCATTTGATCTTGTGTTGGGATACTTAGAAGACATTCCAAGAGCATAGTTAAGCCATCAGACTGTCTTGTCTGGAATATTATCTCACTGACCTCCAGCCGAAGCTTTGTCCCGCCGAAGCTTTGTGTAGAAGGACCTGGGGAACCGAGGGTGAGGCTTCTACAAGTCTACATGACAACGTTGTATGACTGTTTGTGCTTGTTTGCTATGGTATCTCTACGAGTGCAGAATTCCTCAAGACCTGCTTCCCTTGTACCATGCTACCTGGAAGTGAGGTGGTAGAAAGGAGACTATGGAGAGAAATGGAGACCACCCAAATGAGAACACACACTACTTAGAGAACCCAAGCTATACGAGGACACAAATGGTTAGCCACCACCACTTGCATTAGGCAGAGAGAGACACAGAGGAGTGGGAAGGTGTTATGTGGGCAAAGGGAAGGTTTTGGGTATGCCCTGATTGCTGGTTGTTGGTATGAGGGGGTTAGAGACAGGCTAACTAGGAGTAGAGGATCTCATGTGATTGTTTGCAGAGCACTTTTGGCATTCTCTGGTTGGTCCTGAGTTGGAAGTGAGGACCAAAATAGAACCAAAATGGGAAGTTGGCAGTCATTGACCAAGCCCTGATCTTTCTGGACTTGTTGCTGCAGAGGCTGTGGTTTGGCTTCCTGGGCTAGTAGCTACAGAGGGTGTGGAACAGAGCTGTATTGTCATATATGGTCTGGTCACTGTGCATTGGCTCTTCCATCTGTCAGGGCTCTTAGAGCTCACCCACCTCTAGCAGTGACATACAGGGATGTCTGCCAAAACCAACCTCACGACTATGAACGGCCCATTCTTCTTAGGTCTGTTGACAGCAGGTACATAGGCACACTGGCATCCCCAGTCCAGTAATGGTCTTGAATACCTGATAGAGTAATGTTGAGCCAAGACCTCATATTTTTACCTGAACAGCCATAGTACATACTGAGCTGATGTTCTGATGTGGTTAATGGTATCTAATTCATTGGTAAAGCTCTGAACACAGTCCCTGACACTAAGTACTCAAGAAAATAGAGCTTCTCTCTCTCTCTCTCTTTCTCTTTGAAGAAGAAGTAGCGTTTTGCAAAGGAGTTAGGATCTATGCCAACACATCTCAACCAGGAGCTCCCCAGGGAACATTTGACAGTGAATGGAGACATTTTTTGATCATCACAACAGGGAAAAAGATGCTATTAACATCTAGTGGGTAGAGACCAGGGTTGCTGCCAGACATCCTTCAATACACAGGACAGCTCCACACCAAAGAATCATACAGTCCCCAAGTCAGTCATGCCGAGATTGCCTGTCTATGGAGAAAAATGGAGCAAGGGTGGCTAACAGAGGGGTATGCTGGTGGCAGGATAGCATAGCTATCAAAGAGAGGGGACTCTGCATTGAGAAGGTGGCCTGGACCCCACACTTTCCACTTCCTAGAGACTCCAGACAAGTTGCTTAACTTCTTTATTAGTGGTATCTCCCTGATAGGATTTCTTGTGAACTGACCTAAGCCAATTTCATCCTCTACACTTCTTAGGTTCCTTTAGGCACATACTAGCAACCTAAGGAGGTTGAGGTAAGGAAGAGCTGGCCAGCTCTTTCTCTACAAGCCAGTCATCCAGATAAAAAGAAAGGAAATTTCAAAATTCTGCCATGGAAGAAGACATTTGTGAGCAAGCCAACCCAGAAATACTTCTAGTACCTGTCTCTAAGGCCCATGAGGTCCCAGCTTTCAGTCCCTTAATGCTCCACCCTGCTTTCCTCCAAGGCAGATACATAGTGAGAAAGAGGCAGGATTCTATTAATGTTAATCAGACAACAGAGTCTTCCTCCTTGCTCATGGCTAGAAACCAGACAGATCAGGGCTTTAGTAGCTCTTCTGAGTTATTTCTAAAAATTCAGGCAGGAGGTTTCTCTGAATCTTTAGACTCAACTTATGCTAGTGTAGAGAACATTTCTAAAATATTTTATCCAGCCCAAATATCTTGAAGATCTGCCTGTGTTAGCTTAACTGCAAGTGATCTCTCTCTCTCTCTCTCTCTCTCTCTCTCTCTTTCTTTCTCTCTTTCTCTCAGACACACATAAATACATTGTCCAGTTTAAAGTAAGTTACCAATAATGTAAGAGAACTCAGAGATAACACATGTACAAACATTTAGCACTCTTCCTGGAACATTAGTAAATATACAATATATGTTTGATATTAATGTAATCATTTTTAATTTTTTAAGTTCATTTATTAATTTTGAGAGAGAGAGTGCTAGTAGGGGAGGGGCAGAGAGAAAGGGGGGGAGAGAGAGAGAGAGAGAGAGAGAGAGAGAATGAATCCCTAGCAGATTCCATATTGGCAGTGCAGAACCAGACGTGGGAATTGAACTCATGAACTGTGAGATCACGACCTGAGCTTAACCTACTACGCCACCCAGGCACCCCTTTAAGTATCATTTTAAAAGCCCCTCCTCCAGCTCCTTGAAGAAAGGGAGGAGAGTTTTACTATCTGAGAGTAATGTAGGAAAGAAAGGCTGTGGCATTTTTTGAGCAGCTACCATGAAGCTACCCACTTCACATGCTTGGTGGCATTTAACTGGCATACCTACCTGGCCAGGTGGCTTGATTATCACCAGTCCCCATATGAGGAAGCTGAAACTCAGATGGCACAGGCACCTCGCCCACACAGCCAGTAGGTGCCAGAGCCAAGCCCGAAACTCTCTCGGATGGGAAGGTCTGCAGTAGCCTCTGCCGCCTCCCCACAGGTGTGCTGTGAACTCCCAGCGAGGGAGATATTCAGACCCAGAAGCATCAGGAAGATAAAGCCAGAGGAGTAGGAGGCAAGTGGGAACTACACAGAGTCACTGCTGGAGGCTGCCAGCCAAAATTTCCACGGGAGACCAGGGGACGTGGTCTAATGGATGGAGAGCTGACAGAGTATTTGCTTCCTCGAGGCTGTCATGGGGTGGGTTCTCCCAGAAGCAGAATTTGAACCAAAGATTTGGTACAAGTCACAAAACAGTAGGGGCAGGCAGCAGGCTAGGGGTGGCAGGGGCAGGCCTGTGTACAACCACAGCACTCGGCCTGGGCGCTCAGGCAGCCCTTAAGCTCTTCAGGCTATGCTGACTCTTCACTTGACCCTGGAGCGACTGCTTCCATGCACTTGGGCAGCCCTCTGAAGGCACACAGAGGCCGAGGGACCAACACACAGCAAAGAAAAGGAGAGCCAGTGGCTCTGGGCAGGGCACCAGCAGAGTGGTGGTCATTGCCAAGATCCCAAGGGGTTTATCCTTCGGCATCCAGCAAAATCCAAGTCCTCCCCCCGGCCCGGCTGGCCTCCTGGCTGACCCTGCCTGTACGTGTAACTCAGTCCTCCTGCCCTCGCCTCCCTTGTTCTGCCCCCGCCACACCGCCCGCCCGCCCCCCCGCCCCCGCCCTTCACAGACACGAAGCGCACCCCAGCTTCAGCCTGTGCAGTTGCTACTCTCTGCTCAGGACCCTCTTCCTGGGGAGCTCTCCCTTCCTCCCTAGCTTGCCCCAGAGAACATCATCTCCGGGAGACCCCATCACCCTTCTTTCTGAAAGTAGGGCCTCTGCCCCTCTTTCCTTTACCCTGCATGCCTTTTCCCCATCACCACCTGATTCTGTGTTATTTGTATTCCTTTGTTAACTTGTTTACTGTCTGCCTCACGACAGAGGAATGTAAGCTCTATGAGGTCAGGGACTTCTGCCTGCTTTGATCACTGCTGCTTCAGTTCTTCTAGAACAGCGGTGCCGAGTACAGGTCCATAAATACTTGCTGAATGAATAAATGAGCATGTGAATCCAGAACATATTGCCTAAGGCAGAATTACTGGAAGCCAGAATTCCTTGGGGGGAATTTATTATAAATGCAGATTCCTGAGTGGTTCCCGGACTGGGAAGGAGAGGAATTCTGAGGGTTCCCTTGGTAGTGTTACCTGCCAGGCAGCTGTGCAGAAGCCTCCAGAAGAAGGTTTCCAGGTCAGTAGAAGGAATATCTACTTGGCTACCCAGAGAGGCTGAGGGTAAGCCCCAGGGTCCCACCCCTCTCCTCTCTGCCAGGTTCCCAGACCCCAAGCCCATCCAGGAAACAGCAGAGCTGTCAGATTCAAGGGATACTTGTGAACTTGAGAAAAGGTAGCTCTCAGGGGGCACCCGTGGTAGACAGAACGTTAGACGGCCCTCACCACTTTTCACACCCTGTCTAAGCCTTCTTGATTCGCTGACCTCTGGGAAGGGAGGTCCTCAATACCAATTGAGATTGAAGCTTAGATTCAAATTCTTTTTCAATAAATAAGCAATAGCAACTTGGTATTTTAGTTGTTTTTATAACTTGCTTTGGGTAAATTAATTATATCTACATCATTTTAACTTTCTTCTAATATGCATTTTTAAATTTGTTTCTTAGTAGTGTTAATAATATCTAATATTTACTCAATATTCAATGCAAATTATATTTAGGAAATATTCAATAATGTTTTTGAAATTCATATTAATGTACATATTTGAATTAAAAGATAAAGTAAGACTATTTCTGTGACCAGACTTAATACAGAGGAAAATTGATGGAGATGTCTTTTTTCTTTTTCTTTTTTTTTTTTTTGACAAAGTTACTTTTAATACTTTGGGAATGGAGATGTCTTTTTTTTTTAATGTTTTATTGATTTCTGAGAGAGAGAGAAACAACGCGAGCAGGGGAGGGTAAGAGAGACAGGAAGACACAGAATGTGAAACGGTCTCCAGGCTCTGAGCTAACTGAGAGCACAGAGCCCGATACAGGGCTCGAACCCACAAACCATGAGATAGTGACCTGAGCCAAAGTTGGATGCTTAACCGACTGAGCCACCCAGGCGTCCCTGGAGATGTCTTCTAAATGCAGATTGTGGGCTCCATCCCAGGTCCACTGAGCCAGGGCCTCTGGTGGTAGAGACCTGGAATTTGCATTCTTCTCAGGCTCCACACAAAATCCTAGCACCTTCTATAAAGTTTGAAAATCCTTGTAACATTTTGCCCACAGGAGAGTGAGAGGAAGCGATAACAGCAAGGCACCTGCCACCCCCGTGCTCCTGAGCACCTGGAGAGGAACCCTGTGATTAAAAGCCTACCTCTCTTTCTTCTGGACATGGAAAAGGCTATTCTCTCCTTGCCTAGAGACCTGCTGATGTGGTTTAATAAACCAAGTGGGGACAGACAGGCTTAACATCATTAAAAAAAAAAAAAAGGTGGAGAGAAAACAAGAGAAAAATGGTAGAATCGCCAAATAATAAGGGTTAATACTAAGAACAATGCCACTTAAGATTTCTTCAGGACATAGTAGAAACAGTAAAGAAAACAGAAAGTCCTTGGAAAGCAGGCAGCCCACGAGCTGGATCCAGAGAAAATCTCTGTGGCTTAAGGGAAAGAGCATATAGCTGTGGTAGAGCCACACCTCAGGTTCTCAGGTTCATGTCCTGGCTCAGCACGCATTTGCTCTGTCCCTCTGGGAGAGCCGTCACATGATCTTTGCCTTGGGTTCCTCATCTGCAAAGGGTGCATGGTTATCTCTGCCCTTCCCCTTGACCTTTGGAAAGATGGACTGGTGGAGTCTCCTGAGAGAAAATTCTCGGCTTAGTCATTCATGCCCTGAAGGATGGGGCAGAAGCAGGTGTGCCCTCAGGCTCCAGCATCTACCTACAGTTCTTTGACCAAAGCAGACCTCTGACCACCAAGCCTTTGAACTTTCTCTTCTTTCTACCTGAACCAGTCTTTCTCCTTGCCTCCATATTGGCTTGTGGTTCTTTTTTCTTCCTGGAACATTCTTTCATCTCCACATGCAGCCTTCTTATGATTCAGACCTCAGCATAACTATCACCTCCTCAGAAAGACCACCCTGTCAATATTGTTCCCCAATTCCCCTCCCCCCAGGCACTCTCTGTTACAGTCTCCTCTTGTTTCTTTGTCTTAGGACTTGGCACTCTCTGAAGTCATCTAGTTTATCCATTTGTTCACAGGTTTATTGTCCACACCTTCACTGGCATGTCAGTTCCTTGAGGGTAGGAGCCTTTTTGCACAAGCACGTTCCCTGAAAAGATGCCCACACATATCTAGAGAGTGAATGAATGAGTTACTTGTCCCTATCTGGTTGCCTCATAGTCCACCGCCTCTCTGTTCCACTTTCAATTCTCCCCTTTGTCTCTTTCAATCTTTCTCTCTCTGCCTTTCCCCCAATCCCGCCTCTTCCTCTTTGGACTATCACAGTTTCCCCTAGATGGTGCTGGAGGGGAAGATTTGGGGCCCTTCCATTCCATCCAGGATATTGGTCTGCTATCTCGCCTCAGAGGGAATCATCGAAGACCATCAACATTTCTCCAGCTAACACTGCGAATAATATGGCTCTGAGGCATTATTTTGCCCACACTCTCTCCTCATCAAAGAGGAGAGAGTCCAATGGCCACTCAGTCCAGGAAGGGAGGGGATGGGGATGTGGAGAAGGAAAACTCCATTCTGCCACATTGTCTGACAGACATCGGTGGGGATATGTGTGAGCTCAGAGTGCAGAGTCCTCCAAAGGACTGAAAAGGGGGGGAAATAAGATTGTCTTCACATAAGTAAGCAGAAAACATAGGATCAGGGCTGCAAGCTGAGGCCAATCCCTCTAAAGGAAGAATCTCTCTCTGATAAGTTGGTCAGAATTAGGTAAATGTTTACCTAGAATTAGGTAAATGTTTATTTAGCCTCAGTACTTGCCAAATGCCTTGCTGAGAGATTTCCTGGCATTATCTCCGGTAATACCCCCAACAGCCTTTTCTTTGCTACCATTGGCCTTATCATCAATGGGAACAGGAAGCATGTCTTCTATTTCTCATAATTCTTTTGCTTAATAGTTTGTCCAAACATCACAGCACAGAACACAATACTGGGAGGAACAATCAACATTGGTGGATTGATTCCTCTAGCCCAGGGGTTCCTTCCTCCCTTCTCAAATAATCTCCTCCCTTGGCTTCTCTATGTACAACAGCTGTGTAGCCCTTCTTCTGTTTCCTCTGTGAAGAATATCTCTTTCATCTTTCTTTGACAGACATCACTTATTTTATTTTTATATGTTTTTAAAGTTTTTTTTTTACATTTATTTATTTTTAAGAGACAGGCCACAGGCGGGGGAGGGGTAGAGAGAAGGAGACAAAGAATCTGAGGCAGGCTCCAGACTCTGACTGAGCTAGCTGTCAGCACAGAGCACGACACGGGACTCCAACCCACGAACCGTGAGATCATGACCTGAGCCAGAGTCAGACGTTTAAACGACTGAGCCACCCAGGCGTCCCTAAAGTTTATTTTTGAAAGAAAGAGAGCCGGCACAAGCAGGGGAGGGGCAGAGAAAGAGGGAGACACAGGATCTGCTGCAGGCTTCAGGTTCTGAGCTGTCAGCATGGAGCCAGACGTGGGGCTTGAACCCACCAACCGCGAGATCATGACCTGAGCCAAAGTCAGATGCCCAACTGGCTGAGCCACCCCAGCACCCCAGACACCACTTATTTTAAAGCAATATAGCCTGGGGGATGGGAGGAGATGGTAAAAAAGTACAAAATTCAGTTATAAAATAAGTAAGTCCTGGGGATGTAACATACACCATGGTGGCAACATAATAATACTATATCATATATTTGAAAGTTGCTAAGAGAGTAGATTTTGAAATTTCTCATCACAAGAAAAGAATGCAACTATGTGTGGTGATGAATGTTAATGAGACTTGCTGTGGTAATATTGTAATATATATATAAATATCAAATCCTTATGCCCTAAACCTGAAACTAATATAATGTCATGTCAATTCTCTCTCATAAATATATATATGAATATATATACATTATATACATATATACATACATATATTCATTATATACATCTACAGACATATATTCATATATACCTATGTATATATACACACATATAGTGTATATATTCATATATATGTATATGTGTGTGTGTGTATATATATATATATATATGTATATATTTTGGTGGCTGAGGAAATGGATAATGGATGTTTGAAACTCAGAAAACATGTTTGAATTCAAGTGCTGCCATGAAATAGCCCTGTGATAACTTTGGGCAAGTTAACCCTTTGTGTCTGTTTCCCTAAAGGGAAATGTTCTAAGAACAGCTAGCCCTAGAATTATTGTAAGAGTTATTGTAGAGAGTTAAAGTGTAAAGGGCTATCACAAGGAGTTAAAATGTGATTAAAGACAAAACAGTACCCAGAAAGGAAAGTCAAGCTGGGGAGAATATTCTGGGGAGAAGATAGTTAAATGCTGACCACATGGCAGCTGATAGGATTTCTTTTTCTTTTTTCTTTTTTTTTTTTCTTTTTTTATTTTGGTTACAAGCAAAAGAAATTGCATTTGGCTGACTTGATTAAAAAAAAAAAAGTAATTTCTGAAGATGCCATGGTGCTAACCGGCTTGAAGGGCAGTCAGAATGGTCAGCCTCAGGAAGGATGGGCCTGTAGGGCTCTTGGCTGTTGAAATTCATTTAAGAGCCTGATTCTAGGTATCACACTAAGATGATTTAGTTCCAGTTGCCTTCCATTCTAATCCACATCTCAGTGCACTTACATTTGAAATCCAGGATAGAAAATCTAGGTCAAGTTGCCTCTTCTCTTTGGGGAACAAGGAGGATAGTCACTAAGATCACAGAGAATGGGGTAGAGGTTGAAATCCCCATCAGTTTCCTATTGCTGCTGAAATGAAGTGCCACACACTTAGTGGCTTAAAATAATACACATTTATGATTTTACAGTTCTAGAGATCAGAAGTCCAAAATCTGTGTCAGCGGGCCAACATCAAGCTGTCAGCAGTGTGCTGTCCCTGCGTTCAGCTCCCACAGTCTTATGTAAATGAGGTAATCTCTGGCTGACAATGCTACTGCCTAGGCCATGTACTGTAACCTGATCAAAGGAGTGCTGTCCCCTCATATTCAGAGGGCCTGGCCCCACTCAACAGGAGGGGATTATACACACCATCTGTGTATAACATCTAAAAGGTACATTCTAGAGGCTCCTGGGCGGCTGAGTTGGTTGAGCATCTGACTCTTGATTTCAACTCATGTCATAATTTCACAGTTCATGGGATTGAGTCCGCATCAGACTCTGCTGGCAGCATGGAACCTTCCTGGGATTCTCTCTTTCCCTCTCTATGTCCCTCCCCCACCCCTCTCTGTCTCAAAATTAATAAGTAGATAGATAGATAGATAGATAGATAGATAGATAGATAGATAGATGTACCTTCTAGTACAGTGAGGATAAGACAGGTAAATAGATTGTAGTACAGGATAGGGGATGTTGGCACAAAAGTGTATATGAGAATTTAGGGGCAAAAAAAAGAGCATCTGGAGCAGAAAGGGAGAAATTGGAGTTCAGATATTCTGAGCAAAGTTTTGATGGATGAAATTTGGTCTCTAATGTGAGCTGCACACGTAAACCAAGGGGGAAATCAAATTCAGATTTCTTGGTAAAAGACGAATGCTTTAATCTAGACTATAGCTGAATTCCAAAAATCCCAAAACTTAAATCTAGGCAGAATTAATCACCTAATCAGCCAGTCAGGCCACTCTGACTTGCTTTGGCTATTTAAGAGAGCTGAGACAATGCATCTGGAGCCCATTTCTTTCTTTCTTTTTTTAACGTTTTATTTATTTCTGAGAGAGAGAGAGCGTGAGCAGGGGAGGGTCAGAGAGAGAGAGAGACACAGAATCTGAATCAGGCTCCAGGCTCTGAGCTGGCTGTCAGCACAGAGCCCGACGTGGGGTTCCGATGGACGAACTGTGACATCAGGATCTGAGCCGAAGTCAGCCACCCAACCGACTGAGCCACCCAGGCGCCCCCATGAAGCCCATTTCTAAAGCTTGCTGCGTCTTGAAATTCTTTTTATCTTAGGATTACTGGTGAATTTTCAGAATCTCTTTGCTAAAAAACACCATAAAGGAGCAGGCACATGTGTAGTTGCTGGGAAGAAAAATAGTCATGGTATTGTCTAGATAGTACGGTAGTTGAATTCGCCAATCAGCCAGTTGCCCTGGGCTTATTAGTTCCTTTTTAATCTTACATTGCAATATAGAACTGCAGGACGGTGTGAAATGTGAAAAAGAAACGAAAGGAGGGCAGGCGGGAAGATTATTAAAGCAAGCACAGAAATGAAAGGGAGCAAGTACGAAACAGTGCATTAAGTTCCGGCTGGCTTGCAGGGATTGATCAGAGCTCCACTGGCCGGTGGAGGGGCCACGGGGATCCTTTTTCATCAGGTCTAGGGTTGGTCCAGCCTAGAGTTAACCAAGCCTGAGAACTTGGAGAATTCAAAGGTGTGTGTGTGTGTGTGTGTGTGTGTGTGTGTGTGTGTGTGTGTGAGAGAGAGAGAGAGACGGTGGTGGGGGGTAGAGGGAGAGAATTTTTATCCAAGTAGCCTATGAGCAAGTTTATGAAGTCAGATTTAGAGAGGGGTGTGTGAAGAAAAGCAGTACTCGCTGTGGATGCTTCCCCAGACCTGTTTTCAGTTGTCCGAGTAGTTTGTGCACTGCCCACGCATACTGTGTTTATGTGCCTCTAGCTTTGTGTACTAAGTTGGGGAGAAATCTGACTCTCTGCAGTCCATCATGGTTTATCTCACCTGTAACATCATACCAACCCCTAACTTGCACTAAAACTTCCTTGAAGTTTTACCACCATTTGTGCTTCCTCTAGTGATGATTTTTGTCAGTTACATGACATTCTACACCTTTATTTCTTACTGCATTGTCCCTTAATAGTAGTACCTCTTGACTTTCTTGCTTGTGTTGGAAGGATTTAACAGGGATGTTGGCAAGTGAAAATAGTTGCACAGGATGTTAATACATGGACCATAAGAGGTGTTTCATGTATACATATGTTTAAGAAATCCCAGGAAAATAAATAGAGTAAGTTTCTCTAGAATGGATCATCTCAGAAGCTTTGATGTGCAAATGCATGATATAAAGCTTCAAAAGGGCATGCAATGGGAAGACTTGCTCAAACTTTTGATCATAAGGACTTTTTTCTATGGGACATCTGTTAATATCTTAGGGAAATGTTTGTGAAAAAGTAGGTGAGGCAAGCTTCTGTTTGATGTGGTAGGAGGAGCGCCACATCTCCTGTTAGCAAAACAGGACTGAACTGCGCACACACCCAGCACCCGGTGCCTCGCCGTGTTGCGGTCAGCACTGGCATGCTGCGCCCCATGAGCTCTGTCCTCAGATCATCTCCATTTTGCCAAGAGAGGGACTGACGTGTAGCAATGCTGAATAGTTTGTCCAGCATCTCACGGCCAGTTAAGTAGCAGAATCTAAAAGAGCTTGGTCGTTTTAACTAGATTTCTGCCATCATTATACTGGCTCTGACCTCTACAGAGCAAGTTATAATATGTCAGCGTGATTTACTTTCATTATGTTTTTTGAGTCTCGCCCAACCTTGCCACACAGGTGGAAGTGATGCGTATATAGAGGTTGAGCGCTCTGGTCAATTCTACATAGCTAACCAAAGGCAAAAACAATCAGGAGTTTGCCACGTATCCAAAAGCATTCAGTTTCTAGATTTAGTGAATAAAAACGTAAGACCGACTCTCAGTTACATTAGAATTTCAGATAAAGAATGAGTAACTCTTTCATTGATAATTCTTTGACCTAAGTAGGTTCTGAGCAATATTTGAGACATACTTCTACTAAAACATTACCCATTGGGGCGCCTGGGTGGCTTAGTCGGTTAAGCTCCGACTTTCGCTTAGGTCATGATCTCGCGGTTCCTGGGTTCGAGACCCGCGTCGGGCTCTGTGCTGACTGCCAGCTCAGAGCCTGGAGCCTGTTTCAGAGTCTGTGTCTCCCTCTCTCTCTGACCCACCCTTGTTGACACTGTCTATCTCTCTCTCTCTCCTAGAAATAAATAAAAATTTAAAAAAATTAAGAAAAAACATTACCCATTATTTATCTGTAATTTTTACCTGCAGTTTATCTGGCAATGTTACAAGTGAGAATAAAACTCAGAACACAGGATTAAGTGAGAGAAGGGCAGGGAGACCAGGACAGAGACAGGGCAGGGGTCCCCAGTGAGGGACCAGAAAGCAGTGTGAGTCTTCACTGTCTCTGAGCGACTGGTGTGTGCCAGTGGTTTAAGAGGGACCATGAGATAATGATTCTCTCAGCCTTCGGCACAGCCGAGCAAGCCTGGGGTGGTGGGAACACAAGATCAGGCACCTCTAGCCACGGGAGCCTTTTCCAGGGCTACCTGAGGGGTGGCCCAAGTGTGGCGAGGCTCAGAGGTGGGTCCCTGCTCTCAGGAAGCATCCAGAATAGTTGTATTGGGACCTCTCTGTCAGCAGCCAGCTGCAAAGCACTCAGCTGGCCATGATGAACCAGGGACTCATGGGCTAGGGTTCACCTTCCACATGCACACAGAGCAGGGCACACAGCCTAAGGTGGAACCTGTTGGGATAAAGATGGCCAAAGTCTCCTGGTAGGTGCAGCTCAAGGCAGTGTGGCCCCAAACGTCTACTCCATATATATCAGGTAAGTGCTGCTCTGTGGCTGATTGCTGTACTAACAACCTAGCAAACTTCCTGGTGACTGCTCAGCCGTGTGTGTTCTGAAAATTAGAGCTTCATTGTTATTTTCAAATACTTGATATGCAAAAGATAGTTGCATTTGAACGGTTTGCATTGTTATAAAATAAAATTTAACAAACCATTTGTCAATAAAAGAAAGGGAAGCCTATTAACATCTTTAAATATAACTTTAATTCTTGTAAGCATTGGAGTGGTTGTAAAAAAATAGGTTTCAAATTTTTTATCACCTCTGTGTGAGACTGTTTTCAATGGTGATGATGAGAATTTGAAGAGAACGCATTAAAAAGGCAATTAGGATTTGCTTGTAGCCATTTCAACATAAAACTTGATAGAAAAAGCTATGTTAGCTTCCACTCCCACTTGGGATGTAGAAAGTCACAAGAGAACATTGCTCCCTCCCTAACAACAAGAATGAGCCTACAATCTACAGAACTGTAATTCTTTAAAGCCTCTAGGAGCATTTGGGTTGTAAAGAACCTGCTGAACCCAAGTCCAAAAAATGGCAATGACCTCCTAGGAGAGCTGCTTTTATGCTTGGCGGTACAGTGAATGGAGAGAGGAGACTGATCAGGAACCAGCAGCTGAACATTTAGTACAATGTTAAGGGGATTTAAAATCCCCAAGAGCTCAAACACAGGAGTCTACACCCACCCACTGACTCTTTCCCTTGGGTCTTTACTGAGAGCTAATGGGACAGCCTGGGAAGGAGGAAAGAGACAGAGAGCCCCTGATGCACAAGTGTGGGGAGCTTGCTGATACCTGAGCAGAAGTGAGGGGGATCCCCCCTCCAGCACTCAGAGCATGGCTGATTATGAAGCAGCAACCTGCCTCTGGGGGAGGATCTGGATAGCTGAGGAAAACTTCTCCTCTTTTCCTAGGTGCAGACGTCTAAGGAGAGCTGAGAAATTCCTCTGACACTTACAGCTTCACCTTACTAGAGTGGATCCTTTTCCCATATTTGGAGAAGGCCTAGAGAGCTGAGGGAGATACCTCAGTCCCTGGAGGTCCTAGGGTAGAACTGGCACATTGAGAGAAACCCCAGGCCTTGTACCGAGGACCAGGCAGGAGCCACATGTAGCTGGGAGAGGGCAGTTGGGTAGAGACAGGCTTGAGGCAAAGGCACACAGGGCCTGCGAAAGTCAAAAGGAAGAACTGATCAAATCTCCCCAAGCATTCACATCACAAGCCTTGCTAAAGGGAAGGCTGTCATTCCTCTATCAAATGATGTGAAGCCTGTAGAAAACTGAATCTAACTAAAGCAACTTTGGGCCAAGATCAACTACAGACAAGTGTATCTCAAACCTTTTCAGTAATGGCCTGCCAGACAAAAAAGGTCTACCCTTTTCTAGATATGAGTACTACTTTCTTCAGGTTCTACCATTTATATATAATTCATGATGTCTACATTCAACCAAAATCAAATTAAAAGGTGTGTGAAAAAGGAAGCAGAAATTACTCTTCCTCAAAGAGAAAATAGTAAATAAAACCAGACCTCTGGAATAGAACTATTGTTGGAATCCTCAGACAAGCACTTTAAAATAAAAATAATAAATATATAAAATGATAGAGTAGAAAAAGCAAACAGCATGTTTGAACAGATGGACAATTTCAGAGCCAAATGGAATTTCTAGAAATGAAAAATGGATCATAGATAAAGGATCCTTTCAATGAGTTTATTAGCAGACTGGACTCATTGGAGGAAGGAATCTGTGAAATTAAAGATAATTAGACAGGTTTTTTTTTAATATTTTTATTTATTTCTAGGAGAGAAAGAGAGACAGCGTGAGCAGGGGAGGGTCAGAGAGAGAGGGAGTCACAGACTGAAACAGGCTCCAGGCTCTGAGCTGGCAGTCAGCACAGAGCCTGACGCGGGGCTCGAACCCACGAACCACGAGATCATGGCCTAAGCGAAAGTCAGACGCTTAACTGACTAAGCCACCCAGGCGCCCCGACAGTTTGTTTTTTAACTCTATCCATATGTAAGATACCAGATACATAGATAGATAGCTATATATCTATATAGACATATAGATCATATAGAATATACAGCATTCAAATAAACACATAATTTGAGTTCCTGAAGAAATATTTGAATGGCCTGCCATTTCTTAAAATATATGAAAAACATTAACTGAAGATTCAATAAACTCAGCAAACCGAAAGGATAAACACCAGTAAAAGCACTTTTAGACACATCATAATCAAACTGCTGAAAAACAAACATAAAGAGAAAATCTTAAAAGCTGCCAGTGAAAATAAGACACATTAGATAAAGGGAATGACAATAGAAATTGCAGCTTCTCCCTGGAAACAATGAAGCCCAGAAAACAGACGAATGACATCTTTAAAGTACTGAGATGGGGAAAAAAATCAATTTGGAATTCTAGTTCTAGGGGAATTATTTTCCAAAAATAAAAGCAAGCAAGATAAAGACATGTTCAACCAGGCAAAAGTGAAGGAAAGCATCTCAAACAGAACTCTACCATGATGAATACTAAAATAAATGATTTAGGCTAAAGGGAAACAAAGCCAGACAGAGACCCAGTTCTTGAGGAAGAAAAGAAGAACACCAGAAAGAGAAAACATGTTAGTAAATATAAAGGGCATTAAACACACACATGCACACGCACACACACAAACCCATTTTAAAGGCTCTTGACCTTTTAAAGTAAAATAATAATCATGCTATGTGAGGTTCCAGCATATTTAGAAATAGAATATATGAAAAGAGCACAAAGGATGAGAAAGTAGTAATTAAAGTACATTATTTTAAGATTCTTACATTGTTTGTACAATAGTAGAATAATTTTTCATTGCAGATGAGGCAAGTTAGAGATGCATATTGTAATCTCTAGATCAACCACTATAAATTAAAAGTGCATAAAAGACATAAATGATAATAACTAACACAGGAAACAAAAATAAAAATACCTAAAAATACTTAATTCACACACACAAAAAAGCAGAGGAACAAAAACCATAGAGCAGATGGAACAACATAAATTGAATATCACTACAGTACATTAAAACCCACATGGATCAGTAATTGCCTGTGAACAAAAGAG
Source organism: Proteles cristata cristata (assembly GCA_017311185.1). Classification (NCBI taxonomy): domain Eukaryota; kingdom Metazoa; phylum Chordata; class Mammalia; order Carnivora; family Hyaenidae; genus Proteles; species Proteles cristata. Next base: position 39,189 of record JAESUZ010000367.1, on the reverse strand, counting down.
CCAAATTAATAGCCAGAGATTGTCAAACTGGCTAAAACAAAACAAAAGCAAACAAACAAAAACCAAGGTGTATGTTATTGACAAGAAACACACTTCACAAGTAGGACACAGAAAACTTGGACATAAAAGAATGGAAAGTGGGAAGGGATATAACATGCAAATACTAACCATTAAAAATCTACCATTATTGTGTTTTACAACCAAAGTAGACTTCAAGATGATAACTTTTACCAAAATAGAGAGGTTTTTCATAATGTTAAAAGGGTTAAGGGATCAAGAAAAAGAACAGTCTTCAACATGACAGAACTAAAGAATAGATAGGCCCACAATGGTGGTTGAAGAATTTAGCACCTCTCTGCAATGGATGGGACCACTAGACCAAAAATAAATAAATAAATAAATAAATAAATAAATAAATAAATAAATAAATAAATACCAAAGACATGGAAGATCTAACTCGACTTAATTGACAGCTGGGGAACACTATACCCAACAGCAGAAAAGAATCACATAATCTCAAGTGCACATGAAAAATTCACCAAGGTAGACTATTTTCTGGGATGAAAAACAAGTCTCAGTAAATTTCAAAAGTCAAAACATTCAGAGTTTATTCTCTAGCTGCCACAATATTAAATTATAAATCAGTGACAATAAAATATTCCAATAGAACTTTCTGCAGTGATGAAAATGTTCTGTATCTCTATTGCCCAATGATAGTTACTGTCCATGTGTGACTATTGGGCACTTGAAATTTGGCTCGATTTGACTGAGTAACTGAGTTTTTCATTTTAATTCATTTTTTATTAATTTAAATATCCACATATGGCCAGTGATGGCTGTATTGCATAGTACAAATCTAGAAAATCTCCAAATATATATCACACACCAAAAAAGATTTCAGGTGAATCACAGATCCAAATGTAAAAGCTAAAACTATAAAGTTTCTAGAATAAAGCCTAAGAGAATATTTTCATGACTTTGATTTGAGTGAAAAACTCATAGAGAGGGGCACCTGGGTGGCTTAGTTAAGCGTCCAGCTCTTGATTTTGTCTCTCCTTCTCTCTGTCCCTCCCCCTCTTTAGCACTTTCTCTCTTTCCCTCTCAAAATAAATAAACAAACTCAAAAAAAAATCATAGAGAAAACAAAGAAAGCTATAACCATAAAATAAAATATTGACAACTGGGACTTACATTAACACTAAAAACTTCAGCATGCAAAAATGTATCATTAAGATGTGATGCCTGGGTGGCTCAGTCAGTTAAGTGTCTGACTCTTGATTTCAGCTCAGGTCATGATCTCATAGTTTGTGGGCTCCATGCTGAAGAACAGATTTTCTCACTACCCCCCTCCTTCCCTCACCACTCTGTCCCCCTCCCCCCTCTCTCCTCTTCCCTCCCTTCCTCTTTTTTTTTTTTAATATTTTTTTATTTCTAGGAGAGAGAGAGACAGCGTGAACAGGGGAAGGGTCAGAAGAGAGAGGGAGATACAGACTCCGAAATAGGCTCCAGGCTCTGAGCTGGCTGTCAGCACAGAGCCCGACGCGGGGCTCGAACCCACGAACCGCAAGATCATGACCCAAGCGAAAGTCGGACGCTTAACCGACTAAGCCACCCAGGCGCCCCATCCCTCCCTTCCTCTTTGCCCTTCCCTTACTCAAATACTCTCTCTCTCTCTCTCAAAATAAATAAATAAACTTTTCAAAATACCATGAAGAAAAGAAAGACATAGGTCCTAGGAGAGGAGAAAATATTTGTAAAGCAACATTGAACAAAGGAGTTGTATTCAGAATGTAAAGAATTCTTAAACTCAAAAAGACAAATAACCTAAATAAAAACTGAGTAAAGGCTTGAATAAACACTTCACAGAAGATGATTTATAAGTGGCTGATAACACATGAAAAAAGTGCTCAACATAATTATCAAGGAAATTCAAATTAAAACAATAATTAGATATCATCACAAACCAACAAGAATGGCTGGAAGTACAAACAAGAACACCAGTAACCACTGACATGGATGTGAAAGCAACAGAACTTTCCTTCGTTGATTGTAGAAGGATACAATGATACAATTACATTGGAAAACTGGGAGTTTTGTGAAAAGCTAAACACCCATCTGCCATATTACCCAGCCACTTTATGCTAGGTGTTTATCCATGGAGGATGAAAATGTATGTGCACAAAAAGCCTGATGCAAGATTGTTTATAGTACCTTATAATAGCCCATAATTAGAAAGAACCCAGGTACCTTTCAATAGGAGACTAGATAAGCAAATTATGGTATGTTCATGCAATGGAATATTAGCAATTAAAAGTACCAATACATGCAACAGGCTGGATGAGTCTGCTTCATAAAAGGAGTGAGACACAAGAGAGTATATACTGTATTAGTCCTTTTATATGAAGTTCTAGAATAGGCAAAATTTTCTATGGTAATAGATACCAGATCAAGTTAGTTGCTTCTGAGGTCCAGGCTTCAATGACAGCAGGTAAAAAGCAACTTTCTAGGGCAGGAAAAGTGTGCTCGTATATCTTGATTGGGAAAGATGTGTTCACTGGTCAAAAACGATCAAAAATGTATACTTAAAATCTGTGTATTTCATTGAATGTAAGTTAAGCCTAAATAGCCATTTCTAATAAATTATAAAGCTATGTATAGAAAAGTATGTTTAAGTTTCTCATTAAAAAGTTTAAAATAAAAAAAGTTTAAAATACTTTATAAGTGTAGTACGAACTCAGCATGTAATAATATCTTCTATAATATATGTATTTTATTTTTCTCTTAATCTCTTATATGAATTTTTTCACCAAGCCTTATCTACATACTCCAGAATGTTCTGCTTTTTGTTTAGTATGCCGAGCAAATGTTACGATTTTCCACATTTGCCACTATCTGAAAATGCTGAGAAGCCCTGCTTCCCTGGGGATGAAAAGGGGGGCAGGGAGGGGACTGGGAAGAGAGAAACCTGTTTGCAAAGTAGAATGCACAAAAATGTGAAGGGATGTTGGTGTTAAGGGGTTCTTGTAAGGATTGTAACGAAGCAAAATCTGTGAAAATATAATGGGATTGTGCATCTAAAGTTCTCAGCACAATCCCTTGTTCCATAGCAAGTACTTAGTAAATACTATTTCCTCTCCCTTCTTGGGCACTATTATTTTGGGGAAGTGTAGATCTTATCTCTCTATATGGAAACCTACAGGTTGTATTTAGGGAAATATTTTCTTCATACCTTTACTTTCCTCTTAAACAAGGTTGAAACAGTCAAGGGATTCAATTTGGGCTGCTCTTCAGAAAGGAGCTATGTGTAAAAAAAAAAAAATGGAAAGAATATTCTGAGTCTTTATAGTTATGGTCTTCAAGTATATGCAAATAAGGAAGTTAGAATTTATTAATTGGTCTTAGCGCAGTCATGTGAGTTGTGAAAAGGACAGGGTTCCTAAAAAACTAAATAATTTGTCAAAATTAGGATAACCGTAGGGGGCTTTTCAGAAATATAAAAAGACTTTTTGTAGACAATAGCCAAATACTTATTTAAAGTATCAAAGTTAGAAATGCATTTATTTATTGGCATACCCAGTGTTCTAAAAGAATTAAACAAAAAAGTTTCTTCAAACAGTCCTCATGACTTAATCTCTCAATTTAATTTAGGAAGAGTGTGTCACTGTTTGACGAAAATGTCTTTCAAGGCAGTTTTAAGCCAGTAAAGTGTAAATAAAGAGTTATTATGGTTTTTTTAATGTTTATTTTCTGAGAGAGTGACAGAGCCTGAGCAGGGGACTGGCAGAGAAGGGGGGAGATACAGAATCCAAAGCAGGTTCCAGGCTGTGAGCTGTCAGCACAGAGTCCAAACCAGGGCTTGAACTCATGAACCTTGAGATCATGACTTGAGCCAAAGTCAAATGCTTAACCAATTAAGCCACCCAGACTCCCCATAGTTATTTAAAAAAAAATTTTTTTAATGTTTGTTTATTTTGAAAGAGACAGAGTGCAAGCAGGGGAGGGGCAGGGAAAGAGAGGCAGACAGAATGTGAAGCAGATTCCGGGCTCAGAGGTGTCAGCATAGAATCAGACACAGAGCTCAAACTCTCAAGCCATGAGATACGATGAGACGTGAAGTCAGACATTCAATCGACTGAGCCATCCAGGTGCTCCAAGAGTTATTTTTTAAACGGTACCATTGTTTTTAGACTTGGGGGTATTATCAAAACAATTCCCTGGGTGTCATTTCATGCTTGGAAGAGAAGGCATGGAAAGTGAGGTTTCTTTCTGGCTGTGATGTATTACATATTTCTCCAACATTTAACTTTAATTTTTTAATTTTGGAAGACATTTATAGGACACCCACGATAAGCTGTGTCACACACATTCCTGCATTTGATTCCAAAATGCCACCTGCCCCTGTGCACCCCACACTCCATGAGTGAATCTGGAGGAGAGAAGCTGCCATGATGTTAAGAACCCCTCTGCCTTGTTGCACAGCACTTGCCAGGCAGAGAGACCTCAGAACAATGTGATCAAGAGCAGAGGCACCCAGTAGACATGGGATCCTATCAGGGCCATGCTGGGTGGTCTCTTTGCCTGTACCACAGAGTTTTGGTGATGTTTGTCTTTGCCTACTTGTGTGCAGTTAAAAGAACTTCTGGCCTGGGTTCTCTGCCTCCCACCTGCCGAGCCATGTACAGCACCACCTTCCCAAGAAGACACTAGGTTCAGACAGCCAGAGAGTTCCCTGCCTGCCAAGGCCTGTGAGGGGGGAATAGGCCAGTAGGGTATAAGCATCACCAGTATGTATCCACCTTGCATGACTCAAGTGGCACCAAAGGCACCCTTGAGAAAAGACATCACACGTAACAGTCTGTTGCAAAGGCATGAAACACTCACCATCGTATTCCCCTTTTAAGCGCCTCCTTGAACTATGTCTGTTTTAACTAGTTTAAATGACTTTTCTTAGCTAAGTCTAGTATCTCAGCTAACTCAGGAATTGGTGAACTTAGTTAAAATGGCTCCTGAGGAAGGCAGAAGACCAGTAGATTTTGCTTCGTTACCTTGGAGCTACCTTGGGCATCCATCCATTTTGTCCCAGGTGAAACTCACATCTGTCTTAACCTATAGCTTTTCATTTGTCCCAGTATTGGCTTTACAAAGTGAAAAATGGGGATTTGGAAACAACATCTCACTTAGAGCCATGTTATTGACATTAAGTCTACTTACCTATATGTTTCCAACAAGTTAATGTTTATCTACAATATATGAGATTAGTTATAGAAGCCTCTAGGACACACTGGACTTTTGAGTGAGCATCTGTTGAGGGTCAGGCGCTTAACATGCACTCTCTAATGACCCTATAACATAGATATTTTCCATTTCACCATTAAAGGAGTGAAGACTCAGAATGCCAAGTCTTGATGAAAACAATAGAGATAGCTACAATTTAGGAACCACGCCCCTTAGGTAACAAGAGCTATGCAAAGTACCACGTGTGGACTTTAAAAGTAGTATTTATTTCTTATTTTCTCTTCAAAGCAACCCAGCAAGATTGTGACTATCATTATCTCCATTTCACATATGGGAAAGAGAGGTTAGAAAGAACAAGTTACTTGTCCAAAGTCACGTAATTGGTGAGTGACAAAGCTGGAGTAGAACACACATCAGATTGACACCCAAGTTCACCCTCAACCACTCCACTAGATAGGCTACCTTCTCTAGCACTTGGATTCCAACCCAAATATACTTTGAACTGCCATATTTCCTAGTAGGAAATACCAACCACAGGAAGTCACCCACACGGATGATTTGAACAACTCAATTAATTCAATCAGTCTGCCCTGTAATAACCTAAACAAAACCCTTCAGTGTTGGGAGCACACACATGGACGTTCAGACCCATTCCTACTCTGTCTCCTCTGGGCTGGATGATCTGGTAGATGTTATTCAACCCTCTGAGACTCCATTCCTGATTCCTTAAATGGAGAAATAATAGTACCCACCTGGGAAGATGATTGTACGAATTAGATGAGAAAGTGCTGGGAAAACCTTGGCATTTGGTAGATGATTGTAAACAATAGCTATTGTTATAAAACATACCCAATAAAGATGTACATATGTCTATGTAGGGGAAAGACATATGTGGGGGGAAATATCGCCTTTGTTTTTAATCATAACCTTGATATTACCTAGCTGGATGACCTTGGATATGTTACATAGTTCCCTTGACATCAATTTACTTATAGATAAGATAAAAACAAAAGGCTAGAGGAGTCCTAAGTTACCTTTAAACACTGATATTTAGTGATTCCTAAGCAACCCTTAAATGCTAATATTTGATGATTCTATGAATGGACATGAAACTGCTTTGTAATCTAGAAATTACTACAGAATGTACTATACTGTTATCACCATGATCACCTTTTTTTCATCATGGAGTTGGGAAAGAGAAGAGTAGAATGACACCTCTTGATGCCTTTGTGTGTGCGATTCCATTTCTTCCTCACCTGCCTCCTAAGGGGCAGGTATTTTAAAACAAATGTTATAGGATAATCAGAAGTTCAATTAGATAAAATGACTTGCCTAAGTTAGGGCAGTTAAACAAGAAATGATAGCTTCCAAATTTACATCTATCACTCTTAACCCATATTCGGCCTTAAAAGTGGCCTCTGAAGATTCACCAAGCTCATCAGGGACTTCAGGAACCAAGGGGAATTATGTGCTTGTGGCCGGAACAGTGATCTCACCATGGCAGCAATTTTCAGGAGTATACCTTTCCATGGATCTCAGCCACGGGGATCAAGAGAACCAATGGGGAAGGGAAAGGGACTTAATCTGAGGCACCTCCACCTGCCACTGGGTAACTAAAATACACATCACATGCTCTGACAGGTGGGAGCACCCACACAAAAATAAGAGCATGTATTTTCTTTGAAAGAATTTGCTATCACCCCCCACCCCCCCCAGCAAAAGTAGGGAGATTGTCATTAAGGGGGGGAAATAATTTATGATTTATACTGTTTCTGTGTTGACTTATAGAGTTACCATAATTCATTTAATTTGTAATTTAATATATTGAAATGGGAGACTCTCAAATTTTGAATAGATTGTTTTAAATGTTTTATTTATTTCGGAGAGAGAGAGAGAGAGAGAGAGCGTGAACAGGGGAGGGTCAGAGAGAGAGGGAGATACAGAATCCGAAATAGGCTGCAGGCTCTGAGACAGCTGTCAGCACAGAGCCCGACGTGGGGCTCAAACCCACAAACTGCGAGATCATGACCTGAGCCGAAGTGAGGCACTTAACCGACTGAGCCACCCAGGCGCCCCAAGTAGATTTTATTTTTGAAATCAGTTAAGCCCACGGCAAGATTGAGCAGAAGGTACAAAGGGTTCGTTCCAGTGTAGCCTTTGCCCCTATACTCTCATGCCTTCCCTGTTATCAGCACCTGTGCCTGAATGATACCCTTGTTGCAACCAGGGAGCCTACACTGATGTATCATCAGTCAAAGCCCACAGCTTACGTTAGGATTCATAACTGAGACATTCTGTTGGTTTAGATAAATGTAGAATAACATATACGCACTATTATCGTATCATCCAGAGGAGTTTCTCTGCCTTAAAAACCCTATTCTTCATCTCTTTATTTCTCCCTGCACCCAACCTCTGGCACCTACAAATCTCTTTATTGTCTCCATAGTTTTGCCTTTTCCACAATGTCCTATAATTGGACTCATGCAGTATGTAGCTGTAACAGATTGGCTTCCTTCACTTAGTAATTTACATTTAAGAGTCTTCCATGTCTTTTTATTACTCGATAGTGAAGAGGAGGAAGAAATTTTCCTTTGTCCATGATTCTTCTAGCCAGGAGTAAGAATTAAATTTACATGAGACAGATTAATCAGGGAGGGAAAAAATTTATTGCACATGGACCGAGGCCCCTTAGTGAAATTGAGACCTAAAGAAATGACTGAGACAAGAAGTTTTTATACTCTTAAACAAAGAGACAATAAATTGTGGGGAACTTACAGGATAAGGCAAACAGGTGTTTGGGAGCTTTGGCAAGGAATTCTAAGAAGAATTTGGGCTGAGCGAATAGATTAGTAAAAAGTAACAAGATGTGTTTCTACAGCTTTCTCAGCTTTAAAGTTCCTCTCTCTGGTGGTAAAGATATCTTTTTACTTAGAACACAGAGGTTACCTTTCACATGGGTGATTTATTTTCCTCTTTCAGAAGGACACAGGAGGATGTGAGTGTCTTTGAACCTGCTGTTTCCCAAGTAGCTTCAACTCAAAATAATCAGGTGCTATTGTGGTACTTTTGGGTGGAATGCCCTCCACCCAGACAATAGCTCATTTCTCTTTAGTGTTGGATAATATTTTATTGCCTGGATGTGCCACTCTTTATCTATTCACCAACTGAAGGATATCTTGGTTGGTTCCCAGTTTGGGCAATTATGAATAAACATCTGCGTGCCAGTTTTGATGCGGACATGTTTTCATTTCCTTTGGGTAAGTACCCAGGAGCATGATTGCTAGATCTTATGGTAAGAGCATGTTTAGTTTTATAAGAAACTGCCAAAGTTTCTTCCAAAGTGGCTGTACCATTTTGCATTCCTAAGAGCAGTAAATAAGGGTTTCTGTTGCTCCACATCCTCACCAGCACTTGGTGTTGTCAATGTTCCAGATTTGGGCTATTCTAATGGAGGTTTAGTGGTATCTTGTATTAATTTTCATTTCTCTAATGATGTAGGAGGTGGGATATCTTTTCATAAGCTCATTTGCCATCTGCGTATCTTTGGTGGGGTGAGTGTTTCGGTCTTTTACCCACAATTTTAATTGGATTGCTTCTTTTCCTCTTGTTAAGTTTGAAAGGTTCTTTGTATATTTTGGAAACGGTCCTTTATCGGATGAGTCTCTAGCAAATATTTTCTCCCAGTCTGTGATTTATCTTTTCATGCTCTTGACACTATAAACATTTTAATTAATAAAGCTTTTAAGTTTATAGCCCTGGATTAACATCTTCTCCACTCTGTCTGAGGCTGGGAAACTTTAAGGAATATATCACTAACATTGATGCCTTCTACTCCCCAATACCAAAAGTATTATCAAGAAAAAATTACCTGAAATTTAAATCCTGTGTCAATATTACCAAGTGGTAATGATCTGCACAAATAACCATGATCACCTTTTCTCAAATGTGTTTATGAAAAAGCATTGGGGATATCATATATAAAGACTGCTGACTCAGAAAACACAGAATCCTGCTATAGAATTCACATTGAGCTATATCATGGGTTTAACCTGATTGCTCTGACAGTGACTGTTCCTGGAATTACAAGTTGGTAGACCCTGAAAATCAACTCCATTTGGCAAATAGCTGTTCATTACTCTCATTCTAATATCTATCAGGTGACCATTGTGTTTATGACACAAATGAATTCTAAAAACATAAATTTCTCAAGGTAAGTATAATCTTGTAGGCATTACAGGACATGTTTATGGCTACAGATTGGCTTTCAGATGAAAGACACAATAAATCTTGAGAATAACTGTGTTTTACCGTATCCATAAAATCTAAGATTAGGGAGAAAACTTAGTGTTCATCTCATCTACTCTTCTCTGAATATAAGAATCAGAAAAGTCTAGATAGGAATTCTGGTTTCATAGGCAAGTTATTTAATATCCTTAAGACTTTGCCTTATCTTCTGTCTAATAAGTATACTAGACTCCTTGTTAGAATAGCTGATAGAACAAAACTGTTTGCTTCAACTCTTTCCTGAAACCCTTTTAAGATTACAGCAAAGAATTTTTTTAGCCAAACAAATCAATCAACACGATGCATCACATTAATAAAGGATACGAATCACATGATCCTGTCAATAGATACAGAAAAAGCATTTGACAAAGAACAGCATCTTTTCTTGAGAAAACCCTCAAGAAAGCAGAGATGGAAAAACATTCTTCAACATCATTAAGGCCATATATGAAAGACCCACAGCTAATATCATCCTCAGTGGGGAAAAACAGAGTTTTCCAGTCAGGAACATGACAGGGATCTCCACTCTCACCATTGTTGTTCAACATAATGTTGAAAGTCCTAGCCTCAGCAATTAGACAACAAAAAGAATTAAAGGCATCCAAATCCGCAAGGAAGAAGTCCAACTTTCAGTCTTCGCAAACAACATGATACTCTATGTGAAAAACCCAAAAGACTCCTACAAAATCTGCTGGAATTGATCCATGAATTTGGCTAAGTTGCAGGACATAAAAATCAATGTACAGAAATCAATTTCATTTCTTTTCTTTTTAATGTTTATTTATTTTTGAGAAAGAGAATGCAAGAGGAAGGGACAGGTGGGGGATGGGGGCGGACATAAGTTTAGAAACAGGCTCTGCTCTGACAGCAGAGAGCCTAATTCAGGCCTCAATCTCACAAACCATGAGATTGTAACATAACCTGAATTTGGACGCTTAACCAATTGAGCCACCCAGGTGCCCCAGTTGAATTTCTCTACACCAATAGTGAAGCAGCAGAAATAGAAATCAAGGAGTTGATCCCATTTACAATTGCACCAAAAATCATAAAATACCTAGGAATAAACCTAACTAAAGTGGTAGAAGATCTATACACTGAAAACTATAGAAATCTTATGAAAGAAATTGAAGAAATCACAAATTAATGGAAAAATATTCCATGCTTATGGATTAGAAAAACAAACACTCTTAAAATGTCTGTACTACCCAGAGCAATCTACTCATTCAGTGCGGTTCCTATCAAAACAGCAGTGGTATTCTTCATAGAGCTAGAAAAACAATTCTAAAATTTGTATGGAACCAGAAAAGATCCTGAATAGCCAAAGCCATGTTGAAAATGAAAACCAAAGCTGGAGACATAACAATTCTGGACTTCAAGCTGTATTACTTAGCTATAATCATCAAGACAATTTTGTCTGGCACAAAAACAGACACATTGATCAATGGCACAGAACAAAGAACCCAGAATTGGACCCACAAATGTATGACCAACTAATTTTTGACAAAGCAAGAAAGAGTATCCAATGGAAAAAAGACAGTCTCTTCAGCACATAGTGTTGGGAAAACTGGACAGCAACATGCAGAAAAATGAACCTGGACCACTTTATTACACCACACACACACACACACACACACACACACACACTCAAACTCAAAATGGATGAAAGACCTAAATATAAGACACGAAACCATCAAAATTGCAGAGGAGAAAATAGGCAGCAACCTCTTTGATCTCAGCTGCAGCAACTTATTACTAGACATGCCTCTGGAGACAAGGGAAATAAAAGCAAAAGTGAACAATTGGGACCTCATCAAGATAAAATGCTTCTGCACTGCAAAGGAAACAATCAACAAAACTAAAAGGCAGCCTACAGAATGGGAGAAGATAATTGCAAAATGACATATTTGACAAAGGGCTAGTATCCAAAATCCATAAAGAATTTATCAAACTCAACACCCCAGAAACAAATAATCTAGTGAAGAAATGGGCAAAAGACATGAACAGACAGTTTTCTAAAGAAGATATCCAGATAGCTAACAGACACATGAAAAGATACTCAGCATCACTGGTCAGGGAAATACAAAGATGCCACAGATGTTGGTGAGGATGCAGAGAAAGGGTAACACTTGCAGTTAGTGCAGGCACTCTGGAAAACAGTACAGAGTTTCCTTAAAACATTAAAAATATAGAGGCGCCTCGGTGGCTTAGTCGGTTAAGCGTCCGACTTTCGCTTAGGTCGTGATCTCGCGGTTCGTGGGTTCGAGACCCGCGTCGGGCTCTGTGCTGACTGCCAGCTCAGAGCCTGGAGCCTGTTTCAGTCTGTGACTCCCTCTCTCTCTGACCCTCCCCTGCTCACGCTGTCTCTCTCTCTCTCTCCTAGAAAAAAAAAAACATTAAAAATATAACTACCCTATGATCCAGCAATTGCAATACTAGGTTTTTATCCAAAGGATACAAAAATGCTGATTCAGAGGGCCACATGCACCCCACTATTTACAGTGGCATTATCAACAACAGCCAAACTATGGAGAGAGCCCAAATGTCCATTGACTGATGAATGGATAAAGATGTAAATATATGCAATGGACTATTACTCAGCAATAAAAATGAATGATATCTTGCCATTTACAACAATGTGGATACGTTTAGAATGTATTATGCTAAGTTAAATAAGGCCATCAGAGTAAGATAAATACCATATGATTTCACTCATCTATGGAATTTAAGAAACAAAACAGATGAACATAGGGGACGGGAAGGAAAAATAAGATAAAAACAGAGAAGCAAACCATAAGTACAGAAAATATACTAGAGGTTGCAAGGTGAGGTGTGTGGGGGTCTGGGCTAAATGGTTAATGAGTATTCAGGAGGGCACTTTTTGGGATGAGCACTGGGTATTATATGTAAGTGATGAATCATTAAACTCTACTCCTGAAACCATATTACACTATAAGTTAACTAACTTGGACTTAAATAAAATTTATTTTTAAAAAAAGAATTTTTTAGCCAAAAGCAGCAAGAGAATGGAAGAGAAAAGAATGATGAGAAAAATGCTGATAAGGAGAAAGAAGCTAACGTCTTTCTGAGACCAAGCCTGGAAACCAACCAATTCAAAACATTTCAAGAATTAAGAGGGTGACAGGCTTTCCTAAGTGGGGGAGAGTAGAATGGAACAGAAAACAAAAGAATTGGTTAAAAAACAAGTAACCCTCTGGGTCCCTGCTCCAGCCACATGCAGTCATGCTATGACCTTCCTTCACAACACAGAAGACTGAAGGAAAAATAGGACTAAGGGCTAGAAAACACCAGGAAGACCAAGGATTGGGCTGCTACAGAGAATAGTCCCAAGAACAAGAGGATTGAGCAAAAAGCTATATTTTGGATGAAGAGGTTCCAAAATCCCTATGTTGGGTCAACTAAACAGCCTCTGAAATGCTCACATTCTAATCCTCAGAACCTGTGAACTTGTTATATTATGTGGCAAAGAGGAATTAAGAAACTAGAAGGAATTAAGTTTGCTAGCAAGATGGCATTATAATAGGGAATTGACACTGGATCATCTTGTTGACCCAATGTAATCACAGGGGTCCTTATACATGAAAGAAGGAGGCAGAGGCAAAGTTGTTCAAAGGAAGATGGAATTGCAGAAGAAAAGCAGTTTGCTGGCTTTGAAGATGGGTGAAGAGGGCAATGAGCCAAGGAATGTGGGTGGCTTCTAGAAGCTATAAGAGACAAGTAAATAGATTCTGTTCGAGGCCCCCAGGAAGGAAGACAATGGGCACCTTGATGGTAGCCCAGGTTGACCCGTATGAGACATCTATCCCGCAGAACCATGTGATGGTAGGTCTGTGTTCTACCAAGTTTGTGGTAATTTGCTACAGAAGCAACAGAAAATGTATACATCCCTGAGAAAGCAGTAATTTAGTGCAAGCATGTGAGTTAGAAATAGTAAATTTCAGAATGAATAGTTGGGAGAATTGAACATAGCTGCCCCTGGGGAGAGAGAATTGGTAGTGGGGAAGACTAAATAAGTCATAAATCTGGTAAATACATGTAACCTTTAAAATTATGTTGTTTTATGTTAAAAAAAAAAGAAAGATACAACTGAAAAAGAAGATTTTTATATAGTCAAATTGGGAACCATGCTCTGAACAGCTGAGCTAACCAGTTACTGCCCAACCACCCTGCAACAAGCAAGTGTGTTCTGTGTTACACCATTCCATGACATTTTTCACTACATTTAAATTTTTTAATGTTTAATTTTGAGAGAGAGAGAGAGAGAGAGAGAGAGACAGTGTGAGTGGGGGAGGGGAAGAGAGAGGGAGACACAGAATCTGAAGCAGGCTCCAGGCTCTCAGCTGTCAGCACAGAGCCTGATGTGCGGCTCACACTCACAAACAGTGATATCATGACCTGAGCTGAAGTCAGATGCTTAACCAACTGAGCCACCCAGGCGCCCCTCTTTTCCCTTATATTTTAAACCTATCTCTTCAGTTTTATGGGCCTTAAAGTATAAATATTTTACATTATCATATTTGTGAAACCATGAAAAATATTTCTATGTGCATGCAACAATATGTCCTTTATAGTTTTATCATTTGACCAGTGAGACATACTATAATCTCTTTGTTCCTGCCATGTTCACCTCCTTATGATCACGACTGACATGTGGTCTTGAGCATTGTGAAGATTTGGGGCATAAAAGATGGCTGCTTAGAGTAAGGCTGGAACTATATTGAAGTATTTCTTGTTGTAACCACAGAAACTCTAACAAAGTATCCACAATAGAAATATTCTTTATTTCTATTCTGTTATTATTATAAAAATAATTTGCTATTGGAACTTGAAAGAGCCATTCCAGAATGATAAACTCACATTCAGAAGCATATATATTTCTCCAAGATCGTGTTAGGAAGGTGAAAGGAGCATACAGGAGACTCCAGTGTGTTGACTACCATAGCTCTTCATTTGCTATATTTTTTAAAGTAGTTTTTTAATGTTGATTTGAGAGAGAGAGAGAGCAACAGAGTGTGAGTGGAGGTGGGACAGAGAGAGAGAGAGAGAAGAAGACACAGAATCCAAAGCAGGCTCCAGGCTCTGAGTGGTCAGCACAGAACCTAATGTGGGGCTCAAACTCATGGACCACGAGATGATGACCTGAACTGAAGTCCCATGCTTAATCAACTGAGTCGCCCAGGTGCCCCATTTTCTATATTTTTAATATTGTCTAAAACTTTTTTAAGATGCTACTTTCTCATTGATCTCTATTGCATGCCTAAAAAGTAAAGGTGGAATGCCTGGGTAGCTCAGTTGGTTGAGTGTCCAATTCTTGATTTCAGCTCAGGTCACGATCCCAGGGTCATGGGGCCTGCATAGATTTATACTACATGGCCAATTCATTTACTGCAGCCAGCTGTAAAAGCACCAATCCAAATTTCAGCTCTGAGAGCTTTCAGTATAAGAATACAGTATTAAGATTCTCTCTCTCTCTCTCTCTCTCTCTCTCTCTGCCCCCTCTCCCCTGCCTGTGCTTTCTCTCTCTCTCTCTCATTTAAAAAAAAAAAAAAGGCAACTGAGAGACTCAGTTGGTTGTGTGTCTGCCTCTTGGTTTTGGCTGAAGTCATGATCTCATGCCTTCTGGGTTCGAGCCCCACATTGGGCTCCATGGCCTGCTTGGGATTCTCTCTCTCTCCCTCTTTCTCTGCCCCTACCCGGCTTATGTTCATTCTCTCTCTCTTACTCTCTTTCTCTTTCTCTCTCTCTCTCTCTCTCTCTCTCTGTCTCTCTCTTTCTCTCTCAATAAATACATAAATTTTAAAAAAATTCAAATGATTGCCATGAATATCTATCTCAAACTCATATCAAAGCATATCTGTAATGACGTGTTTCACTTGTGTCGAGAAAACAGGTTAAAATGCCCCTGACGCCATTAGTTTCTGAGTAGACTTATACTATGTTGTCAGTTAATTACTGTAGCCAGCTATAAAGGCACCAACTCAAATTTCAGCTCTGAAAGCTCTCAGTACAAGAATTACGGTATATTTGCACTAGCTATTCTATTTGTACTTTAACCTATATGAAGAAAAGTTGATTATTTTAATTATTACCAGTCTGTAGGGGGTTAGAAACAGACTTAATATTATGGCGTCACTAAAGCATAATTAAAGGATTTTTTTCCTTTTAGCTGATATTATAAATACTAGCATTTGTCCTAAGCATTAATTTTGAAAAGAGATTTTATAAATTGCAGTAACATTCCCTCATATAGATGTGAATGAGTGATTTAGGTTAATTTCATTTTCACTTTGATTTCAAATCCTTCTTATATTTTTTTCATTAAATAACTTAATTTTCTCCAAATGAGAACTAGTCCCTCTAACTCCATCCTTATATCCTCCATAAGCACGTGTTCCTTTGTTCAGCCAGTTCAACCACCTGGTGCTGAATATTTAATTTGAAGAGAATCTCTAGCATCTGGCATGAACTGTCAGTCTCTCTGCATCTGGTTTAGCTGTGATCTTTGTATATTTATGTTTAGTCTTTTCACTGACATTTTATAAAGAAAAAGGAATGTGGGACAAACTAGGAAAGGAGAATGAGTAAAATTAAAGCAATAATGATATGATGTTGCAGAATCTTTAAAACATCTGGAGAAAAATATAAAATTAAATACATGGTTATAGAAAGTTTTAAATCTCAAAAAAATGTTTTAGAATTTATTGTGATAGGTAAATTTTCCTTATTTTATAAAGAATATGGTGAATTGGGCTAGTTGTCAAATTTGGATTATCTTCCAAAAGGGATAATCCATTCAGTCTGATATTGAGCAGACGCTTAAGTGGTGGTTTTAGAATCTTTATGGAGCAGATAATATTACAGATTTAGGGGCAATGAACAACAGTAAAGTAGAAAGTGTAACTACTTGTGTTACCCATATATGAAAAATAAGTAGTTGAGCTTCACAACTGGGGAACATTAAGATCACAAAAGTCAGTGTTCCTACTGTATAATAAATGAAAGGACATTATCTACTATGTCCTGAAAACATTACAGACAGCTTTCTGGGTGAACACAACTGAATTAATCCTAATGGAAATGAAAGTGCTATAGCTTGTAGTTATCTGAAAATCCAGTAGGTCACCATTTGCTGCAGAACTGAGTAAAAATTGAGAACTATTTATTAACCTAAAATATGCCATGAAATGGCAAAGTTATAAATACTTAGGACACAGATTGAAACTATATAAAATTAAATACATGGTTATAGAAAGTTTTAAATCTCAAAAAAATGTTTTAGAATTTATAAATGTAATATATAATATACATATAATATATATGTATATATAATGTATATATATATGTATATATAATGTAATGCCAAAAATTATATTTTGCACTTAAAAATACTAAAATATTACCCTTATGCCCAATATTTGGTAAATATCTTAATGGATATGGTAATACCTACTTCATATGATTTTTCTGAAGCTGATTGTAAATTTACATGAAACACATGTCAAGCACAGCCCTTCACTCATAGAAAGTTTTCTAATAAATTATAGCCTTTAATTGCTACCTGTTCATCAGACTACCAAATAAGTGAATATCCAAGTTCTAACTCTACTGTCCCTTAATGGAGACCTTGATACTTCATTAGATCATCTGTTCCATTGTTGGATAACTCGAATGTTTAGAAAAACTTTTTATATTGAGTCAGAATCTTCATTCTTTCTCCTGTTGGTATCAGTTTTCATTGGAGCAGCATAGAACATCTACTCTGTCTTCTATATGGCAACCCTTTAAACCTTTCTATGCAGCTACATCCTCTTTCTCTAAGTCTTCTCCCTCTTGACAGTTCTCTTTAGAAAGCTGAACCTGGGAATGACCACAGTAGTCCATACTAGTGCCGCCAGGACAGCTTAGATTAGTGTTACCTAGGGATTTAGCGTGTCATGATGATCACATCCTTATTCCCAACACTAAAATTGGAGCCTACGTTTGTGTGTTATTAGGACATTTTGCATTGCAGATGACAAACATATAATTAGCTTGGTTTAAAAGGGAAGTCATTAGGTTCCAGTAGGTTATTAGAATAGAATGAGAAGGACAGAGGAAGAATCCAGCTGAGCTACAGAAATAACTGACCAAGGGACCTAAATTTAGATGGAGGTCTCTCTTCCCATCTCTCTTCTGTTCCATTCCCCACAGACCAAATTCCTCGGCTGCCCCAATGGTGGAGACAAAGCCACCTACAAATCCAAAGCTTTACCTCTTAGAACCCACCCTTCCCAAAAGAAAACAGCTTACCACTCTCTGATTCTACAATCATCATATTTTAAAGTTAATTAAGTAACTGTTAAATCAGAGCTTTAGAAATTTCCTATTTTAAAATCCTCAGATGAATTCTCACTCTTGAATCAAATGTTCAATCCTGAACCTAGCAAACGTGGCCAGGGGAAAAGGTTGTGTTATGACTTAAGTGCTTTTGTTGCAATCATTTGGGTTAGGTGAAGGGGCAATGTCCAGGAAATAGAAATTTTCTAAAACAGGACAGACAGTGCTGCAAGTGTTTACTAGAAAATACGTTGTTTTAGTTTTCAGTTGTTTGACTGGCCTTTAGTTAAACTTCCTATGTCACTTATATTTAAATAGCAGGGTAGTCTGATATGTCCCATTCTGTACTTGTGACATTGGCTACTTGAACCGATGACATTATTTATTTATTTATTTATTTTTATCATCCCATATTTATTAATTATAAAGGGAAGGGGATACTTTTATTTTATTTTATTTTACAAATAGTTTATTGTCAAATTAGTTTCCACATAACACTCAGTGCTCATCCCCACAAGTGTCCTCCTCCATGCCCATCCCCCTCCCCCCACATCCATCAGTCCTCAGTTTTTGTCAGCATTCAAGAGTCTCTCATGGTTTGCCTCTCTCCCTTTCCCCCACCATTTCCCCCCTTCTTCTCCCCCTTGTTCCTCCGTCAAGTTCCTCCTAGTCCTCCTATACGTGCAAACATATGATATTTGTCCTTCTCTGCCTGACTTATTTCACTCAGCATAACACCCTCTAGGTCCATCCATGTTGCTACACATGGCCAGATTTCATTGTTTCTCATTGCCATGTAGTGTTCCATGGTATAGATAAACCACATCTTCTTGATCCATTCATCCGTGGATGGACACTTAGGCTCTTCCCATGTTTTAGCTATTGTGGAGAGTGCTGCTATGAACATTGGGGTACATGTGCTCCTATGCATCAGCATTTCTGTATCCCTTGGGTAAATTCCTAGCAGTGCTATTGCTGGGTCGATGACATCATTTATGCTTATAGAAGTTCAGCAGGCCTTTGTACTCCATTGAAATTTAGTATAATAATTTCTCATCCAACAGGTATTATTAATGTATTCCAGTTATCTGTCTGAAGTCTGGCTTTCACATCTTCATGAGTGTGTGACAAAATGGACAGAGTCATGGACAACCTTGTTGCAGTCTATTAGAAGCTTCTTTCAGGGTTTACCTAGATCTGTTAATCAACACTTTTTAAGTACAATTATTCAACCAACCACAATATCTTAGAGATGAGTCTTTCCAGAAGCACATAAATGTAAATGTCAGAGACACTGAGGTTGGAAGATTCATCATCATCTCTTCCCACAGATGGAAACAATTTGACGGGCAGCATTTCCACAACATCAAAAGAGACAAATTCTAAAACTCTTGATTTCCCCCTTCAAGAGGAAGTGGCTCTTGAAATACCCTGGAGCACTGTGCAGATCCTCTTCTCAACAAATCATATTTCGTGTGAAAAGAGCTCAGAAGTTTCCAGGAAATGTCAGTCCTGATGGGAAGGACAAAGGCTTCCATCCCAGGTAGACAGAGTTAGGGCAGTGCCATTGGTATGATGTTGAGGTGTTGGCCCCAGGGCAGGTACTAATGTAGGCTACCTTTGTCCTGTATTCTGAGAAACTTGCAACACTCAATGCAAAGTCGTGCTTGGAAAGCTCTGATTTCCCTGAATATTTTCTCAGCAGATTTTGCCTGATAATATTTTTTCTAGATACTTATTTTTTATCTGGTGTGTCAAATTGTGTTGT
This sequence comes from Proteles cristata cristata, assembly GCA_017311185.1. Taxonomy (NCBI): domain Eukaryota; kingdom Metazoa; phylum Chordata; class Mammalia; order Carnivora; family Hyaenidae; genus Proteles; species Proteles cristata. Next base: position 19,568 of record JAESUZ010000367.1, on the reverse strand, counting down.
CATTGGCATGAATGAACTATGCAACCCACAAACCATTACCTCCAAACCCAGTTTTGGTGCTAAATATTCAGTCTATTCATCTACCCTTTTATTCATTCAGCAAGTATTAACCAAGCATTTAAAATTGGTCAAGCTCAGGGCACCTGGGTGGCTCAGTCAGTTAAGCATCCAACTTCAGCTCAGGTCATGATCTCAGGTCATGATCTCGCAGTTCATGGTATTGAGCCTTGCATTAGACTCTGTGCTGACACCTCAGAGCCTAGAGCCTCTTCAGATTCTGTGTCTCCCTTTCTCTCTGCCTCTTCCCCACTCGGGCTCTATCTCTCTTTCTCTCTCTTCAAAGTAAACATTAAAAATTTTTAAAATAAAATGGGTCAAGCTCTGTTCATCAGAAGGGAGGTGGGTGGAGGGGGATGGGTGAAACAGGTGATGGGAATTAAGGAACTGCACTTGTGATGAGCACCAGGTGTGGTATGGAAGCACTGAGTCACTATATTGTACACCTGAAACTAATATTACACTGTATGTTAACTAAATGGAATTTAATAAAAACATAAAAGATACAAAAAAATAATAAAATAAAATGGGTCAAGCTCTGGGGAGCATTTGGTTCACAAAACATATATAGTCTTTGACTTAATAGAATCTAAAAATTAACTCTCATGGCACCTTGGTGGCTCAGTCGGTTAAGTGCTCAACTTCAGCTCAGGTCATGATCTCACTGTTCATGGGTTCAAGCCCCATGTTGGGCTCTGTGATAACATCTCAGAGCCTGGAGCCTACTTCAGATTCTCTCTCTCTCTCTCTCTCTCTGCCCCTCCTCACTCACACTGTCTGTCTCCAAAAAATGAATAAACATTAAAAAGAATTTTTTAAAATAAAAATTAACTCTCTGCTTCAACCAAACTAGTCTGCTCACTGACCACTGAAACTTCTAACACTTTCCTGACCAATCCCCCATCCTCCACTCCAGGGTCTCCTGTTTAAATCCATCTCAAAGAGCCTCTTCCATAAGACTCCCCAAATAACCCAACCTACCGTGCTCCTTCTGCTGTCTGAGTTCTTGTAACTGAATTGCTCATATACTCATGGACAGTATTCCATTTGATAAGAAGAAACAAACTTTTGAGTGGAACAGATCTATATTTAGATCCCGCCTAGGTGACTTACTAGATTGTATATTCATAGATTGTTTAATATTTCTGAACCACATCTGTAAAGAGAGGGTAATGCTGTTTCATAGAGAAGGAATACTTTATTCCACATGACCTTTCTTTAAATCCAAACATCTAGTTGTCTAGCGGTGGTGTAGAGAAAAGAGGATAGTACCTGGAGCTATTGCATGAGTGCCTCTACGCCTCTTAGCTTACTCCCTTGGACATATCACCCAATATCTGTGAGTCTCAATTTCCTGGGAAGCAAAACTGGGATTAGAATTCTTCATAAGATTATTGTGAAAGGGAATGGAATGAATGGATAGAGAAGTCTTGCATGAGCTACAACACACCACACATGACAGATTCTGTCTTACTGACTGTTACGAAGGTTTCGCAGCATAACTAGATTGTCAACCCATCTGGGGCAGTGAGCCCTCTCCTGCTTTTCTCCTGTGCCTCCCCTTTTCCTACAGCACACAAAGAGAGTCAGCAATCCTGACTGGTGAATGCACGTGTGCATACACGCGTGCCTGTTCATATTCTATTTTATAAATTTTTAAATAAAATACAAAATACATGCAAAAAGTGCACAAATATTAACATAACTTGATGAATTTTTATAGAGTTTATAAGCAGCCACCCAGCTCTACTCACAAACATTACCAACAACTTGGAAGCTTCAACCTTGTATCCCACCCACCCAAAGTTAGCCACTCTTCTGACTTCCATAACAACAAAAATTAATCTTGCCTGTGTTTTTGTCCTTAATATAAAAGGAATAATACAATATGAATTCTTATATGAGTTTAGGCTTATTTCAGTCAACACTAAATCTGGAGATTCACTCTTTATTGCACGTAGCAGTGGGTCATTATTTTTGTTCCTCTGTGCTCTTTATGAATATACCAAAACTTATCCATTCTGCTGTTGATGAATACATATTGTTCTGGTTTGGAGCTATTTCAAATAATACAATGAACATTGTTGTACATGTTTTTGTGCATTGTGTATATTTTTCTATTGGTGAATACCTATTAGTAGAATTACTGGCTGATAGAATATGCATGTGTTCAGCATTAGTAGAAACCACAAAACATTTTCCCAAAGTATTTGTATTAATTTACACTCAGCTGGCCAGCAAAGGATGAAAGTTCAGTTGCTCCATTCCGTTGCTGAGATTTAGTATTTTCTGTCTTTTTTTGACTAGCCCAGTGAAAGTATAATGGAATCAAATGGTGATTTTAATTTGCATTCCCTGGTGATTGATGAGGACAAACATGTTTGCATATGATTATTGGCCATTTGGATATCTTCTTTGATGAAGTGACTTTTTTAGTCATTTGCCTGTTTTTATATTGTACTAACTATTTCCTAATGATTTTTCATTCTTTATTCTGGGTATGAGTCTTTTTATATGTGTTACCAATATATTCAATGTTGTTTGCTTGTGTTTCCATTTTCTTAATGGTGTCTTTTGATGATTAAGAACTTCCTAATTTTAATGCAATTAAAGTTAATATTTTATGCTTGGTACATTTTGTATCCCATTTAGAAAACTGTTTACCTGAGGTAATAAAGACATCCTTCTCCCCCACCCCAAAAGCTTTTCTTTGATTTAACTTTTGTATATATAAATCTATAATCCACCTGAAATTATTTCTGTAAGTAAAATAAAGATTAATGTTTTCCATGTGGGTAGCCCACCAACCCAGCACTGTTTATTAAGAAGAGCATTCATTCTATACTACACAACAGTGTCACTTTTAGCAAATATCAGGTTGCTGTACAAATGTGGAACTCTGTCCTATTCCATTGGTTTTTAATCTTTCTTTGTGAAAACTTCAATCTGTCTTAATTGTAATCACTTTATGACTGTCTTGACATCAGATAGTATAAATCCTCCAACTTCTTTTTTTTCACTAATGAAGTCCTTAACCATTTTTTACCTCTTTACATCATTTGTATTTGAGAATTGGCTTGTCAATTTCTACACAAAATCTGCTGAGATTTTAATTAGGATTGTATTGAGTGTAAAGACTAATTTATAGAGAATTTACATCCTAATAGTTTTAACTCTTCTAACCCCACAAAGAGAGTGAGAGAGGACTCTCAATTTAAGTATTTTAAATTTATCTTGGCACAGGGTTTTTTCCCCCATTTTAAACTCTTTAAGTATTTATTTTTTAATGTTTTATTTATTTCTGAGAGAGAGATAGAGAGAGAGAGAGAGAGCAGGGGAGTCCTAGAGAGAGAGGGAGACACAGAATCTGAAAGAGGTTCCAGGCCCTGAGTTTTCAGCACAGAGCCTGACTTGGGGCTTGAACCCGCAAACTGTGAGATCTTGACCTGAACTGAAGTCGGATGGTTTAATCTTTTTGTTTTATTTTTTTATTTGAGTATAGTTGACGCGTAATATTACATTACTTTTAGGTGTACAGCATAGTGATTTAAGAATTCTACATATTATGCTGTGCTCACCTAAAGGGCAGCTACCATCTGTCCCCTACAGGGCTATTGCAACACCATTGACTATATCCCTCACTCTATGACTTTTATTCCTGTGGTTTATTCATTCTATCACTAGAAGTCTGTATCTCCCATACCCCTTTGTCCATTTTTCCCTTCCTTCCCTTTTCCTCTTGCAACCATGAGTTTGTTCTTTGTGTTTATAGGCCTGATCATGCTTTTTATGTGTTTGTTACTTGTATTGTTATTTAGATTCCACACGAGTAACATAATATGGTATTTGTTTTTCTCAGTCTGAGTTACTTCACTTAGCCTAATATCCTCTAGATTCATTCACATTGTTCCAAACAGCAAAACAAAAACAAAAACAAACCACCAAAAAAACCCTCATCTTTTTTATGTATAATATTATACATATTCCTGTATAATATTCTTGTGTGTGTATCACATCTTTCTTATATATTCATCTATTGATGGACATTCAAGTTACTGTTATATCTTGATATTGCAAATAATGCTACAATAAAATAGAAGTGCATATATGTTTTCGAATTAGTGATCTTATTATCTCTGGATAAATACCCAGTAATAGAATTACTGGATCATAGGGTATTTCTACTTTTAATTTTTTGAGGAGCCTCCATATTCTCCACAGTGGCTGCACCAGTGTTCATTTCCATCAGCATACTGTTTTGTTTACTACAGCTTTATAGTATATCTTGATATTTGGAATTGTGATATCTCCAGTTTTTTCTTTTTCAATATTTTTGTTGTCTTTCGGAGTCTTTTGTGGTTCCATACAAATTTTGATATTGTTTGTCCTACTTCTGTGAAAACTGCTGTTGGTATTGTGAGAGTATTGAGTTGAATATGTACACTGCTTTGGGTAGTACGGACAACTTAACAATATTAATTCTTCCAATTCGTGGGCATGGAATGTCTTCTCATTTGCTTATGTTATCTTCACTTTCTTTCATCAATGTTTTATCATTTTCAGAGTACAGGTCTTTCACATCCTTAGTTAGGTTTATTTCTAGGTCTTTTATTCTTTTTGGTGCAGTTGTAAATGAAATTGTTCTCTTAACTTCTCTTTCTGCTACTTTGTTATTAGTGTATAGAAATATTCCCGATATCTGAGTATTAATTTTGTATCCTGCAACTTTACTGACTTCATTTATTATTTCTCATACTTTTTTGGCAAAGTCTTCAGGATTGTGTGTAGTGTTCTAGTGTCTGCAAATAGTGACAGTTTACCTTCTTCCTTACCAATATGGATGCCTCTTATTCCTTTATCTTGCTAATTGGTATGGCTGGGACTTCCAATACTATGTTAAATAAAAACAGCAAAAGTGGGCATCTTTGTCTTCTTCCTCACCTTAGAGCAAAAGCTCTGTTTTCCACCATTATAATGTAAACCGTGGGTACCATGGCCTTTATCATGTTGAGGTATGTTCTCTCTAAACATACTGTGTTGAGAGTTTTTATCATTAATGGATATTATACTTTGCAAATGTTTTTTTTTTGTCTATTATGATCATATGAATTTTATCTTTCATTTTGTTGATGAACCGTATCACATTGGAAATACTGAACTATCCTTGCGTTGTCAGAATAAATGTCATTTGATTGTAGTGCATGGCCATTTTGTTTTGTTGAATACAGCTTGCTAATACTTTGTTGAGAATTTTTGCACCTATGTTTATCAGGGATATTGGCCTGTGGTTTTCTTTTTTAGTAGTGTCTTTGTCTGGTTTTGGAATCAGGGTAATACCAGTCTCATAGAATATAATTGAAAGCTTTCCTTCTTCTATTTTTTGGAATAGTTTGAGAAGAATACATATTAACTCTTCTTTAAATGCTTGGTAGAATTTACCTATGAATCTATCTGGTCCTTGACATTTATTTTTTTGGTTATTTTTTGATTACCAATTCAGTTTCATTACTAGTAATCAGTCTGTCCAGATTTTCTATTTCTTTCCAATTTATTTTTGGAAGATTATATGTTTCTAGGAATTTATCCTTTTCTTCTAGGTTTTCCAGTTTATTGGCATATAATTTTTTGTTGCATTCTCTTATAATTATTTGTATTTCTGTGGTTGTTACTTCTATTTTATTCTGACTTTATTTATTTGAGTCCTTTCTCTTTTTTTCTTGCTGAGTCAGGCTAAAGATTTATCAACTTTGTTTATCTTCTCAAAGATCCAGCTCTTGGTTTCATTGATCTTTTCTATTATTTTTAGTTTCTGTGTTATTTATTTCTGCTCTGATCTTTATTATTTCCTTCCTTGGCCTTTGTTCTTCTTTTTCTAGTTCTTTTAGGTGTAAGGCATGATTATTTATCTGAGCTTTTTCTTATTTCTTGGGGTAGGCCTATATCACTATATTATTTCCCTCTTAGAATTATTTTTACTGCATCCCATAGATTTTTGGACAATTATTTTTTCATTGTTATTTGTCACCATGTATTTTTTAATTTTTTAAAATTTATTTATTGACACACTAGCTGTTCAGCAGCATGCTGTTTAGCCTCCAGGTATTTGTGTTTTTTTCCTTGTGGTTGATTTCTAGATTCATATTGGTGTGGCCAGAAAAATAAAATGATACAATTTCAGTCTTTTTAAATTCACTGACACTTGTTTTGTGTCCTAGTATGTGATCTGTTCTGGAGAATGTACTGTGTACTTGAAAAGAATATGTATTCTGTTGTTTGTGGATGGATCTGTTATGTTCATCTGGTCTAATATCATTCAAAGCTGTTTCCTCATTGAGTTTCTACCTGAATGATTGATTCATTGGTAAGTGATGTGTTAAAGTCCCCTACTGCTGTTGTGCTACTATCGGTTCTTCTCTTTACGTCCGTTAATACTTGTTTTATGAATTTAGATGCTCCTAAAAATGGATTGACCATTTTATCATTATGTAATGCCCTTCTTTGTCTTGTACTTTAGTTTTTGTTTTAAAGTCTATTTTGTCTGATACAAATTTTGCTACCTTGCCTTTTTTGTTTTTCTTTTTTTTTTCATGGTAAATGTTCTTCTATTCTTTTCCTTTGATTCTGTATGCGTTTGTAGGTCTGAGGTGAGTCTCTTGTAGGTGGCATGTAGAGAGGTCTTATTTTTTATCCATTCTACCACCCTGTGTCTTTTGATTGGAGCACATAGGTCATTTATATTTAAAGTAACTATTGATATGTATGTACTTTGTGCTATTCTGTTATTTGTCGTCTGGTTGTTTTTGTGTTCTTCTGTCCCCTTCTCCTCTTGCTCTCCTTCTTTGTGATTGATGAATTTCTTTAGTGTTATATTTGGCTTTCTTTCTGTTTGTTTTTTGTGTATCTATCATAGATCTTGGGTTTGTGGTTACCATGAGGTTCATATATAATATCTTAAAGTATATATCAGTCTCTAATAAGTTGATGGTCATTTAAGTTCAAATACATTCTAAGAAAATTTTCAAAAAATCGTCTTTTTTGAACTCCCTTCTCCACATTTGATGTGTACGCTATCATAGGTTACATCTTTTTTATTCATAGTCTTCTTATGTCTGATTATGGCCATTTATTTTCCACTCAAAGAAATTTCTGTAACATTTCTCATAAAGCTGGTTTAGTGATAATGAACTTCTTTAAGTTTTGTTTGGGAAAGTCTTTCTCTCTTCTTCAGTTCTGAATGATAGTCTTGCTAAGCAGAGTATCTTCGGTTGTAGATTGTTTTCCTTTCAGCACTTTGAATATATCATTTGGCAAAATTTTATACTTTGCAAATGTAGAGGTATTGATCATCTATTATTAAGTGCATTCCTACATTTGATGGGGTTTATGCTAATCTAAATTATATTTTTTTAATTTTAATGTTATTTATGAATATTTTTATTGCTGGCAAGTAAAAGTACAATTGATTTCATTATTGAACTGGTTCCAATAGTCTGGCTAATTCACTTGTCAGTTCTGGTAATTTGTCTGTAGATTTTTAAAAATAATTTTTATGTACACAATCATGTCTTTTTATAATGACAACTTTATTTTGTCTCTTTGAAACTTTATGAACTTTCTTTTTTTCCATTGCCTGTTGCATTGGTTAAGATCTCCATTTTTCTTTTAATAAAGTAATTATAGCAGATATCCATATCATGCTACTACTCTCAAAAAGAAAGTTTTCTCTTTAAATTGATTTATCTTCCTGGTTTGGTAAGAGTTTTTATACATAAAGCAATATTGTTTTTTTCTGTAGTTATTAAGATAATTTTATTTACCCCCACTGTATAAATAAACTATTTTTAGCTTTCTTCAAATAAACTTCAATTGATTGTGATGCATTATCTATTTTATATGTCACTAAGTTCCATTTGTTACTATATTTATACTGTATTTTTATGTATAGATAGATTCATGCTACATATTGGCCTGTACTTTTCCTTTCTTATAATTTTTGTAGCTAATTTGGTTATCAGGTTATGCTGGGCCCATGGAAAGAATAGGAAGTCTACGTTCTTTGTTGAAAGAGTATACATAACATTGGAGTTATTGTTTCCTTCAATATTAACTAAACTTTACCAAAGAAATCATCTAGGCCAGGAATATACTCTGTGGAGAGGTTTAAAAGAAAACATTCAACTTCTTTGGTAACTATATGCTATTACTATTACTCTCTTATTGTGCTGGTTTTAGGAAGTTATATTTTTCAAGGAATTAATTTTATTTAAATGGGCATAAAGTTATTTATGATGTCTTCTTTTAAATGTATGTAGGGTCTATATTAATGACTTTTTAGTCATTACTATATTAGTCTTTTTTAAAATCAATATTGTCAGAGTTTTATTAATTTGATTCATCTTTTTTAAGAACAAACTGTTGATTTTATTGATTTTCTTTATTTTGTTTCCTACTTTTTATTTTTACAAAAATAATTTTCACAGTGTGCTTTCATTTTTTGTTATTTCTTTTCTTCTCTCTTTGGACTAATTTTGTATTTGATATTTTTTCTGTTTTAAAGATGGAAACTTGAATCAATGACATAAAAAATTTTATTTTCCTTCCAATATACATATATATAAGAATTTAAATTTTCCTGGGGCACCTGGCTGGCTCAGTCAGTATACCATGGAACTCTTGATCTCTGGGTCATGGGTTCACATACCACATGAGGTATGGAGCCTGGGTCATGGGTTCACATACCACATGAAGTATGGAGCCTACTTAATTAAAAACAAAAATATATATAGAGAGATTTTCCTCCAGGCATTTCATGAATTATTTCAGTTTTTGTTAATTTGACTATATGTTTAACTCATTTTTATATGGAAGGACTTTTTTGATCATTATAGAATTCTGGGCTGGCAGTTATTTCCTTGATCATGATTTGGCTGTTTCCCATGCTGTGATATGCCAAATATTCATATATTTCCATGTTTTGATATGCTATATATGGTATGCCATCATTTAGTTTAAAATATTTTCTAATTTCCATTCTGTTTCCTTCTTTGATTTGTGGATTACTTACAATTTTAACACTTAATTTTATTTATTTTTTAAATGTTTATTTTTTAATAGTTTATTGTCAAGTTGGTTTCCATATAACACCCAGTGCTCATTCCCACAGGTGCCCTCCTCCATGGCCATCACCCCCTTTCCCCTCCCCCCCACACCCATCAGTCCTCAGTCTCAGCATTCAAGAGTCTCTCATGGTTTGCCTCCCTCCCTCTCCCCCACCATTTCTCCCCTTCTTCTCCCCCATGGTACTCTGTTAAGTTCCTCCTAATCCTCCTATACGTGCAAACATATGGTAACTGTCCTTCTCTGCCTGACTTATTTCGCTCAGCATAACACCCTCAAGGTCCATCCAGGTTGCTACATATGACCAGATTTCTTTCTTTCTCATTGCCATGTAGTATTCCATCATAGAGATAAACCGCATTTTCTTGATCCATTCATCCATTGATGGACACTTAGGCTCTTTCCATGTTTTGGCTATTGTTGAGAGTGCTGCTATGAACACTGGGGTACGTGTGCCCCTATGCGTCGGCACTCCCGTATCCCTTGGGTCAATTCCTAGTAGTGCTATCGCTGGGTCATAGGGGAGTTCTACTGCAAATTTTTTGAGGAACCTCCACACTGTTTTCCAGAGGGGCTGCACCCGTTTACATTCCCACCAACAGTGTAGGAAGGTGCCCATTTCTCCACATCCTTGCCAGCATCTAGAGTCCTCTGATTTGCTCATTTTAGCCACTCTGACTGGTGTGAGGTGATATCTCAGTGTGGTTTTGATTTGTATTTCCCTGATGAGAAGGGATGCTGAACATCATTTCATGTGTCTGTTGGCCATCTGGATGTCCTCTTGGGAGAAGTGTCTGTTCATATCTTCTGCCCATTTCTTGACTGGATTTTTTGTTTTTCAGGTGTGGAGTTTGGTGAGTTCCTTATAGATTTTGGATACTAGCCCTTTATCTGATATGTCATTTGCAACTATTTTTTTTCCTATCCCATTGGTTGCCTATTAGTTTTATGGATCGTTTCCTTTGTCATGCAGAAGCTTTTAATCTTGATGAGGTCCCAATAGTTCATTTTTGCTCTTGGTTCCCTTGCCTTTGGGGATGTGTCAAGTAAGAAGTTGCTGCGGTGGAGGTCAAGGAGGTCGTTTCCTGCTTTCTCCTCTATGGTTTTGATGGTTTCCTGTCTCACGTTCAGGTCTTTTATCCATTTTGAGTTTATTTTTGTGTATGGTGTGAGAAAATGATCTAGTTTCATTCTTCTGCATGTTGCTGTCCAGTTCTCCCAACACCATCTGTTAAAAAGGCTGTCTTTTTTCCATTGGATATTCTTTCCTGCTTTGTCAAAGATTAGTTGGCTGTACACTTTTGGGTCCACTTCTGAGTTCTCAATTCTGTTCCATTGGTCTATGTGTCTGTTTTTGTGCCAATACCATACTGTCTTGATGATGACAGCTTTGTAGTAGAGGCTAAAGTCTGGGATGGTGATGCTTCCCATTTTGGTTTTCTTCTTCAGTATTACTTTGGCTATTTGGGGTCTTTTGTGGTTCCATACAAATTTGAGGATAGTTTGTTCTAGTTTTGAGAAGTATGGTGGTCCATTTGATTGGGATTGCATTGAATGTGTAGATTGCTTTGGGTAGTAATGACATTGTAACTATATTTATTCTTCCTATCCCTGAGCATGGACTGTTTTTCCATTTCTTTGTGTCTTCTTCCATTTCCTTCATAGTTTTCTACAGTTTTCATCATACAGATCTCTTATATCTTTGGTTAGGTTTATTCCTAGGTGTTTTACGTCTACTTTGTGCAATTGTGAATGGGATCAGTTTCTTGATTTATCTTTCTTTTGCTTCATTGTTGGTGTATAAAAATGCAACCGATTTCTGTACGTTGATTTTGTACCCTGCAACTTGGCTGAATTCTTGAATCAGTTCCGGTAGGCTTCTGGTGGTGTCTGTCGGGTTTTCTATTAGAGTATCATGTCATCTGCGAAAAGTGAAAGTTTGACTTCTTCTTTGCCAATTCTGATGTCTTTTATTTCCTTTTGTTGTCTGATGGCTGATGCTAGGACTTCCAGCACTATGTTAAACAACAGTGATGAGAGTAGACATCCCTGTCGTGTTCCTGATCTCAGGGGGAAAGCTCTCAGTTTTTCCCCATTGAGGATGATGTTAGCTGAAGGCATCTCATAGATGGCTTTGATGATGTTTAAGTAAGTTCCTTGTATCCCGACTTTCTCAAGGGTCTTTATTAAGAAGTGATGCTGTATTTTGTCAAATGCTTTTTCTGCATCTTTTGACAGGATCAAATGGTTTCTGTCTTTTCTTTTGTTGATACGATGTATCACATTGATTGATTTGCGAATATTGAACAGCCCTATAACCCAGGAATGAATCCCACTTGATCTTGGTGGATAATTATTTTTATGTGCTGTTGAATTCGATTTGCAGGTATGTCGTTGAAGATTTTTGCATCTGTTTTTATCAAGAACATTGGCCTGTAGTTCTTTTTTTTGCTGGGTCTCTGTCTGGCTTGGGAATCAAAGTGATGCTGGCTTCATAATATGAGTCCGGAAGTTTTCCTTCAATTTCTATTTTTTGAAATAGTTTGAAAATGTTTATTTATTTTTGAGAGGGGGTGCAGAGAGAGAGAAGGAGACAAAGAATCCCAAGCAGGCTCCATAGCTGTCAGTGTAGAGCCTGACTTGGGGCTTGAACTCACAAATGGTGAGATCATGACCTGATCCAAACCAAGAGTTGGATGCTTAGCAGACCAAGTCATTTAGGCATTCCTTATTGCTTAATTTTAAACCGTTAGTGCTTTCTTAGTTAGCTTTTGTTGTGTGTTTCAAGAGTAATTTCAGTATATTCAGACAGCATACTCTTAATGATTTCAATCCTTTGGAATATATTTTAGGTTGCTTTACAACACAGCATATGGTAAATTCTAGCAGAGTTCCATGTGCATATGAAAAGCACTGTGTAATTTGTCCTTGTTGGATGCAGTGATATATACTATATTATATAAGCATATATTTAATATATGTTATATATTAGATATTAAAATGAATTTAATATTATGTATTAGCTATATTTTATCTATAGATTAGATATATTTACATCTAATGTATTTTATATATAATATATAAAATATTATGTTAGTATATATTAAATGTAATATGTAATATATATGTTGAATATACTAAGAATTTATATAAAAATATATTAGATATTTAGGATAATTTTAGTTTTTTGCTATTATAAGTAATTATACAATATACATCTTTCTATATATGTAACTTTTTGTTCTTGTTGAACTATGTCCTTAAATTCTCAGGAATGGTATTACTAGGTCAATACTTAGGAATATCTATATGGTTTTTTCTCTTTATATAGTATTGCTTATTAAATGAAATGTTTCTAATTGCAGTGTCAGTTGTGATGCATGAAATCACCAAATACACCACAGTGTTAGATGCTATAATTGTTTTGTTAATAATGCAGATACTAAGTTGTCTTTCAAAGTTGATGGTAATTTTTATGTCTCTGTTAAGCAGACAAGATAAACTTTTCTAAATTTTAATTTTCTATTTCAGTTTCCTCTCATATAAATTGCTATGCATCTCTTTTACAATCTACTGGGAACTTGATGTTTTTAGAATAAGCTTGAAGAGTATTTTATAATATTAGCAATTTGTCCTTGACTTACCTATTTGGTATGAACGTTTTCCCAATCTATTATCTTTTTAATTTTAACTTTGCTGTTTTTCACCAATCATGTTCAATTCATGTCAGTTTGAATCTCTTCATTCATTTATGACCAGTCTTATAACTTCAAAACTGTGATAATGTTTGATTCTTTCCCAACTGTATATTTCTTTTTTTCTCTTCTCCAAAATTTCTGTTAATGTATTGTATAGAGCAACACTGTCCAATAAGAATATAGGAGGTACATATAGGATTGAAAACTTTCTATTAGCCACAGACAGAAAAAGAAACAAAATGGGTGCCATTAATTTTAATCATATACTTCATTTAATCCAGTATCCAAAATATGAGCCGATTTTGCTTTGCCTGGTTCAATAGTCATGAATTTCAATTACTACCATTTAATTAAATAATATTAGTTCTGCAGTAACACAGTACAAATTTTAGTTACTATCGCATGTTAACTATGAGTACTTCTGTAAACTTCAAATTTTGCTGCTAGACTTAAGTCCGCAGATGACTACGTAACCAATAAGCATATTTATCAGTAGCCAGTCATCTCATGACTCTCAGAGTCTGTTAGGGATGGGTGGCTGCACACCTTCTATTCAGTTCCTACAGAGACAGCAAAGTGTGTAGTTGTGTTGCCTTCTTGTATCTCAGTGGTAAAGTCAGTGACATTTTACAAAAAAGAATAATCAGAAGAGAAAATTGCCCAACAAAAATGAAAGGGCAGTGAAGAAACCAATAAAAATGGTACTGCTGGAATTGAAAGTAGGTGTGATGAGAAGACAGATGACTGGGACAAGATGACACTTCACTGCTCACGAGGCTCTAGATGTTCTGCCGGAGGAAGCTAGTGAAGCAAATTTGTCAACACAGTGAGGAATGGTTGTGATGAGAGGGTCCAGATGTTCCAGAGGACGTGACACCCCAACCCCCACCCAAGTTTAATGAAATTTTCGGAGATTTTTCACAACATTGGGAGTGCAAAAGATAAAATGTTGGGAACCGATCTCAGAAAGGACTAGGACAATTCATCAAGACTCAGAAAAGACACTCACTGTTCTAGATTAGAAGTTATACAACAGAAAAGCAGCAAGTGTTGTTCAAACCAAAGCTCAAACTTTGATAAGTTTATTATAAAGAAAAAAAAAGCCACTTTAATTCTCATGCTTCTAATATTTTTAAATTACTTTGTACCAGATAAATTAATTTTGCTCTGATTTTCACTTCTGCAAACACTGATAGTGAACAGTAAGAATTTTTCATATTTTGGGGTGCCTCAGTGGCTCAGTTGGTTAAGCCTCTGACTCTTGGTTTTGGCTCAGGTCATGATCTCATGACTCATGAGTTCGAGCCCCACATTACTTGGGATTCTCTGTCTCCCTCTCTCTCTGCACCTCCCCCACTTATGCTTTCTCTCTGTCCCAAAACTAAGTAAATATTAAAAAAAGAATTTTCATAGTTTGGCAAAACTTTTTATTTTTTTAAATTTTTTTTAAATGTTTCATTTATTTTTGAGAGAGAAATAGAGACAGCATGAGCAGGGGAGGGTCAGAGAGAGAGGGAGACACAGAATGTGAAACAGGCTCCAGGCTCTGAGCTAGCTGTTAGCACAGAGCCTGACGCGGGGCTCGAACCCATGAACCGTGAGATCGTGACCTGAGCCAAAGTCAGATGCTTAACTAAGCCACCCAAGCACCCTTGGCAAAACTTTTTAAAAGTTACATAATAATCATAGTTTCCCCCATAGATTAGTAATAATCATTTGTATGGTTTCAGCTTGTGCAGTCCCTTTTATGGTTCTGCTCGGCCATGCCTAGCAAGGCCATGCCTATATTATCACTTTAACAAATGCTCGACATAAAAGTTTAAGATTGATGTTATCTTTTTCAAACTAAGTCTTCAAATCGCAATGTGTGTTTTGCACTTACAGAGCATCTTAATTCAGACTAGCCACTATCACAAGTGCTCAATAGCAACACAGGCTATTAGCTACATTTGACTATTAGAGTCTAGAGTTTTCTTTCTTTTCAAGCCAGAGTTGAAAAGTGTTGGCATTGGTTGGAGTACAAGTAACTGACTAGAAACTTGCTGTCCAAACAAATCAAAGTTTAATATGGGGAACAATAAATAGATACACTTTCTTCTGACATTATTTCAACTCCCTTTGGAAGAAAGGCTGAGAAAATAAGTCTTGAATTGTTCCCGTAAATTCAGTGGAATCAGTCTTGTTAGAATAATATGGGGCAGGAGTGGGGGGAGGGAAGAAGAAAGAACTAGTCTTCCAGGGAAAATATTGGCTCCTTAGTCCCCCATGTGAGCTGAAGCAGCTTGGCTCATCCAGGCTCCAGGGCGACGTGTAAGTGCATTGGGTTAGCACATTATCTCTGAAATATCACATAGAGTCTGAGGGCCTCCGAATAGCGAGTAATCTCCTTGGAGCTTTGAAAACACTTCTATAAGTTAGTGAAGTCAGCAAATTATTTATTTGATTTCTTCCTCAGTTTCACATTCCGAAAATTCCCAGCAGCCTAATAGGAATGGCAACAACACCTGCTTGGCTGTCGAGTTGTAGGCATCTTTCTTCCTAATATCCCCCAAATGATCACCCTGCCTGTTGTCCTAATATCTCTAGATTTTTCCTGTGTGAACAAGATTACAGTTTCTATGCCACTTTCTTATCCCAGCTCCATCTGGGACAATTGGCCCATAAATATTTGCACACAGTTAACATGTGAATTTAGATGCAAAGTTTGGGTGGGCACACACTCAAGCTGCCACACTCTCTAACATACTCCTTATTCATAAGGAAAAGAATGTATCAGAGAGGTGTAAAGCACAATCTTCGAAAGAAAAACTGAGTTCAGAGTTCAATGCTATCACTTACTAGATATGTAACCTTCAACATGTTACTTAAATATTTTTGTGTCTCAGTAGCCTCATCTATAAAATGAGAATAATAATACCTCCAGCTTCATACAGCTGATAAGGGAATTGAATGAGATCATGCGTGTAAAGTGCTTAGTTAATGTTTGTCACACTGTAAAGGCTAAAGTAAGAGCCATTCTTCAATATTGGCATTGCTATTATTGTCAATATTTTATTATTAGTGTTATTCTTGCTGTTCCAACTTTTGCTTCAAAAAAGCAAAAAAAAAAAAAAGAGAAAAGAAAAAATGGTACTGGGTAAAGATGTGCTTAGGCAAAGGGCATCCTAGCAGAAAACTATATACTACGCCAGCCTCTGCATCACTTCTCAGAAATCCTCTCCTCTGGTGTATCTTCCAGAAGTCCTGCTGCTTCAGAACCAATCCCTCCACCCCTTGGGAAGGGCCCACCTGCACCTACAAGTATCTTCTCTCCTCTACCTTTTCCTCTTTGGCTCCAGCCTCCCAGCTCTTTTAAGTTTCATTTGACTTACACTTTGGCTCATTGATACCTCCATATGGTACAAAATTGTAAAGACATGAACAGGTAACAGTATATCTCTCTCCCGTCTGTCTTCTATATCCAGATCCCCAGAGGCAACCACCATCACAGGGGATGTTCTGTGCATAGACAGCAAATACGCACACACGTATTTTCTTTTTGAAACCCATGCACTTTGCTTTTTGCTTAATAAAAATTAGATTTTATACCATACTAGTGCCTTAAATACTGCCTGATTCTCTGTAACAGCTGTATTATTTTCCATGGGACAGATATACCATAATTTATTTATCTAGTCCCCTAAAGACTGTTTGAAAATTTTATTATCATAAATAATGCTACAATAAGTAGCTATGTGCATATATTGTTTAAATACGTTATCTCAATATTTTATTATCATAAATTATAAAATTGCTTCCATATTTTATTATCATAAATAATGCTGCAATAAGTTACTATGCACTTATATAATCTTGTATATCTATGGGATAAACTCCTAGAAATTTAATATACAGATCAAAGTGTTGATGCATTTTTAATTTTTGTAGATTTGGCCAATTACCCTCTGTGAAGCTTTTGCTAATTTGTAATCCCACTAGTAATGTAAGAGAGTGTCATTTTCTCCACACACTGGACCCTTATAGGTAGTGTTCAATTGTGTGACCTTTTTCATGCTTTTCTTTTTTTTTTTTTCTTTTACAGTTTTTTTTTTTTATATAGTTTAAGTTGGCTTCCATATAACACCAGTGCTCATCCCCACAAGTGCCCTCCTCCATGCCCATCACCCCTCGTCCCTTCTCCCCCCACCCCATCAGCCCTCAGTTTGTTCTCAGCATTCAAGAGTCTCTCATGGTTTACCTCCCTCCCTCTCCCCAACAATTTTTCCCCTTCTTCTCCCCCATGGTCATCTGTTAAGTTTGTCCTGTTCCACTTATGAGTGAAAACATTCCATGCTTTTCTTTAAGCAGAGAAATTGCAACCTATTCAGTACTGCATCTCTCTGATCATATGTTCTTATAAAAAGTGTTTTTGTCTCTTCCACATTTCCTACTGCCAGTAGATCTTGGCAGTGTACCTGTGGCATCTAGGCTGTCTTCTGTCCATAGCCCCAGACCCTCGATTCTCCTATCCCCCCTCTGTGCTTGTGAGGATCTCCTCCACAATGCTCATGGGACCTGCATGGCCTGGGTCAGCCCATTTGGGAGTGGGAAACCTCTTACTGGCCTGGGAGCAACTGGCTTAGACTGAGGCTCCCAACTCCTGCCCCGAGTCTGAAGAACCTGCCAGAAGGTACAGGATGTCCTTCACCAAATATATCTCCTTGGTGATTTGGCCAGATGCCATTGAATAAATCATGGCATCTATCTACCTGGGAATACCAGATGTCCCTGAAAACTGAATGAACAACTGTGTGAATCAACATGGATAGACCACAGGGATGTATGCCATGCATAAAAGCAAGTCACATAAAATCATACTGCATAATGCTGTGTCTGTTAAGTACTAAAATGAAGAAACCAAATGATGTAATGTTTATTAATATATGCATGTATGGTAAAATATATAAATCATAAGAGAACAATAAATACAAAATTCAGGATCGTGGTATTCTGGGGACAAGAGGAGCAGGCAGGATGATCTGACCCCAACGTCAGCACTGTCGGTGATCTCTTTTTTTAAATGTTTGGTTTTTTTCTTTTAATATTTTTATTTATTTCTAGGAGAGAGAGAGAGAGAGACAGCATGAGCAGGGGAGGGCTGAGAAGTGGAGATGGCAGACTTGAAGAGGTTCCAGGCTCTGAGCTGGCAGTCAGCACAGAGCCCGACGCAGGGCTCGAAACCCACGAATCGGGAGATCATGACCTAAGCGAAAGTCGGACGCTTAACCGACTAAGCCACCCAGGCGCCCCTAAATTTTTGTTTCTGAGGGAGAGAGAGAGAGAGAGAGAGAGAGAGAGAGAGATTGAAAGCATGAGCAGGGGAGGAGCAGAGAGAAGGAGATGTACAAAGGATCCAAAGCAGGCTCTGTGCTGACAGCAGACAACCTGACGCAGGGTTCAAGCCCACAAACCACAAGATCATGACCTGAACCAAAGTCAGACCTTTAACTGACTGAGCCACCCAGACTCCCCAGTGGCAGTGATATTTTTTTGTTTGATTTGCATGGTGGATTCCTGGATGCTCACTCTATTCCTCTTCTTAAAAATTTCTATGCCACTTACATCCTTTTGTATATATAACCATTTCATAATTTTAATGGAAAGCTATAGAAATATAAACTAGAAAGATGGTCATGACATATTAAGGGAAAGTAGACAACAAAATAATGTGTACATTATGATCCTCACATGGGACACACATATACATGCACATACGCGCACACACACACACACACACACACACAAATTCTAGATAGGTATTGACCACCGTGATAGTAATGGGTATGTGGGTTATGGAATTATAATTTTTTAAGACTTCTCTTATTTTTCTGATATGTATTATTTTCAAAATATATAGCATCTTTTGTAATAACATATTTTGAAATATTTTAAAAATAATGTGCCAAGTACTATTAACTAGTATTTAATAATAGCTAACACAGAACTGTGCTCACTCTGCCAGGTTCTGTGTCAAGGGCATTACAAGCATTTTCTTATTTGGTCTTCATGAAAAGTTGGGGTAATTGGCAGTAACATTCCCTTTCCACTAAGGAGAAAACAATCTGACAGGTTGAGTAACTTGCTAACAGACACATCGATAGTCAGTGGCAGGGCCAGAACTCAACTCAGCCTGTCTTCCTGTCAAGGATGTGCTCCTGGCCAAGCTATCATGCAACACTCACTGGCCAAGGGAAGCCTGAAGGAGCATATACAATGCCAAAAAGTGTAAAGGGTCTGGGATTTCACCTTATGTTTCAAGCTAATAAGCTAGCCTGTTGCTTTTTCATGGATATTGGCAGAAGACACAAGACTCATGGGTCAGAGACAAGTCTTTGGCAGTCATGAGTAAAGCATGAGCATTCTGTTGGTTTGTATCTTTCCGTGTCCCTCAAGTACCACAGGGTGGCACGCATGGGCCTTGATGAATGTGTGCACACACGGTGGGCAGTGCGGCAAGAAAGGAACACTGGAGGATCTACCACCTTCACAGCAAGTGGAAGCAACCTGCTCTCTAAGACAGACTATCTCATTTTTTAGGTTGCTTGTTGCAAACACAGTCCTGAGAAATATCTCAAGGAAAGATCATTCAGCTCCTTGCATATCTAACAGCAAGGGGGAAGGGCCCATGGCAGATTGCTCCTCAACATATAATCAAGA